>CM038669.1:592723419-594072062 GCA_021605145.1 Aegilops bicornis | reverse complement strand
TCCATTCCCATTCTTCGCACCATTATGCGATCCTCCTCCAGTATGGTTATGTCCTCCATGGTTATGAACTAGTCCTCCCGAGTTCGGGGTTAAACGAGGTTTCTGGTGAGCTCCTGAGTTATACTTCCCTTGTCCATACTTCCTCTTACGACTCTCAATTTGCTGCTGCTTTCCTTCAATCATTAGGGCCTTATCTACCAACTCCTGGTAGTTGTTGAAGGTTGCCACCATCAGCTGCATACTCATCTCATCATTCAGTCCTTCCATAAACTTCTCTTGCTTCGCGGCATCCGTGGCCACATCATTAGGGGGCATAGCGTGATAACTTGCTAAACTCATCCACGTCTTTGGGCCACAAAGACGGTTCCCCTGGCGTAAGTTGCGGAACTCACGCTTCTTTATCTGCATGGCTCCGGTTGAAACATGGGCCGTCGAAAAGCTTGTTGGAACTGGTCCCAAGTGACATTGGCTATAGGAAAAGTAGCCGTGTAATTCTCCCACCATGCGGCTGCTGGTCCATCCAATTGATGTGCGGCAAAGCGCACTCTTTCGACATCCGTGCATCCTGCGGTTGTTAACTCCTTCCAATACGGGCGTAACCAGTCATACGCAACTATTGGCTCGGTGCTCTTTGGAAAACACCGGCGGTTGTAACCTCGTAAAACGGGCTAAATTGTCCACTTTGGTGGCGGGTTGTTGTTGTTGTTGTTGTTGTTGTTGGCATTGCCCTGGTTACGAACTAGCAATTGCATCAAGGCATTACATTGTTGGATCAACTGAGTGAGCTCGGTGGGAAAGCAAAACCGGGGTCACGTCTCGGAGGCATCTGAGGGTTTAGAGGGAGAGATTTAGATATGGAAAGATGTCTAGTGAGAAAACACTACCCATATGCACATGAGGCAAAACACACATTCATTAAATCAAGCAAGCAAGGGCATACAAAACGGTCTAGGACTATCGCATAAGTGCTCACTACTACTAATTACATGGGGGAAAATACTACTAATATTTGGTGGTCATCTAAAAATTTTGATTGGTGGAAGACTCCATGATGTCTGCTCCAACTTCGTCTTCATAGTCATCATCACTCGGATCTGAGTCGGTGTCGTCGATGATGATGTAGTTGTCTGGACAAGCGGGGTCTTCTTCCTCTTCCTGCTCCTCTTCCTTGGGTGCTGGTCCTCCCATGAAAACTCCGATCTTCTTGACTAGGTCGTCGTTCTTCTCCAGTAGTATCTTGATTTCTTCCTCATATCCATCGCGTGTAGACTTGAGTTCTTCCTCCAATTCGATGATCTTAGTTTTTGCCTTCTTCAAATCCAGCATGTCTGCGCATCCTGGTTCTCATGACGTCGAATGTGCTGGTTGAGCTCTGGATGTAGGCTGCAATGGATCTATCCTTCTTGGTGCTAATTACTTCCCATTGCTCGTCTCGGCGCCCACATATTTGGTATATGGTGTCTTTAAGCTCCTTGTTGTAGACTTCTCCGATGCGTCCCATCGTAATGTGAGCTGCCATACTCTTTCCCAAACTCCATGTTGGTGCGTTGAAAACACATACTATGGGCTCCGTGCTTGGCATAAGCGTCCTTCCGGAACTAGAGCTTGAACCTTCCAACATTCTTCTTACGGTAAGGTAGCGTTATGCGTCCGGTGAAGCTTGGTATTCCAATATTCAGGTACCTAGTGACTTCCTTCAAGTGGCGTCCGAAGGGTGTGTCTTCATCCGGTTGGGCAAACTTGTACTTCATCTCCGTCATCCTAAAGAGTGGAAAAATGGAGAGAGGTCAGAAATGAGTAGAGAGGAGTGACCTCTGGTTTATCTTAGTGGTCGTGTCCTACACTCGGCGTGTGCTCGATACCATCTTGTAGCGACCCGACCTCGTGTGGTCAAGTCTACGTGCTTCGTGTCATCCACGGATCGGTAATCTTGACACACACGATTACTCGAAGGATTTATAACAGAGTAGCAATCACACACTTATTACAAATAATGTCTCAAAAGAGAACTTATTACAATAATATGGCTGAAGGCCATCTAATGCGATAACAATGAAAGCTTGGAAGATAAAGTGAGTCCATCAACTCCAGCAGCATAATCGAGCTGCGGCAACGACCTACAATCCTTACTCCTCGTCGAAAAGTCTGCAACATAATACGTTGCAGCAGAGAACGGGTCAAGACATGGAATATGCTGGCAATGTAACACATAGAGTAATGAAATAATAAGCTATACTACATGCATATATGGCTGGTGGAAAGCTCCATGGTTACAGTTTTGCGAAAAGCCAATTTTTCCCTACATCAAAGGAATAAATTTTATTTAACTATCATGGTGGTTGAAAACATCATTGAGAAGGTGTAACCCCAACTCAATGATCCCAATTAACGTGATTAACAACCCAGCAAAATTAGTTAAGAGTGATGGGATACATGTGAATACTCAAGTACTAGATACTCAGAAACGTCCATAACCGGGGACACGGCTAACCATGATTAGTTTGTACACTCTGTAGAGGTTTATGACTTTTCCCCACAAGACTCGATCGCCTCCGTTGATTTCTCGCACTGCATGGTGTTTGAGAGACGGATGACCGAGACACAGTCTTTCGGAAACATTAACTCTCTACTCCGGATAGACCATACCAAACCTATAAAACCCACTACCTGCTGATCTACCTCTTCGAGAGCTTCACGTAACTTACTCAACTATGCTAGAGCCCATAATAGCTTGTGGCTGCACATGGAAGTTCCTAGCATGAATAATCTCAGTTCCCTTTGAGCACAGGTGGCGGTCCATAGGAAGATCACACGGTACCCGGGATTTCCAAGAAAAGCAGAGACAACCTTTGGGTTCCCCAGTGCCTCAATCCACCCAGATGTGTATTTAAGTTGCCACCTTAAAGTAAACCATTAATTAACAATCTCACATCTGTCATGAATATCTCTCAAACCCAAACCACGTGCACGAGCATAGCATGGCAATATAAGCATAACGTAGAAGTAACTCCCAAGGGTTTGAAAGTAACAGGGCAATAGGTTCCTACCTCATCATCTACTTCCCAACCCACAAATTAATGACATCCTAATCATGCAATGTTGGAGGGTTGAGCTAATCCATAAAAACTGGGTATGAAAAGATATGATCAAGTGTTACTTGCCTTCTTGTGATCCGTGAATCCTAGAGACTCGTAGTAACACGCTTCGCACTCCGGAATTCTATCGCAAGCAAACAACGCATACATAAGTAAACAAGCAAAGATGCACAAAGCGAAACTTCAACTGAAAGAGGTTAACCGGAGAGTTCAACTTAAGAACTCCGGTTCACAAAAACAATCAAACCAAACGGAACAACCAAAACTCAATCGGCGAGAAAAACAAGGTCCGTTTACTAATCTGAACTATGGTCAAATTTTTACAAAGATAAAAACTTGGTTGATTTGATTATTCGGAAAGAGGGTTTCGAGATGAAACTCTAGGCGCTTGAATCGCCTGATTCCGATAAACGAGTGAAAAGAAAAACAGGTTTGAAAATTGGATCAGAAATCGCGATCAGAATAACCGCGGAATAAATCTGATAAAAGAAAAGCGACGAACTGCTAAACGAACGAACGTTCGTGAACGCGTTCGTTAGAACGAACGGATGAACGGATGTTCGCTAAGTAAATAAACCGACGAAAATAAACCGATCTATATAAAAAAATGATCTAGGGTTTTATAAAAAAACCGAAGGGTTTTCTTAAAAACAAAATAAATCGGCGGGTCGGGTACTCTCCGGGCGAGGCGCGGCCCGGCGGGCGGGCGGCTCCGCGGTCCGGCGAGGGGGCGGGGTGAGGGGCGGGTGGCGCGAGAGGCGGCGGTAATGGCCAAGGCGGGCGGCGGCGGCGCTGGGCTCGGCCGGGCTCGGGTCCGAGGCGGGCGAGGAGTCCGCCGGACTCTGTCCGCGCTGGCAAGGCGCTGTGAGGCGGAGGCGGCGGCTGGCTGGGCCGGCCTGCTCGGCTGGGCCTTTGGTCCAGTCGGGCGCGGTTCCTATTTTTTTTAAAACATTCCGCCGCAAGAAAATTCCTAGAAAAATAAATAAAAATCTAAAAATTCCAAAACAAGTTTTCTCCGTCTAAATAAAATATTTAGAACTAGATGAACTTTTCTTGGCCCCTAAAATGCAACTTTTTAAAGCGTGCAAATTTTTCTAAGGCAAATAAAATTCCCATAAAATCAAATAAAATCCCAAAAATGATTTTAGCATTTTTCCTCCGTTATTTCAATTATTTTGGAGAAGTCATATTATCTCCCCTCATTTATTTATTTTGAAATAGTTTTCCGGAGAGAAAATAATTAAAATCCAATATCCCCGTCTTTCATTATTTGATAAAATTCAAATACGAAAATTGAAAAAATCCCCAACTCTTTCCGAGGGTGCTTGAGTTGCTTAGGATATTCGAGGATGGCAAACGAGAATGCAAATAAAATATGATATGCAAGAATGACCTATGTATAACATGCCAAATTGAAAATTTGGGATGTTACACTTGCTAGCATTCACACTTCATAAATTATTTCTTTTATCGTTTACCTACTCGAGGACGAGTAGGAATTAAGCTTGGGGATGCTGATACGTCTCCAACGTATCTATAATTTATGAAGTATTCATGCTATTATATTATCCTTCTAGGATGTTTGATATGCATTTATATGATATTTTATATGATTTTTGGGACTAACCTATTAACCTAGAGCCCAATGCAGTTTCTGTTTTCTCCTTGTTTTTGAGTTTTGCAGAAAAGGAATACCAAACGGAGTCCAATTGACGGGCCAATGTTTGATGATTTTTTATGGACCAAAAGAAGACCACGGAGCATCGGAGTTGGGCCAGAAGAGTCCCGAGCAGCCCACCAGGGTTGGGGGCGCGCCCACAGTGCACGGCGTGGGCCTGCCTCGTGGACAGCTCGGGCACCTCCTTGGCGTGAGACCGACGCCAAAAATTCCTATAAATACAGAAACCTCGGAAAATTAACCTACATCGGGAGTTCCGCCGCGCAAGCCTCTGTAGCCACGAGAAATCAATTTAGGCCCTCTCGGCACCACGGAGGGGGCCATCATCACCGTGGCCATGGAGGAGTATCCGGAGGGGCCATCATCACCATGAAGGCCAAGGACCACAGGTGGAGGCCATGGAGGAGGAAGCACAAGGGGAGAACCTATCCTCCTCTCTTCCGGTGGCCGGAGTGCCATCGGGAGGAATCATCGCCATGGTGATCGTCTTCATCAACATCACCATCATCATCACCATCCTCATCTCTTTACGCGGTCCACTCTCCCGCACCCCTCAACTGTAATCCCTACTTGAACATGGTGCTTTATGCCACATATTATGATCCAATGATGTGTTGCCATCTTATGATGTTTTGAGTAGATATCGTTTGTCTTTGGGTTGATTGATGATCTAGATTGGTATGAGTTGTATGTTTTACTTTGGTGCTGTCCTATGGTGCCCTCCGTGTCGGCATAGCGTGAGGGATTCGATGTAGGGTGTTGCAATACGTTCATGATTAAACTTATAGTGGGTTGGTGAGTGACTGAAACACAAACCCGAGTAAGAGGGATTGTTGCGTATGGGAATAAAGAGGACTTGATGCTTTAATGCTATGGTTGGGTTTTACCTTAATGATCTTTAGTAGTTGCGGATGCTTGCTAGAGTTCCAATCATAAGTGCATATGATCCAAGTAGAGAAAGTATGTTAGCTTATGCCTCTCCCTCATATGAAATTGCAATAGTGATTATCGGTCTTGTTAACAATTGCCTAGGACAATTCCGCACACCGATCCACCATTATTCCACACTCGCTATTTATATTATTTAGTAATATATTCTAACTTTATGATAACAGCACCTACTTTTATATTTTAGCTCTCCAATATCATGCAAAGTTATCCTCTTCATACCCACAACGTAGTTTTATTTCTCGTTTCTAGTTGGAAGTAAACGTCCGGTGCACGTAGAGTCGTATCGGTGGCAGATAGGGCTTGAGAGAATATTGGTCTTACCTTTAGCTCCTTGTGGGTTCGACACTCCATACGTATCACTTCCACCTTTGGAAAGTAATACGATAATTCCTTGCACTTGGGGATTATCAATCATTTTTAAGAAAGATATTATAAAGATGATCAATAATAGGATGCAACCTAAATTCCATTTTTTGTAGTTTTTCTTTTATAAGCCAAACTAGTGATAAAACAAGAAACTAAAAGATTCAATTGCAGATCTAAAGATATACCTTCAAGCACTCACTTCCCCGGCAACGGCGCCAGAAAAGAGCTTGATGTCTACTATGCAACTTTATTCTTGTAGACACGTGTTGGGCCTCCAAGCGCAGGGTTTTGTAGGACAGTAGCAATTTTCCCTCAAGTGGATGACCTAAGGTTTATCAATCCGTGAGAGGTGTAGGATGAAGATGGTCTCTCTCTAATGACCCTGCAACCAAATACAAGAAATCTCTTGTGTCCCCAACACACCCAATACAATGGCAAATTGTATAGGTGCACTAGTTCGACGAAGAGATGATGATAAAAGTGTAATATGGATGGTAGAAATATATTTTTATAATCTGAATAAATAAATAAAACAAGTAGCAAAATAGTAAACGGGCACAAAAAAGGTGTTGCAATGCTTGAAAAGGAGGCCTAGGGTCCGTACTTTCACTAGTGCAACCTCTCAACAGTGCTAGCATAGTTGGATCATATGATTATCCCTCAAAGTACAATAAAGAATCACTCCCGAGTTCCTATTAGCGGAGAACAAAAGATAGGAATTGTTTGTAGGGTACGAACCACCTCAAAGCTATTCTTTCCATTCGATCTATTCAAGAGTTCGTACTAAAATAACACAAAGCTATTGTTTCTGTTCGATCTATCCTAGAGTTCGTACTAGAACAACACCAAAGAAAATTCATATTCATAATACAAATCCACACAAGGAACTACAAAGAGACCCCCAAAGTTTCTATCAGAGAAAAGATAATAAAACATGCATCAACCCCTATGCATAGATTACCCCAATATCACCGCGGGAATCCGCAAGTTGAGTGCCATAAAATATATCAAGTGAATCAATAAGATACCCCTATTTCACCTCAAGTATTCATACTGCAAGACATACATCATGTGATCTCAAATCTGAATATTCCATCCGACATGACAAAACTTCAAAGGGTAAAGATTCAATTCATCACAACAAGAGTATAGAGGGGAGAAACATCATATGATCCGACTATATTAACAAAGCCCGTGATATAGATCACGAGAGAGAGAGAGAGAGAGAGAGATTAAACACATAGATACTGGTACAAACCCTCAGCCCCGAGGGTGGACTACTCCCTCCTCATCGTGGTGGCCGCCGAGATGATGAAGATGGCCACCGGAGATGATTCCCCCCCTCTGGTAGGGTGCCGGAACGGGTCTAGATTGGTTTTCGGTGGCTACGGAGCCCTGCGGTGGCGGAACTTCTGATCTAGGTTAACCCTGAAGGGTTTCAGAATATTTGGGAATTTATAGTGCAAAGAGGGGGTGCGGGAGGCCACCGAGGTGGGCACAACCCACCTGGGCGTGCCAGGGGAGCCTGGCGTGCCCTGGTGGGTTGTGCCCCCCTCGGGGCACCCCCCACGTGCTGCTCTGGACCATAAAAATCCACAAAAAGTTTCGCGGTGTTTGGAATCCGTTTCATATTGATTATCTGCGATGTAAAAAACATGCAAAAAAACAGCAACTGGCACTTGGCACTATGTCAATAGGTTAGAACAAAAAATGATATAAAATGACTATAAAATGATTATATAACATCTAAGAATGATAAAATAACATCATGAATACTTCATAAATTATAGATACGTTGGAGACGTATCAGCCGCGTTGGGCGCAAGTATTTGCTTTTGTGTGTGTAGAAGCTGTTCACGAGACTTTGCGTGATTCTCATATTGGTTCGATAAACCTTGGTTCTCATTGAGGGAAATATTTCTCACTAATGTATTGTATCTCCTCTCCTCTTCGGGGAAAATCCCAATGCAGCTCATAAGTAGCAGCATGCGAGACGCGTATCTGTGGCGCCGAAGGTGGGTCGGAGGTGGTGTGGTGGTGGTCTGCAGTGGCAATGCTTCCCGTGTGTTTCCTACAGTGCAAGACATTAAGATGCTTCTACGCCGGTTGTGAGTCCTTCATTTTCGCCGCCTAATAGGTGCTCGATGATGCTGAAGCCAACAATGACCATCTCGTGAGGCAACCACGATAAAATGACAACAAGATCCGTGCCTTCCCTTGATACGTCTACGTCGTATCTATAATTTTTTTATTGTTTCATGCCAATTTATTCAACTTTTACATACTTTTGGCAAATTTTTATATGATTTATTTGGACTAACTTACTTATCCCGTACCCAGTGCCAGTTCCTGTTTATTGCATATTTTTGTATCGCAGAAAGTCCATATCAAACGAAGTTCAAACGCGATAAAAATTTACGGAGATTTATTTTGGAATAGATGTGATTTTTGGGAGGTGGAATCAACGCAAACGGGGGCCCACAGAGCCCACAACCCACCAGGGCGCACCAGGCACCCCCTGGCGTGCTCAGGTGTCTTGTGCCCTCCTTGAAGGTCGGTTGGGGCCCTTCTTCTGGCGCAAGAAAGATAATTTATGGGAAAATCGTGTAAAAATATCAGCGCCATCGGAGTTACGGATCTCCGGGAATTTAAGAAATCGTGAAGGGCCAGATCTGGGGAAGGCGAAACAGAAGAGAACAGAGAGGGAGATCCAACCTCGGAGGGGCTCCCGCCCCTCCGCCGCCATGGAGACCATGGACCAGAGGGGGAACTCTCCTCCCATCTAGGGGGGAGGCCAAGGAAGAAGGAGGGGGGCTCTCTCCCCCTCGCTTCCGGTGGCGCCGGAGTGCTGCCGGGGCAACGATCGGGACGGCGATCTACATCAATAATCTTGCTACCGTCAACACCAACTCTCTCCCCCTCTATGCAGTGGTGTAACACCTCTTCTCCCTACTGTAATCTCTACTTAAACATGGTGCTCAACTCCATATATTATTTCCCAATGATCTATGGTTATCCTATGATGTTTGAGTAGATCCGTTTTGTCCTATGGGTTAATCGTGATCTTGGTTGGTATGATTGTATATTTTATTTATGGTGTTGTCCTACGGTGCCCTCCATTCTCGCGCAAACGTGAGGGCCCCCCGCTGTAGGGTGTTGCAATATGTTCATGGTTCGCTTATGGTGGGTTGCGAGAGTGACATAAACTTAAACCCGAGTAACTGGGGTACGACGTATGGAGAGGACTTGATACTTAATGCTATGGTTGGGTTTCACGACCTTAATGATCTTTAGTAGTTGCGGATGCTTGCTAGAGTTCCAATCATAAGTGCATATGATCCAAGTAGAGAAAGTATGTTAGCTAATGCCTCTCCCTCATATAAAATTACAAGAATGATTACCGGTACTTGTTATCGATTGCCTAGGGACATGTCACGGCCCTAGAATTGTTTGCAGATAGTTGCATCAGTGAGCATCATGCATCCTCTTAATTTCAAGAAACTTGAAATGAGGAAAGTGAAAGCCTTAGAAATCAATTTAAAAGAAGGGCAAGAACCCTCTAAATTTCATTCATTGTTTCCAACATGCCTTCATAAATGTTTAATAATTTTGGCAAGGCTTTGAAGACCAAACCAAAAATAGTGAACATTTATGTGGAATATTTTGGGCACTGAATTTAAATGACTATCCTATTTGAATTTGGAAATATACCCAAATATATATGGGATATATCTCCAAATACCTCTGATATATTTTATGTGCATTTGGAAAAGTCCATTTTGCAACATAAAATTATTTGAGGATATTTGGCATTGTTTTTGAAACTGTTTTGAATTTCAAAACCAGTGGCAAAGATAAAATAAAAACAAACAGAACATAAAACTAAAACAGAGCAGAATCTTACCTGTTTACCTGGCCCAGGAGAGAATCGGCCCAGCCCACCAGGGGCGTCGATGTCTTCTTCCACCTCTGCCAGTAGGCAGAGGCGTGTCGCCTGCGCGCGCACTCGCAGCCACCTCCTGCTTCCACCTCCTGCTGCCTCCCCGTCCCCATTCGAGCACCACGGAGACGCCAGCACCCCCCTGCACCTCTCCCCTCTCTCCCCTGGACCCCCTGCCCCTCCTCTGCTCTCTTCCCGCAATACACCGTCGCCGCCGTCCGCTGCCACCACTGCCACAGCCATCCCCGAACCTCTCCGACACAACCCCGAGCTCCAACACGACGTCGTCGTCCTCCCCGCCAAGCCACACGACGCCGGACGCCCTGGAGCGCCCTCATCGACGCCATCTTCGGCCTCAGCACCGACGGCTACCGCCGACCGATTCGTCGTCACCAAGCCGTCCCCGAGCACGCTGGGATCACCGACGAACTCGCCGTGAGCTCCTGCCTGTTCTCCCCCCCTTGTTCTGCTCGTTCCCGTGCCGTAGCACCCTCGTCCGCGAAGCTCGAGCCGCCACGCCATGGCCGACGAGCTCATGCTCCTCTCGCTCTCCCGCCCACCCCTCAACATGCTCACCGCGTCCCGAGGAGACGAGCGCTAACTACTTCGATTCGGCCTGTGCCAGCCCACGCCCGCCGATCGTACCTCGATGCGCCCGCCATGAGCTCGTTCGGTGAGCTCCCGCCACCCCGCGCCCTCCCGCGTGCCTCCCCTAGATGCGCGAGAGCGCCAGCAGCCCATAGGAGCAAGCCGTACTTCAACCGCTGTTACTGCGCCGCCTGACCAACTCCGGCGAAGTTCCTTGCCACGATGTGGTCGCCGGTGTCACCTGCTGACATGGCGCCGGTTAATTAGCGCTAATGACCCAGCTAAGCCACCCCTAGAGCCACTGCCATGTGGGCCCCAGTGCCTAAGCTAATTAGTATTATTTCTCTGTTAGATTAGTACTAACCACAAGGCCCCTTTGTCAACGTTGACTTGGCCACGTCGGGTTTGACGGGTCCCACATGTCGACCTCTGTGGTGACTACGTGTCACCGACCAAGAGGCCCCACCTTCAGGTTTGACCTGGACCGCCCGTTGACCTGCTGACATCACTAGTACGTCATCTTGTGTGATGAAATATCTTCTGGGATTTAAAATAAATCAAAATGATTTATTTATTTCAGAAAATTGCCTAAACTTCTAAAAATCATAGAAAATCAACCGTAACTCCAAATGAAATAAATTATATATGAAAAATGATCAGAAAAATGCAAACTATCCATCTGTACCATTTTCATGCATGTTTAAAAAACTTAAAGTTGCTGTATAAGACAATATGAATAAATGGCATTTGAAATGCCTTACATGGAGTTTGAATTTGAACCTTGGGTTCAAACCAACTTCATTTAAACCGTTGCTAGATGCATTAGCTCAACTCACATCATATTGCCATGTCATGATCATGCATCATATTGTCGCATTGCATTGATTGTGTTCTTCCTCTCTTGCCGGTGATCGCTCCCTCTCGATGACGACGTTCCGAAGATTGTTCGATGACACCGATGAAGAACTATAATATCTTCAGAAGTGCCAGGCAAGAAAAACCCCTTTGTTCATTCCGATACAATCCCACTCTCTCGCTCCTGCTCTCTTTTACTGCATTAGGACAACAACGAATCATCTGTTACTTGCTGCGGTAGTTGAACCCTTTATCCTCTGCATGACCTGTCATTGCCACAGTAAATAGATGAAACCCACTAGCATGAGTAGGAGTTGTTTGAGCCCTGATGTGCCTACTCATACATGCTTGTTTGTCATGCACTCATCGCTTAGAGTTGAGTCAGTCCGATTCATCGAGAATGAATCGGAGATGTGTGAACATGTCCTCTTTGTTGAGAGCTAAGTGTGTGAACACGATTTGGTAAAGGTAGTGGTGAGAGGCCATGTAGGAGTACATGGTGGGTTGTCTCATTGCAGCCGTCCTCAGGAACTGAGTTCTGTGTTTGTGATCCATGAATAGTTACTACCACGCATTGGAATGCTTAAGTGCCCCTCTCGACTTATTAATCAACCTGATCTCTGTCCAGGAGTTGCAACTAGTTTCTGGTGTTTGTAGGATATGTGTTGGAGGCCGTATGAAGGCCGACCCTAGGGGTGGGCTATGATGCGGTAGATACACCGTGGGTCTGTACCGGCGCTCGTTTGGTGTCTCGGGAACCCTGCACACATCGTTTGGGGCCGTGAGCGACACCCCGGCCGGATCTCCTTGCGGATGGAACCCGAATAGGCGATAAACCTGGCTAGAGACTTGTGTGGTTAGTCAGGTCATGGCCAACTCCCTCGCCAGGCTTCCGCTTGAGGTTGCCGAGTTACACGATGTGTACATGGTGGTAAGTGGCGAGAGAGTGTGTGAAGAAGTACACCCCTGCAGGGTTAATATGATCTATTCGAATAGCCGTGACCGTGGAAAAGGACTTCTGGGTTGCCTGTACAGTTCATAGACAAGTGAAAGTAGACACTCTAAAATGCGCAAGATAAGCGTGAGTGCTATGGATGGCGTTCTCGTAGGGAGACGGGAGCGGATCCATAGTGGTGTATTGATATGGTGAATATGTGGACTCGTGTGCGCCACCTCAAAAGAGTTACTTGCGTCATAGTTCGGGATAGCCACCGAGTCAAAGCTGGCTTGCTGCAATCGAACTCCACCACCCCCTTTGTTGATAATGATGCATATGTAGTTAGATTCTGATAAGTCTTGCTGAGTACATTTGTACTCACGCTTGCTTATTTCATGTTTTGCGAGAGACTTGATCTCGCTTAGTAGTTCAGCGTGGACTTGACGTTTAGCTTGTTACCTCGGCTACGATCTTGTGCCCTCGGCAGATCTCGGTAGATAGTCGTGCTTCTCAGCCTTTTTCATTTATAGATGTCTGTACTCGGACATGTTAAGCTTCCGCTTGTGCTTTGACTTGTATGTTTCAATGTTGGGTCATGAGACCCATGTTTGTAATATCTCGCTCCTGAGCCTAATGAATAAATACTTGAGTCGTAGAGTTATGTTGTGATGCCATGTTGTATTTACACATATCGAGCATATTGTGTGTATGTTTGAAATGCTTGGTATGTGTGGGATCCGACAATCTAGTTGTTTATCCTTGGCAGCCTCTCATATGGGGAAATGTAGTCTAGTGCTTCCCGAGCGGTAGTAGTCCGCTTCTGACCGGTTCACCGGAGTCCTCGCTAGCCCAAAGACTACCGCTCTGGACACTTGACTGGCCGGCATGTGTTTCACTTCGTTCTCGTGGTTCCGCCCTTCAGGAAATGTCACGCTGATGACATCCGGAGTCTGCCTAGCTCGCTACATGTACCGGGTTACCGAGTCCTGTTAGCCAGTGCTATAGCCCGGATTCACACGTTGATGACCGACATGCTCGATGTGATTCATGTATGCATGTCCCCATGGGTTAGTGCCGCTTTGGGTTCACGACTAGCCATGTCGGCCCGGGTTCTCTGTCATATGGATGCTAGCGACACTATCATATACGTGAGCCAAAAGGCATAAACGGTCCCGGGCCATGGTAAGGCGACACCCGTGGGAATACCGTGCATGAGGCCGCAAAGTGATATGAGGTGTTACCGGCTAGATCGATGTGACTTGGAATCGGGGTCCTGACAGGACAAATGACTTTCTTGTTGACAAAAGCTCTCTACTAAAACTAACTTAGTTGTGTCTTTATCTAAACAACTCCTACTCCCTCCGTTCCTAAATAATTGTCTTTCTAGAGATTTCAACAAGTGACTACATACGAAGCAAAATGAGTGAATCTACACTCTAAAACATGTCTACATACATCCGTATGTTGTAGTCCATTTGAGATGGCTAGAAAGACAATTATTTGAGAACGGAGGGAGTAGATTTTATTTACGTGCTCTTTATTATCTTGCAAACTTATCCTATCACACCTACAAAGTACTTCTAGTTTCATACTTGTTCTAGGTAAAGCGAACGTCGAGCGTGCGTAGAGTTGTATCGGTGGTCGATAGACCTTGAGGGAATATTTGTTCTGCCTTTAGCTCCTCGTTGGGTTCGACACTCTTATTTATCAAAGAAGGCTACAAACGATTCCCTATACTTGTGGGTTATCATCTCTCATCATGGCATGAACCGTAACAAGGAGCGTGCCATATTTGCCTTTGTTCACTCACCCGGCGGTGCGCCATGTCGAGGAGCTCCGGATCACCGTGGTGGACTCGTCAACGAGAAGCCCATGCACTTCGGGATGAACATGTGTGAGGACAACTCGGATATTTTGGGCTTGGGATATACCTGCTCGACCTCAGCTCCCTATCGTCAGAGACCCTTGACCGTGTTGGAGATCACCAATTGTAGCAACCTCAACTCAAAGAGAAACAACCTCTAGTGGTGATGGCGACTGTGGCGGGGGATGGTGAGAGATTACGGAGCAGAGGTTGTGTGACCAATCTAACCCAGCCCCAGCCATGCCACATCACATGTACTCTCCTGACCTGACCCAATAATGCCATGTCATCTTCAAAACCACCTAAATCACAATAACATCACTCAAAAGGGAGATTTACCTGGTTTTAGATATTTGAGGGGCAAAATCGTATGAAAATCGACCTCCGTTTTTTTTCTTCCATTGGGGCACATTTGAGAGTGAAACGATAGACTTTTTTCTTTTTCATTGGATGGATTAGGGTTTGCTCAACTTTTTTTTGAGAAACAGGGTTTGCTCAACCATTCCACGGCCTAGAGAGCTTTTAAGCAAGCACGGCCCAATCAACTAGCCATGGCCCATGGGCTAATGAAGCCGCAGCAGAGCCCCTGACAGAAAGAACCACAGCGTTTGTCTCAAAAAAAAAACACCGTCCACTCAGAAAAGGGAAAAACAGACACAGCGCTCCGGCCGCCGGCCGCAACGCCTGCCATCCTCCTCGACGGCGGCAGCAGCCATCTCATCGTCTCCCCTCTCCCCGCCTCCAATCCAGCCCTCCCACCATCCCATCTCCCTTCCCCTAGCAGCCGCCGCATAGATCCCCCTCCCCTCCCCTCCCCTGCTACGGCAATTTGGATCTAGACCCCCTCGTCCCCTCCTCCCCACCCGCAGCACGGTCGGGCGGCAGATACTCGCGATGGATGGATATGCAATCCTCTCCTCTGATCAGGTATGCACATGAATTTTTTCCTATGTATGTCAGGAAAAAAGGCAGGTCATGTGCTGATTGTTCCGTCTGTCAGTTCTCCCATCAAGGCATTGTTCTTCAGCAAATTCCATACAAGTTAGGTTGCTGATCGATGTATCTCAACTTTTTTTCTTGTGATGGAATTTAAATTGAAAATGAACTTTGTGAAATTGCTATAGGTTCTAGTGACATAAACCAAAGAAACCGCAAACACGTAGTGATTGAAGCCATTGGGTCTCAACCTGACGATTGGAGAAACCAAAGAAAAAAAATTGTACCCCAAAATAAAATGTATCTTGGGGGCTAATTGGATGGTGAAGCTTGATCGAAAAATCTTACTAGTATATATTTTTTCTAAGAGCTTAATATGTTTTTTTATTTGCATTCAGGAACAACCAGTAATTGGTGCAGATTGGAGTTCAGGGGCACTGTCAGATGAATTGGAGATTCATGCAAAGCCGGCGGACCTTTCAGTGCAGCTTGCTGAAGAACAAAGCCAGTTACATGATATTCTGGCAATCAGTGAAATGCCAATCAATGACCTAGGCAGTGGAAGTGATTCAGACGGCAGCTCAGGGAATGAGACAGATAAGGAACCAGGAAAGTACTACTATCCTGGTTTTGAGGAGTTGGTTAATCCAAGGCCACCAGAAGTTGGAATGAGATTCCCAACCCTTGAAGATGCGACCCGATACTATAGTGCGATGCTCTCCTGAGTGGTTTTGTTGCAATTAGGGGACCGAATTTTATGAGAAAGAAGTTTCACGTGGAATGCAACAGGAGCCGCAAATTGGCGCCATCTCAGGACCTGAAGAGGAAGAGGGAAGTGTATTCTGTGAATAAGGCTCAGTGTGAGGCAAGGGCGGTCGTGAAGCCTGTGAAGGGGCAATGGGAGTTCACATCAGTTCGGAGTGAGCACAACCATCCGTTATGTCCAAGCCCATCACTCACAAAATTCTTCCTTAGCTGCAAACACATGTCAGCTGAAGAAAAATCGTTTTTAAGAGCTCTGCAACAAAGTAGTATACATCCCAAGAAAGCTATGAAGATCTTCAAGAGAATGAGAGGTATTTTGGGGAGCTTACCATTCAACACAAAAGATGCGAATACGTCACAGTGTGCAGAACAACAGGGAAAACCAAACTCGGACGTAGAAACAACAGTGAAGCATTTGAAGGAACTGGAGCTGCAAAACCCATGTGTTTCCATCACCATGCAAACAGATGAAGATAGCATAGTTAGGAGTCTTTTTTGGACTGATGCGAGGTCGAGGGTTGATTATGAGATCTTCGGAGATGTCTTATCATTTGATACCACCTATAGCACAATTAGTCACAATATGCTTTTCACTTCTATTAGTGGAATGAATGAGCATGGAAGAACTCTCGTGTTTGGATACGCCTTGCTACAGGATCGGAAAGCTGAAACCTTCAAATGGATGTTCCAAACATTCCTCCATGTAATGGGAGGGAAAATGCCAAGAGCAATCATAACAGACCAGGATGAAGCTATAGCAAAAGCAATTTTGGAGGCCATGCCACAAGTAAAGCACAGGTTCTGTAAGTTCCATGTAATGAGGAAAGCACGGGAAAAGCTTGGAGGCTTCATAGCGGCAAGAGATAACATAAGTTCAGAGTTGCGTGCCCTAGTTAACAACTCTCTGACAGAAGCAGAATTTGAGGAAGGATGGGCTGCGCTGATTGAGAGGTACAGTGCAAGTGGAAATGAGTACCTGCAACTCCTGTGGGAAACAAGGAAAGAGTGGGTGCCTGTTTATTTCAGAGAAGATTTCTATCCATTTGTGGAAACGACTGGATGTTGCGAGGGGGCAAATTCATTATTCAAGGACTATGTGCTTCCTAAGGACAGAATAGAGAAGTTCCTTGAAATATATGAAGACGTACAAGAGAGGATAATGGAAACGGATGATGAAGATAGGCTGCAATCAAGAACTGAACCTTCATGTTTCTCAATGCAGCCGATAGAAAAGCATGCGGCGCGCATTTACACAAGGCAGATGTTTCTGAAAGTGCAGAGGGAGCTACTCCATTCTACAGCATTCAACGTGCAGGAGATACTGACGGGGACAGTGTACAGACTGGAAAAGGTGTCCGCCTATGAGAACCCAGAGTTTGACAGAAATTCCTTTGAGTTGTTAGTCGAACCCAGCACCAATGCAATCAAATGCGAATGCATAAAGTTCACTAGGGATGGTATACCGTGCTGCCACATATTCAGACTTTTCACACAGTTTGGGGTCAATGAAATACCAGGGCAATACATAGTGCCCAGGTGGACTGCCAAATTTAAAGAAGAGCAGATGAAACAGTACAGGGAGAAATGCTTGGACAGCCGTGGCATGGACCAATCAGAAAATAGTATGAGATATGCAATGCTGCTGAGTAAAGTGGCTGACATTGGCAAAGAAATATGCGGCGATGGCTCGAAATGCGATAAATTCAGGCTGGAACTGGACACGATTCAGGGGAAAACTGGAAAAGGCGGCATCAAAAACACCTGAAACTCATGACAGTTAGACTGTGCTTGTCGTGTATGCGGGCTCTGAGAACGGTCGCTTTGGCAGCAGCAGCGGCTGGGCACTGGCGCTCCCGTGAAGTTGCTATTGTCTGAATCAACAAGAGCCTGTTGTCAACTGTTGATGGACATCAGCAATCAGGACGAATCTTAGTTAGGAGAGTCAGTTAAATCGTTGTCATTGAGACTCATGTTAATGAGGTAGAACAGTTAGGTTTCAGGAGATAGGTTGTCTATCCGTGTTGTGTCCAGGATTATGCTGGCATGAGTCTATCTTTACCAGCGTTTTCATATGATATGCTCTGCCTTCTCAGAACTGCATAATGTTAACATGGATGATACTTCTACTTTACCGTACTATTAAACATCTATTTAACTATGCTATAAAATTGGAACTACAGTGCTGTTTTTACTCCACGGATCTGATTCAGATGAACTGGTGTTTGATGTAACTCTTTAAGTCCTCATTTGATCTTTGATCCGGTACAAAACTCGTATTACAAAGCTTGGTTTTGCTTGTAGAAATACGGATGTTTAATAGATGGCTGCATGGTGGCTGCATCAGGAAGTAATGTTTTCTGAACACAGGGACTTATGCAGTAGAAGTTGCTGGTAGTTTTGCGGCATAGCATCAGCTCTTCCTTTTCTGCTGGCATTTGTGCAAGCTGTTTTTGCATCCGTCGGATCTGTACCACACTCGTTGTATTCATTTTAGCATGTTCTCTGGTCGATGATTGGCTGTTTGGCTCTATGAAACCTGAATGAACTTATAGAAAGAAAAAAAAAAAGAACAATCATTCTTGGATCTTGCGCTTCTACAAAACTGAAATAAACTTTAGGAGAAAAATGGATAATTATTCCTCAGTCTTGTGCTTGCACTCTTATTCTTACTTGCTCTTGAAAATGGGTCAAAACATGCGAACAGCGGGACAAAAGCCTGAAATGTCGCAAAAATAACAGCGCGAAAGAAGAAGATGCCATGCAAGAAGAAAGCGAAGACAACGAAGCCTACTGTGACTTCTTCATCATGTCCTACTAAAAGGCCTTCTTTCTCCACGAACAAGAGAATACATGTGACACCACTCCCTGAATCTGAGGCACCAATGAGTCCTCAGAAGATTATGAAGCCAAAGAAGAGACAAAATAAATAAATTGAATGGTGATTCTCAAGAATGAAAAGATAAAGCTTAGGCTTCTTATAAACTCACACTTATATCAATGTAACCGTTTTTTTTTTTTGGAGAAGGGAAGGAGAGCATGAAGAAGGTGGAACTGCTGAAACGTTAAGTGAACCACCAGCATTTGCCACACCCTTGTTAAGTCATATCAAGGCCATCTAATTAATGAGACCAGGGAGATGTTAGGACAGAGGGAGCTCGTTTTGAGCAAGATTGATAGCATGCAGAAGAGGGCTGCAGATCGATTAGCCTATTTGTCGAGAGCGGAGCACCTGACCGACTTGTGGTTGCAGGATGCTGCAAATGCTCTGGATTAGCCTGCTGGCTACCGATTGTAATCCTGTTACTTAATCATAAAGCTCCCATTTCCACCACATTTTTTAATGTTTTCTGAACATTTATGGGTTTTTTTTCGTGTTTGAAATTCTGTGCTTGCTAGCCTTGCAGAAATTGTGCTTACCGTTTATTTGAGTTGCAGTGCAAAGCTGTGGTTCCAGAAGTCTTTGCTAGTGAAATCTTTGAATGGACCCAGAGGCCTTGCTCTCCGGAGCTGTGTTCTATGTTCTACTCAATTGAAAGAGCAGGTATTTTGCTACATGTGGTCACACACACACACACACACACACACACACACACACACACACAGTACATTTTGTCCATTTGTTTCTTCTTCATAATCTGATGATTTGCATCTATTCTTTATTTAGCATATGTTTACTCAACTATTTAGATTGTTCATTTTTAAATTTTGAGGATATATTAGCACGCATAGCAGAGAAAGAAAACGAGGAAGATATGCATCGATCTGGCTATGGCTGTTGCCTACAACAAACTTATACGCGTATCCGTATCATGTATCCATATCGCCCTGATACTTATACGCGTATCCGTACCGGTGCAATTTAGGGAGTCCCAAACTTGTAGGGCTTCGCTGGGACAACGGTCCCTTCTTGTGCAGGAGAACTAGCAGCGAAGCAACCAGCCTGTTAATCATTCTAAACTTGCAGCTCACCCGTGTATCAACAGCCAAGCTTGACGCACACGATTCAACAATATTGACTTCATCCCTACAAATAAGAAAGCAAAGAAGATAAATGGATCCAGCCTTCGATGGTAGTAGTTCACTGGAGCTTAATGTTAAACAACAAGATTCTGATGACATGTTACAAACAAATCAATAATAGATTAGACACTTCGGCGATTATACAATCACTGAAAAGCCTATCAACTAGCAATCACTTTGACACAATATTAGCAGTTGCCAACTGATAATATTTACCTTGCACCCAGCCCAGATGCCTAGTCACTTGAACTGCCAATTTCAGGATACCGCCTTAGTGAATGTAGAATCAAAATTCCAATGAAGTAAAAATAACCCAATCACCATTCACAGAATCTTTTGGAACAATATCTTCCATTCTACCGTGACACATCGAAAACAACTTGACTAGCTCCCTCGTCCCTCCACGGCAAAGAAAAAACATAGAGCTCAAAACAGCATATGACACGAAGTGAGGTGAGGTTCCATGAGAATGTAGCGGTGAGTCTTTTTCAAGTACACCGTTTTTGCTTTGGTCGTCTGTTCTCTCTCTTCTCTTTCAAAGGGAACTGACAGAAGAGAAACCACATATGACAGCCCCAACTTTTTTTTGACGCGTCAACGGGGGGCTTACACCGGCCTGAACTTATATTGCCAAACCAAAGTTGTTACAGAAGAGAGTTACAGGAGGGGAGGGAAAGGAAGGCAAAAGCAAGCAAGGAAGAACTAAGAAAGAACTAAAAAAAGATTACATGGTCTAAATTCTCGCAGCCAGGTGGGACAACATAGTACTCCAGTCCCAACTGAAAACCAGCAACAATATTTTTGTACAACCTCCTGCAGTTGCTTCAAATGCACATGCAGGAGTACCTCGCGGTTGTCGGCTGCAATATTCAGAGAAGCGCAAGCGCTATCTATCGGTGAATCTTGGACGTCCACCCCCACTGACACACCCTCGCGCACTTTCGTCGGACGAGCTTCTAGATCTAGTAGGGAAAACACACACATGATTTGTTTATTTGCAGGGCTGTAGGACATACATAGAAAAAAAACACACACATGATTTGTTTATTTGCAGGGCTGTAGGACATACATAGAAAAAAAAAACACATGATTTGTTTATTTGCAGGGCTGTAGGACATACATAGAAAAAAACACAGCATTTGAGAAGGTGCAAAAAAAGAAAGACCAAGTTCAGACATGCTCACTTCACCTGATGATTCAAGTGTAGGTTGTGACGACCCAAGTTGTCACAGAGCTTTTCATCACTACGATGGCCTTTTTTTCAGTGTGGGGTGAGAGAGGCTCGAACTCTCGACCTCAGGATAGCTCACGTCTTCAGCTATGAGACCTACGCGCTAGCCAACTGCGCCACCACCCCACTTGTTGTTTTGGAAGCGAAACAAACGTCCTAATTGAGCAACGAGACCGTGCAAAATCATGGAGTGAATTCAAGGGATGCTTATATCTTGCCCATTTCCCATTCATCTTCAGTTAAATGAAGTGCTGAGATTTTAACACCCGAGCGAGAGCGATAGCTTGTGAGGCCCTCCTTTCACGGATCAGGAAGGCAGCAGGTGAAGAAGATGTCGGTGGTGTTGAGAGCGTGATGCCGCCCGCACCCGACCGGTCCTCGTCGTCGAGGATGGAGGACTAACCGTCCGTGTACAAGGACAAGACGATGCCGACGGAAACCAGCAGGTTGTGGCTCTCGCTCAGCCAGGTGCATGCACTCATCCACCTCCGCCAATGCCGGGGCGGCCTGCGCTAGCCCTTGAGTACCACCGGAGCCAGAGCTGAAGACGTGAGCGATCCTGAGGTCCATAGGGGTGCAAGAGGCAAGGGTCTTGTTTCAGAAACAAGGGTATTGTTTCAACAACAGGGTCTACGTTCGACGATGAATATTTTCTCTTCTACAACAAGGGTATTGTTTCAGAAACATAGTCCCGGTTGCAGAAAGCGCAAAATCCCCATGTTAGAGTGTACGAGGGCAAACATTGCAACACGACACATGTTTCAGAAAACATAGCTTCGGTTGCAAAAATTGCCAGAGGAGTGTCCGGCGTGAGAGTTCATCGTTGTCGTGCTGGAGTAGAGGCAGCTTCTTGGGGTACTGGTTCAGAGGAGGCGCGACGACTCCGGCGGCCGGCGGCGCTCCATGGCCGAGGCACTCAGGCCATGGCAGGGCAGTGGTGCTGTTTCACTGGACCTTTGCAACAAGGTCCTTGCTGCAAAGCCATGAGCGCAACAAGCTAGCTCTTGCGGAGGCGCCCAGTTGGTTGGGCGGTAGATCGGACGGCTGTTTCGGGCGGCATCCGACGGTTGCCGAGGCGGCTGATCTTATTGGCTTATCACCCGGCGGATGTGTAGCATTGCCCTTCTATAAAACAGAAATAAACTTTAGGAAAAAAAATTGATAATCATTCTTGTGCTCACAGTCTTATTCTACTTGATCTTGAAGATGGATCAAAACATGCGAACAGCGAGACAAAAGTCTGAAAGGTCCCAAAAATCAACAGTGCAAAAGAAGAAGATACCATCCAAGAAGAAAGCAAAGACAACGAAGCCTACTGTTGCTTCTGCATCATGTCCTGCTAAAAGGACTTCTTTCTCCAGGATATAGCTGTTTGATCGGGGTGCCGCTAAATGATAGGCTATAGGATTCATGTACAATAGTCCAAAAAAATTATGAAATAGCCGGCTATAGCTGATTTGGAGGACCGCCGCTATTTGGCATAGCCCGCTATCTAAAACAAATGCTAGGAACAAGAGAATACATGTGACAACATTCCCTGAATCTGAGGCACCAATGAGGCCTCAGAAGATTATGAAGCCTGAAGAGACGAAAGAATAATTTGAACGGTGATGCTCAAGAACGCAAATATAAAGCTTTGGCTTCTGTTCATAATTCCGTGTCTACTAGCCTTGCAGAAATTTTGCTTACCGTTAGCTATATGAGTTGCAGAGCAAAGCTGATGTACCAGAAGTCTTTTCATACTGATATATTTGAATGGACTCATGGGCCGCGCTGTCCGGAGCTGTGTTCTACTCCACTGAGAAAAGCAGGTATTTTGCTACATGTAGCCACACACACACTGAACATTTGTCCCTTGTTTCTTCTTTATAACCTGATGGTTTGCATCTATTCATTTGTTTAGCATGTATTCTACTCAACTATTTTGAGGATATATTAGAACACATAGCAGAGAAAAACAACTAGGAAGATACACATCGATCTGGCTATGGTTGTTAGTATCTACAAACAACCGTACAACAGCTAACCTGATCTCAATACATGAGACGTTACAAACAAGATTCTGATGGCATTTTACAAACAAGTCTACAATGGATTAGACACTTCGGTAATTATCAGTCACTGAGAAGGCTTACAACTAGCAATCACTTTGACACAACATTAGCAGTTGCCAACTGATATTTACCTTGCACCCAGATGTCTAATGTAGACAAGGGCACTTATGAGTCCCCCCTGACCTAACAATTTTTCTGCCAGCTCAGTTGCCTGAGGTATTGTGATTTTTATCTCCTACTTGAAGGTAGCCAAGATTGGATTCTACGACCCTGAAAATACATGTATGTTCAGGTTCATATTTACTTGAACTGCCAATTTCAGGATACCGCTTTAGTGAATGTAGAATCAAAATTTCAATGAAGTAAGATAACTCAATCACCATTCACCTGACAGGAGAATCATTTAGAACAATATCTTACATTCTACTGTGACACATCGAAAACAATTTTACTACCTCCCTCGTCCCTCGACAGCAAAAAAAAAAAAAACATAGAGCTCAAACAGCATTTGGCACGAAGTGAGGTTCCATGAGAATGTAGCAGTGAGTCTTTTATTCTTCCACTCCCAAACGGTAAGGTCATGTTGAAATATCAGGATGAACAGAGGCGGAGCCAGGATTTGACCATAGGGGGGGCGAAGAAGACAATGAATTTTTTTTTTTTGACAATGACCATACTAAGAGGAGCATAAGATAATATGTATTTTCAATTAGAAAAATGTTGTTGTTTTTTCATTAGTTTGAATTTGGCTCGTGGCTCTTACACCTGAAACACATAGAATAAAGTCGAAAATCTTCTATGGTGCGCTTCAGATTTTAGCTTGTTATGCAAATTACTCCCTCCGTCCGGAAATACTTGTCATCAAAACGGATAAAAGGGGATGTATCTAGACGTATTTTAGTTTTAGATACATCTTTTTTTATTCATTTTGATGACAAGTATTTTCAAACGGAGGGAGTAGCATCTAACAGTTTGTGCAAATCTAATAATAATAATATTAATAATAACTTGCCAGATAGCCTAGACATGAGTCGATCCTTAGATCTGGCTTGAGTCGTGGTGTCTTTTCCTAATGGTTAAATTTGAAACTAAGATGTTAGAATCAATGCATCCCTAAATTAATTCCATCTAAAGCAAAAAAAAGTCTTGGTCTCCTGGAGCGCTCTAGATGTGGATCAGTTCATCAAGAAAGGAATCAAGGAGAGACTCACCAGAGGATTATTCTCCATATGCGCCGGTTCTCATCCGTTTGTACAGATCCCCTCGTCGATCTTCCCGGCGGCTACGCTGTGAAGCGGCGTGTGTCTTGTCGGCGCCAAAACAACCAATTGAGGATACCCTCGATCGTGGGTGGCCTCGTCAACTGCTAGCACACACAGTGCAGCCGGCGCCCGACAGCGGCGAATACCACTGCCAGAGCCAGAGTCCAAAGAACGCACGGGCTAAGCGATCACGCCGGCCAACCCACGAGTCGGCCGGGCCAGACTGGTCTCGGCGGCCCAGCTACTGCCACACACTACTTAAGATGGCCTCACCGGAAGGAGAAGGCATCCAGTGGATCACCGAACGAACCGGCGGCGCGTCCACCTACCTTTCCCCTTTCGCATGAACCCTAGCCACTCTCTCGCTGCAATTGAGTTGTAATCGACACTCACTCCTGAATTCCTCCGCGATTATCGCCTTATAGTTGAAACACTAGTTCGTCCCTATCATTTGGTATCAGAGACCACCCACCTCCCTCTCCGCTCGCTCTGGCGGCTTCGTGAAACAGAAGCCTGCGCCAAGCCCGCTGCGCAGTTGGAAGCGATGGATCCCGGCGTCTCTGCGTTCCTCACTAAGCCGGAGGCCAACCGGAGGCTAAGATTGACGCCTGCACCAAGGCCCAAAGAGTTACTTCAACCAAGATCGACGAACTCCTCCCTGTGGCGTCCCGATCTAGAGCGTCGTGTGGTAGATCTCGGCAAGCGGTCACCGCTTGCAATCGGGCGCAGAGGCCGTCGTCCAAGGAGGGCGGCGCGCCGATCCGCCCACGGGCCGCCAGCCTCCGCCTGCGACACGGCGTCCCTATCGGACCCGTGAATGGCGAGGCGACTCAACCAGGGCCCAATGGCCACGGCGTCTTCAATCTACCACGGGGCAACCGGCGGTGTCGTTTCCAGACACCGCCGCCGCTTCGCCAGCGGTCGGCCCGATTTCCCTCATCACCTTCAAATTTCGCCCCTTTCGCTCATGCAAGTCGATGTTGGCTGGCCCGGTCGTGCACATCCTTCTATTGCGTTTCCACAGTTCACGTGGGAGAACCCCAAATTGTGGAAAACATTGTGCAGCGATTTCTCCATGTTTGGCATTCATATCGCTTTACGGGTACCCATGGCCACCCTTAATTTCACGGGCACCGCTTCCGTTTGGTTGCAAACGATACAGAAGCGGTTGGCTGAATTCGATTGGGAGTCATTTACTTCTCTGCTTTGCACGCGTTTCGGCCGCGATCGGCACCAAATGCTGATCCGCCAATTTTATACTGTCAGGCAAACATCATCTGTGGCAGATTACATTGAAAAATTTGAATTAATCATTAACCATTTGAGCTCATACTCTGATTCAATACATCCTTACTACTTTCTTACTCGGTTTGTGGAGGGACTGAGGACGGATATCCGCGCGGTGGTGCTCGTGCAGCGGCCACCTGACTTGGATACAACGTGCTCCCTCGCCTTGCTTCAAGAAGAAGTAGCAGGGGGCTCGTTGGGGTCTCTTCCACGACCGCCTGAGCCGAGCCAGCGACCGGCCGCGCCTCTGCCACTTCCACCACCTCCGCCCCGACCAACGATTCCTGCGGGCGCCACTGATCGTCGCGGCACGGACGCCGCGCGGGCGGACTCGGCAAAACTGAAGACGCTCAGGGAGTATCGCCGCGCCCGCGGCCTTTGCTTCAAGTGCGGCGAGCGGTGGGGGCATGACCATGTGTGCCCCACCTCGGTCCAACTTCATGTCGTCGAGGAGCTACTCGACCTGTTCGGCCTCGACAACACCATCGACATGCAATTGCCACCCCAGAGGACACAAAGTGATGGCCATCTCCAAGTCTGCCGCCGTCGCGGGGTCCTCGCCAAGGCTTTTCAAATTCGCGTTCGGATACAAGGGCGAGAAGTTCTCATGCTCGTTGATTCGGGCAGCACGAATTCCTTCATCGACTCTGAGATGGCGATGCAGTTCACAGGCGCGCAGCCACTTCCGCGCGCTTATCGCGTGCGGGTCGCAGACGGTGGAGAGATGCTCTGCTCTGCAGTAGTGCCAAACTGCGTGTGGTGCTCCCAAGGGCACGAATTCAGCACTGACCTGAAGATACTGCACTTGGGCGTGTACGACGCCATTTTGGGCATGGACTGGCTCGAAGCCCACAGTCCGGACAGTGGACTGGCGCGCCAAGCATCTGCAATTCCAGTCGTCGTCGGGTACTGTCAGTCTGCAGGGGCATGAAGCCACGACATCGACCTGCTTCCTCATCAACAGCGTGCAGCTTCAGGGGCTATGCAAGAACAACGTTGTGTCCCATGTGGTGCACCTCTGTGTCACAACCGACTGTGAAGCTGAAGCCACACCTATTCCAGTTGGTCTGCAACAGATCTTGGAAGACTTTGCTGACGTGTTGGGAACACCAGAAGGGCTGCCACCGAAAAGATCTTGTGATCATCATATTCCTCTGCTACCCGACGCACAACCATTCAGCATCAGACCTTACAGGCACAAGCCAGAACATAAGGACGAGATCGAGCGGCAAGTGGCTGAACTTCTCAAGGCAGGCTTGATCCAGATCAGCACCAGTCCTTTCTCATCCCCAGTCATCCTGGTCAAGAAGAAGGATGGTACATGGCATTTATGCATCGACTATCGGCATCTCAACGCACTCACATGTGTGCCCAAGTTTCCAGTTCCCGTCATCGAGGAGTTGTTGGACGAGCTACAGGGCGCGCAGTGGTTCTCCAAGCTAGACCTACGCGTCGGGTACCACCAGATCAGAATTGCGGAAGGTGATGAGTATAAAATAGCTTTCCAAACCCACTTTGGGCAGTTCGAATACAAGGTCGTGTCCTTTGGACTGGCAGAGGGTCCGAGTACGTTCAATGGTGCGGTGCATGCCACCCTCAAGCCTGTCAACAGAAAGTGTGTCATTCTTTTCTTTGATGACATCTTAGTGTTCAGCAAAACTTTTGAGCAGCACAAGGAGGACCTCAGAGAGGTGCTAGCGTTGCTGAGGAAAGACCAGTGGAAAGTTAAAGCATCCAAGTGTGTATTCGGCCAGCAACAGATCTCCTATCTGGGGCACGTCATCAGCCCGCAAGGGGTAGCTACTGAACCCAGTAAGATACGAGCCGTCGCGGATTGGCAATCACCCACCAGTGTCAAAGGTGTCCAGAGTTTTTTGGGACTCGCAGGCTACTATCGCCGGTTTGTGCGCCACTTTGGTGTGATCGCAAGGCCTCTTTTTAATCTGTTGAAGAAGGGAACCCCATTCGTCTGGACCTCGGTCACAGAAACAACGTTCCAAACCTTGAAGCAGCACCTGATCACAGCTCCTGTTCTGGCCCTCCCGGACTTCTCCAAGCAATTCATAGTTGAGACTGATGCCAGCGACAAGGGGGTCGGTGCAATCCTGCAGCAAGGAGGGCACCCAATTGCTTTCATGAGAAAGGCGCTGTGCCCCCGATATCAAGGCTTATCGACTTACGAAAAAGAGTATCTGGATATCATAGTAGATGTTGACCAGTGGCGTCCATATTTGCAGCATGCTGAATTCGTCATCTTCACAGATCAACGCAGCCTGGTTCACTTGGAGGAACAGCGCCTGACCACGCCCTGGCAGCAGAAGGCCTTCACCAAGTTGCTGGGTTTACGCTACTGCATCAGGTACAAGAAGGGAGCAGAAAATTCAGCGGCCGATGCTCTGTCCCGAGCTGAACCAAGGGAGATGTTGGCAGCTGTCACATCGTGTCAGCCAGCATGGCTTGAGGACGTAGTCACCAGCTACCATTCGAATCCTCAAGCTCAGCGTCTTTTGGAGCAACTGGTGGTGCAGGACGACCCCAAGAAAAGATTCACACTTCAGCAAGGAATCCTGCGCTTTCGCGACCGGATTTGGCTCGGGGGATCCACATCACTACAGCAGCGCATCATGGCAGCCTTCCACGACAGCGCTTTGGGTGGTCACTCGGGATTCCCCGTGACTTATAAACGAATTCGTCGCCTTTTTGCCTGGCCCAAGATGAAGACGCACATCAAGCACTATGTCGCGTGTTGCCAAGTTTGCCAGCAAGCCAAACCCGACCGTGTTGCGTCTCCAGGTCTGTTGGTGCCACTCCCTATCCCTCATCAGCCATGGGATCTCATCACCATGGATTTTATCGATGGCCTACCTCAGTCCGGGAAGTTCAACTGCATACTGGTGCTGGTGGATAAGAGAACATGTTTTGCTCACTTTGTGCCCATCGCCCATCCCTACACCGCAGCAAAAGTGGCGCAGGTGTATATGTCTCAGATCTACAAGCTACATGGATTTCCCGGAGCCATCGTCTCGGACAGGGATCCAGTGTTCACCAGCCACTTCTGGCGTGAACTATTCAGTTACGCTGGCACAGAGCTGAGGATGAGCACCGCCAACCACCCACAGACAGACGGCCAAACGGAACGAGTAAATCAGTGCTTGGAGACATTCCTCCGCTGTTTCACTCAAGCATGCCCTCGACGCTGGAGTCTTTGGATCGCCCTAGCACAATTCTGGTACAACACTTCCCCACACTCAGCAATCGGTATGTCGCCATTCAAGGCACTGTATGGCCATGAACCTCGGCACTGGGGCATCACTACACCACCCAGTGCGTCAGTACCTTCGCTGCAAGCATGGCTAGAAGAACGTCGTGTGGTACAAGATCTGGTACAACAACATCTCAACAGAGCGCGACAGTGCATGAAGTCGCAGGCTGACAAGAAGAGGTCATTCAGGGAATTCCAAGTGGGTGATCACGTGTTCCTCAAGTTGCAGCCATACATCCAGACCTCGGTCGCTCCTCGGGCGAACCACAAGCTGTCATTCAAGTTCTTCGGGCCATTCCCTATCGTCAAGAGAATCAATGTGGTGGCGTATGAACTGAAGTTACCAGCTACAGCAGCGGTGCACTCGGTGTTTCACGTCTCGCAACTCCGGCGAGCCCTGCACTCAGGTACACCAGTCGAGCCTAACCTGCCTCTGAATACTGATGACCTTGCCGTTCCTGTGGAGGTGTTGCAATCCCGATGGTGTGCGCGTCGTGGCTCCGTAATCGAGCAAGTTCAGGTGCGCTGGTCTGGAGCTACAGGCATCACCTGGGAGGACAAGGAAGCGCTTCGTGCTCGCTTTCCCCACGCAGCGGCTTGGGGGCAAGCCGCACGTCAAGAAGAGGGGGATGTCAGCGCCCCTGACAGCGCGGGGCCACCTGCCAGAGCCCAGGAGCCCAGCAACGCACGGGCCAAGCGATCACGCCGGGCCAACCCACGAGTCGGCCGGGCCGACTGGTCTCGGCCCGACATCGCCACACACTACTTAAGATGGCCTCACTGGAAGGAGAAGGCATCCAGTGGATCACCGAATCTAACCGCGGCGCGTCCACCTACCTTTCCCCTTTCGCATGAACCCTAGCCACTCTCTCGTTGCAATTGAGTTGTAATCGACACTCGCTCCTGAATTCCTCCGCGATTATCGCCTTATAGTTGAAACACTAGTTCGTCCCTATCATTTGGTATCAGAGACCACCCACCTCCCTCTCTGCTCGCTCTGGCGAAGCTCGTCGAAACCAGAAGCCTGCGCCAAGCCCGCGCGTAGTTGGAAGCGATGGATCCCGACGTCTCTGCGTTCCTCACTAAGCTGGAGGCCAACCTGGAGGCTAAGATTGACGCCCAGACCAAGGCCCAGCAGGCTACTTCAACCAAGATCGACGAACTCCTCGAAACCACATATTACAGTCCCCACTCGAATCAGCAACAATATTTTGTACAACCTCCTGCAGGTGCTTCAACTGCATATATATTTATATATTTCTTGGCCAGCGACTGCAATTTTCAGAAAAGCGCGAGCGCTATCTATCGCGGAATCTTGGACGTCCACCCCGACCGACAACAACCTCACGCACTTTCGTCGGCCACCATGTTAAGCAAAACGAGCTTCTAGTGGGCATATCGTTTGAACGAATTCTGCAAAGAAACGCACATGAATTGTTTTCTTGCAGGGCTGTGGAGAGCGACATACATAGCGAAAAACACAGGCGATTCATCTTGGAAGCTCATGCTTCTAAATTTCAGTTACATACATGAACGAAAAGGAGGCAGAGGAGTCAAGTTATGCAGTAGACAAGGACGATGGGTTGGGTAGTACGGTACGTTGCGCGTGCCGGCGATAAAGGCCGCCACCGCCGGCCCTCCTCCACACCTGCACGCCGGCGATTGAACGGCGAGAGCATTCTTCCGGTTCTAGTCACATATATACTGTACCAAAGGAACAAGTGGTTGTGCAGTTACATAGGATCGCAGAACGACACCGCTAGCTCACGGGGAAAAGAAAGGTTGTTCTTACAGCAACCGAGCCATCCGAGAGCAGGATGAGGTTAAACACCAAGGCAGAGAGAGAGAGAGAGAGGGGCACGTAACAGCAAAAAAAAATGAAAAAAGAAGACCATGGTTCAGACATGCTCGGTTTCACCTGACGAATCAGATGTACCATGTGGCGACCCAAGTTGCCATTGAACGTTTCATCACTACGATGGTCTTTTTTTCAGTGTGGGGTGAGAGAGGCTCGAACTCTCGACCTCAGGATCACTCTCATTGTTTTAGCTATGAGACCTACGCGCTAGCCAACTGCGCCACCACCCCACTGTCGTATTTGAAGCGAAACAAATGCCCTTGTTCGCGACAGCACCGTACAAATCATGCAGTAAATTCAAGGGATGTTAATATCTTGTCAATTCCCATTCATCTTGTTAGCGACAGCACCGACAGCTATAAGGAAGGCAGGAGAAGAAGATGTTGCTGGTGTTGAGGGCGTGATGCCACCGGCACCCGACTGGTCGTCGTCGTCGAGGATGGAGGAGTAACCGGTGTACAAGGACAAGACGAGGCCGACAGAAACCAGCAGGGTGTTGCTCAGCCAGGTGCGGTGCGCTCGTCCACCTCCGCCAGCGCCGGGGCGGCTGCGGCCGACATGGCGCGCCCGGAGCCAGAGCCGAAGAAGCCTTCTTGGAGTAGCTGCACCTCGGCATGTTGGCCCTGGCCACTCAGCTGAGGCAGCCGGCGAAGACCACGGCGGTGGGCGGTGGCGCTGGTCGTAGCCATTGCTGCAGATAGACATGTGCTCCCTCTCTTGAGGGAGATTCAGTAGGTGACAGTAGGATAGGGGTGCCAATTACTTGAGGGTGCCAAGGGTTTCTGATTATATGCATGCAGTGCAGTGCAAGCAGATCGAGGCAGTCCAGCATATATTTGCATCATCTGGGGAATTCCGTCGAATGGAGACAGCACGGATTCTTCCTGCTGACGGTTAAACGCGTGCAGCCACAGTCAACTAGACCCCTGAAGGAAGCAACTGTGTTGCAGGGTGGACGTCAGGCATAACTACTGGAAGAAACGGGCCCAGGAAATGATTTGTGGCTGATGAGGAGAACACGGCAAGGTAGTGGCCGATCACCTCAGCAGGCTTGGTCTCAATCTGGTTCAGGTTTTCCCCTTGCACACCGCTGCAATCTGGCGCGATGATCATGCTGCAGATGAGTCTTTTTTGCCACTGTTAAAGCTGGCTTCAGGTGCCAAAAAAGTAAAAAAAATGAGACCAGGTTCAGACTTGCTCGACTCAATCTGATGATTCATCAGATGAATATGTGGCGACCCTGGTCTCAATCTGGTTCAGGTTTTCCCCTTGCACACCGCTGCAATCTGGCGCGATGATCATGCTGCAGATGAGTTTTTTTTGCCACTGTTAAAGCTGGCTTCAGGTGCCAAAAAAGTAAAAAAAATGAGACCAGGTTCAGACTTGCTCGACTCAATCTGATGATTCATCAGATGAATATGTGGCGACCCTGGTCTCAATCTGGTTCAGGTTTTCCCCTTGCACACCGCTGCAATCTGGCGCGATGATCATGCTGCAGATGAGTTTTTTTTTGCCACTGTTAAAGCTGGCTTCAGGTGCCAAAAAAGTAAAAAAAATGAGACCAGGTTCAGACTTGCTCGAGTCAATCTGATGATTCATCAGATGAATATGTGGCGACCCAAGTTGCCACTGAGCGTTTTCATCACAACGATGGTCTTTTTTTGTTGGATGGGTGAGAGAGTCTCGAACTCTCGACCTCAGATTCGAGACCTACGCGCTAGCCAACTGCGCAACCACCCCACTTGTTGTTTAACTAGCGAAAGAAGCGTACTGTACTTGTTAAAAAGAAACAGAACGATGTAAAGCATAGATGAGCGATGGCCGCCGTGGCGCTCGCCGGAGTGAGCAGTGACGCGCCCTTGGCTACCAACGGAGCCAGAGCCGAAGACGACTTCTTGCTGCACCTACACCTGGATGAGGAGCTTGCTTACCTAGAGCCGGCGACGGCGTGGCTGCGAAGACGACGACGGTGGCCCTGATCATTGCCATGTCTGAATTCTGAAAAATACGGCCTCTGGGGAAGATGCAACACGGCAGCAGGTGACAGTAGGAGAGCCAATTACTTGTGGGTGTCCAGGCAGAGGCACTCCATGGATTCTAAAAGAGTGCAGAGACTGTTCAGCAATACTCATAAATATTCATTCATCCGAAGGTTCATAGCTATGCATTGATACTCCCATTTCCCAATATCAATATTCCCACAACCAATAAATCAAGAACCAAAAGAATGACCACTCAAGAATATTTTAGCCCATTTCAAATAGAAAAGTGAGAATCAACATTTACAAGTTGTTGTAAGCTCACAAGGCTCCTGTCTCCCCCGCTCCTTACGCCGGCGGCTACTCCAGCCCTGACGCCCACCAAATCCCCCGCCGGCCTCCACTCCGGAGCCGGCGTCCACCCATGGCCGAGCGGGTCTCGCTGTCGGCGGCCTCCTCCGACCTGCCGCCGTCCCCCTGGCGCCGTCTCCGCATCCTAGGCCGGTTCTGCGCTCGCTCCTGGTGGTTCCCGACGTGGTCGGCACGGCGCATGGGCCAATCGTGCAGGGGGCGTCGGCTCGCCCCACTGCGCCGCTGGCGGCTGGGCGCTCGGACTGGCAGCCTAGGGGTGGACGCGGGGCGCAGGCGGCGCGCCCACGGTCGCCGCCTCGTCAGGTTCGGCGCTCCCCGCCTGGCAGGTGGCCGGACATCCTTCCCTCCTCCAGGCCGCCGCGGGGGCGTATCCCGGCGATGCTTATCGGGTGCTGCTACAACTGTGGGGATGAGAGGCACATCTCCGCCAAGTGCACGAACCCGCCGGTGTGCGTGCGCTGTGGAGAGGCTGGTCACATCTCAAAGGACTGTACTTTGCCGCGACATCGCCCGCGTCCGCGCAACTTTCCTCCAGAGGACCGGCCTCGGCCTCCGCCGGCGCTACGTCCCCTCCCCCCCCCCCCCCCCCCTCCCGCCGGCTGTGACCTCTCCGGCTCCATCGCCCTCGCTGGGTTCGCCGGCTCCGGCTCTGGCTGGGCTGCCGCTGCCGCCCCCTCTGCCTGGTCCGCCTCCCCCGAGCCGGGGCATCCTGGAGCCAGGTGGGTCGTGGTGGGTCGGAGTCGGTCGCCAGTGTGGCGGTGCCGGGCTTCTCTGTGCCTTTCGCGCCGGCGGCGGCTCTGGAGCGTGGCGTGTCCTCGGGTGCTTCGCAGGCCATGGTGGATGAGCAGATCGACTGTTGTTTCATGAGTCAGGGCCGGACCTCTGTGCTCTCGAGGAGGAGTTGGCGGCAGAAATCACATATTTGACCTGAGGCAGAAATCAAATCACAAACTGACCTGGTCACGAATTTTTTTTACTCTGCTGATCCTTTGGTGTGGCGCCCGACCGGCGCCAGACCCTATTATGCAGCGCCCTTCCCTTAGGCGTCAGACATCCTGCCAGGCACTGGTCGATTCGCGGTCCCACACGCACTGCGCGCTTAAGGGCTAGGCGCCACACTTTGACGACGCAGCGTCTAGCCCTTGGGCGCCGTGACAAGTGACTTAAGCGCTGCCGACCCAGCCCGACTGTGCAGTTCTTCATCTCCCCGCTCTCGAGAGAGAGAAGCGGCGGCGGCGCCCCATCTAATCCCCACACATCCCTCTCAGATCTGAAGATTTGATCCGTGGATTCGATCCCCAATCCATCCTACTAGGTAAACTCTTCTGTTCTCTTTCTTTTGCTCCATAAATTTGTTGCTATTTTAGAGATTTGTCCAAGATTTGATGGAACCTTTGATTTGTTTGGTTTGCTCGATTTAGGATGTGTATTCATATTGGTAGTACCGTAGTGTTATTTATTAGTTCACAGTATATGATTCTTGTTAGTGAAACCCTAGATTGTTTAGTTTTTTTAGATATATATGAGATGCCTATTTTTATAGATAACTATGAGATGTTGATTTTGTAGACATATATGAGAAGTTTGTTTAGATATATATTAGATGGTGAGTTTATTTCAAATATTAGATGTTGAGTTTATTTGAAATATTAGAGGTTTAGTTTATTTGAACACATATGACATATTCATTGTGTGAGAAGGAGATGTTGAGATTCTTGTAGTTGAACACATGTTATATGTTTATTGTATACCGATATTTGAGATGAAGATGAACTCTTATATATTTATTGTTTGAAATTGTAAGGATGGTTTGGCTTACGGGCGATGTCTCTGACGTGCAACACCGGGCCTACATGATACGCGAGAAGGATAAGGTAATAATGAGTAATCTAAATATTTTGCAAATTTGCCTTTAGTTGAAATTTACATGCCCTAAGATTTGTCATTACTTGTTTTTGCGTAAGCTTGAACCTCTGAAGATTCGGTATCACGGGTCTCTGGTCTCGCCATGCCTTACGATGAGCGGTACACACCGTACATCAAGGTGCAGGACTACTCCCGTGGATTCTGTTGGTCACCGGTCCACGCCGAATCTGAACGCTCCACCGTGTCCGCTCTTGTTGATCGGTGGAGGCCGAGACCCACAGTTTCCATCTTCGGACGGGGAGATGACCGTGATGCTCGAGGATGTCTCGTTGATCACCGGTCTTGCTATCGATGGGAGGCCTCTGTATGAGCACCGATTACGATGGGTGGCGCGAGCAGATGATTGCTCTTATCGGTATGGCTCCTACCGAGGCTGAGGATGATGTAGAGGAGGGAGAAGAGAAGAAGAAGAAGAGGGAAAGGAAAGTAGCCGGAGCTGCTTTCACGTGGATTCAAAATAACTTTGCGACGTGCCCACCGGATGCCACTGATGATGTGATCCAGACACATGCTCGTGTGTATATGTGGTACATTGTGTCGAGGACTTTGTTTCATGACTCCACTGGCAAGAACGCTCCATGGATGTGGCTGAAGGCGTTGACCGTCTTCGATAGCAAATGGAGCTGGGGTTCAGCGACTCTTGCCTACTTGTACCGACATGTAGTTGGTCTGTTTTGTGATCAACTCATTTCTTCATTAGCAATGCAAGCTTCTTTGTCAAGTTAACATTATTTTTCTTTCATATGTAGTCGACGATGCGTGTTGCGTGATCACACCTAGTGCAAGCATTGGTGGTAATCTGCTTCTACTTTACGTATGGAGCCGGGAGCGTCGCACTGTTGGACGCCTCAAGAGCGTCAGGTTTGATCCTTGGTATGCGTATGAACATGATTTAATTACGGCGCCCCATTGGGCTTACAAGTGGGATATCGTTTCCGAGATGATTTAACGATGTCAATCTCATGTACCAAAAGTACATTGCCGAAGTTGGACACGATTACACCTCGAAAGGTAAGGAGGTCATTACTTTAGTCCTTTCTCATGCTTGCTTGAAAATAGTCATCAAATTTGCATTGTTGCCCTGTTTCATAGGTGGAATGGCAGCCATATGGTGCGGGTGAGAGCTTGGGGTACACCGTGGAGTTCCGCCTCAACCCGATGTGCTTGCGGGATAAGGATCTCTGGCTTATGCGGTGCCCACTGATATGCAACTGGGCGGTTGAGTTTCATTTGCCGCATCGTGTGTATCGTCAGTTTGGTCTTTTCCAGCCTCACCCGCCGGATCGGATGGACACGGATAAAGCACTTCATAGGTAAGAGAGCATGTCTGTGTATTGTCTAATCATCGGGACTCCTTTTGATTGTGCTAATGTTTGGTTTTATACCACGCAGGTTGGACAGGAGAAGGCAACGGAAGATAAAGGATCGGGACAAGCATCATTCTGCGTATGTTACCCGCTTCAGCCTTTGTGTGGAGCAAGCTCGTAGCATCAAGACGCCCCGCTTCGTGAGCACAACCCACTTGCTTTTGATAACTACATACGATGGTTTATTGGAACTACTCGAGTTGAGATATGCCCGCCGGCATATAATGAGGATATTCTTGAAGAACCCGTAAACTTTGAGGATCTAGCAAAGAGGAAGTACAACAGAGATGTCAGGCAAGGGCAAGGAGTCCCTGCTGTTCCGGTGATTAACTATGTGGTAAAGTGTTCCCCTCTTACTTTCCTGTTGACCAGACATACATGTTTGAATGGCTAACACATTCATTCTTTCTCATCCGCAGCGCACCGAGATCAAGAAAGCGATTGATGAGAGCCGTCTATTCTCGGAGAAGACACCGGTTGAACCGGCAATGATGATGGGTCACTATGAGCATTCCTCAAGGTACATATCGCATTCACTATGAGAGCCAGTCTATGTTGCGAGTTTGATATCTTACACACTTGTTCATGTTACAATCGAGGCCAAGAAGTTAAGGCGGTTATCGAACCTTCTCGGTTGCCGTGATCCTGAATATGATGAACCATCCGCCTCTAGGTCTGCACACCATCGCACCCGCACCTCATCATGAGGGGGACGATGTGAGTTCCTCATATGCTTATATGGATGATGAGGGTGGGATCACCCAAGAGGTATGACTAATCCTTTAGATGTGATTCTCACTTGATTACTTACACCGCCTTCACCATATTGTTTCGTTGTGTGATAGGGCCATGAGCTTGATGATGACATGACTTTGGCGGACGCTCAAGCTCGGTCTGCATATGTGTTCAAGCCTAGGCAGCCCAGACGCTGGTACACGCCCAACGACTATGACAACAGAGGCAACCCAAAGGTGGTCGTAGGGACCTCGCGGATGGCTAGCTTGGATGATGAGGCGGAGGCGGAGGCGGAGGAGGAAGTGCACGAAGAGGAGCCTCGTGCTCCTAAGAAGAAGAAGAAGCTTGCCTGCAGGCGTGCCACCAGGAACACGCGCGGAAGGCATTAGTGCTTGTTCATGTTAATTGTAGCCGCTTAATTAGGTTGATGAACTTGTGAGGTTATGTTATATGTTGGTGAACTCTTACTAGTGTGGTATTTGTGTTTGCGAACTTGAAGTAATGTTGACTTGTCTTAAATGATATGATGTTCAAGTTATTAGTTCTCTTTGCTTAGCATGTGCAGTTTCTGATACTTTTATTATGTGAGTGTCACTGCAGGAGGCCAAATGGCATCTGCTTCATAGCTTTTGCTTATAGCAGACTGCAACGCCCAACAGCTTAGGCGCCAGACTGCATCGTGTGGCGCCCAACTCTTAGGCGCACTATATAGTGCAGCGCCTGACCTTAGGCGCTGCACTACTTCCATGACGATCCGTAGAGCCACAGCTATGGCTTGCATCACATCCTTAATACTTACAATGATCGCAGATCACAACAATTTGAACAAACACAAATTTTATGCCGACGAGTTCATAACTTAAGACAATTCAAACATTACTACGACATGGTTCACGACACATTCATCACAAATGACAAATGGCAGCTTGCCCTAGAAGATAGTTCACCAACATCTCACATGCCCTCACGACACATTCATTAGAAGATAGTTGACGATGAGTGCACCGAAGCGAAGTCCCTACTGAGTAGAGCGAGGCCATTTCCCCTTCTTGTCACGTGCCGAGTCCTCCTCTTGCGCCTCGCGAGCCTTTGCAAGCTTTCTTGCCCTCTCCTCCTCACGAGCAAGTTTCGCTTGGCGTGCCCTCTCCTCCTCTCGCTTTCTTCCGCTCCATCCTCTCCTTCTGACGACGCTCTTCCTCCAAGCCTCTTCGAAACGATTCTTCGAACCGTCGTTGCCGCCTAAGACAATCTGCGTATTGGTCCTTTTTCACATCTTTTGGCACTTCAAGATCTATCCACGTGAAGTACTTGCATAGAGGAGGCGGTGACTGCATAAAAATTTGTTGTTAGTGTTGACACACATTTGAGAGTAACATTTTACTTCTCGAGCTTACCGTGGTTGGTCATAGGCGTTAGTTGGAAGTGCACGATCATAAGCATAGTTCGGGCATACAAAATATCTCCGCCCTTCCGTCCATGCTTTCTTTCGGTCGGTGGACACCTTCACCTTGCAAACATCTCCACACCAACATGGCGGGATGTTGACATCTTTCTCCTTCACCTTGTACAAAGATGCGTCCTCCCACTTGTTCGGCATGTCTTCTTGGTTAGCACACGGTGGCCTCGTCATGGAACCGGATGAAGCCATGCCTACAAAACCAAGAATATTTGGTCAACCCTAACCCCCACTTAACAATAACCACAACCCTAACACCAACATAATCCTAACACCAACATCAAACACACATAACCCTAACCCTAGCATACTATGAAAGCCTAACCATACCAAATTAGCAAAGAAACACAAATTTCCAAATCCTATCAAAAACTAGGGTTTCCCCCAAACTAGCAAGATTTGAGCAAATGTGACAATTCCTATGGATGAAAACGAGGGATCGGAGGTGATTACCTTAAGGGAGGGGTTGGCTTCGAAATCCACGGTCAAATACTCCGGATCCGAGAAGGATTTGAGAGGGGGAGAGAGGAGGGCAGAGGGGAGGCACTGAGCTTCGGGTTTGTGTGGAGGGTGGGGTGTGTGGGGTGGGGATGGGTGGGAGGGAGTTGGTGCAGCCTAATAAATGTCCAGGTGTGCAGCGCCTAAGGAAAAGGCGCCACACTACACAGTGCAGCGCCTTGCCCTTAGGCGCTGCACACCTGGACATTCCAGTCCAGAGAGCACCAGGAGCGTTCCAGTAGCTTTTCCACCCAAAGATTGCTAAGTCAGTGTGCATCGCCCAAGGTCAAGGCGCTGCACACTACAGTGCAGCGCCCAAGGAATAGGCGCTGCACCGTATAGTGTGGCGCCTTGCCCTTGGGCGCTGCACACTGACTTAGCAAATTTTGGGGTGCAAAACTCTTGGAATGATTCTGTTGCTCTCGAGCTATCATATCAGTGTGTGGCGCCCAAGGCCAAGGCGCTGCACTGTGTAGTGTGGCGCCTTGTCTGTAGGCGCTGCACACCTGGACATGCCGGTCCAGAGAGCACCAGGAGCGTTCCAGTTGGTTTTGCACCCAAAATTTGCTAAGTCATTGTGCAGCGCAAGGCGGGCGCCACACTATACAAAGGCAGCGCCTATTTCTTGGCCAGATGCAGTGTGCAGCGCTTGCCCTTGGGCGCTGCACACCGACTTAGCAAATTTTGGGGTGCAAAACCCACTGGAATGATTCTGTTTCTCTCGAATGATTCTCTGTTCTCTCGGACTGCCATGTCCAGTGTGCAGCGCCAAGGCCAAGGCGCGCCACTGTAGTGTGGCGCCTTGGCCTTTGGGCGCTGCACTAATCATTGCTGTTTTCAAATAACTACTGGTTTTTTTTGTTTTGTGATTCATAAAGATGCCACATAATCATATCCAAATTACATGTAGGCGTCCAAAACACAGAAATAGTAGTCTAAATCACATAGTCATACACACATAGCACATATACTTGTACAAATCACATAGTCATACACACATAGGGATCTCACATAGTCATACACAGAAATATTAGTCCCCTCACATAGTCATACACACATAGCACATATATCCTTGTCCAAATCATGGTCCATGTAGTTTCTTCTTCTTCCTCTCTTCTTCTTCTTATTCTTCTCCCTCCTCCCACCACCAAGGGATCTCACCTTCCCCCTCCATGTCCTCCACCCCCTTCATTGTTTCCATACCTATGAAAGTGGCAATATAATAGTTAGTCACACAATACAAAATGACAACACAAGCATTGAGCCAAAAGAACAAGATCATAGTAAGTCACATACGACAATGGTCCATTGAGCCAAGAGAACATTCCTCCACTACGGCCGCCGCCAAGGCCAAGATCACCACTGCCTCCACCATCACCATGGCCTACATCACCACCGCGGCCTCTACCGCCACCACCACGGCCTATACCACCACCACCACCATGGCCTCTACCAGCACCACGGCCAAGACCATCACCACGACCTCTACCACCACCACGGCCAAGACCTTCACCACGACCAACACCATCACCACGACCTCTACCACCAGCACGACTAAGACCATCACCACGGCCAAGACCTTCACCACGACCAACACCATCACCACGACCTCTACCACCACCACGGCCAAGACCATCACCACGGCCAAGACCTTCACCACGGCCAAGACCATCACCACGGCCTCTACCACCACCACGGCCTCTTCTAAGACCAAGATGACTCCCTCTTTGTTGCCTAGTTCCTCGTTGGCTTGTTTGATTTGAGTGGTTTGGCACTCCACCACTTGTTTGACTTGGTTGGCTACCCCTTGGTTCACTTGGTTGGCTATCATTTGTTTGGCTTGTGCTTGCACCATTTTTCTTTGATCTCTTTCTTGGTTTGGGACAAGTTCTTATGTTGTGTCCCCATTACCGCAGCCCCCACAACGGGATTGCTCACGAGGCTCTTGGAATTGGCCGGTGCCGTATTCTCCACCGCCACCACGGCCCCATCCATCCATGTCACCTCTAAGACGCTTTGTCTTACGCCTTCCCCGCCTAACGATCTTCAATTCCGGTCCGCCATAGTTGAACTCCATGATACTCCGGCCATTGTGATTGGTCCAAGTATGGTCGGAACCGTGGACTCCATGTATTCTTTACCGTCATGATTGAGAACTCGGACTCCCTCACGGTAAGAGGGTGATTGGCTTCCACATTCCTAACCCGGGATGCATTTAACAAGTGCGAGCATGGGAGATGAAGCAAAGACGGCCTCATGCAGCTGCAATCACACCGTGTTAGAGAGACCTTGAAAGTCCGACCTCCGTGTTGGCGGCCATCGTTTGTGGTTCCTCCGGGCTCTTTCACCTCATACTTCCACTCGTTGTCGTCATATAGTACAACTTCTTCGTAGTCCGCCTTTTCGTGATTGAAATTCCAACCATTCTTCAACCTTTGGTGGAAATTGTACTTGTGCTTATCCTTGTTCTCACCAGCAATCTGCTTATCAGTCTCCATTGAGTACTTTAAAAAGTATGCATTCATCTTGTCAAATGTGTATTGAACTATTGCCGTCACGGGTAATGCACGTACACCCTTGAGCACCTTATTGAAGCATTCTTCCATATTGCTTGTCATTTGACCGCATCTCGCCATCTTCATCGAAAGCACGTGCCCACATATTCCTTTAGGCAATGTTCTTATTGAGAAACTCCTGACCGCCGGGGTCAAGTTTCTTGTGTCTGAGCAATGCATTGAACAATGTGGCAAACCGCTTGTTGGTGAAAGCGAGACAACAATCCTGAAGATCATCGGCCAACTCCTTGATACCACATGCCCTATAGAAGTTTGCACAAAGTGCCTCATGCACCATCGATGATGCAACTTTGTATGTCCAGGAATGTCAACCACCACCGCATTTAGAATTCCAGGATGGCGATCCGATATGACACAAATTTCCCTTTCAGCCGGTAATACCCTTGTTATCAGTTGACGCAAGAACCACTACCAGTTATCATTGTTCTCCACCTCAACCAAAGCGAAAGCCAAAGGCAACACCCGGTTATTGGCATCACTTGCTATTGCAACCAATAAAGTGCCCTTGTATTGTCCGGTCAAGAACATGCCATCAATGGCGATGACGGGCCGACAATGCTCAAAAGCCCTCACGCATTGCTCAAAGGCCCAAAATGCACGGCCAAATACTCGCACGGTCCTCCCGTTATGAATCAATGTTTGGTGCCCATGAGGCTCAACCACGTGAACCATGCCTGGGTTTGTGGCGGCCATAGCTAACAACAACCTAGGGAGTCGGTTGTATGCTTCCTTCCAAATGCCATACAACATCTTGAATGCGGCTTGCTTTGCCTTCCATGCCTTGCCGTACTTCACCTTGTAATGAAAGATGGCTTTCACAAGGTCAATGACACTCTTGATGCTCATTGTTGGAAGTGTGGATATTTGGTTGGAAAGCCTGTAAGCGATGAACTCGGATGTGAGTTGTCTGTGTTGTTGGTACACAAGCTTGCCATCCGCATTCTTGTGCCGGCACATGTGAGTTGGTAGACAACTCACTATGCGCCAAGTGGGACCTCCTTTCCATGGCCTTGCACGCACAATCCATGGACATATTGGCACTTCACATTTGACCGTGTAACGCACATTCACGTCCGAGTTGGCCACTTTATGTGGACGATAATGTGTAACCGAGTAGTTGTCGAGCCACATCTTCAATTCCAAGAAGGATTGAAACTCACAACCGGGATATATCCCGTTCTTGCCGTCTTCCAAATCACGGTGAGAACTTGGCCTAGCTCCAAGAGATATGCATTTGCCACCATCCACAACGGCTTCATCCGCGAGACTAAGATCCTTGAGCAATGGTGTCTTGTGATCCCGCCTCAATACCTTCTTGAATGCTTCGCCTCCTTCGGGCGTGAACCCTCCTCATCAACTTCTTCATCGGGACCATCGTCATCCGAGTCCGATGCATATGCACGGGAAAAGGGATGGATTGGTCCATTGTCTCTTGCACATGATATTGGTCGAGATCACCCACATTGTTGTCATGGAGGTCAACTTCGGTGTCATCCTCCTCGTACTCATCATTCTCCTCTTCAAAACCTTCATTTTGGTTGTTTGGAGTCGGGCTCAATGTTGGCCAATCTTGTTGCGTGAATTGAGGTTCACTCATTTGATCTTGGTTCATGGGTGGGGGAGTGCTAGCAACCAACGGGAGGGGTTCCGGTTCAAGTCTACATTCAAAGTAGACTCAACCTTCTTGGAGGCAAATAACTCAAGAGCCTTGTCTAGAGATTCTAAGCAACTGGCCTCCTTGTATGCAACCCAACGTTGCTCGGAGTTCACACGCATTGTCTTCCAACGGATGTGCATTCCAAAACCAACATTATGCCTTCCCTCAAACTCAACAACGTCACTTGGGTCCATCCAATTCAAATCTTTCCTCACTTGTTCCAAAAGCTCCGCATAGCTAGGACTACTCTCAAACACCATGTCAAGCTCATCCGGGTCCGTCTCAACATTGCCTTTCAAAAAGGCCTCTTTATCCACATGATGAACATAAACACATGTTCTCCCATCCCTACAATAATCAAAAACACACATATATCAAGTAAATACTTAAGAAAAATATTGCACACATATGCCCTAACATATATATGAATTAATAACCCTAACCCCCACATAACAATTACCACAACCCTAACCATAACATAACCCTAACACCAACATCAAACACACATAACCCTAACCCTAGCATACTATGGAAGCCTAAACAACCCAAATTAGCAAAGAAATATAACATCATTCAACACAAATTTGCAAATCCAAGCAAAAACTAGGGTTTCCCAAACTAGCAAGATTTGAGCAAATGTGACAATTCCTATGGATGAAAAACGAGGGATCGGAGGAGATTACCTTAAGGGAGGGTTGGCTTCAAATCCACGGTCAAATACTCCGGATTTGCAAGATTTGAGAAGGATTTGAGAGGGGAGAGGGGAAGAGAGGAGGGCCGCAAGTCTAAGGGTTTGGGTCGGGTGGGGTGTGTGGGTGGGGGTGGGAGGAGAGAGGTGGGGCCAGCCCAAGTGGAACATGATCGCAGCGCCTAAGAGCTAGGGCGCTGCACATTACAGGTGTGTGGCGCCTAAGTCTTAGGCGCCGCAAAGGTCAGTATGTGAGGCCGCAAGAATCGACCAGGCTGCCATGTCGGCAGGATGTGCGGCGCCTAAGGGAAGGGCGCCAGACAAGAGGGTGCGGCGCCACCGCGGGCGCCACAATCAAGGGTCAGCAGAGTGAAATTTTTTTGTGACCAGGTCAGTTTGTGATTTGATTTCTGCCTCAGGTCAAATATGTGATTTCTGCCGGAGTTGGCGCGTGTGGTGATCTCGATAGTTGGCATGAGTCAGGGAGCAGATCTGGCGGCGGCGGCTGCCGTCATTATGGAGGAGTTCAACCTGGCGCCGCTGGACATGTCGATTAGGGAGTTTTACCTGGAGGAGTTTTTGGTGCTCTGTCGTTTGATGGAAATCAGGAACATGTTGATCAGGAGGGGGAGGCCTGGCATGCCGCATTTCGACCTCGTGCTGAGGCCGTGGTCTCGCCGGGCTCGAGCGACGGCAATCTCTATGCCATTCCTCGTCCCGCTGGCCCTGCGGGGTGTGCCGGCGAACGCATGGACCAGGAGGACGGCGGACACTCTGCTTCATGGCCTGGACATTGTGGTTAAGGTGGCGGCGTCTACGGAGGCGAGAAATGACATGTCGGGATTTCGGGTCTGGCTGCATACTGATGATCCGGCGAGAATCCTTTCCCGTCGCATTCTCGTCGTTGAGGAGCCGAGCAGGAGGAGTGCTCGGGCCTTGAATGTGAGCGATGAGGCGGATGCACTGTGGTATCCCATCTCCATTATCCAGGAGGAGGGGGCCGTCAGGTTGGGGCCGCAGGTCTGTGCGCCGCCGCCACCGCCTTCGGATGGGGGTGGTCGCGGTGGCCCCGGGTCGGGTGGTGCGCGTGGAGGCCGTGGGCCTGCTTCTGCCGGTGGACAGGATCGAGTGTTTGCCTTCCCCCGGTGGCTCGCTGGCGGCGGCCGTTTCAGCGGGTTCGACGCCAGTTCAGGGGCGTCAACGGTAGGTTCAAGCTGGTCTTCTGGGCGGTCAAAAAAGGCAGGAATGTGGTGGCCCAGGGGTGGACGACACGGCCTGCGCCATCTTGGGGTCTGGCGAATCGGAGGCGCTCAGCTCGGTTGGCTCGTTTCGGCCTTTGGAGGCCGACCCTGAGGCTGGTCATAGTGGGGAGTAACTTATACTAGTGTCATGTATATGACACTAGTCTAAGTTACTACCTTCATAGTGCAAAGTAACATAGTAGTAGTGTCATAGAGGACTTCATTAATTAGCTTGTAGACTCATCTTGTCTTGGAAAGCGCTATGTTACAGTAACATATTATGTTACCACTTCTCATTAACTACATGCCACATAAGCAAAAATTTCTCGTTGTGCGCTATGTTACTTGCTAAGTTACTCCCACTATGACTAGCCTGAGAGAGGAGGAGTTGGTAGCTGGGACCCACCTTCTGCGGAAAGTGTTGTGGGCCCAAGGAGGGGTCCAGTAGGACCGAGGGTGCCATCTGGCTCTCTGCTGGCCGACAGTGGTGGTAGACCAGGGGTGGCATGTGTTTCTCTGCAGGCCGGCAATAGTGGCGGTCCTGGGCAAAGTGCTCTGCAGCCAATGGAGGTGCAGGATCCGCCCGCCTCGCCTGGGGCTTCGCGGGTAATCAGGTTCGGGCAGTGGGCCCTATCCCTGCAAGAGGAGGATGCGACAAGCGCACATGCTGGAAACAAGATACTGGCACGGACCGAGGAGGATTTGGGTGGTTCAGGAAGTTCGCGATTGGTGGGATCATGGGCCAAGGAATCCAATGGAGGTGGACCCGCGGTGCATGCAGATGGGACGTGCCCATGCATGCAGGGTGGTAGGGAGGGCTGGTTCTCGGTGAGTTTATCTAATCAGGCTGCTTCGCCAGCGGCGATTGTGGACACGACAATTCCTCCCCAGACCCAGCCCTCGCTCAAGGAACAAGTGGCCCTAATTTGTTCGGAGCTGAGGCAGGCGCTCTCTCCGCTGCTGTCGCAACCCATGACCAGGGCTCCTCCTCAGAAAAACAGGAAGCCTAGGCAGAAGCGGCCGTCGGTTACCTCTCCGCGGAGGAGCGTGAGGCTTGCCAAGGGAGGACGTGGATCAAAAGCATCCAAGCAGCAGGAGGTGCTTATCAGGAAGCTGTGTCTCGCGCATGAAGGGGACATAATCACGGATGAGGCTCTACAGGCCCACGTGGACCTATTTGACAAGCCACTAGTGGAGAGTCACGTCAAGGCAATTCTAGCCTTGTTCGGTTGGGACTCGTCGGCGCTTCCGTTGGTCGGGGAAGACGTCGAGGTGGTAATGGGTGCGTAGTGTTTTGGCGCACCAAGGTGGTAGTGGTGGGTCTTTGTGATGCCCCCGGTTCAATCGTACACTAATCATGCACGCAATGTGTACGATCAAGATCAGGGACTCACAGGAAGATATCACAACACAACTGTAAAACATAAATAAGTCATACAAGCATCATAATACAAGCCAGGGGCCTCGAGGGCTCGAATACAAGTGCTCGATCATAGACGAGTCAGCGGAAGCAACAATATCTGAGTACGTACATAAGTTAAACAAGTTTGCCTTAAGAAGGCTAGCACAAACTAGGATACAGATCGAAGAGGCACAGTGCCTCCGCCTGAGATCCTCCTAACTACTCTGGTCGCCGTCTGCCGGGCTGTACGTAGTAGTAGGCGCCTCCAAGGTAGTAGTCGCCATCGACGGTGGCGTCGCTCCTGGCTCCATCCTCCGGGTCGCAGCAACCGGTAAAGAAAGGGGAAAAGGGGAAGAAGGCAAACCATGAGTACTCATCCAAAGTACTGCAAGCAAGGAGCTACACTACATATGCATGGATATATGTATAGAGGGCCATATCGCTGGACCGAATCGCAGAATGCCGTAATAAGAGGGGATATCTAATCTTGTCAAGACTACGCTGGCAGCCTCCGCCTTGCAACATGTAGAAGAGAGCGTAATGAAGTCCTCCAAATAGCATCGCATAGCATAATCCTACCCGACGATCCCTCCTCAGAACCACGAGAGAGAGCGACCACCGGGTTGTATCTCGCACTTGGAAGGGTGTGTTTTATTAAGTATCCGGTTCTAGTTGTCATAAGGTCAAGGTACAACTCCAAGTCATCCTGTTATCAAGATCACGGCTATTCGAATAGATTAACTTCCGGAGAGGTGCACCACATAACCCAACACGCTTGATCCCATTTGGTCGGACACACTTTTCTCGGGTCATGCCCGCCGCTGAAGATCAACACGCCGCAGCCCCACCTAGGCACAACAGAGAGGCCAAGACGCCGTCTAAACCTAAGCGCACAGGGTCTGGTCCCATCGCCTTAGGACACTGCAGACGCTATGTGACGCTGCCGGAAGCGTAACTAGCCCCTTAATACAAGAGCAGGCCTATGTTCCAATCAAGCGCTACCGCTTCGGGCCGACGTCACGAAGTGCTTCGGCTGATACCACGACGCCGAGTGCCCATATCTTTCCCACGTAGTTGGTTAGTGCGTATAGACCAAATGGCCAGACTCAGATCAAATACCAAGATCTCGTTAAGCGTGTTAAGTATCCGCGAACGTCGAACAGGGCCAGGCCCACCTCTCTCCTAGGCGGTCTCAACCTTGAAGGAAATATGCCCTAGAGGATAATAAAGTTATTATTTATTTCCTTATATCATGATAAATGTTTATTGTTCATGCTAGAAATGTATTAACCGGAAACATAATACATGTGTGAATACATAGACAAACAGAGTGTCACTAGTATGCCTCTACTAGACTAGCTTGTTAATCAAAGATGGTTAAGTTTCGACCATAGACAAAGGAGTTGTCATTTGATTAACAAGGTCACATCATTGGTTGAATGATCTGATTGACATGACCCATTCCATTAGCTTAGCACCCGATCGTTTAGTATGTTGCTATTGCTTTTATCCATGACTTGTACATGTTCCTATGACTATGAGATTATGCAACTCCCGTTTACCTGAGGAACACTTTGGGTACTACCAAACGTCACAACGTAACTGGGTGATTATAAAGGAGTATTACAAGTGTCTCCAAAGGCAGATGTTGGGTTGGCGTATTTCGAGATTAGGATTTGTCACTCCGATTGTCGGAGAGGTATCTCTGGGCCTTCTCGGTAATACACATCACATAAGCCTTGCAAGCATTGCAACTAATGAGTTAGTTGTGAGATGATGTATTACGGAACGAGTAAAGAGACTTGCCAAGAATTTAGATTGAACTAGGTATTGGATACCGCCGATCGAATCTCGCAAGTAACATACCGATGACAAAAAGGAACAACGTATGTTGTTATGCGGTTTGACCGATAAAGATCTTCAGAGAAAATGTAGGAACCAATATGGGCATCCGTGTCCCGCTATTGGTTATTGACCGGAGATGTGTCTTGGTCATGTCTACATTGTTCTCGAACCGTAGGGTCCGCACGCTTAAGGTTTCGATGATGGTTATATTATGAGTTTGTGTATTTTGATGTACCGAAGGTTGTTCGGAGTCCCGGATATGATCACGGACATGACGAGGAGTCTCGAAATAGTCGAGACATAAAGATTAATATATTGCACGGATATTTTTGGACACCGGAAAGGTTCCGGAGAAGTTTGGAGCTCCGGGAGGTTACCGGAACCCCCCGGGAGGTATATGGGCCTTATTGGGCCCATGTAGGAGGAAGGGAGAAGGAACGAGGGAGGGCGCCCCAAGCCCAATCCGAATTGGGGAGGGGGCCGCCTTTCCTTTCTCCTTCCCTCTTCCTATTCCTACTACTAGTACTACTTCCTAATACTAGTACTCCTTCCTTCCCTCCAAATAAGATAAGGAAAGGAGAGGGAAACCTACTTGGAGTAGGTTTCCTCCCTATGGCGCCCCTCAGGCCGGCCACCTCCTCCCTCCCTCCTTTATATACGGGGAGGGGGCACCCTAGAACACACAAGTTGATCCTTGAGATTGTTCCTTAGCCGCAGTGCGGTGCCCCCTCCACCATATTCCACCTCGGTCATATCGTAGCAGTGCTTAGGCGAAGCCTCGTGTCGGTGAAACATCAAGATCGTCACCACGCCCGTCGCGGCCGACGGAACTCCCTCTCCCCGGAGCTTTGCCGGATCGGAGCCCGAGGAGCGCCATCGAGCTGAACGTGCCAAGAACTCCGGCGCCGGAGTAACGGGCGCCGATCGGCTGGATCGCGAGGAGAACGACGACTACTTCCCTCTACGCCATCATCGACTCGGAGGTGCCGGAGTAACGGCACCGGATCGGCAGGATCGCGGGAGAACGTCGACTACTTCCTCTACGTTGTGATCGCTTCCGCTTTGGTCTACGAGGGTACGTAGACAACACTCTCCTTCTCGTTGCTATGCCATCACCATGGTCCCGTGTGTGCGTAGGAATTTTTTGAAATTACTACGCTCCCCAACAAAGGGCATCCGAGCCTGGTTTTATGCGTTGATGTCATATGCACGAGTAGAACACAAGTGAGTTGTGGGCGATACAAGTCATACCGCCTACCAAAGATGTCATACTTTGGTTCAGCGGTATTGTGAGATGAAGCGCCCGGACCGACATTACGCCAGACGCTTACGCGAGACTGGTTTCACCGTTACGAGCACTCGTGCTTAAAGGTGGCTGGCGGGTGTTTGTCTCTCTCACTTTAGTTGAACTGAAAGGCTACGCCCGGTCCTTGAGAAGGTTAAACGGAGTCTATTTGACGAAGTATCGCTGTGGTTTTAATGCGTAGGTAAGAACGGTTCTTGCTCAGCCCGTAGCAGCCACGTAAAACTTGCAACAACAAAGTAGAGGACGCCTAACTTGTTTTTGCAGGGCATGTTGTGATGTGATATGGTCAAGACGTGATGCTATATTTTATTGTATGAGATGATCATGTTTTGTAACCGAAGTTATCGGCAATGGCAGGAGCCATATGGTTGTCGCTTATTGTATGAAATGCAAACGCATACAGTAATTGCTTTACTTTATCACTAAGCGGTAGCGATAGTCGAGAAGCAATAGATGGCGAAACGACAACGATGCTACGATGGAGATCAAGGTGTCGCTACCGGTGACGATGGTGATCATGACGGTGCTTGAGATGGAGATCACAAGCACAAGATGATGATGGCCATATCATATCACTTATATTGATTGCATGTGATGTTTATCCTTTATGCATCTTATTTTGCTTTGATTGACGGTAGCATTTTAAGATGATCTCTCATTAAAATTATCAAGAAGTGTTCTCCCGAGTATGCACCGCTACAAAGTTCGTCGTGTCGAGACACCACGTGATGATCGGGTGTGATAAGCTCTCGTCCATCTACAACGGGTGCAAGCCAGTTTTGCACACGCAGAATACTCGAGTTATACTTGAATAGCCTAGCATATGCAGATATGGCCTCGGAACACGGAGACCGAAAGGTCGAGCGTGAATCATATAGTAGATATGATCAACATAAGATGTTCACCATTGAAAACTACTCCATCTCACGTGATGATCGGTTATGGTTTAGTTGATTTGGATCACGTGATCACTTAGATGACTAGAGAGATGTCTGTCTAAGTGGGAGTTCTTAAGTAATATGATTAATTGAACTTAAATTTATCATGAACTTAGTACCGATAGTATCTTGCTTGTCTATGTCTCTGCTTGTAGATAGATGGCTCGTGTCGTTGTTCCGTTGAATTTTAATGCGTTCCTTGAGAAAGCAAAGTTGAAAGATGATGGTAGCAATTACACGGATCGGGTCCGTAATCGAGGATTATCCTCATTGCTGCATGTAAGAGTTACGTCTGGATGCACCGCTAGGTGCCAGCCTCGCCGATGCAACCGACGACGTTAAGAACGTCTGGCGTAGCAAAGCCGATGACTACTCTATAGTTCGATGTGCCATGCTTTACGGCTTAGAACCGGGTCTTCAACGACGTTTTGAAAGTCGTGGAGCATATGAGATGTTCCAAGAGTTGAAGTTGATATTTCAAATGTAATGCCCGGATTGAGAGATATGAAGTCTCCAATAAGTTCTATAGCTGCAAAATGGAGGAGAATGGGTCATGCTGAGCACATACTCGTAATGTCCGGGTATTACAATCACTTGACTCAACCGGGAGTTGATCTTCCGGATGATTGTGTCATTGATGTAATTCTTCAATCACCGCCACCAAGCTACAAAGGCTTCGTGATGAACTATAATATGCAAGGGTTAGTAAAGACTATGCTCGAGCTCTTCGCAATGTCAAGGCTGGGAGGTAGAAATCAAGAAGGAGCATCAAGTGTTGATGGTCAATAAGACCACTAGTTTCAAGAAAAAGGCAAAGGGAAGAAGAAGGAACTTCAAGAAGAACAGCAAACAAGTTGTTGCTCAAGGGAAGAAACCCAAGTCTGGACCTAAACCTGAAATCGAAAGTGCTTCTCTGCAAGCGGTCGTCACTGAAGCGGAACTGCCCCAAGTATTTGGCGGATAAGAAGGATGGCAAGGTGAACAAAGGTATATGTGATATACATGTTATTGATGTGTACCTTACTAGAGCTCGCAGAGCACTGGTATTTGATACTGGTTCTGTTGCTAATATTTGCAACTCAAACAGGACTACAGATTGCGAACACCGGCAAAGGACGAGGTGACGATGCGCGTGGGAAATGGTTCCAAAGTCGATGTGATCGCGGTCGGCACGCTACCTCTACATCTACCTTCGGGATTAGTTTTAGACCTAAATAATTGTTATTTGGTGCCAGCGTTAAGCATGAACATTATATCTGGATCTTGTTTGATGCGAGACGGTTATTCATTTAAATCGAGAGAATAAAGGTTGTTCTATTTATATGAATAATATCTTTTATGGTCATGCACCCTTGCAGAGTGGTCTATTTTTAATGAATCTCGATAGTAGTGATACACATATTCATAATGTTGAAACCAAAAGATGCAGAGTTGATAATGATAGTGCGACTTATTTGTGGCATTGCCGTTTAGGTCATATCGGTATAAAGCGCATGAAGAAACTCCATCTTGATGGACTTTTGGAGTCACTTGATTATGAATCACTTGACACTTCGTAACCGTGCCTCATGGGCAAGATGACTAAAACCCGCTTCTCCGGTACTATGGAGAGAGCAATGATTTGTTGGAAATCATACATACGGATGTATGTGGTCCAATGAATGTTGAGGCTCGTGGCGGATATCGTTATTTTCTCACCTTCACAGATGATTTAAGCAGATATGGGTATATCTTCTTAATGAAACATAAGTCTGAGACATTTGAAAAGTTCAAAGAATTTCAGAGTGAAGTTGAAAATCATCGTAATAAGAAAATAAAGTTTCTACGATCTGATTGTGGAGGCGAATATTTGAGTTACGAGTTTGGTCTACATTTGAAACAATGCGGAATAGTTTCGCAACTCACGCCACCCGGAACACCACAGCGCAATGGTGTGTCCGAACGTCAGAATCGCACTTTACTAGATATGGTGCGATCTATGATGTCTCTTACAGATTTACCGCTATCGCTTTTGGGGTTATGCTCTTGAGACGGCCGCATTCACGCTGAATAGAACACCGTCAAAATCCGTTGAGACGACACCTTATGAACTGTGGTTTAGCAAGAAACCAAAGTTGTCGTTTCTTAAAATTTGGGGATGCGATGCTTATGTGAAAAAGCTTCAACCTGATAAGCTTGAACCTAAATCGGAGAAATGTGTCTTCATAGGATACCCAAAGGAGATGCGATTGGGTACACCTTCTATCACAGATCCGAAGGCAAGACATTTGTTGCTAAGAATGGATCCTTTCTAGAGAAGGAGTTTCTCTCGAAAGAAGTGAGTGGGAGGAAAGTAGAACTTGATGAGGTAATCGTACCTTCTCCATTATTTGAAAGTAGTTTATCACGTAAACCAGTTTCTGCGATATCTACACCAAATAGTGAGGAAGTTGATGATGTTGATCATGAAACTTCAGATCAAGTTACTACAGAACCTCGTAGATCAACCAGAATAAAATCCGCACTGTGAGTGGTACGGCAATCCTGTTCGAAGTCATGCTACTAGATCATGATGAACCTACGAACTATGAAGAAGCGATGGTGAGCCCAGATTCCGCAAAATGGCTTGAGGCCATGAAATCTGAGATGGGATCCATGTATGAAAACAAAGTGTGGACTTTGGTTGACTTGCCCGAGGGTCGGCAAGCAATAGAAAACAAGTGGATCTTCAAGAAGAAGACCTGACGACGGGTAATATTGTTGTCTACAAAGCTCGACTTGTCGCAAAGGGATTTCGACAAGTTCAAGGGATTGACTACGATGAGACCTTCTCACCCGTAGCGATGCTTAAGTCTGTCCGAATCATGTTAGCAATTGCCGCATTTTATGATTATGAAATTTGGCAAATGGATGTAAAGACCGCATTCCTGAATGGGTTTCGAAGAAGAGTTGTATATGATGCAACCGTAAGGTTTTATCGATCCAAAGGGAGCTAACAAAGTGTGCAAGCTCCAAGCGATCCATTTATGGACTGGTGCAAGCATCTCGGAGTTGGAATAAACGCTTTGATAGTGTGATCAAAGTATTTGGGTTTATATGACTTTTGGAGAAGCCTCACATTTACAAGAAAGTGAGTGGGAGCTCAGAGCATTTACGATATTATATGTAGATGACATATTACTGATCGGAAATGATATAGAATTTCTGGATAGCATAAAGGGATACTTGAACAAGAGTTTTTCGATGAAAGACCTCGGTGAAGCTGCTTATATATTAGGCATAAAATCTATAGAGATAGATCAAGACGCTTAATTGGACTTTCACAATGCACATACCTTGACAAGATTTTGAAGAAGTTCAAAATGGATCAAGCAAAGAAAGGGTTCTTGCCTGTATTGCAAGGTATGAAGTTGAGTAAGACTCAATGCCCGACCACCGCAGAAGATAGAGAGAAAATGAAAGATGTTCCCTATGCCTCAGCCATAGGCTCTATCATGTATGCAATGTCGTGTACTGCACCGATGTGTACCTTGCTATAAGCTTAGCAGGGAGGTACCAGAGTGATCCAGGAGTGGATCACTGGACAGCGGTCAAGAACATCCTGAAATACCTGAAAAGGACTAAGGATATGTTTCTCGTATATGGAGGTGACGAAGAGCTAGTCGTAAATGGTTACGTCGATGCAAGCTTTGACACTGATCCGGACGATTCTAAATCGCAAACCGGATACGTGTTTTTGTTAAACGGTGGAGCTGTCAGTTGGTGCAGTTCTAAACAAAGCGTCGTGGCGGGATCTACATGTGAAGCGGAGTACATAGCTGCTTCGGAAGCAGCAAATGAAGGAGTCTGGATGAAAGAGTTCATTTCCGATCTAGGTGTTATACCTAGTGCATCGGGACCAATGAAGATCTTTTGTGACAATACTGGAGCAATTGCCTTGGCGAAGGAATCCAGATTTCACAAGAGAACAAAACACATCAAGAGACGCTTCAATTCCATCCGGACTTAGTCCGGTGGGAGACATTGAGATTTGCAAGATACATACGGATCTGAATGTAGCGCATCTGCTAACTAAGCCTCTTCCACGAGCAAAACATGATCAGCACCAAGACTCCATGGGTGTTAGAATCATTACTGTGTAATCTAGATTATTGACTCTAGTGCAAGTGGGAGATCAAGGAAATATGCCCTAGAGGCAATAATAAAGTTATTATTTATTTCCTTATATCATGATAAATGTTTATTGTTCATGCTAGAAATGTATTAACCGGAAACATAATACATGTGTGAATACATAGACAAACAGAGTGTGACTAGTATGCCTCTACTAGACTAGCTTGTTAATCAAAGATGGTTAAGTTTCTGACCATAGACAAAGGAGTTGTCATTTGATTAACAAGGTCACATCATTGGTTGAATGATCTGATTGACATGACCCATTCCATTAGCTTAGCACCCGATCGTTTAGTATGTTGCTATTGTTTTTATCCATGACTTGTACATGTTCCTATGACTATGAGATTATGCAACTCCCGTTTACTCGAGGAACACTTTGGGTACTACCAAACGCCACAACGTAATCGGGTGATTATAAAGGAGTATTACAAGTGTCTCCAAAGGCGTATGTTGGGTTGGCGTATTTCGAGATTAGGATTTGTCACTCCGATTGTCGGATAGGTATCTCTGGGACTTATCGGTAATAAAAATAACATTAGCCTTGCAAGCAGTGCAACTAATGAGTTAGTTGTGAGATGATGTATTACTAACGAGTAAAGAGACTTGCCAAGAACGAGATTGAACTAGGTATTGGATACCGTCGATCGAATCTCGCAAGTAACATACCGATGACAAAAAGGAACAACGATGTTGTTATGCGGTTCTGACCGATAAAGATCTTCAGAGAAAATGTAGGAACCAATATGGGCATCCAGGTCCCGCTATTGGTTATTGACCGGAGATGTGTCTTGGTCATGTCTACATTGTTCTCGAACCGTAGGGTCCGCACGCTTAAGGTTTCGATGACGGTTATATTATGAGTTTGTATATTTTGATGTACCGAAGGTTGTTCGGAGTCCCGGATATGATCACGGACATGACGAGGAGTCTCGAAATAGTCGAGACATAAAGATTAATATATTGGACGGATATATTTGGACACCGGAAAGGTTCCGGAGAAGTTTGGAGCTCCGGGAGGTTACCGGAACCCCCCGGGAGGTATATGGGCCTTATTGGGCCCATGTAGGAGGAAGGGAGAAGGAACAAGGGAGGGGGTGCGCCCCCCAAGCCCAATCCGAATTGGGGAGGGGGCCGCCCCTTTCCTTTCTCCTTCCCCTCTTCCTATTCCTACTACTAGTACTACTTCCTAATACTAGTACTCCTTCCTTCCCTCCAAATAAGATAAGGAAAGGAGAGGGAAACCTACTTGGAGTAGGTTTCCTCCCCATGGCGCGCCCCCTTGTGGCCGCCACCTCCTCCCTGCCTCCTTTATATACGGGAGGGGGCACCCTAGAACACACAAGTTGATCCTTGAGATCGCTCCTCAGCCGTGCGGTGCCCCCTCCACCATATTCCACCTCGGTCATATCGTAGCAGTGCTTAGGCGAAGCCCTGCGCCGGTGAAACATCAAGATCGCCACCACGCCGCCGTCAGGTCGACGGAACTCCCTCTCCCCAGAGCTTTGCTGGATCGGAGCCCGAGGAGCGTCATCGAGCTGAACGTGTGCCAAGAACTCGGAGGCGCCGGAGTAACGGCGCTGGGATCGGCTGGATCGCGAGGAGAACGTATGACTACTTCCTCTACGTCATCATCGACTCGGAGGTGCCGGAGTAACGGCACTGGGATCGGCAGGATCGCGAGGAGAACGTACGACTACTTCCTCTACGCCAGATCGCTTCCGCTTTGGTCTACGAGGGTACGTAGACAACACTCTCCCTTCTCGTTGCTATGCCATCACCATGGTCCTGTGTGTGCGTAGGAAATTTTTTGAAATTACTACGTTCCCCAACAAACCTGCCCTGTCGCTCCGCCACAAAGATCCATCCAGAGGTCCGTCGGGACAAAGGTCCTTTCAGCCCCCAATCCGCGAATCACTCGCGGGTGCTCCACAAGCCGACCCGACTTTAGTCACCACATGTATCATGTATAAAGTATATAGTATATACCCGTGATCACCTCCCTAGTGATCACGGCCGGATAGTATAGCATGGCAGACGGACAAGAATGTAGGGCCACTGATGAAACACTAGCATCCTATACTAAGCATATAGGATTACAGGTAAAGGTAACAACAGTAGCAGCAAGGACATGCTATGCATCAGGATACGATTAACGCAGCAAGAATATGCTACACTACTCTAATGCAAGCAAGATAGAAGAGAATAGGCGATATCTGGTGATCAAGGGGGCGCTTGCCTGGTTGCTCTGGCAAGAGAGAGGGGTTGTCAACTCCGTAGTCGAACTGGGCAGCAGCAGCGTCGGTCTCGGTGTCTAGCGGAAGAAGAGGGAGAAGAAACAATGAATATTTAAGCAAACAGATGCATGGCGATGCATGACAAAGCAAAGCGTGATGCTAGGCGTGCCCTAACGCGGTATGTGATGATACCGGTGAAGGGGGGAAACATCCGGGAAAGTATCCCCGGGGTTCCGCGTTTTCGGGCAGAGGAGCCGAAGGGGGAAAGTTGCGAGTTTGATATGTTAGGGGTGTGTGGCGGATGAACGAGTTGCGTATCCGGGTTCGCCTCGCTGCTCGAGCAACTTTCATGTTGAAAATATTTTAATCCAGCTACGGATTAAAAGATATGATTTTCTAAAGATTTTAATAATTTCTGGAATTTAATTAATTATTTAATTAATTCGCAAATGATTTAATGACATCAAGATGAGGTCATGTCGACAAAGCAGTCAACAGAGTTGATCGGGTCAATTCTGACCAGTGGGTCCAGTGGGACCCACATGTCATACACTGTTTAGACTTAATTAGGGTTTAGGCTAAACAAACTACTGTTTAATTAAACTAAAAGATTAATTAGACTAATTGACTAGGATTAATTAATTTAATTAATTTAGTTAATTAATTAATTATTTAAGTTTATTTTTATTTTTTAAATCCCCTTTTTTTGGAAACGTTCTGTGGGGTGGGGCCCCCCTGTCATAGGCACAGGGGGCCTTAACGGTTTTAGGCTGTGGCGTGATTTGTCGCCGACGAAGCGATTCTTGGTAGCCAAGTCGCTTGGACCCGGGCGCGCTGTCTTGCCGGCAGCCAGGGCGGAGGGGCTCCGGTGAGCCACCTGAGCAGCGGCGGATGGAGCCACGGCGAGGTCATGGCCGGAGCGGGGCGCGCCCGCCGTGGCCTGTGGAGAGGTGGCCGCGGGAGGAGCGCTGGGGCCGGCGCACACGTGGGCCGCTGCAGTGCAGGGGAGGCGGGCGAGGGGTGAGCGCCGGGCGGGGAGCAGGGGGAGAGGCGAGGCGCGCAAGGCGCGCCTGGCAAAGCGGTGAGGGCGCGAGCGCCGCGGGGTTGGCCGGGTGCGGCTGTCCGCGGGCGACGTCAGGTGGCGGAGCCGAGCGCGGGGAGAGGGCGCGACCACGGCAGAGAGAGGAGGAAGGGGAGCTCACAGAGGAGGAGTAGGGCACGGGCAGTGGGCTCGGGGAGGCTCGGGGTGGTCGACGGGGACGACGCCGCGGAGCGGGAGGCAGGCCGGCGGGGTAGAACGACGAGGTGGAGGCGGCGGCATCCCGGCGAGGTGCGACGATGGCGGGCGGGCGCGGCGCGCCGGGCACCGAGGGCGACGGACCGGCAGCGTCGGTGTTCGTCTGGCGGCGAGCAGCCCGGGCGGGGAGGTGGCGACCCAGTCGGCGGCACGGTCGGCGCGAGGAGCGGCCGCGGCTTCCGATCTGGATCGGGGGAGTGGGGGAGAGAGCGAGTGGGGGAGGGAGTGCGTGGTGGGGGGTTAGGGTTTCAGGTTCGTGGGGGGATAAGGAGAAGTGGGGAGGCGGTTGGGCCTCTGACCAAAAAGGGCTTTCTTTGGGCCGAAACCCAGTGGGGGCCTTCTCTCTTTTCTTTTTTTTAATCTAGTTTTAGTTTTCTGTTTTCTTTTTATTTATTCTCTTTTCTGTTTAATTTCATTTTAAACCATTTAGCCATTTTATAAAAATGTGTTTGCTGCACCATAATTACCCTGGTAATATTAGGCAACCAATTTAACATTTTTGTTTTAATTTTTGAAAACTTTTATTGTTATCATTAATTTTGAATTTGAATTTTTGGGCGGTTTTGTTCTAACGATGATTAGCGGCAGAATCGTGGTGACGTGGCACCAGTTCTAGAGGGTTACTGTAGCTTGATTACCCGGGTGTCACAGTCTTCGATATGGCTACACAACCCCCAAAGATGATAGTGTGGAATGTGCGCGGACTTAATTCCCCAACGCGCCGTAGCTCGGTGTATCAGGTAGTTGAGGCGGCTCGTGCAAGCATTGTGTGCCTTCAAGAGACTAAGATGGAGATCATTACGAACAAACTTGTTAAGCAATGCGTGGGTAATAGATTTGAGGACTTTTACTATGTGCCAGCTGTCGGCACGCGTGGTGGTATCCTTCTGGCTTGCGATAGACTGGTAGTTTCGGCCTCTAATAGACAGGTTACGGCAAACACACTTACAGCCATCTTTAAGCAACAAGGAGAGGCCATGTGGTGGTTGACGGGAGTGTACGGGCCACAAAGTGATGTGGAGAAGGTGGAGTTTCTTCAAGACCTGAGAGAGGTGCGTGACCTTCACGTGGGACCATGGTCAGTCGTGGGGGATTTCAACCTTTTGGTTAATCCAGAGGATAAGAATAATGCTGTGATCAATTGAAGGATGATGGCTAGGTTTCGGGCATTGCTCAATTCCTTGGAGCTCAAGGAGCTATACTTAAACGGCAGGAGATACACGTGGTCGAATGAAAGGAGAAACCCCACCTTGGAGAAAATAGATCATATTTTTGTTACGAACTCTTGGGAGGACCTCTATCCGCGCAACTTGTTGACTGCTATGGGCTCGACAGTCTCGAATCACTCCCCCCTTTTGGTGGATCTCGGCGCTGACTTTCAATTGGGCAAGCGCTTCAAATTGGAGAGCTTCTGGCCAAAAGCCGAGGGCTTCCTCGATACGGTTCAGGAGGCATGGTAGGCTGTTCCATCGGTGGGGAACCCGTTCGCGGACCTTGATAATAAGTTACATGCTGCAATGAAGGCTTTGCAGAAGTGGAGTGATAGATGGATTGGGAATATTAAGCTCCAACTGGCTTTGGCAATGGAGATCATCGGGCGGTTAGACAAGGCGGTGGAATCCCGACAGCTGTCGGATCGCGAGCATGGGCTCAGGAAGCTGCTTAAGAAGAAACTATTGGGCCTCTGCTCGCTGGAGCGGTCGATTGCGAGGCAGAGATCGCGAGTTTTGCAACTCAAAGAAGGAGAGGCGAACACGACATATTTCCAGCGCCAAGCGAGGCACAGGCAGAGGAAGAACGTGATCACGTCTCTTTCACACAAGGGTGTGCTATACACTGGGCAGGATAGCATTGCAGTGGTGGTGGATGATTACTACGACATGATGTTTGGGTCTTCGGCGCATCGGGCGGCCTCGATCAACCTAGAGTTGCATGATTTCCCGTCCCAAGATCTAACGCATCTCGAGGCACCTTTCTCAGCGGAGGAGGTCGAGAGGATAATCAAATAAATGTCGCTTGACAAGGCACTGAGCCCGGATGGTTTCACTGGTCGTTTCTTCGTCACATGTTGGCATATAATCACAGAGGACTTCATGAAGGCGCTCCATCAGTTCCATGGTGGTGATATGAGAGGGCTGGCTTCCATTAACAAGGCGCTAGTCTCCCTTCTTCCAAAGGTGCATGGGGCGGTGGACATTATGGATTTTAGGCCGGTGAGCCTAATTATTGGGCCAATGAAATTTTTTGACAAGATCCTTGCCACCAGGTTGGCGGACGAACTGTCGCGGTTGGTGGGGCACCACCAGAGTGCCTTCGTGAAAGGATGTTCGCTTCACGATAACTTTATGTAGGCGCAATGCACGGCTAGGAGGCTTTATGCTTTGAGAAATTGATAACCCACAAGTATAGGGGATCGCAATAGTTTTCAAGGGTAGAGTATTCAACCCAACTTTATTGATTCGACACAAGGGGAGCCAAAGAATATTCTCAAGTATTAGCAGTTGAGTTGTCAATTTAACCACACCTGTAAGACTTAATATCTGCAGCAAAGTTTTTAGTAGCAAAGTAGTATGGAAGTAACGGTAACGGTGGCAAAAGTAACAGTAGCAATTTTGTAGTAATTGTAACAGTGGTAACGGAAAAGTGATTAAGCAAGATCAATATGTGAAAATCTCGTAGGCATTGGATCAGTGATGGGTAATTATGTCGGATGCGATTCCTCATGCAACAGTTATAACATAGGGCTCCAGTTCATCAATGTAATGTAGGCATGTATTCCGAATATAGTCATACGTGCTTATGGAAAAGAACTTGCATGACATCTTTTTTCCTACCCTCCCGTGGCAGCGGGGTCCTATTGGAAACTAAGGGATATTAAGGCCTCCTTTTAATAGAGTACCGACCAAAGCATTAACACTTAGTGAATACATGAACTCCTCAAACTACGGTCATCATCCGGAGTGGTCCCGATTATTGTCACTTCGGGGTTACCGGATCATAACACATAGTAGGTGACTATTGACTTGCAAGATAGGATCAAGAACTCACATATATTCATGAAAAACATAATAGGTTCAGATCTGAATTCATGGCACTCGGGCCCTAGTGACAAGCATTAAGTATAGCAAAGTCATAGCAACATCAATCTTAGAACATAATAGATACTAGGGATCAAACCCTAACAAAACTAACTCGATTACATGATAAATCTCATCCAACCCATCACCGTCCAGCAAGCCTACGATGGAATTACTCACGCACGGCGGTGAGCATCATGAAATTGGTGATGGAGGATGGTTGATGATTACGACGGCGACGGATTCCCCTCTCTGGAGCCCCGAACGGACTCGAGATCAGCCCTCCCGAGAGAGATTAGGGCTTGGCGGCAGCTCCGTATCGTAAAACGCGATGAATCCTTCTCTCTGATTTTTTTCTCCCCGAACGTGAATATATAGAGTTGGAGTTGACGTCAGTGGAGCCTCAGGGGGCCCACGAGGCAGGGGGGGCGCCCCAAGGGGGTGGGCGCGCCATCCACCCTCGTGGACAGGGTGTGGGCCCCCTGGTGTTGATTCTTTCGCCAGTATTTTTATATATTCCAAAAATATTCTCCGTGAAGTTTCAGGTCATTCCGAGAACTTTTATTTCTGGACAAAAATAACACCATGGCAATTCTGCTGAAAACAGCGTCAGTCCGGGTTAGTTCCATTCAAATCATGCAAGTTGAGTCCAAAAGAAGGGCAAAAGTGTTTGGAAAAGTAGATATGTTGGAGACGTATCAACTCCCCCAAGCTTAAACCTTTTCTTGTCCTCAAGCAATTCAGTTGACAAACTGAAAGTGATAAACAAAAACTTTTACAAACTCTGTTTGCTCTTGTTGTTGTAAATATGTAAAGCTAGCGTTCAAGTTTTCAGCAAAGATTATGAACTAACCATATTCACAATAACATTTAGGGCCCATGTTTGCTCATATCAATGGCATACGCAACTAGCGAGCAATAATAGTAAATCTTGGATGACAACACTTTCTCAAAACAATCATAATATGATATAACAAGATGGTATCTTGCTAGCCCTTTCTAAGACCACAAAACATAAATGCAGAGCACCTCTGAAGATCAAGGACTAACTAGACATTGTAATTCATGGTAAAAGAGATCCAGTCACAGTCATACTCAATGTAAATTAATAGTAATGCATGCAAATGACAGCGGTGCTCTCCAACTGGTGATTTTTAATAAGAGGGTGATGACTCAACATAAAAGTAAATAGATAGGCCCTTCGCAGAGGGAAGCAGGGATTTGTAGAGGTGCGAGAGCTTGATTTTTGAAATAGAGATAAATAATATTTTGAGTGGCATACTTTCATTGTCAACATAACAACCAAGAGATCTCGATATCTTCCATGCTACACACATTATAGGCGGTTCCCAAACAGAATGGTAAAGTTTATACCCCCCACCACTAACAAGCATCAATCCATGGCTTGCTCGAAACAACGGGTGCCTCCAACTAACAACAGCCCTAGGGGAGTTTTGTTTGCAATTATTTTGATTTGGTTTGAGCATGGGACTGGGCATCCCGGTTACCGGCCATTTTCTCGTGAATGAGGAGCGGAGTCCACTCCTTGTGAGAATAACCCACCTAGCATGGAAGATATAGACAGCCCTAGTTGATACATAAGCTATTCGAGCATACAAAACAGAATTTCATTTGAAGGTTTAGAGTTTGGCACATACAAATTTACTTGGAACAGCAGGTAGATACCGCATATAGGAAGTTATGGTGGACTCACATGGAATAACTTTGGGGTTTATGGAAGTGGATGCACAAGCAGTATTCCCGCTTAGTACAAGTGAAGGCTAGAAAAAAAATGGGAAGCGACCAACTAGAGAGCAACAACAGTCATGAACATGCATTAAAATTAATCAACACCGAGTGCAAGCATGAGTAGGATATAATTCACCATGAACATAAATATCGTGGAGGCTATGTTGATTTTGCTTCAACTACATGATGAACATGTGCCAAGTCAAGCCACTCGAATCGTTCAAAGGAGGGTACCACCCTGTCATACCACATCACAACCATTTTAATAGCATGTTGGCCCGCAAGGTAAACCATTATAAACTCCTAGCTAATTAAGCATGACATGAGCAACAATAATCTCTAATTGTCAATGCAAACATGTTTCATTCATAATAGGCTGAATCAGGAACGATGAACTAATCATATTTACAAAAACAAGATAGGTCGAGTTCATACCAGCTTTTCTCATCTCAGTCAGTCCATCATATATCGTCATTATTGCCTTTCACTCGCACGACCGAACGGTGTGGATAATAATAATAGTGCACGTGCATTGGACTAAGCTAGAATCTGCAAGCATTTAATACACATGAGAAGACAAGGTAATATGGGCTCTTTGTTAAATCAACAATAATGCATATAAGAGCCACTCAACATTTTCATCATGGTCTTCTCCTCTCGACCCCCAAAGAAAAGAAAGGAAATAAAACTATTTACACAGGAAAGCTCCCAACAAGCAAAAGAAGAACGAGAAATCTTTTTGGGTTTTCTTTTAGTTACTACTACTAAAGGCATGGAAAGTAAACTAACTAAAAGCTACAACTAATTTTTTTGTTTTTTCTTAAGGTTTTTCAGACACACAAAAGGAAGGCTTAGAAAAGAAAATAAACTAGCATGGATAGTACAATGAAAAAGTGTGAGCACCGACAACTGGCATGAGTGTGTGAACATGAATGTAATACCGGTGAGAAATACGTACTCCCCCAAGCTTAGGCTTTTGGCCTAAGTTGGTCTATGCCCATGGATCAAAGTGGTCCTCTCCAGTGTACTGAGGAGGATCCTCGGGGTGCCACTAGTTAGCGAGCTCTTGCGGATCCCACTGATAAATAGACTCCTGATATGGATCAGGAGATGGCCCAGGCTCAGGCTCCGGGGATCGTGTTCGCTCCCAATATGCATAAATGTCATCGGGCATGATGATGTATGTGCCTGAATGAATGTTAAAGAAAGAAGGTGCAGGCAGGGTAATAATCTGACAAGTATCTTCACTAAATACCAGGTTATAAATGAGTCTCTTATCCTTATCATCACAAATAAAATCATGTGCTACCATACTTTTATAGTCTAAGAAGATAGGGGGCAACACCTTTTCTTCTTTCTCATAGTGTCTAATAGGTATCTCAAAATATTTAGCAAAACGCGAAGCAAAGATACCTCCAAAAATGGGGCCCTTTGTACGGTTTAGACTCAACCGTTTAGCAACCATAGCGCCTAAACTGAAGGTTCTATCATGGAGTAAAGCACGACGCAAAATGACAAGATCAGGAGCACTAAGATTTCCACTGTTCCCGCGACCAATTAAGCATCTATTAGCAAATATTGCAAAGTAACGTAGAACAGGAAAATGTATACTAGTAATTCTCGCAGCAGAAACTTTTCTCGTTTCTCCTACATCAATTCTATCAATAAATTCATCCACATCACTACGGAGTGGTTCCTCGATGATGCCCACAAAGGGCATCTTGCAGACCTGACAAAGATCATGGAGTGACATCTCCTTAACCTCATCATATAAACGAAACTCCACTGAAGGTGGTGATTTCTTAGCATGGAAATAAAAATTTTGCATGAAAATATTAGTGAGTAGGAGATACTGTTAGCGCTGGTCGTGGAGGAAGTCAGTGAGGCCTGCATTCTCAGCCAAGTAATAGAAGTCATCATAAATTCCTTCTGCTCTCAAGAACTCATCACAAGGCCATTCGCACGGCCGAACCTCCGCAGTGCGAGGAAGATTATATTTGGGTTTTTTGTCCTCTTCATTTTGCTTATCCTTCGAGCTTCGGCTTGAAGAACCTCTCAACAATCTCTTCAACATTTTCTCCATCTGAATTTTTTTGAAATTTTTAGTGACTCAAAAAAAAAAGTGAACCAAACTCAACAAGATTGATAGCAACTACTCCCACAAGTGCCTAGAGACTATATCATGCATTAAAACTACTTAGGACCATATAAATTTGACGTGCAAGCTCAAGAATAGGGTCACCTAAGCAGCAAAAAATTGCAATAAATAAAGTACTAGAGAAAAAACTAATTGGACCATTGGAGGAGTCACATACCGAAGAACAATCCCCCAAAACAGTTTTGTGAATGAAGCCTTGAGCAAGGAGATCAAAAATGGCAGCAAGATGAGCTAGAAAATGGGTTTGAGCTGTGGGAGGATTTTTTCTGGAGGAAGACAAAGTGAGTGGGTGTTGGAATAAGTGGAGGGTGTCCACGTGGGGCCCACGAGGCAGGGGGCGTGCCTAGATATTCTTAAATATTCTACAAAAAATCATATTTCAATTTTAGGACGTTTGGAGAACTTTTATTTTCAGGGTATTTTTTTATTGCAAGGATAATTCAGAAAACAGACAGAAAATACTATTTTTGCTTTATTTAACCTAAATAACAGAAAGTAAAAGGAGGGTATAGAGAGTTTTGCTTTCTAACTTCATCCATCTCATGCTCATCAAAAGGAATCCACTAACAAAGTTGATCAAGTCTTGTTAACAAACTCTTTCTGAATAACATGAAACCGGAGAATTTTCGAATAACACTAGGTTACCTGAATGGGGATATGCACGTCCCCAACAATAATAATAATAATATATTTCTTCTTGACAGTAGGAAGAGGAAATTCAAAACCTCCAATAATAATCGTTGAAATTTTTCCAATAGAATTGATACTGTGGATTTGAGGTTGTTTCCTCGCAAAGTGTACCGTATGCTCATTACCGTTAACACAAAAAGTGACATTGCCTTTGTTGCAATCAATAACAGCCCCTGCAGTATTCAAAAAGAGTCTACCAAGGATAATAGACATACTGTCGTCCTCGGGAATATCAAGAATAACAAAGTCCGTTAAAATAGTAACATTTGCAACCACAACAGGCACATCTTCACAAATACCGACAGGTATAGCAGTTGATTTATCGGCCATTTGCAAATATATTTCAGTAGGTGTCAACTTATTCAAATCAATTCTAGATATAAAGAGAGAGGCGTAACACTAAACCCGGCTCCAAGATCACATAAAGCAGTTTTAACATAGTTTCTTTTAATGGAGCATGGTATAGTTGGTACTCCCGGATCTCCTAGTTTTTAGGTATTCCACCTTTAAAAGTATAATTGGCAAGCATGGTGGAAATTTCAGCTTCCAGTATCTTTCTTTTATTTGTAACAATATCTTTCATATACCAGTAAGGATTCATTTTAAGCATATCAGTCAAACACATACGCAAAATGATAGGTCTAATCATTTCAGCAAAGCGCTCAAAATCCTCATCATCCTTTTTCTTGGATGGTTTAGGAGGGAAAGGCATGGGTTTCTGAACCCATGGTTCCCTTTCTTTATTGTGCTTCCTAGCAACGAAGTCTTTCTTATCATAACGTTGATTCTTTGATTGTGGGTTATCAAGATCAACAACAGGTTTAATCTTTACATCATGATTATCGCTAGGTTAAGCATGAACATCATCATTAACATTATCGCTAGGTTCATGTTCATCACCAGATTGTGTTTCAGCATCAGAAATAAAAATATCATTGGGATTCTCAGGTGTGTAAACACCAGGTTCACTAGAAGCAAGCAAAGTCCTATCATTTTTCTTTTTCTTCTTCTTAGAAGGACTAGGTGCATGAACATTAGTTCTCTGAGAATCTTGCTCAACTCTCTTAGGGTGGCCCTCAGGATACAAAGGTTCCTGAGTCATTTTACCCCCTCTAGTCATAACTCTAACAACATTATCATTTTCGTTATTATTTAATTCATTGAGCTAATCATTTTGAGCTTTAAGCACTTGTTCTACTTGAGTGGTAACCATAGAAGCATGTTTACTAATAAGTTTCAGTTCACCTTTACCTCTAGACATATAATCACTCAAGTGTTCAATCATATAAGCATTACATTTCAATTGTGTACCAACATAAGCATTGAAATTTTCTTGTTTAACAATAAAATTATCAAACTCATCTAAGCATTGGCTAGCAGACTTATAACAAGGAATACCACCTTCGTCAAATCTATATAGATAATTTATCTTTACTACATGTGTCGGGTTATCAAGACCATGTATTTCTTCAATAGATGGTAAATTCTTAACATCTTCAGCTTTAATACCGTTTTCTTTCATAGATTTCTTTGCCTCTTGCATGTCTTTAGGACTGATAAATAGAATACCCATTTCTTCGGAGTTGGCTTAGGAGTTGGTTCAGGAAGTGTCCAATCATTATCATTACTCAATATATTATTCAACAACAATTCAGCTTGCTCAACAGTTCTTTCCCTGAAAACACAACCAACACAACTATCCAGGTGGTCTCTGGAAGCATTGGTTAGTCCATTATAAAAGATATCAAGTATTTCATTTTTCTTGAGAGGATGATTAGGCAAAGCATTAAGTAATCGGAGAAGCCTCCCCCAAGCTTGTGAGATACTCTCTTCTTCAATTTGCACTGAATTATATATTTCCTTAAAGCAGCTTGTCGGTGTCAAAACCAACGGATCTCGGGTAGGGGGTCCCGAACTGTGCGTCTAGGCGGATGGTAACAGGAGACAAGGGACACGATGTTTTACCCAGGTTCGGGCCCTCTTGATGGAGGTAAAACCCTACGTCCTGCTAGATTAATATTGATGATGTGTGTTACAAGAGTGGATCTACCACGAGATCAAGGAAGCTAAACCCTAGAAGCTAACCTATGGTATGATTGTTGTTCGTCCTATGGACTAAAACCCTCCGATTTATATAGACACCGGATAGGGTTAGGGTTACACAGAGTCGGTTACAATGGTAGGAGATCTACATATCCAGACGCCAAGCTTGCCTTCCACGCCAAGGAAAGTCCCATCCGACACGGGACGAAGTCTTCAATCTTGTATCTTCATAGTCTTGGAGTCCGCCAATGATGATAGTTCGCTATCCGGACACCCCTAGTCCGAACTCCTCGGTAGCTCCCTGAACCAGGCTTCAATGACGACGAGTCCGGCGCGCATATTGTCTTCGACATTGCAAGGCGGGTTCTTCCTCCGAATAATTCATAGAAGATTGTGAACACCAGGATAGTGTCCGTCTCTGCAAAAATAAATTCCACATACCACCGTAGAGAGAATAATATTACACAAGATCAATCTGCTGACGTATTTTGTGGCGTGACGTCGCACCACTACCAAGCCTTTATTCAAATTGTTTTTATTGTTCCACCCTAGTGCGTTTAGCGAAGCGGTTTCCTTGGCACGTCTTGTCGAAGCAGAGATCGTGTTCCCCTTATTCCGGGATTCCCATCAATACGGACGTGGGTAACCCAACTGCGCCATTGATTGTGACGCTTGGGAGATAAGCGAGTTTTACCAGGCCGGTGGGGACATATGTTTTTGCCCGCCCATATAAGGGGATAAGGATTCACCCCTTTCACCTACGCCTTCTTCCTCCTTAGCTCATCCATTCCCGTGCACTCGAGCTCTAGCGCCCAAGTCCGCATTTCCTCCTCAACCTTCTCCAACCATGTCGAGGAGCGGAGGCAGATGGATGGCCTCCTCCGTCATGGAGGGCACATCACAAGACTGCTGGAGGCCGGATACTTGTCCGCGATATCACAAGACAAAGCTGCCCGACGCGGGCAGCTTATTCCAACCCCTGGCCCCCATGAGAGGGTGGTATTTCTCCCCACTTCCTCCATGGACTAGGTTTTCCACTTCACCCATTTGTCCGGGGCTCATGTTCTACTACGGCCTGAACTTCCATGACCTGTCCCCGAATTTCGTCCTCAACGTCTCGGCGTTTATCGTCGTGTGCGAGGCCTTCCTCTGCATCCAACCCCACTTCGGCTTATGGCTCAAGACTTTCAGTGTCAAGCCGAAGGTTGTAAAGGGCAGCCAAGCGGAGTGCGGAGGCGCCATGGTCGACAAGATGGCCAAAGTCCTATGGCTCGAGGGCTCCTTTGTGGAGACTATAAAGGTGGCAATCGGGTGGTTCTACATCACCGAGCCACGCGACCGAATGGGTGGCGGCCCCCGAATTCAGATCTGTATTCCCCACACGGCTCTTGTCATGGAAAGAGACGGGCCTGAAGTGGGGGGATTCGGACGAGCTATCCGGACTCCAAACACGCGTCCGGAACCTGGTGGACAAGCATCGCAGGCTTGTCGACGTAATCCAGGTGATGCTCATCCGCCGGATTCTCCCATGCCAACAACGGGACTTCAATTTGTGGGAGTTCGATCCGGCACATCACCGGTTCTGAGCCGCTCTTCGATACCACGCACGAAGATGCCCTGAAGGTGCCGCTCAAGGGCGCCGAAGCCCCGCATCCGCTAACAAAGATCGCGGATACAGCTCGCGCGCTGCCGGGCGAGGTAAGTTATTTTACCCTTTACGGGACTCTTTTCCCGTAGATTGACTCTACGTGGGATCTAAAAACTCCCTATTCTTCGACAGTCTGTTCGAAGACGCCCCGGACAGATTAACCGTCTGACTTTTGCCGAAGACCAGCCGGACGCCCGATTGACGGGATCACTGGCTCCCGGCACCTCATGTGGTGCCGGAGAAGAAGGCCAAGAAGGAGGCCATGGGAACTCAAGGAGCTCGACGCCAGTGCTGTCGGATTCTGAAGCAGAATCTTCTCCTGAAGATGAGGATGAAGAAGAAGCTTCTCCCCCAGCGGGGGAGGAGAGGAAAAGGAAGGCCGCCCCAACTGGGGAGGCCGGAGGGTCCAAGGACGGAAGAACCCTTCCTCCGGACTTCTCCACCAACGTCGACAACGACGAGGGAGGTTGGCCTACAAGGGACAAGCCCCTGGCGAGATGGTAAGTGTCCGGATTCCCATGGCTTTTTATTATTGCAGAGTGTTCTCTAATGTCGAACAATCGTGCAGCCCGCCCAAAGGCGAGCTCGTCGATTCATCGAGCGGGTCCCTGGGCTCGTCGGAAATGGAGAGTACCTCGCTTCCGACCGCCTCCTCGCCTCATGTCATGCGGACAACGCCACAAGCGGGCTCCAAAGGGGATTGGTCACAAGGAGGTGGCGCGGAGGTGCCACAAGGCAACCTCCCGGACTCAGCGCGTTGGGGCAAGACCCCCAGGGGCTCTAAGCCCGACCCTTGTCCGGACTCCATGTCAGAACCTTCAGTGGTTCCGGAGTCCGGCAAGCGATCCCTTCGCAAGAAGTGTAAGACGCCGGTGTCCTTCTTCCAACCGGAGGCACCGGATAGCATCTGAGGCGCCAACGGCGCCTCCATCGAAGGAGCACCGCCTTGTTATGAGTGCGGTGATCCGGACAGCTTCAGTCCGCCAAGAGCGGGCTGACCAAGCCTGTACCAGTCTTCTATCAGGCTTTGAGGTAAGAAATTTCAACATATGTAAAATGGTACCGCATAGACAGTAGCCCCTGATGCTCGGTTCGGTGTTCGGAAAGAAAACCCGGACTGAGGATCTTTTAGAAAGATAAACGCAGGAGTCATATAAAAAATATGCCAATATGGGATTGCAGGCTGTGCTGCTGACCTCCGCCAAGACCGATCATGAGGTCAATACTTTGAAGGGAAACCTCGAGCGGTCCGAGAACGAAGCTCGGCCATGCCAAGAAGCAGCTCAAGGAAAAAGAAGGTGAGTAATACCTTATGAAAATTGTACCTTACAGAAAAGGATTTGGTTGCAAGAAAAATGACAAGGATAACGTGGGTATTGTAGGGGCCACTAACGAGGTGGCAACCCTGAAGGAGGCGGTGGCCGCGGCCGAACGCAATGCGGCTGCGGAGCGCATCGAGCGAGATAAGAAGGAGGTGCGGGTGGCAGAGGTACAGCAAGAGCTCCAGGATCTCGTGAAAAAACATGAGAGCTTGGAGCGTGACTCGAAGACTCGAGAGTCCGAGCTTGCAACAGCTCTTGAGAGTGCCAAAGCCGCTAAGGCCGAAGCCTATAAGGCCCTCCAGGAGATTGAGGCGGTGAAAAAAATAGTAGCGGGTAAGGCATTTTTCATTCAGAGTAAGCATGTGAGTGTTAATTACCTGTTGCTTACCCGAATTCGGAGCTCTCCAGGGGCGTTCACAGATCTTCCTCGCAGCGTGTCCGATGCTGCCGCATTCTACCGGGCCGAGGAGGGAGCTCGACGGAGAAGGTCTTCGTCTCGAGATGTTGAGGCCGGACATCCGGTGTTTTAGCGACCAGTGAAGCAGCTGGTCGAGCTCCACAAGGCGGCCGAACATGCCATGAAGGGCCTCATAGTTCGGCTGTGGCCTAAGGAGGCCATGCACAGGAGCTACTTCGCCTGGTGCGGCGGCCGATGGATGCGTGCCTGTGGGTTGAAGTGATCAAGCATTCCGCTTGTATTGAGGGTGCCCGCTGGCCCTTGCCCGCCGCAAAGGTGCCTTTGGGGCAAGATGGATGCCTGTAAGCTTGTGACGGACCCGCCACCAGAGGGCAAGGAGCATCGCACGCCCGAGATGTATTATAAGAGTGTCAAGGGCGCCCAGACTCAAGTGGTGAGTGCTCCAAAGATGTAATATTTGAGTAGACTCGCATTTTGTTATCCTGCGGCGCTGAAAACTTAGTTCATAAGCGCTAAGCAACGCTTGTTAATTTAAAATATTACCTTCAGGCGGCTGTTTATCAAATCGAGAGATGGCAAGTCGTCGGCTTCAGCCCCCATGCCACGAAAGTGCCGGGGTGTTCGGGATAAACTTGAGCACTCTTGTTCCCATTTTTGGGTCCATCTAGGAGGCGCTCAACACAGCGTAACAAGGCAACCGGACTTATAATGCTTGAACACTCTCACTTAGCCATAGAATTCTATAATTTTAAATTTGGTGAAGCCCCTAGTCTTCGAAGGTCAATTTGGGGCGCTATCCACGCCTTGGCCGGATAGTATCCGGTCCTCGCTCTAAGTGGCATAAGTCTTTAAGGACTCGCAAAAAACCTCTCGAACAGCGACCGTCTCTCGCCTCATCATGACGGTCAGTTTTAGCTTTCTCCACTGAGGCGTTAACTCAAATTAACCGGGCGGAATCGCAGTGGTTCTCCAGTGCTACCTTAGCCGATATAACGGAACGTAAGGTACCAAAACACGGAGCCGCAAACCCAACTATTGACCCAAGACATGATTCAGAGCCGATGCATATAGTGCTATAAGTTCGGGGTGCCGCACTTGTGAAAGTGTTCGGACTCATCACACCAATCGCGGGAAACATAAGCCCCTGGTGTATATTAGCCGTACCAAAGTGTACGGATACAACATGTCGTGAATGAACATATGTATGAAAAAGAAATGCAATTATAAGCAAAAAAGGTGCTGCATTGTTTTATTTCAGTAAGTGCTGCTACGAATGCAGAATGATACAAAATAGTGCGATAAGCAAGGTAGGAGACTATTAAACATGTCCCCCTCCAGGGGTAGGCTGCAGATTGGTGTATGAAAATGCTCGTAATGGAGACCACCATATATTCGCTTGTAGCCTTTATCCTTCCTCGGCTGTTGCATCGTGAGTTCGGCACGTCACGCCGGACAGGCTTCGACAAACGGAGTCCTGTGGGTAAAAAGTAAAAGGTAAAAAGAAAAGAAAAGCAACGACACACACGTGAAAGCCCCCGTGTGGTTGAGCCGCAGTCTGGGTTTATCGTGGTCGCCCCTCTCCCCATGCCCATGGTATCTTCGTGAGCGTAATGGTGTACGCGAAGGACCTGCTGACGCTTCGCAGGGCTGGGGTTAGCCGCATCGCTACGCTGCGTTCAACGTGCTGTGGTCTTGTTGTAAGTTACTCCGGGCGTGCTTAGCTGTCCGCCGCTTAACGGCCGGACTCGAGAATTGCCTTAAGAGGCTGCATTGCACTTCGCCGCGAGAGCCGCCAGATGTTCCTCCGCGGCGGAGAGAACGCTCGTTGTTTCCATTGACCGTAATGACTCCTCGAGGGCCTGGCATCTTGAGCTTGAGGTATGCCTAGTGCGGCACCGCTGCTGAACTTGGCAACGCGATACGTCCGAGCAAGGCATGATAGCCGCCATGAACGGGACTATGTCAAGATTAACTCCTCGCCGGAAGTTATCCGGGATCCAAGACCACTTCCAGCAGTAATTGAGCCCGCATAATTGGCTTCTACACCTGGTATGACGCCTTTAAAGGTCGCTTTTGGTAGGTTTAATCCTTGAGGGGTTCACGCCCATTTTGCACACCGTATCCTCGGTAAAGCAGGTTCAAAGGCTGCCGCCATCCATCAGACTACGTTAAGTGAAATCCATTGACGATTGGGTCTAAGACCCGGTCTGGCGAATCCGCCGTGGCGGATGTCGGTGGGGTGGTCCTTCGGTCAAAAGTGATCGGGCAGGAGGACCATGGATTGAACTTCGGGCAACTGGCTCCATCGTAGACATCCTCGAGTGCACGCTCCGCTCCCTTTTGGGTATGTGCATTGCGATATCATGTTCACCGTCTGCACTGTGGGGGAAACCTTCTGTCCTCTATTGTTCGGCGGTTGGGTCTCGTCCTCGTTATCGCTATGCAGCCCCTTGTCATTGTTTTCGCAATTAACTTGCTCGCCGCTTGAATACCCAACAATCCCTCGTTGGTGTGGTTAGCTGGCTTTCGGGGTGCCGTGTATCTGGCACAAGCGGTCGAGTATTCGGTCCAAATTGGACGGACACGGAGTAGTTCGTTTGAATGACTTTTGCCGCTGACCGGGTTTAGAGCCTTTGAATCCGGCATTGACTGCCGTATCCTCAATATTGCTGTCGTTAATGCGGCGTTTGTTTTTGTTACGACGCGGCCTGCCATTTCGGTCCTTGAAGTCCGGACTGCCAGAATTTTTGCTGAGGTTGTTGCTGCGTGCTAGCCAGCTGTCCTCACCCACGCAGAAGCGGGTCATGAGTGATGTGAGGGCTGCCATGGATTTCGGCTTTTCCTGTCCTAGGTGCCGGGCAAGCCACTCGTCGCGGATGTTATGCTTGAAGGCCGCGAGGGCCTCCTCATCCGGACAGTCGAAGATTTGGTTTTTCTTGGTTAAGAACCATGTCCAGAATTGTCCGCCGATCTGTCTGGCTGCTGAATTATGTGGCTTAGGTCATCAGCCGTCCGGTGGTCGCACATAAGTGCCCGGAAGTTATCGAGGAATGCGGCTTCCGGTGTCCTCCCAGCTCCCAATTGACTCACCGGCAAGTCGTTGAGCCAATGCCGGGCTGGTCCTTTAAGCTTGAGGGGGAGGTATTTGATGGCGTGAAGATCGTCACCGCGGGCCATGTGGATGTGAAGGAGATAGTCTTCGATCCAAACCGCGGGGTCTGTTGTGCCATCATAGGATTCAATATTGACGGGTTTAAACCCTTCGGGGATTTGATGATCCATTACTTCGCCTCGTGAAGCATAGTGGGTGTGCGCGCCTGCAGATCGGGCGATATCACGATGGAGCTCAAAAGAGCTTGGTCTGCTTTGTTCGGTCCGCCGGACTTACTATGTCCGGGCGCGACGGTTGTCGCCACGCACTGCGGCGCCACGCGATCCATAGATCGATCTTGATTGTCTTGCCTTGTCCTCCAATATATCTCGCAGTCCGGAGCGTTCCCCTTCGGCCGTGTGCTTTTTGAGCGATGCCGGGGTACGGTTCTAGTGAAGGGCCTAGAGGCCTCTCTGTCGCGACCACGGGGTGGTCGGTCAGCCGTATTGTCTCCTAGTGATGCGGGTTCCGAAGCCTCCTCCTCTAATCGGTGGAGCAGCTTGCGTTTAGGGTAGCTTTTGGAGGGGCGTTCGAGCTCATTCTCTTCAGCCGCGAGGACTTCAAATTCGTCGCCAGCGCATCCCGATCAGCTCTAAGTTGTTGCTTCTTTTTCTTTAGGCTGTTCGCCGTGGCTATAAGCCCGCGCCTAAAACGCTCTTGTTCGACGGGATTCTCGGGCACGATTTAATTCATCGTTGTCGAGGCTTGCTTGCCTCCGGAGGGAGGCATATAATCCTCTACCTCTTCTTCTCGCCGCTCTCGTGAGGGTTGGCGTCTCCATCTTCCTGCACTGGATCTTGCTGGAGTGGATTGTCTTCGGCATTGTCCGGTGTATTGTTGTCTCGGTGCCGGAGTCTTCATTCTTGCTGTGGCGGGATTTAGAGCGGCGCCGCTGACGCCGGTGATGAAGTCATGTACCTGGGGTTGGGTCATGGACCTGCCCAAGGGTACCCTCCACAAGGACATTCACAAGAGAAGCAGCCTTCCAGTCGGCCTGGTAGGCTTCCACTCGACAGATTCAAAGGCACTCGACTATGAAGACCCACTCGACCACCAAGAGTCCAAGAGCCACTCGGTGTCCAAACGGTCTCAGAAGTTAAATAGTCTTTATGACCTTAATGACACTTTATGTAAGGCGTTACCAGTAACGCCTAGCTTTAATGTACCTTAAACCCTCTACTACGTGGGCTGGCTGGGGTCCTAGCGCACTCTATATAAGCCACCCCCTCCATAGGTAGAGGGGTTCGCACCTCTGTAACACATACGCAGATATTCCAGTCGACCGCCTCAGGGCTGCGAGACGTAGGGCTGTTACTTCCTCCAAGAAGGGCCTGAACTCATAAATCACTAGAGAATACAACTACTCCATAGCTAGGATCTTGCCTCTCCACACCTACCCCCCATTCTACTGTCAGACTTAGAACCACGACAGTTGGCGCCCACCGTGGGGCAGGTGTTCTAGCGAATTGTTGGAGAAGTTGGGATTCTTTCGATCTCCAGCATCATGGTTTCAGGTGGAGTTCTCGTCGACGGCCACGAGATCTGTCTCGGTGCGCTCACGCTCGTCACGATTTAATTCGCTTGGCTTTAGGAGGCTCCACTGACGTGTAATGCGCTCCCCCATCCGCTGGGCGACGATTTCTTGCGCTGTGTCCGCCAAGGCCCTCCTGCGGCAACCGTCGACCCAGTATGGGTCGGCTCCTGCGCCATCTTCACTCCCGGTCTCCCATCGGCGCAAGCGTTCCGGTCGGTCGAGGCTTCAGCGGTGGGTGAGGCATGCGGTGGCCCACCTGTCGGCCATCCCCCAAGTCGCGACGATCGAGCCCGACGAATCTCTCTACGGCATGTTCGACCTGGCCGACCGTTCACGAGACCGCGTCCGAATGCGATAGCAGTGACCCGGGCGGCAGAGGTTCGATGGTCGATGGACCACGCAGTCCCCCGATTCACCCGCACCAACGAAGGTGGCGGTGGAGGCGATCCGCAAGCCCGCCAAGAGTACTTGCCCGAGCCCCTCACTTCGCCTCGCAGGGAGGAGCTTCGTTGTCGGAACATGGATGCACTTCACACTCCTATCGTTGGAGAAACCCCGAGGCCCGCGCTTGGAGGATGCGCGCCATTAACTCCGGCTGAGCGCACTCGACCGAGAATCTTCAAATAGCTTGGATGAGCGTCTGTGATCGAGGGTTCCAGAATCCGCCGACGCCTTTTTCAACCGCCAACCCAGGTATATCGAACTTCGATTCAGAATTTAGCACGCCGCCCATATAGCGTAATCAATTCAGCCTTCCCACGGAGGCGGTAGAGGTTTGCAAAGAAATCAGGGATTTGCTCCGGCAGGAGATCAAAACTCAGTTGTATCCCAACAAGGAACAGAGTTCACAACCGATCCGTCGCTGCGAATTCATTCCAATGGCCCATAGTCCGAGATCGCCCCGAGGCGTGAGGAACATGGAGGCCGGGCGTGATGATCAATACAAGGGTCATGAAAGTATGAGCACCGATTCGATCGCAACGATCGACGTCGAAAGTGCCCACCCTCCCCAAGGGGTGGATCATACGCCTCGGCAACAGGATGATAGACGCCAAAACAGTCTTTGGACGAAGAGTTCCAATGACCCAGGAACCGTGCTTTGATGCGAGATCCATTAACGATCAAGGTTTGGTCGACAGGAACAGAGCTCACCGAGACGGCCATGATAGAGATGTTCCTACCAGTAGTAGAGTCAATGTCTCGGGACCAGAGTGTTTCAGCAGAGCCATAAGGGCTGCAGTGATTCCCCAACTTCAAGGTTGGCGATCGGAGTCAGCAAGTTCATCGAGAATCCAAGCCCGACACCGCTTGAAGATTACCGAGTGGCGGTTCAGATCGGCGGTGGCAACGATGAGGTAGCCATGAAGCATTTACCTCTTATGTTGGAGGGTTCAGCCCGGCGTGGTTGAATCAGTTAGCACCCAAAGCAGTATTTACACTTGGGAAGATCTTGCCCTAGTGTTTGTCAGACATTTGAAGGAACTTGTAAACCATCCAGCCGGGTTTGACAGAGTTGCGCAAGTATGCGTGCAAAAGTCGAGTGAAACCTTGAGAGATTATATCCAGAGGTGGATCACTTTGCACCACACAAAGTGGAGAATGTGTCCGATCACTGTAGTCTCAGGCCTTCAAGGAAGGCCAAGAATGTAGAATTGAGTTTGAAATTTGGTCGAATCGGAGATATGACCCTGAGTTGGATGATGGAGATTGCCACCAAATATGCAAATGGTGAAGAAGAGGACCGGCTTCGGAGTGGTAAATATAAATCTGCCGCCAATGAGACCGGCGGAGGAAATTCCAAATGGAAGTAAGCGAAGCCGAGCCAATGGCTCCCCGGAGAGGCCTTTGGCAAAGGACCCTGTGAAAGTTCAAGGGGAAACCCAAGGGTCCTTGGAACCCTAAGAAGGTGAAAGATCAGGATGGGAACGACATGTTGGATTTACCATGTCATATTCATACAAAGCAAGATGAAGAGGGTAAACTCATTTACCCAAAACATACCACTCGACAAAGGTCGGGTTTTGATTCAAAGTTAGCCCAAGGGAAACAGCCCAAGGACAAGGATAAGGAGATGCATAAACAGGATAGAGATGACATGTTGATGGTGGATATCCCTGTGTCAATTCCACCGATGATTTTTGGCCGACGTGGAAAGCAAAACTCGATTGAAGGTTATCAATCGGAAGTAAACTTGGTTGCTCGGCGACTCCCAATTATCTGAAATGGTCCTGCATCGCCATCACATTCGACCGGTCTGATCACCGACGCACATTGCCACCCCCGAGTCAAGCATTGGTGGTCGACCCAGCTTGTCGAAGGCACTCGATCGACCAAAGTCCCGATGGATGGTGGTAGTGGTTTGAATATATTATACGCGGAGACGTTGAAAGGGATGGGAATTCGATGTCCGCACTCGCATGCCAAGAATATGAGCTTCCACGGAGTCATTCTCGAAAGAAGGCCGAGTCACTCGGCCAAATTGCTCTTGATGTAGTTTTTGGTGATTCAAAGCATTTCCGGAAAGAAAGGTTGACCTTCGAGGTCATGGATTTCCAGAGCACTTATCACGCTATTCTAGGGAGACCAGCTTATGCACGTTTCATGGCCCGACCATGTTACGTATATCTTAAACTGAAGACGCCTGGTCCCAAGGGCGTGATCACTGTCACGGGCAATCGGAAGAAGGCTGAAGAGTGCTTCCAGAAAGGCTCTAAGATAGCCGATGCTCAGTTGGCAGTGGTAGAGCTACAAGAGTATCAGAAAACTACAGATCCGGTGATTTGTTGCGAGCTAAGAAGCCCGCCACGGAGTCAAGATTCCAAATGACCGGTGAGACGTAAACAGGTTCACATTCACCCGATCGATCCCGACGCTGCTCCGACCAACATCTCAACGACACTCGACTCAAAATAGGAAGAAGCGCTCATCCGGGGCTTCCTCCGTGAGAACTGGGACATCTTTGCATGGAAGCTCACGACATGCCGGTGTTCCTGTGGGCTGGCTGAGCATCGCCTACGAGTCGACCCAAAATTCAAACCAGTTAAAGAGTATCTTCGGCGGTCCGCCGTCTAGAAGAGAAAAGCCATTGGCGAGGAGGTGGCTCGGCTCTTAGCAGCAGCAGAGTTCATCCGAGAGATCTACCACTCGAGTGGCTCGCCAACGTTGTCATGGTCCCCAAGAAAGACAAGTCGCTGCGCATGTGCATCGATTTCAAGCATATCAATCAGGCCTGCCCGAAAGATCATTTCCTCTTCCTCGTGATCGACCAAATAGTCGACTCAACTGCGGGATGCGAGAGGTTGTCTTTTTAGACGCCTATTCCGGGTACCATCAGATCCGTCAGTATGGACCCGATGAGATTAAAACAGCGTTCATCACTCCATTCGGGTGCTTCGTTATGTCACCATGCCATTCGGTCTCAAGAATGCCGGAGCCACATTCATGAGGATGATTCAAAAGTGTTTGCTCACTCAAATCAGTCGGAATGTGGAAGCGTGCATATGGATGATATAGTGGTCAAGTCACGAAGGGTTCCGACCTGTTGACTGACCTTGCTGAAACATTTGCCAATCTCAGGAGGTATGATATCAAGCTTAACCCATCAAAGTGTACATTCGGAGCCCCTCGTGGAAAGTTACTCGGTTTTCTCGTTTATTAGCGAGGAATCGATGCTAACCCGTAAAGGTTGGCACCATACTCCGAATGAAGCGCCCTGTGCGTGTGCACGATGTCCAGAAACTTACTGGATACTTGGTCGCTTTAAGTCGATTCATCTCTCGCCTCGGTGAAAAGGCATTGCCTCTGTAACGATTGATGAAGAAGTCAGACAAGTTCGAGTGGACTCTAGAAGCTGATGCAGCGTTCGCAGAGCTCAAAGCTCTGCTCTCCACCCAGCCGGTGGTTGCTGCTCCAATCAGCAAGGAGCCTTTGTCGCTTTACATTGCAGCCATCGAACAAGTCGTCGACTGCATTTACGGTCGGCGGAAGAGAAGGAAAAGCCTTCAAAGTTCAACGCCCGCTTTATTATCTTTCAAGTATCGACCCGTCAAAGCAAAGATACCCTCACTATCAGAAGCTTGTTTATGGGATCTATATGACCACGAAGAAGGTTGCTCATTATTTCTCTGATCATTCCATTACAGTCGTCAGCGACGCCCCTTTGTCGGAAATTCTTCATAACAGAGAGGCAACTTGTCGAGTGGCGAAATGGGCGATTGAACTCCTTCCCCTTGATATCAAATTCGAGGCAAAGAAAGCCATCAAGTCCCAAGCAATAGCAGATTTCCTCGCCGAGTGGACTCCAATAAAGAAGCTTCCGACCCAAGTTCATGCGAGCACCTTTGGACTATGTTTTTCGACGGTTCCAAGATGCTTTGAATGGTTCTCGTGCAGGGGTTGTATTGGTTTCCCCGAGGAGATAGGCTCAAGTATGTTCTCCAGATTCACTTTGATTCTTCCAACAACGAAGCAGAATATGAAGCACTCTTGTATGGGTTGCATGGCCATTTCACTTTCGGCGTCCGTCAGCCTTATGGTTTATGGCGACTCAGATCTGGTTGTTAATCAAGTGATGAAGGAGTGGGATGTCGAAGCCCTATGACGACAGGTTATTGTAATGCATGAGAAAGCTGGAGAAGAAGTTCGAGGGTTAGAGCTTCATCATATACCTCACCAAAAATCAAGTCATGCGGATGATTTGGCGAAGATAGGGTCCCAGAGGGAAGCCATTCCCAGTGATGTATTTTTAGAACACATTCATGCTCCATCGGCAGGAGGATCCTTTCACGTAAGAAGCCCCGCAGCAAAAGAGTGTCAATGATCCGATCAGAAGTTGAGGTCCCATCCGTGGTCGACCTAATTATGGAAGTTGTGGTCATCACTCCCGATCGACGGCTGCATATCGTGATATATCCTTAGGAAAGAGCTCCCGAAAATGAAGAAGAGGCTCGACAGATCGTCTGTCGATCCAAGGCCTTTACAATAATCAAGGGACAATTGTACAGAGAAAGCGCCGACTAGAGTCGGCCGTAAGTGTATCACGCCGTAAGAAGGTCGAGATAATTCTTGAGGATATCCACTCGGGGACACTCGTGGCCATCATGCGTCCTCTCGGACCATTGTGGCTAAAGCATACCGAAGCGGGATTTTATCGTCAAGGCAAATGAAATGGCAAAAGAAATAGTCGACAAGTGTGAAGGATGTCAGTTCTATTCCAACATGTCGCACAAGCCAGCCTCACCTTGAAGACCATTCCACTTGTTTGGCCCTTCGCTGTTTGGGGATTGGACATGATTGGACCTTTGAGAACCGGGCGAAGCGGCTTCACTCATTTGATAGTAGCAAATGACAAGTTCACCAAGTGGATCGGGCCAAGCCCATCAAGAACCTCAATGCATGCAATCGCTATCGGTTTCATCGAGAGTTGATATTCAGATATGGAGTTCCGCATAGCATCATCACCGACAATGGGTCAAACTTCGATAATGACAAGTTCAAAGCCTTCGCGCCTCTCAAGGCACGCTGGTCGACTATGCTTTAGTGGCTCATCCTCGGTCGAATGGACAAGGTAACGTGCAAACGGCCTCATTCTCAAAGGGCTGAAACCTCGGCCGATGCGTGATCTCAAACACGCAGCAGGGCTTGGGTCAAGAACTTCCATCAGTTCTCACGGGATTGAGGACCACTCCTAATCGGTCGATCGGGAGAACTCCATTCTTCCCGGTCTATGGAGCTGAAGCAGTTCTACCGAGTGACCTGTTTCACAATGCGCCGAGTCGAGCTATACTCAAGAGGAAGCAGAACAAGCCCGACAAGATGCGATCGACCTCTTGGAAGAGGAGAGAGAGATGGCCTTGATCCGCTCGACTATCTATCGCCAAGACTTGCGTCGATTCCATGCCGTAAATGTGAAGAGTCGAGCCTTCCAAGAGGGAGATTTGGTCCTCCGAGTGGATCAACAGAAACCACACAAGCTTGCTCCCACTTGGGAAGGTCCCTTCATCATCACGAGGGTCCTCCACAACGGAGCGTATCATCTCTACAACGTTGATCGCCAGATCGACGAGCCTCGAGAGCTTGAACGCGGAGCTGCTCCGCCCCTTTTACACTTAAAACACACTCGGTTGAGATGTAATAAAAGTACTTTTGTAGTTTGTTTATCTAAGACAAGAATGTTATAATTCTCCCAGTGATTAATATTGCTTTTTGTCGGAATTTCCCCCAGTGGGTGGCTTAGCTGCGAATCCGATTCGCCTAAGTTTGTAAAAAAGAAAATCCTTTCCGAGTGCGAGCCAGTCTCTCACTCGGGGGCTTAGCTGCGAATCCGCTTCGCCTAAGTATTCAAAATCCTACCGAGTGGCGAGCTAGCCTCCCACTCGGAGGCTTAGCTGCAGTCCAAGTACTCGCCTAAGTATCCAAAATCCTACCGAGTGGCGAGCCAGCCTCCCACTCGGAGGCTTAGCTGCAGTCCAAGTACTCGCCTAAGTATCCAAAATCCTACCGAGTGGCGAGCCAGCCAACCACTCGGAGGCTTAGCTGCAGTCCAAGTACTCGCCTAAGTATCCAAAATCCTACCGAGTGGCGAGCCAGCCTCCCACTCAGAGGCTTAGCTGCAGTCCAAGTACTCGCCTAAGTATCCAAAATCCTACCGAGTGGCGAGCCAGCCTCCCACTCGAGGGCTTAGCTGCAGTCCAAGTACTCGCCTAAGTATCCAAAATCCCTGAGTGGCGAGCCAGCCTCCCACTCGGAGGCTTAGCTGCAGTCCAAGTAGTCGCCTAAGTGTTCAAACCCCACCGAGTGGTGAGCCAGCCTCCCGCTCGGGGCTTATAACAGCCCAAGGATTCGCCTCAAACATCCAAAGTAATAGAAATCCTACCGAGTGGAGAGCAAACCTCCCACTGGGGCTTAGCTGCAGCCAGTGCTCGCCTAAGTAATAAAAATCCCATCGAGTGGAGAGCAAACCTCCCACTGGGAGGCTTAGCTGCAGCCCAGTGCTGCGCCTAAGTAATAGAAATCCCACCGAGAGTAGAGCAAACCTCTCACTCGGAGGCTTAGCTGCAGCCCAAAGGTCGCTAAGTAATAGAAATCCCACCGAGAGTAGAGCAAACCTCTCACTCGGGGCTTAGCTGCAGCCCGGTGCTCGCCTAAGTAATAAAAATCCCACCGAGAGTAGAGCAAACCTCTCACTCGGAGGCTTAGTTGCAGCCCAGTGCTCGCCTAAGTAATAGAAATCCTACCGAGAGTAGAGCAAACCTCTCACTCGGGGGCTTAGCTGCAGCCCAGTGCTCGCCTAAGTAATAAAAATCCTACCGAGTGGAGAGCAAACCTCCCACTCTGAGGCTTAGCTGCAGCCCAGTGCTCGCCTAATTAATAGAAATCCTACCGAGAGTACAGCAAACCTCTCACTCGGGGGCTTAGCTGCAGCCCAGTGCTCGCCTAAGTAATAAAATCTTACCGAGTGGAGAGAAAACCTCCCACTCGGGGGGCTCAAATGCAGACAAGATTTCGCCTAAGTAAGGAATTCATCCCAATCCATAAGGACGATGAGGTGCAGGTCGACTGCTACCTCCTCCTTGAGCTTCACCACAAGTACAACGCGCGGTCCATCCCAATCCGCAAGGACGACGAGGATAGATGAAGCTCAAGTCGATTGGAATTTCAACGGAATATCTTCCGAAATGAAGAATAAAGTTCTCTCAAGGCAAGCAAAGCATGTTAAAGGAAAATCAAGTTCGGATAAACGTCCCCACGGATCCAAAGGTGCTCGAGCGTTAAGCCTGTTAAAATTTATCGATTCTGAAACCACTCGGCATTCCGAGGCAAATTTAAAGTGGGACTTAGAAGTTTTTACTCCTCCGTGAGGACAGGAAGGCGCAACAAACTGGTCGAGGTCGATTCCGTCGGCAATACGGGTAGCAGCAGCGATGAAAGTCTCCATGAAAGATCTGAAGTCGTGCTTCCTGGTATTAGCAACCTTGAGAGACACCAGCTTGTCCTCTTGCGCTTCTTTGCAGTGGACACGAACCGGAGATAGAGCAACATCAAGACCACACCGGCAGATGACTTCTTCCATTCTTGCACTCGACTTGGAATCTCATTCAATCGAGTCATCAAAGATTCAAGATCATTCTGAGAGTCCGTTTCGCCGGAGAATCGAGTCGATCCATGACATCGCAACTTTCAATGAAAGAAGATAATCCACCGCGCTTAGCAACACGAGACTCAAATGGAGCACATTCATAGCAGCTTCGTCCTTCACAGGAGAGTTGATGGGGTCCAAACTGGTTTCCACTCGACCGGTTTCTTCTTCAAAGTTTTGGCGAATTCTGAAAACACAACTCGATTCAAAATGAAGATCATATGATGAGCCGGTGAGAGCAAGGCGGTTGGATAAAAGAGATTACCTTCAAGCATGAGAAAGCGACTTCTTGGCGAACCCTCCAAGATAAATCTCCGGTCGTTTCGCTTCCCCGCCACCGGCCAACCTTGTCATACGTAACATTCTTGTCGTTCTTCAATGATCGACTTCCTTGTTAGTCAGCGTCAAGAGAGGCTTTCAGCTTGGCATTTTCATCTTCAAGTTTGTCGACCGAGGCAAGCTTCTCTTCAATGAGCTTTGTTTTCTCCAAAGCCGCCTTCAGGCTTCTCTGCAAGGTCAAGGTCCTTCTTCTTCAAAGTCTCTTCCAGCTTTATCTCGCAAAGCAACAATGAGAACAGAGTTGAGAATGAGCAGAAAAACAGAGGCAGTCGCCAAAAATTCTCACCAGCCATACCTTTTGCTTCATCCTGTGCCTTCTGCAAATTCTCCTGAGCAAGGTTCTAATCGAGGTTGAGCTGAATCTGCTTTTTCTCTAATCTCGAGATAGCGAGCCACAAGCTCGCAAGATTTCTACAAAGAGTCAACCAACAAAAGACATCAAAGACAGATCACTTCCGAGTGACTAAGGAAAAATAGTAGCATTTCTAAGACTACGGTCGAATAAAAACATTCGACAGTAGTCTCGGGGACTACACCCAGCGGGTGCACTCAGCGTGCCCCTCTTTGGTTTACCAATTTGGTTCGATCACCGACCAAAAGAGGCAAAGAGGCTATGATTCTAAAAACATGGCTAATTGCCAGTGGTCAGCCGCAGTAAAAAAACAGTTCTTTAGACTATAGTCAACTGCACGCAGTCGACCATAGTCTCGGGGACTACACCCAGTGGGTGCACTTAGCGTGCCCCCACCGTTTTTACAGTTCCATTCGACTTGGTCCGTCCAAGTCGAGTGAAGAAGATCACAACATAAAGACCATAGCCGACTGCATGCGATGACCATAATCTCGGGGACTACACCCGGTGGGTGCACTCAGCGTGCCCCACAAAAGTTCAACGACACACACACCCGGTGGGTGTACAGATATGGAAATTTCGAAGAAAGCAGTTTCAGATAGTATATCCTAACAAAGCAAGCGACGATCGACTTACTTGGACATTGCTCTCAGAGAGCTGAACTAGCATCATAGGTCACTGACTTGCCTCTCGAGCTGCTTTCACCTGCTCCATCATGATCCCTGCTGGCGTATGGCCTCCTTAGCAGCACTTACTTGGTCTTCCGGACGTGGTGTGTAGCAAAGAGAGATGGTGGATCAGCGATTAATGAAGTGGGTCGGGCACTTGTCGGTGACATAGCGAAGATACGAAGTCCGAGTGGGGTTGCCTCCTCGAAATCAACGCCTCAGAGTCGCCATGACTTGAGCAGCCTTGCAAGCGTGCACTTTCTTGTTCCTCCTTTTCCTCAATGGCGCTTCCTCGTCATCATCGGGAAGATCAATGACGGAGGCGGAACTACAAGAGAGATCCAGAAGTAAACATGGAAGCCCAATCGACCAAAAAGCCCCAGTCGGCTAAAAGTGAAATCTCAGAGATCTTACCAAGATTCGAAGTAGCCGCATCCTCCATTTCCTGATCATCGTGCTTGGCTGAAGTCTCGGAGGTAGCGGCGCTGTAGATTTCAAGAGTCGGCTGATCGATCATCAAGTCGACTAATAGTTCACTCATGTTGAAAAAGGAAATACAAGGTTCTGTTGGTTACCCGGAGATGGTGGGGATGACCATTCGCATCTTGGGCAGGGCCTTCGCCGGCTTCGACGACGTCGCTCGAGGTTGCTTCGGCGGCTTCTCAGTCGGCGCGGGAGAAGTTGTCCTCGCTTCATCGACTGACCGGTGGGCACAACAACTTTACCGCGTCCGGCCGCCGGGTCGTGCGTCGACTTGGACCTTCCCTCCAAGCGAGGAGGGTCGACGTCTTCCTCCTCTTCTTCCTCCTCCTCCTCATCATCGAGCCATCATCCTCCTCATCCTCTTCGCCGTTGGACTCCCATTCCTCCGGACTTTCACCTCCACTTCCTTCTTCTTCTTCGGTCGCTTCCCTGCGCCCGTTGGGCATCGAGTACATCTCGGTGGTGACCTAGAAGACAACAAAACAAGGTTAAAAGTCGATCGTGAAATTGACATCAAAAGCAGAAGGTATGCAGCAGAATCACGATGGAGATAAGTAATGATACCTTGTCCGGTTCGTAACTCTGGTCGAGTGGTGGAATCCTCCTAGCTCCGCGAGGGTTATCTTTATTTCTGTGATGGCAGTCATCCACTTCTCCAAAGATCGCGTCATCAACCTCCTCCGGATGGACCGAGTGGTATCATCCGTGCAGAGTACATCCACATCGGATGACCTCGGTATTGGAGTGGCTGAATACGCCGTCGGAGGAAAACCTCCAGGAGAGCCATGCCGGTCACCCCTTCGCAAATAAGCTGGACTACACGCTCCATCAGAAGCTTTACTTGGGCCTTCTCCTCTGGCAACACCTTCAGGGAAGATGGCTTGTTCACTCGACTCATGGAGAAAGGAGGGAGCCCAGTCGACCGCCTGCCGGCCACCGGTCTTGGCAATAAAACCAGGTCGACCGCCACCCTCTAACCGAGTCGGGAGAGTCATAGCTGGAAAGCGCTCTTCCCCCTCATCTGGACTCCGAGTCCCCCACATTTGGATTACTTGGGTCCTCTCGTCATTCGGTTCGTTTTCTTCACCGTCTGAGAGCGACAGTGAATATGTGCTTGAAAAAGACCCCAATGCGGTCGACAACCCAAGAAATTTCTCATGAGCGAAAGCAAGCAACAAGATACACAATGGAGTTTGGAGTAAAATGGTGGAGTTGCGCTCCAAAAAGTTCGAAACCCGGAAAAAAAAGTTTGGCGGCGAGAAAACCCCTATCTACGTGAGTGGCCGGAGGACGCACTCACCCTCTTCAAGCTACGGTTGCCACTCTGTGCCGGAAGCCTCGCCGACCCATGGGGATCAGTCGCTTCGTTGGCGGATCGGTGAGATCTTCGTCGGTGATGGTCGGCCGGATCCAGTCTCCTTGGACCCAGCCTGCGGCAGCTTGGACCGCAAAGAGGAACCACCCGGTAGGCGCTCTCCCTTGGCCTTCGCCGCCGTCTTCTTCACCCGTTCAAAGCGGCGGTCTTGTCCTTCACCATGGTCGCCGGCGAAAAGGTACCGAGCTTCGGTCTTTGGATGGACGGAGAGCGTGGCGAGGAAGTTTTGGAGGCGGAGAGAGGAGAAATCTGGGCGCCTTGTTCAAAATGCCCGGTCCAACGCCTTATATGGGGTCGCTTCGAGTGGCTGACCGGTAGGCCACAGCAATCCGTCCACGATCCTGCAAGCGGTAGCGTGCGATACGTGGTGAAAAAAGGCGCGCGAGGATCGAGGCGTCATCGTCTTATCCCGTCCGAGAGCCGCGGTTTTCTCCGCTTCGCGCGCTTACCAAAATTAGTATACCGCGAAATCCGCTAACCGCAGAAAGCAACTTCGTCGATAACAGATTTCCTCGGATCCGTCAGCTCGAAATCCTCGTGTTCACAAAGTTCACTCGACAAACATGAAGAATGGATCAAGGCGACTGAAAGAAAGGTTGACGTCATCACCAAAAGGTCGTTGATCCAGAGTAAGACGCACTCACAACACGAAGAACAGGTCGAAAAGATTCTCAACTCCTTCCTCACTCAAACCTCGATCCATTCGGGGGCTAATGATGAAGTCATATACTTGGGTAGGGTCATGGACCTGCCCAAGGGTACCCTCCACAAGGACATTCACAAGAGAAGCAGCCTTCCAGTCGACCTGGTAGGCTTCCACTCGACAGATTCAAAGGCACTCGACTATGAAGACCCACTCGACCACCAAGAGTCCAAGAGCCACTCGGTGTCCAAACGGTCTGTAGTTAAATAGTCTTTATGACCTTAATGACACTTTATGTAAGGCGTTACCAGTAACGCCTAGCTTTAATGTACCTTAAACCCTCTACTCAGTGGGCTGGCTGGGGTCCTGGCGCACTCTATATAAGCCACCCCCCTCCACAGGTAGAGGGGTTCGCACCTCTGTAACACATATGCAGATATTCCAGTCGACCGCCTCAGGGCTCCGAGACGTAGGGCTTGTACTTCCTCCGAGAAGGGCCTGAACTCGTAAATCTCTTGCGTATACAACTACTCCATAGCTAGGATCTTGCCTCCCCATACCTACCCCCCATTCTACTGTCAGACTTAGAACCACGACAGCCGGCGCTTTGGTTGCTTCTTGGAGGGGTCATCCTTCATTGTTCCATCGCCGTTCCCATCTTTTGGGATGTCCACCGTGTATATGTCGTATGACGAGGTGGCCTTCCAGTGCCCTGTAGGCGCTGGGTCTTGGTCGTCTTCGGCATCGTCGTCCATACCGTCGTAGTCTAGCATGTCGGTTAGATCGTCGACAGTGTCTACCAAGTGGGTGGTGGGTGGGCGTTGAATTTCTTCATCGTCTGCATCCCAATCTTCCTGACCGTAGTCCGGCCAGGGCTCTCCGGATAAAGAGAGAGACTTTAGTGAATTCAGGATGTCGCCAAAAGGCGAGTGCTGAAAGATGTCCGCGGCCGTGAACTCCATAACGGGCGCCCAATCGGATTCGATCGGCAAGGGCGCGGAGGGTTCGGAGTCCGGATAGGAGTCCGGCACCCTGGAGTCGGAGTCTTCGCAAAGGACAGGGATGGAGTTCGGCTCGATCGTCGTAGAGATTGTAGCCCCCGAGGCGGTGTCCAACCACTCGTCCTCGGTCGGGGAATCCGGCTCCGGATTAAAGGTCGGAGCGGATACTGGTGCGGCCTCCCAGGCAATCGTTGACCGGCAGAGCTAGGTCATGCCCCTCGAGACAGTGCGGCACGCTTGGCTGTGGCTCGAATCCGTCGAAGATCAAGTCTCCGCGGATATCGGCCGTATAGTTTAAACTTCCAAATCTGACCTGACGGCCAGGGGCGTAGCTTTCGATCTGCTCCAGATGGCTGTTTAATTGGCCCGCAGTAAAGCCGCCCGAACACAAAGATCTGTCCAGGAGAAAAGTCTCACCCTGGACGCGTCGTTGTTGATGATTGAAGGAGCCATCAGGCCTATCGGTGATGACACGGAGGAACTCTCAATGAAAGCACCAATGTCGGTGTCAAAACCGACGGATCTCGGTAGGGGTCCCGAACTGTTCGTCTAGGCGGATGGTAACAGGAGACAAGGGACACGATGTTTTACCCAGGTTCGGGCCCTCTTGATGGAGGTAAAACCCACGTCCTGCTAGATTAATATTGATGATGTGTGTTACAAGAGTGGATCTACCACGAGATCAAGGAGGCTAAACCCTAGAAGCTAGCCTATTGTATGATTGTTGTTCGTCCTATGGACTAAAACCCTCCGGTTTATATAGACGCCGGATAGGGTTAGGGTTACACAGAGTCGGTTACAATGGTAGGAGATCTACATATCCGTATCGCCAAGCTTGCCTTCCACGCCAAGGAAAGTCCCATCCGGACACGGGACGAAGTCTTCAATCTTGTATCTTCATAGTCTTGGAGTCCGGCCGATGATGATAGTTCGGCTATCCGGACACCGCCTAGTCCGGAACTCCCTCACAGCTTATTTCTTATGAGCGGGGAAATATTTAGTAGAGAAGTAATAAATCATATCCTGGGGACTACGCACACAACTAGGAGTAAGAGAATTAAACCATGTTTTAGCATCACCCTTTAACGAGAACGGCAATAACTTAAGGATATAGTAGTAACGAATTTTTTCCTCATGAGTGAATAGGGTGGCTATATCATTTAATTTAGTAAGATGTGCCACAACAGTTTCAGATTTATAGCCATAAAAAGGATCAGATTCAACTAAGGTCATTAACTCAGGATCGACAGGGAAATCATAATCCTTATCAGAATTACAGATAGGTGAAGTAGCAAAAGCAGGGTCATATTTCATTCTAGCATTCAGAGATTTTTCTTTCAGCTTAGCTAACAGTTTCTTAAGATCATATCTATCTTTGCAAGCAAAAAAGAATCTAGCAGTTTCTTCATCCATAACATCCTCAGGCACATCAGGCAATTCATATCTAGGGGGAGAATCTTCATCATCACTTTCATCAATATTATCTGTTTCAATAATTTCATTCTCTCTAGCCCTAGCAAGTTGTTCATCAAGAAATTCACCTAATGGCAAGGTATAATCAAGCATAGAAGTAGTTTCATCATAAGTATCATGCAAAGCAGAAGTGGCATCATCAATAACATGCGACATATCAGAATCAATAGCAGGAGTAGGTGTCGCAAGTTTACTCATAACAGAAGGTGAATCAAGTGCAAAGCTAGATGACAGGTTTTTACCTCCCCTCGTAGTTGAGGGATAAATCTTGGTATTTTCGTCTTTCAAGTTCCTCATAGTGATCAACAGATATAAATCCCAAGTGACTCAAAGAATAGAGCTATGCTCCCTACCAACGGCGCCAGAAAATAGTCTTGATAACCCACAAATATAGGGGATCGCAATAGTTTTTGAGGGTAGAGTATTCAACCCAAATTTATTGATTCAACACAAGGGGAGCCAAAGAATATTCTCAAGTATTAGTAGTTGAGTTGTCAATTCAACCACACATGTAAGACTTAATATCTGCAGCAAAGTAGTATGGTAGTAACAGTAACAGTGGCAAAAGTAATAGTAGCAGATTTTGTAGTAATTGTAACAGTGGCAACGGAAAAGTGATTAAGCAAGATCAATATGTGAAAAGCTCGTAGGCATTGGATCGGTGATGGATAATTATAACGGTTGCGATTCCTCATGCAACAGTTATAACATAGGGCTCCAGTTCATCAATGTAATGTAGGCATGTATTCCGAATATAGTCATACGTGCTTATGGAAAAGAACTTGCATGACATCTTTTGTCCTACCCTCCCATGGCAGCGGGGTCCTATTGGAAACTAAGGGATATTGAGGCCTCATTTTAATCGAGTATCGGACCAAAGCATTAACACATAGTGAATACATGAACTCCTCAAACTACGATCATCACTGGGAGTGGTCCTGATTATTGTCACTTCGGGGTTACCAGATCATAACACATAGTAGGTGACAATTGACTTGCAAGATAGGACCAAGAACTCACATATATTCATGAAAATATAATAGGTTCATATGTGAATTCATGGCACTCGGGCCCTAGTGACAAGCATTAAGCATAGCAAAGTCATAGCAACATCAATCTCAGAACATAATGGATAATAGGGATGAAACCCTAACAGAAATAACTCGATTACATGATAAATCGCATCCAACCCATCACCGTCCAGGAAGCCTACGATGGAATTACTCACGCACGGCGGTGAGCATCATGAAATTGCTGATGGAGGATGGTTGATGATGACAATGGCGACGGATTCCCCTCTGGAGCACCAAACAGACTCCAGATCATCCCTCCCGAGAGAGATTAGGGCTTGCCGGTGGCTCCATATCGTAAAACGCGATGAATCCTTCTCTCTGATTTTTCTCCCCGAACATGCATATATAGAGTTGGAGTTGACGTCGGTGGAGCCTCAGGGGGCCCACGAGGCAGGGGGCGCGCCCCAGGGGGTGGGCGCGCCCTCCACCCTCGTGGACAGGGTGTGGGCCCCCTCGGGTTGATTCTTTCGCCAGTATTTTTTATATATTCCAATAATATTCTCCGTGAAGTTTCAGGTCATTCCGAGAACTTTTATTTCTGCACAAAAATAACACCATGGCAATTCTGCTGAAAACAACGTTAGTCCGGGTTAGGTCCATTCAAATCATGCAAGTTAGAGTCCAAAACAAGGGCAAAAGTGTTTGGAAAAGTAGATACGTTGGAGACATATCAGAAATCCGACAGTCCTACTTAAACTCGATATCACAAAAGCTTTTGACACCATCCAGTGGCCGTTTCTGCTTGAGGTTTTGCGGAGGATGGGTTTCGGAGCCAAATGGGTAACGTGGTTGTGTGGATTGTTGGCCACCTCCTCCACGAGGATTATGGTAAATGGGTTGCCGGGAAGACCGGTCTTGCCTTGCCAAGGCTTCAGGCAGGGAGACCCATTGTCTCCAATGCTCTTCATATTGTGCATGGAACCGCTTCGAGCACTCTTTCAATACGCCACAGAAAAAGGGATGCTTGCGCCTTTGGCGCGGTCAGGTCTTAAACATCGAGTTTCCATGTTCGCGGATGACGTGGTCGTTTTTTTCAAGCCAAATGAGCTGGAGGCACGAACTTGTGATGCTGCGCTGCAGCTTTTTGGTCAGGCTTCGGGCTTGGTGGTGAACAGAAATAAGAGCATGACTATGCCAATCAGGTGCTCTTCAGGCGAGATGGATTTGGTTAGCAATACCTTGGGCTGCCCCTTGGGCGTCTTCCCCTGCAAGTACCTCCGCCTCCCTTTAAATCTGAGAAAGCAAATGGCGGCGCAACTCCAAGGTTTGGTGGACAAGGTGGGAGATGCTTTGCCGTTTTGGAAGGCCGCATTACTGCCTAGAAGCAGTCGGCTGTTGCTCCAGTCAGTGCTTTGCGCAATCCCGGTGCGCTCCATGTTGGCGCTGGATCTACCAGCTAAGACAATATCGGCTCTAACAAAAATTTGTCATGGGTTCCTATGGTGCAGAAAGAAAGAGGCGCATTGAGGAAATTGCTCGGTCTCTTGGGAGGTGGTGTGCACGCCCAAGTGGGCAGGAGGTCTGGGAATAGCGAATTTGAAATGGCTAAACAAAGCGCTCCAAGCAAGGTGGCCTTGGCTGCAGAAGTACGACAAACAAAGACCATGGGCATAATTCTAGATCAGTGTGCCAGCGGAGGCAAATGCTTGGTGCAAGCGCCTGTGATTTCGTCCGTAGGCGACGGGAAATCCACAATCTTTTGGGAGAATAAATGGTTAGATGGCTCCAGGATATGCGACATTGCACCTTTGATTTATGAGAAGATCCCACGGAGAGTTAGGCAGTCGATGAGGGTCTCGGAGGCCCTCAACAACAGCAGCTGGGTAGCAAGCATTGGACCAGAGCTCTCGGCGGAGGCACTACTTCAGTTCCTGATGGTGTGGTCGAGAGTGGTGGAGGTGCAGCTCGTTGAGAATGTAGAGGACACAGTGCGTTGGAGTTGGGAGAGCAACGGTCAATTCTCGGCGCGTTCGGCCTATGCCGCGAGGTTTTTTGGTATGGAAGTATCTCCGGAGATTGAGTTCACTTGGGGCTCCAGGGCTCCGCTTCGTTGTTGTTTCTTCACATGGCTTGCCTTAAAGAACAGATGTTGGACATCTGATCGGTTGGCCAGGCATGGATTACCTCATCAAGACTCATGCCCTCTATGCAGCCAAGAGGAGGAAACCATCCAACACCTCCTTCTTGGATGTGTGTTCGCAAGGAAAATTTGGCATCGGCTGGGAGTGATCACAGGCAGACCGGGTCTAGAGCCACAGGTAGGCGAGGAGTTACGTGAGTGGTGTATCAGGCAAGACTCGTCTGGGCAGAATAGGAAAGCAACATGAGCAAAGTGCCTATTGGTGATGTGGTCGATTTGGAAGCACAGGAATGACGTTGTGTTCAGCGGATCAACACTTTCCCTCTCGAGAGTGCGGTAGAGGATTAAGGAAGATGCCCGGCTATGTGATAAGGCAGGATTGCTTAAGGGTGGTGACGATGGGTTAGAGGTTGAAGTAGAGGTAGCAAGGTAGGAGGGAAAGAACTAGAGGATAGAGGGTTCGGTTCGGTAGTGTTGGTAAAACCGGCATGTAAATACACCATGTAATTATGACTTTGGGGAGTCTTTCCCCCTCCTTCTTTAATGATTGATACGCATGCTTGTGCGTATTCGAGAAAAAGTAAGCTCACAAGCAATACATCTTTGATGGCACGAACCAATTCATTCTATTAAGAGCAACTCCAGCCGCGCCCCCAACAGGCCCCCAAGGCGGTTTCTTACTGCCGGCGCACAAAAATCGGCCCAGTCGCACCCCCAGTATCTTATTTATTGCCGGTTTGGGCCGAAATAATAGCCAGTGAACCCGACCCGAACCCAATCCCCCAGGGGTCGCCTTTGCATGCCCTCGCCTGGCCACGCCGACGACGACACGCACGGCGGGTTCAACCCCAACATCACCTTTCCACATGGTCACCCGGCCCAGCGCACACCCTCGCTCGCATTCGCCGGCGTCCAGTACCCCCCGTACACCTACTCGCCGGCGGCCTATGCAACCTCCCCTACGCCACCTATGCGCCGTGGCACGTTGCTCTTCTTGTTGGGGAACGTAGTATTTCAAAAAAAAATCCTACGATCATGCAAGATCTATCTAGGAGAAGCATAGCAACGAGCGGGGATAGTGTGTCCATGTACCCTCGTAGACCGAAAGCGGAAGCGTGAAGTAACACGGTTGATATAGTCAAACATCTTGGCGATCCAACCGATCAAGTACCGAACGCACGACACCTCCGCGATCTGCACACGTTCAGCTTGGTGACGTCCCTCGAACTCTAGATCCAGCTGAGGTCGAGGGAGAGTTCCGTCAGCACGACGTCGTGGTGACGGTGATGATGAAGTTACCGGCGCAGGGCTTCGCCTAAGCACTAGGACGATATGACCAAAGTATAAAACTGTGGAGGCGGGCACCACACACGGATGAAGATCAACTTATGTGTCTATGGGGTGCCCCCCTGATACGTCTCTGTCGTATCTATAATTTTTGATTGTTCCATGCCAATATTCTACAACTTTTACATACTTTTGGCAACTTTTTATACTATTTTTGGGACTAACATATTGATCCAGTGCCCAGTGCCAGTTCCTGTTTGTTGCATGTTTTTTGTTTCATAGAAAATCCATATCAAACGATTCCAAATGGGATAAAAACTGATGGAGATTTTTCTGGAATATATGTGAATTTTGGGAAGTGGAATCAACGCGAGATGATGCCCGAGGGGCCCACGAGGGTGAGGGGCGCGCCCTGGGCCCTCGTGGCCACTCCGTAAGGCGGTTGGTACCCTTCTTTCGCCGCAAGAAAGCCAATATCCGGATAAAAATTGTGTCCAAATTTCAGCCCAATCGGAGTTACGGATCTCCGGGAATTTAAGAAACGGTGAAAGGGCAGAATCAGGGAACGCAGAAACAGAGAGAGACAGAGAGACAGATCCAATCTCGGAGGGGCTCTCGCCCCTCCACCGCCATGGAAGCCAAGGACCAGAGGGGAATCCCTTCTCCCATCTAGGGGGAAGGTCAATGAAGAAGAAGAAGAAGAAGAAGAAGGGGGGCCCTCTCCCCCTCTCTCCCGGTCGCACCGGAACGCTACCCGGGCCATCATGGTCACCGCAATCTACACCAACACCTCCGTCATCTTCACCAACATCTTAATCACCTTCCCCCATCTATCTACAGCGGTCCACTCTCACGAAACCCGCTGTACCCTCTACTTGAACATGGTGCTTTATGCTTCATATTATTATCCAATGATGTGTTGCCATCCTATGATGTCTGAATAGATTTTCGTTGTCCTATCGGTAATTGCTGAATTGCTATGATTGGTTTAATTTGCTTGTGGTTATGTTGCTGTCCTTTGGTGCCCATCACATGAGCGCGCGCGTGGATCATACCATAGGATTAGTTGTATGTTGATAGGACTATGTATTGGAGGGCAAGAGTGATAGAAGCTTCAACCTAGCATAGAAATTGATGCATACGGCATTGAAGGGGTACCAATATATCTTAATGCTATGGTTGGGTTTTACCTTAATGAACGTTAGTAGTTGCGGATGCTTGCTAATAGTTCCAATCATAAGTGCATAGAATTCCAAGTCAGGGATGACATGCTAGCAGTGGCCTCTCCCACATAAAACTTGCTATCGGTCTAGTAAGGTAGTCAATTGCTTAGGGACAATTTCACAACTCCTACCACCACTTTTCCACACTCGCTATACTAACTTTATTGTGTCTTTATCAAAACAGCCCCTAGTTTTTATTTACGTGCTCTTTATATTCTTGCAAACCTATCCCGTTACACCTACAAAGTACTTATAGTTTCATACTTGTTTTAGGTAAAGCGAACGTTAAGCGTGCGTAGAGTTGTATCGGTGGTCGATAGAACTTGAGGGAATATTTGTTCTACCTTTAGCTCCTCGTTGGGTTCGACACTCTTACTTATCGAAAGAGGCTACAATTGATCCCCTATACTTGTGGGTTATCACCCCCTCCCCCGTATATCACTACTAGGGAAAAGCCTATACACAGAATCTTACCAGCAGCGCTCCCCAAAATACAACGCTACTGCTATTTAGCAGCAGCGCGTGATAGCAAAACGCGCTGCTGAAAGGAAAATAGCAATGGCGCTTCCACGCCAAACCGTGCTACTGCTCTAATTGCCATGACCTCAAGAATCTCAGTTAGTTATAGCAGTAGCGCCCTATACGAACCGCTCTTCGCTATAGAAGTTAGCAAAGACGCTTCTAATAAAATCGCCATCGCTACAATCAGCCCACAAGTTTAGTCCCACCTCGCTCATGAACAGGGTGTTTACCGCCTTAAATATGTTACTTCTGAAAGTATCACAACCAGTTGGTCTTCACTGAACTCTATGTGTATAATTTGTGGCGCAATATGAGTCCTCTCCAGTTCCTACCGGAATGGACTCATATTGACAATTAAGATTGTACACAAAAAGATCATTGATGGCCAATGTATTTTTTGATGCGTGCTTAGACTTAGCAGTAGCGTTTTTCCGTAAAATGCGCTATAGCTACTTTAGCTATAGCGCGGTTCCTAAAGTGCACTACTGCTAGTTCGACTTAACCCCGCTCAAAATTTCACTAAGTCCTCCTCCCTCTGTTCCCCTACTCCTCTATCGCCGCCCGAGCCCGAGCCTTCCTCACCGCCTTGCCGCCCGAGGCCGCCTCAACCTCACCACTTGCCCGCCGCGCCGCTCTCGACCTCACCTTTGCCGCCGCCTCCCCACCCCCTTCGCTCTCGACCTCACCGCGCGCTCTCGACCTCACCATCGTCCCGCCCTTGCCGTCCTCCATCCGCCACCGAGGTACTCCCTCCTTCATGCCTCCTCCTCCCACCGCGCCTCCTCCCTCCTCCTCCCACCGTGCCCTCCTCCCTCCGCTGCGCCGCCCCTCCTCCCTCCTTCGCCGGGCAGCCCTCCTCCCATCGCCCCTCCCTCCTCTCTCCTCCCTCCCTCCCTTGTCTCTATTCTTGCAAATTGTAGGTGTTTTGAATAAAACAGAAGTAGGAAAATTTAAGGTAGAACTAGGGTAGTAGAATTTTTAGCAAGTGTTTAATAGAAAATACTTTATTTAGTAAGTGATTAATATAACTAGTTTATTTATATTAGGTACTTAATAGAACTAGTTTATTTGGTAAGTGCTTAATAGAACTAGTTTATTTATAGTAAGTGCTTAATAGCACTAGTTTATTTAGTAAGTAGTTAATAAAACTAGTTTATTTAGTGTTAGGATTATATATAAGATATTTTCAAATGTTTTTTTGTCATATTACTAGTAGTGATGGTACTAGTTAGGGCAGTATGATTAATAGTAGTTGTAGTTGAACTACTTTAGTTGTAGTTGAACTACTTTAGTAAGTAAATTAATAAACTAGTTGAACTAGTTGTATTAATAGAACTAATGTATTTTAGTAAGATAATTAATATAACTAGTTGAACTACTTTATTTTTAGAAAGAACTAGTTTTTAGTAAGATAATTAATATAACTAGTTGAACCACATATTCTATTTATAGTAAGTTTATATTTAGTAAGAACTAGTTGAATTAATAAAACTAGTTGAACATGTCATATTTGTTGTTATTTTTTAGTTTAAGCAATTATTCGGGATGTATTAGTGATAATTTATACGGTTTTTGCTTTTGCAGAAATCAAGGAGCCCCTCCATCATCCCCGCCGCCGTCTCCCTGGCCACCGAATTCTCCGACATCGAGGTGAGACTAGCCAAATATCCATGGATATCTTTTGTTGCTCAAATAGGATATGTGGTTGCCCAAGTGGCCGTTCATGTTTAGTTTACACCTCCGAGTGGCCTATGTTTTGCGGGAGTGTTGATTAATTTCCGTTCCGGCAAATTTCAGCGCCGATATGTCCTTTTTAGCAAAGGTCATGCCGTATTTTTCCGCTTAATCTTTGAATTATGAACGTAGGAAATGTCGTACTTGGACGCATTTATAGTCTCCCGGGAGTGCAGCTGGTGCCACGACGATCGAGGTATGTGCGATGTGTTCATTGAGCTGGACGAAGATCGGCGCTTCAAAGATTAAGCTCGAGGAGACCTTCGATGTTGAAACGGTACGCAACAACGACAAGAGTTTTTTTCGTAATTAAGCATGACTTCAATTATTTCGACGACTAATTTTCATCTTTTACAATTCGACTAGCTTATCCCATGCCATGAAAGACGCTATGTCTTGGAGAGGATGGGTTTTGAAGACCATGAAAATTTTGAAACAAAGAAAATACATCTAAGGACCCATCATGATATGGATTTTGAAGTAAATCTGTACAATGCTCAGAGCGTAACCCATTTTGGTTGCCAAAATTGGGAAGAACTTTGCAAAATGTATGGTTTTTATGAGGGTATGATTATCACCATGGATCTTGGTGATCCTGACATCGAGCAAGACAATATGGACATTTGGGTCCTTGTTGATACGCTTCCGATTCTACCGCAATGTGAGTTTCTCAAACATAGTTATTAACTAATTTATATTGTTTATTTCAAAATAGTTGACAGCTTATTTCCTTTGACAACTTATTTTGAATCTTCAAATAATGTGCAGAAGATTGTAGACAAAACCCACTACACTGATGACTCCGAATTAACTTATAAGGAGAAAAGTCATCTGATTGCTTATTGTACTTTCTTTGAGAATTACAATACCTATTAACGAACTCCTCCAAATTATGGTGAATACGTGCCACTAGTGCACGTGTTGAACCACGACAACTTCTATGGAGATACCCTGGTAAGATTTTTTACTATTACGACATCCGTGCATCTTTTGCATACTTCCAAAACTAGTACATCATTGCTAACTACGGTTATTACTATGTTTTTCAAATGTAAAATCCCGATGGATTGTGTGCCTCATCCGATGTATTACAATGGTCGCCTTGAAGTTCTGAACATACAGCCAGGTCATCCTACGGATCTCACCTGCATATAGGATTTCTAAAACCGTGAACACATGCTAATCAAAGAATGGAAAAAATGTTTGGACATTCGCAAGGAGGTTCTTGGAAGTAACATTGCTTAAAGGCAAGAATTGGAGACAGGATAATCTCCATTCTCCATAATGGAGAGTCAGGGGCTATCTTGTTTTTTGCTATTTTACCTTAGAGAATATAGTAGGTCCTAAGATAATGTAGTAGGTCCTATGAGGTACAACATGTTTATTATGTGATACAATGTGTTAGAGTTGATGATGAGGAGTACTTGTGATTACGACTAGTGACCAATTTGCTATGTGATGTCTCATTGATGAAAACGATGATCTTGAGGAGGTGTTATATGACAATAATGTATTATGATGATAAGTTGTTAATGATATGATAATGATGATGATATTTATTATATCATTGGGTGAAAGAACCGCGGATTAGTTTCAAGTGGATGTCCATCCACTTGAAACTAGTCCACGGTTGTTTCACCTACTCATTATGATGTAAAAACAGTCTCTAAATTCCTGTTGTATGCAAATTGTGTAACGGTGTATGAAATACAACATGAAATAAAAAAGAAATAAAATACTAAATAATAGTAGTAGCGCCGGGCAAGGAGGAGCGCTACTACTAATTACCAAGAAGCTGCTCGTCAGAGAAGCGCTACTACTAGATCATTTTAGCAAGAGCTGGTCCAAGAGCGCCATCGCTAAGCTTTAGTCAGAGCGCCTTATCGAGTGCTCCTGCCGCGCTCTTGATAGGCCTAAAACCCGCTGCTGCTAGGCTTTTCCCTAATAGTGTATAAAGAAGGGGAGGAGGAGGGCCGGCCACAAGGGGCGCGCCCAAGGGGGGGGATTCCTACTCCTAGTAGGAGTAGGTTTCCCCCTTTCCCAGTCCAAGTAGGAGAAGAAGGAAGGAGAGGAAGAAAAGAAGGAAAGGGGGGGTCGACCCCCTAGCCCTTGTCCAATTCGGTTTGGGCTAGGAGGGGTGCGCGCCACACCTTGGCCTGCCTCCACTCTTTCACCACTACGCCCATGAGGCCCAATAACTTCCCGGGGGGGGGGGTCCGGTAACCCCCGGTACTCCGAAACTTATCCGAAACGACATGAACCATTCCGGTGTCCGAATGTAGCCTTCCAATATATGAATCTTTATGTCTCGACCATTTGGAGACTCCTCGTCATGTCCGTGATCTCATCCGGGACTCCGAACAACCTTCAGTACATCAAATCACATAAACTCATAATACCAATCGTCCTCGAACGTTAAGCGTGCGGACCCTACGGGTTCGAGAACTATGTAGACATGACTGATACACATCTCCAGTCAATAACCAGTAGCGGAACCTGGATGCTCATATTGGTTCCTACATATTCGACGAAGATCTTTATCGGTCAAACCGCATAACAACATGCGGTGTTCCCTTTGTCATCGGTATGTTACTTGCCCGAGATTCGATCGTCGGTATCATCATACCTAGTTCAATCTCGTTACCGGCAAGTCTCTTTACTCGTTCTGTAATGCATCGTTTCTTGACTAACTCATTAGTCACATTGCTTGCAAGGCTTATAGTGATGTGCATTGCCGAGAGGGCCCAGAGATACCTCTCCGATACACGGAGTCACAAATCCTAATCTCGATCTATGCCAACCCAACAAACACCTTCGGAGACATATGTAGAGCATCTTTATAATCACCCAGTTACGTTGTGACATTTGATAGCACACAAGGTGTTCCTCCGGTATTCGGGAGTTGCATAATCTCATAGTCAGAGGAACATGTATAAGTCATGAAGAAAGCAATAGCAATAAAACTCAACGATCATAATGCTAAGCTAACAGATGGGTCTTGTCCATCACATCATTCTCTAATGATGTGATCCCGTTCATCAAATGACAACACATGTCTATCACTGGTGCGTGTAGGTCCAAAGCAAACGGTTTAAAACCCCTTTCCGCCACGGCATTTGGAACCATCGCCAAGTGAGTGTGTGCGATAGGGTGTCCTTCCCACATGACCCAGAAATCGTCGGGGATAGGCCCTCCTGGGACCCACGCTGGGGCCGTGTGCGATCGGGCGAGGCATCGAAACCCAATCATTTCCGTAGGTATGTACATCCCACACGGTGAATCCCAGAAATCATTTCCATAGGTATGTACATCCCACACGGTGAATCCAAGAAAAAACATTTCCATTCGAATGTATATCACACACAGTCAATCCAAGGAATACATTTTCGTTCTTATGTACATCCCACACAGTCAATCCAGGGAAAACATTTCCATTCAGATGTACATCCCACACGGTTTTATGTATACGCTCATGTGTGGTGTAACTATCACACACACTCTGCCTTGGTTAACTGTTTGCTTTCATTAACTACATCACGCACGATTTGATGTAGAAAATTGTGTGGCATTGGGCTATCCATCGCAAGCTCTTTTACTGCTAGAACCATTTGCAAAGGTCCATGACCGTCTGTTCTATTTTTATTTTTGCATGTAATTTATTATTCTAATTGGAAATTTTGAAATATGAAAGGTGCAATTCAAATTCTCAGCACAATGGTTCAACGTCGAATCCATAAATAAAATTGCCAGTACAATATGTTCAGTAATTACAGGATTAGGCATCAATTAACTATGATGAACCGCAGTATTTAAAGGCGGTAAAGGTGAAGAGACAAGTTTAAATCATTTTGACTGCCGACGGTGTTGAAGAAGCGGAATGCCCATAATGTGCCTTCTTGCATGCCATAGGCACGAACCACTTCTGTCCAACCCCTTGTGACGATCACCCGCCCATCCTTCACCACCTTCAGGAAGACTTCTAGAGAATTATCATGGTAGCATGAATTATATACTTTAACCTTAGTTTCCTCCACTCCGGTCATGTAGTTTGCAAGGTAATCATCAAGAATAGCTTCGAAACCACCGAAAAGAGAAAAATATCAGATACTGAGGTCTAATACAGTAACTTGTTGTGGGAAGGGGAAAAGGCAACACATTACTTACCATCCTAAAGTTCACTGTTGTCTTCGACAAAGTGTAAATAAAGAGCTTAATTCCAATCACCTGTTTCTTTCACCTAACAATCTTTCTTAGTTTCCTCACTTGACGCTTGTTCATGAATATCTCATTGCCCCATACGCAAAAGGGATCGAAGCGTGGATCAGTACCCCTCATATATGTACCTACAAGCAACTAGTAAATGTTAGAAGCTAAACTGAGATTGCACAAATGATGTAAAATACAACTACCTATGTTCCTAAGTACAAGTTTTTTTTAGATTTCAATATGAACTACATATGGATGTATATAGAATTATAGATATAGTTTAGATTAGAATCGAGATTCAATAATTTTTCTCCTTATGTAGTCTATATTGGAATCTCTAAAAATACTTATATTTAGGAATAGATGGTGTATAAGACATGGGATGCAGCTAACCTCGACGACAAACAAAAACATCGCCCATTGTAGCACGGTGTAAGTACATGGAAAGCCAATGTTAACTACAACATGGTTAACATCCACCAAAAATAGCAAATGGTAATAAAACGCAGCATCTGTAGTGATATCTTCATTTCGAAAGAGTAGCACGGTAGCAAAGGGACGGATTAAAAAATGGATACAACTGTTAATTGCAACAGGCTTAACAACATCCTAATTCATGTTTTGTAAGTTTTTAGCAGTGAAATACAACTCTATAAAAATGGATACAACTATTAATTGCAACAGGCTTAATGGCCATTGAAACCGGTACTAATAAAAATGCAATTGGCAGAGTTAAACATCACAGGGCAGGTGATGCCAGAGCAGATAATGGCGTAGTTGTCTATAAAAAGGTAGGGAAAATATCTCAAACGTGTTAGGCATGTTTACTACAACATGCTTAATACATCGACAGTACAAAACGTAGCCATTAATTGCAACTGGTATTGGTAAGATTGAACTGGTGGGTACATACTTGGTAAAGTCCTGAGAGGTAGTTGCTGGGGCACTTCATCTTGGCCAGAGCCCGCCCAAAGTCGGGCCAAGGCGGAGGCGAGCTGTTCCTCCGGGTCGAAGCGTGGGTCAGTGCCACTCACATGTGTACCTACAGGAAACCAGTAAATGGTAGAAGTTAAACTGCAATTGCACAAATGATGTGAAATACTATAAGACATGGGATGCAGCTAACCTTGACGGCAAACAACAAAGATTGGCCGTTATGACCTCGCTGTAAGTACATGGACAAGCATGTTAAGTACAACAGGGTTAGCATCCACCAAAAATAGCAAATGGCATAGTTAAACATCACAAGTCATGTTTTGTAAGTTTGTAGCTATTGAAATGCAACTGTTTAAAAATGGATTCAACTGTTAATTGCAACAGGCTTAATAGACATTGAAACCGGTACTGATAAAAATGCAATTGGCATCGTTAAACATCACAAGGCAGGTGTTGCCAGAGTAGAGACTGGCCCAGATGTCTATAAAAGGTAGGGATAGTAGCAAAACGTGTTAGGCATGTTTATCGAACATGCTTAATACATCGACCGCATGTAACATAGCCATTAATTGCAACTGGTATTGGTAAGATTGAACTGGTGAGTACATACTTGGTAAGTCCTGAGAGGTAGTTGCTGGGGCACTTCATCTTGGCCAGAGCTCGCCCAAAGTCAGCGATGGCAGAGGCGAGCTGTTCCTCCGGGTCGAAGCGTGGATCAGTGCCACTGACATGTGTACCTACAGGCAAACAGTAAATGGGTAGAAGTTAAACTACAATTGCACAAAATATGTGAAATACTATAAGACATGGGATGCAACTCTCCTCGACGGCAAACAAAAGCATCGGCCGTTATGACCCTGCGTAAGTACATGGACAGGCATGTTAAGTGCAACAAGGTTAGCATCCACTAAAAATAGCAAATGGGAAGCATCTCTAGTGATATCCTGAGTCATGTATTGTAAGTTTGTTGTTGGTATTGGTGAAATTGAGCTGGACACAGTAATATTTGAACATCACCACGGTGTAGTAATCTGAAATAAACAAGGCACGAACATGCTTAATACATCAACCGTACAAATCATAGCCGTTGCAAGTGATATTGGTAAGATTTAGCTGGTCAGATCTTACCTGTTAAGTCATGGAGGGTAGTCGCTGGGGGACTTCATCTGGGCCAGAGCCTACACCATGTCGGCGGCGGCGGAGGCGGCGAGGTGTTACTCCGGGTCAACACGCACAGCGGCCATCGCGCCTTGGATCGCCATTAGCTCCTGGCGGGGGGGGGGGGATTTGGAGGCATGAGCATGTTTCGCAGGCGCCATTTAAGCAATCAGGCCGGGGACGTGATAGAGATCGGTGGGTTACCTGACTGGATCCGTGCAGAACGTAGATGTGGTTGAAGCTGTGGTTGCGGCGGCGGCGGTTTAAGATGCCAGTAGGGGGAGGCGCGAGGGAGGGGGATACTGAGGGGGAAGGGGATGTGGTTGGAGGAATAAATTCTGAAGTCGCACAACGCAGACGAAGCGAGTAAAATACTCGTGTGCGAGAAAAAAGAAAGTTGTCAGATCCCGTGTCCAGAAAAATGTACACGTGTACTTGATTTTTTCGGTCAATGGTACGCCTGGTTTATTAGGAAATATCGCACAGGTAACTGACTTATGGGTCATTAACGCAAAAAATGCAAATGGGTACGGCATAGAAACCATGTGTTTTGTGATCTTCTAATGATAACGCAAAAAACGCACACGGGCACACATGCTAATCAAAGCTCAAAGCCCTCAAAGGATGCTCTTACCGACATTGTACGTTAATACTACAAACTTAAAGTACTACGGGTAATTTGCTCTAATACTACAAACTTAAACTACTTCTCACATGCTGCCATCAGGGCAAGCTGGCCAGACGTCAGCATTCTCCTTCCCGGCCTTGTAGACGGCAACCCACCGTGCTTCGATCTCCGCCAAGCTCTCCTCACCACGGCGTGCGGCCTCTTTTTTCTTGTGGCGGGGGGACTCTCTTTTCTTGACTGCTTTCTGCCTTTTCCTCTCCTTCTGTGCGGCTTTGGCCGCCTCTAGATCCACCACCGATTCGGCAATGGCAGCCTCAAAGTCCGCCCATGTAACTGTCTGGCCGCCGGCGGCGATGAACTCGGTGCGGCGAGATGCCATCGCTTCCTTACCATGTGCGCGGTCGCGGGCGGCGAGGAACGTTGCGCGGCGGGATGCCATCGCTTCCTTACCAGTTACTGTGCGTCGTGGTGCCATGGAAGACGCCTGGAGAGAGCTCTGGGACGGAGGGGCCTGGCAGCCGTACAGTGCGGTGGTATTCAAGAGCTCAACCACAAATGACAACAGAAATTTGGCTTCCCTCACAATTTTGCTCGTTCATTATCCCACATAGTTCATCTGTGTCGCTTCCGAAATAGTGTGCGCTGAGCCTATTGTGTGTTGCATTATGATTGGTCGGAACCCCGGCCACGCGGATCGCGTGTGTGCACTATTGGATGCGCCGCGATCGAACGGCAATCCACACCCCTCACATCACACCCGTGCACCTGTAGCTGGATTGGATTTATATGCGCTAAATGCTTAGAAAATGCACATAATCCCCTAAATATGGTAAATGAGCCCGGAAAAATGCCAAATTTGAACGCGGTGATTTGCAGGGTGTATATTCATCGTAGAAAAAAACTCCAGTGCAAAGAACAAAGAAAATTTGGATTCCCCTTCAATCTTGAGGATTTCCCTTTCGAAAGCATGGAACTTCCTCGGTGATGGTTCGATTTATGAAGGGCGTGCATGACAACATAAGCCAAACCTTCTCAAATTTTTACCAAGGCATGATGAGGTCATACCATGGCACCATGCCAGGCATCATGTTTTTAAGCATTTATTTCATTTTTTATAGTTGAAAACCCAACAAACAGACATTTGTGGTTGACTATTGCCACACATTTCATCAAAATATCTGTCCATTCCTTGTAAAAGGCATGAGAATTTACTAAATGGCACGAGCATGGTTTTCTAGGCCGTTCTTGTGGACCCTTTCATGCATCAATTGTTTGAACTTGAATTATGCGCATTAATGCCTAGGAAATGCACACAATCCACTAAATATGGCAAATGAACCCGGAAAAGTGCCAAATTTGAACATGGTGATTTTCAGGTTGTATGTTCATCGTAGAAAAAACTCGTGGACAAAGGACAAAGCAAAGTTGGACCCCCCTTCAATCTTGGTGATTCCCCCCTTGAAACCATGAAACTTCCTCGGTGATGGTTCGATTTATGAAAGGCGCGCATCACGACATAAGGAAAACATTCTCCAATTTTTACCAGGGCATGGTGAGGCCATACCATGGCACGAAGCCAGGCGTCATGTTTTCCAACCATGTGTTTCATTTTTTGTATAGTTGTTAACCGAGTAAACGACGCGTTTATGCTTGACTATTGCCACACATTTCCTGGAAATATCTACCCATTCCTTGTAAAGGCATGAGAATGTGCTAAATAACACGAGCATGGTTTTCTAGACCGTTCTTGTGCACCTTTTCATGCATCGATTGTTCGAATTTGCATTATGTCCATTAATGCCTAGCAAATGCACATAATCCCCTAAATATGGTAAATGAGCCCGGAAAAATGCCAAATTTAAACACGGTGATTTGCAGGGTGTATGTTCGTCGTAGAAAAAAACTGCAGGGCAAAGAACGAAGAAAATTCAGATTCCCCTTCAATCTTGAGGATTTCCCTTTCGAAACCATGGAACTTCCTCGGTGATGGTTCGATTTATGAAGGGCGTGCATGACAACATAAGCCAAACCTTCTTAAATTTTTACCAAGGCATGGTGAGGTCATATCATGGCACCATGCCAGGCATCATATTTTTTAAGCATTTATTCATCTTTTTATAGTTGAAAACCCAACAAACAGACATTTGTGGTTGACTATTGCCACACATTTCATCAAAATATCTGTCCATTCCGTGTAAAAGGCATGAGAATTTACTAAATGGCATGAGCATGGTTTTCTAGGCCGTTCTTGTGGACCCTTTCATGCATCGATTGTTTGAACTTGAATTATGCGCATTAATGCCTAGGAAATGCACACAATCCACTAAATATGGCAAATGAACCCGGAAAAGTGCCAAATTTGAAGACGGTGATTTGCAGGTTGTATGTTCATCGTAGAAAAAACTCGTGGAAAGGACAAAGGAAATTTGGACCTCCCTTCAATCTTGGTGATTTCCCCCTTGAAACCACGAAACTTCCTCGGTGATGGTTCGATTTATGAAAGGCGCGCATCACGACATAAGGAAAACATTCTCCAATTTTTACCGGGGCATGGTGAGGCCATACCATGGCACCAAGCCAGGCGTCATGTTTTTTAAGCATTTATTTCATTTTTCCTATAGTTGAAAACCCAACAAACAGACATTTGTGGTTGACTATTGCCACACATTTCATCGAAATATCTGTCCATTCCTTGTAAAAGGCATGAGAATTTACTAAATGGCACGAGCATGGTTTTCTAGGCCGTTCTTGTGGACCCTTTCATGCATCGATTGTTTGAACTTGAATTATGCGCATTAATGCCTAGGAAATGCACACAATCCACTAAATATGGCAAATGAACCCGGAAAAGTGCCAAATTTGAAGACGGTGATTTGCAGGTTGTATGTTCATCGTAGAAAAAACTCGTGGAAAGGACAAAGGAAATTTGGACCTCCCTTCAATCTTGGTGATTTCCCCCTTGAAACCATGAAACTTCCTCGGTGATGGTTCGATTTATGAAAGGCACGCATCACGACATAAGGAAAACATTCTCCAATTTTTACCGGGGCATGGTGAGGCCATACCATGGCACCAAGCCAGGCGTCATGTTTTTTAAGCATTTATTTCATTTTTCCTATAGTTTAAAACCCAACAAACAGACATTTGTGGTTGACTATTGCCACACATTTCATCGAAATATCTGTCCATTCCTTGTAAAAGGCATGAGAATTTACTAAATGGCACGAGCATGGTTTTCTAGGCCGTTCTTGTGGACCCTTTCATGCATCGATTGTTTGAACTTGAATTATGCGCATTAATGCCTAGGAATTGCACATAATCCCCTAAATATGGCAAATGAACCCAGAAAAGTGCCAAATTTGAACACGGTGATTTGCATGTTGTATGCTCATCATAGAAAAAACTCTGTGTAAATTCCAACCATGTGTTTCATTTTTGGTATAGCATGAGCATGGTTTTCCAGACCATTCTTGTGCACCTTTTCACCGATTGTTCGAATTTGAATTATGTGCATAATTAATGCCTAGAAAATGCACACAATCCCCTAAATATGGTAAATGAGTTCGGAAAAATGTCAAATTTGAACATGTTCCATTTGAGGCGGTATGTTGATCGTTGGAAAAAAAACTGAAAGACAAACTAGGACAGAAATCTGGATTCCCCTTCAATCTTGGTGATTTCCCTCTCAAAAGCATTGAACTTCCTTCGTGATGGTTCGATCTATGAAGGGTGTGCATGACGACATAAATCAAACCTTCTCAGCTTTTAACTAGGGTACGGCGAGGCCATACCATGGCACCATGCCATCCGTCATGTTTTTCAAACACATATTTCATTGTTCTATAGTTGATAACCTTGTAAATGACGCGTTTGTGGTTGACTCCATTGAAATCTCTGCCCATTCCTTGTAAAAGGCTTGAGAAATTACTAAATACCATGAGTATGGTTTTTCCAGACCGTTCTTGTGCACCCTTTCATGCACCAATTGTTTGAATTTGAATTACGTGCATTAATGCCTACAAAATGCACATAATCCCCTAAATGTTGTAAATGAAGCAGGAAGAGTGTCAAATTTGAACACGGTGATTAGCAGGGTTTATGTTCATTGTAGAAAAAAACTCATGGATGAAAGACAAAGGAAATTTTGATTCCCATTCAATCTTGGTAATTTACTATCACAGACGGTTCAGCTCCATCGCCGTAGGTCGCGCTCCAAACGGCACCAGATTTTGCCTCCACCGCTTTCCACCGCCTATCTGCACCGACATTCTAGACTCTGGTCGACTGGGGTTTTCTGCATGATTGGCTGGGGATTTTTCTCATGGAGAAGGTAATCAACTTAATTAGCAAAAAATTCATTCATCTCTTATCGCAGTCCGTCCGTCGCTGTTAATCAACCGGCGGAAATCGCCGTGGAATCATTTTTGTTCTAGCTGATTCGTGGGTGTTCATTCATGTGTGCACAGTGCAAGCACAAATCGGGCAACTGTGGTCGTGGCCAGTCGGAAACGAAGTTCTATCTCACCATTCCGGATGACTTCAGGGAGCACTTGGTATGTTCAATCTCAACCTACCGCGGTCGGCATGGCCTAAATTTGTGAACATATACCATCTGTTGCTACGTTATCTATATATTTGCATCAAATCTTTGTTACATTATCTATTTTTGTACTTTGCTTGCATCTATATATGGATATGTTCTATCAGTTACTCCCATATTTGCATCTTGCTCGGTTATTTCAATATATCTAATTTATGATCTTAATTTTAATTTCAAGCAGTACATCCCTTGCTTTGCAAGAACATGAGTAGAAGGAAATCTTGGGCTTTACTTTGCTGATGACTTCCAGGATGTCATATTGACAATGCAACATGGGTTTACAATGACAGTTAGCATAATACTTGATAAAGATGGTCACTCCTATTTTAATGCGGACCTTTGGAGAAAAATGTCTAAGTGTTATGAACTGAAAGCTGGCAATAAAATTCTAGTGCGTGCACCACAGCCTGGTCTAATTAACATGGGTGTTTACTTCCCCAATGTCATCAGCCGATCAAAGTCTGATCGAGGTTAGTGTCCTTTCAACTTTCTCCATGTTGTCATATTACTATTTAAGCAACCAATTGATCACTATTTAAGCAACCAATTGTGATATCATATTCTAACTCCGTTCCTAGGGAGTAACAAATTATGTTTACCAATTTATGCGCACTATATATTCTTCTGCCATGTTTTGAATAAATAATAACTTTCCACCTTTTAAGCAGGATATGTTGGATGCATAGTGAACAATATGCATGTTACTAAGCGTACCACATTTCACTGGAAGGACTTGAAGCATGTCATAAACTTTGTTGATAATCTGACAGAGATAGCACAACGTATGAACGCTGGATTTTGGATGGGATTAATTAGACCTATGGTGCACACACTGAACAAGAACAATTGTGTGCAGAAAGCGGTGGTAAAAAGTCTTATTTTAATGTTGATGCTCATAAACTATATATATCTTCAACGATATGTTACAATTGTTTTTTATTCTACATGTCAACAGAAATTCCCCCTGTAGCCGTTCCTGTATCGATTTCCCGGCGTGGTTGAATTACACTTGTGCCTGCTAATAACGCCAAAGTGATTGCAAGGTACTGCATTTCTCGCAAAAATGGAACCATTCAAATTAACAAGTTCTCGCTTCTCGGGGCAATGCATCCATATTGGAAAATTGGAGACACTGTTCTACTCCTGCTCAACCAATGTGACGCCCGAATAATTAAGCTACAGTAACCCTCTACTAATGACGCCACGTCACTTCGATTTCTGTTAATAAACTCATGTTAGTTCAAAACAATTCAAATTCAAATTTAATTAAAGGCAAACAATAAAGTTTTTCAAATACTAAAACTAAAATGTTCAGAGTGAGCCAAATAATGCATAGGTAATTATGGTGGAGAAACTACACTTTTATAAAATGTTCAAATACTCTAAAATGATTTAAACCGTAGCAAAAACAATTATATAAATGCCTTTGGTATTTTCTAAATTGCTAAACTATTTTAATTCGGGGTTAAAACTTTTCATGACAGTGGGTTATTCTGGAACATTACTTTAGGGGCTATTGTCATATTTTACTAAACTAAAATTAATGTGTCACTAAAAGAAAACAGAAACAAAAAAATTAAATAAAAAGAAAACAAAGATAAATAAACGACAACCCCCGCTTCGATCGGGCCTGGCCCGATTGGCGAATGCTGCCCAGCCGACCCACTCCTGCACCCCCTGGCCTACTAGGCCTCCTCCCCTCCCCGAGACCTAGCGTCGCCCCCACTCCCTTCCCCTCGTCCCACTCCTCTGCCTCCCTCCCCCGATCCAGATCGGATCAGGGAAATCGGGGCCCGATCCCGAGCGCGCCTCGTCGTGGCTCCCGTGGACGTCATCGCCGTCGCTCACCGCGCACCACCTCACTGGAGCCCCCTCGCCACCTCGACCCCCGACGCCACCGTTCGCCGTCTCCGTCGTATCCGCCGTCACCTCAATGGACGCCTCCTCATCGCCTCCCCGACGGCCTCCTCCTCGCGGCTCCTCTTCCTCCACACGTCTGCTTCGCCCTCGCGCCTGTCGGCCCGTCCGGCCGCCGGACCTTGTCGGCAGGGTTCCTCTGGCTCCCCTGGGCCCCCTACACGCCTTGATGTGAGCCTCCCCTTCGCCCTGCCTTCCCCCATGTGTACTGGTGCAGATCGACATCCGCCGTGCTCGGACCCCGCTGCCTATGCGTCCGCTCGTCCTAGATGCAATCTGCCCACGCCCTGGCTCGATCTGGCGTTGTGCTCGCCGCACCCGACGCACCCTCGAGCGCGCTCCCTCGCGTCGCTGCGCCCTCGTGCGCTTCCTGCGCTACTCCCGCCTTCCTCTGCCGAGCGCCTCGCCCTGCACTCCCCTGGGCAAGGCTCTGCCTTGCGCATGCGTCACACACTCTTGTGTGTCGTCCCGAGGACCATCGCGTGCAGGTCGTGCCCTGACCGAGCTCCGGTGCACCGCACGCGCGCCGCCGTGAGCACCAGCACCTTGTGCGGCTGCCATACGGGTCCCACCACCAAATTAAACCCCCCTAATTTAAAACTAGCTCAAATTAAGTGAATAGACTATGACACGCGGGGCCACCTTGCTACTTAATTATTTTGGTTAAATAAAACTCTGTTAAAAAATGATGAGTGAACCACTCACAGCCTGGCCCCACATCACTAATTAGTCTAATTAGGTTAACTAAAACATTGTTAATAATCCCTGTCACTGACCAGTGGGTCCCACTAGTCAGTTTGACCAGTCAATGCCCTGTTGGCTGCTGACTGGACCTGCTGACTGTGCAGTTGACTTAGTCAATTGTCCCCACCTGTCAACCACAGGTGCACACTTCTGGGTACACTTCATGTGTACCCATAGCATTTAGATGCTAATTTAGTTTTGAATTAAATTAAATCCAGAAATTAGAAAATCACTTAAATCTTTAAAAATTAATATAAAATAATTTGTAGCTCATATGAAAATAATTTGTACATGAAAGTTGCTCAGAACGACGAGACGAATCCGGATACGCAGCCCGTTCGTCCGCCACACCTCCCTAGCATAGCAAACATGCAACTTTCCCCCTCCGGTTCATCTTCTGAAAACGCAAAACACCAGGAATACTTTCCCGAATGTCCCCCCCCCCTTGCCGGTATCACCTAGTACCGGGTTAGGTGACCTCTAGCACCGTGTATTGTCATGTTATGCTTTGTGATGCTTTGATTGCTCTGTTATTTATTATGTTCCCCCTCCGTTACTTCTTTCTGGTATATCCTGAGACCGCTTCCGGTACCCCTGTGATCGACTACATCGACGATGAACCCTTCTTGCCAAAGCAACCAGGCAAGCCCCCCCTTGATCACCAGATATCACCTATTCTTCTCTCTACTGCTTGCATTAGAGTAGTGTAGCATGTTACTGCTTTCCGTTAATCCTATCATGATGCATAGCCTGTCCTTGCTACTACTATTGTTACCTTTACCTACAATCCTACATGCTTAGTATAGGATGCTAGTATTCCATCAGTGGCCCTACATTCTTGTCTGTCTGCCATTCTATACTATCGGGCCGTGATCACTCGGGAGGTGATCATGGGTATATACTTATATACATAATATATGATACATGTGGTGACTAAAGTCGGGTCGGCTCGTAGAGTACCCGCGAGTGATTCACGGATTGGGGGCTGAAAGGACCTTTGTCCCGACGGCCCTCTGGGTGGATCTTTGTGGCGGAGCGACAGGGCAGGTTGAGACCACCTAGGAGAGAGGTGGGCCTGGCCCTGGTCGGCATCCACAGTTACTTCATAATAACACGCTCAACGAGATCTTGGTATTTGATCTGAGTTGGGTCGTTGACCTTATACGCACTAACCGCCACGTGGGACAAGATATGGGCAACCGTCGTCGTGGTATCAGCCGAAGCTCTTATTGACATCAGCGACTGAGCGGCGCGTGCCGAGTTGGACTGGAACGCCTGCTCTTGTATAAGGGAGGCTAGGTCTGCTCACTGGCCGCATACGCAACGTGCAGGTGTGCAATGGGCGATGGGCCCGCACCCTACAAGCATAGGATTTAGGACCGGCGTCGACCTCTCTATTGAGCCTAGGTGGGGCTGCGACGTGTTGATCTCCCGAGGCCAGAGATGACCCAGGAAAGTGTGCCCGGCCAGAGGGATCGAGCGTGTCGGGTAATGTGGTGCACCCCTGTAGGGAAGTTGATCTATTCGAAAAGCCGTGTCCACGGTAACAGGCAACCCGGAGTTGTACCTTGACCTTATGACAACTAGAACCGAATACTTAATAAAGCACACCCTTCCAAGTGCCAGATATAACCTGGTGATCGCTCTCACACAGGGCGACGAGGGGAGGATCGCCTGGTAGGATTATGCTATGCGATGCTACTTGGTGAACTTACCATCTACTCTCTTCTACATGCTGCAAGATGGAGGCTGCCAGAAGCGTAGTCTTCGACATGACTAGCTATCCCCCTCTTATTCTAGCGTTCTGCAGTTCAGTCCACCGATATAGACCTTTACACAGATACCCCTGCGTGTGTAGTGTGGATCCTTGCTTGCGAGTACTTTGGATGAGTACTCACGGTTGCTTTTCTCCCTCTTTTCCCCCTTTCCTTCCTTCTCGGTTGTCGCAACCAGATGCTGGAGCCCAGGAGCCAAACACCATCGTCGAGGACGACTCCTAATACACCGGAGGTGCCTACTACTACGTGCAGGCCGCTGACGACGACCAGGAGTAGTTTAGGAGGATCCCAGGCAGGAGGCATGCGCCTCTTTCGATCTGTATCCCAGTTTGTGCTAGCCTTCTTAAGGCAAACTTGTTTAACTTATGTCTGTACTAAGATATTGCTGCTTCCGCTGGCTCGTCTATGATCGAGCACTTGTATTCGATCCCTCGAGGCCCCTGGCTTGTATTATGATGCTTGTATGACTTATTTATGTTTTTAGAGTTGTGTTGTGATATCTTCCCGTGAGTCCCTGATCTTGATCGTACACGTTTGTGTGCATGATTAGTGTACGATTGAATCGGGGGCGTCACAAGTTGGTATCGGAGCGGACTGCCTGTAGGACTCCCCCTTCCAAACTCCTTGGCCTAAGTCGAGTCTAGACATTACAAAACTTTTACTAACATGGCTGTGTGTCTTACGGGCTCACGTCGCCATTGGTGGTATTAGGATCTTTTATTCCTCGTTTATACTCTGGGACTCTAATCTCTCTTCTATTCGGGTTAAATGATTTTGCTAACTCTAAAATTAGGATCTCGTAACTACTTCCTCCCGGAGAACCCCTTCAGTCCAGATGATCGCCAACTACACCAGAAGACCCTGAAGATACTCTTCGCTGTTAACCCGAGAACATGTGTTCATCATGTTTGCAATTCCCCTTCCACCGTCAACCCTTATGGATAATTACACGTGGTTGTCGTTCTTACATTCATCCCCAGTTGGTCTTGTTATTACAAGATACCCTGAAATACGCGTCGTTGTTTCGAGAATCCTTTATACCTACTGCCTTGCAGTTCCTTGTCACCTGAATACACCTACAAATTAATCCTCGCACTTACCGAGGATTTGTTTCTCCCTAGTTTTTCAGGTGTTTCCCAAAATTCTTCGAAATGTTATCCGATCTTTCGAGAATCCTCTGCAGCCTATGGCTCTTGAAATTCTTGTCTTCCTGCATTATGGTTAATTCCAAATGCCTAGCATTATTCATTGACATCCTTTGTCACTATCATTTTGAGACCGTTGATTCAATATGATGCGGATGCTCGCAAACATCAGTCGCAATTAGAATTCCTCCTTCCGGCTCAGACGTCATTTTTGAACATGAGATGTTTCTCGACCAATCTATTTGTTGTCGATTGTACCCTAAGCCTACTCAACTTATCCATCCTTAATCAGAGTGTTTGTCTCTGATCCCTTCATTTGGAAATTATGATTCTTTGCCTTTGAACTTTGAATTAGTCAGTTATTTCTATAATCTAATGCCTTTGCATTGATTCTTCCTCTGGTTGTGCGCCGATGCACACATCAGCTCCGTCATGGACCATTGGTTCCTTTGTTGAATTATCATCCGACAATGTCTTTTGTATCCAAAAATATCAAGAAGTTCTTTCCCTGATACATAATGCCATTGATAAATCTTATTCTCTGTTTTGGCCAACCATGCTCTGCTCTCGAGCTGGTGATGGTATATGTTCCTAAGATGCCCCGATGGGTTGAACCAACGCCTTCCCTAATCTATGTGAACCCGAAAGATTTCGCGGGTCATACTTATCTGGTATTGCACCAGGTAAAACTTTCCACAACTAATGTCATTTTCGAAATACGAGAGGTCAATGTAAGGTTATGCATTGAGGAAGTGGGAGTCGACCTTGAACCTTTGTGTTCATGCCCATGGACACGATGTAGATCCTACCGTAGAAGCTTCTTGTAATAATAACTATTTCGTTGATATAATATCATCTGGTATCTGTGAATTGATCCTTGGCAATCGTGGTTCTGACCATATTTTCTCCTTGATTCCATTTCTCAGACAAGTGAAAACACTTGTCTTCTCCAGATCAATACATCTCCGCAACCTCTACGTCGATCTTCCTTCGAGTAATACCCTGCAGTACCTTGAGAATATCAAAGAATTGTGTTGCTTCCTATGAGTCTTCATCTAGTATTGCTTCTCACCGATTTCAGATTTCCCCTGGGTTCTGAGCAAGGTTGGAAAAAGCGGTAGGCGTAAGTGAGGCGGTTGGCCTTCGCCTAGTGCCTAGGCGGTAATATAGATTCTACTATCAGGGTGTATTTGTGGTTCTTATATGTGTACTGATGTTAATTTAGGGCAGATAAATAAGTTAACTACCAGCTACTACCATTTGAATATGTGATGTTTCACATTTCAGTGCAATATGCCATGATTTCTCACTTGGGTAAATAATTTGTTGCATGCACTGCGTAGACTACCATTTATACCCTAGGCGAAGCATTTGGCCATTGCCTAGCACTTACGCATGCCTAAGCGCCTCATAGGCACTGCGTTTTGCAACAGAGGTTCTGAGTTATTTCACTCGAGAACACCAATAAGTGAATCGATTCCACACTCCGATTCAATAACTCTAAGTAATTTTCATTGCTTATGAATTTAATAATCCTTCAAGCCATTCCTAGCCTGATCGGCTATATCCTTATCGTGCAACTTTTTAACTATGCTACCTGGTCCTTATTCCCGGAGCACCACTTTCGATGATGAGCTAAGCTTACGTCGATTTTCCTTGTCATATCATTTCGCCTTGAACAGCATGCTTGATTTCAAGTTTGTGTCGTACTCGTGGTTCCAATAACCTTTCGCTTCATCATTCATTTGACTTGATGTCATCGCCTATCGATTACACCTTCGTGAAATCTCTCGACAATTGTGTCGTGATCATCATCAACATTTTGAGCTCTTCCAAGATATCGATTTAATTCATGAAGAGAAATACCATCCTTTCCCTCGATGATTTGTGTTTTCATCGACCACTTTATTGCCTTTCGTTCAACACAAACTTGTTAGTGTTTCGTGTTATACCTTGAGATCCATGCTATCCAGCAATTGTTCTTCTTCACCTTGGAGTATTACCATCTTTTGTGTCAACAATGTCATCAGAATTTCACCACCTCTTATGCATTCTTGGTACAAGTGATACTTCCTACCATCTTCGTTCATTCCTTGGTCCCCGTATTGTTTCTAACTGGAAAACCGACAATTGAACTATGATGCGTGAATTCAAAACTTCTAGCGACCCTATTGCTTTTAAGTTAATGGACAGCCGTTCATTCTTAGACTATTGATTATTGAATCGCCATTCTGACATTGGTCGTGTAACCCAGCCCATATTTCAGGTGCACCTTTCAACCAATGTTTGAATTGGGTATGTTTTCCTCGAGCATATCCCCTTATATCATTTCATCTGACAAATGTTATCTCTTTGTTCACATGATTGCGGAAATCCATCTTTTGGAAATCTCGATGAATTGTCGTTTAGTTCATCAGCCACCGTCTCATCCTATCCTTGGTTTAATGATGAACTCTTGTTTCAGAACTCGCTTCCATAGATCATTTCTGAGAATCTTACAATGTCATCTCGTCAAATTGTGTTGCACCTTTTCTTCTCAGGCATCCTGAGTCTGAGGTATCCCGACTCCAATCGGATCTGAATCTCGGTCAGATATGATGGTTGGGACATATTTCCAAGAGTTATAACATTGATCTCTACATGACCTTGTAAGGTGATGTCGTGCCTAGCACACCTGTCCCGAGGCCCTATTGTTAAGGTTATTCATTCTTCCATGAGGAAATTGTAAAACTTATTCTACAAGTTATTCCTGATGGATCCTTTGTGCTTCCAAAGTCTGATCTTCACCTGATGACCATGCCAATGCTATCTTGAAGCATGTCTATGGTATTCTAATTTTTAACAAGAACATTTGAAGCCCAATGCTAAATGTTTCCTACTCAATTGTCCAAACACCGTTGTATGGGTAATGTCATGAAATTTCTCCCCCCTTACCTAAATGGGTTTCTGCTTTCTAACCTTTCATGTATATCATGCTCTGTTTGTTCTTAGGGAAGGATATACCCCTGAATAATGTGTTTAAACACATTTTCCTTTCCATTGTTCTATTTAATCTGATGATCACCTTTTCCTTTCCATTGTTTTGTTTAACCTTTCTGGTGATCTATATGATCTAAGCAGTAATATTCTTCTGCTTATGTAAACACTACGGTGTACAACTCTCTCAGTAGGACCCTATTGCTTTTGTTGACGGCATTCCGGTAACCACCGATGGATGAGAACTTTGCCTATTGGTCCGCCTCGTTTCAACGAGAAGGAAAATGGTTCTCTTCGTCCCTCACCCTTGGTATCGACCTTGTTGCCGACATAACTGACAGGCCACCCTCTGACATGCCTTGCTATCAAAACCGTGCAAGATGTCACCACTCCTTCTACTTTTAACCCACATGGTGGGCCCAGAACCCACAGTTCCACAGGATTGAAACCTGACTCTTCTGTACACCCTTGTTTCCAAGGTTATTCCACCCACTTGCCTTCATATGTAATATATGGGCCACCTTCCTAGCAATATATTCTGGTACCAGACGCAATACGTTCCCATTGTCTGAACACCTGTCACATTTCGTATCAGGCAACGAATGATTGCCTATGCGCTTGAAACTTCTATTTTGCACCTTCTTACTTTGCTCTTGATAATTTCTTAAGTTTCAGTTCGAGAGTTACTTTCTGCCACCTTCCAAAATGGTATCTACTAGATAAGCAACATTGTAGCGGTCCATTCTTCCGAAGTTACCCCTTGTCCTTCGTACGTACGATGGAGTTCTTGAAGAAAGGATGCCGACTTCATCATGATGACCTCAAGCGGAGAAATGAAGACATAATGTAATGGATCAACCTATTCGAGAAGAGCAACCAAGACTGAGAAGATTCGTTAGAATTTCGTAACCAAATCCCTTCCCCTTCACTTCCCCTCTCAAATCTCGCGACGAGATTTCTTGTAGTGGAGGAGAATTGTGACGCCCGGATAATTAAGCTACAGTAACCCTCTACTAATGACGCCACGTCACCTCGATTTCTGTTAATAAACTCATGTTAGTTCAAAATGATTCAAATTCAAATTTTAATTAAAGGCAAACAATAAAGTTTTTCAAATATTAAAACTAAAATGTTTGGAGTGAGCCAAATAATGCATATGTAATTATGGCGGAGAAACTACACTTTTATAAAATGTTCAAATACTCTAAAATGATTTACACCGTAGCAAAATATATATATAAATGCCTTTGGTATTTTATAAATTTCTAAACTATTTTAATTTGGGGTTAAAACTTTTCATTGCAGTGGGTTATTCTGGAACATTACTTTATGGGCTATTGTCATATTTTACTAAACTAAACTTAATGTGTAACTAAAAGAAAACAGAAACAAAAAATTAAATAAAAAGAAAACAAAGATAAATAATCGACAACCTCTCGACCGGGCCCTGGCCGATTGGCGAAAATGACCGCCCAAATTGACCCACTCCTGCACCCCCGTGGCCTACTAGGCCTCCTCCCCTCCCCGTGACCTAGCGCCGCCCCCACTCCCTCCCCCTCGTCCCACTCCTCTGCCTCCCTCCCCCGATCCAGATCAGATCGGGCAATCGGGGCCCGACCGCGAGCGCGCCCCGCCGTGGCTCCCGTGGACGTCGTCGCCGTCGCTCACCGCGCACCACCCCACTGGAGCCCCCTCGCCACCTCGACCCCATCGCCGACCCCCGACGCCACCGTTCGCCGTCTCCGCCGTCACCTCGTTGGACGCCTCCTCATCTCCTCCCCGACGGCCTCCTCCTCGCGGCTCCTCTTCCTACACACCTCTGCTTCGCCCTCGCGCCTGTCGACCCGTCCGGCCGCCGGACCTTGCCGGCAGGGTTCCTCCGGCTCCCCTGGGCCCCCTACACGCCTCGATGTGAGCCTCCCCTTCGCCCTGCCTTCCCCCATGTGTACTGATGCAGATCGACCTCCGCCATGCTCGGACCCCGCTACCTATGCGTCCACTCGTCCTAGATGCGATCTGCCCACGCCCTGCCTCGATCTGGCGGTGCGCTCGCCGCACCCGACGCACCCTCGAGCGTGCTCCCTCGCGTCGCTGCGCCCTCGTGCGCTTCCTGCGCAACTCCCGCCTTCCTCTGTCGAGCGCCTCGCCCAGTACTCCCCTGGGCAAGGCTCTGCCTTGCGCATGCGTCACGCGCTCGTGTGCGTCGTCCTGAGGACCATCGCGTGCAAGCCGTGCCCAGACCGAGCTCCGGCGCACCGCACGTTGATACGTCTCCGTCGTATCTATAATTTTTTATTGTTCCATGCCAATATTATTCACTTTCATATACTTTTGGCAACTTTTTATATTATTTTTGGGACTAACATATTGATCCCGTGCCAGTGCAGTTCACATGCATTGCATGTTTTATGTTTCGCAGAATATCCATATCAAACGGAGTCCAAACGGGATAAAAACGGACGGGGCTTATTTTTGGAAAATATGGAAAATTCCAGAAGAAAAATCCACGCGAGACGGTGTCCGAGGTGGTCACGAGGTAGGGGGCGCGCCTACCCCCCCAAAGCGTGCCCCCCCTCGTGGTCCACCCGTAAGGCGGTTGACGCTCTTCTTTTGCCGCAAGAAAGCTAATGTACGGAAAAAAATCACGGCAAAGGTTTCAGGCCAATCGGAGTTCTGGATCTCCATATATACACGAAACGTGAAACAGAGCCAGCAGAGCACGCAGAAACAGAGAGAGACAGAGAGACAGATCCAACCTCGGAGGGGCTTTCGCCCCTCCCACGCCATGGAGACCATGGACCAGAGGGGAAACCATTCTCCCATCTAGGGAGAAGGTCAAGGAAGAAGAAGAAGGAGGGGGGCTCTCTCCCCCTCGCTTCCTGTGGCGCCGGAACGCCGCCTTGGGCCATCATCATCACCGCGATCTTCACCAACACCGCCGCCATCTTCACCAACATCTCCATCACCTTGCCCCCTCTATCTACAGCGGTCCACTCTCCCGCAACCCGCTGTACCCTCTACTTGAACAAGGTGCTTTATGCTTCATATTATTTTCCAATGATGTGTCGCCATCGTATGATGTCTGAGTAGATTTTCGTTGTCCTATCGGTGGTTGATGAATTGCTATGATTGATTTAATTTGCTTGTGGTTGTGTTGCTGTCCTTTGGTGCCCATCATATGAGCGCGTGCGTGGATCACACCATAGGGTTAGTTGTATGTTGATAGGACTATGTATTGGAGGGCAAGAGTGATAGAAGCTTCAACCTAGCATAGAAATTGATGCATACGGGATTGAAGGGGGCCAATATATCTTAATGCTATGGTTGGGTTTTACCTTAATGAACGTTAGTAGTTGCGGATGCTTGCTAATAGTACCAATCATAAGTGCATAGAATTCCAAGTAAGGGATAACATGCTAGCAGTGGCCTCTCCCACATAATACTTGCTATCGGTCTAGTAGAGTAGTCAATTGCTTAGGGACAATTTCGCAACTCCTACCACCACTTTTCCACACTCGCTATATTTACTTTAGTTGTGTTTTTATCTAAGCAGACCCTAGCTTTTATTTTCTCGCTCTTTACTTTCTTGCAAGCTTACCCAAAACTCCTACAAAGTACTTCTAGTTTCATACTTGTTCAAGGTAAAGCGAACGTCAAGCGTGCGTAGAGTCGTATCAGTGGCCGATAGGACTTGAGAGAGTATTTGTTCTACCTTTAGCTCCTCCTTGGGTTCGACATTCTTACTTATCGAAAGAGGCTACAACTATCCCGTATACTTGCGGGTCATCAAGACCTTTTTCTGGCACCGTTGCCGGGGAGTCATTGCGTGGGGTGAATATTCTCGTGTGTGCTTGTTTTCTTTATCACTAAGTAATTTTTATTTGCTGTTCTTAGTTGTTTTCTATCTTTAGTTATTGGTACGAAACGCAAAATACCAAAAAAATTAGTTGTACCTGCTGAACCAATGGTTGAAGAACCACTCAAAATCTATCACACTGCTGAATCTTATTACTTGGATCATCTTCGATCCCTATGTGCTCGTGCTGAAACCCCAACTAGCTTAGTTGAGGGCAAATCTTTGGATGAGCATGCTTGTTATGTGCGACACCGTATATCTGAAAAAGGGAAACTATTATGGGGTCAAATTCAATGTTTGCAATGCTATGCTTGGAATTTATGTTGGGAATATGATTTTACTTGTTGTTCTGAAAACCCTAAAAAAACACCTTCCCTACCAATGTGAGTTTATTGATAATGGGATCTTATCTTCGTATGCTAAGGGTGTTTATAGTTACTATGATGTTCGACAAATTGAAGAATTTGTTGCTTTTAAGGGTGCTTTTGAGATTGCTTCTTTGATTGAAAAGTATGATGCTACTCTTTACAAATCTGAAAATTTTGCCATACTTGAATATTGTTATGAGAATTATGCTTCTAATGCCTATGTTAAACAACTTATTAAGAAAGTCTCCGTTGTCCAAGAAGAGACTAATATTTTGCAGGAAGCTGTGGAAGAAGAAATTGATGAAACTGTGAGATCATTGGATGAAAAAGATGATGAGGAGAGCGAAGAACAAAAGGAGGAAGAGAGGATTGATCACCCGTGCCCACCTTCTAATGAGAGTAACTCTTAAACTCATTCATTGTTTAATTCCCCTTCGTGCTTACCGAAGGATGATTGCTATAATGATTGCTATGATGATTGTTATGATCCCGTTGATTCTCTTGAAATATCCCCTTTTGATGATGCTTGCTATGCTTGTGGCCAAGATGCCAATATGAATGATGCTTATGGAGATGAACTTGCTATAGTTCCTTATGTTAAACATGAAATTGTTGCTATTGCGCCCACGCATGATAGTCCTATTATCTTTTTGAATTCTCCAAACTACACTATATCGGAGAAGCTTGCACTTATTAAGGATTATATTGATAGGTTGCCTCTTACCATTGCACATGATGATTTTGATGAATATAATATGCATGTGCTTGCTTCTCCTACTTGCAATTATTATGAGAGAGGAACTATATCTCCACCTCTCTATGTTCCTAACACGATATAATTGCAAGAAACTGCTTATACTATGCATTGGCCTTTACTATGTGTGCATGAATTGTTCTCTTATGACATGCCGATGCATAGGAAGAGAGTTAGACTTCGTTGTTGCATGATATATGTTACTTTGTGCTCACTACTAAACTACAAATGATTGTTAATTAAAATTGGCTTTGATATACCTTGGGATCCGGGTGGATTCATTACTTGAGCACTATATGCCTAGCTTAATGGATTTAAAGAAAGCGCTGCCAGGGAGACAACCCGGAAGTTTTAGAGAGTCATTTGTTTCTGTTGAGTGCTTTCATATAGTTTAAAAATAACAAAAATAAAGAGGGGAACCCAAAACTTTTCAAAAAGAGAAATGAAAGTGAGAGAGACGATCACTGTGAAAGTGGGGGACGTCCTTAAATTTGTTCAGGTCCATGGGAACTTTGTGAATCTTAATTACAAAAACTTTTCAATAAAAATAATTATCCCCTTGTACAATTCCTTTGTATTATAAAAATAATGTGCCAAGGTTTGCCTTTAAGATGTTTACAATGCTTGTTGGTTTGTACAGTGCAGGACAGAAACTTTAGTTGTAGTGCGCGATTTTAATTTTTTAACTGGAACGTCAATTGGTTATGATTCTTTTTGCAATGTCTTGATATACAACTTTTTTATTTTTCCTAATTTTGGTAGAATTATTGGGGTACCAGAAGTATGGTGGATGTTCAGATAGCTACAGACTGTTCTGTTTTTGTCAGATTCTGTTTTTGATGCATAGTTTGCTTGTTTTGATGAATCTATCAATTTATATCAGTGGATTAAGCCATGAAAAAGTTATATTACAGTAGACACAATGCAAAAACAAAATATGAATTGGTTTGAAACAGTACTTAGAGTGGTGATTTGCTTTATTATACTAACAGATCTTACCGAGTTTTCTGTTGAAGTTTTGTGTGGATGTAGTGTCTAATCGAGGATGTTTCGATGTGAGAAGAAGGAAGAGAGGCAAGAGCTCAAGCTTGGGGATGCTCGAGGCACCCCAAGTAAATATTCAAGGAGACTCAAGCGTCTAAGCTTGGGGATGCTGGGGAGGCATCCCCTCTTTCTTCAACAAGTATCGGTATGTTTCGGATTCGTTCATGCATTATGTGCAAGTCTTGGAGCGTCTTTTGCAATTAGGTTTTTATTTTTCTTTTATGCACCATGCTGGTATGAGATAGTCCTTGGTTGATTTATAGAATGCTCGTTGCACTTCACTTAAATCTTTTGAGTATGGCTTTATAGAATGCTTCATGTGCTTCACTTATATCATTTGAAGTTTGGATTGCCTGTTTCCCTTTACATAGAAAACCGCCATTTCTAGAATGCTCTTTTGATTCACTTATACTTGTTAGAGCATGGGCATACCTTTTGTAGAAAGAATTAAACTCTCTTGCTTCACTTATATCTATTTAGAGATATGACAGGAATTGGTCATTCACATGGTTAGTCATAAAATCCTACATAAACTTGTAGATCGCTGAATATGATATGCTTGATTCCTTGCAATAGTTTTGCGATATAAAGATAGTGATATTAGAGTCGTGCTAGTTGAGTAATTGTGAAATTGAGAAATACTTGTGTTGAGGTTTGCAAAGTCCCGTAGCATGCACATATGGTGAACCGTTATGTAACGAAGTCGGAGCATGAGGTGTTTATTGATTGCCTTCCTTATGAGTGGCGGTCGGGGACGAGGGATGGTATTTTCCTAGCAAGCTATCCCCCTAGGAGCATGCGCGTAGTACTTTGTTTCAATGACTAATAGATTTTTGCAATAAGTATGTGAGTTCTTTATGACTAATGTTGAGTCCATGGATTATACGCACTCTCACTCTTCCATCATTGCTAGCCTGTTCGGTACCGCATTGCCCTTTCTCACCTCGAGAGTTGGTGCAAACTTCACGGTGCATCCAAACCCGTGATACGATACACTCTATCACACATAAGCCTCATTATATCTTCCTCAAAACAGCCACCATACCTACCTATCATGGCATTTCCATAGCCATTCCGAAATATATTGCCATGCAACTTCCATCATCATCATATACATGACATGAGCATTCATTATCATATTGCTTTGCATGATCGTAAGATAGCTAGCATGATGTTTTCATGGCTTGTCCGTTTTTTGATGTCATTGCTATGCTAGATCATTGCACATCTCGGTACACCGCCGGAGGCATTCATATAGAGTCATATCTTTGTTCTAGTATCGAGTTGTAATATCGAGTTGTAAGTAAATAGAAGTGTGATGATCATCATTATTAGAGCATTGCTCCATAAAAAAAAGAGGCCAAAGAAGCCTAAATAAAAAAATGGGGCCAAAGAAGCCCGCAAAAAAACAAAAAGAAATAAATAAAAAGGGGCAATGTTACTATCTCTTTTTTCACACTTGTGATTCAAAGTAGCACCATGTTCTTCATGTAGTGAGTCTCATATCTTGTGCTTCAAAGTAGCACCATGTTCTTCATATAGTTTGTCTCCTATGTTGTCACTTTCATGTACTAGTGGGAATTTTCATTATAGAACTTGGCTTGTATATTCCAATGATGGGCTTCCTCAAATGCCCTAGGTCTTCATGAGCAAGCAAGTTGGATGCACACCCACTTAGTTTTAGTTTGAGCTTTCATACACTTACAGCTCTTAGTGCATCCGTTGCATGGCAATCCCTACTCCTCACATTGATATCTATTAATGGGCATCTCCATAGCCCGTTGATATGCCTAGTTGATGTGAGACTTTCTCCTTTTGTCTTCTCTACATAACCCCCACCATCATATTCTATTCCACCTATAGTGCTATGTCCATGGCTCACGCTCATGTATTGCGTGAAAGTTGAAAAGGTTTGAGAACGTCAAAAGTATGAAACAATTGCTTGGCTTGTCATCGGGGTTGTGCATGATGTGAATGCTTTGTGTGGTGAAGATGGAGCATAGCCAGACTATATGATTTTGTAGGGATGAGCTTTCTTTGGCTGTGTTATTTCAATAAGACATAATTGCTTGGTTGGTATGCTTGAAGTATTATTGTTTTTATGTCAAAGGATAGACTATTGCTTTGAATCACTCGTGTCTTAATATTCATGCCATGATTAGACATATGATCAAGATTATGCTAGGTAGCATTCCACATCAAAAATTATTCTTTTCTATCACTTACCTACTCGAGGACAAGCATGAATTAAGCTTGGGGATGCTGATACGTCTCCGTCGTATCTATAATTTTTGATTGTTCCATGCCAATATTATTCACTTTCATATACTTTTTGGCAACTTTTTATATTATTTTTGGGACTAACATATTGATCAAGTGCCCAAAGGTGCCGCCTCATCTGTTGCATGTTTTATGTTTCGCAGAATATCCATATCAAACGGAGTCCAAACGGGATAAAACGGACGGAGCTTATTTTGGAAAATATGGAAAATTCCAGAAGAAAAATCCACGCGAGACGGTGTCCGAGGTGGTCACGAGGTAGGGGCGCGCCCTACCCCCCCCCCCCCCAGGCACGCCCCTGACCCTCGTGGTCCGCCCGTAAGGCGGTTGACGCTCTTCTTTTGCCGCAAGAAAGCTAATACTCGGGAAAAAATCATGGCGAAGGTTTCAGGCCAATCGGAGTTACGGATCTCCATATATACACGAAACGGAAAAACATAGCCAGGAGAGAACGCAGAAAGAGAGAGACAGAGAGACAGATCCAATCTCGGAGGGGATCTCGCCCCTCCAACACCATGGAGACCATGGACCAGAGGGGAAACCCTTCTCCCATCTAGGGAGAAGGTCAAGTAAGAAGAAGAAGGAGGGGGGCTCTCTCCCCCTCGCTTCCGGTGGCGCCGGAACGCCGCCGGGGGCCATCATCATCACCGCGATCTTCACCAACACCTCCGCCATATTCACCAACATCTCCATCACCATCCCCCTCTATCTACAGCGGTCCACTCTCCCGCAACCCGCTGTACCCTCTACTTGAACATGGTGCTTTATGCTTCATATTATTTTCCAATGATGTGTCCCCATCCTATGATGTCTGAGTAGATTTTCGTTGTCCTATCGGTGGTTGATGAATTGCTATGATTGATTTAATTTGCTTGTGGTTATGTTGTTGTCCTTTGGTGCCCATCATATGACCGCGCGCGTGGATCACACCATAGGGTTAATTGTATTTTGATAGGACTATGTATTGGAGGGCAAGAGTCACAGAAGCTTCAACCTAGCATAGAAATTGATGCATGCGGGATTGAAGGGGGACCAATATATCTTAATGCTATGGTTGGGTTTTACCTTAATGGACGTTATTAGTTGCGGATGCTTGCTAATAGTTCCAATCATAAGTGCATAGAATTCCAAGTAAGGGATAACATGCTAGCAGTGGCCTCTCCCACATAATACTTGCTATCGGTCTAGTAGAGTAGTCAATTGCTTAGGGACAATTTCGCAACTCCTACCACCACTTTTCCACACTCACTATATTTACTTTAGTTGTCTTTTTATCTAAGCAGCCCCTAGCTTTTATTTTCTCGCTCTTTACTTTCTTGCAAGCTTACCCAAAACTCCTACAAAGTACTTCTAGTTTCATACTTGTTCTAGGTAGCTTAACGAGCGTCAAAGCGTATGAGAGTCATATCAGTGGCCGATAGGACTTGAGAGAGTATTTGTTCTACCTTTAGCTCCTCGTTGGGTTCGACACTCTTACTTATCGAAAGAGGCTACAACTATCCCGTATACTTGCGGGTCATCACACGCACACCGCCGTGAGCACCACCACCTTGTGCGGCTGCCATACGGGTCCCACAACCAAATTAAACCCCCCTAATTTAAAACTGGCTCAAATTAAGTGAATAGACTATGACACGTGGGGCCACCTTGCTACTTAATTATTTTGGTTAATAAAACTCTGTTAAAAATGATGAGTGAACCACTGACAGCCTGGCGCCACATCACTAATTAGTCTAATTAGATTAACTAAAACACTGTTAATAGTCCCTGTCACTGACCAGTGGGTCCCACTAGTCAGCTTTGACCAGTCAATGCCCTGTTGGTTGCTGACTGGACCTGCTGACTGTGCAGTTGACTTAGTCAACTGTCCTCACCTATCAACCACAGGTGAACACTTCTGGGTACACTTCATGTACCCATAGCATATAGATACTAATTTAGTTTCGACTTAAATTAAATCCAGAAATAAGAAAATCACATAAATCTTTAAAAATTAATATAAAATAATTTATAGCTCGTATTAAAATACTTTGTACATGAAAGTTGCTCAGAACGACGAGCCGAATCCGGATACAGAGCCCGTTCGTCTGCCACACCTCCCTAGCATAGCAAACACGCAACTTTTCCCCTCCGGTTCATCTGTCTGAAAACGCGAAACACCGGGAATACTTTCCCTGATGTTTCCCGCCCCCCCTTGTCGGTATCACCTAGTACCGCGTTAGGTCACCTCTAGCACCGTGTATTGTCATGTTATGCTTTGTGATGCTTTGATTGCTCTGTTATTTATTGTGTTCTCCCTCCGTTACTTCTTTCTGATAGATCCTGAGACCGCTGCCGGTACCCCTGCGATCGACGACTAACCCTTCTTGCCAGAGCAACCAGGCAAGCCCCCCTTGATCACCAGATATCGCCTATTCTCCTCTCTACTGCTTGCATTAGAGTAGTGTAGCATGCTACTGCTTTCCGTTAATCCTATCCTGATGCATACCCTGTCCTTGCTACTACTGTTGTTACCTTTACCTGCAATCCTACATGCTTAGTATAGGATGCTAGTATTCCATCAGTGGCCCTACATTCTTGTTCGTCTGCCATTCTATACTATCGGGAGGTGATCACGGGTATATACTTATATACATAATATTTGATACATGTGGTGACTAAAGTAGGGTCGGCTCGTAGAGTACCCGCGAGTGATTCTCGGATTGGGGGCTGAAAGGACCTTTGTCCCGATGGCCCTCTGGGTGGATCTTTGTGGCGGAGCGACAGGGCAGGTTGAGACCACCCAGAAGAGAGGTGGGCCTGGCCCTGGTCGGCGTCCACGGTTAATTCATAATAACATACTTAATGAGATCTTGGTATCTGATCTGAGTTGGGTCGTTGACCTTATACGCACTAACCGCCACGTGGGACAAGATATGGGCAACCGGCGTCGTGGTATCAGCCGAAGCTCTTTTTGACGTCAGCAACTGAGCGGCGCGCGGGTTGGACTGGAACGCCTGCTCTTGTATAAGGGACGCTAGGTCTGCTCATCGGCCGCGTACGCAACATGCAGGTGTGCAATGGGCGATAGGCCCTGACTCCTGCGGGCATAGGATTTAGACCGACGTGCTGACCTCTTTGTTGAGCCTAGGTGGGGCTGCAACGTGTTGATCTCCCGAGGCCGGACATGACCCATGAAAGTGTGCCCGACCAGAGGGTTCGAGCGTGTCGGGTAATGTGGTGCACCCCTGCAGGGAAGTTGATCTATTCGAATAGCCATGTCCATGGTAACAGGCGACCCAGAGTTGTACCTTGACCTTATGACAACTAGAACCGGATACTTAATAAAACACACCCTTCCAAGTGCCAGATATAACCCGATGATTGCTCTCACACAGGGCGACAAGGTGAGGATCGCTGGGTAGGATTATGCTATGCAATGCTACTTGGTGAACTTACCATCTACTCTCTTCTACATGCTGCAAGATGGAGGCTGCCAGAAGCGTAGTCTTCGACAGGACTAGCTATCCCCCTCTTATTATGGCATTCTGCAGTTCAGTCCACTGATATTGCCCCTTTACACAGATACCCCTGCATATGTAGTGTAGATCCTTGCTTGCGAGTACTTTGGACACTACAAAAAAAAGACACATCCATGACATTTTGGGCCGAACGAAAAAAATTTCTGTCATACATATGACACTTCTATGACGATAATTGTGACAAAACCCGGTATCATCATAGATGTGGTGGGCTCCTACTTCTATGACAAAAAATCATGACAGAAAATGGGCTTTTCTTCCTGGCGGGCGGAGGCGCAGCTGCATGACATTCTTTGGGCCGTCCATGACGGAAAAAAACCGTGGTAGAAGCGAGGGGAGGAAAATTTCGTGGAGTTGCCGGTTACGATGGGAGAGCGATCTGCGTTTCTCTCGTCTGGTGCTGCAGCGTGTGTGCGGCGTTGGCTCTAATCAACCCGAGCAAGGCGTTGGGCTCTAATCAACCCGGCGATTACCGCAGTTACGCGTTATCAACCCGAGCCATCGATCGATGGCTGTTAATCGAACCCGATGGAGCGATTCGCCCGCTCTTGCTGCTAATCAAGCCGATCGATGCTTCCTCTCGATGAACAAAGGCGTTGCGGGGGTTGGATGAATAAAGGAGCGGTGGCGTTGCCTGCGGATGAACAGGAACCCGTGGTGTGGAGGGCTGGATGAACGAGAGACGGTGGAGGGGTGGCCGTGGAGGGGTGGTTGAACAGGACCTCGTGGTGTGGAGGGCTGGATGAGCGATGAGACGGTGGAGGGGTGCCCGTGGAGGGGTGGTTGAACAAGAGCCGATGGAGTAGCGGCGGTGGAGGCTAGATGAGCGGGAGCCCGTGGAGGCTAGAGGAGGTCGACGGTAGCCCGTGGAGGCCGGAGGAGGTCGACGGTGGAGATGAACATTATCCCGTGGAGTCCTGCTTTTGCGGTACGGCACACCCTCCCCCTCCCCGTTTCGACCGTGGCGCTCCAACACAAGTCCGTTTCATCCGCTTTTGCGATGCGCCACACCCTCCCGATCAACAGACCCCGTTTTGACCGTGGCGCCCAACACAAGTCTGCTTTCGTCTGCTTTGCAAGACGCCACACCCCTCCCGGTCAACAGGACCCACATTTCGAACGTAGGAGGTCCGTAACCTCCGTTTTGCGGTACGCCACACCCCACCCGATCAACAGGACCCCGTTTCGAGCGTGGTCGGTCGAACACAAGGCCGTTTCTCCATTGTCGCGGTACGCCAGCCTCGCTTCCATCGCCTGTTCCGGCCCAAGCCGGTTGGCTCCCACGCTGCTCGTTGCCTCCCGATGAACACGACGCATTCCGCTGCCTCCCCATGAACACGACGACACTGCTTTCTCCGTTCCGACCCAGCCATATACGTATGCGCCGAGTAGGCGTTTGAGACCCTGCCCGTATGTACGTGCGTGGCAGATTTTCTTTCTTGCACCCTGGCGATGTACGTGCGTGTACATGCTACGTGCGGCGCATCTACTACGACACGCGTCGCGGCGCCTCTACTACGACACGGCGCCTCTATATCGACCGGTATGTACGCATTACGCTCGAGACCAGAATGACAGCAGTGCGTGCACGCTCGACCAGGTGGGTCCCGGTATCGAGCACTTCCTTGCTGTGAAGATGTAGCTGGTGGGTCCCAGCGGTCGAAGCGAATCGTTTTGGTTTTTTTTTGCCCGGACGCACTTCCTTGCGTGCGAAGATGTAGCTGGTGGGTCCCAGCAGTCAGGGGGGCGAATCGTTTTTTTTTCAAACGCACTTCCTTGCGTGCGAAGATGTTGCTGGTGGGTCCCAGCAGGCAGGGGAAACGTTTTTTTCATGAAATACGGTGGCCCGTCCGGTGGGTCCCCGCTGTCAGGTGGAGGAATAATTATTTTGCGCGTAATAAGGAGGCACTTCCTTGCTGCGGCCGTGGACCCAGCTGTCAGCCTCTCCACATATAGTCCACGTCCGATGGAAGCCATTCCTTGACCACGTTGACCACGCCGCGCCGAGAGCACCAGGGCGGTGGACGACGGCGAGGCCTAGGAAGGGGACGATGCGGAGCCGAGGAAGACGCGGCAGTGGATGCCCACGCCAGAGGAGTATGAGGGTTCACTCGTTAATTTGCGGTGTGAGGCTGTCGTCGCCGAGAATAACATGGGGTGTGGGTGCGTAGAGGGATGGCACCGCAGCGGTGGGAGTAGTATGGGCGGTGAGGCCTCTGCGTCATCACTGACCACGCACGGCAGGAGTAGGCGGCACGACCGGCGCTGCTTTGAGCGGCTGGAGCAAGAAGACCATAGGTTGAAGAAGCACTACGGTCGTTGGATGAACATCGTATGGTCACTGGAGCTAGAATCGTTCATATATTGACTAAAGTTGACAAAGGCCTCCGTCCCAGTCAACTTAGTAGGCCCACAAGTCAGCCTCCCACCAAGGTTGCTCCCAGCTAGCAGGGGGTATTCATTTTTTGTGCGTAATAAGGAGGCACTTCCGGTGGGTCCGAGCTGACAGCGAGGGGAACATTTTTTTTTTGCGAAACACGGTGGCCCGACCTGTGGGTCCCAGCAGTCAGGGGGAAACGTTTTTTCGCGAAATACTGGTGGCCTGTCCGGTGGGTCCCAGCTTTCAGGTGGAGGAATAATTATTTTCTGCGTAATAAGGAGGCACTTCCTTGCGGCTGCCATGGACCCAGCTGTCAGCCTCTCCACGTACAGTACTCTTCCGATGGAAGTCGGTCGTTGACCACATTGACCACGCCGCACCGAGAGCACCACGGTGGTGGACGATGGCGAGGCCTAGGAAGGGGACAACGCGAGCTGGGAAGACGCGGCAGGGAAGCCCAGCGGATAGGAGTCTGAGGTTCACCGGTTCGGCTGCGGTGTGAGGCTGCCGTCGCCCAGTAACAACAGGGGTTTGGGTGAGTAGAGGGATGCCGTGGCCAGCGGTGGGAGTAGTAGGGGGCGCCGAGGCTCAAGGGCAAAGACAACCGCCACGGAGGCGGGAGCAAAGCGGTCCCGTCGGGCGCCGCTTACGGCCGGAGCAAGAAGATCGTAGATTGAAGAAACACGACGGCCGTTGGATTGACATCTAACGGTTACGTCTGCTAGAATCGTTTGTTGACGTAGTATATAATAACTAAAAAAATCTTGCATACGCGTCAACTAAACAGGCCCACAAGTCACACAACTCCCTCTTTTTTAAATAATTTATATATAGCTCATGGCAACTTCTTATGCAATTTATTGCAGTCGTTTTTTTGGTTGGCCAGGGCCAATTTCACATATTTCTGTGGGTTCCAGACTATTTTTAATACCGAAATGTCGAGCGCAGATTTAAAGTACTTTGAAGATATATTTGAATTAGGTTAATGCCCAGTGAAATAGGAATCTGAAAATGTGAAAAAATCAGAAATTATAAAGTAATTGCCAATTTGTCATCTGTTTTTATATTTACAACCCATTTCATATTACTTTCAAGATTTGCAGGCGTCTTGAAAGAGTTGCAACCCATCAGGGCGTAGAAAAATAAGTAGGCCTGGATTGGGTATTCTTCAGAAAAAATAAACTGGGCTCATTTTCACAAAGAAAAAATAGCTGGCCTGGTCACATGGTGAACATAAAATATAAGCCTTGGCTAGAGGGGCCACAGCCCAGTTCAAACCCTGCTCCGTCTCAACAATGCCAAACAAAAAAAAATACTGCTCGAGTAGCTACGTCCCAGGTGTCAGCCGATCTTGTGTTGTTCTCTTGTCTATTGACTATATTCGCTCACAATGTCGTGGGTCCCAGATGTCAGGAAAACACTAGGAGGAAGCATTTTATTTTTCCATACTGTTGACGTGGTGGGCCCCTCTTGTCATCCTCTCCACGCATTTCCGCCGACTCTGTTGTTTGTTGACCATGTTGACAACGTGAGAGGGCGGCGCTAGCGAAGCGCACTAAAGCGCGCTGAGGACGCCGACGTTAACGATTTAGGAGACGGTGGGCGGTGATGCGTCTTGAGAGGCGCAGCCACCGTGGGAGGCGGAAGGTGCTGCCCCACCGGCGCTTAGTTTGGTTTTGGCGGCTGGAGGAAGACAGGATCAAGAAACACGATAGACTGTAAAAGCAGCAGGAGTACTTAACAACCTTAATCAAACCAGCGAGGGCACTTAACAACCAAAGCTGAAAGCAGTATGAGTACTTATACATGTTCATCGTACAAAGCACGCCTCGAACAAAGGCTACTTTGCCTCTGATTAACCAAGGGTGAGGCCGCCAAGCCCTGTGACAAGGCCCAGGCGCCACCCCGCGCATCCAGAACCTTCTGAAAGCGGCTTCATCTCGCAACGTGGTCAATAAACAGGATATTCGCTTTAGAGCCATGGAAAAGCATGAACATAATCTTCTGTCCTATTCTCCAAGATGGATGGGCCTTCATTATCTGAGACCACCCACGAATAAGTATCTTTTCACCTCCAAGGGGAATTGAGTAGGTCGACATAAACATCATGTTGTGACCAAGCGCAAGTCTGACCCGACCATGGTCAGGCATCTATATAGGAACAATAGAACTCGGCAGTTCCTGTTTCAAGAAGATCACAGCTGTGAAACCGTGTATAAGCAATAGTTTATGAACAACATATATAACAGAAAACAGCTCATACCATAAGTTTCTCGACACAGTTGGACCTATTCAACGAGTGCAGCAATGGCACACATATCCCACGTGGCCTTCCACCATTGAAACGCCCCACAAGGACCTCAAGACGATCAATAAAGTGCAGGAACTTGTGGATGTCGATCCAGTCAACTTCAGTGCCATTAGTAACAGCCGAGTTATTACAGAGTAACAAACGAGCGGACTGCTTAACTCTGAAAAAACCTACACGTGCTACCAATTATAAGACAATATTAGTTAGAAGTAGCATCTTCGTGAGAGATTCGTTGCTACTTCTAAAGTTAAATTGTGATTAGTTAGACATAATAGGTGGATTAAGAAGTAATCGAGGCAACAAACAAGAACCAGATACAAAACTAACATGGATGAACAATTGGAACGACGTCGGGGTGGAAGATCACAGTGAAGATGAGACCAGGTTCTGCTATTTCCGTCAACATTCGTGCACCAACTTTCAGTCTGTAACACTTGAGAAAGTTTATCCAAGTTCGGCCATAAAAAATTCAGCGATCTTCTTGGTTCATGAACCCAACTCGGAAGCAATATCCATGGATTGTCTTCACTGTGACCATTAAACTAGTGTATTTAGTTATGGCAAGGCCGAGCATCTTGAGTACATGTGTTCTGGCAGAGCAAATAATACACTGCAGGAAAAATAATATGAGAACACAGCACAAAAAACCCCCACCCTCCCGGATAGAGAAAAGGATTCTAGGAACATACTGTGCGCGTTTCAAAATGATGTGGTAGGATGAGAAGGAACAAGTGTGGCGTCTCGCCGTGGGCGCAGAAATCTGTAGGGTACTCGCACTTTGGGCACTGCAACTGAAACACACTAGATTCAGTACGAAGAAAAATGCATCAACGGCGGCTGCTGCCATCCTAGGATTACCTGCGACCAAGGGACTTGGATTTATCGGGGATGGATGAAGAATTTGTACCTGGTTCTCCATGAGAAAACCCTATGCAATCGCCGAGCGGGGTTTTTCTCTGAACAAGCAGACGAGGGAGAAGGGGATTCAGGCCCAGTGAAATATTGCCGCTTCGTCCGTCCAGCTTACTGCTAAAGCTGGAAAGGGGGGGTTGTGATTTGACGGCTCATTGGGCGTTCTTGTGGCGCTTCTGACCGGGATGTGTCTACCGTGAAGTTGTGCACTCTAATTTGTGCATATGGCACGTGGACCCGTTGCGGTTGCCCCACATATCAGCGAAAAGGAAGTAGAAAGACAGGAGTAACTAGTTACACAAAAATATATTTTTGACAGAGAGATACTCCCTCAGAAAGAAATATACAAATCTTTTATATCACAGGCTCACCTTGCCGAGAAATATACTCCCTACGCAACGCACGGGCATTATGGGGGTTCAGCTTTTTTATGGGGATTCAGCCGAGAATATAATACTCGAGATAGGCTCACGATTCTCGACTTTGGGCATGAGCCGACCCTGCATGTTTGGGGGCCCATGTGTTCTACCTCAGCCGCTTTTCATATTGCAAGCGATCGGTCTTCGCATCGGTTTTAGAATCTTTGTCATAAGGCGAATACACAAAATTGAATAAAGCACACGGTTGTTGGAATGAAATCGAACGACAGTTCCTAACCAGCAATCAGAGTTGCAATTCTATCAACGATATACCATGTGATAAATAATACTGTCATACTACTTATGCACACAGGACACTTGTTTCACCATGCCAGATTATTACATCAAAATCTCTCGGAGGATAGATCAGTTCGGCACTTGCGTGCTGCTACTGAAGAATTTCAAAGTTGATTTGGACCAGCTCTCCTTGCCGAGAAAGTTCGATTTTGGCATCATCCCCTACCGCAAGATATGATTTAGATTTGAACCTTGACCATCCTTTAGCATCAATCATCATGCGACCATCCTTTGTACTTACGGTATATTGAGCGAGTTCATTCACACCAAGGCTGCGCATGGTAAGAGAAACTTGGCATGATGCGCCCGGATTGTTGAACGACTCCCTCGTTGCTCTAGGAATTCTCTGTTTGAAAACATGAAGACATACCCAAACAGTTAAATCAACACAGTGAATCATGTGAAACAACATGGAAAGAAAAAAGAACGAAGCACCTGGGCGGCCAATGCTTACCAAGAAGGTGGACATGTCGGTTTTTGTAAGGACTTTGGTATATGAAGTGTGACCTGTAGCCCAGTCTGATGCCGGTGCAACTGCACGGGCCGGACCAAATGCAAGAGCAAGTGTTGGTGCAGGTGCGAAGCTCTTTCTTGCCGGAGATGGTGCTCCTTGTAGAGCCGGTGCCGGTGTCGATGCTCGATCCTCCGGTATATCGACCGATCCACCGACGCTGATCGGTGCCCAATCCTCACCGGATCGGTGAGTCTGCCCGCCGCTGCTGTTAGAGCAACCGCCGGTGCTCGATCTGTCGAGACAATGACTATCGTGTCTGTCTGCTATAATCAGCTTTCTAACTTGACTAGGATCCGTGACCGTGATCCAGCTTTTTTTTTTCTTCATTTCTTTTAACGCGAGAAGGACTATTTGTATGCGTTTTTGTTAAACCAAACTGCAGTTCATCATAGGGATTCAGCTTGTACTCAGACAACGGTCGATCCAATTTTTTCCGATAATATAAGTGATGGACAATGCCTTCATTATCGACACGACATAAGAAGTGAAACCTGCAAAAAATAGCCATCGTAGAGCGAACCAAACGGTTTATTCTGTGATGAATGTCACATGGCAAAACCCGCATCGTAAAATAGCAGGAAAAGAAAGAAAACATGACATTAAATCAATAAGATTTAGACAGTAAATCAATAAGATTTAGACAGTAAATCAATAAGATTTACTTGATGTGACACGAGTGAATCCTTACCAGGAAATCACTATGTTGAAGTACTAAACAGAAGATTGATCATCTAACTACGCGTGGCATGCAGGGGCCCTGCCTACTCCCACAAGCAGGATAGTCCAAAGGTCGTGACAAATCGTATGGACCGAACATCCATGGGACTAGAAATCCTGGTGGGAACGATAAACCCTGCAATGCATACATATATTGGAGTGTAACCATAATTGATAAACCGTCCTCACAAAAAAAATGATCTGGATACTTCAAAATGTACAGACTGAATTGAGTGGACAGACATTAACATAGACCGTTCTCAGGACTGACCACACACCAAAAGCGGCAGTACTAATAAACAATATAGGGTTCACAAACACAAATCAAGTAATTGAACAATAGTACTTACTACGTACAAGCAAAGTTGCACTAACTAAACTCTGCAGACTATTTCTTGCCACCGACCTACACGGGTGAACCCCGCATAACCGATTAGGCCATGGACTTCGTGTGAGATGTCTACATGCACCATCACCATCTTGTCAACCTTGGAGAACCTAACAGTGGTCTTTCCACTCATAAACATGATGATGAAGATAGGCCACATCAGATTTGTTGGGAAGCTTTACAAGAACCACACCCTTCAGAATCGAAGGCACAGCCAGAAATTGTTGTGGTCAAGTACAGCCTCGAGAACACGCTGACAACAATGCTACAGGAAAATAGTAGTTCAGACACAAGGCGACAAGGACACAGCAATTTGGATAGTTCAAAGAAGAGAACTCATCATCAGGTCTTCCAGTTTACACGGCATGACTTTGAGAACTTCATCTCCACCGCGGACCTGGTTCTAATTCAAATAGAAACCATATTTCATTACTACCTCCGTTCAGAAATATAAGATGATTTTCAATATTATACTCCATATTTGACTACATATACGCACAGAAATGAGTGAACAAAGACACTAGAACATGTCTTCAAAGGCATTAGAGCAGAGGGATTACATGCAATATCCATAACACAAGTTCTTGAGGCAAATATACCCTCTTAAAAGGTAGCATTGATAAATTCATAAAGTACTCCCTCCGTCCCAAAATTCTTGTCTTAGATTTGTCTAGATACGGATGTATCAAGTCACATTTAGTATTAGATACATCCGTATCTAGACAAATATAAGACAAGAAATTTGGGACAGGGGGAGTAGTTGAAAGTAATCTATAAGAAATCAGTGTCAACCTCTCACATGTTTTGGTCAAAAGAGGAATTTAGAACCGTCATTTGGCACACTAAAATCACATGCAAGATCACCCGGAAAGATGTACTACCGATTACTAGTACTGCGTGTTAGATGAAAAAACACGATCAAGATCGAGAAAAGATCGTCAACAAGAGACATTACGGACTTGCTTAATGAGGGATCCCGGAGAGGGGGGCTTGGACAGGGCGATGGCTTTGAGCTTGTCTGCGGTAGTCTCTGCAGGGTGCTTGCGCTTCTTCGTACCATGAGCCTCGACGGTTTTGGTCAGAGCCATAGACATCACGTCGGCCGGTGCTCCGGCGTCCATCCAAGAGAGGAAGCTAAGAGAGAAGAGTGAAAGGAGGAACGAGATGAGGGAGAAGCGAAGCGAGTGGGGTTTTCTTCAAGAGAGGAAGCTGAGAGAGAAGAGTGAAATGATGGTTGCTTCGTCCGTCCAACTTCTTCTTTGGAAAGAGGGAGCTTTGTGATTTGACGGCTCATTGGGCATTACTGCGGCGGTTCGATCGGGGTAGCTCTGTCACTCTACTACGGAGTAATTTAGTGCATGGCTGGTGGACCCAGTCTTTGGCTATCCCACACGTCGGTAAAGTGAGTAATTTAGTGCATGGTGGAGGAGGATCCGCCGCGGTAGAGCGTGTCCACTGTTTTTCATTCTGAAGAAAAAAATGATTACAGCAAGCGTTTCCACTCTTACGACAGAGGAGTGCGAAACACGGCAGCCACTTGAACATACACAGTGCTCCTACTACTAGGCATGTGTAGTGGTTCATACGTCAGTACTACACAATCTCGTTGCTAGTGTTGTGCGCATGTCAACTACTCCTATATGTAACATAGTACCGCTTTTTGACTGTCCGGTCGAGAATGAACGGTGAGATCAATGTTAACAGAACTAGGTCCACAGCGCACGGAGAGTACGGTGCTACAAAGAATCCATGAAACATGAACCATATGAAGCACATCCTATAGTGTTAGACAGGGGTGTATGAAGGGTGCACGGATGGGAGCAAAAGTTCCCTTCTCGACCCACTTTTGGGTGTTTGGCAGAGTGCATGAAGGGTGCATGAGTCCACACTAGTATGTTGACAAAAATACAAGAAGAGGAAACAACTATATTGAGATGAGAATGCAACCAAACACACCCACACGCTTTGTGCTACAGTGACAGATCTGCACCATCTGAGTTTGATCCAACGGTCATGTTGAGTCGAGACATGGACATGCCCATGCAGAGGGCGCCTAAACACCACCGAAGTCCCTCTGCTTCTCGAGGCGCACGACGTTGGTGATGCAGGGTGCAACCGCCCGCAGAGCCCGCTCCCGGTAGACGGGAGCCAGCTCATCAAAGACGGCATCCAATGGCACGAATGTATTCCGGTGACGGAGCCCTGAAAGGATTCGCCCGACAACGGCGACGGCAGCGTGCAACCCCTCCTTGTCCAGCTCAGCCCCCACCATCACGCGGAGACGACTCAGCTCCTCGGAGATATAGGTGAAGAAGGAGACCAGGTCAGGAAGCCGCAGCTCGTTGAAGTCGACCGGGTGGTCGAACGGGTTTAGCCCGACAGCCGGCATCGTCGCGCTGGCACGACGGTAGGCATCGCGCAGCCGCACACGTGCGTGGCAACTTGGTTCACCAAGTGGCTGAGGCGATCCTGGACCTTGTCACGATCGGCCCGCTCGCGCTCCAGCCGGCTCCCCTGACGGCCTATCGTATCTCCCACTTTCTGCAGCAACGCCGCCGACGCCTCGAGCATGTTTGTGGTGGACGCCTGCCGCTTTTGAAGCTCCGTGAACTCCCGCACATAACGGAGGGGCATGACACTCCTATCCTCCTTGAGCTCACGGAGCTCCACGTCCTTGGCACTGAGCTCCGCATCCTTGTCATGGAGCTCCTGTGTCAGGTGCCTCACCTTGGAATCTGTGATCTGCTGCGCCGCCATGGCACCTGGTAGAAGCAATGGGGAGAGGAAGAAAAGGGGGCGAAACGGCTGAAAGGCAATGCAATCTACGGGAAGGCGGAGGGAGCCAGCCGAGGAGCAGGGAATCTTTTGGTTTTTACCATGGTAAAACACTAGTCGACGACTTCTCACATCAGGGAGCAGTGGGTTTTTACAGGCGGAGTCATCGTGACTAATTGCTACCGCTACCGCCTCCCGTCAATCAAAAATTAAAAATCCTGCCGCTTTGCTCCGTCAATCAAAAAATTAAAATCCTGCCGCACCCAAACACCATAGCAACGCCATGGTGGATATTTAAATTTACCTGGGAAGTAGATAAAAGGGGTGAAAAAACAAATGTGGCGGCGGCCTAGCTAATCGGTCGAACTAGCCCAACTAGCTAGCCACCGTGCTTCACTGATGTACTCGGCGGGAAAGGTGGTATTTCGTGATTTGACGACTCATTTACTTGCTTTGGCGCTACGACTGAGGAGGACCTAGAAAACGCGCGGTAGGGTGTCCCACGTCAGGAAGAATATATGCGTGCACCACCTGGAGGACCCGAAACAGCGGTAGGGTGTGCCACGTCTCGGCACGGAGGAAAAATGTGCGTGTAAAAATATACTGTATCAGACGTAGTACCTATGGTTCGACCTCGGGACCTAGCCAGTCGGTCGAACACCCCACTAGCCACACAGCTTCATCATGCAAACGTGGCACGGTTAGCTCCGTCTCGACCAGCCGCAACGTCTCTTGTTCTAGGCGATTCTTCTATTTTCCAAGCTTTTTTTAGTTGTAATAACACCACGGCAATCTAGCGCCGCTCTTCGTGTATGCCCGTGCAAAGGTTAGACGATGGAGAGAAGAGAGATTGAGATCGCAGACCTGGGACCCACCCGTAAGTGAGACAACGGTCATGCACGTGTTGACGAGGCACTCCCTCTACTCTACTCAACGCAAGTCTTGTATCAAATCAAGTTATGGGACAAAGCCAACAACCGTTTGTTTTTTCGGGCTATCAACTTACGCTTTGTAGTCCGGGTTGCGATTCGAATCTCGTCTTTCAGATTTGTTAGTTTTAGGTCCAAATTTGATTAATGACAAGTGGGACCCCCGTGTGTTGTTCCGATATTTCAGTGTAGGATGGTTTTTTTTGAACAAACACTTTGCACGGTTAGACAAGTAACGGCACGAGTTACACGTATTTTGCAAGTTTACGAACAAAAATGACAGCGGCATAGAATATCACATCCACCCCGTAGCTTAGATACTATGGTGATACGAGTTTTTACACCGTTGGAAGTGAGATCCAATGGCTTGGGAGTAGTCTTTGTAATTATGCGCAATTTCCAAACTCTCCAAGTTTTTTTGCAAATAAAACATTCAGGCCTCGTGTGTGTCGCTGCATCTTCGATCCAACAGCTCCCCGGTGCTAATATTAGGTGCTCCCCGTAGCTTAATTACCCGCTACGGTGATATGAGCATCTAGGTCGTATGATCAGTGATCAGATGGCACATGCATAGTACTTGTATTTTCTGCGCATTTCCCAAACTCTATCAGCCGTATATTGCAAAAACATTCAAACCTCCTACTGTGGGCCGTTAGATCTCAGTGAACTCGTATCACCATAGAATCTACGGTGTGGGAGCACCTCATACTCTCTCGTGCGAGAAAACATAAGGTGCTATCGCAGCTTGGATGCTACAAAGGATACGAGCTTGGAGGTCGCTTGATCTGAGATCCAATGGCATCTCGAAAGCATTCTTTGTGCTTGTAAGCGATGGCCGAACTCTTTTGGGGCTTTTCTGCAAAAAAACATTCGAACCACCGAGGAGGTGTTGGGTCACAAATCCAACGCCTCCGAAGAGCTTGTATCACCAAAGCATCTAAGGTGTGGTGGCACATGATATTCTTACATACAGGAGAATATGATGTCCTCCATCATCTTAGATGCTACGGTGATACGAAGCTCGAGGTCGTTGGATATGGGATCAAAGGGCATCTAAGTAGTTTTTGTACAAATTGTGTGCGATTCTCAAACTCATCAAGGTTTCCTGCAAAAAAATTAAGACACATCATGTGAGCTGCTATATCTCAGAACTACAAGCTCCAAGCAACTCGTATCAGCATATAGCATGTAAGGTATGGGGGCACATGATATTCTCCCGGGGAGGAGGGGTGGGGGTGCACAACCAATCGGTGGTTGGGAGGGTGGGAACAAATATAATCTAAACAACCCTAAACAGAGCTCCACAATTTTATCTAGGGTTGAGGGGTTGACCCCCGACAATCATAGCTCCGCCTAAACACAAAATTTGCATGTATTGTAGTACTAGACTTAATATTCATGTTTCAGTTTCATGTTCATTTTAAATATTGAACTGAGGACCATGGATGTCTTACATTTTAATCCCTTCGTTCCTAAATATTAGTCTTTTTAGAAGCTTCAAATGGACTGGCACATACGGATGTATATAAACATATTTTAGAGTCTAGATTCACTCATTTTGCTCCGTATGTAGTCACTTGTTGAACTCTCTAAAAGACTAATATTTAGGAATAGAAGGAGTATTTTTGAACTTGTGTCATACATGCATGGGTTGGAAAAATAGATGCACTATACTTATTGGATTGTTGTTGTGTTCGTGCGTGTGTGTGTGTGTGTGTGTGTGTGTGTGTGTGTGGTCATATGCTTGATACATACAAAGTTTTCTCACCTTCATATTGTTCATCTTTTAAATTTGAATTTGCATTGGAAAAATTACTAGGGATACCATGAAATGTGAAATCCACGTTGAGATCACTATATCATAAATTCACTCTAATTCAATGACTCGTCATAAATCAATTACCACGTTGAGATTAGTATTTGCAAGGAAAATACGGGTATTGTAATACACACAGATTCGTTCGGCAATTTAAAAGGTTCCTTTCAGATTCTCAAATGGTAGGACCCAACGGCGTACTCAGCCGCACCTTGGCTCGTGTTGATCCTAAAAACGGGCTCGTGTCCTTCGGTGGCGTATGCGTGGTACGCACATTAGGCAACCCCAACCAATCGAGCCTCGGCGTTTCAAGTCGAAATATCCGCGCCAGAATTCCAGCCCTAGGAAATTCCCTCATGTCCCCGGTCCATAATGACTACCGATGAACAACGGAGGGATGCTTTAGTAACTAGACAACATTACCTACCGTGCCGAGCACGGTTCAATTCCCTCGGTCGCCGCTCGTCAATGTCACCCGTCAACTGCATTGCCTAGTACTACTACTACTACACCAGGATGAGCATAGATTTGAGCCCGTTTGTTCGTGCCTAGTACTTGAGTTAATATATCAGGCAATGCACTGGTACGGAGGGATTATCCTTTTACTCCCTCCTTTCCGGTTTATAGGGCTTATCTTAAATTTTAGTTTTCCCATTTTTTAAGTCTCAATTTGGTTGTTCCCCATCACATGTTCAGATGTCAAGGTGCAATAAATCATTACATGCAAGTATTAAGAGAAAATTGACCAATGCATGTACTTTATGCATGCATGCATTGCAATTAATGCATTCAGAAACACAATTTTGAGGAAAGCAAGCGCATTAATTGAGTGGTTTTGCAAACTACAACAATTGTTCCACCACTCACCATCTAGCTTGGTTGGTGAGATTTTTGAATTGATAAACCGGAAAGGAGGTTTAACTAAGCAAAATGTTTGACCAAATCCTTTCTTAAGAAATACAGCAGACAGATGTACGGCTTGAAAATTTATTGCATGATGCAGGTTATGATATTGTTTCGAATCCTGGGTCTTAAATTTCAGAAAATCCAAAAGGGAGCATAAATTCTTGAAACTGAGCATGGTCACGTGATATGGCACAAATATTACTTCGTAAGTTTTTTCTTCAATTCGAGACAAGCTGCTTATGACAAGTTGCACAAATGAAGAGCCAAGGTATTTTGGAACAAAGACCCGTCACATTTTTTTTTAGGAAAAGACACATCACGTTAAGGAGAACGCTTTCACCATCAAACCGTGGGGTTTACGTGCCGCCACGAGTCCTCGCTTCATCGGCAGTGCCGTCCCAAAGCAAGCGTGTGAGTCGACGGGAGGCGTGCGAAGCAGACCACCGCTACTTGCTATCGTGGAGGCGTGCGGCAGACCGCTGTGCAGACTCACCAGGAGGCGAGCCCTTTGACCAGGCTCCGCCGCACACTGTCGTCCCAACTGCTCCCACTTTTAATGTTGCCGGCGCCGCAGTTTAAAATCAACCCTGCACTACCCGGTATCGCTACAATCCTCTCTCTTCCTCTCCGATTCTCCTGCTGTCTACCTCCAACTAGCTCGACCTAAACGTACGCCATGCCGCATCACGATGGTCTGTCCTTAGTGTTCCAGTTTCCTGAGGAAGACACCCAGCCGGAGTCTCAAGAACATAAGGCGCTTCGGGACGAGCTTGAACTAGCCTTGCGGGAAGACGTCGCTACCGCCCCCGCCTCCCGATCCGGCTCCTGCCGCCTGATCAAGCGCCAGCGCCCATCCCTGTGGCATTGATGGGCTGGGAGCCGCACATTGTCGCCGAGATTGATGCCACGGGGTTCCACGAGGTCCCCGCCAACTTTCACGTGCCCGTGCACCTATCAACAGATATGCGCCTCTTGCACCGACGCGCTGCCGCGTCGTGCCCATGCACACGAACGTCTCCGCCGCGCCACGACAACAAGATGTCCCGCCGAGTGCGGTTTGCCCCCTCGGCGGCATGGATGGCCGCCACGACCGCTTCCTTGCACTAACGCTAGCCGCCTCCCGCCAGCTTGACTCGCTCCGGCATAAAACATTTTGGCCTTCCTTGAAGCTAGGCCAACGCCCAGAGTACGCGAACAACGGCGCAAGACGCCGCCACGTCACCGTCGGTCGATGGCCCGGACGACACACGTAGCACGGCAGAGGAGCCGCTTCCCACCGCGAGACGCCCCGCCCGCTGCCGCCGTAATCTAAATTTGCCATGAAAAACGCTTAAGTGCCATGCTTAAAATCCGAACGTTTATCATTTCCGTTTAGTTTATATCGATCGTCGTATAATTTAAAGTCGGAGTCAGACTGAACGAAATGTATGGTTTGATCAATTGAATGTTCTGCTAGAGCCGTATCAAATTAAATATAAAATTTCATCAAGCCACATGTATTCCTTGTCATCCAACGACCTAGACTGCTTCAATGTCGAGCACTCAACACGTTTAGCATGCAGTTAATTTCATGCCAAAAATAGTGCTAATCACATGACAACACGCAAATAATATCCTAGTAGTTAATATCTGCATGCACTTAATATACTTCCAAATTAACATGCATTGCACGTACACACTGACTAGTGCTGCTAGTACGTGAAACTGGTGTCGTGACTTGTGAACGCATCCAGATATGGTCAACGGCAACATCGCCGCGAGTTCTTCCAGTTTGCCCGTGCGTCTAAACGCAGAAGGGGAGGAGAGAGAGAGAGCACACATGGAACCCACCAGTAAGTGAAGGCGAATAGTACTAAAAATAATATTACATGTTATCCGTTAATTAGGCTGTGGTAATATAAAAACATTATGTGAACAAAGGGGGTACAACAAACATTGCTATTCTACGTATGTTGCCTATTGACGTGGCTTGAAGGCCCGGTCGCATGTTCGATCCTCGTCCTTTATTTTTTTAATTTGTATATGGGTCCAAATTTCTTTCATGACATGTGGGCCCCTTGGTGTGTAGTTTGTATCACTTTAATTTGTGGGTCTAAATTTGTTCCATTCCAAGTGGACTATCGGTGTGTAGTTTTGTAGCTTATTTATCTATACCAATATAAAAAGACCCAGTGGGGCAGATCCAATAGATCTCGGCCATCCATTCGCATTCATCCAACAGTTGTTATTGTCCTAATGGTGAGCGACTAAACATGTTTAACGCTAAACACAACTTTCTCCTCCATGATCACCTTCCTTTGCCACGAAAGGAAAGAAATTGCCCACGTCAATCAAGAAAGAAAGAAAGGAAAGTACTTTGTCTTCCGTGATCACCTTCCTTTGGCACGAAAGGAATTAAACTGCCCACATCAATCAAGAAAGAAAGAAAGGAAAGTAACCGCTGCATCATCGCTCCACTCCCAATCGCCTCCAGCCACCGCGCCTTCACGACGCCTCCCCTCCCATCTCTGTGTTGCCCCAACCCATCGCCTCGCCTCGGCCGTCGGCGGCGCCGCCTCCCTACACTACTTGGCCAGCCGTTGGGGACAGCGCCTCCTCCTACACCACCTGGCTTGGCTGTCGGGGACGGCGCATCCTCCCAGCCGTCTGGAAGCCGCCTCCAACACCACCTAGCAGGCCGTCGGGGACGCCTCATGTTCCACGGTGTTATTCGCCGTCCATCCTTGCGGCTCCGCGGACAGCTGCCTCACTAGCTTTGCGTCCTCGACATCCTCCAAGCAGATCCTTTGATCCCCTTCTTGGCGGGGAGAATGGCGAGCAACATAGTCAGCGGTGGTCTCCCTTCTGTGGTTGACATCGGGCAGGTGCCGGCGGACGCTGCCCCCCCCCCCCCGGTTCTCAGCTTCCATAGGCTGCATCCACTCGGCCGGGAACCAACGCAGGCTCAAGCGACGACCATGGCCTTTGGATCTGTCATTGTGTTAAGTTTGGCCAGTTACATGCCCTTGCCATGCACCAGCCACTGGTGTCATATTGTTCGATGTATTTTTCTATTCTGTTGTGTTATCAAAATCTGATCGGACTCGCGTTTTCAGCTAATTAGCAATTTCAGATGTGTAGACGTCTTCTACCTATGCATTTGTTCTCACCAAGCTGAAGGAACTGCATAGTGTTATCCATATGAAAAAACCAAGTCAATGTGATTAATCAAGACATTCACAAGCGATGCGGTATAAAACTGACCTTCCCGTTATCATGTAGATGCTTATTATTTCATTTTGCCTTAGTATAAAGATGCATATTGATGATCTTATAGGTGTTGTTACTTATATGAAAGGGCACAAAAGTAGCGTAGATAATAGTAATCGCAAATCTTGAAGTTGTTGCGATGTCAAGCTAATATTCTGAACCTAAGGTGATAAGATGTAGGATCTTTGCTGGTTGCAACAAGCCCCATTTGAGAGGTCCATCATATTGGTGAAGGAAAATTGATAGCTCATTGCTCAGGTCTTATCCTTTTTAGAAGATAGTCACCGATGTCAGTACAATAAATTCAGAGATGGCATATTTATGAAAAAAACATCATGACAACTAGCCATTGGTAAGTCTCTGTGCTCTATTATTTTCCTTCTACTAGGCATCAAGGCCAAGTAAAATATCTTCATGCTTCTCCAATCATACTAGATTTACTAAAAGATTAAGTCGATATTATTTCTTTCACTTTTATGTATAATCCCTTGTGCACACAATAGTTGGTCGGACGATTGATTTCACTGGAATTTGCGCGTACTTAAGTCATGGCTGATGCAAAGTAATTTACAGTTTTCTTTTGTTGCTATTCAATACTTCAGAAGTCTGTGTTTTGTGTAATTGATTGAATGGATTTTCTTTTGTGGTTTCATATGATGAGTTTGTCAAGATCGGGATTAAGTATACGCATGTGTATTAGGTATCACCTGTTATTAAATAACATTCATGGATCAAATGTAGTGATATTAATTCATTTCTTAATACTTCATCAATTTGGCAAATGTCAGAGATAATTGAAGGTGGCACATATGTCCGCTATATAACCACTACGACACAAATATACTATTAGAGATGTGTTACCCAACTGCAAAGGACATCCTGATGCAACATGGGAGGCTTAGAATTATTTCAAGATTACACGTGCTTTGCACGTGCAAACTTACTAGTAATAATTAAAGAGAACAACATAGTTTTTTTCAATAATACCATGGTGCGACGTTGAAGGTGAGAAAGGATGTGCGAGAGAGCGATGACCGAGCCAGAGGGAAATCAACTAGGGGAGTTGCGTGGGTTGTAACGGCGTTTGGAGTAGTTGTGGGCCGAATTCTACGAAAATATAATCTAAACCGACCGGAATAAATGCCTACACAAATTAATCCAAGGTTGGAGTGCCCCTTGCAATGTAAATAGCTCCGGCTTTGCGAGGGATGGAGAGGTAGTAGCTTCAAAGCGTGGAAGATACGGTATGAGAAAGCGAGGTCAATCGAGAGACATATAGATAGAGAGACAGAGTGTGGTCCGACATTCATTGAAAAAATATATATGCTCCGGAGAGATATTGTCCGATTGAGCTTTTGGTATGGGTGAGGGTTGTAAGATAGAGCTTGAGAGATGATCCAGTCACAGACGTGTAGATATATTTTGTGCGTGGGAGGAAGCAAGGTCAACTGATCACATAGGATCGTCGTGCGATCGAAAGAGTGAGACGGGATGGAGAGAGTGACCTAGATAGATGATGTGCGTGAGAGAGTATACAATGTGAATAGGTCGAATTGGGCTCAAACATGGTGATATATCATTTTTGTCCGAGAAAGAGCGAGGTAAATTGAGACATACACACACACACACAGAGAGAGAGAGAGAGATATTGAGTGAGCATGGCCCACCATGAGGTCGAAAGAGTAGCGGCGGCTTGGATGGACTGACCTAGATAGACAATCTGCGTGAGAGAGTATAGAGTGTGTCGATCGAGGCCCGAACAGGGAGATATATCATTTGTGTGTGAAAGAAAACGAGGTTAAACGAGACTCAGATAAAGAGAGCGAGATTGAGAGAGTATGGCCCGCCGTGCGGAAGAAAGAGTGAGACAGTCTCGAGGGAGTGACCTATATATGCAACGTGCGTTCGTGCGCACGAGAGGTTGGAGGGGGGCTAGATAGGCAATGCATGTATTTAGCGCGAGAGGGTGAGAGGGAGAGGGGGGAGAGAGAGAGCTCGGCAGTGCAATGGCGGGTGTGTGAGGTAAATACATTTGGTAACAGGAGTGGAAAAAGGGGTTGTGTAGTTGAGAGACTTAGAGATCGAAACATAGAAAGAAAGAATGAACGTGTGTTGGAAACCGATAGCTTGCTAAGGTGGTTAGTAGAGGAAGATTGACCGATACAGGAAGTATGTAGCGTTTGTCTTGAGGGGGCAAAAACAACGTTTGAATGTACATAGTATGAGACTTAATATCGATGTTTCAATTTGGTGTACATTGTAAGATTTGAACCGAGGACCAGGCATACGGGTAATTATTTCGAATTCGTGCCATACTAAGTTTCAAAAAGTTGACATTGACTCAGTTTGTTGTGCTATTTTGTAGGTCATATGTTTGAATCCATCCAAAAGTTTTCTCACTACCATGGTGTTCATCATATACATATGAATTTGTATTAAAAAAGTAGTGTGGATACGGTGAAATGCGAAATCCACGTTAGAATTGGAGATCGCTACGTGACACACACTCTAATTCAAATAACTAACTACGTGACACACACTCTAATTCAAATAACTAATTATGTGACACACTCTAATCCATGTTAGCATGGGCAACTTTCGATTTTTTTTCAAATAACTCCTCATTAATTAATTTATAGTACTCCCTCTGTTCACTTTTATAAGACCTTGAAGACATTTCAGACAATGTGCAAAACAGTTCATTTTAAGTTTCCTGAAATGACTTACAAAAGTGAACGGATGGAGTATCTCGTTTCGAATGACTAATTATTGCAAGGAAAACATGGGCATGGTAATACATACAGATTCGTTTGCAAATGAAAGAAGATTCGTTTGCATTCTCAAATGTAGGCGCACCAAAGTGCACTGTGGTCGTGTCGGGTGGACGCTGCTTCGATGCCTTAAAGGCAACATCCCTCAGGATCGACATGTGGGCCAGCCACCGCTGGGGCCCACATGTCATGGACAAAGGCAGGTGCCTTAAGGCACCAAGTGTACTCTGTCGGGGTGGTCGCGTGTGTCGGGCGGACGTGTAGCACCCAGCCACCCACCCTCCTCCCCCAAAAAAGGATGACGACAATATAAGTTCGCGCTTCCACGTTTTGGATTGAAATATCTAGCGGCCCCAATTCCAGCCCTACAAAATCTCTCTTCTCCACCGTCCCCTTCCGCGCCCAGATTGCTCAAATCCCTAATTCGCCGCCATCCCTCGAATCGCCCCTCGTCTCATCTCTTTCCCCACCATTCCCCACCTCTGTGCCGGACGACGACGACAAAGATGACGGTCACGCTTCACCACCGCACCGGAGCTACCTCATCTACGCCCTCGTCTACCGCACCGGGTGGTCCACCGACAACGTCGGCCGCCGCAACCGACGTGCCTCACAGACACCAAGTTCCACCGCATCAGGTGTGCTTCACCGACGTCGTCTCCCATCTCACCGGGGCGACTTCACCGAGCACATCGCCGCACCTCTGCCCCCTGAGGTCGTTGGGGCTTCACCAACGGTCTCGTCCACCACATCGTAGCGCTCCTCTGCCACTCAAGATCTGCATCCGTGCGCGACCAGCCAGCGCATCACCCTCAACGGCTCTGAAGTGACCCGCACTCTAGCTAGGTGTAGCGACCCGACCTCAGATGGTCAAGTCTCTGTGCTTTCGTGTCATCCCTGGATCGGTAATGCTGACACACACAGTACTCGAAGGATTTTATAACAGAGTAGCAATCACACACTTATTACATTGAATGTCTCAAAAGAGAACTTATTACAATAATATGGCTTAAGGCCATCTAATACGATAACAGCGGAAGGCTTGGAAGATAAAGTGAGTCCATCAACTCCAACGGCATAGCTGAGCTGCACGGCAACGACCTATCGAACCTAACTCCTCGTTCTAAAAGTCTGCAACATAATACGTTGCAGCCCGAGAACGGGTCAAGACATGGAATATGCCGCAATGTAACACAATAGAGCAATAACAGAATAATGCTAACACTACATGCATGTTTGGCTGGTGGAAAGCTCTACGGTTACAGTTTGCGGAAAGCCAATTTTTCCCTACATCAAAGGAATAAATTTTTAATTTAACTATCATGGTGGTTGAAACATCATTGAGAAGGTATAACCCCAACTCAATCCCAATTAAAATAATTAACATCCCAGCAATATTAATTTAGAGTGATGAGATACATGTGAATACTCAAGTACTAGATACTCAGGATTGTCCATAACCGGGGACACGGCTAACCATGATTAGATTGTACACTCTGCAGAGGTTTATGACTTTTCCCCACAAGACTCGATCGCCTCCGTTGATTTCTCGCACTACATGGTGTTTGAGAAACGGATGACCGAGACACGATCTTCGTAAACATTAACTCTCTACTCCGGGTAGACCATACCAAACCTACAAAACCCACTACCTGCTGATCTACCTCTTCAAGAGCTTCACGTAACTTACTCAACTATGCTAGAGCCCATAATAGCTTGTGGTTGCACACGGAAGTTTCTAGCATGAATAATCTCAGTTCCCTTTGAGCCTGGGTGGCGGTCCATAGGAAGATCACACGGATACCCCGGGATTTCCAAAACAAAACAGAGACAACCGGTTCCCCAGTGCCTCAATCCACCCGGATGTGTATTAAAGTTGCCACCTTAAGTTAACCATTAATTAACAATCTCACATCTTTCATGAATAACTCTCAAACCCAACCACGTCTACGAGCATAGCATAGCAATATAAGCAATACGTAGAAGTAACTCCCAAGGGTTTGATAGTAACAGGGCAATAGGTTCCTACCTCATCATCTACTTCCCAACCCACAAATTAATGACATCCTAACCATGCAATGTAATGCGAGGTTGAAACTAATGCATAAAAACTGGGTATGAAAAGAGTATGATCAAAGTGTTACTTGCCTTGTCGACGATCCGGGAATCCTAGAGACTCAGAGTAACATGCTTCAGCACTCAAGAATTCTATCGCAATCAAACAACAGCATACATAAGCAACAAGCAAAGATGCACAAACAAAACTTCAACTGAAAGAGGTTGACCGGAGAGTTCAACTTAAGAACTCCGGTTCACAAGAAGAATCAAACCAAACGGAGCAACGAAACTCAAACGGCGAAAGAAACAAGATCCGTTTACTAATCTGAACTAGGGTCAAATTTTACAGAGGCAAAAACTTGTTTGAGTTGGCTATTCGGAAAGAGGGTTTCGAGATGAAACTCCAGGCGCTTGAATCACCTGATTCCGATAAACGAGCGAAAAATTATACTAATTTGAACATCGGACCAGAAATCGCGATCAGAAATTCGCGGAATAAATCCGATAAAAAGAAAAATGACGAACGGCTAAACGAACGAACGTTCGTTAGCAGAAACTAAACGACGAACACGTTCGTTAGAACGAAAGAACGAGCGAACGCTCGCTAAACAAATAAACCAAAGAATAAAACCGATCTATAAAAAATGAACTCAGGTTTTTCTAAAAAAAACCGAAGGGGGTTTTCTTTAAAAAAAGGGGCGGCGGGTGGCTACCTCCGGCGAGGTCGTCCGGCGGGCGGGGCGGCTCCGGCGGGGCTCGGCGAGGGGTGGCGGGGTGGCGGCGAGGCGCTGGGTGGCGCGGGCGACGCTTAGGCGGGCGGGCGGCGGCTCGGGCTCGGGGCTCGGCTCGGGCTCCGGTGGTGAGTGGTGGCTAGAGGGGGCGACTTATATAGGTTGGGGGCTCCGACTTGGGAGGGGCAAGGCGGCGGGCGGTGGTGTCCGGGTCGGACACGGCGGCGGCGACGCTGGGAAGGCGGGCGGCCAAGGGCTCGGGTCGGCTGGGCTCGGTGGGCCCTTGGCCCGGGCGCTGGTCCTTTTTTTAAACGCATCAACAAACTTATAAAAATCCTAGAAAAATAAATAAAAGTCTAAAAATACCAAAAGAAGTTTTCTCCGTCTAAATAAAATATTTAGAACAAGATGAACTTTTCTTGGCCCCTAAAATGCAATTTTTAAAACATGCAAACTTTTCTAGGGCGAATAAAATTCCAAATAAATCAAATAAAAACCAAATAATGATTTTAACATTTTTCCTCCGATATTTCAATTATTTTGGAGAAGTCATGTTATCTCCTCTCATTTATTATTTCAAAATGAAATATTTTTCCGGAGAGAAAATAATTAAAATCAAAAATCCTCGTCTTCACTACTTGATAAAAATCAAATATGAAAATCAAAAAATCCCCAACTCTCTCTGAGGTTCCTTGAGTTGCTTAGGATTTCGAGGATTGCAAACAAAAGGCAATAAAATATGATATGCATGGATGACCTATGTATAACATGCCAAATTGAAAATTTGGGATGTTACAAACTTACCCCCCTTAAGATGAATCTCGCCCTCGAGATTCGGGTTGGCTAGAAAATAGGTGCGGATGGTCCTTGCGAATATCATCTTCTCGCTCCCAGGTGGCTTCCTCCTCGGTATGGTGGCTCCACTGAACTTTGAAAAACTTGATAACCTTGCTGCGAGTGACTCGACTGTCGAAATCAAGAATCTTTACTGGCTTCTCCTCATAAGTCAAATTACTATCCAATCAGCGCCTCTAGGGGCACTGCATCATTTAACGGTATATCGGCCATCTTAGCGTGGCACTTCTTCAGCTGTGATACATGAAACACATCGTGAACTCCTGACAATCCTTCAGGTAACTCCAGCTTGTAGGCAACTTCTCCCTTCTGTTCCAAAACACGATACGGTCCTACAAATCTTGGGGCTAACTTTCCCTTCACTCCAAAACGTTTCACTCCCCTCAAGGGTGATACTCGCAAATAGGCACTGTCTCCAATTTCATAGGTTACTTCCTTGCGTTTTGAATCTGCGTAACTCTTCTGTCTAGACTGAGCAATCTTTAGTCTGTCTCTGATCAGTTTAACCTTGTCCTCTGATTCCTTGATCAAATCTGGTCCAAACAACTGACGGTCTCCAACCTCATCCCACATCAATGGTGTTCTACATCTGCGTCCATACAGAGCTTCGAACGGTGCCATCTTCAAACTGGCCTGGTGGCTGTTGTTGTACGAGGACTCTAAGTACGGCAAATTGTCATCCCAACTAGATCCATAATCTAGCGCACAGGCTCTCAACATGTCCTCCAAAATCTGATTGACTCTCTCTGTCTGTCCATCCGTATGTGGGTGGAACGCGGTACTAAACTCCAATCTGGTACCCAAAGTCTGGTGTAGCTGATGTCAAAACTTTGAAGTAAACTGTGTTCCTCTATCTGATACGATGCTCCTCGGAACTCCATGCAAACATACGATCCTGGTCATATATATCTTGGCCAACTTTGCACTTGTATAGGTTGTTTTCACTGGGATGAAATGGGTTACTTTGGTCAAACGATCCACAACTACCCATATTGAATCATATCCTGCCTTGGTTCTGGGTAATCCGGTAATAAAGTCCATGCCAATTTTGTCCCACTTCCATTCGGGTATTGGCATAGGTCGTAATATCCTGCTGGCTTCCGATGCTCGCCTTCACTCTCTCGACATACATCACATACGGCTACATACTCGGCAATATCCTTCTTCATACCAGTCCACCGTAAACGTTCCTTCAAATCCAAATACATCTTAGTGTTTCCGGGGTGAATCGAGTATGGTGAGTCATGGGCCTCCTGAAGTATTAACTTCCTGATCTCCGAATTGTTGGGCACATAAATCCGGTCCTCAAACCACAAGGTATCATGCTCATCCTCGCGAAAACCTTTGGCTTTTCCTTCGCCTAACTTCTCTCTTATCTCAGCAATCTCTTTGTCCTCCTTCTGAGCTTCTCGAATCTTGTCCAACAATGTCGACTGAACCTCCATTGTTGCAATAAAACCTCGTGGAACAATCTCCAATCGAAGTTCCATGATCTCCGCAGCTAACTCCTTTGGCAGTCCCTTGCTTTCAAGGATATTAGCATAACTCTTCCGGCTCAAAGCGTCTGCTACGACGTTGGCCTTTCCTGGATGATAGTGTAGCTTCATGTCGTAATCCTTTATAAGTTCCATCCATCTCCTCTATCTGAGGTTTAACTCCTTCTGTGTGAAAATGTACTTCAAACTCTTATGATCCGTGTACACATTCAAACGGTTTCCAATAAGATAATGTCTCCAGGTCTTCAACGCATGTACTATGGCTGCTATCTCCAAATCATGCGTGGCATAGTTCATCTCATGTGGCTTCAGTTGTCGTGAGGCATACGAAACAACTTTTCCGTCCTGCATAAGAACACATCCAAGTCCCAAGCGAGAGGCGTCACAATACACTTGAAACTCCTTATGTATATCTCGCAATGTCAAGACTGGGCTGTAATCAACCGTTTCTTCAACTCCTGAAAGCTTGTCTTGCAATCCTCTGTCCATTTGAACTTAGTATCCTTCTTTAGCAATTCAGTCATTGGCTTAGCAATCTTGGAAAAATTCTCAATGAATCTCCGATAATATCCTACCAGTCCAAGGAAATCATGGATCTCGCCAACCGAGGTGGGTGCCAACCATTCGATCGAACCTTACTGGGATCTACTGCTATACCCTCTCCTGATATAACATGCCCAAGAAATCCAACTTCCTTCAACCAAAACTCGCACTTACTGAATTTGGTGTATAACTGGTGTTCCCTGAGTTTCTCGAGGACCAAACGCAAGTGTTCCGCGTGCTCCTCTTTGTTCTTCGAGTATACCATAATATCATCAATAAACACCACAACAAACTTGTCCAAATACTCCACGAACACCTTGTTCATCATGCTCATGAAGTAGCCAGGGGCGTTAGTCAGTCAAATGACATGACCGTATATTCATATAATCCATACCGTGTGGTAAATGTTGTCTTTGGTATATCCTTCTCTCGGATCTTCAATCGATGGTATCCTCGATCGTAGATCAATCTTCGAAAACACCTTAGCTCCTTGCAACTGATCAAACAGATCATTAATCATCGAAGGGATACTTGTTCTTTATAGTTACTTCATTCGAGCTCGATAATCAACAACCATCCTTAGGGATTTATCCTTCTTCTCAACCAAAAGTACTGGGCTCCCCAAGGTGATGAGCTTCTCTGAATATAACCTTTTCTCCAATAGCTCCTTGATCTGCTTCTTAATTTCCTCCGGATCATTTGCGGGCATCCGATAGGGTCTCTTGGATATTGGCCCTGCACTGCAATAGTTCTATCGTAAACTCGATGTCTCGATCCGTGGCATGCCCGGTAACTCCTGCAGGAAAACATCCGGATAATCCTTTACTACAGGTACTTCCTCCTGTACAACTCCCGTGAGGGCATTCACTTGGGTCCTCCTAGGCACATGCCTAGATACATACTTAATCTTTTTTCCCTCTGGGGTGGTAAGATAAATTGACTTGCTAGCACAGTCAATACTTCCTCCATATTTTGACATCCAGTCCATACCTAATATCACATCCAATCCTTGCGACTCCAAGATAATTAGGTCAGACGGAAAAACATGCGTGCCAATGATTAGGGGTATCTGGGTGCACCATCTGCTAGCCATGTACTCTGCTCCAGGCGAGCTCACTAGAAGAGGGGTCCTAAGGGTTTGGGTTGGTAACTTAAACTTTTCCACAAATCCCCTTGATATGTATGAATGCGATGCACCAATATGGAAAAGAACAAGTGCGGTAAATGACTGAACCGAAAACTTACCTATTACCGCGTCCGGCTGCTCTTCAACTTCCTCCACGTTAACGTGGTTCACTTGTCCTTTGTTGAATGGATTGGGCTTCTTCCCAGCGCTCCCATTTCCGTTTCCATTCTTTCCTTCAGGGCAGTCATTGGCATAGTGCCCTGTCTTCCCGCACTTAAAGCATATAACTTGGCTTAAGTCCCTCTTGGCGGGTGTAGCAGGGTTAGAGCGATTCTGATTATTGTTGACTCCATTCACATTCCCGTTCTTCGCACCATTTTGATTATGCGATCCTCCTCCAGTATGATTATGACCTCCATGGTTATGAACAAGTCCTCCCGAGTTCGGGGTTAAGCGAGGCTTCTGGTGAGCTCCTGAGTTATACTTCCCTTGTCCATACTTCCTTTTACGGCTCTCAATCTGCTGTTGCTTTCCTGCAATCATTAGGGCCTTATCTACCAACTCCTGGTAGTTGTTGAAAGTTGCCACCATCAACTGCATACTCATCTCATCATTTAGCCCTTCCATAAACTTCTCCTGCTTCGCGGCATCTGTGGCCACATCATCAGGGGCATAGCGTGATAACTTGCCAAACTCATCCACGTACTGGGCCACAGCACGGTTCCCCTGGCGTAAGTTGCGAAACTCACGCTTCTTCATCTGCATGGCTCCAGTTGAGACATGGGCCATGCGAAAAGCTTGTGGAAATTGGTCCCAAGTGACATTGGCTATAGGAGAAGTAGTCGCGTAATTCTCCCACCATGCGGCTGCTGGTCCATCCAATTGATGTGCAAAGCGCACCCTTTCAAAGATCTGTGCATCCTGCGTGGTTAACTCCTTCCAATACGGCATAGCCAATCATCAGCAACTATTGGCTCGGTGCTCTTGGAAAACACCGGCGGTTGTAGCCTCGAAAGCGGGTTAAATTATCCACCGCGGCGGGTTGTTGTTGGCATTGTTGTTGTTGTTGTTGTTGCCACAGTTACGAACTAGCAATTGCATCAAGGCATTTTCTTCTTTGGATCAACTGGGTGAGCTCCGGTGGGAAAACAAAACCGGGTCACGTCTCTCGCAGCATCCGAGGGTTTTAGATGGAAGAGATTAGAATAGAAAAAAGATCTAGGGGAGAAACACTACCCATATGCATATGAGGCAAACACACACATTCATTCAATCAAGCAAGGGCATACAAAACGGTCTAGGACTATCGCATAAGTGCTCAACTACTACTAATGGCATGGGGGAATACTACTATTATATGGTGGTCATCTAGAAATTTTGATCAGTGATAGACTCCATGATGTCTGCTCCAGCTTCGTCTTCGTAGTCATCATCACTTGGATCAGAGTCGGTGTCGTCGATGACGATGTAGTTGTCCAGACAAGTGGGATCTTCTTCCTCTTCTTCCGGTGCTGGTCCTCCCATGAAGACCCCGATCTTCTTGACTAGGTCGTCATTCTTCTTCAGTAGCTTCTTGATTTCTTCCTCATATCCATCGCGTGTAAACTTGAGTTCTTCCTCCAGCTCGATGATCCTAGTTTTCTCCTTCTTCAAATCCATCATGTCTGCGCACATCTGGTTCTCCTGACGTCGAATGTGCTGGTTTAGCTCCTGGATGTAAGCTGCAATGGATCTATCCTTCTTGGTGCAGATTACTTCCCATTGCTCGTCTCGGCGCCCACATATTTGATATATGGTGTCTTTAAGCTCCCGGTTGTAGACTTCTCCAATGCGTCCCATGGTAATGTGAGCTGCCATACTCTTGCCAAGGCTCCAGGTGGGTGCTTCAAAAGAAAACTCTATGGACTTGGAAGTTGGTGAGAACGTCCTTCTTGGAACTTGTACTTGAATCATCCAGCGCTCTTCTTCTGGTAAAGTGGCGTTGTACGTCCGGTGATGCTTGGTATTCCAATATTCAGGTACCTAGTGACTTCCATCAAGTGGCGTCCAAAAGGTGTGTCTTCATCCGGTTGTGCAAACTTGTTCTTCATCTTCGTCATCCTAAAGAGTGGAAAAATGGAGAGGAGTCAGAAACGAGTAGAGAAGAGTGACCTATGGTTTTATCTTAGTGGCCGTGTCCTACACTCAGCGTGTGCTCTGATACCATCTTGTAGCGACCCGACCTCAGATGGTCAAGTCTCTGTGCTTCCGTGTCATCCCTGGATCGGTAATCTTGACACACCACGATTACTCGAAGGATTTTATAACAGAGTAGCAATCACCAACTTATTACATCGAATGTCTCAAAAGAGAACTTATTACAATAATATGGCTTAAGGCCATCTAATACGATAACAGCGGAAGGCTTGGAAGATAAAGTGAGTCCATAAACTCCAACGACATAGCTGAGCTGCACGGCAACGACCTATCGAACCTTACTCCTCGTCTGAAAAGTCTGCAACATAATACGTTGCAGCCCGAGAACGGGTCGGCACATGGAATATGCTGGCAATGTAACACAATAGAGCAATAACAGAATAATGCTAACACTACATGCATGTTTGGCTGGTGGAAAGCTCTCTGATTCTGATTATGGAAAGCCAATTTTTCCCTACATCAAAGGAATAAATTTTTAATTTAACTATCATGGTGGTTGAAACATCATTGAGAAGGTATAAGCCCAACTCAATCCCAATTAAAATAATTAACATCCCAGCAATATTAATTTAGAGTGATGAGATACATGTGAATACTCAAGTACTAGATACTCAGAATTGTCCATAACCGGGGACACGGCTAACCATGATTAGATTGTACACTCCGCAGAGGTTTGCGCACTTTTCCCCACAAGACTCGATCGCCTCCGTTGATTTCTCGTTTTCACATGGTGTTTGAGAAAGCGGATGACCGAGACACGATCTTTCGTAAACATTAACTCTCTACTCCGGGTAGACCATACCAAACCTACAAAACCCACTACCTGCTGATCTACCTCTTCAAGAGCTTCACGTAACTTACTCAACTATGCTAGAGCCCATAATAGCTTGTGGCTGCACACGGGAGTTTCTAGCATGAATAATCTCAGTTCCCTTTGAGCCTGGGTGGCGGTCCATAGGAAGATCACACGGATACCCCGGGATTTCCAAAACAAAACAGACAACACTGGGTTCCCCAGGTGCCTCAATCCACCCAGATGTGTATTAAAGTTGCCACCTTAAGTTAACCATTAATTAACAATCTCACATCTGTCATGAATAACTCTCAAACCCAACCACGTCTACGAGCATAGCATAGCAATATAAGCAATACGTAGAAGTAACTCCCAAGGGTTTGATAGTAATAGGGCAATAGGTTCCTACCTCATCATCTACTTCCCAACCCACAAATTAATGACATCCTAACCATGCAATGTGCAAGGGTTGAAACTAATGCATAAAAACTGGGTATGAAAAGAGTATGATCAAAGTGTTACTTGCCTTGCTGACGATCCGGGAATTCTATCGCAATCAAACAACAGCATACATAAGCAACAAGCAAAGATGCACAAACGAAACTTCAACTGAAAGAGGTTGACCGGAGAGTTCAACTTAAGAACTCCGGTTCACAAGAAGAATCAAACCAAACGGAGCAACGAAACTCAAACGGCGAAAGAAACAAGATCCGTTTACTAATCTGAACTAGGGTCAAATTTTACAGAGGCAAAAACTTGTTTGAGTTGGCTATTCGGAAAGAGGGTTTCGAGATGAAACTCCAGGCGCTTGAATCACCTGATTCCGATAAACAAGCGAAAAGTTATACTAATTCGAACATCGGATCAGAAATCGCGGTCCGAAATTCGTGGAATAAATCTGATAAAAAGAAAAACGACGAACGGCTAAACGAACAAACGTTCATTAGCAGAAACTAAACGACGAACACGTTCGTTAGAACGAACGAACGAGCAAACGCTCGCTCAACAAATAAACCAAAGAATAAAACCGATCTATAAAAAACGAACTAGGGTTTTTCTAAAAAAACCGAAGGGGGTTTTCTTTAAAAAAAACCGGGCGGCGGGTGGCTACCTCCGGCGAGGTCGTCCGGCGGGCGGGGCGGCTCCGGCGGGGCTCGGCAAGGGGTGGCGGGGTGGCGGCGAGGCGCTGGGCTCGGCTCGGGCTCGGGCTCGGCTCGAGCTCGGTGGTGGTGGTGGCTAGAGGCGGCGGCTTATATAGGTTGGGGGGGGCTCCGACTTGGGGGAGGGGCAAGGCGGCGGCGGTGGTGGTGTCCGGGTCGGACACGGCGGCGGGCGACGCTGAAGGCGGCGGCGGTCAAGCGGTTGGCCCCTTGGCTCGGGTAGGGTCCTTTTAAAAAAACGCATCACTGAACTTATAAAAATCTTAGAAAAATAAATAAAATCTAAAAATACCAAAACAAGTTTTCTCTGTCTAAATAAAATATTTAGAACAAGATGAACTTTTCTTGGCCCCTAAAATGCAATTTTTAAAACATGCAAATTTTTCTAGGGCGGATAGAATTCCAAATAAATCAAATAAAAACCAAATAATGATTTTAACATTTTTCCTCCGATATTTCAATTATTTTGGAGAAGTCATGTTATCTCCTCTCATTTATTATTTCAAAATGAGATATTTTTCCGGAGAGAAAATAATTAAAATCAAAAATCCTCGTCTTCACTACTTGATAAAAATCAAATATGAAAATCGAAAAATCCCCAACTCTCTCCGAGGGTCCTTGAGTTGCTTAGGATTTCGAGGATTGCAAACAAAAGGCAATAAAATATGATATGCATGGATGACCTATGTATAACATGCCAAATTGAAAGTTTGGGATGTTACACTAGGCGAGCATGCCCAAACGCCGGCCCGAACTAGGTATCCACACATCACTCCCTTGTGCACTGTTCTAACGATGTTTGGATATCCTTTCACTGCTCTCTTAACTTACACGCCTATGCAACTCTGACTTTAATTCTTATTTCTTTTGGAGATATCATCTGAAACAAGCAAATCCATTTTTAGCGAAGCATGACGGGGCTACGGGGTCTGGTACACATCTTGCACACCCGTATAACCTTGTAAGTATCTGTCCTCTGGTACAACATCAAGGTCGATTCCTCTTATTTGATCAACCATTCGCCGTGTCAAAAATGCAGAGGGGGATGCAAGGAGCACAAGGCTTGCACATCCAAGCAAGTGGTAACATGGACTTGTACATGGAACATCCCAAGCACAAGCAGAGCTACAGTGAGCCCTGCATAACGAGCTAGCGTAAGTCCTCGCATTTCATTTAACTCAGACTTGGCATTCATGTATGATTTGTGTGCGATGGTTGATACACGAATTCAAGTTACTGAGGCAAACATTTAACTTAAAAAATACGAAGGCACTTGCACTCCGAAATCAACATAACTTGAGAAATGTGAAGCTACATGCACTTTGAAAACCAGCTAATGATCCAAAGTAGTTCAGATTATAAACACTAAATGATGCAAGCACCAAAAACACAAATGCAACATGGTGTACAAGGACTAAAAACATGGTATGTACACCTGAATTATTCGTTCTCTGGCTGAAAATATCGAAGTGTAATTGCACGTATAACCAAAGGTCGCATAAACTGCATATCAATATATCTATCCTGCACAAGTATGCCAATAGTTTCAAACAACAGATTAGAAAAGTATTTATGCTATGTTGTCATGATACGGGGACTTTCTGGTAGATGGCCTCGACGTTTCCTCAAGCTATGAAAATGCACTATAATTTGCTTGTCATCAACGCCTGCAAATCTCTGTCTCTCTCAACATAGTAGATCATCATTAGACACTAAATCCTTCAATGAGCTTGCAAAATGCTTGAATTAGATCCCTCATTAGACACTATATGTTCATCACCGTGAGCATGTAAAATGTTTGCATCAAATCCTTCATTAGCAGTTTGTTCATTAGACACTTGGTGAAGAACAACATGAGCTTGTATGTTTGGACCGAAACTTGATTAGATACATCGACATACTGATCGATTCAGTATTGATTGGGGAGTTATAAAATAAGTAGAAATTGGTTTCATTTTCTCATAGATTCCCTACATACAAGCAGTTTTACAACGCCGTCGAGTTTAACTATTGGCCAGAAATTGAAGAGTTGAATTAGATATAATCAGGGATGTGATGTACACCTTTCGTTGCGCATGCTACTCTTGCAAGCTGCGACCGTCCGCTTCTGCAAGTTCAATGCCATGCCCGTGCTGCCGCCGCTGCCTCCCATGCAGGCTACACCTAGGGTTGGATCTTCATCTTCTTGTCCTTCCGTTCGCTTGAAGCCCGGCGACCGCCCTCCAACGAGGGTGCGAGGAAGTGTTGTGTCGGTCTGTCCAGTGGCGGCTAGGTTAGGAGCGAACCAGACTGGAGGCTGGAGCGAATGAATTGTGATTTTTCCTGCTGTTGATCGATATGGGAGGCGCTCGTTTGGGTCGCGAGCCTGCTATAGGGCCTGCCTTGCACTTATGTTATTGGCCCATCCAAATTGAAACATTTTTCTTCATTTTTTTACATTGCCTGCTCGTGTGTTGGGACGAACAAAACTAGCATGGGCCAACCTGGATGACTCAAACTAGGTGCACACTTTCCAGCCACCTGAGGCGGCCGCCCATACCAGCCCCTATGGTGGCGTCGCCCCTTTTTCCGTGTATGATTGGATAGTGAAAAATATCCCAGTGGCGCTTTTGATTTACCGACAGAATGGTTGAATTGCTTGTTTCTATGAACTGAGTTCGCCAATAATGTGAAGGATGTCAGTCTTTTCATCCTATTGTAGATTGCTTAGATCTCAATATGCCAAAAGTAATCGCATGAAATATACAGTAAAAGCCAGTGTGATGTGTTTGGCTACAACTAGTCTGACTACACGTGCTCATATAACATATCAAGGACGCACCATCTTACCAGATTAACCATTCGACTTACCCATGCAGTGTGGGAAGAAAGAAGTATTGGGAGTGCGTATCCAAGCAATTGATGCCATGGACTCCTTTGTACAACCTTGTAAGCGAAAAAGAAGTTGCGGTGTGCTCGTACAAAGAACTAGCGTAAGTTCGCTTACACCTTCTCGGAATTTTAGTTAGTCACTTACTACAAAATTGTTCAATTACATTGCTTGGCTTAATTTAGTTTGCTGCTGATTACATAATGGCACAGCCTGTTAATCATATTGTAGACTGCGCCTATCTATGTGTTTGATACTTACTGTTAAGAATTACCTGTTTGCCTTAACTTAAATATCTCCTTGTTTGTTTAAGCGCTTTGCTTTGCTGCTTGATGGGTTACAATGATGTTAATAACTACTCCCTCTGTCCCATAATATAGGACGTTTTTTGACACTAGCATAGTGTTAAAAAATGTCTTACATTATGGGACGGAGGGAGTACTTTTCAGCATCCAACTGAAACTCTTTAATTCCTTGTTTGTTTAAATGGTTTGCTGTTATAACTCCCAGTTGAGATGTTTTGCTAACTTCAAATTTTCTGAATCCAATCGAAACTTTAATGGCAAAATAGGTTAGCCCAAGATCAAAGAGCGAGGTCCCCATGGACGTTGCATCATCCCACAGCAGTGGCACCGGCCCAATCGTGCATTATGAATTGCCAACTGCTGATGCTCTAGAGGATAAACTAGTGGTAGAAAGAGATTCTGCTTCTGCACTTAGAGATGAAGTTGACATGTTGAGGAAGCAAACAGCACAATCACAAGCAGTACTCAAGACAACCATTAAATATTTGGTGGATTTCAAAACGAAGCAAGCTGAGACTGACCAGATTGTTAAGGTCCTGAAGGAAAAAAGGAAATTAAATTCCTACTTGGTAAATCATAGGTGAAATGTTCTTTCCATAGTTGAATAACTTTTGTGTTGTTTGTTCATGTAATCAATCAAACCATTTGTTTTAGAGATCATGTAATAATTTTTGTTTTGTTTTTTGGTTTGTAATTTTATTTGAGCACAAGTCTGTATTAATTGATAAGACTCAGAGACATTTCATTTGGATTGTTGTGCCAGACCTACAAATATGTTAATCGGGCTGAATGTGCATTCAGCAATAGTAGTAGTATAGATGGACCATAAGTGGCACGCATCGGAAAGGGCCAAGATGTCTGGCTAAAAAAGATGTCGTTGTAGCCAAAAAAAAGTACACAATGACCTAGCTTATGTATGTTAGTTGATATTATTGATCCATATACTCTATAAGTGTTTATATATGCATTAGTTCTGTACATTCTTGGTTGATCGACTCCGTATTTGAATCTTGATACATCGCTTGTGTACATATCTAAATGGGAGTACACATTATGCTGCGTGTGACATTTGAGTTGGACATGAAGTGTTCCAAATATTCGAATTCACCTTAAACTGGATACTAGTTTCTGAATTTGAGTATCGGCATTTGTAAACCATATTCATATATGATGGAATACATCTTTGTCGTCCTTTTGAAGATATATAAAAACACATAGAACGATTTATAAAGATTCATATAGGAATACAAAATGGATTCAAATTTAGTTGCCAGGGTAAATGTGGATGCTTATTGTCCCAAAATTCAAAAGAAGCTGCAAAATGTCCACTCCCACGTTGGCTGCCCGAAGCCAAGTGTTTGGGAGATGGAAATTACTGTCTACCCATTACACGGACAATCCATCGGCCCGATTTCCACTTCTCTAATAGGGGTAGGTTAGTAACTTCAATTAGACATGACACGACCGCCTCTGAGCCCATTCTGACATGGTGGGCGTCAAACATGGGCGGCAAAACACATTTGATTCAAGATCGTCCGAAATACCTCTGTTTCTCCCTCCATTCCCCATTCATACACGGTGGGCGGCAAAACAAACTCGACTCGGCCGAAATCGATGTAGGCAAATATTTTCAATAGGGGCAGGTTTGTAACTTCACTCAGACGTACCGCCCTACCTGTCAGCCCCGTTCATACACCATGGGCGCCAACCACCCTCTCCTCGCCCGAAATCGCTCTGGGAAAATATTGGCGAGATGCGAGATTACCGTCCTATCCCCAACGGACGAGATGTCCAAATTTTAAACGGGGGCTAAGTTCATAACTTTCCCATATTTCAGACAGGCGCGTCCCAAAAACTTGGTTCCCCTTACCTCTCCCTCCATTTTCCCATTCATACACCATCCGCGCTAGAACACCCCATCCCCACACCAGCCTCCGTCCGCCACCCCATCCATCGTCGCCGTCCTCCACCACATCCATCGCCACCGTCCTCCACCATGCCGGAGCGCCTACCAAGACCGCGTCGTCCACTGCTAGAGATGGATGTTTCTCATCCACGGCGACGAACCAATAGCCTTGCATCGCGTCCTCTCGCTTCATTGGCACTGTCGTCCTCTTTGTCGGGGCCGCTCACACAACCTTCTCTTCCACCGCAACGAGACTTATCCCCCGATGCACCCGTCTACCGTCGCAGATCTGCTTCAACGCCACCGACAGCCATCGCACCCCCGATGCCTACACGACGCCGCAAGAGAGGTGGTACTTCATATCTCCTACCCTTTTTGATCTCAACCAGAAAATAGATCTTAACTTGGTTACTCTACTTTCTTTTCAGCTCTTAGAATTTAGTTCTTAGTTCGCCGGTTTGCAGCTTCAAATCTGCCATCGCACAGCCATAATACGGTTTAATTGATCATGCTTAGGGTTTAATTGATCAAGTTGGTTCCGTGGTGGTTTCTTTAATAGAAATCGGAGGGAAACCCCTCTTTTGCTAAAAAAAATATGCTTAGAGTTCCCCCTTTTATGATCACTATACGATCGTAATCGTGCTTCGTGTCATAATAACATCGCTTCCACGCATCAAGCTAAACAAGCTTAGATGTTCAAATCTGAATCTGATATTATTAAAACAGAGTTGTTTAATTGGTCACCTAAATGTTCCTAATTAGTTTGGAAAATGCATGTTACTTCGCTCGGGTGTGTATCTCTGAGGTGCCCACGGTGGGCGGCCCACCACAGGATTTTGGGTCGCCCCAGCCCCGATTCCCCTCTGTTACATTCTTGGCGCTTCCGATCTCTACTACTTGACCGCTTTGCCTCGCCGCGACTTGTTGTCCCAGACGGCATGACTCTAGGAGGAGACGCCAGACTAACGAGGAGGCCGAGCCGCTCGCCCAACAGCGTCACCGCTGCCGGCGCGCCGCCGTGCCTACCTTCCCAGTTCGTTCGAGGCTCGTGCAACACCCACCAAGCCAACCCGATTTATCCCGAGATACGTCCTCAACACTCGTGACCACTCCTCATCACCCATTTTCTAATTGATTCATTACTCATTAGGCGGGAATTGTCATTAGGGTTTGTTGTGTGCTCGGTCTGATCTACACTTAATGGTTCAGATGTATTTCGGTAATCTTTAGTACCTCTAAAGTTCACGGGGTTTTCAAAATTCCGACCCTCGGAATGTAAACTAGTCATTTTGGATTGTTGGTCGTAGTGACATTGACCCAGATTACTACTGCAAGCCAGGTTTGTTGACAATTTTACTTGTCTTTCTTACTCATTCGATATAATATCCAATTATTCACGTCGATTAGTTGCAAACAATAAGTGCTAGACAAACTTCTTCATTCATATTTTTGACGGTCTCTTCTGCGATTACAATTCTGCATACTTGTCCTAATAAGCTCACAAGTAAATGATTGATTCACTACATCTATGCTTGCCTTGTCATATTTGTTGTCAATATTCTTTTAGGGTGGACCACCTGTTTCTAAATCTTTGGAACCGTACACACAGTGAATAGTATTTCTCTATGTGATCTCTTCCATCATGTGTGGGTAACGAACACGCATTGTATAGAAAGAAAGTGTCATTTCCAGCTTTTACATAGGTTTCGATCTTTTACATGGAATACAATCTGCCTACTTGCTTTGTGTCGCACTACCAACACTCCACCCTTGAAGCTAAACATTACGCCACTCATAATTGCTTAGTTTATTTGTTCAAATACGAATTTCATATGATTCTATTCCTACTTCAGTTTTGGAATGTGTGCCTGCCTGTTATAAAGACATAAGGGGTTTGTATTTCTGTGTGTGGTCTGGTCAGCACGGTTGGGGAGGTGAACTTTGCATATGCAGGGGTTTATAGGGAGACACTCTCCGAGTTGAATCCGCAATGCATTCCATATATAATCGACTACTTTTTATGTTTTCATGAATCTCAGATTCTGAACAAGCATCATAATGATTATGAGCTTGCGCGCATGAAAAGAATAAAGCGAGAACAATGCCATGGCTGTCAAATTTGGCATTAAGGACTGAAATCAAGTCTGGATGCAATGCAATGCAAACGCTTTCCACCTCTGATTCATGCTCGTAATATGATCCTAACAGTGATTACGAGCTAGAGGGAGACCTAAGTCAATGTAGCTCCCTAGTGGAGGAGTCGAGGAAGATGCCCTATCTTATTCACCCATCAAGGTACTTGCTCTAACTTTCCAAGGTTACATTGCTCGCACATATCTTGCAATCGATGCTTTGCATTGCTTCTACTTAGTTGAACTGCCATTAGCTTAGTTTACACATCGTGTATGTGAATACATACGCCTATCCATTTTCAATTACATATTCCATCTGTCATCATACCATATTTATCCATTCAAATGATGTTCTTGTGTATCGACGTTCAAAAGGAAGAGGCGATTGCTGATCGTGGAGGAGCACAAGCAAAGTATTTGGAAAAGGTAGTGGCACCGATAAATCAAATAGCCCATTAGGTGTAGTTGCAATATCACACGACCCACAAAATACCCCAACTCTAGCAGACTCTAGCCCTACTACACTTTGGTCATTTCGATGCCCCAACTCAAAGACCCCAACCGCAAAGAACAAGTATGATTATTCCAGTTGACATAGCACCAAATGCTGACGCAAAACCCCATTCCAAAGAAAGAGTACACCAAATCCAGTTGCCAAATCCCTTTTCGAACCAGACAGAGCCCCAGTTGCAACAAATAGGACCCCTGTTCCATTTCTTCCCAGTTTAGAAGACGAAGCTTATGTTGTTGTCAGGTACTTTGTGCGCATCTTTCCTTCATGGAAAGATTATACCGCAGACACAGAACAATTTCTAGTCTTCCTCCGCAACTTCTGGCGTAAGTAATGTACTAATGTTACTCATGGTCATTATCGCATATGTTTCTGCTGACAGAAGACACAAGATTTCATTCTTTTAAATAGGCGAGGAGCAAACTGGATTGTGATGATGAGCAAGAGTTGGTTGCGCTTTTCAAGCACTCGTTGATGAAGTATCGTTCCTACCTAAGGAAAGCGCACTTCGATGGCAAGCCTCTGAACGAAATTTCTGTAAAGTCTCCGGTGCTACATTTATCCGACGATGACTAGAATAATCTTGTTACACATTGGTCTCGGCTGCAGCGTAAGGTACTGTCTATGATATCACATCACAATTTGAACTACATTTCTGCATTTTCCTTGATGTCTCACTTTTATGAAAACTGTTAGCAGAAGAACATTCATTCTCAAGGGACCACAGAATCTCGCAACTATCTTTTATCGCATTGCTCTCATGAGTACCTCTTGCCTCTGTATGACCATACTTACTTTCTTAGCTGTTTGATTAGGTAGCATCACTGCACATGTTAGCCTCGTAATCGCCCATTTGGTGGACATTATAAGATCCGTATGGACTCTTACACAGATTTAGAATGAACCCAATGCTTTTGAAGAGGTTTAGCTCTGCAGTCCTCTTGTAAGGACTGAACGTGGTCTATCACTGTACTTACATTAACAGCTACTCCCTCCGTCCCATAATATAAGAACGTTCTGTACAGACACCGGTGTTCAAAACACTCTTGTATTATGGGAAGAGGATTGGTTCATTTTAGCATTCTCGCATCGTATCTCCCTCGCCCACCATTTACTAAAAAGATCGAGATCTATATTTAATCTTACCAACAAGTAGAATACACAGACAATGCCGGTCTGAAGTGTAGCCCATTGCTCTTGTCAAGACATTTTATCCTGTAACGCTTGTACTTCCGAGGATTGGTAGTTGATTATGTAGCATCAATCTGCATCTTATCTTCATTATCCTCTATCCCTTCCAGTATTATCATATCTATAATTACTCTCTACAAAATGTAGAGTACAGGTAATGCTTATGAAGAAGATTCTGTGCTGAAATTCTTGAGTTATCCTGCCCTTGACATGGAGAAGGGCATTATAAAGCCGGTGTTAACTGTTAATGTAAGTCAGTCCTTCTAAAGCCTTTATCCTCAACTGCTATTTAATTTGCTCATACTCCCTATCGCTTTATTGCTGTTTAGTTTGCTGTTTCTACCAAAATGCATGTTCGTAAGAACCATAAGTTCTAAGTTTTACTTGTAAAACCAAATTTCTTATTCATACCATGCACATTACTTAATACTCCCTATATGTATGCTTGGTTTTGTGGATCTATAATCCAGTGTGTGGTGAAGCAGCCCACGTTTGCACCTTGTCATCTCCTGTTTTATCTTCTTGATGTGGTGATGATATGAACAACATGCCATGCACATTATCCAAAATAGATACAATGATTTTCTTTGCCCTTCATCTATGCTTGTTATGTTGACATGGTAATCCGGTAGTGTCTTTGAAGCTCCCGCATTATGAACAATGCCAAATTATGCTATTGATATTTTGAACTTACTCTTTATTTTCTAATTTGAAATTGGATAGAATTGATGAGCAGTTATCATCTTTGTTTATACACGTGCAAAACCTGTCATCTCTCTCGCTTTGTTTCAGGTGATATGCCCGATGGCATGCACAAGTCTCTTGAAAGGCTGTGAGACAAACCCAACATATATTGCAGCAAAGAAGGCAAAACATCTTGAAGATAGCGAGACAACCCCAAAGTCTTGTCTTGATGCGTTGTTCAAGTTACTTGAGACTAACAATCGAGACAAGCTCACAAAATTCGTTATGCGAATCAGTTCGACTTATTCAGTCCCAAGTTCTAGCGTAAAGGCATTACGCAACTCAACTTCGACTTGAAGTCCTATCTCTAAGAAAGATTGCGGAGAACACCAATGAGAACCTCATCGCTAAACAGCTACACACGGAAGCTATGACCGACATGCTAGGCCGATCTCATAGCCTTGCTTTCGTGATTATGCGCAGTTCCCCATAAAGGCTAACCTTTCTTTAACTGTCTTGGAAGTGGTCTCGGTTCAGTATTATTTTGTTACGCTGCAATGGTGCCCAATTTTTGTAATCTGCTTCTTTGTTGCGCTTTATGATCACCGGTGGCGAACTTCGATGCCCAGTGGATGTAATATACCTTAAATCCTTTATTGTATAGTGTAGGTTTATTCTTAGTTACTATGCCGTAATTTCTTTATTGTATAGAGTAGGTTTATTCTTAATTCCTACTAGTTACTGCAATCATTCGCTATCTGAAAAAAAATCAGATGTAGTCGACTGGGCCGAAACATTCGATAACGGGCCAGGTTTTTAGCGGGCCACAATTGGGCCGGCCTGCGTCTTTCTTGGGCCCGAATGATTGGGGCCTTCACACATTGCGCCAGGCCAAACTTACACCGCCTATATTTTAGTTGGGCCTTTTGTCGACCAGTAACAGCTTAGTTCGGCCCGGTAGCGTTGGGCCATTAACATGAATATTGTACTAGCACATTACGGCCGAGATGAAACCACGGGCCTTTAGCGAGCCAAAATGCATGTTGGGCCTCAATTTTCACTTGGTCATCGACGGGCCTTCAAAGAGTCGAAATGTAGACCGGGCCATTATGGGCCCGATTAGCTCACGGCCGTTACCGGGCGAAACATATCTCGGGCCTTAGTTGGCCCATCGATATCATGGGCCTTTAAGAGGCCGAAAGCTTAGTACAGCATCAATGGGCGAATTACGCGACAGCCTCTAACAGGCCCAAAGTCACGTTGGGCTTAATCGCTGCCACCTTTAGCACGGGCCGTTAGTGGGCCCAATGTCCCGTCGGACCATATATGGCCCATGGGCAGCACGGGCCATTCGGGCCGAAAGTCACACGGCTGAAATGGGCCCATGTCTACATCAGGCCTCTAACAAGCCGAAAGTCACTGGGCTGTAGTTGGGCCCGAATATTCGGCGAACAATTAACGGGCCAGATCTGGCTTCGAGCCGCAAATGGGCCCAAATATTGGGCGAACAATTAACGGGCCAGATCTGGCTTCGAGCCATAAATGGGCCAAAATATTGGGCGAACAATTAACGAGCCAGATCTGGTTTCGGGCTGTAAATGGGCCTTTATTAAGAAGGCCGTTATTGGGCTGGCCCACTAGTACCTGATTAAGTTCTACGGGCCTCTGACTGGGCCAGTCTTTTTAACCTATATGGGCCTCTGTTGGGCCCAGCCACGTGTCAATGTACCATAGGCATGTCTCCTCCAATGGACGGGCGACATCTGGCCCACTGACGAGCTGACAGGTGTTCCCTTCGGCCAATCAGAATTTTACACGTGGAAATTTCCCATTGGTCGAGGCTGTTAACGGGTTATCGGATCCAAAATCTGACCCGATAGCTTAACGGCGTTCCGTTACGGTGGATGCCACGTGTCGGTCACCCTTTACGAAAAGCACTTACGTGACGCGATTTATCGTCATGGAAGTGGACACTTCCGTGATGATAATTTTGGTAATGTCATGGAACACTTCTCACGACAAAGACAGGTATGACTATCTTGATTCTGTCATAAATTTGTCATGGATGTACATGCATGACAAAAAACGCGACCTACTGTGACAAACACGTATCATCACGGAAGTGTATATTTTTGTAGTGGGATAAGTAATCACGGTTTCTTTTCTCCCTCTTTTCCCCTTTCCTTTCTTCTCGGTTGTCGCAACTAGATGATGGAGCCCAGGAGCCAGACGCCACCGTCGATGACGACTCCTACTACCCCGAAGGTGCCTACTACTATGTGCGGGCACGGCGGCGACCAGAGTAGTTTAGGAGGATCCTGGCAGGAGGCCTGCGCCTCTTTCGATATGTATCCTAGTTTGTGCTAGCCTTCTTAAGGCAAACTTGTTTAACTTATGGCTGTACTCAGATATTGCTGCTTCCGCTGACTCGTCTATGATCGAGCACTTGTATTCGAGCCCTCGAGGCCCCTGGCTTGTATTATGATGCTTGTATGACTTATTTATGTTTTTAGAGTTGTTTTGTGTTATCTTCCCGTGAGTCCCTGGTCTTGATCGTACACGTTTGCGTGCATGATTAGTGTACGATTGAATTGGGGGCGTCACAACCAAGGCACAGGAGGGCTCTTCCTTTTCATTGACGAGATGTCGAGTCACCGTGATCAAGCTGCTTCCAGTGGATAGTTGTGGTTGTTGGCCCTCAACCTCTTAAAATGTGCTAGCTATTACTATATATGTTAAGTATGTAGATATGGACCATATGGTTGTTGGCCCTTAGCCTCTTAAAATATGATAGTTGTTACTATGTTAAGTATGTAGATATGGACCATATGGTTGTCAAAACCGTGTTACTTAAGATCCTCCTTTTGTTGAATAGTGTAACCACTATATATATGTTACTCAAATGTTGTTACCCAAGTTCATAAATTTTCATGGAAAGTATTAGTATCGCATACGTGTCATTGAGTTTAAGCATGTGCCCGATGTCCAGAAGGCATTTGCATATTAACTGTCCATATTGCAAATTCACACACATGTTCACATAAGCAAACGTATGTGTAACATACTAATCATCGTACACGAGTACTCGCAGACGCATCGTGTGTGATACTCCTAGCCACCGCAAGCAACTAGTTTGCATTTTTCAAAGTTTTTTGTACACACAGGATCACACACGAAGTAACTGTATTGACCGTCTGTGTTGTAATTTCTCATTGCAAACATTTCATCCGAGTCGGTTGTTTGCCACGTATCACACACATCTTGTTTAAACGACTTGTTTGTGTTCTTTTGGCTCATCGCAAACAGTTCATCTATGTGAACTGTATGCTGCATATCACACACATCTTGTTAAGTTGAAACGTTTCTGTTGTGTTCCCTAATCGAAAACAGTTCGTCCAAGTTAATCGTATGTCGTATATCGCACACACATTGATATGGCTGCATGTTTCTGTTGTTTTACCTCATCGCAAACAGTTTGAATGGATTAACTGTGTGTCCTGCATTGCACACACATTGTTATGGCTACCTCTTTCTGTTGTTCTGCCTCATCGCAGGCAGTTTGAATGGATCAACCGTATGCCCTTCATCGCACACACAACTAAAACCTGAACCATGTTTGATGCATACATCGTCGCGAACGATTTGCACCTTTTTTGACGGTTTTTTACACCACCGTTTGCGATTATTGCATCGCACACAGTTTCAGCAAAGGTCTCTGATCGTAGTGTCGCGTTAGCAGTCTCCTGCAGTAGTGTATGGTCATGAAACTTAACCATCTTTGATTAACGAGCTAGTCTAGTAGAGGCATAATACGGACACTTTGTTTTGTCTATGTATTCACACATGTGTCAAGTTTCCGGTTAATACAATTCTAGCATGAATAATAAACATTTATTATGATATAAGGAAATAAAATAATAAATTTATTATTGCCTCTAGGGCATATTTCCTTCAGTCTCCCACTTTCACTAGATTCAATAATCTAGTTCACATCGCATGTGATTTAACACCAATAGTTCACATCGTCATGTGATTTGACACTCTATAGTTCACATCGGCATGTGACCAATACCCAAAGGGTTTACTAGAGTCAATAATCTAGTTCACATCGCCATGTGATTAACACCCAAAGAGTACTAAGGTGTGATCATGTTTTGCTTGTGAGAAAGGTTTAGTCAAAGGGTCTGCCGCATTCAGATCCGTATGTATATTGCAAATTTCTATGTCTACAATGCTCTGCACGGAGCTGCTCTAGCTAAATGCTCCCACTTTCAATATGTATCCAGATTGAGACTTAGAGTCATCCAGATCAGTGTCAAAGCTTGCATCGACGTAACCCTTCACGACGTAATTTTTGTCACCTCCATAACCGAGAAACGTGTCATTTTTTCACTAAGGATAATTTTGACTGTTGTCCAGTGATCCACTCCTGGATCACTATTGTACCCTGCTACGTCTTGACCTTGCGTTGGTTTTCCTTGAAGAGGAAAGGGTGATGCAGCAATAGTAGCGTAATTATTTCCCTCAGTTTTTGAGAACCAAGGTATCAATCCAGTAGGAGACTCCTCCAAAGTCCTACGCACCTACACAAACAAACCAAGAACCCGCAACCAACGCAATAAAGGGGTTGTCAATCCCTTCACGGCCACTTGCGAAAGTGAGATCCGATAGAGATAGTATGATAAGATAAATATATTTTTGATATTTTATAATATAGATGCAAAAAGTAAAGAGGCAAATTAAAGTAGATTGAAAGAAAATATGATAAAAGATAGACCCGGTGGCCATAGGTTTCACTAGAGGCTTCTCTCAAGATAGCATAAGTATTGCGGTGGGTGAACAAATTACTGTCGAGCAATTGATAAAAAAGTGAATAATTATGAGATTATCTAGGCATGATCATGTATATAGGCATCACGTCCGCAACAAGTAGACCGACTCCTGCCTGCATCTACTACTATTACTCCACACATCGACCGACTCCTGCCTGCATCTAGAGTATTAAGTTCATAAGAATAGAGTAATGCTTTAAGCAAGATGACATGATGTAGAGGGATAAACTCATGCAATATGATGTAAACCCCATCTTTTTATCCTCGATGGCAACAATACAATACGTGCCTTGCAACCCTTTACATCCTTTGGTAAGGACACCGCAAGATTGAACCCAAAGCTAAGCACTTCTCCCATGGCAAGAACGATCAATTTAGTAGGCCAAACCAAACTGATAATTCAAAGAGACTTGCAAAGATAACTCAATCATACATAAAAGAATTCAGAGGAGATTCAAATATTTCTCATAGATAAACTTGATCATAAACCCACAATTCATCGGATCTCGACAAACACACCGCAAAAAGAGTTTACATCGAATAGATCTCCACAAGAGAGGGGGATAACATTGTATTGAGATCCAAAAAGAGAGAAGAAGCCATCTAGCTAATAACTATGGACCCGAAGGTCTGTGGTAAACTACTCACAACTCATCGGAGGGGCTATGGTGTTGATGTAGAAGCCGTCTGTGGTCGATTCCCCCTCCTGCAGAGCGCCGGCGAAGGCTCCAAGATGGGATCTCGCGGATACAGAAGGTTATGGCAGTGGAAATTGTGTTTCGGTGGCTTCCTGGATGTTTTTGGGGTACGTAGGTATATATAGGAGGAAGAAGTACGTCAGTGGCCGCCCGAGGGGCCCATGAGACAGGGGGCGCCCTACCCTCTCTTGGCCACCTCGGCTGCTTCTTGACTTGCACTCCAAGTCCTCTAGATCACGTTCGTTCCAAAAATCACGCTCCCGAAGGTTTCATTCCGTTTGGACTCCATTTGATATTCCTTTTCTTCGGAATACTGAAATAGGCAAAAAACAGCAATACGGGCTGGGCCTCCGGTTAGTAGGTTAGTCCCAAAAATGATATAAATGTGTAAAATAAAGCCCATAAACATCCAAAAGAGGTAATATAATAGCATGGAACAATCAAAAATTATAGATACATTGAAGACGTATCAAGCATCCCCAAGCTTAATTCACCTTTCGTCCTCGAGTAGGTAAATGATAAAAACAGAATTTTTGATGTGGAATGCTACCTAGCATAATTCTCAATGTAATTTTGTTTATTGTGGCATGAATGTTCAGATCCAAATGATTCGAAAATAAAAGTTCATGTTGATAAAAGAAATAGTAACACTTCAAGCATACTAATTGAAGTAATCATGTCTTCTCAAAATAACATGGCAAAAGAAAGTTCATCCCTACAAAATCATATAGTTACGCTATGCTTCATTTTCGTCACACAAAGATGTTCCCAACTTCTATACCCCCGATGACAAGCCACGCAATTGTTTCATACTTAAATAATCTCAAAAAAATTCAACCTTCACCCAATACATGAGCGTGAGCCATGGATATAGCATTATGGGTGGAATAGAATATGATGATGGGGATTGTGTGGAGAAGACAAAAAAAAGGAGAAAGTCTCACATTGCCGAGGATAATCAACGGGCTATGGAGATGCCCATCAATTGATGTCAACATGAGGAGTAGGGATTCTCATGCAACGGATGCACTAGAGCTATAAATGAATGCTCAACAAAAGAAAACTAGTGGGTGTGCATCCAACTCGCTTGCTCACGAAGACCTAGGGCATTTGAGGAAGCCCATCGTAGGAATATACAAGCCAAGTTCTATAATGAAAAGTTCCCACTAGTATGAAAAGGACAATCTATGAGACTCACTATATGATAAACATGGTGCTACTTTGAAGCACAATATATGAGACTCACTACATGAAGAACAAGGTGCTAGTTTGAAGCACAAGTATGGAAAAAGAGATAGTAACATTGCCCTTTTTATTTATTTTCTCTTTTTTTCCCTTTTTTATTTTTCTTTTTTTTGGGCCTTTCGTTTTTTAGCCCTTCTTCTTTATTTCTTTTTTTTCTTTTTGGGCAATGCACTAATAATGATGATCATCACACTTTCATTGATTACAACATATTAATTACAACTCGAAACTAGAACAAGATATGACTCTATATGAATGCCTCCGGCGGTGTACCGGGATGGTGCAATAAATCAAGAGTGACATGTATGAAAATTATGCATGGTGGCTTTGCCACAAATACGATGTCAACTACATGATCATGCAATGGCAATATGACAAAAGTAAAGTATGTCATGATGATGATGAACGGAACGGTGGAAAGTTGCATGGCAATATATCTCGTAATGGCTATGGAAATGCCATAATAGGTAGGTATGGTGGCTGTTTTGAGGAAGATATAAGGAGGTTTACGTGTGATAGAGCGTATCGTATCACGGGGTTTGGATGCACCGGCGAAGTTTGCACCAACTCTCAAGGTGAGAAAGGGCAATGCACGGTACCGAAGAGGCTAGCAATGGTGGAAAGGTAAAAATGTGTATAATCCATGGGCTCAACATTAGTCAAAAGAACTCATATACTTATTGCAAAAATTTAGAAGTCATAAAAAATCAAGTACTACGCGCATGCTCCTAGGGGGATAGATTGGTAGGAAAAGACCATCGCTCGTCCCCGACCGCCACTCATAAGGGTGCACAAGCCAGGTACACTTCATGTTTCAAATTTGTTACACAACTTTAACCATACGTGCATGCTACGGGACTTACTAACTTCAACACAAGCATTCTTTAAATTCATAATCACCCAACTAGCATGACTTTAATATCACTACCTCCCTATCTCAAAACAATTATCAAGTATCAAATTGATCATAGCATCCAATTCACTTCCTATGATAGTTTTTATTATACCCAACTTGGATGCTCATCATTCTAGGACCAACTTTGTAACCATAGCAAATACCATGCTGTTCTAAAAGACTCTCAAAATAATATAAGTGAAGCATGAGAGACTAGCAATTTCTACAAAAATAAGCCACCGCCGTTCTCTAAAAGATATAAGTGAAGCACTAGAGCAAAACTATCAAGCTCAAAAGATATAAGTGAAGCACATAGAGTATTCTAGCAAATTCTAATCAAGTAGGCTTCTCCCAAAAGGTGTGTACAGAAAGTATGATTGTGGTAAACTAAAAAGCAAAGACTAATATAATACACGATGCTCCAAGCAAAACACATATCATGTGGCGAATAAAAATATAGCTCCAAGTAAAGTTACCAATGAACAAAGACGAAAGAGGGGATGTCTTCCCGGGGCATCCCCAAGCTTAGGCTTTTGGCTATTCTTGAATATCTTGGGGTTCCTTGGGCATCCCCAAGCTTAGGATCTTGCCACTCCTTATTCCATAGTCCATAAAAGCTTTACCCAAAACTTGAAAACTTCACAACACAAAACTCAACAGAAATCTCATAAGCTCCGTTAGTGAAAGAAAACAAAACCACCACATAATGTACTGTAATGAACTCATTCTTTATTTATTTTGGTGTTAAACCTATTGTATTCCAACTACTCTATGGTTTATAAACTATTTTATTAGCCATAGATGCATCAAAATAAGCAAACAACACACGAAAAACAGAATCTGTCAAAAACAGAACAGTCTGTAGTAATCTGTAACTAACGCAATTGTATGGAACTCCAAAAAATTTACCAAAATAGGAAGTACTATAAACTTTGTCTATTGAACAGAAGCAAAAGGAATAAATGAAAAATCACGTTTCTGTGATTTACTAAAAAAAATCTCGCGCACGCAAAGTTTCTGTTTTTCAGCAGAATCAAATCAACTATCATCATAGGTTATCCTATAGGTTCTACTTGGCACAAACACTAATTAAAAGATAAAAACACATATAAACAGAGAGTATATGCAAGATTTATTACTAAACAGAAACAAAAACAAAAACACAAATAAAATTGGGTTGCCTCCCAACTAGCGCTATCGTTTAAAGCCTTTTTAGCTAGGCATTGAGATTTCAATGATGCTCACAAGAAAGACAAGAATTGAAGCACAAAGAGAGCATCATAAAACACGTGACAAACACACTTAAGTCTAACATACTTCCTATGCATAGGGATCTTGTATGCAAACAAATTGTCAAGGCAAGCAAAAACTAGCATATGCAAGGAAGAACATAGAGAAGATAGCAATCTCAACATGAAGAGAGGTAATTTAGTAACATGAAAATTTCTACAACCATATTTTCCTCTCTCATAATAATTACATGTAGGATCATCAGAAAATTCAACAAAATAGCTATCACATAAAATATTTTCAACACGATCCACATGCATGCGAAGTTGACACTTCCAAAATAGTGGGATTAACATTAACTAAAGTCATGACCTCTCCAAACCCACTTTTAATAATATCGCAAACACAATTATCAATCTTATATTCATCATGGGGCTTAAATAAATCTTCAAGATCGTAAGAAACATCATCACCCCAATCATGATCATTACAACAAGTAATAGACATAGCAAAACTAGCATCCCCAAGCTTAGGGTTTTGCATATTATTAGCACAATTGACATCAAGATAATTTATAGTAACATCATTGCAATCATGCTTTTCATCAAAGGAACTACCAAGTATGGGTGCAATAGCAACGATCTCATGTTTAACATAAGGAACTATAGCAAATTCATCTTCATAAATATTGGAATCATGGCCACAAGAATAGCAAGCATCATGTTCAACAAGGGATATTTCAATCAAATCATCGGAATCATCATTGTCTATATATTCATGCATATCATTATTTTCTTCCAAAGCAACAGTCATTCTCTCAATAAATTCTTTGACATAGACATTATGAGCATAGTTTTCATAGCAATATTTAAGTATGTCAAAATTTTCAGATTCGTAGAGAGTAATATCATACTTTTCAATCAAAGAAGCAACTTCATAAGCACCCATAAAAGCAACAAATTCTTCAATTTGTTCGATATCATAGTAACTATAAACACGCTTTGCATAAGTAGATAAGATTTCATTATCATTAAACTCACATAGGTAGGGAAGGTGTTTTTTAGGGTTCTTAGAGCAACAAATAAAATCACAAATTTCACAAAGATTCCAAGCATAACATAGCAATCTGTTTACTTGATCCCATAAGAGTCTCCCTTTTTCAGACAAACGGTGACGCACAAAATGAGCATGCTCATCTAAAGATTTCCCATCAACTAGGCTAGTTGGGGTTTCAGCACGAGCGCATAGGGATCGAAGATGATCCAAGTAGAACACTTTAAGTGGATCCATATCAATAGATTTTAAGCAAGCAAAGATGCAAGCAAATAGAAGGCACATGGTAACACAAGATCGAACGGAAAGAGGGCGAATAAAACGGCAAGGGTGAAGTGGGGGAGAGGAAAACGAGAGGCAAATGGCAAATAATGTAAATGCGAGGGAGATAGGTTTGTGATGGGTACTTGGTATGATTTGACTTGGTGGAAGCCTCCCCGGCAACGGCGCCAGAAATCCTTCTTGCTACGTCTTGAGCTTGCGTTGGTTTTCCTTGAAGAGGAAAGGGTGATGCAGCAATAGTAGCGTAAGTATTTCCCTCAGTTTTTGAGAACCAAGGTATCAATCCAGTAGGAGACTCCTCCAAAGTCCCACGCACCTACACAAACAAACCAAGAACCCGCAACCAACGCAATAAAGGGGTTGTCAATCCCTTCACGGCCACTTGTGAAAGTGAGATCTGATAGAGATAGTATGATAAGATAAATATATTTTTGGTATTTTATAATATAGATGCAAAAGGTAAAGAGGCAAATAAAAGTAGATTGAAAGCAAATATGATAAAAGATAGACCCGGGGGCCATAGGTTTCACTAGAGGCTTCTCTCAAGATAGCATAAGTATTACGGTGGGTGAACAAATTACTGTCGAGCAATTGATAAAAAAGCGAATAATTATGAGATTATCTAGGCATGATCATGTATATAGGCATCACGTCCGCAACAAGTAGATCGACTCCTGCTTGCATCTACTACTATTACTCCACACATCGACCGACTCCTGCTTGCATCTAGAGTATTAAGTTCATAAGAACAGAGTAACGCTTTAAGCAAGAGGGATAAACTCATGCAATATGATGTAAACCCCATCTTTTTATCCTCGATGGCAACAATACAATACGTGCCTTGCAACCCTTTCTGTCACCGGGTAAGGACACCGCAAGATTGAACCCAAAGCTAAGCACTTCTCCCATGGCAAGAACGATCAATCTAGTAGGCCAAACCAAACTGATAATTCGAAGAGACTTGCAAAGATAACTCAATCATACATAAAAGAATTCATAGGAGATTCAAATATTTCTCATAGATAAACTTGATCATAAACCCACAATTCGTCGGATCTCGACAAACACACTTCAAAAAGAGTTTACATCGACTAGATCTCCACAAGAGAGGGGGAGAACATTGTATTGAGATCCAAAAGAGAGAAGAAGCCATCTAGCTAATAACTATGGACCCGAAGGTCTGTGGTAAACTACTCACAACTCATCGGAGGGCTATGGTGTTGATGTAGAAGCCCTCCATGGTCGATTCCTCCTCAGAAAGCACCGCGAAGGCTCCAAGATGGGATCTCGCGGATACAGAAGGTTACGGCGGTGGAAATTGTGTTTCGGTGGCTCCCTGGATGTTTTTGGGGTACGTAGGTATATAGGAGGAAGAAGTACGTCGGTGGCCACCCGAGGGGCCCACGAGACAGGGGGCGCACCCTGTAGGGGTGGGCGCGCCCTACCCTCTCATGGCCGCCTCGGCTACTTCTTGACTTGCACTCCAAGTCCTCTGGATCACATTCGTTCCAAAAATCACGCTCCCGAAGGTTTCATTCCGTTTGGACTCCGTTTGATATTCCTTTTCTTCGAAATACTGAAATAGGCAAAAAAAAAACAGCAATACGGGCTGGGCCTCCGGTTAGTAGGTTAGTCCCAAAAATGATATAAATGTGTAAAATAAAGCCCATAAACATCCAAAAGGGGTAATATAATAGCATGGAACAATCAAAAATTATAGATACGTCGAAGACGTATCATACCCTCTTGCCAAACTCATGGTGAGGTACACAATAGGTCTGGTACGCAGCATAGCATACTTTATAGAACCTATGACTGAGGCATAGCGAATGACTTTTCATTCTCTTTCTATTTTCTGCCGTGGTCGGGTTTTGAGTCTTTACTCAACTTCACACCTTGCAACACAGGCAAGAACTCCTTCTTTGGCTGTTCCATTTTGAACTACTTCAAAATCTTGTCAAGGTATGTACTCATTGAACAAACTTATCAAGCGTCTTGATCTATCTTCTATAGATCTTGATGCTCAATATGTAAGCATCTTCGCCTAGGTCTTTCTTTGAAAAACTCCTTTCAAACACTCTTTTATGCTTTCCAGAAAATTCCACATTATTTCCGATCAACAATATGTCATTCACATATACTTATCAGAAATGTTGTAGTGCTCCCACTCACTTTCTTGTAAATGCAGGCTTCACCGCAAGTCTGTATAAAACTATATGCTTTGATCAACTTATCAAAGCGTATATTCCAATTCCGAGATGCTTGCACCAGTCCATAGATGGATCGCTGGAGTTTGTACATTTTGTTAGCACCTTTAGGATTGACAAAACCTTCTGGTTGTATCATATACAACTCTTGTTTAATAAATCCATTAAGGAATGTAGTTTTGATATCCATTTGTCAGATTTCATAAAATGTGGCAATTGCTAACATGATTCGGACAGACTTTAAGCATCGATATGAGTGCGAAAATCTCATCGTAGTCAACATCTTGAACTTGTCAAAAACCCTTTTCGACAACTCGAGCTTTGTAGATAGTAACACTACTATCAGCGTCCGTCTTCCTCTTGAAGATCCATTTATTCTCAATAGCCTGCCGATCATCATAGATCGCATCATATCTAATAAAGTATGGTTATGACGTTTGGACACACCATTACACTTTGGTGTTCCTGGTGGTGTGAGTTTTGAAACTATTCCACATCTTTTCAAATGAAGACCAAACTCGTAACTCAAATACTCGTCTCCGCGATCAGATCGTAGAAACTTTATTTTTTTGTTACGATGATTTTCCACTTCACTCTAAAATTCTTTGAACTTTTCAAATGTTTCAGACTTATGTTTGATCAAGTAGATATACCCATATCTGCTCAAATCATCTCTAAAGGTCAGAAAATAATGATACCCGCCGCGAGCTTAAACACTCATCGGATCACATACATCAGTATGTATTGATTCCAATAAGTCAGTTGCTCGCTCCATTGTTCCGGAGAACAGTGTCATAGTCATCTTGCCCATGAGGCATGGTTCGCAAGCATCAAGTGATTCCAAAAGCCTATCAGCATGGAGTTTGTTCATGTGCTTTACACCAATATGACCTAAATGGCAGTGCCACAAATATGTTGCACTATCATTATCAACTTTGCATCTTTTGGCATCAATATTATGAATATGTGTATCACTAAGATCGAGATTCAATAAAACATTCGCCTTGGGTGTATGACCACAGAAGGTTTTATTCATGTAAACAAAATAACAATTATTCTTTGACTTAAATGAATAATCGTATTGCAATAAACATGATCCAATCATATTATGCTCAACGAAAACACCAAATAATATTTATTTTAGTTTCAACACTAATCCCGAAGGTAAACGGAATGTGCGATGGTGATCTTATCAACCTTGGAATCACTTCCAACACACATCATCACCTTGCCCTCAACTAGTCTTTGTTCATTTTGTAACTCCTGTTTCGAGTTACTAATCATAGCAACTGAACCAGTATCAAATACCCAGCGGCTACTATGAACACTAGTAAAGTACACATCAATAACATGTATATCATATATACTTTTGTTCACTTTGCCATCCTTCTTATCCGCCAAGTATTTGGTGTAGTACCGCTTCCAGTGACCATTTTCTTTGCAGTAGAAGCACTCAGTTTCAGGCTTGCGTCTAGCTTTGGGCTTCTTCATGGGAGTGGCAACTTGCTTGTCATTCTTCTTGAAGTTCCCTTTCTTTCCCTTGCCCTTTTAATTGAAACTAGTGGTCTTGTCAACCATCAACACTTGATGCTTTTCTTGAGTTCTACCTTCACCGATTTCAGCATCGCCAAGAGCTCGGGGGATTATTTTCATCATCCCTTGCATATTATAGTTCATCACGAAGTTCCAGTAACTTTGTGATAGTGACTAGAGAACTCTGTCAATCACTATCTTATCTGGAAGATTAACTCCCACTTGATTCAAGTGATTGTAGTACTCAGACATTTTGAGCAGATGCTCACTGGTTGAACTATTCTCCTCCAACTTGTAGGCAAAATACTTGTCAGAGGTCTCATACCTCTTGACTCGGGCATGAGTCTGAAATACCAATTTCAACTCTTGGAACATATCATATGCTCCATGGCGTTTCAAAACATTTTTGAAGTCCCGGTTTTAAGCCGTAAAGCATGGTGAACTAAACTATCAAGTACTCATCATACCAAGCTTGTCAAACGTTCATAACGTCTGCATCTGCTCCTGCAATAGTTCTGTCACCTAGCGGTGCATCAAGGACATAATTCTTTTGTGCAGCAATGAGGTTAATCCTCAAATCACGGACCTAGTCCGCTTCATTGCTACTATCATCTTTCAACATAGTTTTTCTCTAGGAACATATCAAAATAAACGGGGAGCTACATCGTGAGCTATTGATCTACAACATAGTTATGCAAATACTATCAGGACTAAGTTCATGATAAATTAAAGTTCAATTGATCATATTACTTAAGAACTCACACTTAGATAGACATCCCTCTAATCATCTGAGTGATCAACCGATCCATATCAACTAAACAATGTCTGATCATCACATGAGATGGAGTAGTTTTCAATGGTGAACATCACTATGTTGATCATATCTACTATATGATTCACGCTCGACCTTTCGGCCTCAGTGTTTCGAGGCCATATCTGCATATGCTAGGCTCGTCAAGTTTAACCCGAGTATTCTGCGTGTGCAAAACTAGCTTGCACCCGTTGTATATGAACATAGAGCTTATCACACCTGATCATCACGTGGTGTCTCAGCACGAAGAACTGTTGCAATGGTGCATACTCAGGGAGAACACTTATACCTTGAAATTTTAGTAAGGGATCACCTCATAATGCTACCGTCGTACTAAGAAAAATAAGATGCATAAAAGATAAACATCACATTCAATCAAAATATGTGACATGATATGGCCATCATCATCTTGTTCCTTTGATCTCCATCTCCAAAGTACCGTCAAGATCTCCATCGTCACCGGCATGACACCAAGATCTCCATCATCTTGATCTTTATTAACATGTCATCACATGGTCGTCTCGCCAATTATTGCTTTTGCAACTATTGCTATTGTATAGCGATAAAGTAAAGCAATTATATGGCGCTTGCATCTTATGCAATAAAGACACAACCATAAGGCTCCTGCCAATTGTCGACAACATTAACAAAACATGATCATCTCATGCAACAATTTATATCTCATCACATCTTGACCATATCAAACATGCCCTGCAAAAACAAGTTAGACGTCCTCTACTTTGTTGTTGCAAGTGTTACATGGCTGCTATGGGCTTTAGCAACAACCGTACTTACCTATGCATCAAAACCACAACGATTTTTCATCAAGTGTGTTGTTTTAACCTTCAACAAGGACCGGGCGTAGTCACACTCGATTCAACTAAAGTTGGAGAAACAGACACCCACTAGCCACACAGTAATGCGAAGCACGGCAGTAGAACCGATCTCATGAACGCGGTCATGTAATGTCGGTCTAGGCCGCTTCATCCAACAATACCGCCGAATCAAAGTATGACATGCTGGTAAGCAGTATGACTATTATCGCCCACAACTCTTTGTGTTCTACTCGTGCATATAACATCTACGCATAGACCTGGCTCGGATGCCACTGTTGAGCACCTCCTAAGCAAGTCAAAGTAGAACCTAATATTGCTACTGTTAAAGATCTCTTGTCGGATAATATTGATGGGCATGTTATTCAATTCTGTGGTGAAACTGCTAGAATTGCTAAATCGTGTGCTAAAGATAAACATAGACCTGTGGTAGGCATGCCTGTTATTGCTGTTAAAATAGGAGATCACTTTTATCATGGCTTGTGTGATATGGGTGCTAGTGCTAGTGTTATACCTATTACCTTGTATGAAGAAATTAAGCATGAAATTGCACCCGCTGAGATAGAAGATATTGATGTCACAATTAAGCTTGCCAATAGGGATACTATTTCACCAGTGGGAATTGTTAGAGATGTTGAAGTCTTGTGTGGGAAAACTAAATATCCCGCTGATTTTCTTGTTCTTTGTTCTCCACAAGATAGCTTTTGTCCCATTATATTCGGTAGACCCTTCTTGAATACTGTTAATGCTATGATAGACTGCGAAAAGAATGTTGTTACTATTGGCTTGGATGATATGGTTCATGAGTTTAATTTCTCTAAATTTAGTAAACAACATCGTGAAGAAGAATTGCCTAGTAAGGATGAAATTATTGATCTTGCTTTTATTGCCGTACCTCCTAGTGATCCTTTGGAACACTATTTGCTAGACCATGGATATGATATGTTTATGAATGAAAGAAGGGAAATAGATGAAGTATTCTTTAAACAGAACCTATTCTGAAACACAATTTGCCTGTTGAAATCCTAGGGGATCCTCCTCCACCCAAGGGTGATCCCGTGTTTGAGCTTAAACCGTTGCTGATAATCTTAAATATGCTTATCTTGATGAAAAGAAAATATATCCTGTCATTATTAGTGCTAACCTTTCAGAGCATGAAGAAGAAAGATTATTGAAAACTCGAAGAAGCATCGTGCGCTATTGGATATACTCTTGATGATCTTAAGGGCATTAGTCCCACTCTATGTCGACATAAAATAAATTTGGAAGCGGATGCCAAACCAGTTCGTGATCCTCAACGACGTTTGAATCCTAAAATGAAAGAAGTGGTAAGAAAAGAAATACTCAAGCTTACGGAGGCAGGTATAATTTATCCCGTTCTTTGATAGTTAGTGGGTAAGTCCTGTCCATTGTGTCCCTAAGAAGGAGGTATTACTGTTGTCCCTAATGATAAAGATGAATTGATTCCACAAAGAATTATTACAGGTTATAGGATGGTAATTGATTTCCACAAATTAAATAAAGCTACTAAGAAAGATCATTACACCTTACCTTTTATTGATCAAATGCTAGAAAGATTATGCAAACATACACATTATTGCTTTCTAGATGGTTATTCTGGTTTCTCTCAAATACCTGTGTCGGCTAAAGATCAATCAAAGACTACTTTTACATGCCCTTTTGGTACTTTTTCTTATAGACGTATGCCTTTTGGTTTATGTAATGCACCTTCTACCTTTCAAAGATGCATGATGGCTATATTCTCTGATTTTTGTGAAAAGATTTGTGAGGTTTTCATGGACGACTTTTTCGTCTATGGTTCCTCTTTTGATGATTGCTTAAGTAATCTTGATCGAGTTTTGCAGAGATGTGAAGAAACTAATCTTGTCTTGAATTGGGAAAAGTGCCACTTTATGGTTAATGAAGGTATTGTCTTGGGGCACAAAGTTTCTGAAAGAGGTATTGAAGTCGATAAAGCCAAGGTTGATGCTATTGAAAAGATGCCATGTCCCAAGGACATCAAAGGTATAAGAAGTTTCCTTGGTCACGCCCGGATTTTATAGGAGGTTCATTAAGGACTTCTCAAAAATTTCTCGACCTCGACTAATTTATTACAAAAAGATGTACCATTTGTCTTTGATGATGATTGTGTAGAAGCATTTGAAATACTTAAGAAAGCATTAGTCTCTGCACCTATTGTTCAGCCACCGATTGGAATTTACCCTTTGAAATTATGTGTGATGCTAGTGATTATCTTTGTAGGTGCTGTTCTAGGGCAAAGAGTTGATAAGAAATTAAATGTCATCCATTATTCTAGTAAGACTCTAGACAATGCTCAAAGAAATTATGCTACTACCGAAAAGGAACTTTTAGCAGTTGTATTTGCTTGTGATAAATTCAGACCCTATATTGTTGATTCTAAAGTAACCATTCACACCGATCACGCTGTTATTAAATATCTTATGGAAAATAAAGATGCTAAGCCTAGACTTATTAGATGGGTTCTCTTGCTGCAAGAATTTGATTTGCATATTGTTGATAGAAAAGGAGCTGAGAACCCCGTTGCAGATAACTTATCTAGGTTAGAGAATGTTCTTGATGACCCACTACCTATTGATGATAGCTTTCCTGATGAACAATTAAATGTCATAAGCACTTCTCATAGCACTCCGTGGTATGCTGATTATGCTAATTATATTGTTGCTAAATTTGTACCACCTAGCTTCACATACCAACAAAAGAAAAAGTTCTTTTATGATTTGAGACATTACTTTTGGGATGATCCACATCTTTATAAAGAAGGAGTAGATGGTGTTATTAGACGTTGTGTACCTGAGCATGAACAGGAATAGATCCTACGCAAGTGTCACTCTGAAGCTTATGGAGGACACCACGCTGGAGATAGAACTGCACATAAGGTATTGCAATCTGGTTTTTATTGGCCTACTCTCTTCAAAGATTCCTGTAAGTTTGTTTTGTCTTGTGATGAATGTCAAAGAATTGGTAATATTAGTAGACGTCAAGAAATTCCTATGAATTATTCACTTGTTATTGAACCATTTGATGTTTGGGGCTTTGATTATATGGGACCTTTTCCTGCCTCTAATGGATACACTCATATTTTAGTTGTTGTTGATTACGTTACTAAGTGGGTAGAAGCTATTCCAACTAGTAGTGTTGATCATAACACTTCTATTAAAATGCTAAGGAAGTTATTTTTCCGAGGTTTGGAATCCCTAGATATTTAATGATTGATGGTGGTTCACATTTTATTCATGGTGCTTCCCGTAAAATGCTTGCTAAATATAACGTTAATTATAGACTTGCATCTCCTTATCACCCGCAGTCTAGTGGTCAAGTAGAATTGAGTAATAGAGAGCTCAAATTAATTTTGCAAAAGACTGTTAATAGGTCTAGAAAGAATTGGTCCAAGAAACTTGATGATGCATTATGGGCCTATAGAACTGCATATAAGAATCCTATGGGTATGTCCTCCGTATAAAATGGTTTATGGAAAAGCATGTCACTTACCTCTCGAACTAGAACATAAGGCATATTGGGCTATTAAAGAGCTCAACTATGATTTCAAACTTGCCAGTGAGAAGAGGTTATTTAATATTAGCTCACTTGATGAATGGAGAACCCAGGCTTATGAAAATGCCAACTTGTTTAAAGAAAAAGTTAAAAGATGGCACGACAAAAGGATACAAAAGCATGAGTTTAATGTAGGTGATTATGTATTGCTATAAAACTCTCGTTTAAGATTTTTTGCAGGAAAACTTCTCTCTAAATGGGAAGGTCCCTACATTATCGAGGAGGTCTACCGTTCCGGTGCCATAAAAATCAACAACTTCGAAGGCACAAATCCGAAGGTGGTAAACAGTCAAAGGATCAAACACTATATCTCAGGTAATCCTATAAATGTTGAAACTAATATTATTGAAACCGTAGCCCTGGAGGAATACATAAGGGACACTTTCGAGCGTTCAGGACTCCAAAAAGGAATAGGTATGTGTTACGGTAAGTAAACCGACTCCAAAACAAATTCTAAGGCAATATTCCTCCGTTTTGGAATATTTAGAAAAATAGAAAAATAAGTAGCAGTCCGGGGAGGACACGAGGCCTCCACGAGGGTGGAGGGCGCGCTCTACCCCCCTGGGCGCGCCCCCCCTACCTCGTGAGCACCTCGTGTGCCCTCCGGACTCTGTTTTCTTGCACGATACGCATTTTGGTCTGTAAAAATTCATTATATATTCTCCCGAAGGTTTTGACGACCGTATCACGCAAATATCCTCTGTTTTCGTTTTGAGCTGTTTCCGTTGCAGATTTGAGGATTCCGGAGACTCGATCATCCTTCTATGAGGGTGAGCCTATGCCATGGAAGGTGTACGACAAGCTTGCATCATCAACAACACCTCCACCGCCAACAACAAATAAGGAGACATAACCACATGGGTATGGGCACTCCCCTTGGCAACTGCCAAGCTTGGGGAGGTCCCCCGGTATCGTATCACCATCACAACTCCTATCTTTACCGTTTTTCTTAGTTCGATCCTATTAGTAGTATCTTGATATAGTAGAATAAAGTCATGGCATGATCTAGTTTTAAAGTTTTGCTTTATGATCCCTCTATGCAATCGAGTCTGTGAGTTATATATAATAAAGATTAGTGTTGAGTCAAGGGCTTGATTACTTTGCCATGATCTTGAGTGAATAAAAGAAAAGAATAAAAAGAAACAAAGAGTTCATATTGGTCTTATTGAAAGTAATGACTTCACATAGAAAGAGTATGATGATTAAAAGTTGTTGGGAGTTGGCAAATATAGTTTTGATCATCGCTGCAATTAATAGGAAGTAATAAGGAGAGAGAGGTTTCACATATAGATATATTATCATTGACATCTTTTATGATTGGGAACACTCATTAAAATATGACATGCTAAAGAGTTGATGTTGGACAAGGAAGACAACGTAATGAGTTATGTTTTCTTATATCTGAGACAAATTATATTGTCATGGATCTCCTACCATGTTGAGCTTGCCTTTCCCCCTCATGCTAGCCAAATTCTCAGCACCAAGTAGAGATACTACTTGTGCTTCCAAATACCTTTAAACCAGTTTAGCCATGAGAGTCCATCATATCTACCTATGGATTGAGTAAGATCCTTCAAGTAAGTTGTCATCGGTGCAAGCAATAAAAATTGCTCTCTAAATATGCATGACTTATTAGTGCAGAGAAATAAGCTTTGTACGAACTTGTTGTGGAAGTAATAAGAGCGACGGACTGCATAATAAAGTTCCACATACAAGGGGCAATATAAAGTGACGTTCTTTTGCATTAAGATTTTGTGCATCCAACCATAAAAGCGCATGGCAACCTCTGCTTCCCTCTGTGAAGGGCTTATCTTTTATTATTATCCTTTACCTTATGCAAGAGTCACGGTGATCTTCACCTTCCTTTTTCATTTTATCCTTTGGCAAGCCCAGCATGTTGGAAAGAACATGATATATATATATATATATATATATATATATATAATTGGATGTAGGGGAGCATGAATTATTATTGTTGACATTACCCTTGAGGTAAAAGGTTGTGGGGCAAAACTACAAGCCCCTATCTTTCTCTGTGTCCGGTTAAAACTCCGTAACCACAAGTATTGCGTGAGTGTTAGCAATTATGAAAGACTAAGTGATAGTTGAGTATGTGGACTTGCTTTTAAGCTCTGACATAGACTCTTTCCGATGTTATGATAAATTGCAGTTGTTTCAATGACTAAGGGTATAATTTGTTGGTGCTCAATAAGGTTTCTGATCCATACTTTGGCTTTGTGAAAAGATCATCATTTGAACATGAGTAATCATATGATAAATCAATATATGTTGCTGTTATGAGAATAATCATGATGCCTTCATGTCCGTATTTTATTTTTATCGACACCTCTACCTCTAAACATGAGGACATATTTATTGTTATCGGCTTTTCACTTGAGGACAAGCGAGGTCTAAGCTTGGGGGAGTTGATACGTCCATTCTGCATCTTGCTTTTATATCGATATTTATCGCATTATGGGCTGTTATTTCACGTTATGTCACAATACTTATGGCTATTCTCTCCTATTTTACAAGGTTTACATGAAGAGGGAGAATGCCAGCAGCTGGAATTCTGGGCTGGAAAAGGAGAAAATATTGAAGGCCTATTCTGTGCAACTCCAAAAGTCCTGAAACTCCACGGAATACCTTAAAATAAATAAAGAAAAATCGTTGCCAAAGATGAAGGCCAGGGGGCCCACACCCTGCTCACGAGAGTGGGGGCGCGCCCCCTACCTTGTGGGCCCCCTGGTGGCTCTCCGACGTCCATCTTCTCCTATATGAAGTCTTTCGATGAGAGAAAAATCAGAAGCAACCTTTCGGGACGAGACTCCGCCGCCACGAGGCGGAACCAATCTAGGGCTCCGGCAGAGCTGTTCTGCCGGGGACACTTCCCTCCGGGAGGGGGAAATCATTGCCATCGTCATCACCAACGCTCCTCTCATCGGGAGAGGGCAATCTCCATCAACATCTTCACCAGCACCATCTCATCTCCAAACCCTAGTTCATCTCTTGTATCCAATTCTTGTCTCCAAGTCCGGGGTTGGTGCTAGTAGGTTGCTAGTAGTGTTGATTACTCCTTGTAGTTGATGCTAGTTGGTTTACTTGGTGGAAGATCATATGTTCAGATCCTTCATGCATATTATTACCCCTCCGATTATGAACATGAATATGCTTTGTGAGTAATTACGTTTGTTCCTGAGGACGCGGGAGAAGTCTTGCTATTAGTAGTCATGTGAATTTGGTATTCGTTCGATATTTTGATGAGATGTATGTTGTCTAACCTCTAGTGGTGTTATGTGAACGTCGACTACATAACACTTCACCATTATTTGGGCCTAGAGGAAGGCATTGGGAAGTAATAAGTAGATGATGGGTTGCTAGAGTGACGAAGCTTAAACCCTAGTTTATGTGTTGCTTCGTAAGGGGCTGATTTGGATCCATATGTTTCATGCTATGGTTAGGTTTACCTTAATACTTTTGTTGTATTGTGGATGCTTGCAATAGAGGTTAATCATAAGTGGGATGTTTGTTCAAGTAAGAACAGCACCCAAGCACCGGTCCACCCACATATCAAATTATCAAAGTACCGAACGTGAATCATATGAACGTGATGAAAACTAGCTTGACGATATTCCCATGTGTCCTCGGGAGCGCTTTTCCTATTATAAGAGCTTGTTTCGGCTTGTCCTTTGCTACAAAAAGGATTGGGCCACCTTGCAGCACCTTATTTACTTTTGTTACTTGTTGCTCGTTACAATTTATCTTATCACAAAACTATATGTTACCACTTATTTCAGTACTTGCAGAGAATACCTTGCTGAAAACCGCTTATCATTTCCTTCTGCTCCTCATTGGGTTCGACACTCTTACTTATCGAAAGGACTATGATAGATCCCCTATAATTGTGGGTCATCAATCTGCATATGCTAGGCTCGTCAAGTTTAACCCGAGTATTCTGCGTGTGCAAAACTAGCTTGCACCCGTTGTATGTGAATGTAGAGCTTATCACACCCGATCATCATGTGGTGTCTCAGCATGAAGAACTGTCGCAACGGTGCATACTCAGGGAGAACACTTGTACCTTGAAATTTTAGTAAGGGATCATCTCATAATTCTACCGTCGTACTAAGCAAAATAAGATGCATAAAAGATAAACATCACATGTAATCAAAATATGTGACATGATATGGCCATCATTATCTTGTGCCTTTGATCTCCATCTCCAAAGTACCGTCATGATCTCCACCGTCATCGGCATGACACCAAGATCTCCATCATCTTGATCTTTATCAACGTGTCATCACATGGTCGTCTCGCCAACTATTGCTTTTGCAACTATTGCAATCATATAGCGATAAAGTAAAGCAATTATATGGCGCTTGCATCTTATGCAATAAAGAGACAACCATAAGGCCCCTGCCAGTTGCCGATAACTTTAACAAAACATGATCATCTCATACAAAAATTTATATCTCATCATGTCTTGACCATATCACATCACAACATGCCCTGCCAAAAACAAGTTAGACATACTCTACTTTGTTGTTGCAAGTTTTACGTGGCTGCTACGGGCTTTAGCAAGAACCGTTCTTACCTACGCATCAAAACCACAACGATTTTTCATCAAGTGTGTTGTTTTAACCTTCAACAAGGACCGGGCATAGTCACACTCGATTCAACTAAAGTTGGAGAAAGCAGACACCCACTAGCCACAGTAATGCGAAGCACGGCAAGAGAACCAGTCTCATGAACACGGTCATGTAATGTCGGTCTGGGCCGCTTCATCCAACAATACCGCCGAATCAAAGTATGACATGCTGGTAAGCAGTATGACTATTATCGCCCACAACTCTTTGTGTTCTACTTGTGCATATAACATCTACGCATAGACCTAGCTCGGATGCCACTGTTGGGGAACGTAGTATTTCAAAAAAATCCTACGATCACGCAAGATCTATCTAGGAGAAGCATAGCAACGAGCGGGGAGACTGTGTCCATGTACCCTCATAGACCGAAAGCGGAAGCATTAAGTAACGCGGTTGATGTAGTCGAACGTCTTCGCGATCCAACCGATCAAGTACCAAACACACGGCACCGCCACGATCTGCACACGTTCAGCTCGGTGACGTCCCTTGAACTCAAGATCCAGCTGAGGCCGAGGGAGAGTTCCGTCAACACGACGGCGTGGTGACGATGATCATGAAGTTACCGGCGCAGGGCTTTGCCTAAGCACTACGAGATATGACCGAGGTGTAAAACTTTGGAGGGGCCACCGCACACGGCTAAAGATCAACTTATGTGTCTATGGGGTGTCCCACTCCCCGTATATAAAGGAGGGGAGGAGGAGGAGGGCCGGCCACAAGGGGCGCGCCCAAGGGGGGATTCCTACTCCTAGTAGGAGTAGGTTTCCCCCTTTCCTAGTCCAAGAAGGAGAAGAAGGAAGGAGAGGAAGAAGAGAAGGAAAGGGGGGCCGGCCCCCCTAGCCCTAGTCCAATTAGGTTTGGGCTAGGTGGGGCGCGTGCTACCTCTTGAGCATGCGTTGTTTTTCCCTTGAAGCGGAAAGGGTGATGCAGCAAAGTAGCGTAAGTATTTCCCTTAGTTTTTGAGAACCAAGGTATCAATCCAGTAGGAGATAACACGCAAGTCACCTAGTACCTGCACAAACAATCAAGAACCTTGCAACCAACGCGATAAAGGGGTTGTCAATCCCTTCACGGCCAATCGCAAAAGTGAGATCTGATAAAGATAGTAAGATAAATATTTTTGGTATTTTTGTTGTATAAATTGAAAAGTAAAGATTACAAAATAAAATAAATGGGAAATTAGAATTATAGATCGGAAACTTATATGATGGAAAATAGACCCGGGGGCCATAGGTTTCACTAGTGGCTTCTCTCATGATAGCATATATTACGGTGGGTGAACAAATTACTGTCGAGCAATTGATAGAAAAGCGCATAGTTATGAGAATATCTAGGCATGATCATGAATATAAGCATCGCGTCCATGTCAAGTAGACCAAAATGATTCTGCATCTACTACTATTACTCCACACATCGACCGCTATCCAGCATGCATCTAGAGTATTAAGTTCATAAGAACAGAGTAACGCATTAGGCAAGATGACATGATGTAGAGAGATAAACTCAAGCAAGATGATATAAACCCCATTTTTTATCCTCGTTGGCAACAATACAATACGTGCCTTGCTGCCCCTACTGTCACTAGGAAAGGACACCGCAAGATTGAACCCAAAGCTAAGCACTTCTCCCGTTGCAAGAAAGATCAATCTAGTAGGCCAAACTAAACCAATAATTCGAAGAGACTTGCAAAGATAACAAATCATGCATATAAGAATTCAGAGAAGAACCAAATAATATTCATAGATAAACTTGATCATAAATCCACAATTCATCAGATCCGGGCAAACACACCGCAAAAGAATATTACATCGAATAGATCTCCAAGAACATCGAGGAGAACTTTGTATTGAGAACCAAAGAGAGAGAAGAAGCCATCTAGCTAATAACTATGGACCCGAAGGTCTGTGGTAAACTACTCACACATCATCGGAGAGGCTATGGTGTTGATGTAGAAGCCCTCCGTGATCGATTCCCCCTCCGGCAGATCGCCGGAAAAGGCCCCAAGATGGGATCTCACGGGTACATAAGGTTGCGGAGGTGGAAAAGTGGTTTCGTGGCTCCCCCAAATGTTTTTAGGGTATAAGAGTATATATAGGCGAAAGAAGTACGACGGTGGAGATCCGTGGGGCCCATGAGGGTGGGGGCTGGCCCTCCTGCCTCGTGGCTGCCTCGCGGAGTTCCAGACTTCAACTCCAAGTCTTCTGGATTGCGTTTGTTCCAAGAAATATCATCGCGAAGGTTTCATTCCGTTTGGATTCCGTTTGGTATTCCTTTTCTGCAAAACACTGAAATAGGCAAAAAACAGAAACTAGCACTGGGCCTTCGGTTAATAGGTTAGTCCCAAAAATAATATAAAAGAGCATATTAAAGCCCATTAAACATCCAAAAGAGATAATATAATAGCATGGAACAATCAAAAATTATAGATACGTTGGAGACGTATCAAGCATCCCCAAGCTTAATTCCTGCTCGTCCTCGTGTAGGTAAATGATAAAAACAGAATTTTTGATGTGGAATGCTACCTAACATATTTTTTTATTGTGGCATGAATGTTCAGATCCGAAAGATTCAAGACAAAAGTTTACTATTGACATAAAAATAATAATACTTCAAGCATACTAACCAAGCAATTATGTCTTCTCAAAATAACATAGCCGAAGAAAGCTCATCCCTACAAAATCATATAGTTTGGCTATGCTTCATCTATGTCACACAATATGCTCCCATCATGCACAACCCTGATGACAAGCCAAGCAATAGTTTCATAATTTAGTATTCTCAAACTTTTTCAACTTTCACGCAATATATGAGCGCGAGCCATGGACATAGCACTATAGGTGGAATAGAATGGTGGTTGTGGAGAAGACAAAAAAGAGGAAGATGGTCTCACCTCAACTAAGCGTATCAATGGGCTATGTAGATTCCCATCAATAGATATCAGTGTGAGTGAGTAGGGATTGCCATGCAACGGATGCACTAGAGCTATAAGTGTATGAAAGCTCAACTAAAGAAACTAAGTGGGTGTGCATCCAACTCGCTTGCTCACGAAGACCTAGGGCATTTGAGGAAGCCCATCATTGGAATATACAAGCCAAGTTCTATAATGAAAAATTCCCACTAGTATATGAAAGTGACAACATAAGAGACTCTCTATCATGAAGATCATGGTGCTACTTTGAAGCACAACTGTGGAAAAAGGATAGTAACATTGTCCCTTCTCTCTTTTTCTCTCATCATTTTTTTTGGTGGGCTTCTTTAGCCTCTTTTTTTATTTGGGCTTCTTTGGCCTCTTTTTTTATTTGGGCTTCTTTGGCCTCTTTTATTTTTTTTCGTCCGGAGTCTCATCCCGACTTGTGGGGGAATCATAGTCTCCATCATCCTTTCCTCACATGGTACAATGCTCCAATAATGAAGATCATCACACTTTTATTTACTTACAACTCAAGAATTACAACTCGATACTTAGAACAAAATATGACTCTATGTGAATGCCTCCGGGGGTGTACCGGGATATGCAATGAATCAAGAGTGACATGTATGAAAAATGAATGGTGGCCTTGCCACAAATACGATGGCAACTACATGATCATGCAAAGCAATATGACAATAATGGAGCGCGTCATAATAAACGGAACGGTGGAAAGTTGCATGGCAATATATCTCGGAATGGCTATGGAAATGCCATAATAGGTAGGTATGGTGGCTGTTTTGAGGAAGGTAAGTGATGGGTTCATGGTACCAGCGAAAGTTGCGCGGCACAAGAGAGGCTAGGAATGGTGGAAGGGTGAGAGTGTGTATAATCCATGGACTCAACATTAGTCATAAAGAACTCACATATTTATTGCAAAAATATACAAGTCATCAAACCCAAAGCGCTACGCGCATGCTCCTAGGGGGATAGATTGGTAGGAAAAGACCATCGATCGTCCCCGACCGCCACTCATAAGGAAGGCAATCCAAGAAACACCTCATGCTTCAAATTTGTCACACAACGGTTACCATACGTGCATGCGAGACTTGCAAACCCTAACACAAGTATTTCTCAATTTCACAATTACTCAACTAGCACGACTCTAATATCACTATCTTCATATCTCAAAACAACTATCAAGTATCAAACTTCTCATAATATTTCATGCACTCTATATGAAAGTTTTTATTATATCCATCTTAAATGCCCATCATATTAGGACTAATTTTATAACCAAAGCAAATTACCATGTCGTTCTAAAAGACTCTCAAAATAATATAAGTGAAGCATGAGAGATCAATAATTTCCATAAAATAAAACCACCACCGTGCTCTAAAAAGATATAAGTGAAGCACTAGAGCAAAAGTACCTAGCTCAAAAGATATAAGTGAAGAGCATTGAGTATTCTAATTAATTCCGATTCATGTGTGTCTCTCCCAAAAGGTGTGTACAGCAAGGATGATTGTGGTAAACTAAAAAGCAAAGACTCAAATCATACAAGACGCTCCAAGCAAAACACATATCATGTGGTGAATAAAAATATAGCCTCAACTAAAGTCACCGATAGACGAAGACGAAAGAGGATGCCTTCCCTGCATCCCCAAGCTTAGGCTTTGGTTGTCCTTGAATTTTACCTTGGGGTGCCTTGGGCATCCCCAAGCTTAGGCTCTTGCCACTCCTTATTCCAAAATCCATCAAATCTTTACCCAAAAACTTGAAAACTTCAAAACACAAACTTAACAGAAAATCTCATGAGCTCCGTTAGTATAAGAAAACAAATCACCACTTTAAGGTACTGTAATGAACTCATTATTTATTTATATTGGTGTTAAACCTACTGTATTCCAACTTCTCTATGGTTCATACCCCCCGATACTACCCATAGATTCATTAAAATAAGCAAACAACACACGAAAAACAGAATCTGTCAAAACAGAACAGTCTGTAGTAATTTGATTCATACGCATATGTAACATCCCAAATTTTCAATTTGGAATGTTATACATAGAGCATCATTGCATATCATATTTTTTCGTTGCATTTTCTTTGCATTTTGCTCGATCCTAAAAATTCTACACAACTCAAGGACCCACAGGGAGAGTTGGGGATTTTCGTTATTTTCATATTTGAGTTTTCTCAAATTTTGAAAATAGGATCAATTGAGTGTAATTATATTATCTTCAATTATTTCTCTTACAAAAATATGAGAGAGGGAATAAAAGGACTTTCCCAAAATAACGAAATAATGAAGATTTAATAATAAAATCAAATAAGATTTCTTTTGGAGTTTTTCACCTTTTTATTTAAATTTAGGAAAAATGAGCGTTTTTCAAAATTGCATTTAGGCCCCAAATAAATGTTCATTAAATCCTTCTTGATTGTAGAAGCCAGGGAAAATTTATTTCGGGATTTTTGGAGTCCGTTTGGTACTTCTTTTTTTTCTGCGAGTTATTTATTTAAAAAAAAAGCGCACCGCCTTACGGGCCGTACCCGAGCGGGACTTTGCTCGGGGGCGCTGTATATAAAGCCGCCCCCCTCCCCCCGGCGCCTCAGCCCACCCGAGCCTGCCCGAGGTTCATCGCCGCCTCGATTTCTGTGCAGGTTTTTTAAAAAAAATGATCGGTTTTCTTCGATTTTTTTCCGTTTTTTTTATTTTTTATTTATTTTTTTATTCTTATTTTTATTATTTTTTATTTTATTTTGTTTCGGTTTCGGTTAATTAACGAACGTCCGTTCGTTAACCCGTTCGTCGTTTTTCTTTTTCTCGGATTTAATCCGTGATTTTTCTGATCGCGATTCCAGATCCGATTTTTGTTTTAGTATAACTTTTCGCTCGTTTATCGGAATCAGGCGATTCAAGCGCCTGGAGTTTCGTCTCGAAACCCTCTTTCCGAATAATCTACTTAAACAAGTTTTTGCATCTATAAAGTTTGACCTAGATCCAGATTAGTAAAACGAAGTTGTTTTCTTCCGCCGTTTGACTTTCGTTGCTTCGTTTGATTTGATTCTTTTTGCAAACCGGAGTTCTTAAGTTGAACAATATGGTTAAATCTATTAGAGTTTTACCTGTGCATTAGATGAGTATTTATTGTATGCTTGTTTGTTTTTCTGCGATAGATTACCCGGAGTGCGCCGCTTGTTACTTCGAGTCTCTAGGTTTCGTGGATCATCAGCAAGGCAAGTAACACTTTGATCATACTCTTCTCATACCCAGTTTTTATGCATTAGATTTATTCCTCAAACACTTGCATGATTAGGATCTAATTAAATTGTGGGATGGGAAGTAGATGAGGTAGTACCTATTACCTGTTTTACTATCAACCCTTGGGAGTTACTTCTATGTTTGCTTATTATGCCATGCTATGCTAGTAGACGTGGATTGGGTGAGTGTATCCATGACAGGTGTGAGATTGTTATTTAATGGTTTATTTAAGGTGGCAACTTAAACACACATCTGGGTGGATTGAGGCACCTGGTTTCCATCAGGACTTGCCTGTATTTCTTCGGACCGCCACCCAGGCTCAAAGGGATCATGAGATTATTCAAACTAGAAACTTCCATGTGCAGCCACAAGCCATTATGGGCTCTGGCGTAGTTGACTAAGTTGTGCGAACTCTTACGGGTAGACTAGCAGATGTAGGGGTTGTAGGTTGGTACGGTCTACCCACATGTAAGGTGCTAGCGCTTCTGAAAGACTATGTCTCGGTCATCCGTCTCTCAAACACCATGTAGTGCGAGAAACCAAACGGAGGCGATCGAGTCTTGTGGGGAGAAGTGCGCAAACCTCTGCAGAGTGTAGAAACTAATCATGGTTAGCCGTGTCCCCGGTTATGGACATCTTGAGTATCTAGTACCTGGATATCATGTGAATCTCATCATGTTACTTCTAATTAATATTGTTGGGTTTGTTAATGAGTACTTTTAATTGGGATTGAGAATGCTGTCAACCATTCTCAACGTTTCACAACCACCATGATAGTTAAATAAAGTTATTCCTTTGAAGTAGGGAAAATTTGGCTTTATGCAAAAATTGTAACCATAGAGCTTTCCACCAGCCATATATGCATGCAGTATAGGCTATTTATTCCATTATTCTCTATGTGTTACATTGCCAGCATATTCCATGTCTTTGACCCGTTTTCGGGCTGCAACGTTTCATGTTGCAGACTTTTTAGACGACGAGTAAGGTGCATAGGTCGTGGTTCTATACTCAGTGATGCCGTTGGAGTTGATGGACTCGCTTATTCTTCCAAGCCTTCCGCTGTTATCGTTATTAGATGGCCTTAAGCCATATTTATTTTATTAAGTTCTCTCTTGAGACATTCGATTGTAATAAGTGTGTGATTACTCTGTTATAAATCCTTCAAGTATTGTGTGGTGTCAGCATTACTGATCCAGGGATGACACTGAGCACAGAGATCAGACTGTTTGAGGTCTGGTCGCTACAGAGATGGTATCAGAGCACACGCTGACTGTAGGAGACGAACATTAAGCTAAAGCCCTATATCACTACTCTCTCTTCTCATTTCTGACTCCTCATCTTTTCTACTCTTTTAGGATGACGAAAGCGAGGATCAAGTTCACCCAGCCGGATGAAGATACACCCTTTGGACGACACCTGAAGGAAGTCACTATGTACCTAAACATAGGATTACCAAGCTTCACCGGGACCTACAATTTCACTTTACCCGAAGAAGAGCGCTGGAAGATTCAAGCTCAAGTTCCCGGAAGGACGTTTGCGCCAATCACGGAGCCCATAGAGTGTGTTTTCAATGCACCAACCTGGAGTTTGGGAAAGAGCATGGCAGCTCACATAACCATGGGGCGCATTGGAGAAGTTTATAAAGAAGACCTCAAGGATACTATCTACCAGATTTGCGACGCCGAGATGAACAATGGGAGATGGTTGGCACTAAGAAGGATCGATCCATTGCAGCTTTTATCCAGAGTTAAACCAGCACATTCGACGCCAGGAGAACCGGATGTCTTGTGAGACATGATGGAGTTGAAGACAGCAAAAGCCAAGATTATCGAACTAGAAGGAGAACTGAAGGCCACTCGCAAGGACTACATGGAGGAGATTGTAGCTCTAGTGGGACAAAACGGCGATCTTAAGGAGAAGATTGAAGAACTCATGGGAAATTCAGCACCCGGAGGAGAAGATGAAGATAGCACCTGTCCAGAGAACTACATCATCATCAACGACACCGATTCCGATCCTAGTGATGATGATTACGAAGATGAAGCTGGAGCAGATATCATGGAGTCTTCATCGGAGCAGTTTTTCTAAGTTGACCACCATAACAGTAGTAGATTACCCCCATGTTATATTAGTTTTAGTTTCAGCACTTTGTAACGATAGATAGACCGTTGTATGCCCTTGTTTGAATTGATTGGAGTGATATTGTGTGATTTGTCTCATGTGCATATGGGTAGTGTTTATCTCTAGACCTCATTCTATTCTAAATTCTCGTCTTTTCTTAAAACCCTCAGATGCCTCCGAGACGCGAGCCCGAATTTGTTTTCCCGCCAGAGATCACTCAGTTGATTCAGCAGCAGAATGCCTTGATTCAAACATTGGTACAGAACCAAGGCAACAACAATAACCCACCGCCACCACCACCTGTTGACCATTTGACCCGTTTCTTAAGGTTGAATTCGCCGGTGTTTTCCAGTAGCACCGAGCCGATTGTTGCAGATGATTGGCTCCATAAGATAGGGAGGAGTTGACCACTACAGGATGTCTGAGATGGAGAAAGGGTGAAATTTGCCGCACATCAGCTTGAAGGACCCGCAGCAGCATGGTGGGAGAATTTTACAGCCACTTACCCTATAGACACTGTCACATGGGATCAGTTTCAGCAAGCTTTCCGTACTGCCCATGTTTCAGCAGGAGCTATGGCCATGAAGAAGCGTGAGTTTCGCAACTTACGCCAAGGAGGACGGACAGTTGGCGATATCACGAGATGATTTGATAAGCTAGCACGTTATGCCCGGATAGCGTTGCTACGGATGCAACTAAGCAGGAGAAGTTTCTAGAAGGACTGAATGATGAGCTGAGCATGCAGTTGATGGTAGCCACTTTCAATAACTACCAGGAGTTAGTAGATCGTGCGCTTATGATTGAAGGAAAGCAGCAGCAGATTGAAAATCGCAAGAGGAAGTATGGACATGGGAGGAATAACTCTGGAGCTCAGCAGAAACTTCGCTTTACCCCAAAGACAGGAGGACAATTTCATCATACCCATGGAGGAGGTAGCTCGCACAACCATAATGGCACCAAGAATGGGAACGGGAATGGAGGAAGCAATGGACAGAACCGCACCAACCCGTCAACACCATCCAAGGTAGACTGAGCCACATCACTTGCTTTAAGTGCATAAGGCTGGACATTATGCAAACGAATGTCCGAAGCCGAATGGAAATGGCAATGGAAGCTCGGAAAGAAGCCGAACTCTTTCAATAAAGTACAAGTGAACCACGTTACCGTGGAGGAGGTTGAAGCTTCAGCCGGATGCGATAATAGGTAAGTTTTTGGTTAAGTCATTTACTGCAGTTGTTCTTTTTGATACTGGTGCATCGCATTCATGCATATCAAGGGGAATTGTGGATAAGTACAAATTACCAACCCAAGCCCTTAGGTCACTCATGCTAGTAACCACACCCCGGAGCAGAATACATGGCTAGTATATGGTGTGATCGACTGCCATTAAGGATTGGACACTATGTTTTTCCCTCGGACCTAATAGTTCTGGAATCCCAAGGATTGGATGTGATATTAGGCATGGATTGGTTATCGAAGTATGGAGGAACATAGATTGCGCCAAGAAGTCAATTTTGCTTACCACTCCAGAAGGAAGGAGAATCAAGTATGTATCACGGCATGAGCCGAGGAGAGCACATGTAAATTCCTTATCAGGAGTTGTGCAGGAAGAAGTACCAGTGGTAAGGGATTTCCCGGACGTCTTTCCGGAAGAGTTGCCAGGCATGCCACCGGATAGAGACATTGAGTTTCGATTGAACTCTTGCCGAACCTTTGGGCCGATATCTAAGAGACCGTATAGGATGCCAGCCCAAGATTTGGAGGAATTAAGAAGCAGATTAAGGAGTTACTGGATAAAGGTTTTATTCGCCCAAGTTCTTCACCTTGGGGATCACCAGTACTTCTAGTGGAGAAGAAGGATGGATCCTTAAGAATGGTTGTTGATTATCGTGGATTGAATGAAGTGACCATTAAGAACAAGTACCCGTTCTTAGATGATCAATGACTTGTTTGACCAATTGCAAGGAGCTAAGGTGTTTTCAAAGATCGATTTGCGATCGTGGTACCATCGATTGAAGATTCGAGAGCAGGATATACCTAAGACGGCTTTTACCACCAGGTATGGGCTGTATGAGTACACCGTTATGTCATTTGGTCTGACTAACGCACCTGCCTATTTTATGAACATGATGAACAAAGTGTTTATGGAGTTTTTGGATAAGTTCGTCGTGGTGTTCGTTGATGATATTTTGGTTTACTCGAAGAATGAAGAGGAACATAAGGAGCATTTGCGTTTGGTACTCGAAAAGCTCAGAGAACACCAGTTGTATGCCAAGTTCAGCAAGTGTGAGTTTTGGTTGAAGGAAGTTAGATTTCTTGGACATGTTATCTCCGGAGAAGGTATAGCAGTAGACCCCACTAAAGTTGTCACTGTAACAAACTGGGAAGCGCCAACAACAGTCGGAGAGATCCGGAGTTTCCTTGGACTAGCAGGATATTACCGGAGATTCATTGGGAATTTCTCAAGAATTGCGAAGCCTATGACATAATTGTTGAAGAAGGATACCAAGTTCATTTGGACCGAGGAGTGTGAAGCTAGTTTCCAAGAGTTGAAGAAACGTTTGGTTACCTCACCAGTGTTAATTCTGCCAGATCAGACCAAGGATTACGAGGTATATTGCGACGCTTCACGTCGAGGACTTGGAGCAGTGCTTATGCAGGAGGGGAGAGTTGTTTCATATGCTTCACGACAGCTTAAGCCTCATGAGCTAAATTATGCTACGCATGATTTGGAGTTAGCAGCCGTAGTGCATGCGTTGAAAACATGGAGACATTTCCTCATTCGAAATCATTGTGAGGTGTATACGGATCACAAGAGTTTGAAATACATTTTCACTTGAAGGAGCTGAATCTCGTGCAAAGGAGATGGTTGGAACTCATCAAAGATTATGATATGAGATTGCATTATCACCCCGGAAAGGCTAACGTTGTAGCAGACGCCTTGAGCCGTAAGAGTCACGTCAACACACTAATGACGGGAGAAATACCAAAGGAGTTAGCCGAGGATCTTCGAGAGCTATGTTTGGAAATAGTTCCGAGAGGCTACGTAGCAGCACTGGAGATTCAGTCAACTTTGATGGACAAGATCAGGGAAGCTCAGAAGACTGATAAAGAGATTGCCTCTATAAAGGAGAAAATGAGCAAAGAAAAGCAAAGGGATTTCGTGAGGACGAGCACGATACCCTATGGTTTGAGGACCGTATTTATGTGCCCAATGACCCGGAGATCAGGAAGTTGATTCTACAAGAGGCACATGATTCACCATATTCGATTCACCCAGGAAATACCAAGATGTATTCGGATTTGAAGATTACTTTCTGGTGGACCGGAATGAAGAAGGATATTGCGTAGTACGAGTGGCCAGTTTGTGATGTATGTCGAGGGTGAAGGCGTAACATCGAAGCCGGCAGGATTGTTACACCATTGCCTATACCCGAATGGAAGTGGGATAAACAAGGTATGGATTTCATCACAGGATTACCCAGGACTCGTTCAGGCTATGACTCAATTTGGGTTATAGTCGACCGTTGACGAAGGTAGCTCATTTCATTCCAGTAAAGACTACCTATAGCAGTGCCAAATTGGCTAAGATATACATGACCAGGATTGTATGCTTGCATGGAGTTCCGAGGAGTGTCGACGATAGAGGAACCCAATTTACCTCAAAGTTACAGGCGATTGCATGAAACTTTGGGAACCGGTGAGTTTAGCATGACTTTCCATCCACGCATGTATGGACAAACCGAGAGAGTCAACCAGATTTTGGAGGATATGCTTAGAGCTTGTGCTTTGGATTATGGATCAAGTTGGGATGACAATTTGCCGTATCGTAGTTTTCTTATAACAACAGTTACCAAACCGATCCTGAAGATGGCACCTTTCAAGCCTTGTACGGAAGGAGGTGCAGGACCCCGTTGTTGTGGGATGAAGTTGGAGACCGCCACTTGTTTGGACCGAATTTGATTAAGGAGTCTGAACAGAAAGTAAAGTTGATTCGCGATAGGCTCAAGGTAGCCCAGTCAAGACAGAAGAGTTATGCAGATTCAAAACGCAAGGAGACCGAATACAAAGTCGGAGACAGAGTTTATCTTCGAGTATCGCCGCTTCGAGGAGTTAAGCGTTTTGGAGTTAAAGGAAAGTTAGCACCTCGATTTGTAGGACCTTATCGAGTTTTGGAACGTATGGGAGAAGTTGCGTACAAGTTGGAATTACCCGAAGGATTGTCGGGGAGTTCATGATGTGTTTCATGTTTCTCGGTTGAAGAAGTGTCACGCAGAGATGGCTGATATACCACCGAGAGATACCGTACACCGAAGCGATTCAGTTGAATGATGATTTGACCTATGAGGAGAAACGGTTAAGATTACGGAGTATGCCGCAGAGTCACCCGCAAAGAAGGTCATTAAGTTTTGCAAGGTTCGGTGGAGCCACCACACAGAGGATGAAGCCACACAGGAGCGAGAGGAAGATTTGCTTAAGGACCACACTCACCTATTTTCTAGCCAACCCGAATCTCGAGGGCTAGATTCATCTTAAAGAGGTAGGTTTGTAACATCCCAAATTTTCAATTTGGAATGTTATACATAGAGCATCATTGCATATCATATTTTTTCGTTGCATTTTCTTTGCATTTTACTCGATCCTAGAAATTCTACACAACTCAAGGACCCACGGGGAGAGTTGGGGATTTTCGTTATTTTCATATTTGAGTTTTCTCACATTTTGAAAATAGGATCATTTGATTTTAATTATTTTATCTTCAATTATTTCTATTACAAAAATATGAGAGAGGGAATAAAATGACTTTCCCAAAATAAAGAAATAATGAAGATTTAATAATAAAATCAAATAAGATTTATTTTGGAGTTTTTCGCCTTTTTATTTGAATTTAGGAAAAATGCGCGTTTTTCAAAATTGCATTTAGGCCCCAAATAAATGTTCATTAAATTCAGCCTGATTTTAGAAGCCGGGGAAATTTTATTTCGGGATTTTTGGAGTCCGTTTGGTACTTCTTTTTATTTTTTTTCTGCGAGTTATTTATTTAAAAAAAAGGCGCAAACCTCTGCAGAGTGTATAAACTAATCATGGTTAGCCGTGTCCCCGGTTATGGACATCTTGAGTATCTAGTACCTGGATATCATGTGAATCTCATCATGTTACTTCGAATTAATATTGTTGGGTTTGTTAATGAGTACTTTTAATTGGGATTGAGAATCATCAACCATTCTCAATGTTTCACAACCACCATGATAGTTAAATAAAGTTATTCCTTTGAAGTAGGGAAAATTTGGCTTTATGCAAAAACTGTAACCATAGAGCTTTCCACCAGCCATATATGCATGTAGTATAGGCTATTCATTCCATTATTCTCTATGTGTTACATTGCCGGCATATTCCATGTCTTTGGCCCATTTTCGAACTGCAACGTTACATGTTGCGAGACTTTTAAACGACAGTAAGGTGCATAGGTCGTGGTTTTATACTCGGTGATGCCGTTGGAGTTGATGGACTCGCTTATTCTTCCAAGCCTTCCGCTGTTATCGTTATTAGATGGCCTTAAGCCATATTTATTTTATTAAGTTCTCTCTTGAGACATTCGATTGTAATAAGTGTGTGATTGCTACTCTGTTATAAATCCTTTGAGTATTGTGTGGTGTCAGCATTACTGATCCAGCGATGACACTGAGCATAGAGATCAGACTGTTTGAGGTCTGGTCGCTACAGCATACTTTTGTAACTCCAAAAATTCTGAAAAACTAGGACGACATAGACAATTTGTTTATTGATCTACTGCAATTGGAATTGGTATTTTATCACTATCTGGTTATTTTTAACAATTGTTTTTGTGAGTAGAAAGTCTCTGTCTTTTTCAGCAAGATCAGATAATTATCACCCAATAAGATCCTATAGGTTTTACTTGGCACAAACACTAATTAAAACATAAAACCACATCTAACTAAAGGATAGATCAATTATTTATTACTAAACAGGAAAAAAGCAAGAAACAAAAATAAAATTGGGTTGCCTCCCAACAAGCGCTATCGTTTAACGCCCCTAGCTAGGCATAAAGCCAAGAATAGATCTAGGTATTGTTATCTTTGGTATGCAATCCATAAGTGGCTCTCATAATTGATTCATAAGGTAATTTAATTTTCTTTCTAGGAAAGTGTTCCATGCCTTTCCTTAACAGAAATTGGAATATAATATTTCCTTCTCTCATGTCAATAATTGCACCAATCGTTCTAAGGAAAGGTCTACCAAAAATAATAGGACATGTAGGATTGCAATCTGTAGCGACCAGACCCGAATGGATCAAGTCTCTGTGCTCAGTGTCATCCACAGATCAAGAATCTTGACACCACACAAGATTTGAAGGATTTATAGCGAGTAGCAATCACACACTTATTACATCCTTGTCCACAAAGGAACTTAATACAATAATATGGCTTAAGGCCATCTAATAATAACAATGGAAGGCTTGGAAGATAAGTGAGTCCATCAACTCCATCGGCATCATCGAGTATAGAACCACGACCTAACACCTTACTCGTAAATGCGAAAAAGTCTCAGAACGTGAAAGTTGCAGCCCGAAAACGGGTCAGCACATGGAATATGTTGGCAATGTAACACATAGAGGGCAATGAAAGAATAAGCCTATACTACATGCATATATGGCTGGTGGAAAAGCTCTACGGTTACATTTTTGCATAAAGCTAGTTTTTCCCTACAACAAAGGAATAATTTTATTTAACTATCATGGTGGTTGTTAAACATTGAGAATGGTTGACAAGATCCTCAATCCCAATTAAGAGTACTCATTAAAACCCAACAACATTTATTTGAAGTAACATGTTGAGATTCACATGATATTCAAGTACTAGATACTCAAGATGTCCATAACCGGGGACACGGCTAATCATGATTAGTTTATACACTCTGCAGAGGTTTAGCACTTTTCCCCACAAGACTCGATCGCCTCCGTTTGGTTCTCGTGACTACATGGTGTTTGAGAGACGGATGACCGAGACACAGACCTTTCGAGCGCTTAGCACCTTACTTGTGGGTAGACCGGTACACCTACTTTCCCCTACATCTCGCTAGTCTACCCGTAAGAGTTCGCACAACTTAGTCAACTATGCGGACCCCATAATGGCTTGTGGCTGCACACGGAAGTTTCTAGTTTGAATAATCTTATGATCCCTTAGAGCACAGGTGGCGGTCCAAGAAATACAGGCAAGTCTCGATGGAAACCAGTGCCTCAATCCACCCAGATGTGTGTTTAGGTTGCCACCTTAGATAAACCATTAAATTAACAATCTCACATCTGTCATGGATATCACTCACCCAATCCACGTCTACTAGCATAGCATAGCATAATAAGCAAACGTAGAAGTAACTCCCAAGGTTTCATAAGTAAAACAGTAATAGGTACTACCTCAATCTACTTCCCAAACCCACAATTTAATTAGATCCTAATCATGCAAGTGTTTGAGGGCTTGATCTAATGCAATAAAACTGGGTAGTAGAAAAGGTATGATCAAGTGTTACTTGCCTTGCCGATGATCCATGAGACCTAGAGATTCAAGTAACAAGCGGCGCACTCAAGGTGATCTAACGCAGACAAACAACAAGAATAAAATACGTACTCATCTAATGCACGGGGAAATCTCGAATAAAAGATCTAACCAGATAGTTCAACTTAAGAACCCTGATTGCAAAAGAATCGAATCAAATAAAGCATCGAAAGTCGAAACTCGAGAGAGAACGACTCGGTTTAGCAATCTGAAACTAGGTCAAAATTTTACAGTAGCAAAACTCTGTGTAAGTAGGTTAGTCGGAACGGCGGTTTCATAACGAAACTCCAGGCGCTTGAATCACCTGATTCCGATAAACGAGCAAGAAATAAAACAGGTTTGAAAATTGGATCGAAATCGAATCAGAAAAATAATGGATTAAATCCGATTAAAAGAAAACGACGAACGGATTAAATAACGGACGTTCGTTAACAGAACTAATCCAACGAACACATTCATTGAAACGAACGGTTCGGTGAACGTTCGTTAATTAAGAAAACCGAAAAAAAACCATCTAGGTTTTGAAAAAAAAAACCGAACAACGAATCGAAAACCGGATCGGGTTTTTCTAAAAAACGGATCGGGCGGCGGCGAGGCTACCTCGGCTAGTCGCCGGGCGTGAGCTCCGGCCCGCGGGCGGCGTGGGGTCCCGGGTCGGGCGGGTCGGCGGGTGGCGGGTGGCGAGCCGGCGAGCGGCGGCGACAAGCGGCGGCGGCGTCCTTCGGCCGGGCCTCGGGTGAGGGGCGGGCGGCTCGAGGTGAGGAGAGAGGGGGTGGCGGCGGTATAAATAGGAGGGGGCTCCGGTGCCTTGGGGAGGGGGCACGGCGGGGTCCCGGCGTGCCGAGCCGGGACTTCGGCGGCGGCGGCGGGACTCCTCGCGCCACGAGGGGAGGCGCTGGCCGGGCGGCGGGTTGGGCCGGCTGGGCCTTAGCCCAAAGCAAGCGGCGTGGATTTTTTTTTTAAAAACAAAACTAAACGAATTTAAAATAAAACCAAACGAACTCCAAATTAAATAAAATTAATTTTCCCCGACTCCTAAAAATGAGTCGAACAAAATGAACTTTAAAAACGGCAAACATGCATATTTTTTTTTTTAAAAAAGCTCATTTTTGCCTAAGCAAAATAACTCTTCCAAAACCAAATTTTGATTTATTTATAATATCTTCATTTTTCCTAAATATTGGGAAAGTCATATTATTCCCTCTCTTAAGTTTTTTTATAGGAAAATTTTATGAAGATAATTAAATAAATCCAATGATCCTATTTTCAAAATTTGAGAAATCCCAATTATGAAAATAATGAAACTTCCAACTCTCCGAGGGTCCTTGAGTTGCGTGAAATTTTCTAGGATCGGAAAAATGCGAGAAAATATGATATGCATGATGACCTAATGTATAACATTCCAAATTGAAAATTTGGGATGTTACAAACCTACTCTTAAGATGAATCTAGCCCTCGAGATTCGGGTTGGCTAGAAAATAGGTGAGGGTGGTCCTTGAGCAAAACTTCCTCTCTTTCCTGTGTGGCTTCATCCTCGGTGTGGTGGCTCCAATGAACTTTGCAAAACTTGATAACCTTGTCATGGGTAACTCACTGGCATAATCGAGAATCTTAACGGTTTTTCCTCATATGTCAAGTCATCCTTCAATGAATTGCTTCCAGTGGCACTGTGTCTCTTAACGGTACCTCTGCTATCTCGGGTGACATTTCTTCAATCGAGAAACATGGAATACATCATGAACTCCCGACAGTCCTTCCGGCGGTTCCAACTTATAAGCAACTTCTCCCATGCGTTGCAAAATCTTATACGGTCCAACGAAGCGTGGTGCTAACTTTCCTTTAACTCCAAAACGCTTAACTCCATGAAGCGGGATACTCTGAGATATACTGTCTCCAACTTCATACTCAATCGCTGCGCTTTGAATCGGCATAGCTCTTTTGTCCGGACTGGGCTACCTTGAGCACATCTCGAATCAACTTAACTTTCTGTTCGCACTCCTTACTCAAATCTGGTCCTATCTACTGACGATCTCCAGTTTCGTCCCATGATAACGGTGTCCTGCACCTCCTTCCATACAAAGCCTCGAAAGGTGCCATCTTCAAGCTGGTTTGGTAACTGTTGTTGTAGGAAAATTCTGCATACGGCAAATTATCATCCCAGCTAGATCCATAATCTAGGGCACAAGCTCTCAGCATGTCCTCCAGAATCTGATTGACTCTCTCAGTCATCCATCGGTGCATGGGTGGAAAGCTGCATCTTTGAATTCAATCGGGTTCCCAATGTTTCGTGCAACCGGTTCCAAAATTTCGAGGTAAACCGGGTTCCTCTATCTCGATACGATGCTCCTCGGAACTCCGTGTAAGCACACAATTCTGGTCATGTATATCTTTGCCAACTTAGCACTGCTATAGGTGGTCTTGGTCGAATGAAATGAGATACCTTTGTCAAACGGTCGACTATAACCCAAATCGAGTCATAACCTGAACGGGTCTTTGGCAAACCTGTGATAAAATCCATGCCTAGTTTATCCCACTTCCATTCGGGTATCGGCAATGGTTGTAACAATCCTCTGGCTTCGATGCTCTGCCTTTACTTTCGACATATATCGCAAATCGCTACATACTCCGCAATATCCTTCTTCATTCGGTCCACCGAAAGTATTCTTCAAATCCAAATACATCTTGGTATTTCTGGGTGAATCGAATAGGGTGAATCATGAGCTTCTTGTAAAATCAACTTCCTTATCTACGGGTTATTGGGCACATAAACACGGTCTTCAAACCATAGGGTATCGTGCTCATCCTCACGGAATCCTTTAGCTTTTCCTTTGCTCATTTTCTCGTTTATAGAGGCAACTTCCTTATCCGCCTTTTGGGCTTCTCTCGATTTTGTCCATTAGTGTTGATCAATCTCCAATGCCGCTACATAGCCTCTCGGAACTATTTCCAAACATAGCTCTCGAAGGCCCTCGGCTAACTCATAGGGTATTCCTCCCATCTTTAGGGTATTGACGTGGCTCTTACGGCTCAATGCGTCAGCTACAACGTTAGCCTTTCCGGGGTGATAATGCAATCTCATATCATAATCCTTGATAAGTTCTAACAATCTCCTTTGTCTGAGATTTAATTCATACGTGTGAAGATGTACTTCAAACTCTTGTGATCCGTATATACTTCACAATGATTTCCAATGAGAAAATGTCTCCATGTCTTCAAGGCATGCACAACGGCTGCTAACTCCAAATCATGTGTGGCATAATTCAACTCATGGGGCTTAAGTTGTCGTGAAGCATACGAAACAACTCTTCCTTCCTGCATAAGCATCGCTCCAAGTCCTCGGCGTGAAGCGCCGCAATACACCTCATAATCCTTGGTCCGATCCGCAAAATTAACACTTTGGTGAGGTAACCAATCTTTTCTTCAACTCCTAAAACTTGCCTCACGGTCCTCAGTCCATATGAATTTGTTATCCTTCTTCAACAATTCTGTCATAGGCTTGGCAATCCTTGAGAAATTCTCAATGAATCTTCGGTAGTATCCTGCGAGTCCAAGGAAACTACAATCTCTCCAAGCTGCCGTTGGTGCTTCCCATTTGGTTATGGTCTCAACCTTTGTGGGGTCAACTGCTATTCCTTCTCCGGATATAACATGTCCGAGAAATCCAACTTCCTTTAGCCAAAACTCACATTTGCTGAACTTGGCATACAACTGGTGTTCCCTCAGTTTCTCCAAAACCAATCGCAATTGTTCCTTGTGTTCCTCTTCATTCTTCGAGAAAATCAAAATGTCATCAATGAACACCACGACGAACTTATCCAAAAACTCCATAAACACTTTGTTCATCGTGTTCATGAAATAGGTCAGCGTTAGTCATCCAAATGACATAACGGTATACTCGTCAGTCCATATCTCGTGGTGAATGCTGTCTTGGGTATGTCCTGCTCCCGAATCTTCAACTGATGGTACCCTGATCGCAAGTCGATCTTGGAAAACACTTTAGCTCCTTGCAAGCGATCAAACAGATCATTTATCATAGGTAGTGGGTACTTGTTCTTGATTGTTACTTCATTCAATCCACGATAATCAACAACCACTCTCAAAGATCCATCCTTCTTCTCTACTAACAGTACTGGTGATCCCCAAGGCGAAGAACTTGGGCGTATAAAACCTTTATCCAATAGCTCCTTAATCGCTTCTTGATTTCCGCCAAATCGTATGCGGGCATCCTATATGGTCGCTTCGATATTGGGCCTGTTCTCGCAAAAGTTCTATCAAAAACTCAATGTCTCTATCCGGTGGCATTCCCGGCAATTCCTCGTGAAATACATCAGGTAATCCTTCACTCTTTGGTACTTCTTCCCGCACAACTCACGATAAGCAATTTACATGAGCTCTCCTCAGCTGATGCCGTGATACATACTTAATCCTTCTTCCTTCTGGTGTTGTGAGAAAAATCGTCTTACTTGCGCAATCGATGTTTCCTCCATACATCGACAGCCAATCCATACCGAGAATTACATCAAATCCTTGAGATTCCGTAATGATCAAATCCGTCGGGAATACATGCCTTCCTATACTTAATGGCACGTGAAAACATCCTTGTTCGGCCATATACTCCGCTCTGGTGAGCTTACTAGCAAAGGGTTTTAAGAATCCGAGTAGGTAGGCTATACTTCTCTACAAATCCCTTGATATGTATGAATGCGATGCACCGTATCGAAAAGAACTAGTGCGATAAATGACTTAACCAAAAACTTACCGATTATTGCATCGGGCTGATCTTCAACCTCCTCCACATCAATGTGGTTCACCCGTCCCCTGTTGAAAGGGTTGGGCTTCTTTCGAGCTTCCATTGCCATTTCCATTACGCCTTCGGGCAGTCATTGGCATAATGCCCGATCTTGCGGCACTTAAAGCAAGTAATATGACTCGGGTCTACTTTGGATGGTGTTGACGGGTTGGTGCGATTCTCGTCTGCTTCCTCCATTCCGTTCCCATTCTTGGTGCTGTTATGGTTATGCGAATTACCTCCTCCATGGGTATGCTGAAACTGAATTCCTGATTTAGGGGTATAACGAGGTTTCTGCTGAGCTCGAGTTATACTTCCCTTGCCCATACTTCCGCTTGCAGTTCTCAATTTGTCTGCTTTCCTTCAATCATGAGGGCTCGGTCTACTAACTCCTGGTAGTTATTGAAACTGGCTACCATCAACGGCATCTTGAACTCATCATTCAGTCCTTCTAGAAACTTCTCCTGTTTAGTCAGATCGGTAGCAACGTCATCCGGGGCATAACGTGCTAATTTACTAAAGTCATCCACGCATCTGCCAACAGTCCTTCCTCCTTGGCGTAAGTTGCGAAACTCACGCTTCTTCATGGCCATAGCTCCTGCTGAAACATGGGCAAATGGAAAGCTTGCTGAAATTGATCCCATGTGGCGGTGTCTACAGGTAAGTGGTCGTGAAATTCTCCCACCATCTTTGCTGCGGGTCCTTCAAGCCGATGTGCTGCAAACTTCACTCTTTCTCCATCCGCATCCCGCAGTGGTCAACTCCTTCCTATCTTATGAGCCAGTCATCTACTACAATCGGCTCGGTGCTCTTTGGAATACACCGCGGGTTTAGTCTAAGGAAACGAGTTAGATGATCCGCAGTGGTGGTGGTGGTGGTGGGTTGTTGTTGTTGTTGCCTGGTTACGCACCAATGTTTGAATCAGTATTCTCACCGGATCGGTTGGGTGATCTCTGGCGGAAAAACAAATCCGGGGTCGCGTCTCGGAGGCATCTGATGGGTTTAGAAAAGATGAGAATCTAAGAATAGAGTGGGGTCTAAGGGGAATCACTACCCAATTGCACATGAGCAATGCACACAAAATCACTTCATTCAATCAAACAAAGGCTTACAACGATCTAACTATCGCAAAAGTGCGTGTACTATAATGTTTACATGGAGGGAATACTACTAATATGTGGGAGACTTCTACTAATTTGAACCGGTGGAAGACTCCATAATGTCCGCCTCGACTTCGTCTTCAAAGTCGGGTTCACTTGGATCCGAATCGGTGTCGTCGATGTTGATGTAGTCGCTGGGCAATCGACATACTGGTCTTCATTCCTGAGCGCCAACTTCTTCTTGAGTTCTTCGATCTACGTACTTAAGATCGTTATTGTGTCTTGCCGAGCTACGATCTCGTCCATGTAGTCCTTGCGTGTTGTCTTTAGTTCTTCTTCAAGTTCGATGATCCTTCCCTTTGCATTCGCAACTCCAACATATCATTGCACATCCGGTTCTCCTGGCGTCGAATGTGCTGGTTTAACTCTGGATGAACGCTGCAATGGATCTATCCTTCTTGGTGCTGACGACGTCCCATTGTCATCTCGGCGTCCGCAAATCTGGTAGATAGTGTCCTTGAGGTCTTCTTGATAAACTTCTCCAATGCGTCCCATGGTGATGTGAGCTGCCATGCTCTTTCCCAGACTCCAAGTTGGTGACTGAAAACACTATCTATAGGCTTGGTGATTGGGGCGAATGTCCTTCCTGGAACGTGAGCTTGAATCTTCCAGCGCTCCTCTTGCAGAGTGGCGTTGAAAGTCCCTGAAGCTTGGTAGTCCAATGTTCGTGTACTTGGTAACTTCCTTCAAGTGAAATCCAAAAGGTGTGCCTTCATCCGGTTGGGTGTACTTGATCTTCGCGTCCGTCATCCTAAAGAGAGTAGAAAAGATGAGGAGTTAGAAAATGGGAAGAGAGTAGTGACCTATGGCTTTAACTTAGTGGTCGTGTCCTACAGTCAGCGTGTGCTCTGATACCATTCTCTGTAGCGACCAGACCCGAATGGATCAAGTCTTTGTGCTCAGTGTCATCCCTGGATCAAGAATGTCGACACCACACAAGATTCAAGGATTTATAGCAGAGTAGCAATCACACACTTATTACATCGTTGTCCACAAAGGAACTTAATACAATAATATGGCTTAAGGCCATCTAATAATAACAGCGGAAGGCTTGGAAGATAAGTGAGTCCATCAACTCCATCGGCATCATCGAGTATAGAACCACGACCTAACACCTTACTGTAAATGCAGAAAAGTCTGCAACGTGAAAGTTGCAGCCCAAAACGGGTCAAGACATGGAATATGTTGGCAATGTAACACATAGAGGGCAATGAAAGAATAAGCCTATACTACATGCATATATGGCTGGTGGAAAAGCTCTCTGATTTACATTTTTGCATAAAGCTAGTTTTTCCCTACAACAAAGGAATAATTTTATTTAACTATCATGGTGGTTGTTAAACATTGAGAATGGTTGACAGCATCCTCAATCCCAATTAAGAGTACTCATTAAAACCCAACAACATTTATTTGAAGTAACACGTTGAGATTCACATGATATTCAAGTACTAGATACTCAAGATGTCCATAACCGGGGACACGGCTAATCATGATTAGTTTATACACTCTGCAGAGGTTTATGACTTTTCCCCACAAGACTCGATCGCCTCCGTTTGGTTCTCGCACTACATGGTGTTTGAGAGACGGATGACCGAGACATGACCTTTCGTAAGCGCTTAGCACCTTACTTGTGGGTAGACCGGTACACCTACTTTCCCCTACATCTCGCTAGTCTACCCGTAAGAGTTCGCACAACTTAGTCAACTATGCGAGCCCATAATGGCTTGTGGCTGCACACGGAAGTTTCTAGTTTGAATAATCTTATGATCCCTTAGAGCACAGGTGGTGGTCCAAGAAATACAGCAAGTCCTGATGGAAACCAGTGCCTCAATCCACCCAGATGTGTGTTTAGGTTGCCACCTTAGATAAACCATTAAATTAACAATCTCACATCTGTCATGGATATCACTCACCCAATCCACGTCTACTAGCATAGCATAGCATAATAAGCAAACGTAGAAGTAACTCCCAAGGTTTCATAAGTAAAACAGTAATAGGTACTACCTCAATCTACTTCCCAAACCCACAATTTAATTAGATCCTAATCATGCAAGTGTTTGAGGGCTTGATCTAATGCAATAAAACTAGGTAGTAGAAAAGGTATGATCAAGTGTTACTTGCCTTGCTGATGATCCGCGAGACCTAGAGATTCGAAGTAACAAGCGGCGCACTCAGGGTGATCTAACGCAGACAAACAACAAGCATACAATAAGTACTCATCTAATGCACGGGGAAATCTCGAATAAAAGATCTAACTAGATAGTTCAACTTAAGAACCCTGATTGCAAAAGAATCGAATCAAATAAAGCATCGAAAGTCGAAACTCGAGAGAGAACGACTCGGTTTAGCAATCTGAAACTAGGTCAAAATTTTACAGTAGCAAAACTCTGTGTAAGTAGGTTAGTCGAACGGCGGTTTCAGAACTAAACTCCTGTGCTTGAATCACCTGATTAGATAAACGAGCAAGAAATAAAACAGGTTTGAAAATTGGATCGAAATCGAATCGGAAAAATAACGGATTAAATCCGATTAAAAGAAAAACGAACGGATTAAATAACGGACGTTCGTTAACGTAACTAATCCAACGAACACATTCATTGAAACGAACGGTTCGGTGAGCGTTCGTTAATTAGGAAAACCGAAAAAAATAAAACCATCTAGGTTTTGAAAAAAAAACGAACAACGAATCTAAAACCGGATCAGGTTTTTCTAAAAACCGGATCGGGCGTGGCGAGGGCTACCTCCGGCTAGTCGCCAGGCTCCGGCTCAAGGCGGTGGGGTCCGTCAAGGGTCGGCGGGTGGTGGGTGGCGGATGAGGCGGGCGACGGCAGCGGCGGTGTCCTTCGGCGGCGGCTCGGGTGAGGCGGCGGCGGCTCGAGGTGAGGAGAGAGGGGTGGCGGTATAAATAGGAGGGGGCTCAAGCCTTGGGGAGGGGCACGGCCGAGGTGGGCGTGGCCGAGCCGACGGACTCGGCGGCGGCGGACTCCTCCAGCGCCATGAGGAGGCGCCGGGCCGGGCGGCGGTTGGGCAGGCCTTGGCCCAGTGGGCGGATTTTTTTAAACAAAACTAAACGAATTTAAAATAAAACCAAACGAACTCCAAATTAAATAAAATTAATTTTCCCCGACTCCAAAAAATGAGTCGAACAAAATGAACTTTAAAAACGGCAAACATGCATATTTTTTTTAAAAAAAAGCTCATTTTTGCCTAAGCAAAATAACTCTTCCAAAACCAAATTTTGATTTATTTATAATATCTTCATTTTTCCTAAATATTGGGAAAGTCATATTATTCCCTCTCTTAAGTTTTTTTATAGGAAAATTTTATGAAGATAATTAAATAAATCCAATGATCCTATTTTCAAAATTTGAGAAATCCCAATTATGAAAATAATGAAACTTCCAACTCTCTCCGAGGGTCCTTGAGTTGCGTGAAATTTTCTAGGACCGGAAAAATGCGAGAAAATATGATATGCATGATGACCTAATGTATAACATTCCAAATTGAAAATTTGGGATGTTACACAATCTATATCAAGAACAATGAAATCTACGGGCACATAATTCCTATTAGCAACAATAAGAACATCATTAATTCTTCCCATAGGTTTCTTAATGGTGGAATCCGCAAGGTGCAAATTTAAAGAACAATCATCAAATTCACGGAAACCTAACACATCACACAAAGTTTTTGGAATCGTGAAAACACTAGCACCCAAGTCACACAAAGCATAGCATTCATAATCTTTAATCTTAATTTTAATAGTGGGTTCCCATTCATCATGAAGTTTTCTAGGAATAGAAACTTCTAGTTCAAGGTTTTCTTCATAAGATTGCATTAAAGCATCAATGATATTTTTAGTGAAAGCTTTATTTTGATTATAAGCATGAGGAGAATTTACCACAGATTGTAAAAAGGAAATACAATCTATCAAATAGCAATTATCATAATTAAATTCCTTTAAATCCAAAATAGCGGGTTCATTGCTATGTAAAGTTTTGACCTCTTCAATCCCACTTTTATTAAATTTAGCATCAAGATCTAAAAACTCCGAATCATTGGGACGCCTTTTAACTAAAGTTGACTCATCTCCAGTCCCATATTTATCAAGATTCATATTGGAAAGCAAAGATTTAATAGGAGTAACATCAATCACTTTTATATCTTCATCCTTATTATTGTCAAAACTAGAAGAACATGCTTTCACAAAGCAATCTTTTTAGCACGCATCCTAGCGGTTCTTTCTTTGCACTTATCAATGGAAATTCTCATGGCTTTGAGAGACTCGTTGATATCATGCTTAGGTGGAATATATCTAAGTTTCAAAGAATCAACATCAAGAGAAATTCTATCCACGTTCCTAGCCAACTCATCAATCTTAAGCAATTTTACTTCAATCAAAGCATTGAAATTCTTTTGCAAACTCAAAAGTTCTTTAACACTAGTCAAAAAATCATAGGGCATCTTATTAAAAATTCCATAAGAGTTGTTGTAGGAATTACCATCATTATTAGAGGAATTATTAGGAAACAGACTAGAATTAAAGTTTCCTATATACGCGTTGTTACCAAAATTGTTCCTACCAACAAAATTCACATCCATAGATTCATTACTATTCTCAATCAAAGTGGACAAAGGAATATCATTAGGATCAGAAGAAACACTTTTATTAGCAAACAATTTCATAAGCTCATCCATCTTTCCACTCAAAACATTAATCTCTTCAATCGCATGAACTTTTTACTAGTGGATCTTTGATTGTGCCATTAAGAATAATTAACCATAATATTATCTAGGAGTTTAGTAGCTTCTCCTAAAGTGATTTCCATAAAAGTGCCTCCCGCGGCCGAATCTAAAAGATTTCTAGAAGCAAAATTCAATCCGGCATAAAAAATTTGAATAATCATCCATAAATTCAAACCATGTGTAGGGCAATTACGTATCATTAATTTCATCCTCTCCCAAGCTTGTGCAACATGCTCATGATCAAGTTTCTTGAAATTCATAATATCGTTTCTAAGAGAGATGATCTTAGCTGGAGGAAAATACTTAGAGATGAAAGCATCTTTGCACTTATTCCATGAATCAATGCTATTTTTAGGCAAAGAAGAGAACCAAGTTTTAGCACGATCTCTAAGAGAAAACGGAAATAGCTTCAATTTAACAAATCATTATCCACATCTTTCTTCTTTTGCATATCACAGAAATCAACAAAGTTGTTTAGATGGGTAGCAGCATCTTCACTAGGAAGGCCAGAAAATTGATCCTTCATGACAAGATTCAACAAAGCAACATTAATTTCACAAGATTCAGCATCGATAATAGGAACAATCGGAGTGCTAAAAAAATCATTGTTGTTGGTATTGGATAATTCACATAATTTAGTATTATCTTGAGCCATCGTGACAAACAATCCAACACACAAGCACACAAGAAGTAAGCAAAAAGAAGCGGACGGGAAAGAGGCGAAGAAAAGGCAAGGGTTTTTTAAAATCGTTTTAGAAGTGGGGGAGAGGAAAACGAGAGGCGAATGGAAAATAATGTAATGCGAGTGAGAAGAGTTTGTGATGGGTACTTGGTATGTCTTGACTTGAGCGTAGATCTCCCCGGCAACAGCACAAGAAATCCTTCTTGCTACCTCCTGAGCATGCGTTGGTTTTCCCTTGAAGAGGAAAGGGTGATGCAGCAAAGTAGCGTAAGTATATATTTCCCTCGGTTTTTGAGAACCAAGGTATCAATTCAGTAGGAGATAACACGCAAGTCACCTAGTACCTGCACAAACAATCAAGAACCTTGCAACCAACGCGATAAAGGGGTTGTCAATCCCTTCACGGCCAATCGCAAAAGTGAGATCTGATAAAGATAGTAAGATAAATATTTTTGGTATTTTTGTTGTATAGATTGAAAAGTAAAGATTGCAAAATAAAATAAATAGGAAATTAGAATTATAGATCGGAAACTTATATGATGGAAAATAGACCCGGGAGCCATAGGTTTCACTAGTGGCTTCTCTCATGATAGCATATATCACGGTGGGTGAACAAATTACTGCCGAGCAATTGATAGAAAAGCGCATAGTTATGGGAATATCTAGGCATGATCATGAATATAGGCATCACGTCATGTCAAGTAGACCGAAACGATTACGCATCTACTACTATTACTCCACACATCAACCGCTATCCAAAGATGCATATAGAGTATTAAGTTCATAAGAACAGAGTAACGCATTAGGCAAGATGACATGATGTAGAGGGATAAACTCAAGCAATATGATATAAACCCCATCTTTTTATCCTCGATGGCAACAATAAAATACGTGCCTTGCTGCCCCTCATCCTTTGGGAAAGGACACCGCAAGATTGAACCCAAAGCTAAGAACTTCTCCCATTGCAAGAAAGATCAATCTAGTAGGCCAAACTAAACCGATAATTTGAAGAGACTTGCAAAGATAACAAATCATGCATATAAGAATTCAGAGAAGAACCAAATAATATTCATAGATAAACTTGATCATAAATCCACAATTCATCGGATCTCGGCAAACACACCGCAAAAGAATATTACATCGAATAGATCTCCAAGAACATCGAGGAGAACTTTTTATTGAGAACCAAAGAGAGAGAAAAAGCCATATAGCTAATAACTATGGACCCGAAGGTCTGTGGTAAACTACTCACACATCATTGAGAGGCTATGGTGTTGATGTAGAAGCCCTCCGTGATCGATTCCCCCTCTGGCAGATCGCCGGAAAAGGCCCCAAGATGGGATCTCACGGGTACAGAAGGTTGCGGCGGTGGAAAAGTGGTTTCGTGGCTCCCCCTGATGTTTTTAGGGTATAAGAGTATATATAGGCGAAAGAAGTACGTCGGTGGAGCTCCATGGGGCCCATGAGGGTGGGGGCGCGCCCTCCTGCCTTGTTGCCGCCTCGCGGAGTTCCAGACTTCAACTCCAAGTCTTCTGGATTGCGTTTGTTCCAAGAAAGATCATCGCGAAGGTTTCATTCTGTTTGGACTCGGTTTGGTATTCCTTTTCTGCAAAACACTGAAATAGGCACAAAAAAACAAAACTGGCACTGGGCCTCCGGTTAATAGGTTAGTCCCAAAATTAATATAAAAGAGCATATTAAAGCCCATAAAACATCCAAAACAGATAATATAATAGCATCGAACAATCAAAAATTATAGATATGTTGGAGACGTATCAGCGCGCGCCACACCTTGGCATGCCTCCTCTCTTCCACCACTAGGCCCATGAGGCCCAATAACTTCTCGGGGGGATTCCGGTAACCCCCGATACCGAAACGACCCGAACCATTCCGGTGTCCGAATGTAGCCTTCCAATATATGAATCTTTATGTCTCGACCATTTCGAGACTCCTCGCCATGTCCGTGATCTCATCTGGGACTCCGAACAACCTTTGGTACATCAAATCACATAAACCCATAATACAAATCGCCATTGAATGTTAAGCGTGCGGACCTTATGGGTTCGAGAACTATGTAGACATAATCGAGACACATCTTTGGTCAATAACCGATAGTGGAACCTGGATGCTCATATTGGTTCCTACATATTCTACGAAGATCTTTATCGGTCAAACCGCATAACAACATACGTTGTTCCCTTTGTCATCGGTATGTTACTTGCCCGAGATTCGATCGTCGGTATCATCATACCTAGTTCAATCTCGTTACTGGAAAGTCTCTTTACTCGCTCTGTAATGCATCATCCCGTGACTAACTCATTAGTCACATTGCTTGCAAGGCTTATAGTGATGTGTTGGGGAACGCATTAATTTCAAAAAAATTCCTACGCACACGCAAGATCCATCTAGGTGATGCATAGCAACGAGAGGGGAGAGTGTTGTCTACGTACCCTCATAGACCGAAAGCGGAAGCATTATGACAACGCGGTTGATGTAGTCTTACGTCTTCACGATCCGACCGATCCTAGTACCAAAAGTACGGCACCTCCGAGATCTGCACATGTTCGGCCAGGTGACGTCCCACGAACTCTTGATCCAACTGAGTGTCGAGGGAGAGCTTCGTCAGCACGCCGGTGTGATGACGGTGATGATGAAGTTACCGACGCAGGGCTTCGCCTAAGCACTACAATGATATGACCGGGGTGGAAATCTCTGGAGGGGGCACCGCACACGGCTAAGCAATCAACTTGTGTGTCTATGGGGTGCCCCCCTCCCCCGTATATAAAGGAGTGGAGGAGGGGAGGGACCGGCCCTCTCTATGGCGCGCCCTAGGGGAGTCCTACTCCCACCGAGAGTATGATTCCCCCCCCCCCTTCCCTAGTTGGAGTAGGAGAGGAAGGAAGGAGGAGAGAGGGAGGAAGGAAAGGGGGGAGGCCCCCTCGCAATTCGGATTGGGCTTGGGGGGCGCCCCCTCCTAGGCTGCCTCCTCCTCTCTCCCCCAAAGGCCCAATAAGGCCCATATAGTCCCCGGGGGTTCCGGTAATCCCCCGGTACTCTGATAAATGCCCGAACTCACCCGAAACCCTTCCGATGTCCAAATATAGCCATCGAATATATCGATCTTTATGTCTCGACCATTTTGAGACTCCTCGTCATGTCCGTGATCAAATCCGGGACTCCGAACAACCTTCGGTACATCAACACACATAAAATCATAATACCGATCATCACCGAACGTTAAGCGTGCGGACCCTACGGTTTCGAGAACTATGTAGACATGACCGAGACTCATCTCCGGTAAATAACCAATAGCGGAACCTGGATGCTCATATTGGTTCCTACACATTCTACGAACATCTTTATTGGTCAAACCGCATAACAACATGCATTGTTCCCTTTGTCATCGGTATGTTACTTGCCCGAGATTCGATCGTCGGTATCTCAATACCTAGTTCAATCTCGTTACCGGCAAGTCTTTTTACTCGTTCCGTAATGCATCATTCCGCAACTAACTCATTAGTCACATTGCTTCCAAGGCTTATAGTGATGTGCATTACCGAGAGGGCCCAGAGATACCTCTCTGATACTCGGAGTGACAAATCCTAATCTTGATAACTCAACAAACACCATCGAAGACACACCAGAGAGCATCTTTATAATCACCCGATTACGTTGTGACGTTTGAAAGCACACTAAGTGTTCCTCCGGTATTCGGGAGTTGCATAATCTCATAGTCATAGGAACATGTATAAGTCATGAAGAAAGCAATAGCAATAAACTAAACGATCAAGTGCTAAGCTAACGGAATGGGTCAAGTCAATCACATCGTTCTCTAATGATGTGATCTCGTTAATCAAATGACAACTAATGTCTATGGCTAGGAAACTTAACCATCTTTGATTCAACGAGCTAGTCAAGTAGAGGCATACTAGTGACACTCTGTTTGTCTATGTATTCACACATGTACTAAGTTTCCGGTTAATACAATTCCAGCATGAATAATAAACATTTATCATGATATAAGTAAATATAAATAGCAACTTTATTATTGCCTCTAGGGCATATTTCCTTCAGTCTCCCACTTACACTAGAGTCAATAATCTAGATTACATTGTAATGATTCTAACACCCATGGAGTCTTGGTGTTGATCATGTTTTGCTCGTGAGAGAGGCTTAGTCAACAGGTCTACAACATTCAGATCTGTATGTATCTTGCAAATCTCTATTTCTCCCTCCTTGACTTGATCGCGGATGGAATTGAAGCGTCTCTTGATGTGCTTGGTTCTCTTGTGAAATCTGGATTCCTTTGCCAAGGCAATTGCACCAGTATTGTCACAAAAGATTTTTATTGGACCCGATGCACTAGGTATGACACCTAGATCAGATATGAACTCCTTCATCCAGACTCCTTCATTTGCTGCTTCCGAAGCAGCTATGTATTCCGCTTCACACATAGATCCCGCCACGACGCTTTGCTTAGAACTGCATCGACTTACAGCTCCACCGTTAAATATAAATACGTATCCGGTCTGTGACTCAGAATCATCCGGATCAGTTTCAAAGCTTGCATCGACGTAACCATTTACGACGAGCTCTTTATCACCTCCATAAACGAGAAACATATCCTTTGTCCTTTTCAGGTATTTCAGGATGTTCTTGACCGCTATCCAGTGACCCACTCGTGGATTACTTTGGTACATCCCTGCTAAAAAAATAGCAAGGCACACATCAGGTCTGGTACACAGCATTGCATACATGATAGAACCTATGGCTGAAGCATAGGGAATGACTTTCATTTTCTCTCTATCTTCTGCAGTGGTCGGGCATTGAGTCTGGCTCAACTTCACACCTTGTGACACAGGCAAGAACCATTTCTTTGCTTGATCCATTTTGAACTTCTGCAAAACTTTATCAAGGTATGTGCTTTGTGAAAGTCCAATTAAGCATCTTGATCTATCTCTATAGATCTTGATGCCTAATATATAAGCAGCTTCACCGAGGTCTTTCATTTAAGAACTCTTATTCAAGTATCCTTTTATGCTATCCAGAAATTCTATATCATTTCCAATCAACAATATGTCAGCCACATATAATATTAGAAATGCTACAGAGCTTCCACTCACTTTCTTGTAAATACAGGCTTCTCCAAAAGTCTGTATAAAACCATATGCTTTGGTCACACTATCAAAACGTTTATTCCAACTCCGAGATGCTTGCACCAGTCCGTAAATGGAGCGCTGGAGTTTGCACACTTTGTAGCATCCTTTGGACTGATAAAACCTTCAGGTTGCATCATATACAACTCTTCTTCCAGAAATCCATTCAGGAATGCAGTTTTTTCATCCATTTGCCAAATTTCATAATCATAAAATGCAGCAATTGCTAACATGATTCGGATGGACTTAAGCATCGCTACGGGTGAGAAGGTCTCATCATAGTCAACTCCTTGAACTTGTCAAAAACCTTTCGCAACAAGTCGAGCTTTGTAGACAGTAACATTACCGTCAGCGTCAGTCTTCTTCTTGAAGATCCATTTATTCTCAATGGCTTGTCAATCATCGGGCAAGTCAACCAAAGTCCACACTTTGTTCTCATACATGGATCCCATCTCAGATTTCATGGACTCAAGCCATTTCGCAGAACCTGGGCTCATCATCGCCTCCTCATAGTTGGCAGGTTCGTCATGGTCAAGTAACATGAACTCCAGAACCGGATTACCGTACCACTCTGGTGCGGATCTTACTCAGGTTGACCTACGAGGTTCAGTAGTAACTTGATCTGAAGTTATATGATCATCATCATTAGCTTCCTCGCTAATTGGTGTAGGAGTCACACGAACTAATTTCTGTGATGAACTACTTTCCAATAAGGGAGCAAGTACAGTTACCTCATCAAGTTCTACTTTCCTCCCACTCACTTCTTTCGAGAGAAACTCCTTCTCTAGAAAGGATCCATTCTTAGCAACGTATGTCTTACCTTCGGATATGTGATAGAAGGTGTACCCAACAGTCTCCTTTGGGTATCCTATGAAGACACATTTTTCCGATTTGGGTTCGAGCTTATCAGCTTCAAGCTTTTTCACATAACCATCGCAGCCCCAAACTTTAAGAAACGACAACTTGGGTTTCTTGCCAAACCACAGTTCATAAGGTGTCATCTCAACGGATTTAGATGGTGCCCTATTTATCGTGAATGCAGCCGTCTCTAAAGCATAACCCCAAAACGATAGCGGTAAATCAGTAAGAGACATCATAGATCGCACCATATCTAATAAAGTGCGGTTACGACGTTCGGACACACCATTACGATGTGGTATTCCGGGTGGTGTGAGTTGCGAAACTATTCCGCATTGTTTCAAATGAAGACCAAACTCGTAACTCAAATATTCTCATCCATGATCAGATCGTAGAAACTGTATTTTCTTGTTACTATGATTTTCCACTTCACTCTAAATTCTTTAAACTTTTCAAATGTTTCAGACTTATGTTTCATCAAGTAGATATACCCATATCTGCTAAAATCATCTGTGAAGGTGAGAAAATAACGATACCCGCCGCGAGCCTCAATATTCATCGGACCACATACATCAGTATGTATGATTTCCAACAAATCTGTTGCTCGCTCCATTGTTAGGAGAACGGCGTTTTAGTCATCTTGCCCATGAGGCATGGTTCGCAAGTACCAAGTGATTCATAATCATGTGATTCCAAAAGTCCATCAGAATGGAGTTTCTTCGTGCGCTTTACACCAATATGACCCAAACGGCAGTGCCACAAATAAGTTGTAGTATCATTATCAACTCTGCATCTTTTGGCTTCAATATTATGAATATGTGTGTCACTACTATCGAGATTCAACAAAAATAGACCACTCTTCAAGGGTGCATGACCATAAAAGATATTACTCATATAAATAGAACAACCATTATTCTCTGATTTAAATGAATAACCGTCTTGCATCAAACAAGATCCAGATATAATGTTCATGCTTAACGTTGGCACCAAATAACAATTATTCAGGTCTAAAACTAATCCCAAAGGTAGATGTAGAGGTAGCGTGCCGACGGCGATCACATCGACTTTGGAACCATTTCCCACGCGCATCGTCACCTTGTCCTTAGCCAATCGAGTTGCAAATATTAGCAACAAAACCAGTATCAAATACCCAGGTACTACTGCGAGTATTAGTAAGGTACACATCAATAACATGTATATCACATATACGTTTGTTCACCTTGCCATCCTTCTTATCCGCCAAATACCTGGGGCAGTTCCGCTTCCAGTGACCAGTCCCTTTGCAGTAGAAGCACTCAGTCTCAGGCTTAGGTCCAGACTTGGGCTTCTTCACTTGAGCAGAAACTTGTTTGCCATTCTTCTCGAAGTTCCCTTCTTCCCTTTACCCTTTTTCTTGAAACTGGTGGTCTTGTTGACCACCAACACTTGATGCTCCTTCTTGATTTCTACCTCCGCAGCCTTTAGCATCGCGAAGAGCTCGGCAATTGTCTTATCCATCCCTTGCATATTATAGTTCATCACGAAGCTCTTGTAGCTTGGTGGCGATGATTGAAGAATTACATCAATGACACTATCATCGGGAAGATTAACTCCCAGTTGAATCAAGTGATTGTTATACCTGCACATTTTGAGTATATGCTCACCGACGTAACTATTCTCCTCCATTTTGCGGTTGTAGAACTTATTGGAGACTTCATATCTCTCAATCGGGCATTTGCTTGAAATATTAAATTCAACTCTGGAACATCTCATATGCTCCATGACGTTCAAAACGTCGTTGAAGTCCCGGTTCTAAGCCGTAAAGCATGGCACACTGAACTATCGAGTAGTCATCAGCTTTGCTCTGCCAGACGTTCATAACATCTAGCATTGCTCCTGCAGCAGGTTTGGCACCTAGCGGAGCTTCCAGGACGTAATTCTTTTGTGCAACAATGAGGATAATCCTCAAGTTACTGACCCAGTCCGTGTAATTGCTACAATCATCTTTAAACTTAGCTTTCTCTAGGAACGCATTAAAATTCAACGGAACAACAGCACGGACCATTTATGTACAACAACATAGACATGCAAAATACTATCAGGTACTAAGTTCATGATAAATTAAAGTTCAATTAATCATATTACTTAAGAACTCCCACTTAGATAGACATCCCTCTAATCATCTAAGTGATCACGTGATCCAAATCAACTAAACCATGTCCGATCATCACGTGAGATGGAGTGGTTTTCAATGGTGAACATCACTATGTTGATTATATCTACTATATGATTCACGCTCAACCTTTCGGTCTCAGTGTTCCGAGGCCATATCTGCATATGTTAGGCTCGTCAAGTTTAACCCGACTATTCTGCGTGTGCAAAACTTGCTTGCACCCATTGTATGTGAACGTAGAGCTTATCACACCCGATCATCACGTGGTGTCTCGGCACAACGAACTTTCGCAACGGTGCATACTCAGGGAGAACACTTGTACCTTGAAATTTAGTGAGAGATCATCTTATAATGCTACCGCCGAACTAAGAAAAATAAGATGCATAAAGGATAAACATCACATGCAATCAATATAAGTGATATGATATGGCCATCATCATCTTGTGCCTTTGATCTCCATCTCCAAAGCACCGTCATGATCACCATCTTCACCAGCTTGACACCGTGATCTCCATCGAAGCATCGTTGTCGTCTCGCCAACTATTGCTTCTACGACTATCGCTACCGCTTAGTGATAAAGTAAAGCAATTAGATGGTGATTGCATTTCATACAATAAAGCAACAATCATATGGCTCCTGCCAGTTGCCGATAACTCTTTTACAAAACATGATCATCCCATACAATAAAATTTAGCATCATGTCTTGACCATATCACATCACAACATGCCCTGCAAAAACAAGTTAGACGTCCTCTACTTTGTTGTTGCAAGTTTTACGTGGCTTCTACGGGCTGAGCAAAGAACCGTTCTTACCTACGCATCAAAACCACAACAATTTTTCGTCAAGTGTGATGTTTTAACCTTCAACAAGGACCGGGCGTAGCCACACTCGATTCAACTAAAGTTGGAGAAACTGACACCCGCCAGCCACCTATGTGCGAAGCACGTCGGTAGAACCAGTCTCGCATAAGCGTACGCGTAATGTCGGTCCGGGCCGCTTCATCCAACAATAACACCGAATCAAAGTATGACATGCTGGCAAGCAGTATGACTATTATCGCCCACAACTCTTTGTGTTCTACTCGTGCATATAACATCTACGCATAGACCTGGCTCGGATGCCACTGTTGGGGAACGCGGTAATTTCAAAAAAATTCCTACGCACACGCAAGATCCATCTAGGTGATGCATAGCAACGATAGGGGAGAGTGTCGTCTACGTACCCTCATAGACCGAAATCAGAAGAGTTATGACAACGCGGTTGATGTAGTCGTACGTCTTCACGATCCGACCGATCCTAGTACCGAAAGTACGGCACCTCCGCGATCTACACACATTCGGCCTGGTGACGTCCCACGAACTCTCGATCCAATTGAGTGTCGAGGGAGAGCTTCATCAGCACGACGGCGTGATGACGGTGATGATGAAGTTACAAACGCAGGGCTTTGCCTAAGCACTACAACGATATGACCGAGGTGGAAATCTGTGGAGGGGGGCACCGCACACGACTAAGCAATCAACTTGTGTGTCTATGGGGTGCCCCCCTCCCCCGTATATAAAGGAGTGGAGCAGGGGAGGGGACGGACCTCTCTATGGCGCGCCCTAGGGGAGTCCTACTCCCACCGGGATTTGGATTCCCCCCCCCCCCCCCTTCCCTAGTTGGAGTAGGAGAGGAAGGAAGGAGGAGATAGGGAGGAAGGAAAGGGGGGCCGGCCCCCCTCCCAATTCGGATTGGGCTTGGGGGCGCGCCCCCTCCTAGGACGCCTCCTCCTCTCTCCCACTAGGCCCAATAAGGCCCATATACTCCCCGGGGGTTCCGGTAATTCCCCGGTACTCCGGTAAATGCCTGAACTCACCCGGAACCCTTCCGATGTCCAAACATAGCCATCCAATATATCGATCTTTATGTATCGACCATTTCGAGACTCCTCGTCATGTCCGTGATCAAATCCGGGACTCCGAACAACCTTCGGTACATAAAACACATAAACTCATAATATCGATCGTCACTGAACGTTAAGCGTGCGGACCCTACGGGTTCGAGAACTATGTAGACATGACCGAGACTCATCTCCGATCAATAACCAATAGCGGAACCTGGACGCTCATATTGGTTCCTACATATTCTACGAAGATCTTTATCGGTCAAACTGCATAACAACATACATTGTTCCCTTTGTCATCGGTATGTTACTTGCCCGAGATTCGACCGTCGGTATCTCAATACCTAGTTCAATCTCGTTACCAGCAAGTCTCTTTACTCGTTCTGTAATGCATCATTCCGCAACTAACTCATTAGTCACATTGCTTGCAAGGCTTATAGTGATGTGCATTACCGAGAGGGCCCAGAGATACCTCTCTCATACTCGGAGTGACAAATCCTAATCTCGATCTATGCCAACTCAACAAACACCATCGGAGACACCTGTAGAGCATCTTTAAAATCACCCAGTTACGTTGTGATGTTTGATAGCACACTAAGTGTTCCTCCGGTATTCGGGAGTTGCATAATCTCATAGTCATAGGAACATGTATAAGCCATGAAGAAAGCAATAGCAATAAACTAAACGATCAAGTGCTAAGCTAACGTAATGGGTCAAGTCAATCACATCATTCTCTAATGATGTGATCTTGTTAATCAAATGACAACTCATGTCTATGGCTAGGAAACTTAACCATCTTTGATTCAACGAGCTAATCAAGTAGAGGCATACTAGTGACACTCTGTTTGTCTATGTATTCACACATGTACTAAGTTTCCGGTTAATACAATTCTAGCATGAATAATAAACATTTATCTTGATATAAGGAAATATAAATAATAACTTTATTATTGCCTCTAGGGCATATTTCCTTCATGATGTGCATTACCGAGAGGGCCCAGAGATACCTCTCCGATACACGGAGTGACAAATCCTAATCTCGATCTATGCCAACCCAACAAACACCTTCGGAGACATCTGTAGAGCATCTTTATAACCACCCAGTTACGTTGTGACGTTTGATAGCACATAAGGTGTTCCTCCGGTATTCAGGAGTTGCATAATCTCATAGTTTGAGGAACATGTATAAGTCATGAACAAAGCAATAGCAATAAAACTCAACGATCATAATGCTAAGCTAACGGATGGGTCTTGTCCATCACATCATTATCTAATGATGTGATCCCGTTCATCAAATGACAACACATGTCTATGGTCAGGAAACTTAATCATCTTTGATTAACGAGCTAGTCTAGTAGAGGCATAGTAGGGACACTTTGTTTTGTCTATGTATTCACACATGTATCAAGTTTCCGATTAATACAATTCTAGCATGAATAATAAACATTTATCATGATATAAGGAAATAAAATAATAACTTTATTATTGCCTCTAGGGCATATTTCCTTCACTTGTCACAAGGCTCCTTGTCGCATATCAGCGGCACCGACGCGACGGAGGCTGACATGGACGACATCATCACGACCAGCTCGGCTGCCGCCACCTCCCCTGGGTTGACTGCCCAAGAGGATACAATGGACCTCAACGGAGACATGGACAGCGAGCTCGACTACGGCAAGGATGAGCCAGAGGAGGAGGAGGAGGAGCCGGCGCCTGCTCCGGCAAGGAAAGGGAAAAAGAAGAAGCAGGCGGCCAGGACCGGCGAGCCGTGCATAAAGTGGGAGTCCAAAGAAGACGAGTGCCTCACTGAAGCATGGAAAATCATCTGCCTCGACCCGATCACCGGCACGAACCAGAACATCGACACGTATTGGGAGCGCATCAATTCCGAGTTCGACGAGCGCAAGCTGGTCGACCCCTACTTCAAGGGCGTCCACATGCAGCGCGACTCGAAGGCCATGGCGAATCATTGGGCGCTCATCCAAACGGCATGCAACAAATGGCATGGGATCATCGAGGAGATCGTGGCTCGCCCGGAGAGCGGCACCAACATCGAGGGCCAGGTATGACGCCCGTCTCTCGCTCATTCTTTCGCCGTGTGCGTCGCCGACTGTTGTTCCTCGACGCAGATGGTGCGGATGTTCGCCATGTATCGCCAGGACAGCAGCACCGACCAAGATTTCAAGTACCTCCACGTGTTCTCCCGAATCGAGAAGTGCGAGAAGTGTGCGGAAGTCCGGCGCACCCTCGCCAAGGCCAAGGAGACGTACAAGCCGTACGCGACCGATGGGCGCCCGGACGGGAACAAGCGAGCCAAGTCGACGAGGGACGCCGCGCCGGCTACCGCGCGCCTGCAAGAGTCCATCGAGCACTGCATCACCGACTCCCAGACCCGCGCCGCCTAGAGGGAAGAGAAAACCAAGGCGCGATGGTCGGCGTTGATGATGAACAACACCGTCAAGCTCGACCTTCTCCGGACCAACGTCGCCGCGAAGAAGAGGAGCACCGACCTGGCTTTCCTGATGGGGGTGCGGACATGTCGGCGATGGACGAGCAAGTCAAGGCGTGGTACCTGGCGGAGCGTGGCCTCATCCTGAACCAAATGCCGTCGACGGCAGCGCCAACTCCCACGCTGACCCCCACGCCGGCGCCAAGCCCGAGCAATGATGCCTCCACGACGCCCAGCACAGAAGCCGCGCTGACGCCGACCAGCCTGCGCACGCTGACTCCTGCTACTCCAACGCTGGAGGCCAACGCCGCCGTTAGATGCATTGCCTACGCGTCCTTTCTTTTGAACTCCGAACTTTTTATTGATCGCCGAACTGTGCCAAGGTGATCGCCGATCACCGGGACTTTGTGGCGCTGATCGCTGGACTTGTGGCGTTTTTGGGTAGCGGGAATGGACAAGTTTGAATTTACGACGCCATGGGGGCGGCACCTGGGGCGTGGTTGTGACCTAAATCGCACTCAGGGCCTAAAAAGCGTCGGGCGAGGGTCCAAAATAGCACCGCCCTATACGCTAGGGGCGAACGAGGGGAGTTGCTCTAAAACCATGCATCATAAAAGTTTGCCAAAACATGCATCAGAAAAGCAACATATAAGATGCCTTATCCGGTTTGACAGTCTATCATTAGAAATATAATATCAAATATTTATTAACAACCTACAATCCCAACTTAATGCACGGTATGTTGACAAACACCAAGTACTACTATTGTTAGAATTGTTAGAGCATCTCCAATAAATAATGTGCATGAAAGATAACTAACTATTGCATCTCCGAGACCCAAATACCTTTCTCCAACAGATGATGTAGATGTAAAATACAACACCCGAAGATGCAATTTCCATCTATGTAAAACTGGCGGCTGCGCGCCAACTGTCCAACCACTTTCATTTTCCTTCCGCTTGCCCGCTTGCCACCTGCTGACCACCGCCCGAGCCATGGCCGACTCCAACGACCCCGCCTCAGCCGCCGATGGTCTGGCCCACCCCTCTGCGCTGTCATAGCCTCCAAGGAGCCACCGATTTGAGTCCATCCCGCCACACTTCCGATGTCACGCCACTCGCCCACCGCACCACGTCGCCGCCCGCTGCCGGATCGGCCGTTCCACCACCCACCCCGCCGCCGCCCCGCTGCTAGATCCGACCGCTCCACCACCCCCGCGGCCAGTTCCGTCGTTGCTTTGCTGTCGCCCGCCTCCAAATCGTTCGAATTGGCCGCTACTCCGCCGCTGAATCACCGTCGCGCCGCCGCATGATTTGAGCCCCCTCACCCCCCGGGCGGATTCGAGCCGCACACCTGCCTCCACGCCATCGCTGCTTTTCTGCCGCCAGCTCGACCTTCTCGCATCGCACGGTCGTCGCCCCGCCGCGACCAATCCACCGCTCGATTCACAGCTACGCCGCCAGCCATTCATGCTCCCCCCGCCGCATGCATTTGACCTCCCAGCTCTCGTCGCTCGGTCCACCGACACTCCTCCCGTCTCTCGTCGCTCGTCCACCGGCGCTCATGCCGACTAGTTGCACATAGTCGCACGGCCGGCGACCGATTTTACATCTCCACTTTGCATCGTCTATCGGAGTTGCTCTTTTACATCTTTAATATACATCATCTGTTGGAATTGCCTCTTTTTTGAAGATGTAAAATGCATTTTTTTTGAAGATGTAAATTTTTACATCTTCAAATTTGCATCATCTATACGCTCTTAGTATTGTGTTTATCTTGTACACATATACTCGCACGTGACTGCCTACCAACACACACCAACATCAACTTGCAGGCATGTTTGGACTTTGGACTTGACCTGGTCGATCAGGAGTTCAGGACATGCCTGCTTCTTTTTTCCAGTCCACTTTACCCGCCAACGATAAAAACTAACAACAATCCCGTGAACCTTTTCTGATTCTTTTTTAAAAGAAAAGGAAAACATCGACCCAAGCCACACAAAATTCGAGCTTGGCGCCTATGAACTATCTACAACCATGCATTCATTTAGACCCGATTCAAACCCAAACATTTGTCACTTCACATCTTTCACGGCTATCTAAATTCAGACCCAAACATGCCGTCGGTCTCGCAAACCGTTTCTCAATCCTACACAATCTATCTAAATTCCGGAACAAGGCCGGACCAGCAACAGCAACAGGGAAGGGAAGAACTACACAAATCACAAATGGTGATCAATCCATCGTTTCCAACTCTCTTCTTGCATCAGATGGAATGATGGGTCGAGCACCATGAACCGGAGGCCGAGGCCGTCATGTCGTCTGCGGCGCCCAGCAGTTCCTCGAGGTACTCCGCTCCAAGGTCCTCCAGCTCCATCACCACGCCCTCCGGCCGGCCACGGGCGGCCTTGCGGCACGGCGCCGGCGCCGTGGCCTTTCGGCTCCGCATGGAGTGCCGCCGCTTGAGCGCCAGCACGGGCGACACCCCGTGGGCGCGGCCGCGCACGTCTTCCCCCGCGCCCTCGAGCGAGCGGCGGACCTGGTCGGCGGGGAAGTTGAGGACGGCGGCGCCGCCGCGCATGGCGAAGGCCGCCTGGTCGTAGGCCAGCGCCGCCGCCTCCGGGCTCTCGAACGTGCCCAGCCACACCCTCACGCCGTTCCGCGTCGAGTCCCGGATCTCCGCCGCGTACTTGCCCCAAGGCCGCCTCCGCACGCCGCGGAACGCGCGCCCGCCGCCCACGCCTGGCGCCGCCGCGGCATCGGTGGCCTCCTGCTTCAGCGGCGCCGCCGCTGCCTCGTGCGCGGAGGCGTCCTGGTGCTGGGAGGGCATGTTGCGCGGCAGCTTCTCGTCGGCGTCGTTGGTGTCGAACGGCGGCGGGGGCGGCGTGGCCGGGGCGTGGTGGTGGCAGCTGCTCCACGGCACGGAGTCGGCGGAGCCGGTGGAGGAGCCCGGCGAGTGGATGGGAAATGCCGCCGCTGCTGCCCGGTGGTGCGTGGTCATGGCACGGCGCACCAAGAAGTTGACGACGCCGGCGCTGAGCCGCGGCGACGTAGAAGAAGAAGAAGAAGAAGGCGCGCACGTGCTGCTTGGATCAGCCATGGAATGTTCTTTTGACGTCGAGTTGAAACGACTGGAAGCGCGCCTCCATGGTTTTATACTGGTGGCAGGATTAAACAGGGGAGGGTAGGATTGGGATCATGTGGAAAAATGCTCTGTTTCCTGGTTTCCGAACTGTTTCTGGGTGCCTTTGCCTACTTGCCTTGCTTTTTGCTGGGGCCGAGATAATAATTCATACTGTGATGGGGATGCGCCATTCTATTTGGGTTATTTTATGATAATGTTTGTAGTGATGAGTATATTTTTAAAATTGGCGGGCTTTTATAGTCTGAGACAATGCTAATAAAATGCACGAATGCTGACACTAGTGCTGATTGTGAAAGAAGATTCATTATGATCATGAAAATCCAGTGGTGATATTAATCGTTGTAGCCGAGCTAGCCTACTTAAGTATGACCAAGTGGGAGTTAGTTAGAGGGTGGTAGTGGTATACACTCCACTGCACTCAAATGGTGAGCGAGCGAGCTTAGCCGCACGTGAGTCAATGTTGAGGTCCATTGCACCTGACCTGACCTCCTCATATTCGCTCTGAATTAGGCAGTGGCTACTACTATCTGGCATATCCATTTGAAATTTCCAAGCATAATACACTCCACTGGCTGCAGTTTAGCTGGGTGGTGTGAGCCGAGTGAGACGGTTAATTATGCTACTGCAAATGGTACGTGATGAGGCCGCACGTGAGTCAATATTTGCACCTCGCCATCACCTCCTTTTTTAATTTGTCGGAAATTTCCAAGCAAGCATGCATAGCCGGTAATTAGGCGGGACGTGCATGCATGCATGGATGCATTGCACCTCGCCGGACGCCAGCAGCGCTGCTCCTTCACCGGTTCCATACGAATCTTCTTTCTCTCCTTCTTTCGCCAGTTCCTTCCTTCTTCTTTCTTGTTCCCATCATTCTAAGTTTTATTAAGATCGCCACGTGTTAAGTAGCTGTGTTACGTACGACCGAGTCGCTCATTTTGATTGTCTTCATTCAATCGATTCATTAGAATGTTATAAGAAACAGTTTTATACAGTGACTCCACACATATGGTACTCCCTTCGTAAAGAAATATAAGAGGGTTTAGATTACTACTCCCTCCGTAAACTAATATAAAAGCGTTTAGAATACTAAAGTAGTGATCTAAACGCTCTTATATTAGTTCTGAGAAAATCTTTACAAAAGAAAGACATCAGATCTATCGAAACGAACTTTGTCTCTACTTTATATATATTTATAAAGCAACGACAACCATATAAACAACAACCGCATACAGCTCAAAGCAAACGACAAGTGGACAAATTGAGCGTCGCTTGGAGTCTGTAGATTATTAACGAATGAGATAAGGTCACAGCTCTCCCTCGACCTGGTGAAAATGAAAGGTGAGTGACTCATTCACACTGTGTGTGTTAGCGAGGGAACGCTTGTTAGAGGACAACGCCACTGTCAACATCGCAAATCATGCTATTGATTTGACGGTGGATTGTGCATTCGCTCGAAATCACAGATTATCTGACATCAGTACCTTATGATTTAGGCGGGACGTGCTTGCATGCATGGATGGTAGATATTTGGGTTATCACTACAAACATTATCATACCTGATGCAATGGTGTTGATATTAACGCGGTTGCAAAACTTAAATAATGAAGGCTGGTTTTAAAATGCTTGCAGAAATACGGCCAGATCATGATGTGTTTGCTCGTTTTCGCTACGTGGTTGTTTTTGCGCCCGGGTTATAATTACTTATCCCCCCACCCCCAACACGCACGATGATCAATTGCATTTACGCGGTCTTTTAAACTCCGAACCGACAGTTAAACAGACACTTTATCTTGTTTTCCCCCGAATACACCATCTTCGTTCGGCCAAGCATCGCGTACAGAATGACCCAGCAACTCCCGACCGCGCCGTGCTAACACATCATCACTTGCCGTACTTCCGGTTGTTGGGTTTGCCTCCCCTGCCGCCTCCCCTACCGCCTCCCCTGCCACCTCCTCTGCCATTGTTGCCTCTCAGAAGCGCGAGGGTCGGACCAAGGGCGGTGCTTCTCTGCGCTCTATACGACCACGCCGACGTGCTAGCGTTCTGTTTCCAAGCTCCCCACCCATTGTTCCCCTCGGCTTCATCATCAGGCTTGCCGTTCGGGACCTCGCTGCTTGCCTCCCAGGCCTTATCATGCGTGTTCTCTGCGAAAAAATTCGTTGTTTCTAAATCAGCGTACAATAGCAAGACCTGCTAGGTGTAGAGGAGGAGATTAGCTATAGGTCTATACCTGGCGGCGCTTCTGGGTCTTTACTGCCATCTGGCACCGAGGTTCCATTCTGGCTGTGAACTTCGCCCTTGTTTTTGGCAACTGGTTCTCCGACCGGTGATTTCCCTTCCTTCCCTGTTTCTCTAATGGGAGTACCAAGGTCTGCGGATACTGGCTTGCTGCCCTTCACTAGTCTTACATCGAGAAGGTTGGAGTACTCTATCTGCAGCAGACGTCGAGGGTGATGTTCACCAGGTTTGCGCACGTGGTTAGATTGGAAATTGAACACGGGTGAGTGATTACCTCCAAGGAGCCATCTTCCTTGTAGGGTGACGTATCCACCATCATAGTATCTGTCTCGTCCTCGCATGTAATTTCCTCCGTGATGATTGGATGCTCCGGAACAGGTAACAGAATGATGCGCGATGATATCAGATCATACACAAGAACTTTACCAACCTGAAACAGTGTGTAAAATGATGAGGCATAGGTTGCCCAAATTTAAGCTTAGTCGATGGCTCCAACATTTAAGATGCTTTTTGCTTTCATGTTTGCCCTCGCATGTTTGAAGCAACAAATGACCCATGCAGAAGTGCTTCCATAAGATATTCAAACTTCTAGTGGAAATTGTGTCATACCCGATACGAAGAAATCTCTGGACACCACGAGGAAGACAGCGTAACCAATCGATAAGCAATCAGATCCCCCTCCTGTAACAGAAAAAGAAAAGGGGTAAGCTCACAAAGAGAATTAAACTAGACAAATAAAATACAGCTTAAAAATAAGCAACTTCTGCAAAGCAACTAACGGAAACCAATACCACTGGAAGACGTGTGAGGGGGTACAGAGCTTCAAAGTCCAAAGGTTCGCTGGTAGACTTCCCTTCCTCAGCAACAGATTTTTCCTTTGCTAGCAGATCATGATTGATCTCATTGACCTTTTGATTACTGGCCTCAGAAAAAACATTTTCCTCATCCCTACTATCTACCACAAGGTGGTTAACTTCAGTATTACTTCCAACTATTTTCCCAAGATTGCCGGTATCAGCACTTTTCTTGTTTGAGTTGTTCATTCCCCACTTCTGTCCCTTCTTTTGCTCATGGTTCCACCCCACGTGAAATTTGCCTGCAACCACAAGCACAACATCAATGGGAAGGGAAGTTGATGCTGATTTTACTTAACTTAAACAATATGTTTTTCTATTTCCCATTTTCATTATCGTAAAATGGTCATCTTGATAATGCATAATTCAAATCTACATCTAACTTCTTAGATTTTACCAATCTGCATTATATATTTCTTCGCGTACATGCGCTGGATACCCCAGGAAACTTGGGCTAAATATAACATGAAAAGTGGAAACAAACCTATCATTAACACCCTAGGGGGAACCACGCATAAAGGCTTTAAAAAAATCTGTAAAAAACATATGGGGAAGGGATGATGTTCTGCAAACTGTTAACATTTCAGAATAAAACTCAGTCCACATTGGAAGATATGGAAAGGACAAGTTCACTCCATTTTGCTGCTTGTCGACTTCACACTCTCTTCCTAGGTGTAGCTTTTTAGGGGAAATTTTCAAGTGTTTATCTGTTGTTCCCACAATGTTTTGAAAGAGTGGGTGGTTTCTTCTTGAATGTTGTACCCCATCGGGATGAAATAAGCCTCACATCTAAATTTCTTATAAAGGAATAGGCTATCTGGAGTACTAATTAATGTGTTAACAAGCTAGATAGTAATTCTGAGTCTAAAGCTAATGAAATAAAAATATAGATGTAACACAAAATCAGAAGTTAATCCACAAGTCAACATTTAGGTCTTTGCATCTTGCATCTGTTGTGTGTTGAAAAATATTTGGGCAGAACAACGCATCCAATTGAACTGAGGGATAAGCAACATGTTTCAGTAACTACATAGATAGGCCCCAAATTTTAGTTGTTGCAGAAAGATTGAACATTATAGGCATTCCATGATGAATAACAGAAAGGACAAAGAGAAGCAAGTAAACCTGTGTTTCCTTCGCTGATGACGTATTTGGTTCACCTAGAAACACAAATAATTATGTGTTAAACAAAATAAATGATTATTCAGGTAGGGATTGAAGTTTGTACAATGATGTCTATAACACAATTACACAAGAATGATGATTCCTATAGAACTGTTAGAAAAGTTTAAAAAAAAGTCATGAAGGGAAAATGGAACTGCAATATAGTTGATTCACACAGAAAAAATATATAGCTCCATAGCCACTTAGACAACTGACTTTCGGGCCAGTTCTTTTGGGGCTTATGGGTGGCTGCCAGAATAAGTGGGAATAAGCTGCCCCCTACCCCGCTTATTCTGGCAGCCCAACCTAAACTTTTATTTTAGAAGCCTAGTAGTTGACCCTTAATTAGTCTCACTGTGATACAAATCTTGGTTCATCAGGGTACCTACTGTGTAGTAGAGGGCAGATGACATTGCTTGAAGAGGATAAAGGTTTTCAGAGAAGAAGGTTGGATATAATCTGAGATACAGAGATGTTGAGAGAGAAAACTAATTCATTGTTCTTGCCTGAAAAGCAAAGATGCAATGCGGTCCCTTCCATGACCTAATAGGACACGATCTCCAATGCCAAATGAACTTATCTCTAATACACCCAATCTATAAAAATAAATAAACTCGACTAAGTAACTAAAAAGCAAACCAACTATATTAATATTTCCAACTAATGGTGACTATGGACACAGTGAATCCAACCAATGGTGACTGTGGACATAGTGAACAACACAATCCACCAGCAGTGCCACTTTGCAACGGTAAGACTATCCTCCTTGGATGTTTTCTCTCAGAAGATCAATTCAGGAACAAAATTCATAGGCTTGGGAGCAGCACTGTTTTATATTTCCTAACTTAGCACAATGATCTGCCTTGAGGATCCACCCCTTTCAGGTATAAATAAGCAGACTAATTGTTCACAATGCAAATTATAGGTATTTTTCCGAAAAACACAACATAAATCGTTTGCCTCTTTTATGAATGTCAAATTGCACTGAGTGACTACAATAACTCTACCACAAAAATGGAAGTAATTTCGTAATAATTTCACTATGTTTTGAGCTTCAAGTATGACTCAAGAGTCAAGAGGCAGGACACAAGCAGGCAAGCAGCTCATACATAAAAACATAATAAAAACTTGAATAATTACAAATTATTATCAAGATGTCAAAAAACGTTTTCGAGTTGACCATACAGAGCATAGAATGTGTCCATGCTTGGACATGCATAATGGCATGTGTGCAAGCTCACATGCAGTGTAGTCAGGGGCACTACAATTCGTAAGCTTTCTTTCCCAATAGGGATGATAAACAGATACACTATAAGTGAAGTGCCAATCGACAAATCAACTGTTGCAATGCAGAAAATCGTATTAGCAGCAATTAGTTCTTCACAGGCTCAGGAATACCTGCTGGCTCAAAGCGAATGTGACCAGGACGAACCACAACTGGAACAATATCTTCTGATGCATCAGATTCTTCCTCCTCTGCTTCATGGCTTGAAAATGGCAAGTGAGGGCCATTCTCATTGCTTGACGGGCAAGGAAGATCATCGTGATTGCTTGACGATGGACAGACAGCAGCAGCGGGTGATTCCTGGCAGTCCACATTCTACAAATATACATTGCGGATTAATATGTTTGGCTAAAACCATTTATGTTTTATGCCTACAATAGATACGAGACCATATCAGGTATGACAATTGTGCTAATCGCATGGGAGATCTAGAGCCACTGGAGTAGGGTACCAATTGAAATACATGAAGGTTCTCTTTCAGCCCCACGTGCAAGTTTAGAACAGAGCTTCTTGTTTTGCAACCAACAACCAACATGATTCCTCCTACCGCCTCTGCTGCAGCACCGGGAGCCCTCCCAGTGGAGGCCCATTTCACAGCCACCACGATTGCTGTGATTCCTCATGTTGCCTTCATCTCGGCTGCCACCAGCCGCCCCCATGGGTGAGGTCTCCGTGGCTCTGCTGCATGGCATGATTTAGGGTCGGGATGGGTGAGAGAGGATGATCTCAAAGAGCAGCACCACGGGGAGAAGATGGGTCTCGCACGGGAGAGCAGAGCTGGATAGGCTAGCGAGCTGTGTCCGGGAGAGAGTGGAATCTGGGTGATAAAGTGGGGATGAGAGGGGAGAGAAACCATCACCAGACGATTGGGTTCAAAGGATGAATGAAGCATTCGGAAGTAACATGAGTTACAGAATGCTCGTAAAGTAGTACAACAGTAAATCAATAATGAACCCTACTACGGATTCTTAGATAACGATTGCCTTACCAATCTACAGGTTCAAACTCTTGTTAGACTCTAATATCAACTCACCGACAGTCTTCTTGAGAGTCTTGGGAAAAGGTAGAATTTAAGGAAAGAGCATGGCTTGATTTGAAAAGGTCCACATGTGGATGTGACTAGTGAGATTATTTAAACATCTTATCTCTTTGGCTGCCACTGATCCAACAAAGCTTGTCAGTGGCAGTGGATTACAAATCTGCAGTGTTATCAGAATTCCTACCCAACATGTCCTAGTAATAAGGATATAAAAGATACCTGTGAAGCTGAAAGAGAACACAAAAAATCGTTAACAAAATACCTCTTTCAGCTTTTCTTTCTCTTGCTTCCTAAGTTGCCTTTTGATTTTCTTACGACGAGCACTTCGACTCTGACAGGACAAAACAAAGAAAAAAATACGTGTGGTAATTAACCAGAATGCAGAGGCAGAAAAACTGTTACATCATAGCTTCTGTTTCAAAATTTTAGTATGCCCGTTATTAGCATATCAAAGAGGAGCTAAAGGAGCATGATCCAGTCCTATCTATTGTCTTATAAATCAAATTAAGAGAAGGAAATACAACTCCATCTAAATCTCTAGGCAATTTAAATATCTTATCTTACAAGTAGCATCTGCTGTACATATTTATTTTATAAATGAAAAATGCAGTCGAATATATTAGAAAATTTTGAGTAGGTCTATTTTGGCCAAGAACAGATACTTTCTGTTACTACGTTTAGCGATGCAATGCCCAACCTGGCCATAAGATTATTATTATTATTTACAATGATCCGTCATTGTGGTATCTTTAGATCAGTTTTGAAAACTTTGGGTCTCAAAACGTACTATAGATACATGATAATGTTTACCAACAATAAACATGAAAGTTGATGAGGAAAATATTTACAGCCCAAATAAACTAACAGAGATAGAGCCAATCACTGGATTTCTCTAAAAGCAGAAATGCAGATTACACAAACCGTTTTAGGAATTTGAGTTGTCTGCCCAGCCACCTCAGTTTCGCAACTCAACTCGGTCTTATTGCACCTGAAATGTTCCAAGATTAATTTTTCGCAAAGATCTAACAGAAAAAGAATGACACTAATTCTAAGATAATCCAGCGTTAACAATATTTAAAGACTGCAAGGGAGTCCAGAAGTCTTAGTGTGTCATGATAATACCTATTTTTTCTACCAGAATTACTGTTAATATATGTACATGCCACCTATTAAAAATGACTAGGACGTACTTTGTATTAATGCTCACATTCTGTTGTACATATATAACTAGAAACAAAATAAAAATAACTGCCATTACAAAAAGGCAAAAACAGTCTTTAAAATGGTATAACAGAGATAAATGCTGAATCATTAGAAAATGCCATGTTCAAAAAGCTTCTTGCAGTTTATGCAAATATAATGACATGTCATCACTATCTCTTGGTGACATGAACATAAGGGACAGTGGAACTCCGTACACCTTTTAATGCACAAAAGAGATATACTCGATATGCTATAATCATGTAATTTAAACCAATTTAGCACCATTTAGTAGTGCTGATTTTATTGCTTGGATTGGTACTTTGTTGTCCATGATCCTTGGCAGTACCACTACCAGGAAGAAGAGAACTTGTTTATCGGATGGAGTGGAAAGAAGAAACTTAATATATTACCTGTCAGGTTTTTGCTTTCCATCCAACTCAACAGCACGTTCAGTTTGAATATCAGCCTTCTTTTCTTCAATACCAACAGTGGACGGCTTCGACTCTTTGGAACCATGACAACCCTGATCTTGGCAAATGTCATCTACCTTGCTGCACCCGATTTGGTTTACCTTCTTCAGTTTCTTTCTCCTGCATCACCAGACGGGTAGCAGAACCATGACAGCACGGGATAGGAGAAGCTAGCAGCCATGAAACCAGATGTGATCTAAATGGGAGTGTAATCATCGATTTGCGCTGCTGGGGTACATAGCCTTTTACTGTTATGACTTATGAAAATACAGACTGAGTGGTAATTCTTAGTTGGCAAACAGGACAAAAAAAATGGTAACAAACAAGGAGGATACCTTGAGCTCTCAGGTATTTTTGCATCTTCATCTTTTCGTTTCCTCTTCGAGCTTGTATGCCCATTTTCTAGATTGTGGTTGGATGTTACCTTTTCTTCAGGCTGATGATCACAATGCACCTCTTCTTCTTGGTGCTTACTATCAATTTGATACTCAATTGCAAGGATTTTATCATCAGTCGGAAGCGGACGCATTTCTACTTTCTCGGGATCTTCACTACAGTGTACATCGTCATGGTGTACCATTCTCCTGCAAGCTTTCTGTTGAACCCTGCAATCCAAGGAGATGGGAGGGTAGCATTGTTGTAAATAACATCATTTCCACAATTTACACGCATGGTTGTATTGAAACTGGAATACTAGATGGAAAAGATTTTTTTTCCTAGCCAAGTAAAGGTGTAAACGGAAATTGTTCACCACAAATTTCCTCATCATCCCCATATAAGTATACAACTCAACATGCCAGTGGAAACCGACATGCTACATCCAAGAACACAGGAGAGTTCTCCTACGGAATGGCATCATTCATGTGAAACTCTAGCTCTTCAAAGGAAACATAATTTACTTATATCATGCCGAACATTTGAAGCATCGGTTATATGGGGATAACTGCCATGCATTATGTTCACAGCCCACTCAATCATGGACATATGAGATTTGACTAGGGATGATAATCCGGCTTCCATTTTTCCAGAAGAAAATGGCAGATACACACTACAATGAAACGTAGCATTAGCATCCCGTGAATCTGACATGGGTGTTCTGCATAGCCACAAGCCACAACCCATCATTTCCCCCAAAATCGTAACCCAGAGATCCAAACGCCACAATGTTACATCAGAGACCACATTAGATTCAACGAGAGAGAAAAAAAACAATCCTCGACCGAATACCTTATGATATCCTTGTCCCTGAAGATGCAGGTCGACTCGAAAGGCGGCAGGGCAAATCCATCCATCTGCGCAGAGAGACAGTCCATCAATCCCTAGTACAGCAGCTAAGAATCGACAAAAATAGATGGGGGGAAATCCACAAGAATCTAAGAACTGCCCAGAAACCCTCGGGCATTCGTGTACGGGGAGTCCCCGACTGAGAGCCCCATGCGTCACACAAGTGCAGAAAGGTGGAGGGGAGGAGGGCGGAGAGCGTCTCACCGTCAAAACGACGCCGCCGGGGCAGGAGCGGTGGAGGCGGAAGCGGGCGGCCACGTGTGCGGAGAGGTCGGCGACGGTGGCGAGCTCGGGCCGGAGGAGGAGCCAGCAGCGCCGGAGGTCCCTCTGAGCCCGCCGGAGGAGGCGGGTCTTGTCGAATACGAGCCGGAGCCTGACCGGCGACGGCGATGGCGCCGGCGGCGTCGCCATTGGCGGTGCGGGAGGGAGGGGGATTTGGGGGTTTCGCTGGGTGGAGAGACTGGTGGAGGCCGTAAAACCCTGGCTCGGTCCGCAGGACGCACCGTGGCGGTATTTTAGGGCCGCTTTTTTTTTTTTGAAGTTTCATTAGGCCATTTGCAGATATTTGAAAACTATAAATAGAAAAAACACATGATTGATATGTTTATGTGTGTGCCATGTTATAAAAAAGGTCATGTATTCATGGAATCATCTAGGATTTGAAAACTCGGGAATCTTGTACTATCCGTCATTTGTGATGATTATTTTGAATGAATGATGAGTGATAGAGATATGAAACGAATGTGTATTGATTTCTTTAATGAAAAGATAAAATGGATTTGAGCTCATGTTCAAATTCCTATGAAGTGGGCATGTAGAAATGGATTCCATAGAAATTCAGCGGTCCAGCCTTATGATCCGAAAAAATCCTTTAATAATCACATCTTCTAAGATCCCTTTTAAAATTATACAATCTAAAAAACAGCCTTAAATAGAAAATCTAGCAAGATCACTGGTGATAATAGTAAAAAAGTACAAGATCTAAGATTTTAAAGAACCATTCACTGGATTCGTCCTCACACATACGGGCACCATGGTCTGCTAGTACATGGATCACATTATTACAAGCTTTTGTGTTATTGCAGTTGTGGAGGTTTTTGGGGTGACCAGCGGGGAACGGCTAGAATAGAAGAAGAGCTTCAGGTGAAAAAATAGAAAAAACTGATCTGGGCCGTGAGCATTGAGATGGATGGTACAGATTTTGGTGGTGGGATCTATGCGCACAGTTAGCAATAAGGACCCTTGATTCTTGTCAATTTTCACCCGATATCCTCCTCCAAACGCGACCACGAGTCACCCTCCCCCTCGCCCATCTCCCTCCCGCTATGACAAGAGCGGGGAGTAGCAGCTTCAGATCCGCGTCTTACCCATCTCTGGCAACAACAGTAGCTATCCTAACGCATGGCCGATGGTGGGCTACTCACCTCCTTCCCTCTCATGCCCTTGGGAGCTCGTCGGCGTGATTCGTGCCTCCGCCCCTCTCAAGATCCTAGGTCGCCGGGCGCCAAGCCGGTGGTGGGCTCCTCCTTCGCCTCTCACGCCAAAGATAAAGGTATACTCCGATGCTCCCACTTCCCTCTCTCACATAGATTTACGTGTGCACATTCGTCAAAGATCTGTTGCGGCAGATGAGGGATCTACAGGAAGGTTGGGCCTTAATGAGGCGGTTGATGAAGACACTAAATCAGAGCAATTGCACACAGGGCAGCAATGTGTACCATCCGGAATCACTGAAATAACAATGAGATTACACGGTGACGGCCATTACATGCAGTATTATCGTTATATATGGGCATGTGATTTAGACTGCTTTGGATGACTCGTGCTATTTACATAGTTCCTAGATTAATACGAGAACCAATTAAATCTGAATCTGAAGTCAAATTGATGCCATGTTTTAGCTTGTAGATCGTTAATCTGTTGATGCTTTGGTTACATCGATTCTGAAAATAGCAAATAATATGCATCACAACATATTTCCAAAGTTGATTTAGAAAACAATGGTTTCATTTCTGCTTTGCGTAGCTACTTTCTTTACATGCTGAATCAAGTTGTGGCCCTAGTCTTGAATTGGCATGAATGTTTGAGACTAAGATTATCTATGCCAATTTTGGTACTATCAAAAGTTGCCAATATTTGGCAAATTGTAGAGAGGGGCTCATGCTTGGTATTCACCCAATCAAGAGCCAAGTTTTAGTCTCATGCCAAATTTTGGCCCCAAAGCAGTCCCGAAATGTTTGTATTTTTGTAGTATTCTGTTTTAAGTGCTCATTGCTAGTATTCTGCTGTAAATGCCATTCTATACTCGGTACATATGAATACTAAATGAGTGCAGCATTGTTCTGGTACGTTTTTCTCTCTAGTAGTGGTGCTCGTCAAAGTCTTTCGCCTTGCATACTGGAATCCAGAATTAAGGGAGCAAAGAGCAGCATCAATACTACACTCTGAAGCTGAATCATGGTCAAAGGTAGGTTTCTTTGACACCGGAAATAATTTTTCATCTCGGTTCTTTTGTACGGCTATTTGCAGGCTAAGTTGTGTTATAAGTTTGTATTTTTTATGCTTGTGTACACTCTTGAGTGTGCCCATCAGAGTCTTTTTTATATGTAAGCTCTGAGTGTACTTTTAGTCCGCAAAAGAACATAATTATTTCCAGTTTTCTTGCCTTGTGATGTAAACTATAAAATTGTTCATGTATTTGTAGATGGGTGATGCTCTGACACCAGAAGCATCTCGAGTACATATGGATAGAAGAAGTCTACGACTGCAAGGGTGAAACTCATTTGTGTGCGAGATAATTTTAGTTCCTTTGTTGAACATAATACGCCAACACAGACGTGTGCTCAACTGAATCATATTCGTTTGGTGTTATCTCTCCCTGCAAATGAAGCTTGATGAGCGACAAGCATTAGAACTGGACCCAAACGTCAACTGAATAATATTATGTCAATACAATCAAGATAGTAAAGCTAGTGCAATTTTTAATAGCAAATGCTCTCTGAGCGGTTGATCATTTTAGTACTTAATATTCAGTTTTGCTGGTCATGTAATAAAAATAATCATCTCATATTATGTATCCCTTGACATGCATGTATGTGGCTCAAAGACAACCCAGAAATGGAATACCTTGCTGGGTGCGTATAGCCAGATAAGCTTAATGCTCACTTTAATTTTATGCTGCATAATTCGTATAAAATATTAGTTCGATCCAGTTTGACATATACATATTTAGTTGTGCGTCAAGGGGATGGCTTAATTTTCACATATAAGCAAATATTGACACGCTTGAAAGACTTGTCATCAACATTCTGCCGATTTGGAAATGAATGAGAGACATGAGGTTGTTACTATAAAAGTGGTGCTTTATGTCTATCTATTTCTAGGGGGTCATTCGTGAAATGTACACTTAAGTGGGAGTAGTCCCCTCCGCTATAATCTGTGCAATTCATCTCCCATCCAATGGCTCAGATTTTGTTTTTCTATTCTTTCACATGAAGCTCAGATTCTATACTAGTTGCTCCCCGACCAGCAGCTTCTTGATATCTTCATCGGCAGGATCCATGCCAAGTGACATGATCTATGCGACATGTCATAAAGTTGCTAGCTTGGGTGTATGTCTTGCATCGATGTGTGTGTTGGTGAAGGCGGCCCAGGGAGGCCCTTTTGTTTCCCGTTCGTTTGACATGCATTGCGTTGCCATGTAGACAGTTTTGCTCGTGTATCGAACCTTTGTTATATGTTCACATCTTTCTTTTTTCATATTTATAGTTCTTGTAAACCGTAAAAGGCCTCATTCTTAAGGTCGGGCAATCGCCTTCTTTCCAAAATAAATATTGATTTTTAGTAAAGGAGAATAAAGTACACCGCTTAGTCTTGGTCTATTTGATTTAAAGAATTTTCGTAGGGATCTACTATTCCTAAATAGTCAATGTCCACTATCTCTAATTATTTTTAATATGTGGCCTTTCATCTTATCAAGCATGTCATGTCAGCATCCACTAACATTATCTTACAGCATCATGCAAAATCACATGCACACTCTTTGTTCACACAGCGCAAGTATGAAACATTTTTATATTAAAAAAAACTTTATCGGTCTCAAAATAAATGTCTCAACCTCAGTACAGTTTTGTACTAGAGTTAGTACAAAGCCGAGACATTTATTTGAGAGGGAGGGAGTAGTAGCTTTAGATTTAGATTTCTTCATGTATAATTCACAGTGCAAGGACTTGTCCCTGCTACTACATTCTATAGAAATTTGAACATCCACTCAAACGTATACTGTTTCTTTAAAGCATTCAAATCTTTTTTTGCATGGTAATACGTGTCTCATTCATAACATAAAGAACAAAGTACAAGTTACGTAAAGACCGACATGACAAAACTGAAAAGATAGCAAAACATCTCTGAGCTTGACACCAACTCCCGTCACCTGCCTCCGGCACTATCACAGGAGCCATTGAAGAAAGAATGACGAATCACCTCTTCACCCGAGCTCGACGCGGCTCCATCGCTGATATGCAGCTTTGCGGACCTCCAAGGTGGCTCACCAAAAGTGAAACCCTTACCTGGAATTGAATCGAATCGGCAACACCCCGGACACGCCATCGAACTCCGGATCTGGCGACCCACCACGACTAAAACTCCGAAGGAGGAAACCATATCTGCCATCCACCAACCACGAGCCCAAAGACATGCTCCGCCTTCCGGATGTCGCCGATCTGAGACCACAATCTGCATCCGCTCCTGGACTACCTCCCAAGCCCCGCGCCGACGCTGGAGCAAACGCCATCGCAACGACGGAGCCCGAGGACACAGGTCCACCACAAGGATGCCGCCGCCGCCACGCCGTCCTTCCTTGAACAGACAGGTTTCCAAATCCACCCCCAACCATAGGACCGATGGCCTCGTCAGGGAAGGATCCGAAGAATCTTTATTCAACATTGTCATCGTCGCCGCCGAAGCAAAGCCACCGAAGCAAAAACGATGAACAACCTAAAAACCTAAACTACGAAAGTGTAAAAGCGATCCACACGCGTGGATCCGGCGATCCCCCTCACCACTGACGACCAAGGTCGCCGACGGAGGGGAGCCGCCGGAGAGCGGCGTTGGAAGATCGGCCTCCCCTGGCGGCGGCTAGGGTTCCAGCCGCCAGGGAGGAGAGGAAAACTGCTTCGGAATGATCGCTTGCGATCTGAATCCTTTCTCAAAGCACTCAAACCTATATTGTTTTTTTTTGAAGCACTCAAACCTATACGGTACAAAGACTTAATGGGTGGACGTTCACCGCATAGACAGAGCTACAGGGGCCCGCCCTTCCCTCCTGGAACTGTTCCCCCCACTCCTCCCCATCTGACTCTCTCTCTATCCAGCAGGCGGCCGTCGCACCGCGCCGCCTCCGCTCTCCCCTTCCGCTGCCGTCTGCTTCTCCGCTCGTCCCCTCGCAGGCCGCAGCCGCTCAGAGCACACACAGGTCCAACCCCTCTCTTCTCGCCTGCCCTCGAACCCGGAACCCGCCCCCCCCCCCCCCCCCCCTTCTCCGCACAGCCAGCGCGGTGCCGGTGCCGGTGCCGGTGCGGCGGCGGATATTTGACGAGAGTTATTGCTGATATTTACCACTGTAGTTTTTTTTTTCAGGCGCCAAATCCCCCAAATCAAGAACAGAGAGCCGCGGCTGATGCACAGATGCAGGCAGCGGCGGATAACCTCGGGGAACAAGCGCCGGGGCCTGCCCCTGCAACCAACTCCGAACAAGTATGCATGGTTACCAGTAAATTTGTCTGCCCATTTCTTATCACCTAGCGGGATTTATTTTTTTGACTGTATGTCCGTGTATCTACCACGGATGTGAAATGAACTTTGTGAATTGGCACAGGTTGTGATGACCTATCCGGACCGGGCCGTAGAACCGAACCACCCTGGAGCAGAGATGCGCTTGGAAAAGGTATATCATCGCTTGAGCGCGTCTGCTTACAATGTGCATTCGTCTGTTGACGACATGCTGCAAGAGAAATATGCAGTCGCCAGAAACAAATGGTGAATTGCTCTCGCGCGTACCACATGGCAGTAAAATTGATGCGAAAACAATGGCATATATGCAACTAATTGATTATGGTATTCAATGCCATTACTGTGTTTTTCTTTTGTGGTTCACCTGTAGTAGTTGGTAACATTATGGGTTTCTGGTAGTAGAAATGGGCAAGGACCTTGGCTTTGACCTCCTTCCCCTTAATAAACATCACTACTACTACTATATCTTTTTTAAATGTCCTCATGCCTACTTACTGGGAAATAAAGTAATAACTTACACAGGAAAACGTCGGCAAACAAGCAATACCAGGAGGCGGTCTACAGCTGACTGGTGGAAACGACCAGGTATGGAAACCAAACAAAACATACGGAGCACTGCTCTGTAAAACAAGTGGAATTCAATCCTTACATGATAGCTTAACAGATATCATTTACTTGCATGCAGGAACACATGTCGAATGACATTGGCACATCTGCACAAGGACTGTTGGCAGATATATCGGATAAACAATCCAACTCGGTGGACACTAGAGTGCAGCAGCACGCTGAAGAACAAGACCAATTACACGGTGCTACACAAGGGCATGAAATGTCTAGCAATGATACAAGCAGTGGAAGCGATTCAGGTAGCAGTTCAGGGAGTGAGCTAGATACTGAACTAGGAAAATGCTTTTACCCTAGTTTCGAGGAACTGGAGAATTCAAGACCACCGGAAATTGGAATGAGATTTCCAACCCTTGAAGATGCAGAACGTTTCTACAGCACACATGCTATGCTAACTGGTTTTGCAGTAAGGAGGGGGTCGAATTACAGGAGAGTGAAGTTTGACCTGGAATGCAACAGAAGTGGTAAACTAAAGCCAACTGAGGACCTGAAGAGGAAGAGGAGGTCTAATGCTTTGGGCTCTCGGTGCCAAGCAAAGGTTATAGTGAAGCTCCATAATGAGCAATGGGAGTTCATAGGAGTTAAGCATGAGCACAACCATCCATTATGTCCATCCCCATCTCTCGCAAGTTTCTTTTTGAACCACAAATACCTGTCAAGTGAAGAAAAGTTATTTCTAAGAGTTCTGCAACAAAGTAGGGTAAATCCAAGGAAAGCTATGAATATTTTCAGGAGAATGAGAAGCAACTTCAGAAAGGTATCATCATTAAAAGAGAAAGATACGAGCAATTCACAGTGTGTAGACCAATGTAGAAAGGAAAACTCAGATGTTGAAACCGCACTGAAGCGCTTCAAAGAACTGGAGCTGCGGAACCTAGGATTTTCCTACACCATGCAAAAAGATGAAGATAACATAGTTAGAAGTCTTTTCTGGACTGATGCGAGGTCGAAAGTAGATTATGAGATTTTTGGAGATTTCATATCGTTTAATACTACATACAGCACTAATAGGCATAACATGCCTTTCACCCCTATTATTGGAATGAACAGTCATGGGAGAATCCTTGTGTTTGGATGCGCCTTGCTACAAGATCAGAAAGCTGAAACCTTCAAGTGGATGTTCCAAACTTTCTTGCATGTGATGGGAGGGAAACGGCCAAGAATAGTCATAACAGACCAGGATGAAGGTATGGCGACATCAATTTCAGAGGTCATGCCACAAGTAAGGCACAGATTTTGCAAATTCAGTGTGATGCGAAAAGCACAGGAAATGCTGGGAGCCTTCATGGCAGCAAGGAGCAACATGAATGCAGAGCTGCACGGCTTGGTAGACAACTCAGTGACAGAAAAGGAATTTGAAGAAGGATGGGATGTGCTCACTGAGAGATACGATGCAAGTGAAAATGAGTACCTCCGACTCATGTGGGAGACAAGGAAAAACTGGGTGCCTGTTTATTTCCAAGCAGATTTCTGCCCATTCGTCGAATCAGCTGGACATTGTGAGGGGACAAACTTATTATTCAAAGACAACGTGCTTCCAAAGGACAGAATCGAGAAGTTTATTGAGCAATATGAGAGGATGCAAGAGCATATAGTAAAAACAGAGGAAGAGGATGCATTGCAGTCAGCAACTGAACCAGCGTACTTCTCCATGCAGCCAATAGAAAAGCATGCAGCGCGAATATACACAAGGCAAATATTTCTGAGAACACAGAATGAACTATACTATTCCACAGCATTCAACGTGCATGAGATACAAGGAGGATACAGACTCGAAAAGGTCTTCAACTATGAGAACCCAGAGTTCAGTAGAAATTCTTTCGAAGTGCTAGCTGAACCTGGAACCCATGCATTTAAATGCCAATGTGCAAAGTTTACTAGGGATGGGATTCTCTGTTGCCACATATTCAGAGTTTTCACGCAGCTTGGAGTCAAGGAAATACCAGCGCAGTACATGCTGCCGAGGTGGGCTCCTAAATTCATAGAGGAGCGGCTGAAAGAGTACGAGGAGAGATGCTCGAAGAGAAGAGAAAACAAAACGAGATATGCGATGCTATTGGGTAAAATGGCGGACATCGGCAAGGGGATATGCGCGGACGGTGCGAAAAGCGGCTGCTTCATGCTCGAACTAGACAAGGTTCAAGAAACATTGGCAACGATGGCAGAAGAAAATCCTAGAAAATGACCGGATCCTATTGCGGAGCAAATGAGAATTAGCAACTTTAGTGTCCTCTTCTCATGTTCTTGGTGGTGTGTGAGGCAACTAAACTTTCTACTCCTATGTTAGTTCGACATGCCCTTCACAACCAGGGTGGTAGTAAATTTTGCACTCGTCGTGCATGAATGAGTCATATGGGCCTTTGGAATTTTCCCTTAGGAATTTATTGAAAATCTGAAATAATAAACGGGCTCAGCGCAATAATTCCAACATCTGCCCGTCCACCACCAACAACCGGTGCCCCTGAAGCCAGCGCTCGCTGTGAGCATCGGCCCTCAGCCTTTCGGCCCTGGCCACTCCCGGCTGAGGCAGCCCTGCAGCCGGCGACGGTCTGGCCGAGGATGACGTTGGTGGCGCTGTTTGTTGCCATAGCTGACAGATGTGTGCTCTTGGGGAGATGCAACAGCTGACAACAGGAGGGCCAGTTACTACTTGTGAATGCCAAGCACAGGCATCGACATCACATATTCCTCCCGGCTTGACTTGTTGAGACTAGTGCAACACTCGACTCAATCTCACCACCAACTAGGCTCCTGGAGGAAGAAGCAACTGTGCTGTGCACTATGGGCGTCAGGTATAAACACAACATCCGGCTAGTGTCCCTCAAATGAATGCTACAGACCACATGGCCATAACTGATTCAGAGGATTGCACAACGAGGGCTATAGATTTGACACGACAAGAACCAACTTCATGCGGAAAGATTAATGGAACTGGCATTTGAGCCAGGGCACACGGATAACACGTTCTCGTTCGTTTTTGTTCCATTTCCCATGCGCTCAGACCAAACTGACAAAACCGATTGAGTTCCGTAGATGCTTCGGCCTTCACTTGAGAGGAATGAACCTCGAGGAGTGGGTGGCGCCGATGCCGGGCCTCTCCCGTGCTTGACGGGCTTGTAGCTGATGGAGAACTCGGCGAGGTAGTGCCCGATCATCTCGGGCTTGATCTCAACCTGGTTAAAGGTTTTCCCATTGTACACTGCGATCTGGCTGCCTACCATCTCTGGCATGATGATCATGTCGCGCAGATGTGTCTTCACAGCCCCGGGCTTCTCACCAGCAAGCGCCTCCACTTTCTGTACATTTTTAGAGAAAACGGAATGAGCTTTGGATGTCATGATCTCACACAAACAGTGCAACACAATCGACGGTTCAAGCCAAAACAGCATCAGACGTGTGCTGTTAAAACTTCAAAAATCATACAACTTACAAATGTGAAAACACTCAAATCAATACCCGTACAGGGTCACATCGTTCAATACATATCGAAGAGCGTATGCATACTTACAAGTTCATATCATACATTTCTTGACACACTAACAAAATGGGTACTCCTCACAGTAATTGCAGAATATTAAATATATCAGTGGATTGTATAAGATGCAAAATAGTCAGCACTACTATAGAGCCATCTAGTGCTTCATAGTGGTTTAAAGACCATAAGATACTCTCTCAAGGTTCACAGCATGCATTGATACTCCCCTAAATATTCCCACAACCTCGATCCAGCACCAGAAATAGTCAAGAATATATGTATGTGCACTAGATGAAGTTTCATTCTTCTGTAGTAGTGTAAGCAAGATATTTGAACCCGTTTCAAACAGAAAAGTGATGATCAACATTTGGAAGCTGCCATGCTCCATAACGACAGTAAACATATTTTCTATTTTGTATGTACTCCCTCCGTAAAAAAAGAGCGTCTAGATCACTAAAATAGTATTCTACTCCCTCCGTTCTCAAATAATTGTCTTTCTAGCCATCTTAAATGGACTACAACATATGGATGTATGTAGACATGTTTTAGAGTGTAGATTCACTCATTTTGCTTCGTATGTAGTCACCTGTTGAAATCTCTAGAAAGACAATTATTTAGGAACGGAGGGAGTAAATGCTATTATATTTCTTTACTGAGGGAGTACTTCTTAATCAGTAGTTTAATACGAAGACGGTTACAAATAGCAGGCAGTTCATGACAGAAAATTGCAGATGCATAAGGGAGGAGCATGCATGGTCCATTAGAGCATCTACAACCGGACCTCTTAAACCCTCCTCATACGCTTGGGCGGGCTGCCCGGTCACTGATCAGTCATGTTTTTTTTACCCAGACGGACGCCTCAAACGGGCGTCCCTCATCTGGGATCCCTGGGGAAGAGGATCAAGTTGACCCTTGTGAATAACTTGATGCACTATCTTCCTTCAACCCTTTGAGCGAAATGTAGCAAAAGGAAGGAAAATCCATGGACCGACCCCATTGTCTCCACCCTGTAGGAACTACGAGATCACCCCAAGGACGCCCTCGGCGTCCAGGGGTCACAGACCGACAAACGCGTGGGCCGACCAGCACCCCCCATATCCAACCCAAATATGGGGCGGATATGGGGCGCCCGGGCGCGCCCGCCACGTCGGACCCGACCCATGCTGGTCCACCCGACCCTACTTATATTCATCCCCATCCTCTCGCCGGAGCAAACCCTAACCACTTCACTCCACTCCCTCCACTCTCCCCTCCGCCACCCGAGGTCACCTCCGGCAGTTTTCAGCCTTCTCCACCACGCCAGGCAGCGGATCGGACTATGACCAGTCCGGATCCGTCGATTGGGGTGTCATCCCGTGTGGGTTGAAGGAGGTAATGGCAGTCTGCATTGCACTCCGCCGCTACCAGGAGGACAGTGCCCGGCCGACGGACGGATCCGTCCGCCGCGCTGCCATAGCGTCGGCTCACCAGGCGCTCGGGTCCTCTCGTGCTGGATCCTCGCAGTCCCGGCCGAAACACCTGTCATTCCCCATCACCGGTCGGGCAGAGTATGAGTCCCACCGGGAACGGCGCGGCCCGCCACGGGAAGGAGAGGATAAGGGCCGCCGAGGCCCGAATTGCGGCTGAAATGGCGGCGGCGGAGGCGGCTGATGCGGCGGCGCTAGCGACCGTGAAGGAAGCCATCCGCGCCCGCATTGTGAAGAAACGATAGCGAAGGAAGACGCACGCCCTCGCTCGAGAGCAGAATCGGTCGGTCCATGTCATGGCCGGACTGCCACCGAAGGAGGAGGACAGCGATGACGAGGACAGCTCCGACGACGAGCAGATCCGGCTCAATCCGTACTGCGTCTTCGACCGATACTTCCGCGAGAAGGACGACAAGGGTAGCCGTGGATGAACTCCACCATAATCAAACATGCCAAATTTTGATAGTCCAATGGCATGTTTAGTGTAATGTCATGGAATAGCCGGACGATGCGTGTACGTCGATATAGTTGCATGAGTTTGTATGGATTTGAAATATAGTAATTGAGGTGTTCGGATGTGGATTGTATTTTTTAAGGAGTGCCCGATCAGTGCCCGCAGACGCACCCGGGCGTGTCCGTGGGCGTTTGAGGGGCCGGGCTGTAGACGCTCTTACCGCCTTGGCCTTGCGCAGCCTCCTTATGAGGCATCAATTGCTTCCTCTTGAACCCCCTGTAGAACCTACAGCAACACGAAAGCACAGAATTTTCTTCCAGTCAAACGAACTAGCAGTTCAAGGGATCCCACTCTCGATCGGTCTCAAGAGAGACGCACGCCACTCTGGGTTCCACGTACCTTGTGCGGGCGCGGGCGGGGAGGACCTGGATGAGGTCCTTGGCGGACATGTGGAGGATCGCCTGGAGGTCGAAGCCACGGTAGCTGAACTTGCGGAACGCCCTCTTCTTCGGCTGCCCGGAGGTGGCGGCGGCGGCGGCCGCCTCCGCCTCCACGCCGGCGGCCGCCTGCAATGCGATCACGCAGCGCATGGGTTAGCCCGCCCGGCGCCCGGTGATCGAGAAGCGCTGGAGGGTTGGCTTGCGGGGTGGGGGCGAGTTGGAGGCAGCTCACCATGGTAGTTGCGGTCGATTGCGGGGAGGAGGAGCCGAGGAGGGGAGGCCGGGTGCACCGTGGAACAATGAAGGCGACGGCGCTAGGGCTCGGGCTTGCCCCTACCTAGGTGAAAATGGGGAATGTTTACGCACCGTTAGGCATTTATTAGACTAGACTAGAGTAACTTGTTAGGACTTTGATATGTTGTAATTTTTTTGTAAGTGCTCTATTTTACAATTGCAAAGAAAAAAAAAGTCTAATAGTACCACAATGTGGCAAGCTAACACTTTGTTTATGTCATTTTCTTTAGACCGTCTTATCTTTCTCTTGCAGCAACTCTTCCAAAGCAAAGAAATAAATGTCGCATTTGCTATTCGTAGGCCTGAAAATGGTTGGGGGTATAAGTCCATTTTCCTAGGAGAAGAAGACGAGGCGACATGGAGCTCTGAGGTTGAGACAGGGGCGACGCTACTAGCCGGCGACCTAGCCGGGGACAGAGATGTCGCGGTGTCACCGGCAATGGAGAGGAAGAAGATTCACGGGTGCGGGTGCAGGACGGGGTCCGATCACCGGCGCCGGAGAAGGATGAGGCTTAGGATGACCGGGGAAGCAACAAAGTGATGCAGGAGGCGACTTGAAAAGGTCAAGGCATGTGCGGTAACACCGCCTATCATGGGCCTGCGGTTAGGCCTGTGTTGGAGGGCTTTGGCACAATGAGGAAGACGAAATGAAGGGGAGTTGGCTTATACCAAAAGAAACTTCAGTCACCTACATACAAAAAAAATGAGCTGAGCATAGGAGGAACTATGCTCGAACTAGCAGTAGTAATAGGTAGATGTGAGGTTCGTACCTAGCACACCAAGCTGTGCTTGCTAGCCACTAAGACTCCACACATTCACCTACATATAGCATGTCCTAATAAATGATGGTCATTTATAGACTTGAACTCACACCTGGTTGCTTATATGCCTCCATGTCAGAAATATTTAATCTTCTCTAAGGGCAAACAAAGTCCCAACAATTCACATCAAAAGAATAATCCCAAAAAAGATGATGAAGTGTCTTCTCTTAATGAAGGATGGCCAAGCAACATATAATCACAAGTAAAAAAGTTAGGATAAAAATAACTAAAGCACACGAGGACTAAAATGTAACTAGTTGTTCACCTTCTTGGAAAGAAGCTAATCACCAGTGGAGGGGCGGTGGTCAAACAAAGCACCACACAACAAAGTCTTGCCTTCTTCTTTGTGAGCCTCGACAAAAAAAGGCCAAGCTCAATCACTAGTTGTAGGACTTGAGGTGACCTCCAAACCTTCCCAAACTCCCGAAAAATGCACAACCTTGGGAACCTTACTGGTGATTCCTGCCGCTTAGGAGTCTCCAACACCTCCCAGAGTAACAAGGTAAAAGGCTTGGAAATGTTGCTCCAACCTCAAAAGTAAACGATCAAAGAGAGAGGTAGTCTTGAATCTCATGAGGGTTAGCTACTCTCTAATCCCTCGAGAACTTAAAAAGTAGGGCACAGGAAGAGTGTGGGATGTTTTTTGCCTACTGATACGTCTCCGTCGTATCTACTTTTCCAAACACTTTTGCCCTTGTTTTGGACTCTAACTTGCATGATTTGAATGGAACTAACCCGGACTGACGCTGTTTACAGCAGAACAACCATGGTGTTATTTTTGTGCAGAAATAAAAGTTCTCGGAATGACCTGAAAATCCACGGAGCAACTTTTCAAAATTAATAAAAAAATTGGCGAAAGAATCAGCATCAGGGGGCCCACACCCTGTCCACGAGGGTGGGGGGCGCGCCCCCTCCCCTAGGGCGCGGGCCCCTACCTCGTGGGCCCCCTGGACGTCCACCGACCTCAACTCCAACTCCATATATTTGCTTTCATGGAGAAAAAACCAGAGAGAAAGTTTTCATCGCGTTTTACGATACGGAGCCGCCACCAAGCCCTAATCTCTCTCGGGAGGGCTGATCTGGAGTCCGTTCGGGGCTCCGGAGAGGGGGATTCATCACCGTCGTCATCATCAACCATCCTCCATCACCAATTTCATGATGCTCACCGCCGCGTCGAGTAATTCCATCGTAGGCTTGCTGGACGGTGATGAGTTGGATGAGATTTACCATGTAATCAAGTTAGTTTTGTTAGGGTTTGATCCCTAGTATCCACTATGTTCTGAGATTGATGTTTCTATGACTTTGCTATGCTTAATGCTTGTCACTAGGGCCCGAGTGCCATGATTTCAGATCTGAACCTATTATGTTTTCATGAATATACGTGAGTTCTTGATCCTATCTTGCAAGTCTATAGTCACCTATTATGTGTTATGATCCGACAACCGCGAAGTGACAATAATCGGGATACTTCTTGGCGATGACCGTAGTTTGAGGAGTTCATGTATTCACCATGTGTTAATGCTTTGGTCCGGTACTCTATTAAAAGGAGGCCTTAATATCCCTTAGTTTTCATTAGGACCCCGCTGCCACAGGAGGGTAGGACAAAAGATGTCATGCAAGTTCTTTTCCATAAGCACGTATGACTATATTCGGAATACATGCCTACATTATATTGATGAACTGGAGCTAGTTCTGTATCACCCTATGTTATAACTATTACATGAGGAATCGCATCCGACATAATTATCCATCACTGATCCAATGCCTACGAGCTGTTTCACATATTGTGCTTTGCTTATTTACTTTACCGTTGTCACTGTTACAATTACTACAAAACTGCTACAGTTACTTTTGCCACTGCTACCGTTACTTCCATATTACTTTGCTACTAAATACTTTGCTGCCGATACTAAGTTATCCAGGTGTGGTTGAATTGACAACTCAACTGCTAATACTTGAGAATATTCTTTGGCTCCCCTTGTGTTGAATCAATAAATTTGGGTTGAATACTCTACCCTCGAAAACTGTTGCAATCCCCTATACTTGTGGGTTATCAAGACTATTTTCTGGCACCGTTGCCGGGGAGCATAGCTCTATTCTTTGAGTCACTTGGGATTTATATCTACTAGTCACTATGAGGAGCTTGAAACACGAAAGAACTAAGATTTATCCCTCAACTACGAGGGGAGGTAAGGAACTGTCATCTAGCTCTGCACTAGATTCTCCTTCTGTTATGAGTAAGCTTGCAACACCTAAACCTGCTTCTGCTATGAATTCTGATATGTCGCATGTTATTGATGATGCCACTTCTACTATGCATGATACTTATGATGAAACTACTTCTGCGCTTGATACTACTGTGCCATTAGGTGAATATCTTGATGAACAACTTGCTAGGGTTAGAGAGAATGAAATTCTTGAAACTGATATTATTGAAGATAGTGATGATGAAGGTTCTCCCCCTAAATATGAATTGCCTGTTGTTCCTGAGGGTTATGTTATGGATGAAGAAACTGCTAGAGATTTTCTTGCTTGCAATGATAGATCTGGTCTTAAGAAATTATTAGCTAAACTGAAACAGAAAACTCTGAATGCTAGAATGAAATATGACCCTACTTTTGCTACTTCACCTATCTTTGTTACTGATAAGGATTATGATTTCTCTGTCAATCCTGAGATAATTACTTTGGTTGAATCTGATCCTTTTTATGGCTATGAATCTGAAACTGTTGTGGCACATCTTACTAAGTTAAATATATAGCCACCCTGTTCACTACTGATGAGAAATCTCGCTACTACTATATCCTTAAGATATTTCCATTCTCATTAAAGGGTGATGCTAAAACTTGGTTTAATTCTCTTGATCCTGGTTGTGTGCATAGTCCCCAGGATATGATTTATTTATTCTCTGATATATATTTCCCTGATCATAAGAAAAAAGCTTCCTTGAGGGAAATATATAATTTTACATAAATTGAAGAAGAGAGTCTCCCACAAGCTTGGGGGAGGCTTCTCCGATTACTTAATGCTTTGCCTGATCATCCTCTTAAGAAAAATGAAATACTTGATATCTTTTATAAGGGACTAACTGATGCTTCCAAGGACCACTTGGATAGTTGTGCTAGTTGTGTTTTCAGGGAAAGAACAGTCGATCAAGCTGAATTGCTATTGAATAATATGTTGACTAATGGAAATAATTGGACACTCCCTGAGCCAATTGAGCCAACTCCTGAGCCAATTCTTGAGCCAACTCCTAAACCAACTCCGAAGAAAAGAGGTGTTCTGTTTCTCAGTCCTGAAGATATGCAAGAGGCAAAGAAATCTATGAAAGAAAAAGGTATTAAAGCTGAAAATGTTAAGAATTTACCTCCCGTTGAAGAAATACATGGCCTTAATACACCACCTATTGAAGAAACACATGGTCTTGATAACCCGACACAGGTAGTATAAGTAAATTCTCTCTATAGATATGATAAAGTTGAAATCCCGTCTACTAAGTTTGCTAGCCAATGCTTGGATGAATTTGATGATTTTATGGCTAGACAAGAAAACTTCAATGCTTATGTTGGTAGAGAATTAAAGAGTAATTCTTACATGATTGGACGCTTGAGTGATTATATGGCTAGAGTTAAAGGTGAACTTAAACTCATTAGTAAATATGCTTCTATGGTTACCACTCAAGCAGAACAAGTACTTAATGCTCAAAGTGATTTGCTCGATGAATTAAATAATAAACATGACTTTGCTGTTAGAGTGGCTACTAGAACTGGTAAAATGACTCAGGAACCTTTGTATCCTGAAGGCCACCCTAAGGGAATTGAGCAAGATTCTCAGAGAAATAATTTAGATGCACCTAGTCCCTCTAAAAAGAAGAAAAAAGAAAAACGATAGGACTTTGCATGCTTCTAGTGAACCTATTGTAGACACACCTGAGAATCCCAATGATATTTCTATTTCTGATGCTGAAACACAACCTGGTGATGAACATGAACATAGTGATAATGTTAATGATGATGTTCATGTTGATGCTCAACCTAGCAATAATAACGATGTAGAGATTGAACCTGCTGTTGATCTTGATAACCCACAATCAAAGAATCAACGTTATGATAAGAGAGACTTTGTTGCTAGGAAGCACGGTAAAGAAAGAGAACCATGGGTTCAGAAACCCATGCCGTTTCCTCCTAAGCCATCCAAGAAAAAGGATGATGAGGATTTTGAGCGCTTTGCTGAAATGATTAGACCTATCTTTTTGCGTATGCGCTTAACTGATATGCTTAAAGTGAATCCTTATGCTAAATATATGAAGGATATTATTACAAATAAAAGAAAGATACCGGAAGCTGAAATTTCCACCATGCTTGCTAATTATACTTTTAAGGGTGGAATACCTAAGAAACTTGGAGACCCAGGAGTACCAACTATACCATGCTCCATTAAAAGAAACTATGTTAAAACTGCTTTGTGTGATCTTGGAGCAGGTGTTAGTGTTAAGCCTCTCTCTTTATATCGTAGACTTGAATTGAATAAGTTGACACCTACTGAAATATCTTTGCAAATGGCCGATAAATCAACTGCTATACCTGTCGGTATTTGTGAGGATGTGCCTGTTGTGGTTGCAAACTTTACTATCTTAACGGACTTTGTTATTCTTGATATTCCCGAGGACTATAGTATGTCGATTATCCTCGGTAGACCCTTTTTGAATACTGCAGGGGCTGTTATTGATTGCAATAAAGGCAATCTCACTTTTCATGTTAATGGTAATGAGCATACGGTACACTTTCCAAGGAAACAACCTCAAGTTCACAGTATCAATTCTATTGGAAAAATTCCAACTATTATTATTGCAGGTTTTAAATTTCCTCTTCCTACTGTCAAGAAGAAATATGATATTCTTATTATTGGGGATGTGCATATCCCCGTTGAGGTAACCTAGTGTTATTCGAAATTTCTCCGGTTCCATGTTATTTGGAATGAGTTCGTTAACAAGACTTGATCAACCTTGTTAGTGGGTTCCTTTTGATGATCATGAGATCGATGAAGTTAGACGGCACAACCTTCTGTACCCTCTTTTTACTTTATGTTATTTAGATTAAATAAAGTAAAAATAGTATTTTATGTCTGTTTTCTGAATTATCCATGCAATAAAAAAATACCCCGAAAATAAAAGTTCTCCAAATGCCCTGCAAATTTAGTATGATTTTTTCTGAAATATTTGAGAATATCTGGCACTGAGAACACAATAGGGGGAGCTAGCACCTGGCCACGAGGGTCCAGGGCGCCCCCACTCCTATAGGGCGCGCCCCCTGCCTCGTGGGCCCATGGTGGCCCCCTCCACTTATTCCTGCACCCACACACTTCTTCTTCGTCCCAAAAAAATCACCATCCAGCTCAAGCACGAGTTCTAACTCATTTTGCTGCGATTTTCGATCTCCTTGCTCAAAGCTCAATTCACAAAACTGCTTTGGGAGATTGTTCCTTGGTATATGACTCCTCCAATAGTCCAATTAGTTTTTGTTCTAGTGCTTTATTCATTGCAAATTTTTGCTGCCTAGGTGACCCTGTTCTTGAGCTTGCATGTCAAATTTATATGGTCCCAAGTAATTCTAATGCATGATATAGCCTCTAGACACTTGTGGGAGTAGTTGCTATCAATTTTGTTGAGTTTGATTTACTTTTATTTTGTGTTACTAAAAATTTCAGAAATTTTTCAGAGGGAGAAATATGTCCAAGAAAATGTACCAAGGTGGTTCTTCAAGGAAGAAAGGACCCATGCTCGCAATACGTGAGCAGGACGACGAACCACCGAGGGAAGCTGACGTGCGGCCTTGTGAATGGCCGTCAGAGGAGTTTATGGTCAAAGCGGGCATCAAGAATGAATTTGATGTTGGGGATCGTTGCAGAAAATAAAAAAAATTCTACGCATCACCTAGATCAATCTATGGAGTCATCTAGCAACGAGTGAGAGAGGAGTGCATCTACGTACCCTTGTAGATCGCGAGCGGAAGCGTTCAAGAGAACGGGGTTGATGGAGTCGTACTCGTCGTGATCCAAATCATCAAAGATCCTAGCGCCAAACGGACGGCACCTCCGCGTTCAACACACGTACGGAGCGGAGACATCTCCCGCGCCTTGATCCAGCAAGGAGGACGGAGAGGTTGAGGAAGAGAGCTCCAGCAGCAGCACGACGGCGTGGTGGTGGTGGAGAGGCAGTACTCCAGCAGGGCTTCGCCAAGCTCTTAACGGAGGAGGAGAGGTGTTGGGGAGGGGAGGGGCTGCGCCTTGGATGTAGTGTGCATCCCTCCCCTTGCCCCTCTATTTATAGGGGAAGGAGGAAGGGGGCCGCCCCCCTCTAGATGAGATCTAGAGGGGGCGGCGGCCAAGGGAGGGCTTGCCCCCTAGCAAGGCGCCCCCACTAGGGTTCCCCCCCCAACCCTAGGCGCATGGGCCCAAGGGGGGGATGCGCCCAGCCCTCCAGGGGCTGGTTCCCTGCCCACTACAGCCCATGAGGCCCTCCAAGAGAGGTGGCCCCTCCCGGTGGACCCCCGGAACCCCTCCGGTGGCCTTGGTACAATACTGATAAGCCCCCGAACTTTTCCGGTGACCGTATGACAACTTCCCATATATAAATCTTCACCTCCGAACCATTCCGGAACTCCTCGTGAAGTCCGGGATCTCATCGAGGACTCCGAACAACATTCGGTAATCACTTACAAGTCTTCCTAATAACCCTAGCGTCACCGAACCTTAAGTGTGTAGACCCTACGGGTTCGGGAATCATGCAGACATGATCGAGACAGCTCTCCGGCCAATAACCAACAGCGGGATCTGCATACCCATGTTGGCTCCCACATGTTCCATGATGATGTCATTGGATGAACCACGATGTCAAGGATTCAAGCAATCCCGTATACAATTCCCTTTGTCAATCGGTACGTTACTTGCCCGAGATTCGATCGTCGGTATCCCAATACCTCGTTCAATCTCGTTATCGCAAGTCAATTTACTCGTCTTAGTAATGCATGATCCCGTGACCAACCACTTGGTCACATTGAGCTCATTATGATGATGCATTACCGAGTGGGCCCAGAGATACCTCTCCGTCATATGGAGTGACAAATCCCAGTCTCGATCCGTGTCAACCCAACAGACACTTTCGGAGATACCTGTAGTATACCTTTATAGCCACCCAGTTATGTTGTGACGTTTGGTACACCCAAAGCACTCCTACGGTATCCGGGAGTTACACGATCTCATGGTCTAAGGAAATGATACTTGACATTAGAAAAAGCTCTAGCAAACGAACTACACGATCTTGTGCTATGCTTAGGATTGGGTCTTGTCCATCACATCATTCTCCCAATGATGTGATCCCGTTATCAATGACATCCAATGTCCATGGTCAGGAAACCGTAACCATCCATTGATTAACGAGCTAGCCAACTAGAGGCTCACTAGGGACATGTTGTGGTCTATGTATTCACACATGTATTACGATTTCCGGATAACACAATTATAGCATGAACAATAGACAATTATCATGAACAAGGAAATATAATAATAACCATTTTATTATTGCCTCTAGGGAATATTTCCAACAGTCTCCCACTTGCACTAGAGTCAATAATCTAGTTACATTGTGATGAATCGAACACCCATAGAGTTCTGGTGTTGATCATGTTTTGCCATGAAGAGGTTTAGTCAACGGATCTGCGACATTCAAATCCGTATGCACTTTGCAAATATCTATGTCTCCATCTTGAACATTTTCACGAATGGAGTTGAAGCGGCAACTTGATGTGCCTGGTCTTCTTGTGAAACCTGGGCTCCTTGGCAAGGGCAATGGCTCCAGTGTTGTCACAGAAGAGAGTCATCAGCCCCGACGCATTGGGAATAACTCCTAGGTCGATAATAAACTCCTTCATCCAGATTGCTTCATGTGCTGCCTCCGAGGCTGCCATGTATTCCGCTTCACATGTAGATCCCGCCACGACGCTTTGCTTGCAACTACACCAGCTTACTGCCCCACCATTCAAAATATACACGTATCCGGTTTGTGACTTAGAGTCATCCAGATCTGTCGAAGCTAAGCGTCGACGTAACCCTTCTGACGAGCTCTTCGTCACCTCCATAAACAAGAAACATATCCTTAGTCCTTTTCAGGTACTTCAGGATATTCTTGACCGCTGTCCAGTGTTCCATGCCGGGATTACTTTGGTACCTTCCTACCAAACTTACGGCAAGGTTTACATCAGGTCTGGTACACATCATGGCATACATAATAGACCCTATAGCCGAGGCATAGGGGATGACACTCATCTTTTCTCTATCTTCTGCCGTGGTCGGGCATTGAGCCGAGCTTAATTTCACACCTTGCAACACAGGCAAGAACCCCTTCTTGGACTGATCCATATTGAACTTCTTCAATATCTTATCAAGGTATGTGCTTTGTGAAAGACCTATGAGGCGTCTCGATCTATCTCTATAGATCTTGATGCCTAATATATAAGCAGCTTATCCAAGGTCCTTCATTGAAAAACACTTATTCAAGTAGGCCTTTATGCTGTCCAAAAGTTCTATATCATTTCCCATCAAAAGTATGTCATCCACATATAATATGAGAAATGCTACAGAGCTCCCACTCACTTTCTTGTAAACGCATGCTTCTCCATAAGTCTGCACAAACCCAAGTGCTTTGATCATTTCATCAAAGCGAATGTTTCAACCCCGAGATGCTTGCACCAGCCCATAAATGGATCGCTGGAGCTTGCATACCTTGTTAGCATTCTTAGGATCGACAAAACCTTCCGGCTGCATCATATACAATTCTTCCTTAAGATAGCCGTTAAGGAATGCCATTTTGACGTCCATTTGCCATATCTCATAATCATAGTATGCGGAAATTTCTAACATGATTTGGACGGACTTCAGCTTCGCTACGGGTGAGAAAGTCTCATCGTAGTCAAACCTTGAACTTGTCGATAACCCTTAGCGACAAGTCGAGCTTTATAGATGGTAGCATTACCATCCGAGTCCATCTTCTTCTTAAAGATCCATTTATTTTCTATCGCTCGCCGATCATCGGGCAAGTCTGTCAAAGTCCATACTTTGTTTTCATACATGGATTCTATCTCGGATTGCATGGCTTCAAGCCATTTGTTGGAATATGGGCCCGCCATCGCTTCTTCATAGTTCGAAGGTTCACCGTTGTCTAACAACATGATTTCCAAGACAGGGTTTCCATACCATTCTGGTGTGGAACGTGTCCTTGTGGACCTTCGTAGTTCAGTAGCAACTTGATCCGAAGTACCTTGATCATCATCATTAACTTCCTCTCTAGTCGGTGCAGGCACCACAAGAACATCTTCCTGAGATGCGCTACTTTCCGGTTCAAGAGGCAGTACTTCATCGAGTTCTAGTTTCCTCCCACTTATTTCTTTTGAGAGAAACTCTTTCTCCAGAAAGGACCCGTTCTTGTCAACGAAGATCTTGCCTTCGGATCTAAGGTAGAAGGTATACCCAATGGTTTCCTTAGGGTATCCTATGAAGACGCATTTTTCCTATTTGGGTTCGAGCTTTTTAGGTTGAAGTTTCTTGACATAAGCATCGCATCCCCAAACTTTTAGAAACGATTACTTAGGTTTCTTCCCAAACCATAATTCATACGGTGTCGTCTCAACGGATTTAGACGGTGCCCTATTTAAAGTGAATGTAGTTGTCTCTAGAGCGTATCCCCAAAATGATAGCGGTAAATCGGTGAGTGACATCATAGGTCGCACCATATACAATAGAGTGCGATTACGACGTTCGGACACACCGTTCTGTACCGAGGTGTTCCAGCGGCGTGATTTGTGAAACGATTCCACATTTCCTTAAGTGCGTACCAAATTGCGTGACTTAAATATTCTCCTCCACGATCTGATCAGAAGAACTTTATTTTTCGGTCACGTTGATTCTCTACCTCATTCTGAAATTCCTTGAACTTTTCAAAGGTCTCAGACTTGTGTTTCATCAAGTAGACATACCCATATCTACTTAAGTCATCGGTGAGAGTGAGAACATGACGATAGCCTCCATGAGCCTCAACGCTCATTGGACCGCACACATCAAGATGTATGATTTCCAATTAGTTGGTTGCTCGCTCCATTTTTACGTAGTTCTTAGTCTTGGTCATTTTTCCCATGAGGCATGGTTCGCATGTGTCAAATGATTCGTAATCAAGAGACTCCAAAAGTCCATCAACATGGAGCTTCTTCATGCGTTTGACACCAATGTGACCAAGGCGGTAGTGCCACAAGTATGTGGGACTATCGTTATCAACATTACATCTTTTGGTATTCACACTATGGATGTGTGTAACATCACATTCGAGATTCATTAAGAATAAACCATTGACCAGCGGGGCATGACCATAAAACATATCTCTCATATAAATAGAACAACCATTATTCTCGGATTTAAATGATTAGCCATCTCGTATTAAACGAGATCCAGATACAATGTTCATGCTCAAAGCTGGCACCAAATAACAATTATTGAGGTTTAAAACTAATCCCGTAGGTAAATGTAGAGGTAGCGTGCCAACGGAGATCACATCGACCTTGGAACCATTCCCGACGCGCATCGTCACCTTGTCCTTCGCCAGTCTCCGTTTATTCCGCAGCTCTTGTTTTGAGTTACAAGTATGAGCAACCGCACCGGTATCAAATACCCAGGAGCTACTACGAGTACTGGTAATGTACACATCAATTACATGTATATCACATATACCTTTGGTGTTGCCGGCCTTCTTGTTCGCTAAGTACTCTGGGGCAGTTCCGCTTCCAGTGTTCGCTTCCCTTGCAATAAAAGCACTTGGTCTCAAGCTTGGGTCCATTCTTTGGCTTCTTCCCGGCAACTAGCTTACCGGGCGCGAAAACTCCCTTGCCGTCCTTCTTGAAGTTCTTCTTACCCTTGCCTTTCTTGAAACTAGTGGTTTTATTGACCATCAACACTTGATGTTCCTTTTTGATTTCTACATCCGCTGATTTCAGCATTGAAAATACCTCAGGAATAGTTTTCACCATCCCCTGCATATTGTAGTTCATCACAAAGCTCTTGTAGCTAGGTGGGAGCGATCAAGGATTTTGTCCATGACCGCCTCATCCGGAGGTTAATGTCCACCGGGGACAAGCGGTTGTGCAACCCGGACATTTTGAGTATGTGCTCCTTGTAACTATTTTCCTCCATCTTACAAGCTGTAGAACTTGTCGGAGACTTCATATCTCTCGACCCGGGCATGAGCTTGGAAAACCATTTTCAGCTCTTCGAACATCTCATATGCTCCGTGTTGCTCAAAACGCTTTTGGAGCCCCGGTTCTAAGCTGTAAAGCATGCCGCACTGAACGAGGGAGTAGTCATCAACACGCGACTGCCAGGCGTTCATAACGTCTTGAGTTGCTGGGAAAACGGGTGCTTCACCTAGCGGTGCATCTAGGACATATGCTCTTTTGGCAGCTATGAGGATGATCCTCAAGTTCCGGACCCAGTCCGTATAGTTGCTGCCATCGTATTTCAGCTTGGTTTTCTCTAGGAACGCGTTGAAGTTGAGGGCAACATTAGCGTGGGCCATTTGATCTACAAGACATATTGCAAAGTTTTAGACTAAGTTCATGATAATTAAGTTCATCTAATCAAATTATTTAATGAACTCCCACTCAAATAGACATCCCTCTAGTCATCTAAGTGATCCATGATCCGAGTCAACTAGGCCGTGTCCGATCATCACGTGAGACGGACTAGTCATCATCGGTGAACATCTTCATGTTGATCGCATCTTCTATACGACTCATGTTCGACCTTTCGGTCTCTTGTGTTCCGAGGCCATGTCTGTACATGCTAGGCTCGTCAAGTCAACCTAAGTGTTTTTGCATGTGTAAATCTGTCTTACACCCGTTGTATGTGAACGTTAGAATCTATCACTCCCGATCATCACGTGGTGCTTCGAAACAACGAACTTTCGCACGCCTTGCACGCTTAGGGGAACACTTTCTTGAAATTATTATGAGGGATCATCTTATTTAGGCTACCGTCGTTCTAAGCAAATAAGATGCAAAAAACATGATAAACATTGTTGACACACGAACATGTCACGTGTACCCTCGACGTCGGGGGTGATGCACCGCAGCTCACGTCGAAGGAGACCCGACCGACAGCGCGATACGCAAGACAGTCGACGGGCGCTTTTGCAGACCGAAACCCCACACCCCCGGGAGGGACCCCGTCAGGGAGTGCGACGGTTATGGGCTGCCCTAGGTCGATTCGCTCGCCCCTAGAGCCTCGGGATTCGCAGCTCTCAAACACGAAGAACAGCGAAGAACGAGAGAGAAAAAACGGTTGAAAGATAAAACGTAGATGAAAAAGTAGTATATTGATTTGTTCGATTGTGTGTTGTTCAATCGTCCATCACCCCCAATATATATAAGAGGCGGCTGGACTTCCCGTACAAGTAAAGGATTCATCTAGGCTTTCCTTACAAGAAATTACATCAATTTACGCCCTAGAGTCCTAGTTCTATTCTAACTCGGATTCAGTCTGAATCTGGCCCAACTTCTGTCTTCCTCCTTGCGCGGGCCGCTGAACTTGCATATGATCTTCGATCAAGACGGCCCAAATATCAAACTTGTGCGCCTCGATGATACGAACAACTCCCATGTTGATTACTTCTTCAAATAAGGCCATCTTGAATACTTCTCGAGGTCATCTTTACCTTCCAGTCGGACTCGGTCCTGTAGTAGACTGGATTATCCGAGTCTCGTAGTGAATTTGTAGGCCATATACTATCTCTGATGATGATGACTCCAAAACCAAAGTTTACCGTCTTGATTATACGCATAAATTCTGTATTGAACACTTCTTCATCCGAGGTCATCTTGATAAACTTTCGGGCACATGTTCAGTTTCAGTCGGATTCGAGCTGATCCACTCGGATATTAGAGCTTTCACTTGGACCGTCCGACTGGACTTTCTCACTCGAAAAACAATCTTTCACTCGGATGACTATATTTTCACTCGGAAAGCAATATCTTACTCGATAGGCAAGTTTTCGTTCCGATGGTAATCTTTTCACTCGGAACATTTAATAATAAGTTCATCCGGTCAGCAAACTTCCATTCGACCGGCAATTTTCACTCGACCAGTAAATTTTCACTCGAATGATAAAATTTTCACTCGATCGATGAGTTTTTACTCGAAAGTTAAGCTTTCACTCGACCGGTAAGTTTTCACTCGGACAGCAAGCTTTTCACTCGACCGAAAACATAGCCAGATCTTGATTTGTCTCCTCTGGTCCCATACGACCTCGGATTGAGACAAATTATATATGAAAATCGATCGACTAGACGAGACGAAACTTTTCTGTGTTGAAGGTTTTTCGATTCAAGGCCGTCTTAAGGGCCGAATTGCTTACGCATTGCATCAGACACATCAACATATGTCTGGTGTCAAGCGTAATATTTTGGTCTCTGGCCTATCCAAACCGTATTAACTGTAACTTTTGCATATGAACTCGGATTAAGATGATTTATATATGAAAATCAATTGCCTCGACGAGACAAAGACAATTCGTTTAGAGTGCTCCTCCATCCGAGGTTGTCTTGAAGGCATGATCGACCAAAAACCACTCAGAATATTGAATTCTGCCACTCGGAATACAATTTCGGCCCCTAAGATGGAGTCGGACGATGATAACCTAAACATCAAAGTTGTTCCACTCGGGGATGTGAAACTTTTCATACTGAAAACCCTTTCACTCGAAGCCATCTAATTTTCTTTTTATGCCGTGCCAAAATCTGATGTCAACACATGCCCCCCTGTTTTTCGGCAAAGCTTGCGTGCCGAAAAATAATATGCACGGTGTTTGTTCTAAGGATGATGTCAACACTCCATCGTCCATTTATTTTCTTAGGGCGATAATTATGTATCGGCCATGTTTGTTCTAAGGGCGATAATTGTGTATCGGCCATTGCCTACCTAGGCTTCTTGCCTCACACTCGGGTGGTATTTCTTTAAGTATTTGCCATTGAGAGCTCTAGGTAACACCGTTCCTTCTACGGATTCCACCAAATATGAGTTTCCAGGAACTATTCTTGCAATCCTAAAAGGACCTTCCCAACTTGGAGACCACTTCCCGAATCTTCTATCCCTTGAACCAATCGGTAGAATCACTTTCCAGACGAGATCACCAACTTGAAAATTCTTCAATTTGACTTTCTTATTGTAAGCTCTTGCCACCCTCAACTTGTCTCTCTCTATGGCCTTTAAAGCAGCCAAACGTTTATCGGCAACCTCATCAATATTGTCCATCATTAAGTTGTAAAAATCTACTGCCGATAAATTATTTTGTTTGGCTATTCTCAAAGAATTCAAATTTGCCTCCACTGGTAAAACAACCTCTTGACCATATACTAGCTCATATGGAGTCACCTTCGTAGCACCATGCCTTGAGATTCTATGAGCCCACAAAGCTTCAGACAACAACTCATGCCATCTTCTCGGATTATTCTTCTTGATGAGTTTGATTAAAATTTTATTGCTAGACTCAGCTTGTCCATTAGCTTGGGCAGAATATGGAGAGGAATTGAGCAACTTTATGTTATAAGATTCGGCAAACTCTCTGACTTGGTGTGACATGAAAGATGAACCTTGATCTATAGTTAATGTTTGAGGAATACCGAATCTATGAATAATGTGCTCGGTTATGAATTGAATTACCTCTGTATGTGTCTGTTTCTTGAGAGGTACTGCCTCGGACCATTTAGTGAAATAATCAGTTGCCACCAATACGAACTGATGCCTCTTTGAGGAAGATGGATAAATTTGCCCAATAAAGTCTAAACCCCATCCTCTGAAAGGCCACGGCTTGATAATAGGATGTAACATAGCAGCAGGAGCCAATTGAATATCACCAAACTTTTGACAAGCTTCACACCCTTTATAATATCTGAAGCAATCATTAATCATAGTCGGCCAATAAAACCCAGGACGTCGCAATAACCATTTCATCTTGGGAGCCGATTGGTGAGTGCCACAAATACCTTCATGTACTTCTCCCATAGCAATTCTTGCCCGATCCTCATCCAAACACTTTAGAAGAACATCATCGATCGTTCGCGATAAAGACTATCATCTCTCATTGTATACTTGAAAGCCATCGCCGAACAGCCCTGTCCACCCTTTCACTTTCGGATTGCACAAGTAATCACCAATGGGCTTTCTCCGGTCGAATTATCACCGCACTAGATTTCTTGTTAATGGCGAATCGGTGGGTTCAGGTTGACCTCTCCCATATTGGCAAGACAAGACATTGGTCTTTGAGAGATATGAAACATGCCATGATCAACATGATATCCAGATGCTTGTTGTGCCAACTCATTTGCTTTCCAATTGTCATGTCTAGATATATGTGCAATGCTAAAGCAATCCAAAGTAGAAATTATATCTAGACATTTATCAAGATAAACATTAAGTGATTCGTCCAAACACTGAAAGACTCTGGATATTTGTTGCACCACTAGTAACGAATCACCGTAAGCCTCAATATGTGTAACACCTATAGCAAGAAACATCTCTAGGCCGAATAACAATGCTTCATATTCGGCTTGATTGTTTGTGCAAAAATATTCTAAGCGGCATGAGGCTTCAAAAACAACACCATGAGGAGATATATAAACAATGCCAACACCTTGGCCATTGCTACAAACTGAACCATCAAAGTATAATCTCCATGGTACTAATGAAACAAGGTTCATATCAACATCATTCTTGTCATTAATCCGATGTTCAACAATGAAATTAGCAACAATTTGGCCTTTCATGGATTTTAGAGATTCATAAGCTAAATCATATTCAATCAAAGCATAAGCCCACTTGCCAATTCTACCACTAAGAATTGGCCTATGCAACATGTATTTAATGACATCGGTTTGACAAGCTACTATACAAGCACTCGGAACTAAATAATGTCTCAATTTTGTGCAAGCATAATATAAGCATAGACATAGTTTCTCAATAAATGTATACCTTGTCTCAGCGTCCAGTAAGCGTCTGCTCAAATATGTAATAGCATGCTCTTTTCCCTCGGTTTCTTGAGTCAAAACAGCACCAATAACTCCTTCCTCCGCTGCAATGTAAAGCCTGAAGGGCTCTCTATGCTTGGGTGCTTTCATCACCGGAGGAGTGCACAAATAACTCTTGATCATATCAAAGGCTTCTTGCTGTTCTGCCCCCCAAATGAAATCAACATCATTCTTTAACCGAAGGATAGGAGTAAATGCATCAACTTTCCCTAACAGATTAGCTATGAACCTTCTCAAATAATTGACCTTGCCAAGGAACTTTTGCATATCTCTCTTGCATGTTGGAGCCTCCACTTTCTGTATGGCCTCTATCTTTTTGGGATCAATTTCGATGCCATCTTCATGAATAATCAAACCCAAAAATTTGCCAGCTGACACGCCGAATGCACACTTCAAAGGATTCATCTTTAGTCCATACTTTTTCATCCTTTCAAAAGCTAAACGCAAATCGGCCAAGTGAAATTCAAAAGCATCTGATTTGACAACAATATCATCAATATAAACTTCAAGTATGATACCGAGTAAATCATGAAAAATCAAATTCATAGCCCTTTGATATGTGGCTCCAGCATTTTTTAATCCAAATGTCATCACTGTACACTCTAATAAACCAAGGAAAACATGACATCGGAAAGCTGTTTTTTACATGTCCTCTTGACCCATAAAAATTTGATTGTATCCGGCATTACCATCTAGAAAGCTAATAACCTTATGTCCGTAAGCATCATTAATAAGCATATCGGCTATTGGCATGGGATACTCATCTTTGGGTGTAGCCCTATTCAAATCTCTGAAGTCAATGCACACCCTCAACTTGCCGGATCCCTTCTTCTCCACTGGGACAATGTTAGAAATCAACTTGGCATACCTGCAAGGTCGAATGAAATTAGCTTCAAGCAGTCGACCGATCTCTTCCTTGATCCGGTCATATGTTTTCGGATTAAACTTTCTAGCCGACTGTTTATAAGGTCTAAAACCGGCCTTTATAGGCAACCGATGCTCTACTAGCTCTCGGCTCAACCCTGACATCTCATGATATTCCCATGTAAAGCAACAAACATATTCTTTCAATAGCTCGATTAATTTAGCCTTACAATCGGCTTTCAAATTTTTGTTTATAAATGTCGATTGAGTGGTGAACCATCTCCAATATCTATCTCTTCTAATGGATCAGGTGATGTAAAACCTTGTCCAAGTTTATCCATGTCATCCAACTTCTTTATAGATTCATACATATCGTCCTCCTTTGGACCGATATTTTACAAGACGATTTTGTAACCACTCGGAATTAGGATCCATTTAAACATATCATACCTTGGAGCCGATTGCATTCAGTCGGCTTTAAATACACGGGCACAAAACCATTCTTGGTCGCGCTGAGTAAATCAAACTCTGACAAATCACGTCCCGTCAAGCAAGTAGCATTGGGATGTTGCCAATCCACCGATGCATCGGCCAAAGCAACACAGGCTGAATTATCTGCATGAATGACTTCCACTTCATCATCAACCCATTGGATCGTAAAGCGGTGCATAGTGGATGGCACACACTGGTTTGCATGAACCCAATCACGGCCTAGTATGACGTTGTAGTTACCTTGCACCTCGGCGACAAAAGAATGCACGAGCCAAAGTTTTGCTTCCGACTGTAAGCTTCACATACATCACACCTTTGGCTTCAGTTTTCTCTTTGCCTTCAAATCCGTTGAGCACCATATTCGTCTTCATCAGTTCTTCATCGGGCAAACCCAATTTTTTGAAGACCGAATAGGGCATAAGATTTACCACAGCACCATCATCAACAAGCATTCGATCGAGTGGCGATCCATTGATATGACCTCTGAGATACAACGGTTTCAAATGTGTTCTTTGGTTCTTTTGGCTTCTCGAATATTGCGTTTTAGGGCCAAAATCCAGGTGAGCCACTTCCCTTCCTCATCTACTGACCTGAAACTCAGCAGGTAAGTAATATACCATATTGATATCCATACCTTCATGAACGGTGTAGACTCATAGTCCAACATATCAGCCTCTTCTTCAAGTGGATCGACCGATTCTGAAATCTGGCCGATTGAAGGAGAAGTAAGAAGTGTCGCAGACGATGTAATAGCTGTCGCATCGTCCTCCTTGGGTGGTGTAGGCACTTCTATGATAGATGTAGAAGATGATGTATCTTGTATTTGTTTAGGCCTCCACACTTGTTTTGCTGGAACCATGGGCCGAGTGTCATTGAACAACTTATCCCTTTGCTCCTCGGCCTCCTGCTCTGCTATCTCTTGACCCCTTAACCTCTGTAGTTTCCTCTTCTGTGTCTTTGTTAGCCCTGGAGGACACCACTTTGGCTGAGTGTATTTAGCATCTCTCACCTTTACTTGGCTGGTGCTTGCTTCATGGTCATTAGCCGAGTGTTTTGTTGCGATAATAAGTATCGGCTCAGTCGAGCGGTTATGCACAATCGACTGCTGTATGGGGAATGTTTCGGCGCCCAAGACAAGTGAGTCGGCATCCATTTTCCCCTTGCCTTTTCCCGACTCAACTACTGCAACACTTGGTGATTTAACACGCCATTCTTTTCGACTTTCCAGATGCATGAAATTTCCACTCGAGCACCTTTTTACTTGGATGGAATCCACTCGGATTGATGTCACTCGGATGGTATCCACTCGGATGGAACTCACTCGGATGGAATCCACTTGGCCACATTTTTTCACTTGGATGGCTTCCACAGGTGCATTCTTACACTAGGATATTTTCCACTTTCGGCATATTTTGACCAACCGGTCGATAGTAACCGATGTTCAGTCGGCCATTATATGAGTAATCAAGTCAATCCCACACAGATTGCCTCTGCTCTTCTGAAAATTGCGCCCTTGGTTCATTCAGTTTTGTATACCGACTGAACATATCAGCTGATGGTGACCTTGGTTGTTTAAGATGACTCGGTCGATTAAAACTAGAACCGTCCGACTGGTTAGCATACTTGGACAACAACATATCAAAAGTTGGCTTCATCCGCTTGTGCTGCACTTTAGCTTCATTCCTTTTCCACTTGCCAACCACGGACTCTTGGGCTTGACAAATCTCACACGAGCATTTTCTTGTATTTGCGGTTGCCCCCCGAGTGTAGGATTCTTGATGGTAAGTTTGATCACTTCCTTGCCATCGGGTTGCTTACCAAGCACAACCTGTCTCCCCAAGACCTTGTTGTCCTCCTTGTCTTTCCTAGGCTCCCCAACAATGACATTAGCTTTATTAGCAGATTCGGCTACCTCTGGCGAATGAGTAGCTTCTTCCTTCCAAATCCATGGTATTCATTGGAAAAGGTTGTTTATCAACTTGCATCTCAAAAAATTCAATCGTCCGTCATTAATGGCCGATTGTATCTGTCGTCGAAAAACGTTGCAATCGTTAGTAGCATGAGAAAAGAATTATGATACTTGCAATAAGCACGCCGTTTTAGCTCTTCAAACGGTGGTAAAGTATGAGATATTCTAATAATTTTAGCACTGCAGCAAAGCATCAAATATTTTATCACACTTAGCAATGTTAAAAGTAAACTTCATCTCTTCATCACGATTCTTATAAATCGGTTTCAGATCATTGCAAGTAAAGGGTTTGGCCTTAGATGGCCAAACAAATTCAGTAGCAAAAACATCACCCTCATCGTCCGAAAGTGATCACTATCATATTCTACCATATTCATCTTAGGACGATCGGCTTTGTATCTATGCACTTCTTTGAGATCTTTGCTTCGGCTTTCCTGAGCCAAAGCCCTTTGTAAGACTTGGTTAATATTTAAGAACTCATAGCCTTCTAGCTTTTCTCTAATGGGAGTTCTCAAACCACTCAGCACTAGGTCTGCCAAGTCTCTCTCGGTTATCACCAAACTAAAACACCGGTTTTTTGTTTCTCTGAATCTCTTGACGTAATCGGAAACCGATTCATCATGCTTTTGTTTAACCGATGTTAGATGTGACAACTTGAGTTCATTGTCACCGCTATAAAAGTGATCATGAAATTTCTGCTCTAGCTGTGACCAAACCCGAATGGAACCATGTGGTAAAGAAGAAAACCATGAAAATGCGGTACCGGTTAATGACAAAGGAAATAAACGCACTTTCAACTCATTTAGTGAGCCTGCTTCACCTAGTTGTGCTAAGTATTGACTAACATGCTCCCATGTGGTTTTTGTGCCTTCTCCATTAAACTTAACAAAATCTGGAATTTTATATCCTGGAGGGCACTGGATGGCATCAAAGTACTCGGGGTACGGCTTTTGGTAAATCCGATTCCGAGATAACTCAACTCCAAAATTCTCTCGAAGCATCTTAGCCATCTCCTCTCTAAGATTAGCTAAACCATCATCCATAGTGGACGATGAAGCTTGTGGCAGTGGCATAGGAGGATTAGGGTTACTAGCTGTAGGTAGGAATTGTGGCAGGTATGTCGACCCATAATTTGGTAGTGGTCGAGTGGTTGTAGCTGTAGGTAGGGTTTGGTTCGGCATTGCCACCGAACCTGGCATGCTCATAATAGGATTGATGGGTGCAGTCACAATCTGATTTGTTTGGGTAGGATAATAAGCCATCGACACGGGAGGCGCCGATGCAATAGGTAAAGCTAGATTAGGGTTTTGCACACTAGCAGCTACACCATCATTACCACTAGACGATTGAGATGTATTCTTATGAGCATTAGTATTTTCTATGAAAGTTTGATAGACTAGATTGTTACCATCAGCAATACGACTTTCAATCTCAGCCCTTGCTTTCGGGAGAAAAGGCGATGCCACAGAGGGTTTAACACCTTTCGGCTTGAAGAGGAGGGAACTTGATTTCTTCAATCGGAGTGATGTTGCCTTGGCGATCCTTCTTGAACTTTGCAAGGAACTCTTGCAAGTCCTTCTCCTCGCGCGCCTTCTTGTACTCCTCATAGACTTGGCGATGATCGGCCGATATCTCATCAAGGCTGGGCTTGATGATGTTATCGGCGTCTACCTCAGATGGCTTGGGAATATCAGACATGGTGGATGATGACGATTGATCCTCGATCCCCAGCGGAGTCGCCAAAAAGTGTGTTGACACACGAACACATCACGTGTACCCTCGACGTCGGGGGTGATGCACCGCAGCTCAAGTCGAAGGAGACCCGACCGACAGCGCGATACACAAGGCGATCGGACGGGCGCTTTTGCGAACCGAAAACCCCACACCCGGGAGGGACCCGTCGGTCACGGCGGCTATGGGCTGCCCTAGGTCGATTCGCTCGCCCCTAGAGCCTCGGGATTCGCAGATCTCAAACACGAAGAACAACGAAGAACGAGAGAGAAAAAACGGTGGAAAGATAAAACGTAGATGAAAAAATAGTATATTGATTTGTTCGATTGTGTGTTGTTCAATCGACCATCACCCCCAATATATATAAGAGGAGGCTGGACTTCCCGTACAAGTAAAGGATTCATCTGGCTTTCCTTACAAGAAATTACATCAATTTACGCCCTAGAGTCCTAGTTCTATTCTAACTCGGATTCAGTCTGAATCTGGCCCAACTTCTGTCTTCCTCCTTGCGCGGGCCGCTGAACTTGCATATGATCTTTGATCAAGACGGCCCAAATATCAAACTTGTGCGCCTCGATGATACGAACAACTCTCATGTTGATTACTTCTTCAAATAAGGCCATCTTGAATACTTCTCGAGGTCATCTTTACCTTCCAGTCGGACTCGGTCCTGCAGTAGACTGGATTATCCGAGTCTCGTAGTGAATTTGTAGGCCATATACTATCTCTGATGATGATGACTCCAAAACCAAAGTTTACCGTCTTGATTATACGCATAAAATCTATATTGAACACTTCTTCATCCGAGGTCATCTTGATAAACTTTCGGACACATGTTCAGTTTCACTCGGATTCGAGCTGATCCACTCGGATATTAGAGACTTTCACTTGGACCGTCCGAATGGACTTTCTCACTCGGAAAACAATCTTTCACTCGGATGACTATATTTTCACTCAGAAAGCAATATCTTACTCGATAGGCAAGTTTTCGTTCCGATGGTAATCTTTTCACTCGGAACATTTAATAATAAGTTCATCCGGTCAGCAAACTTCCATTCGACCGGCAATTTTCACTCGACCAGTAAATTTTCACTCGAATGATAAACTTTTCACTCGATCGGTGAGTTTTTACTCGAAAGTTAAGCTTTCACTCGACCGGTAAGTTTTCACTCGGACAACAAGCTTTTCACTCGACCGAAAACATAGCTAGATCTTGATTTGTCTCCTCTGGTCCCATACGACCTCGGATTGAGACAAATTATATATGAAAATCGATCGGCTCGACGAGACGAAACTTTTCTGTGTTGAAGGTTTTTCGATTCAAGGCCGTCTTGAGGTCCGAATTGCTTACGCATTGCATCAGACACTCATCAACATATGTCTGGTGTCAAGCGTAATATTTTGGTCTCTGGCCTATCCAAACCGTATTAACTGTAACTTTTGCATATGAACTTGGATTAAGATGATTTATATATGAAAATCAATTGCCTCAACGAGACGAAGACAATTCCTTTAGAGTGCTCCTCCATCCGAGGTCGTTTTGAAGGCATGATCGACCAAAAACCACTCGGAATATTGAATTCTGCCACTCGAAATACAATTTCGGCCCCTAAGATGGAGTCGGACGATGATAACATAAACATCAAAGTTGTTCCACTCGGTGATGTGAAACTTTTCATGCTGAAAACCCTTTCATTCGAAGCCATCTCATTTTCTTTTTATGCCGTGCCAAAATCTGATGTCAACAAACATCACATGCAATCAAATAGTGACATGATATGGCCAATATCATTTTGCTCCTTTTGATCTCCATCTTCGGGGCGCCATGATCATCATCTTCACCAGCATGAAACCATGATCTCTATCATCATGATCTCCATCATCGTGTCTTCATGAAGTTGTCACGCTAACGATTACTTCTACTACTATGGCTTACGGTTTAGCAATAAAGTAAAGTAATTACATGGCGTTATTCAATGACACGCAGGTCATACAAAAAAATAAAGACAACTCCTATGGCTCCTGCCGGTGTCATACTCATCGACATGCAAGTCGTGATTCCTATTACAAGAACATGATCAATCTCATACATCACATATATTTTCATTCATCACATCCTTTTGGCCATATCACATAACAAGGCATACGCTGCAAAAACAAGTTAGACGTCCTCTAATTATTGTTGCATGTTTTTACGTGGCTACAATAGGGTTCTAGCAAGAACGTTTCTTACCTACGCCAAAACCACAACGTGATATGCCAATTTCTATTTACCCTTCATAAGGACCATTTTCATCGAATCCGATCCGACTAAAGTGGGAGAGACAGACACCGGCTAGCCACCTTATGCAACTAGTGCATGTCAGTCGGTGGAACCTGTCTCACGTAAGTGTACGTGTAAGGTCGGTTCGGGCCGATTCATCCCACGATGCTGCCGAATCAAGATAAGACTAGTAACGACAAGTAAATTGACAAAATCGACGCCCACAACAACTTGTGTTCTACTCGTGCATAGAAACTACGCATAGACCTAGCTCATGATGCCACTGTTGGGGATCGTTGCAAAAAATAAAAAAAATTCTACGCATCACCAAGATCAATCTATGGAGTCATCTAGCAATGAGTGAGAGAGGAGTGCATCTACGTACCCTTGTAGATCGCGAGCGGAAGCGTTCAAGAGAACGGGGTTGATGGAGTCGTACTCGTCATGATCCAAATCACCGAAGATCCTAGCGCCGAACGGACGGCACCTCCGCGTTCAACACACGTACGGAGCGGAGACGTCTCCTGCGCCTTGATCCGGCAAGGAGGAGGGAGAGGTTGAGGAAGAGAGCTCCAGCAGCAGCACGACGGCGTGGTGGTGGTGGAGAGGCAGTACTCCGGCAGGGCTTCGCCAAGCACTTAACATAGGAAGAGAGGTGTTGGGGACGGGCTGCGCCTTGGATGTGGTGTGCAGCCCTCCCCTCGCCCCTCTATTTATAAGGGAAGGGGGAAGGGGGCCGGCCCCCTCTAGATGAGATCTAGAGGGGGGGCGGCGGCCAAGGGGAGGGGGCTTGCCCCCCAAGCAAGGGGGGCGCCCCCTCTAGTGTTCCCCCCCCCCCAACCCTAGGCGCATGGGCCTGATGTCTACTACACAACCTTCTTCTTGTAGACGTTGTTGGGCCTGCAAGTGCACAGGTTTGTAGGACAGTAGCAAATTTCCCTCAAGTGGATGACCTAAGGTTTATCAATCTGTGGGAGGCGTAGGATGAAGATGGTCTCTCTCAAACAACCCTGCAACCAAATAACAGAAAGTCCCTTGTGTCCCCAACTGAAGGAAATATGCCCTAGACGCAATAATAAAGTTATTATTTATTTCCTTATTTCATGATAAATGTTTATTATTCATGCTAGAATTGTATTAACCGAAAACATAATACATGTGTGAATACATAGAAAACATAGTGTTACTAGTATGCCTCTACTTGCCTAGCTCGTGAATCAAAGATGGTTAAGTTTCCTAGCCATGGACATGAGCTGTCATTTGATTAACGGGATCACATCATTAGGAGAATGATGTGATTGACTCGACCCATTCCGTTAGCTTAGCACTTGATCGTTTAGTATGTTGCTATTGCTTTCTTCATGACTTATACATGTTCCTATGACTATGAGATTATGCAACTCCGTTTACGGAGGAACACTTTGTGTGCTACCAAACGTCACAACGTAATCGGGTGATTATAAAGGATCTCTCTGAGGTGTCTCCGAAGGTACATGTTGAGTTAGGCGTATTTTGAGATTAGGATTTGTCACTCCGATTGTCGGAGAGGTATCTCTGAGCCCTCTCGGTAATGCACATCACTACAAGCCTTGCAAGCAATGTAGCTAATGAGTTAGTTACGGAATGATGCATTACGTAACGAGTAAAGAGACTTGCCGGTAACGAGATTGAACTAGGTATTGGATACCGACGATCGAATCTTGGGCAAGTAAAATACCGATGACAAAGGGAACAACGTATGTTGTTATGCGGTTTGACCGATAAAGATCTTCGTAGAATATGTGGGAGCCAATATGGGCATCCAGGTCCCGCTATTGGTTATTGACGGAAGCGTGTCTCGGTCATGTCTACATAGTTCTCAAACCCGTAGGGTCCGCACGCTTAACGTTTAGATTGACGATATAGTATTACATCGATTATGTATGTTGGTAACCGAATGTTGTTGAGTCCCGGATGAGATCATGGACATGACGAGGAACTCCGGAATGGTCCGGAGATAAAGTTTGATATATGGGATAATAGTGTTTGATCTCCGGAAGGGTTCGAATTCACGGAAGGGGTTCCGGATGTTTCGAAATGTTTGGGTACGAGAACACGTTATTTGGGCCAAAGGGAAAGCCCACAAGGTTTTTGGAAAGCGCAAAAGGAAGTTTTGCGAGTCCGAGGAGCGACGCCTTGGTCCCCTGGCGTCTTGGTCCGACGCCGAACCTGGCGTTCGCCCCTGGAGTCCGAGAAGGACTCTTGCCTTTCGGGTGAAACCGACTTTGTGGAGGCTTTTACTCCAAGTTTCGACCCCAAGGCTCAACATATAAATAGAGGGGCAGGGCTAGCACCAGGGACACATCAAGAAACACCAAGCCGTGTGCCGGCAATCCCGTCCCCTCTAGTTTATCCTCCGTCATAGTTTCCTTAGTGCTTAGGCGAAGCCCTGCGGAGATTGTTCTTCACCAACACCGTCACCATGCCGTCGTGCTGCCGGAACTCATCTACTACTTCACCCGTCTTGCTGGATCGAGAAGGCGAGGACGTCATCGAGCTGAATGTGTGCGAGAACTTCGGAGGTGCCGTGTGTTCGGTACTTGGATCGGTCGGATCGTGAAGACGCATTTACTACATCAACCACGTTGATAAACGCTTCCGCTTAGCGATCTTCAAGGGTATGAAGATACACTCCCCCTATCGTTGCTATACATCACCATGATCTTGCATGTGCGTAGGAATTTTTTTGAAATTACTACGTTCCCCAACAGTGCTATCAGAGCCAGGTTTTATGCGTTGATGTTATATGCACGAGTAGAACACAAGTGAGTTGTGGGCGATACAAGTCATCTGACTTACCGACATGTCATACTTTGGTTCGGCGGTATTGTTGGATGAAGCGGCCGGACCGACATTACTGTGACAGCTTCTGCGAGGCCTGGTTCTCTTGGCGTGCTTTGCACACATTGGCTGGCGGGTGTCTGTTTCTCCAACTTTAGTTGAACCGAGTGTAGCTACGCCCGGTCCTTGCGAAGGTTAAAACAGCACTAACTTGACGAACTATCGTTGTGGTTTTGATGCGTAGGTAAGAACGGTTCTTGCTCAGCCCGTAGCAGCCACGTAAAACTTGCAACAACAAAGTAGAGGGCGTCTAACTTGTTTTTGCAGGGTATGTAGTGATGTGATATGGTCAAGGCGTGATGCTATATTTTATTGTATGAGATGATCATGTTTTGTAATGGCGAAGTTATCGACAAGGGCAAGAGCCATATGGTTGTCGCTTTATTGTATGAAATGCAACGCATACATAATTGCTTTACTTTATCACTAAGCGGTAGCGATAGTCGTAGAAGCAATAGATGGGCGTAACGACAATGATGCTACGATGGAGATCAAGGTGTCGCGCGGTGGCGATGGTGATCAAGGCGGTGCTTGAGATGGAGATCACAAGCACAAGATGATGATGGCCATATCATATCACTTATATTGATTGCATGTGATGTTTATCCTTTATGCATCTTATCTTGCTTTGATTGGCGGTAGCATTTTAAGATGATCTCTCACTAAAATTATCAAGAAGTGTTCTCCTGAGTATGCACTGTTGCGAAAGTTCTTCGTCTTTGAGACACCACGTGATGATCGGGTGTGATAGGCTCTACGTTCAAATACAACGGTGCAAAAGCAGTTGCGCCTTGAGAATACTCGAGTTAAACTTGACGAGCCTAGCATATACTGAGATATGGCCTTGGAACACGGAGACCGTAAGGTCGAGCGTGAATCATATAGTAGATATGATCAACATAGTGATGTTCACCATTGAAACTACTCCATCTCACGTGATGATCGGACATGGTTTAGTTTATTTGGATCACGTGATCACTTAGATGACTAGAGAGATGTCTGTCTAAGTGGGAGTTCTTAAGTAATATGATTAATTGAACTTAAATTTATCATGAACTTAGTCCTGGTAGTATTTTGCAAATTATGTTGTAGATCAATAGCTCGCGTTGTTGCTTCCCTATGTTTTTATATGTGTTCCTAGAGAAAACTAAGTTGAAAAATGTTAGTAGCAATGATGTGGACTTGGTCCGTGATCTGAGGTTTATCCTCATTGTGCCTGAAGAATTATGTCCTTGATGCACCGCTAGGTGATGACCTATTGCGGGAGCAGATGCAGACGTTATAAACGTTTGGCTAGCTCAATATGATGACTACTTGATAGTTTAGTGCACCATGCTTAACGGCTTAGAATCGGGACTTCAAAGATGTTTTGAAATGTCATGGACCATATGAGATGTTCCAGGAATTGAAGTTAATATTTAAGCAAATACCCGAGTTGAGAGATAGGAAATCTCCAACAAGTTCTATAGCTAAAAGATGGAGGAGAATCGCTCAACTAGTTAGCATGTGCTCAGATTGTCTGGGTACTTCAATCGATTGAATCAAGTGGGAGTTAATCTTCCAGATAAGATAGTGATTGACAGAATTCTCTAGTCACCATCACTAAGTTACTAGAACTTCGTGATGAACTATAATATGCAAGGGATGACGAAAGCGGATCCCGAGCTCTTCATGATGTTGAAATCGACGAAGGTAGAAATCAAGAAAGAGCATCAAGTGTTGATGATTGACAAGACCACTAGTTTCAAGAAAAGGGCAAAGGGAAAGAAAGGAAACTTCAAGTAGAATGACAAGCAAGTTGTCACTCCCGTGAAGAAGCCCAAAGCTGGACCAAAGCACTGAAACGAGTGCTTACATTGCAAAGGAAATGGTCCTTTGGAAGCGAAATACCCTGAATATTTGGTGGATAAGAAGGATGGCAAAGTGAACAAGGGTATATTTGATATACAGGTTATTGATGTGTACCTTACTAGTGTTTATAGTAGCCCTGAATATTTGATACTTGTTAGATTGCTAAGATTAGTAACTCGAAACAGGATTCTGAGAATAAACAGAGACTAGTTGAAGGGGAAGTGACGATGAGTGTTGGAAGTAGTTCCAAGATTGATATGATCATCATCGCACACTCCCTATACCTTCGGGATTAGGGTTAAACCTAAATAAATGTTATTTGGCGTTTGCGTTGAACATGAATATGATTTGACATGTTTATTGTGATACGGTTATTCATTTAAAGTCAAAGAATAATTTTTGTTCTGTTTACATGAATAAAACCTTCGATGGTCATACACCTAATGAAAATAGTTTGTTGGATCTCGATCGTAGTGGTACACATATTCATAATATTGATGCCAAAAGATGCAAAGTTAATAATGATAGTGCAACTTATTTGTGGTAATCTTGCCGTCCGTGTCATATCGATTAAAGCGCATGAAGAAACTCCATAAAGATGGATTTTCGTAATCACTTGGTTATGAATCATTTGATGCTTATGACTGTGCCTTTTGGGCAAGATGACTAAAACTCCGCTTCTCGAGAACAATGGAGCGAACTCTTGACTTATTGGAAATAATACATACCGATGTATGCGATCCGACGAGTGTTAAGGCTCGTGGCATGTATCGTTATTTTCTGACCTTCACAGATGATTTGAGCAGATATGGGTATATCTACTTGATGAAACATAAGTCTGAAACATTTGAAAAGTTCAAAGAATTTCAGAGTGAAGTGGAAAATCATCGTAACAAGAAAAATAGAGTTTCTACGATCTGATCATGGAGACGAATATTTGAGTTACGATTTTGGTCTTCATTTGAAACAATGTGAAATAGTTTCGCAACTCACGCCACCTGGAACACCACAATGTAATGGTGTGTCCGAACGTCGTAATCGTACTTTACTAGATATGGTGCGATCTATGATGTCTCTTATCGGTTTACCACTATCGTTTTGGGGTTATGCATTAGAGACAGCTGCATTCACGTTTAATAGGGCACCATCTAAATCCGTTGAGATGACACCGTATGAACTATGGTTTGGCAGTAAACCTAAGCTGTCGTTTCTTAAAGATTGGAGTTGCGATGCTTATATGAAAAGGTTTCAACCTGATAAGCTCGAACCCAAATCGGAAAAGTGCGTCTTCATAGAATACCCAAAGGTAACTATTGGGTACACCTTCTATCACAGATCCGAAGGCAAGTTATTCATTGCTAAGATGGATCCTTTCTAGAGAAGAAGTTTCTCTCAAAAGAAGTGAGTGGGAGGAAAGTAGAACTTGATGAGGTAAATGTACCTTCTCCCTTATTGGAAAGTAGTTCATCACAGAAATCAGTTCCAGTGATTCCTACACCAATTAGTGAGGAAGTTAATGATGATGATCATGAAACTTTAGATCAAGTTGCTACCAAACCTCGTAGGTCTTCCAGAGTAAGATACGCACCAGAGTGGTACGATAATCCAGTTCTGGAAGTCATGTTACTAGACCATGATGAACCTACGAACTATGATGAAGCGATAATGAGCCCAGATTCCACAAAATGGCTTGAAGCCATAAAATCTGAGATAGGATCCATGTATGAGAACAAAGTATGGACTTTGGTTGACTTGCTCGATGATCAGCAAGCCAAGTTAAATAAATGGATCTTCTAGAGGAAGACGGACACTGATAGTAGTGTTACTATCTACAAAGCTCGACTTGTTGCGAAAGGTTTTCGACAAGTTCAAGGTGTTGAATATGATGAGATTTTCTCACTCGTAGCGATGCTTAAGTCTGTTCGAATCATGTTAGCAATTGCCACATTTTATGAAATCTGGCAAATGGATATCAAAACTGTGTTCCTGAATGGATTTCAGGAAGAAGAGTTGTATATGATGCAACCAGAAGGTTTTGTCGATCCGAAAGGTGCTAACAAAATGTGCAAGCTCCAGCGATCCATCTATGGACTGGTGCAAGCATCTCAGAGTTGGAATATACGCTTTGATAAGTTGATCAAAGCATATAAGTTTTATCTGAGACTTGCGGTGAAGCCTGTATTTACAATAAAGTGAGTGGGAGCACTCTTGCCTTTCCGATAGATATATGTGAGTAACATATTGTTTATCGTAAATGATGTAGAATTTTTACGGAAAGCATAAAGGAGTATTTGAAAGGAGTTCTTTAAAAGAAAGACTTCAAAGAAAGCTACTTACATATTGAGCATCAAGATCTATTGAGATAGATCAAGACGCTTGATAAGTTTTTCAACAAGTACATACCTTGTCAAGATTTTGAAATAGTTCAAAATGGAATAGTCAAAGAAAGAGTTCTTGCCTGTGTTGCAAAGGTGTGAAATTGAGTAAAGACTCAAATCCCGACCATGGCAGAAAATAGAAAAGAGAATGAAAGTCATTCCCTATACCTCAGTCATAGGTTCTATAAAGTATGCTATGTATCGGACCTATTGTATACCTTGCTCTGATTTTGGGAAGGGAGTACAATGGTGATCTAGGAGTAGATCACTAGACATTGGTCAAGAATATCCTTATTAAGGACTAAGGAAATATTTCTCGATTATGGAGGTGATAAAAGAACCCGTCGTAAAGAGTTACATCGGTGCAAGCTTTTACACCGATCCAGATGACTCTAAGTCTCAATCTGGATACATATTGAAAGTGGGAGCAATTAGCTAGAGTAGCTCTGTGCAGAACATTGTAGACATATAATATTTGCAAAATACATACAACTCTAATTATGACAGACCCGTTTACTAAGCATCTCTCACGAGCAAAACATGATCACACCTTAGTACTCTTTGGGTGTTAATCACATAACGATGTGAGCTAGATTATTGACTCTAGTAAACCTTTTGGGTGTTGGTCACATGACGATGTGAACTATGGGTGTTAATCATATACATATATGAATATTGGTGTTAAATCACATGACGATGTGAACTAGATTATTGACTCTAGTGCAAGTGGGAGACTGAAGGAAATATGCCCTAGAGGCAATAATAAAGTTATTATTTATTTCCTTATTTCATGATAAATGTTTATTATTCATGCTAGAATTGTATTAACCGGAAACTACATGTGTGAATACATAGACAAACATAGTGTCACTAGTATGCCTCTACTTGACTAGCTCGTGAATCAAAGATGGTTAAGTTTCCTAGCCATGGACATGAGTTGTCATTTGATTAACGGGATCACATCATTAGGAGAATGATGTGATTGACTCGACCCATTCCGTTAGCTTAGCACTTGATCGTTTAGTATGTTGTTATTGCTTTCTTCATGACTATACATGTTCCTATGACTATGAGATTATGCAACTCCCGTTTATCGGAGGAACACTTTGTGTGCTACCAAACGTCACAACGTAACTGGGTGATTATAAAGGAGCTCTACAGGTGTCTCCGAAGGTACATGTTGAGTTGGCATATTTCGAGATTAGGATTTGTCACTCCGATTGTCGGAGAGGTATCTCTGGGCCCTCTCGGTAATGCACATCACTACAAGCCTTGCAAGCAATGTAGCTAATGAGTTAGTTACAGAATGATGCATTACGTAACGAGTAAAGAGACTTGCCGGTAATGAGATTGAACTAGGTATTGGATACCGACGATCGAATCTCGGGCAAGTAACATACCGATGACAAAGGGAACAACTTATGTTGTTATGCGGTTTGACCGATAAAGATCTTCGTAGAATATGTGGGAGCCAATATGGGCATCCAGGTCCTGCTATTGGTTATTGACCGGAAATGTGTCTCGGTCATGTCTACATAGTTCTCGAACCCGTAGGGTCCGCACGCTTAACGTTTCGTTGACGATATAGTATTACATGAGTTATGTATGTTGGTAACCGAATGTTGTTGAGTCCGGATGAGATCATGGACATGACGAGGAACTCCGGAATGGTCCGGAGATAAAGTTTGATATATGGGATAATAGTGTTTGATCTCGGAAGGGTTCGAATTCACGGAAGGGGTTCCAGATGTTTCCCAAAATGTTTGGGTACGAGAACACGTTATTTGGGCCAAAGGGGAAAGCCCACAAGGTTTTTGGAAAGCGCAAAAGGAAGTTTTGCGGAGTCCAGGGGCCAGGCGCCAGGGTCCCTGGCGTCTGGCCCTGGAGTCCGAGAAGGACTCTTGACTTTCGGGTGAAACCGACTTTGTGGAGGCTTTTACTCCAAGTTTCGACCAAGGCTCAACATATAAATAGAGGGGCAGGGCTAGCACCAGGGACACATCAAGAAATACCAAGCCGTGTGCCGGCAATCCCGTCCCCTCTAGTTTATCCTCCGTCATAGTTTCCGTAGTGCTTAGGCGAAGCCCTGTTGAGATTGTTCTTCACCAACACCGTCACCACGCCGTCGTGCTGCCGGAACTCATCTACTACTTCGCCCATCTTGCTGGATCGAGAAGGCGAGGACGTCATCGAGCTGAGCGATGTGCGAGAACTTCGGAGGTGCCGTGCGTTCGGTACTTGGATCGGTCGGATCTGAAGGCGTGCGACTACATCAACGGCGTTGATAAACGCTTCCGCTTAGCGATCTTCAAGGGTATGAAGATACACTCCTCTCGTTGCTATACATCACCATGATCTTGCGTGTGCGTAGGAATTTTTTGAAATTACTACGTTCCCCAACACCAACACACCCAATACAATGGTAAATTGTATAGGTGCACTAGTTAATGAAGAGATGGTGATACAAGTGCAATATGGATGGTAGATAAAGGTATTTGAAATTTGAAATAATAAAAACAGCAAGGTAACTAATGATAAAAGTGAGCGTAAACGGTATTGCAATGGTAGGAAACAAGGCCTAGGGTTCATACTTTCACTAGTGCAAGTTCTCTCAACAATAATAACATAGATAGATCATATAACAAGCCCTCAACATGCAACAAAGAGTCACTCCAAAGCCACTAATAGCGGAGAACAAGCGTAGAGATTATGGTAGGGTGCGAAACCACCTCAAAGTTATTCTTTCGGATCGATCTATTAAAGAGTTCATACTAGAATAACACCTGAAGACACAAATCAACCAAAACCCTAATGTCACCTAGATACTCCATTGTCGCCTCAAGTATCCGTGGGCATGATTATACGATATGCATCACACAATCTCAGATTCATCCAACCAACACAAAGTACTTCAAAGAGTGCCCCAAAGTTTCTACCGAGAGTCAAGAAAAGCGTGTGCCAACCCCTATGCATAGGTTCATGGGTGGAACCCCATAAGTTGGTCACCAAAACATACATCAAGTGGCACGTGATATCCCAATGTCACCACAGATAAACACGGCAAGACATACATCAAGTGTTCTCAAATCAAAGACTCAATCCGATAAGATAACTTCAAGAGGGGAAACTCAATCCATCACAAGAGAGTAGAGGGGAAGAAACATCATAAGATCCAATTATAATAGCAAAGCTCGCGATACATCAAGATCGTGCCATAGAGAGAACACGAGAGAGAACACGAGAGAGAGAGAGAGAGAGAGAGAGAGAGAGATCAAACACATAGCTACTGGTACATACCCTCAGCCCCGAGGGTGAACTACTCCCTCCTCATCATGGAGAGCACCGGGATGATGAAGATGGCCACCGGTGATGGATTTCCCCTCCGGCAGGGTGCTGGAAGAGGCTCCCGAGAGGTTTTTGGTGCCTACAGAGGCTTGCGGCGGCGGAACTCCCAATCTATCTTGATATTCGATGTTTTTAGGGTACGAGGGAATATATAGGCGAAAGAAGTCGGCCGGGGGGTGCTCGAGGGGTCGACGAGACAGGGGGTGCGCCCAGTAGGGGGGGGGGGGCGCCCCCTATCTCCTGAGCTCCTCTAGTATCTTCTGACGTAAAATCCAAGTCTCCAGGATGATAATCTTCCAAAAAATCACGTTGCCGAAGGTTTCATTCCGTTTGGACTCCGTTTGATATTCCTTTCTTCGAAATACTGAAACAGGCAATAAAACAGCAATATGGGTTGGGCCTCCGGTTAATAGGTTAGCCCCAAAAGTAATATAAAAGTGTATAATAAAGCCCAATATTGTCTAAAACAGTAGATAATATAGCATGGAGCAATCAAAAATTATAGATACGTTGGAGACGTATCAAGGATCCCCAAGCTTAATTCCTGCTCGTCCTCGAGTAGGTAAATGATAAAAAGATAATTTTTTGATGTGGAATGCTAGTTGGCATAATTTCATTGTAATTCTTCTTAATTGTGGTTTGAATATTCAGATCCGAAAGATTCAAGACAAAAGTTCATATTGAAATAAAAACAATAATACTTCAAGCATACTAACTAAGAAATTATGCCCTCTCAAAATAACATGGCCAAAGAAAGTTATCCCTACAAAATCATATAGTCTGGCTGTGCTCTATGTTCACCACACAAAGTATTTAAATCATGCACAACCCCGATGACAAGCCAAGCAATTGTTTCATACTTTTGACATTGTCAAAACTTTTTCAATCTTCACGCAATACATGAGCGTGAGCCATGGACATAACACTATAGGTGGAATAGAATGGTGGTTGTGGAGAAGACAAAAAGAGGGAAGGTAGTCTCACATCAACTAGGCGTATCAACGGGCTATGGAGATGCCCATCAATATATATCAATGTGAGTGAGTAGGTATTGCCATGCAACGGATGCACTAGAGCTATAAGTGTATGAAAGCTCAACAAAAGAAACTAAGTGGGTGTGCATCCAACTCGCTTGCTCAAGAAGACCTAGGGCATTTTGAGGAAGCCCATCATTGGAATATACAAGCCAAGTTCTATAATGTAAAATTCCCACTAGCATATGAAAGTGACAACGTAGGAGACTCTCTATCATAAAGAACATGGTGCTACTTTCAAGCATAAGTGTGGTAAAAGGATAGTAACATTGTCCCTTCTCTCTTTTTCTCTCATTTTTTTTATTTTTTTATTTGGGCCTTTCAGTTTTTTTATGGCCTCTTTTTTTATTTGGGCTTCTTTGGCCTCTTTTATTTTTTCGTCCGGAGTCTCATCCCGACTTGTGGGGGAATCATAGTCTCCATCCTCCTTTCCTCACTGGGACAATGCTCTAAAAATGATGATCATCACACTTTTATTTACTTACAACTCAAGAATTACAACTCGATACTTAGAACAATATATGACTCTATGTGAATGCCTCCAGAAGCGGTGTCTTAGGGATGTGCAATGACTCATGAGTGACATGTATGAAAGAATTATGAAAGGTGGCTTTGCCACAAATATGATGTCAACTACATGATCATGCTAAGCAATATGACAATGATGAAGCGTGTCATAATAAACGGAACGGTGGAAAGTTGCATGGCAATATATCTTGGAATGGCTATGGAAATGCCATGATAGGTAGGTATGGTGGCTGTTTTGAGGAAGGTTTATGATGGGTGTATGATACCGACGAAAAGTGCGCGGTATTAGAGAGGCTAGCAATGGTGGAAGGGTGAGAGTGCGTATAATCCATGGACTCAACATTAGTCATAAAGAAATCATATACTTACTGCAAAAATCTACAAGTTATCAAAGCAAAGTATTACGTGCATGCTCCTAGGGGGATAGATTGGTAGGAAAAGACCATCGCTCGTCCCCGACCGCCACTCATAAGGAGGACAATCAATAAATAAATCATGCTCGACTTCATCACATAACGGTTCACCATACGTGCATGCTACGGAATCACAAACTTTAACACAAGTATCTCTCAAATTCACAACTACTCAACTAGCATGACTCTAATATCACTACTTCCATATCTCAAAACAATCATCAAGCATCAAACTTCTCTTAGTATTAAACACACTCATAAGAAAGTTTTTACTATTTTTGAATACCTAGCATATTAAGATTATTTAAGAAAATTAGCATGCTATTTAAGACTCTCAAAATAATATAAGTGAAGCACGAGAGTTCATCTATTTCTTGAAAATAAAACCACCACCGTGTTCTAAAAGATATAAGTGAAGTACTAGAGCAAATGACAAACTACTCCAAAAGATTTAAGTGAAGATCAATGAGTAGTCGAATTATTGTGCAACTATATGAAGACTCTCTCTCATTAAAGAGTTTCAGATCTTGGTATTGTATTCAAACAGCAAGCAAAAAAACAAAATGACATTGCACGGATAGCACAACTCATGTGAAGAAGCAAAAACTTAGGCTCAACCGATACTAACCGATAGTTTTTGAAGAAGAAAGGTGGGATGCCTACCGGGGCATCCCCAAGATTAGATGCTTGAGACTTCTTGAAATATTATCTTGGGGTGCCTTGGGCATCCCCAAGCTTGAACTTTTGTGTCTCCTTAATTCCTCCCATATCATGGTTTCTCTTTTTATCAAAAGCTTCATCCACAACAAACTCAACAAGAACTTGTGAGATAGGTTAGTATAAACCAATGCAAGACCTTATAATTTTCTACTGTAAAAAATCACTAAAATTATTATTCCACATTGCATACTAAATTCCTCTGCATATTTAACACTCCTGTCCTCAAATAGAATCATTAAACAAGCAAACATAAGCAAACAATGCAAACATAACAGCAATCTGCCAAAACAGTACAGTCTGTAAAGAATGCAAGAGTATCAATACTTCCCTAACTCCAAAAATTATAAGAGAAAATTTCCACTGTATTAAATTTATCATAGCTCATTATGCAAAAGGTTTCATCATTATATCATTCTCTGACTTTTCTAGGGAATTTCTGCAACAGCGGTTAACTTTCTGTTTTCAAACAGCAACATGTATACTAGCAAAATAAGCATGGCAAAGGCTATCCTTGACTTTTTTATTGAAACTAAAAATGCAAAACATTATTCTAAATAACAGCAAGCTAATACTAACAAAAGAAAATGACGCTCCAAGAAAAACACATATCATGTGGTGAATAAAAATATAGCTCCAAGTAAAGTTACCGATGAACGAACACGAAAGAGGGGATGCCATCCGGGGCATCCCCAAGCTTAGGCTCTTGGTTGTACTTGAATATTACCTTGGGGTGCCTTGGGCATCCCCAATCTTAGGCTCTTGCCACTCCTTATTCCATAGTCCATCGAATCTTTACCCAAAACTTGAAAACTTCACAACACAAAACTCAACAGAAAACTCGTAAGCTCCGTTAGTATAAGAAAATAAAACCACCACTTAGGTACTGTAATGAACTCATTATAAATTAATATTGGTGTAATATCTAATGTATTCCAACTTATCTATGGTTCATACCACTTAATACTAGCCATAGATGCATCAAAATAAGCAAACAACACACGAAAAACAGAATCTGTCAAAAACAGAACAATCTGTAGTCATCTGTATCAAACGTATACTTATGGAACTCCAAAAATTCTACCAAAATAAGAAGCCCTAGAAAATTTGACTATTGATCAGTAGAAAAAAGAATCAACGCAAAATCACGTTTCTGTGATTTACTAAATTTTTTCTCGTGCGTGCAAAGTTTCTGTTTTTCAGCAGAATCAAATTAACTATCACCATAGGTTATCCTATATGTCTTACTTGGCACTTTATTGAAACAAAAGCTATAAAACATGATTAATACAGTATCATAATCATGTGGACACACAAAAAACAGTAAGTATAAATATTGGGTTGCCTCCCAACAAGCGCTTTTCTTTAATGCCTTTCTAGCTAGGCATGATGATGACAATGATGCTCACATAAAAGATAATAATTGAAACATAACGGGAGCATCATGAAGCATATGACTAGCACATTTAAGTCCAACCCACTTCCTATGCATAGGGGTTTTGTGAGCAAACAACTTATGGGAACAATAATCAACAAGCATAGGAAGGTAAAACAAGCATAGCTTTAAGATTTTAAGCACATAGAGAGGAAACTTGACATTATTGCAATTCCTACAAGCATATATTCCTCCCTCATAATAATTTTCAGTAGCATCATGAATGAATTCAACAATATAACCAGCACCTAAAGCATTCTTTTCATGATCTACAAGCATAGAAAATTTACTATTCTCCACATAAGCAAAATTCTTCTCATCAATAGTAGTGGGAGCAAACTCAACAAAATAATTATCATGTGAGGCATAATCCAATTGAAAACTAAAATCATGATGACAAGCTTCATGGTTATCATTATTCCTAATAGCATACAAGTCATCACAATAATCATCATAGATAGCAACTTTGTTCTCATAATCAATTGGAACCTCTTCCAAAATAGTGGAATCATCACTAAATAAAGTTGACACTCTTCCAAATCCACTTTCATGTTCATCACAATAAGATTCAACATCCTCCAAAATAGTGGGATCACTACTTCCTAAAGTTGACACTCTTCCAAACTCACTTTCATCAATATAATCATCATAAATAGGAGGCATGCTATCATCAGAATAAATTTGCTCATCAAAGCTTGGGGGACAAAATATATCATATTCATCAAACATAGCTTCCCCAAGCTTGTGGCTTTGCATATCATTAGCATCATGGATATTCAAAGAATTCATACTAAAAACATTGCAATCATGCTCATCATTCAAAGATTTGGTATCAAACATTCTATAGATTTCTTCTTCAAGCACTTGAGCACAATTTTCCTTTTCATCAAACTCACGAAAGATATTAAAAAGACGAAGCGTATGAGACAAACTTAACTCCATTTTTTGTAATTTTCTTTTATAAACTAAACTAGTGATAAAACAAGAAACAAAAAGATTCGATTGCAAGATCTAAAGATATACATTCAAGCACTCACCTCCCGACAGCGGCGCCGAGAAAAGAGCTTGATGTCTACTACACAACCTTCTTCTTGTAGGCGTTGTTGGGCCTGCAAGTGCACAGGTTTGTAGGATAGTAGCAAATTTCCCTCAAGTGGATGACCTAAGGTTTATCAATCCGTGTGTCGGAGTATTGGGCCACGGGTAGGCCAAACCGAGCCCCGGACTTTTCAAGACAACGGGGCAGGCTGCGCCCCTCAAGACCCCAAGACGAAGAGCCGCCTTTTGAGAATCGGCGGCAAGGCCGCCAGCTGCCCCTCACAGGCGAGTCGAGGGCGGCTTCGAGATAAGCCGACTCCCAACTAGCGGCTTCCAGAGAAGCCGGCTATGGGGAGTCGGCCCGCGACTCCAACCACCTCCTGCCTATGCAACTACGGACGGGATGGGGTGCAGCCGCCGCACGGCCCATCCCTACCCCGTTCACGAAGGGCAGGCATAGCCCTGATCGCCGCGTGCAAGCCGGAGATCTCCATCCGGCGCGGCACTGTTGCCATGCCGGCCCTGACATCAGCCCCATGGGCAGCGCTCTGAGCCCACGAAGGCCTGTCTGTACAACCCAGAGATGGCGGAACCCGCCTGTCGGCGGGGGTGCAGAAGACGGCGAAGAGCGCCACAAGCCGGACCCGTTGGGAGTCGGCCCCCAGGAGTCGGCCGTCCCCTCCCACGGGCCCCGCACACCATTAACCAGACAAGACAGGGAATGGCAATGATGATCGCCCGTCGGTGGCGGCACTTTATTGCCACCACTAAGCCCACGTCATTAGAGGCGCGGCTCTGATAATCCGCAGCAAGACCCGCCAGCCGGACAAGGCTGTCGGCCCCATCTTTGGGCCGTCGGCGAGGCCCACTAGTCGGCGGGCCCCAGCGGTGGAGAAAGGCGACACGAGACAGACGGCTGGGACCCGCGCCCAGCCGGATTACCATTGTACCCTCGGGGGGTAGGCCTATATAAACCCCCTGGGGCACCCATGCAAGAGGTTGGACCCTAATAGTTTTAGACACACATAGAGGGAAGAGAAGAGCTAGCCGTGCCCTTCTCCTTCCTCACCCCGAACAGCTCAAGGAGCAACCTTGTACTCACTTTGCCATAGTGATCATGCGGAGACCCAGCAGAAGCGATAGTAGGGTATTATCTCCACGGAGAGCCACAGAAGCTGGGTAAGATCCGCGGCGTGCATGCCTTCGCCTCATCCCGTTTCGAGCACCAGCGGCGTTCTACTGCCCCCACCATGATAAGCCATCCTTTGGCATATATCGCACCCAACCCCGACATTTGGCGCCCACCGTGGGGCTAGGTGCACCGTCGTCCGGAGACCTGCTGCGGGCGGGAACCCTTTTCCTCCACTGGCGGCGCAGCCAGCCCGGCACGCCAGACGGAGTCTCGCCGACGCCTGCACGGCGCTGAGATCGCTGTCTGACGGCCAGCTGCCTCGCCCGAACTTGTCGGCGAGGTTACGCCTCCGACGAGCCTGCATCCGGCGAGCACGGGCGGCCCCAGAAACCTCCTCGCGGGCCTCCTTGACCAACTCCACGTCGCTGGCGAGCCTGCCACGGACTTGGAGTCTGTAGGCTCCACCGACCCGATGCTGGTCGATTCCGACACCGCGTCGCTCGACGCGTTCCCCACCAACGTGGTGGTCTACGACGAGCCGCTCCCTCGCTGAGGCGGCGGAAGCACCGTCCTGAAGTGCTCGTCGCCGGTCATGGCAAGCATTCCGGCGAAGGAGCTCATGACCCTCTTAACGCACCTGCAAGACCTGACCGCGCCTATTAGGAAGACGCCGACGCCGAGATGCTTTGGAGGCACGCCGCCTTGACTCGTCGGCGGCGAGAACAAGCATGAGGCAACTTGTCGAAGCCTACCAACGTGAGATGGATCGCGCGTAGGCGGCTCGCCCGGCCCGGCTGGGCCTAAGCCGCCTAAGCGCGGTCCAACAACGCGGCGTAGCCGCCGCCAACCTGTTCGGGCCAATGTCGCCACATGCATACGCCGCGGAGAACATCGCGCCGCCCAGCGGCGGCGACGAGCTGAACAACCGAGGGTGAAAAGCGCCGCTGATGACGGGCGAGTCCAGCAGCTCCTCGGCAGCGGCTGCAGCGTAGAACGAGCCGGCTGCCGCCGCGGAGGCACCATAGCGACAAAGCGACGACCTGCCTCCCGCCCGAGATCAAAGCGCGGCGTCTCGGACCTTGGCTGGCGGTGTCCGTGGAAGAAAAAACAAGGATCCGGTGTCAGCCGCGATCGGACTCATATCTCCATCGGCGCGACCAAGGCGGCCGTCGAGGAAGCGATGGAACGGCGGGGCGACTATCGCCTCCTCCTCCTCGCAAAGAAAAGCGAGTCTCCCGCCACCCGTCGAGCATCCGAGTCTCGGTGACCGCCTTGGCCGCGAGAGAGTCGGAGAAAAGCAGCGCCCGCCACTGGATCGACCGACTCCACCGATCCCTGGCGCTGGAAGAAGAAGACGAGTTGGGTCCGCCCTGTTTCGGACCTCGCATTCGAGACGAGCCCTTTCCAAGAGGGTTCACACTCCCCCGAGATACGCCCAAGTACACCGGCTCCGTAAAGCCGGAAGACTGGCTGGTCGACTACTCCACGGCCGTCAACATAGCGAACGACAACAAGCGTGTTGCCGTAAAGTATGTTCGCTCATGCTCGAGAGCACGGACATGACATGGTTGAACAACTGAAGCCCCGCAGCATCAACAGCTGGGTCGACTTGACCGAAGCAACCGTCGCAACTTCACAAGCACGCATAAGCGACCTCCCAAGCCTCGCCAGCTTTCCTTGTGCGTGCAAGGCCCCAACGAGTCGACTCGCGACTACCTCACGCGATGGGCGAGCTTGAACTCCTGCGGCGTGCCACGAGGTGCAAGCTATCGAGTACTTCACCGCCGGGTGCGAGAGAAGGCACCCTCCTCAAGCACAAGCTCGCTTTGCGACAAGCCGGAGACTCTCGGCGAGCTGCTGATCCTGACAGAACAAATCGCATACAGCCGACTCCTCCATGAAGGCGGAGATTGAAGTCGTCACGCGACCCGGCAAAGTGGCTCCTCGAGCTCCCGAACTCCGGTGGAGACACCGGTCGGCGGCAACAGAAGCGATCCTGGCGCAAAGGCCCACGGCCCGGCTTCGGCCCGGCAGCGAGTTGCGGCGATTGAAGACCGGCGGCGGAGGGGCAGCCTCGGAAGCGACGAAAGGAGGCAAGTCCAAGCGGTTGCGGCCTTCTCTTCTGGCGAGACTCTAGATGGTCCTGCAAGTTCCATAGCTGCCTTGAAGCCGTCAAACCACACCACCGGAAGTGCCACTGGCTCACCGGGATCGCCAAGGAGGCGACCTCCTGCCTCCCGCTTTCTTTGGGCCGCCGCCTCCACCGCCGCCCGGCGGCGGTTGTCGAGCCAGTCGGCGCAGAGCCTATGTGGTGTTTACTAGTGTCTGACGATCGGCAGCAGCTGACTCTGACAAGAAGAGGTGAATGCAGTAGCATCGGATACTCGAAATTCATGCCTTTGGTCAGAGAGGCCTATCGGTTGGAGCAGAGCTGACCACCCAGGTGATCTTTGAGTCCGGGCTCCTCACGCCTGGTCTTGGGAGCCACCCTTGCCGCATGAGATAGGCGGGCTGCTCGCTTCTCACGAGTCTTGATAGGCGGAGGCGATAGCATCAACATCACTGTACAAGGACACGATGGAGAAGTTAGGAATCAAGCAAAGACAGCTTGAGCGGTCGGATCGTGTTCCATGGCATTGTACCTGGCCTTTCCTGCTCACCGATCGGCAAGATCCTGATAGATGTCCTCTTTGGGGACAAAGATCATTTCTGCCGAGAGCCAGTTTGGTTCGAAGTGGTGGACCTAGAAAGTCCGTACCACGCTCTGCTTGGCCGACCCACTTTGGCCAAGTTCATGGCGGTCCCCCACTCGCCTACCTCAAGATGAAGATGCCGAGTTCTAAGGGGATTACGACCGTGGCCGGCGACTACTGAAGAAAAGTCGCTTGCGGTGAAAGCGATCGGCTAGAACGAGTCCACAGTGATCGCAGGTGAAGCGGCTTCTTGATCGGGTTGTGGCGATGGCCGGCAAGCAGCCCGAAATATCGCCCAACCCCAAGGAGTCGGAAGCTGAGGGCTCGTTCAAGCTGGCCAAAGAAACGAAGAAGATACCCTTGGACCCGGAGCACCGGAGAAATGCGTTGTCATAGGTGCAAACCTTGACAGCAAATAGGAAAAGCGAGCTCGTCGATTTCCTCCGTGAGAATCGGGACATTTTCGCATGGTACCCTAAAGACATGCGGGTGTACCGATGGAATTCGCTGAGCACAAGTTACATGTCCCATCGATGTGAAGCCCGTCGAGGCAGCCCTTGCGCCGCTGTCGAGAGAAGAAGAAGAGTTGTTGGAGAAGAGATAAGCGCGGCTCCTAGCCGCCGGTTTCATTATGGAAGTGTTCTTTCGGAATGGTTAGCAAACCAGTCCTGGTACTAAAGAAGAACAAGCGATGGCGGATGTGTATTGACTACACAAGCCTCAACAAAGCTTGCCCCAAGGACCCGTTCGCTCTGCCGAGAATTGATCGGTGATAGACTCCACAACCGGATGCGAGCTATTGAGCTTCTTAGATGCATATTCGAGGATATCACCGGATCAAGCTGAACCCGGTGACAGATGAAGACCGCCTTCATCACGCCGTTTGGAGCCTTACGCTGCGACCATGACGTTCGGCAAGGAATGCGGCGCCACCTTTCAGCGTTGCATGCGAAGTGCCTCCTCAAGCAACTTCGGCGAACGCATGCGTCTACGTGGGCGATGTGGTGGTGAAGACGGAAGCGAGGAACACTGCCGAAGACCTTAAGAAACCTTTGAGAACCTGCGCCCGATTCCGGATCAAGCTTAACCTGAGAAGTCGTCTTGAAGTACCACCGACCAACTCCTTGGTTTCTGGTCTCTGAACACGGCATAAGTGCAACCTGTGAAGATCAAGGCCATCGAGAGGATGGAAGTACCCGCCCATTGCTAGATGTGCAAAAGTTCACCGGCTGCTTGGCATCCATCGGTGATTCATCGGCCGGTTGAGAAAGCTCTCCTTTATACCAGCTCATGAAGAAGACCACCTTCTTGAATGGAACCACAAGGCGGACGAAGCTTTTCTCCAATTGAAGAAAATGCTGACTACTCCCCTGTCTTTGGCGGCCCCGACCCTAAAGAGCCCATGCTCCTGTACATTGCCGCCACCAGTAGGGTAGTCAGCCTGATCATTGTAGTTGGCGCAAGGAGGAAGGCAAGGCGCTACCTATCTAGAGACCGGTATATTACAGCGAAATCTTCGACCTCCAAGCGAACTACCCCCACTACCGAGAAGATGTGCTACGGCGTGCACTTTGCCGCCAAGAAGTTGAAGCCTTACTTTCAAGAGCATCCAATCACATGGTTTGCACAGCCCCACTAGCCGAGATCATCGAAGCCGAGATGCTTACGGCGAGTGGCCAAATGGGCCATAGAGCTGGCCCCTAAACCATCTATTACCAGCCCTTACCGCCATCAAGTCGCAAGCACCGGCCGACTTCCTCGTCGTGGGCCGAGACCGATTACCGCCAAAGACACCGACCCCACCCATTGGCGGATGCATTTCGATGGCTCCAAGATGCGCACCGGCTTGGGAGCCGGCGTTGTCCTCACTTCCCCCAAAGGCGACAAGCTCAAATATGCACTGCAGATCCATTTCGCCGCCTCCAACAACGTCGCCGAATACGAGGCGCTCATTCATGGGCTCAGGCTTGCCAAAGAGCTTGGAATTCGCGAGATCACGTATTATGGCGACTCGACTTGGTGGTCCAACGATCATCTGGCGATTGGGACGCCAAAGATGCAAACATGGCGAGCTACCGTTTCCTTGTACATCAACTCGGTGGATATTTTGAGGGTGCGAGTTCCTTCACGTACCAAGAAATGACAACGACCAAGGCGACACCACAGCACGAATCGGCTCCACCCGCCAGTAATACCATCCGGCGTCGCCCTTGGCGCCTCCTCAAGCCATCTGTCAAGCCTTCACCAGAATCAGACTCCATTTTTGTGCCGGCTCCCCCTGAAGAAGTCAGATCCGACTCAAAAGCCTCGGCAGACGGCACGAGAACTCTTACAGATGGCCCCAAGAATGCCGCAGTCGAAGTCGGCCCGAGGACTTCAGAACCCGGCCCGGGGACTGCGGCGACCATTGCGAAGACTCCAGAGCTCGGCCCGGGGACTGCACCAGTCGGCCCGGGGACTTCATCAATCCAGCAAGCGGCCGCGGACTCCGGCCTGCCACCTCCCAGCCCAGCCGCCCTCGTCCAAGTAGCAGTACTGGCAGTTGAAGAAATAGCAGCACCCTCATGGGCCCAACCCATCCTGAAGTTCCTAGTGAGCGGAGAACTACCAACCGACGAAATCTTGGCTCGGCAAGTACAACGCTGAGCGGAAGCCTACACCATAGTCAACAGAGAGCTGGTCAGGCGCAGCGTTACTGGTGTCTACCAGCGTTGCGTCGAGCCAAAGCAAGGCCAAGCAATTCTCGACGACATTCATCAAGGCGAGTGCGGCCACCATGCGGCCTCAAGAGCACTCATCGCCAAAGCCTTCCGACACGGTTTCTTCTGGCCAACTGCCCTAGAAGAGGCCAAGGAATTAGTCCAAAAATGCAAAGGGCGCCAGATGTTCCGCTCCAAGCCGTATCAGCCGGCTTCCGCACTCAAGACTATCCCCATCGCTTTGGCCCTTTGCTGTTTGGGGCTGGACATGGTAGGACCATTCAAAGCACGAGGTGGCCTAACTCATTTACTTGTCGCGGTGGACAAGTTCACCAAGTGGATAGAAGTAAAGCCCATCAAGAAGTTGAATGGTCCAACCGCAGTGACTTTCATCGCTGACATCACGACTCGGTACGGCGTACCACAGCATCATCACCGACAATGGCACAAATTTTGCCAAAGGCATACAGCCCGTTCTGCGTGACACAAGGCATCCGACTAGACTTAGCGTCTGTTGCCCATCCGCAGTCAAGCGGCCGATGGAAGCGAGCAAACGGCCTCATCACATGCGGCATCAAGCCTCATTTGGTCGAACCAACTGGAAGCGTTCGGCCATTTGTTGGCTTGATGAATTGCGGCAAATCCTCTGGAGTCTGCGCACGACACCAAACAAGTCAACCGGCTTCACACCCTTCTTCCTCGTCTATGGTGCTGAAGCCGTCATCCCAACGGACATAGAGTTCGACTCCCCGCGAGTTACCATGTACACCAAGGAGGAAGCATAATAAGCACGTCAAGACGGTGTCGATCTGCTGGAAGAGGGCCGGCTGTTGGCACTCAGCCGGTCCATCATCTACCAGTAGAGCCTGCGCCGCTACTACAACAGGAAGGTCAGGCCGAGATCTTTCCAAGAGGGCGACCTTGTGCTCCGACTGATCCAGCGAACAGCCGGCCAGAAAGCGTCGGCGCCTTTGGGAAAAGGCCCTTCATCAGCAAAGTGTTGGGCAACGACTCCTACTACCTGATCGACGCTCAGAAGCCCCGAGCACGCAAGAGGGACGACTTCGACAAAGAGACGGAACGGCCATGGAATGCAAATCTTCTCCGAAGATTTTATAGTTGATGCAGTATGTACCACGCTACCTTTTGTGTTAAAGTACCAAGACTTCGGGCCCCCCCGAGACGAGCTCGGGGACTGCCCTTTTTTTATCTGTATGATAAGAATTATGCCTTCGAGTATGTTACTCTTTGTTATGCCGCTTGGCACCGGGTTCGACTAGTCGGCCCTGGGACTCGCCGCCTTGCGCTATGAAATGCTTCCTGCAGTCGGACAAGTAGTGTGCGGTGCCTAAGCAGTCTCCTGTCGAAGCCGCAGCTCATGAGCCTCTTGTTTGGTGGGCGGGAGTAAGGAAGAATGGGCGCCCACATGAAAAATGGCTAAGGACCCAAAGCATAAACATAGCTTAAGCCGACTTCCAGCCCCTCTTCGCAAAGCCGACTCTTGAGTGGTCGGCTTGCCGCTTTCTATCCAACTTGTTAAAAAGACTCTAAAAACGGCCAAGTACTTGCCTTCCCAAGAGTAGCCAAAGCACTTTCCGCAGAGCGGTTGTCCGACTGGCAAGGCGGCGACTAAGGGAAGGTGGCAAAGGAAAAGCCATAAGAGCAACGAGCAAGGAAAGATAGAATTAAGATAAATATTTACATAGCAGAGGCCCTCGGCGAATCTTGACAGAAGTTCAAAATACACCCCACGGGTGGAATTGTGCGAATTAACAAGTTTTTCAAAGACTATCAAAGCAGATAAAATAAAGGCAAGACGACAGCCTAGGAAGCGGCAGACGGGTTTGGAGGGCCGGAGGAGACGGCGGTGTCAGGCGTCGGGGCGGCCGGCTGGGCAGTCTCGGCTTGATCATCTCCGACGGCAGCCGGCCCAGTCGGCCGCGGCTCGTTGCTAGAGGCGCGGTCGAGCTGAGGCTGGTCGCCCGCTCCGTCTTCTGGCGCCTCCGTCTCACCTCCGTCCTTCGCCTCGCCTTCCTCCTCGGCGCTGGAGCCGATCACCTCCGCCGAGTCCTCGTCATAATCCGGGTTCATCCCGAACCACTCCGGCGGCGCCTCCCCGCCGTCCTCAGCCCGCTCAGGGACGAAGACGCTGGTGTCCGTGTAGTCGGCGATCGCCGCCGCATGCTCGATGAGGGTGTCTTCCGCAGCCAGCAGCTCCACCTGGGCCTCTTACCGGAACGCGGCCAGCCGGTCCAGATCCAGCCCTGGATACCACGCCTTGACGAATTCCAAGGCCCGGCGCGCTCGGCCGGGCGCGGAACCCTTCCGAGCCTCAAGGCGGCCACCGCGACCTCCGGCCGGTCGGCGATCCCGAGAGTCTGCGAAGCGGCATGTCCGCCATAGGGCAGCGATCGCCTAGGCACCGACACGTTGAAGCCGGCGCAACATCCGATGGGCCGGCCGCAGACGAGCCTCGATGCTCAGAAGCTGCTCGTCAAGGGTCCGGGGGGCGTTGGCAGCAATCTCCGCACCATTTGCCCTCCGCACCTCACGATCAGCCTCGATGGCTTGATTGGCCGCCTGCGTGTGGCCGGGGAAGAAGTCTGCCAAGACGAAAAAGAAGCAAGTCAAAAAAAACCAGGAGTCGGCCCGACCTATAGTCAGCGGCTCAAAGAAGGAAAGTAAAGAAACTCACCGTCGACGATGTCCTCGATTTCATGGAAGCCGGAGGTCAGCTGTGCCTCCTTGTCGGTCCAGGAGGAGCGCTCGCTTTCGAACTCGGCCAGGAGAGCAACCTCTTTCTTCTCCGCCTCGTCCTGCGCCTTCTTAAGCAACTCCCTTTGCTCCGCCTGCTGCATAGCCAGCAGGTCGCGCTCTGCGGCAAGCTTGCTGCACTCCTCCCCCTTGGCCCGCAAGGCGGTGTCGGCCGCGCCCAACTGCCACCGGAGAGTGGCGTTGGCCTCTGAAGAATAAAAAGAAAAAGGACGTTAAGTCGCCAACTAAGAAGGTCGCTGGGAAGATCCGGCCCGACCGCTCGTGATCGGCCCGAATCTCGGGGACTACAGCCCGCGGGTGCGCTAGCGCGCCCCCGTGAAGAAGAAAGGAGACTCACCCCGGCTCCTCGACAAGCCGGCGGTCCGCTTGCCCAGCTCCTCAACATTGCGGTTGAAGGCAATGACGCGGAGGTTGTGATATTCCTGTGATAAGCATTTCAGACAAAGGTAAATATTTGGAATTCGCCAGATGGAGTTCGAGCGCACCGCTCGTGGCCGGCCCGAAACTCGAGGACTACACCAGTGGAGTCGCTGGCGCGCCCCACGAAGAAGAACAAGAAAAACAAACTCAAAGAAGAAAGCATACCCGAGCGGCGGTTCGCGACGCCAGTGCGCCTTGGTGCGATTCTGGATGGCGTCGCCCTCGGCTCAACCGCTGAGCGTCGAGCGCCTGGTTCAGCGGGCCTGTGCCGCCTCCTCGCACCCACCCAACGGGCGCGGCGCTTGTCGCCTCGGCGTCTGGGATGGCCGAGCTGGCGGCGCCGATCTCCAAGGGCCGTGGCGCCGAAGTCGCCTTCTCAAGACGGCGGCGCACTGGCCAGGCGACTTGAAGGAGCAGCTTCGCCACGGCCTCGTCTTCAGTCGGTGGCACTGGCGGGTCCGCCTGCTGTTTACCTCGCGCGCTCCCAGACGGTGGAGGCGGCGGTGGCGGCACGGCCGTGCCCGACATGGAGGCCTCGCCGCCTTCCTTCTCCATGATGGGGTGCTCGCTGCCGGCTCCCTCCGTCTGCCCCGTGAACTCCGGCGGCGGCGGCATGGAGCTCAGCGGGGTGACGAGCAACGCCGATTGGAGGCGCGCGTCCTCCTCGGCCCGCCGCTTTGCCACGACGGCGGCTTCGGCCTCATCCAACTTCCTCTGGGCGGAAGCCGCCGCCTTCTCGGCCTCCGCCTTCTCCAGGCAGGCGGCTTCTTCCTCGTCGCGCTTCTCCTGCGCGTTCCGCTCCATCGCCTCCCAGAGGTCGGCGGCGGGGTCAATCCGCCGAGTATTGGCGGACGTCTCTCCCGACCCCATGACGGAGGCGGCGGCGACCCTCTCTAAAGTAAGGGGAGCCCTGATGCGAGGAAGACGTCTAAAAGATTTGGACAAGATTCACCGGAAGAAAACAAGACAAAAGCGGAAGCACTTACGCGGAGACCAGTGGCGGCTTTTTCACTTCCTTGTGGAAGCGGTTGGCCTTTGCGACCGCCTCTTTCCGCTTGGTCGCGGCGGCCGTCCCCTTGAACTTCTTCGACCGGCCACCAAGCAAGCTCGGCCCGGCCCGGCGCTTCTTCGCGCCGCCTCGACCACCTAAGCCGGCGGAGGAACTCACGCTCGGCTGGCCGACCTTCGGTTGGCGGCGTGGGACGACTTCCCCCTCGCTGTCATCTTCAGGCCAGTTGGCGAAGGTAGCCGAGGGCCTGAAGTCTTGCCGAGGGCCTGAAGTCGTTAGCCCCTCCTCCCCCTCCTTCGGCGCGGCCTCCATCGCCGCCGCCCCCAAGTCAGGGTCGTCGACGTTGCTCTCCGCCCGGTCGGGGACGAACTCACGGGCCGGCCCCATGGTGCCGGCTGAAGGTTGCATGAGGGGGTTCTAACTCGAAAAAACCAAAAAAGATCAGAGGTCGGATTCGGCTGAAAAAAAAACAAAAGAGGAAGAGAGACGACTTACCACAGGCGGGGGGTTGGCGCGCGAGTACGGCTCCTTGCCGAACTGCCAATCCGCCGTGAGATTGCAGTTCGCAATGTAGTTCACCATGTCCGCCACCTCCGCGTGGGGCATGTCCTTGGAGCACAACCGACTGGGGTCCCAGTGGCCGCTCATCTGACAGATCAGATGAGGTCGGCCTTGGAGCGGAAGGACTCGGCGCGCCACGGCGACGAAGGTCGGCCCGGTCAAACCCTCCGATTGCGTCGGCACTCGGAGTCAGCTGGCGGCGGCGACGCCAGAAGTCGGCGTCCTGGCAGTGGGACCAGCTGGGAGCCTCCCGCCCGATCTGCCCGGCCGTAAAGGCGGCAGATTGACCCGATCATATACGGAGCGGCGTTCTTCACATATAAATAGGATCGCTGCCACATTTTCACCGGCTTGATCGGCGGAATGGTGGGAAGCGGGTTGTCGACCACCGATCATCGCATCGCGATGAAGGTGCCGCCAGCCGGCACGCCGGCTGACGTCGCGTGCCGAGCTTGATGGAAGAATTCCCCCCACAGCTCGATGGTGGGGAGAACGCCGAGGAAGCCTTCGCACAAGGTGGCGAAGGCAGCCAGCAGCACCACCGTATTCGGAGTGAGGTGGTGCGGCTGGAGCCCGTGGAACTCCAAGAAGGCGCGGAAGAAACCGCTCGCCGGCAGCCCTAGGCCGCGCATGAGGTGCGAGCGGAATACGACCCGCTCGCCCTCCTCCGGCGCCGGCGACATTTCTCCCGCTGTGGCCTTGGTCCGCACTAGGCTCTTGCCGGGGAGGCGGCGCGTCTGGCGGAGGAATTCGATGTGGTCGTCGTCCACCTCGGAGCCGTCCCACACGCCGGAGCGTGCGGCAGGAGGTGCATCGGCGGAGGAAGAGCTCATCTCCGTGGCTTGGCGTGGTTGGCGGGCGCGGCAAGAAGGAAGAAGAGGCGAGGAAGCGGGGAAGCGAGGAGATGGGCGCGTGCCGCGCCCCTCCCCGCCTACTTATAGGCTCATAGGCTGAGAAGCCGATGGGGCGGACGTGGGATTAACTGCGCCCAGGACCCCACGCCCCCCACGATTTAACCCACGAAGTTACTGCGCGCAGTTACAACGTGGGAACCCCAACCGTCAGCACGGCCGCAATGGGTCCGTTCGCATGCCGGGGCGCGGTAGTGGCAGGCCCCGCCTGACGGCCTGCCCGTCGCGCGCGTGGGTGGGCAGACTGACCCAGCCACGTGGCGCCACGCGACGGTCCGCAACAGGCAGCTGCCTGGAAGCTTATCAGGCACGCTGCCTGGATCCCACTACGACTTTCAAGCCCTTTAAGGAGCAAGACGGCCTTCTGCGAGTCCGACTCCAGCTAGTCGGCCTAGAGGAAGACGGCGAGCGAGGCCCAGATTCCTCCACCAGAGGGATGAAACTGTTGAGGCTCCTCGACATGTTGCCCTCGGCGCCTCACTAGCTTCGGGGACTACTGTCGGAGTATTGGGCCACGGGTAGGCCAACCCGAGCCCCGGACTTTTCAAGACAACGGGGCAGGTTGCGCCCCTCAAGACCCCAAGACGAAGAGCCGCCTTTTGAGAATCGGCGGCAAGGCCTGCCCCTCACGGCCGAGTCCCAGGGACGGCTTCGAGATAAGCCGACTCCCAACTGGCGGCTTCCAGAGAAGCCGGCTATGGGGAGTCGACCCGCGACTCCAACCACCTCCTGCCTACGCAACTACGTTCGGCATGGGGTGCGGCCGCCGCACGGCCCATCCCTGCCCCGTTCACGAAGGCCAGGCATTGGCACAGTGCGCCGTACCGACGGAGATCTCCATCTGGCGCGGCACTGTTGCGATACCGGCCTGACATCAGCCCCATGGGCGGCGCCCTGAGCCCACGACGGCCTGTCTGTACGACCCAAAGACGGCAGGAGACCGCTTTGGCGGGTGCGTAAGACGGCGAAGAGCGCCACAAGCCGGACCCGTTGGGAGTCGGCCCCGAAGTCGGCCGTCCCTCCCACGGGCCCTGACGCCATTAACCGAACAAGGCGGGGAATGTCAGCGGTGATCGCCCGTCGGTGGCGGCCTTGTTGCCATGACCACGATAAGCCTGCGTCATTAGAGGCGCTACTGATAATCCGCAGAGGCAAGACCCGCCCATGGTGGACAAAACCTGTCGGCCCCATCTTTGGGCCCGTCGGTGGAGCCCACTAGTCGGCGGGCCCCAACAGTCGGCGGAGAAGACGATGACCTGAGAGACAGACGACTGGGACCCGCGCCCAGCCGGATTACCATTGTACCCCCGGGGGGGTAGGCCTATATAAACCCCCCGGGGCACCCATGCAAGAGGTTGGATCCTAATAGTTTTAGACACACATAGAGGGAAGAGAAGAGCTAGCCGTGCCCTTCTCCTTCCTCACCCCGAACAGCTCAAGGAGCAACCTTGTACCCACTTTGCCATAGTGATCATGCGGAGACCCCGCAGAGTAGCAGTAGGGGTATTATCTCCACGGAGAGCCCTGAAGCTGGGTAAGATCCACCGGCGTGCATGCCTTCGCCTCATCACGTTTCCAGGCACCGGCGACGTTCTACTCGCCCCCACCATGATAAGCCATCCTTTGGCATATGTCGCACCCAACCCCCGACACTGTGGGAGGCGTAGGATGAAGATGATCTCTCTCAAACAACCCTGCAACCAAATAACAGAAAGTCTCTTTTGTCCCCAACACACCCAATACAATGGTAAATTGTATAGGTGCACTAGTTCGGTGAAGAGATGGTGATACAAGTGCAATATGGATGGTAGATAAAGGTATTTGAAATCTGAAATAATAAAAACAGCAAGGTAACTAATGATAAAAGTGAGCGTAAACGGCATTGCAATGGTAGGAACAAGGCCTAGGGTTCATACTTTCACTAGTGCAAGTTCTCTCAACAATAATAACATAGATAGATCATATAACAAGCCCTCAACATGCAACAAAGAGTCACTCCAAAGCCACTAATAGCGGAGAACAAACGTAGAGATTATGGTAGGGTACGAAACCACCTCAAAGTTATTCTTTCGGATCGATCTATTAAAGAGTTTGTACTAGAATAACACCTTAAGACACAAATCAACCAAAACCCTAATGTCATCTAGATACTCCATTGTCACCTCAAGTATCCGTGGGCATGATTATACGATATGCATCACACAATCTCAGATTCATCCAACCAACACAAAGTACTTCAAAGAGTGCCCCAAAGTTTCTACCGAGAGTCAAGAAAACGTGTGCCAACCCCTATGCATAGGTTCATGGGTGGAACCCGCAAGTTGGTCACCAAAACATACATCAAGTGGCACGTGATATCCCAATGTCACCACAGATAAACACGGCAAGACATACATCAAGTGTTCTCAAATCAAAGACTCAATCCGATAAGATAACTTCAAGAGGGAAACTCAATTCATCACAAGAGAGTAGAGGGGGAGAAACATCATAAGATCCAACTATAATAGCAAAGCTCGCGATACATCAAGATCGTGCCATAGAGAGAACACGAGAGAGAACACGAGAGAGAGAGAGAGAGAGAGAGAGATCAAACACATAGCTACTGGTACATACCCTCAGCCCCGAGGGTGAACTACTCCCTCCTCGTCATGAAGAGCGCTGGATGATGAAGATGGCCACCGGTGATGGATCCCCCCTCCGGCAGGTGCGAACGGGCTCTGAGAGGTTTTGGTGGCTCTGAGAGGCTTGCGGCGGCGGAACTCCCGATCTATCTTGATATTCGATGTTTTTAGGGTACGAGAGAATATATAGGAGAAAGAAGTCGGTCGGGGGGGTGCTCGAGGGGTCCACGAGACAGGGGGGCGCGCCCACTATCTCCTGGGCTCTTTGAGTATCTTCTAACGTAAACTCCAAGTCTCCAGGATGATAATCTTCCAAAAAATCACGTTGCCGAAGGTTTCATTCCGTTTGGACTCCGTTTGATATTCCTTTTCTTCGAAATACTGAAACAGGCAATAAAGCAGCAATATGGGCCGGGACTCCGGTTAATAGGTTAGTCCCAAAAGTAATATAAAAGTGTATAGTAAAGCCCAATATTGTCTAAAACAGTAGATAATATAGCATGGAGCAATCAAAAATTATAGATACGTTGGAGACGTATCAGGGCCCATGGGGGGATGCGCCCAGCCCTCCAGGGGCTGGTTCCCTGCCCACTTCAGCCCATGAGGCCCTCTGAGAGAGGTGGCCCCTCCCGGTGGACCCCCGGAACCCCTCCGGTGGTCCCGGTACAATACCAATAAGCCCCCGAACTTTTCCAGTGACCATATGACAACTTCCCATATATAAATCTTCACCTCCGGACCAGCCGGAACTCCTCGTGACATCCGGGATCTCATCCAGGACTCCGAACAACATTCGGTAATCACTTACAAGTCTTCCTAATAACCCTAGCGTCACTGAACCTTAAGTGTGTAGACCCTACGGGTTCGGGAATCATGCAGACATGACCGAGACAGCTCTCCGGCCAATAACCAACAGCGGGATCTGGATACCCATGTTGGCTCCCACATGTTCCACGATGATCTCATCGGATGAACCACTATGTCAAGGATTCAAGCAATCCCGTATATAATTCCCTTTGTGAAAGAATCGAGATGGACCTAGAGGGGGGGTGAATAGGTACAATTACAAATTTTAATTATTACTAAGCAATTTTAGGCAATAATGCGGAAAATGAAAGTGAGTCTAACAATTGCAAGTATGATACTAATGAGCTAAGCAAGATAATCAAGTGACACAAATATATGAGTAAGCAAGCACAAGATGAGATAAGTAAGTGCTAAGAGAGAAGTAACCACAAGTAGAGAGTTAGGGTTAGGAATAACCGCAACTCCGAGAGACGAGGATGTATGCCGATGTTCACTTCCTTGGAGGGAAGCTACGTCACCGTTTAGAGAGGTGGATGTTACCACGAAGGCTCACCCTATTCTCTCCTAGAGACAACACCATGAAGGTGTTTCTCAACCACTAGTGGTAGACCTTGGGGTGGTCTCCAAACCCTCACAAACTTTCCAGGGGAAATCACAATGGTCGATTCCTCGCCGGAGCACTCCTACCGCCTAGGAGTCTCCAACCTCCAAGAGTAACAAGAAGCACCACAAAAACAAGGGGGAATCAACTTTCGCTTTGGTGAATGTGTAGATCGAGCACTTCTCCTTCGCTTCCCAAAAGATCAAGAGCTTTGGTTGGCTAGGAAGGGAGAACTCCAAGAATTCGAGGTCTGAAAATGGAGGTGAGAGAAATGGAGTTGTCAACCCCTTCGTGAGGAAGAAGAAGACTATTTATAGGTGGGGATGAAATCTGGCCGTTGGAGGCAGATTTCTGCATAGCCCGGAAGTTCCAGACACAGATGGAAGTTCCGGACACCGGAAGTTCCGGCCAAGTTCCGGACAGGTTCCGGGCTACACAGAGAGTTTGCACCACTCAGTAGTACCCCAGAAGCTGCTGAAACAGGGGACGGAAGTTCCGGCCTCCCCGGAAGTTCCGGCCAGGGTCCGGCGAGGTTCTGGGCTACACAGAGAGGTTGCACAAAAGTGCAGTTTCTCTGGGTACCCCGGAAGCTTCCCGGACCCTTCCCGGACATTCCGGTCCCCGGAAGTTCCGGCCGTCCCGGAAGTTCCGGCCTGAACAGAAAATTGGCACTAGGATTTTTAGATCAATGTGAGAAGGTAAGTTGATTCCCCGGATGTTTTTATGATGCACCCCCTCTTAATAGTGCGGATGCCCTAAGGACTCAAGAAATAAGAAGACTTTAAGGTACTCTATTTTTGTTGAGCGCACCGCTTTCCCTTTTTCCAACAAGAGAGGAAATAACCATCCATGCTTCACTTTTAACTTAATCAGGGCTGTTAACACTTAGAGCATGTGGTTAAAAACACAAATGAAGTTGTCATCAATGTCAAAAACACTTTAGTGCAATATTGCACTTTCAATCTCCCCCTTTTTGACATAGATGACAACAATGCTTGAAAGGGTAAACTCATAAAGTGTATACAGACTTGAGAAACTTTAATGACAGGAGAGGTACTCCCCCACAACCCATGCCATATTTTAAGATTGCATTTGAAATGAAATGACATGGATAGAGGATTCTCCCCCTATCACTGTACATACCCACACAAGAATGATATATTGACACAGAACACTTTACTAACCTTTGTTCTTCATAGTGAGGGTACAGATATAGATATAATCTTAGCCTGATAGGTATCTCTTACAATATGAGCAAATACAATATGCCATGTAACCTCCTTGCCATAAGTTAAATAGAATATGCCATGTAACCTCCTTGCCATAAGTTTCTCACACACAGATAGATTAATTAACGGCACATAAATAGGTTCAAATAGCAAGTTCAAATTCAAACTCAAATGAAGGCAAATAAAAACAAAGGTTCAAGGAACATCGGTAAATAGGCAGATAAACAAAGATAAAACGATAAGCCCTATCAAGCACCACAACATCTCCCCTGTTGTCACCTAGATGGCAAAAAGGGAAGATGGAGGAATGCACAAACACCCCTAGGAGAAGGGCCTTGAAGGGTCCTCAGCACGACTCTCCAGTAAGAATCTGAGCCATGAGGGCGGTGAGAAGAGGCTTCATCGCCGGCTTCAACATCAAATCGAGCAAACTTGGACTGGTACTTCTCAAAAGGAGTCACATGAGACTCGGAGCCGTGAGCAATGTTCATACCAGATGCACGCATCCATCCTTAAGAGCCTTGATGCTCTCCTTCCTAGACTTGTGCTCCTCCCACTGCTTTTTATGCATATCTTGTTGAAGACAAAACATGTTCTTGAGAAGATGCCAAATTTTGTGGCTCTTCTTGGACCCGGAGTCACTAGGCTCCCCATGATGAAAAGTATGTGAGCGGGGACGAAACTCAAAGTGGTGTGGATTTCCAGCATGTAGCTCCTCTTCCTCCTCATCTTCACCCTCATGAGTAGTTGCCTTGCCCTTCTTAACAAGTAAGTTCACACTGAAGTGGCCAGTCAGACGCCGACCCACAAGTGCCTCCAGAGCAATCTCAGCAATCAAAGCAGTAATATACGGAGCATAGATAAGAACCTTGTGGTTCATTACCACACTATACATCTCATGCCACATAAAATCCATCACATCAATGGGGCCTTGCTCAGAGTTATGACAGGTGAAGTGAAGAAGGTAGATGAGGTGTCCACGAATCTTGTTCTTGTCACCCACCTTGACCGCAAGGATCTCTCGAAAGATACGGTGCATGATGTCATAGAAAGGCAGAAGATCACCAACAGATCCAACCTTTCCGGACGGAGGATACAAATCAGCCAAGTGAATAGCTTGGAAGACCCCTTTGTCGTGAATCTTGTATCCACGGTCAGCAGTAATGTCAGTGTACTCATAGCCCAGAAGACCGGCCAGCACGGAGAACGGAGCAGAGAACTTCTCAGTACCACTCATCCAAGTAAGAGTGCGCTGCATATCAGTCCCAAAATGTACAGTGGCATATAATTGAGCCACAAGAGGCGGAGACACATCATGTTGAAAGCGCATGAGTGGAAGGAGGTTGAGCTTCACACACATGTTCTGGATCCCCTCAAAGTAAGCTGAGTTTGTTGGAGTCTTGTCAAAGTGAGCAATGTTGATACTCTTCTGGATGACACACTTGTTGACGAACTGAGAAAAAATCTCTTCATAGTTACGTTGCTGGAAAAGTGTCCAAAACTTGGAATCAGCCACATGATCACGGTCTTGACGATAGAGATTCACACGGCGCAGAGTAATCCACTCCGGTGCGGGCATTTCCTTCATGGTGACTGGCTCAGAAGGAGGAGGTTGTACATTTTGTGCTTTTGCTTTCTTGGAAGTGGTCTTCCGCTTCTTGGAGTGGGCGGGAGCAGGAGGAGGAGATGCATTGTCTCCAGCCTTAGCATCTTCCTCAGGATGGCAGTCAAACATGTTCTCATGCCCCAAAACAACAGCTATTGTCTTCTTAACCCTGGCTTTGGTTTTTCGTTCATATACCTTGGATGAGTGAGCACGCGAACCGGACCCTCCTGCTACCAGACATAGAGAATAGCATGGGGATAGAATAAGTACACAAGCCTCAAAAAAAGAAAATCAAAGAATCTCACTGGTCGAAAATTTTGACAGAACTCTGCTTAGGCCAGAAGTTCCGGGGAGGGACGGAAGTTCCGAAAGCCGGAAGTTCCGGGAACCCAAGTTCTCGCCAACGGAAGTACTGCCTGGCTGAACACGGAAACCCTAGCGAGGCCGGAAGGTCCGGCCTACCCGGAAGTTTCGGGCACCAGCATGGTCGCAAGGTTCCTTCTGAATCTAAGCAGGGGATGGGCATGGATCGACCAATCGAGAAATGAATGTCATGGAGCACTGCAGATCTAAAGTGGATGCAGGGCTTGAGAGTGTGAAGTTTGTGTTTATCCTAGAACCATAAGCGTAGCCTACAATCCCTAGGAAACTAGAGAGAGCAGAGAGAAGCTTAGGTTACCTTCCTCCATGGAGATGGTGGAGAGGACAGATCCCCTCCAAGCACGATGAAGGGGAAGAAGGGGCCGGAGGTTCCGGGGGCCGACAGCTCGCCCGGAAGTCGCCGATGGGTGACGGGCGCCGCAGGGAGAGAGAGAGCAGTGGAACAGAGGAGAAGGGGTGAAAAGAAACCCCTTGGTTATCTCCTGCCCATGATATGTGCCCACGACCCGCGACGCCCGGAAGTTCCGGGTAATGCCGGAAGTTCCGGCGGCCGGAAGTTCCGGCCCCACCCCGGAAGTTCCGGGATATCCAGAGAGATTACAATCTCTCTGAACTCCTGAGAACTAGAGGGAGGGGGTCCGAAGGCTCCCACGACACCACACACCACATCAACATTTATGTGGAGATGATTTGAAGCTTGTGCACTAGATAAAGATCAGATGGTTTTAAGATGAGAGAGGCTAGGGGCAAAACGCAAGAGCAACAACGAGATCACTCAAATAGAGAGAAAAACACCGGTCAAACACACAGAAAAAGGAATGAAGATTTTAAGTCCAGCCTCTCTAGGAGAGGGCGGTGGACGAGTCCACCATGTTTGAGTATGTGTGACTTGGCACTCACAAGATTTTAACCTTGAGCCCAACATCACAACTCCATCATTTAAAGTACTAGGTCACAAAGTGATAACATAGTAACTTTGAGAGTGTTTGGTTTATTTATGCATCATATAGGGTGAGATAACTCATGGGTTGAATGTCTCCCCTAAATACATGCCTACATCTAGACACGACATTATGAAAATGCATGAATGGGTACTAGATTTCACATAATATTGTCAAGCTCCAAGATACCAAGTTCACGCCTAAGTCGACAAAACCTTGCTTCATCCAAGGGTTTAGTAAAAATATCTGCCAGTTGCAAATCTGTACCAATGTGATCAATGTGAATATCACCCTTCTCAACATGATCTCTCAAGAAGTGATATCTAATATCAATGTGCTTGGTGCGGAGATGATCCTTGGGGTTCTCAGCAATGTTGATGGCACTTTCATTATCACATAGAAGAGGCACATGTCTGTAGGTGATACCGTAATCCTTCAAAGTTTGCCTCATCCATAATAACTGAGTTGCACAACTCGCGGCAGCAATGTATTCATCTTCTACGGTAGAGAGAGAAATACAATTTTGTTTCTTCGAGGACCAACTTACCAAGGATCGTCCAAGAAACTGACATGCACCAGATGTGGACTTACGATCCACCTTGTCTCCAGCCCAATCCGCATCCGTATACCCGATGAGAGCAAACTTAGCATCCTTGGGGTACCATAGACCCAACTTTGGGGTGTGAACAAGGTATCTAAGAATATGCTTAACCGCCTTATGATGACTTTCCCTAGGGGAAGCTTGAAATCTAGCACACATGCAAACACTAAACATGATGTCTGGTCTAGATGCACAAAGATAAAGCAATGAACCAATCATAGAGCAGTATTTAGATGGGTCAAAAGGGATACCGTTGGTGTCTTCAGTGAGTACAATTTTGGTTGGCATGGGTGTCTTACATGGACTAGCATCACCATGCTGAACTTTTCTAGGATATCCTTGAGGTATTTTGCTTGAGACAAGAAAATTCCTTCTTGAAATTGTTGAATTTGAAATCCAAGGAAGAACTTCAAATCCGTATTGAGTGACATTTCAAAATTCTTGGTCATGGAGTCCGCAAACTTCTTGCACAAATGAATGTTAGGAGAACCAAAAATTATATCATCTACATAGATTTGGCATAAGATCAAATCACCCTTGTCCCTCTTAGTAAAAAGAGTGGTATCGATCACCCCTCTCACAAAGCCATCATCGAGTAAAAACTTCTTAAGATGATCATACCAAGCATGAGGTGCTTGTTTGAGGCCATACAGAGCCTTATGAAGTTTATACACATAGTCTTTGTGATCAGGATCAACGAACCTGTGGTTGTGACACATATACTTCTTCTTGTAGAGGACCGTTAAGGAAAGCACTCTTCACATCCATTTGATGCAATGTAAATCCATTGAAAGCAGCATAAGCAAGTAAGATGCGAATGGATTCAAGACGGCAACGGGGCAAAGGTCTCACCAAAATCCAAACCTTCAACTTGTGAGTACCCTTGAGCCACTAACCTTGCCTTATTGCGAATGATTATACCATTCTCATCTTGCTTGTTCTTGAAAATCCATTTTGTTCCAATGACATTGTGTTCCGTAGTTGGTCTCTTGACTAATGACCACACTTGGTTGCGTTCAAAACTGTTCAACTCTTCTTGCATAGCAACGAGCCAATCGTTGTTCATCAATGCATCTTGTACCTTGAGAGGTTCAACACTAGACACAAACGAGAAGTGAGCACAAAAGTTAGTCAATTGTTTACGAGTGACTCTACCTTCGATATGCGGTGAGGATTTTATCAACATCAACACGACCGACCACACGAGGCATGATGGAGGTTAATGTTTCATGAGGTTCAACTTCATGTCCATCATCCACGTCCTCAACATACGGATCATTAATGTGTGGTGGAAGATCTTCTTGTACATGTTGCATTTGTTGAGGTTCATCATCAATGATTGGACTTTCTTGTTCTTGCCCTTGATGATGATCTTGTTCTTGAAGATTCTCATGAAGAGGAACTTGATCATCTTCTTGTACTTGGACTAAGGGCATCGGTTGAACAATAGGAGTTTGTGATGGTAGGGGTGTTGAAGTAGTTTTATGATGTGTGAGACTTCCCTCTTCTTCTTCATCATCATGAGGTTCTTGTTCCATTGGAAGAAGTGCACCAACACCTATGGTTAAAATATATTGAGAGGAATCTTCTTCACCTACATCACTTAGATCAACTTGCTCCCCATGGGAGCCATTAAATTCATCAAACACCACGTCACAAGTTTCTACAACACATCCATTGGATTTGTTGTAGACTCTATATGCGTGAGAGTTTGATCCATAGCCAACAAATATGCCCTCAATGGTTTTGGATTGAAATTTTCCTAACCGTTCTCTTTTGTTGAGGATGAAACATTGCACCCAAATACACGAAAGTACTTGACATTTGGCTTGTTCCCAGTTAGGAGCTCATATGGATTCTTTTCCAATATAGTGCAAAGGAAGAGCCAGTTTGATGCATGGCATGCAGTGTTGACAGCTTTGGCCCAAAAACTATGTGGTGACTTGCATTCATCCAACATGGACCTTGCCATCTCCACAAGGGTACGGTTCTTCCTTTCGGCTAAACCATTTTGCTGAGGAGTATATGGACCTGAATATTGATGCACAATCCCTTCATCACTAAGGAATTCTTCCAAGGTATAGTTCTTGAACTCAGATCCATTGTCACTTCTTATTGCCAAGATTTCTTTGTCAAACTTGCGTTGTGCTTGCTTGGCAAAATCAATGAAGGTGAACTTCGTCTCGTCCTTGGACTTGAGGAAGAACACCCATGTATATCTTGAGTAATCATCAACAATGACAAGTCCATACTTTTTCCCACCAAGACTATCCCATGAAGGAGGCCCAAAGAGGTCCACATGAAGAAGCTCCAGAGGCCTTGAAGTAGACACAATGTTCTTGGGTGGGTGCTTTGATTGATGTTGCTTCCCATCTATGCATGCACTACACACACGATCTTTCTCAAAAGAGACATTTGTTAGTCCAAGGATGTGATTACCCTTTAAGAGATCTTGAAGATTTCTCATGCCGACATGGGCTAGCCACGATGCCATAGCCACCCCTTGTCAGCCTTGGCCATTAGACAAGTTGCATGGAATGTACTCTCTTTCGAGAAATCAACTGTGTAAAGGTTGCCATCCAACTCTCCAACAAAGGCCACTTCGAGAGTATCTCTCTTAAAGACTTTCACATCTGTTAGTCCAAATAGTGTATCATAACCAACAGAAGCCAATTGACGAACAGAAAGCAAATAATATTTAAGGGATTGGACAAGCATGACATTTGCAAGAGACATGTCATTTGTAATAGCCACCTTCCCCAACCCAAGTACCTGTCCTTTTGATCCTCCACCAAACATAATGCTCATAAATGGTTGAATAGCTTCCATGAAATCGTAGAGCAATTTGCTATCTCCGGTCATATGATTGGTACATCCACTATCAATCACCCATTTTACTCCACCGGAGAAGGCAACCTACACACAGTTTTTACTAGGTTAGAGGCACCCATTTTGCAATGGGACCTCTCAAGTTAGTCACAAGGGTCTTAGGGACGCAAATAGCATAAAACCGAAATGCATTTCGAGGACCAACAAACTTTGCATAAACTTCTCCATCCTTAGTCTTACGAAGTACATAGGATGGAGGCATGAACTCTTTTGGCTTGTTGAGAGTGGGCATGCCCCTTGTGGCCTTCCCACTTACAACCTTACCTTTCTCCTTGTGCCCTTCTCGTACAAAAGTTTCTTTTAGAGGGGTGGTGCACTTTTGAGAGGACGTCTTCTTCTTGCTTGTGCTTGGGTCAAACCCACACTTCATTGTGTTGGCTCAATACCTCATTAAGGTTCTTTTGCCCTTGAGCACATGTCATGAGCCCTTTCTCGATTTGAGCTTTGAGAAAACGATTCTCCTCAAGAATAGATGCAAGATCACTACTAGAGTTAGTAGAACAAGCATCAACATTGATAATAGGAGACGAGTAAGCCTTAGCTAGAGTTTCAAGATAAGTAAGTTTGAGCATCTCAAAACTCTTGGTAAGAAGGGTGAGCTCTTCTTCCTTAGTCTTGAGAGACACAGATAGAAGCTCACAATCCTTAGAGAGAGAAGCATGAGACTTCTCAAGCTTACTTTTATCATTCATCAACTCTTCACAAGAGCCAATAGCCTTTTTCAAGGAGGCAAGATCTTTAGTATGAACATCAATATTTGCACCCAATTTTTAAGCATAGTTCATCATTTCGTGCTTCCTCATATTGGACTTTCCGCTCAAGGATTTCACATTTTTCCTTTTCCTCGGTGATTTAGGGTTTCGAGTTCCTTAATGGTGATGGTGTGCTTACTCACCATCTCCATAAGCATACGAAACATAGTGAGCTTCTTTCCTTTGAGAGAGCACATGAACTTATTAAGTTTAGCAAGCATAGGATCATTTAGATCACCATCCTCATAACTATCCTCCACATCAAGATACTCATCACTAGGAGTAGAAGGAGTGAAAAGAGGAGGATTTGATCGTGGAGTTACCTTGACCTTGTCAGGAGAGCTTTGGTCCTCTCCATCTTCTACCACGGCCTTTGCCATTAGGCACTTGTGAGCGTTGCCCTTGTAGTCTTTCATGTAGTTGTAGGTGACCACATCATCGCTCTTGTTTACTAATCTCAAAGTGATTTGAGAGTCTTGTGCAACTCCGGCAACACCAGTAACATCATTCGGATCGGATTCTTCTTGAGCAACCATTGCTTTTCCATCTCTCTTCTTGAGCTTGGAGTTCAAAGGATTTGGCAACTTCTTCTTGGGAAAGGTCTTGGGAGACCTTGGTTTATCTTCTCTCTTCTCATAAGGGCACTCGTTGGAGAAGTGATTGGTTTCTTCACAGTTGTAGCATTTTCTTACTTTCTTCTTTTGAAATCTTCCTTTGAATTTTCCCGCGCTAAACTTCTTAACAAAAAGAGCCATGTCTTCATATGAAGGACCCTCGTCGGATTCAATCTCATCACCATCTTCATCATCCTATTCTTCTTCTTCTTCTTCTTCACTTTGTTCATCTTCACATACATGCTTGGCCTTCAATGCAAGATTGATCTTTCATGATGAGGAACCATGCATGGCAAGATGTTTTGTGGCATTAGTCTTTGACTCTTCAAATAGTTGAAAGGTGGATACGATGTCATCTGTAGTCATTTCCTTGAAGGTATGGTGTTGTCTTATGTCCCACACCATTTGATGGTGAAATGGAGCAAGAGCATGAAGTAACTTATCCACAAGGAACCTCTTAGTCCTGTTGAATCCATCTTGTGTCTTGTCACACTCACATGACTCAAGATCGGCGGTGAGAGTCATGAGATGCTCATGGAGTTGATTGGGGTTTCACCTTTCTCCATACAAAAGTTTTGCAATTGCCCTTGGCAATTTCATATTGAGCACTCGGAGGGTAGAAGTGCCGCCTTGGATCGTACAAGAGTTTCCCATAGTTCCTTGGCACTTGTGATGTGTATGAACGGTCTCCTTTGCTTTTCATTCATACCTCTCCTTATCCACATGATTGCAGTGTCATTGAGGTTCTTGTCATATATTTCTCTTGGTGTGGGGTTCTTTGGATCAAGCACATGATAGCCATACTCAATGATCTCCAGCATTTCATCGTTTCCATGTCGAAGATGATCCTGCATAGCAACTCTCCACAAAAGCAAAATCGGAAGTGGCACTAAGCAAGGGAGGTTTGCCTTGAGGATTATATCTTGGTTTCACAACCTCAGGTCTTGCATAAAGCCAAGGAACACTGGCGTGTTCATTGCTAGGAGGTTGTTGACCAAGTGGTGGAGTAGGCACAGTTGGCCTTGAAGCAGCACCACCCGAGAGTGGTGCAAGCACCGTGGACAACGTGGCTAATCTCATTTGGACCAAGGCCTCAAGAGAAGCATCATGATCCTCTTTTTGCTTAGCAAGGGGCCGTTCTAGATCCTCCGACATAAAGGACTTGACTTCAGAGGAAGCCTCGTATTTATCCTTAGGATCTACAACCAGGGGAGTCCCATCCGGGTTCATCTCGCTCTAGGGTGGTTAAGCCACAAGAATAGAGCACGAGGCTCTGATACCAATTGAAAGGATCGAGATGGACCTAGAGGGGGTGAATAGGTACAATTACAAATTTTAATTATTACTAAGCAATTTTAGGCAATAATGCGGAAAATGAAAGTGAGCCTAACAATTGCAAGTATGATACTAATGAGCTAAGCAAGATAATCAAGTGACACAAATATATGAGTAAGCAAGCACAAGATGAGATAAGTAAGTGCTAAGAGACAAGTAACCACAAGTAGAGAGTTAGGGTTAGGAATAACCGCAACTCCGAGAGACGAGGATGTATGCCGATGTTCACTTCCTTGGAGGGAAGCTACGTCACTGTTTAGAGAGGTGGATGTTACCACGAAGGCTCACCCTATTCTCTCCTAGAGACAACACCATGAAGGTGTTTCTCAACCACTAGTGGTAGACCTTGGGGTGGTCTCCAAACCCTCACAAACTTTCCGGGGGAAATCACAATGGTCAATTCCTCGACGGAGCACTCCTACCGCCTAGGAGTCTCCAACCTCCAAGAGTAACAAGAAGCACCACAAAAACAAGGGGGAATCAACTTTCGCTTTGGTGAATGTGTAGATCGAGCACTTCTCCTTCGCTTCCCAAAAGATCAAGAGCTTTGGTTGGCTAGGAAGGGAGAACTCCAAGAAATCGAGGTCTGAAAATGGAGGTGAGAGAAATGGAGTCGTCAACCCCTTCGTGAGGAAGAAGAAGACTATTTATAGGTGGGGATGAAATCTGGCCGTTGGAGGCAGATTTCTGCGTAGCCCGGAAGTTCCGGACACCGGAAGTTCCGGCCAAGTTTCGGACAGGTTCCGGGCTACACAGAGAGTTTGCACCACTCAGTAGTACCCCGGAAGCTGCTGAAACAGGGGACGGAAGTTCCGGCCTCTCCGGAAGTTCCGGCCGACGGAAGTTCCGGCCAGGGTCCGGCGAGGTTCCGGGCTACACAGAGAGGTTGCACAAAAGTGCAGTTTCTCTGGGTACCCCGGAAGCTTCCCGGACCCTTCCCGGACATTCCGGTCCCCGGAAGTTCCGATCGTCCCGGAAGTTTCGGCCTGAACAGAAACTTGGCACTAGGATTTTTAGATCAATGTGAGAAGGTAAGTTGATTCCCCAGATGTTTTTATGATGCACCCCCTCTTAATAGTGTGGATGCCCTAAGGACTCAAGAAATAAGAAGACTTTAAGGTACTCTACTTTTCTTGAGCGCACCGCTTTCCCTTTTTCCAATAAGAGAGGAAATAACCATCCATGCTTCACTTTTAGCTTAATCGGGGCTGTTAACACTTAGAGCATGTGGTTAGAAACACAAATGAAGTTGTCATCAATGTCAAAAACACTTTAGTGCAATATTGCACTTTCACTTTGTCAATCGGTACGTTACTTGCCCGAGATTCGATCGTTGGTATCCCAATACCTCGTTCAATCTCGTTACCGGCAAGTCACTTTACTCGTACCGTAATGCATGATCCCGTGACCAACCACTTGGTCACATTGAGCTCATTATGATGATGCATTACCGAGTGGGCCCAGAGATACCTCTCCGTCATACGGAGTGACAAATCCCAGTCTCGATCCGTGTCAACCCAAGAGACACTTTCGGAGATACCTGTAGTAGTCCTTTATAGCCACCCAGTTACGTTGTGACGTTTGGTACACCCAAAGAACTCCTACGGTGTCCGGGAGTTACACGATCTCATTGTCTAAGGAAATGATACTTGACATTAGAAAAAGCTCTAGCAAACGAACTACACGATCTTGTGCTATGCTTAGGATTGGGTCTTGTCCATCACATCATTCTCCCAATGATGTGATCCCGTTATCAGTGACATCCAATGTCCATGGTCAGGAAACCGTAACCATCCGATGATTAACGAGCTACCCAACTAGAGGCTCACTAGGGACATGTTGTGGTCTATGTATTCACACATGTATTACGATTTTCGGATAACACAATTATAGCATGAACAATAGACAATTATCATGAACAAGGAAATATAATAATAACCATTTTATTATTGCCTCTAGGGCATATTTCCAAAATTTGATGCATATGTGCTTAATGCCGACCTTGAGGACTTCGTGAAAGATAAGTGCCAGCAATACTACTATTTGACCGACTCCTTTGTGAGAAGGTTTAAATTTACATCTTCGCATAATTCTCAAAATGTCCTATTTGATATTTATGATAAATCATATACCATGGACCTAGAAGACTTTACTACTGCTTGTAAACTCCCGCTGTGGGGAAGTGTTAATGAACCTCGTAAATCTGAATATAAAGACTTTCTTGCTAGTATCACTGTGGGAGAATCTAGAGAAATGGCACAAGCTACCATAGGGAGCATTCATTTTCCTACTATACATTATTTTGCTCTCTTCATAGGTAGATGCATTAACGGTAAAGATGAAGCATGTCACATGTGTGTTCCTGATCTTTGTGTTCTCAAGAGTGCTCTATTAGGTGATAAACAATACAACTTGGGGGCAATTGTTGCACATATATTGCATAATAATGGTTTAGTTGGAGACTTATTTGGAAGGATTTATGCAACCCGTGTGGCTAATTATCTTGGTATACCTGCACATGAAAATGATAGGGAGTTGCCTCCCGCTTATTTAGATTATAATGTCATGGTTAATCATCATTTTCTTGAGAGAAATGAACAATTCCTCTAGTATCGACTAATCTTTGACAGACGTCGCACTGTCCATATTACTCTCCCTGCTCCTACCCTCTTTGACTATCAGGCAAAAGGAAGATATGTTATCACCAGGGAGGAGGCAGACGAGTACAAGAGGAGGACGGAGGCAGCTCGCCGCCATGCTGCAGCTCAGGAGGCAATGGCTTCTCGTGATCTCAAGACGACCCTGCCATAACTTCGGATATCAGCCAGGCTACCCATGGCCATATACCAACTTAGGCCAAAAGCCTAAGCTTGGGGGAGTACGTATGTCTCACCGACATTACATTCATGTTCACACACTCATTCTAGTTGTCGGTGCTCATACTTTTTCATTGAACTATCCATGCTAGTTTATTTTCTTTTTCTAGTTTTCTTCTTGTGTGTTTGATAAACCTTAAGAAAAACCAAAAAAATTAGTTAGCTTACTTTCCATGCTCGTAGTAGTAATTAAAAGAAAACCCAAAAAGATTTCTCGTTCTTCTTTTGCTTGTTGGAGCTTTCCCGTGTAAATAGTTTTATTTCTTTTCTTTCCTTTGGGGGTCGAGAGGAGAAGACCATAATGAAAATGTTTAGTGGCCCTAATATGCATAATTGTTGATTTAACCAATAGCCCATATTACCTTGTCTTCTCCCTTGAATTGAATGCCTGCAGATTCCAGCTTAGTCCAATGCACGTGCACTATTATCATTATCCACACCGTTCGGTCGTGCAAGTGAAAGGCAATAATGACGATATATGATGGACTGATTGAGATGAGAGAAGCTGGTATGAACTCGACCTCTCTTGTTTTTGTAAATATGATTAGTTCATCGTTCCTGATTCAGCCTATTAAGAATAAACATGTTTGCAATGACAATTAGAGATTATAGTTGCTTATGCCATGCTTAATTAGCTAGGAGCTTATAATGGTTTACCTTGCGTGCCAACATGCTATTAAAATGGTTGTGATGTGGTATGATAGGGTGGTATCCTCCTTTAAATGATTCGAGTGACTTGACTTGGCACATGTTCACGCATGTAGTTGAAACAAAATCAACAGAGCCTTCACGATATTTATGTTCATGGTGGATTATATCTTACTCATGCTTGCACTCGGTGTTGATTAATTTTAATGCATGTTCATGACTGTTGTCTCTCTCTCAGTTAGTCGCTTCCCAGTCCCTTGCTAGCCTTCACCTGTACTAAGCGGGAATACTGCTTGTGCATCCAAACTCCATAAACCCCAAAGTTATGTCATATGAGTCCACCATACCTTCCTATATGCGGTATCTACCTGCCGTTCCAAATAAATTTGTATGTGCCAAACTCCAAACCTTTAAATGAAATTTTGTTTTGTATACTCGAACAGCTCATGTTTCAACTAGGGTTGTCTGTATCTTCCATGTTAAGCGGGTTATTTTCAAGAGGAGTGGACTCCGCTCATCATTCACGAGAAAATGGCTGGTCACCGGGATGCCCAGTCCCATGCTCAAAATCAAATCAAAATAATTAAACAAAACTCTCTCAGGATTGTTGCTAGTTGGAGGCACCCGTTGTTTCGGGCAAGCCATGGATTGATGCTTGTTGGTGGTGGGGGAGTATAAACTTTACCATGCTGTTTGGGAACCGCCTATAATGTGTGTAGCATGGAAGATATCGAGATCTCATAGTTGTTAGACAGTGAAAGTATACCGCTCAAAATGTTATTCATCTCTATTTCAAAATCAAGCTCTGGCACCTCTACAAATCCCTGCTTCCCTCTGTGAAGGGTCTATCTATTTACTTTTATGTTGAGTCATCACCCTCTTATTAAAAAGCACCCACTAGAGAGCACCGCTGTCATTTCCATGCATTACTATTAGTTTATATTGGGTATGACTGGATCTCTTTTACCATGAATTACAATGTTTAGTCAGTCCTTGATTTTTAAAGGTGCTCTGCATTTATGTTTTGTGGTCTCAAAAAGGGCTAGCGAGATACCATCTTGTTATATCATATTGTGATTGTTTTGAGAAAGTGTTGTCATCCGAGATTTATTTTTATTGCTCGCTAGTTGATTATGCCATTGATATGAGTAAACATGAGACCTTAGTGTTATTGTGAATATGGTTAGTTCATAATCTTTGCTGAAAACATGAATGCCGGCATTACATATTTGCAAAAACAAGAGCAAACAGAGTTTGTAAAAGTTTTTCTTTATCACTTTCAGTTTGTCAACTGAATTGCTTGAGGACAAGCGAAGGTTTAAGCTTGGGGGAGTACGTCTCCGTCGTATCTACTTTTCCAAACACTTTTGCCCTTGTTTTGGACTCTAACTTGCATGATTTGAATGGAACTAACCCGGATTGACGCTGTTTCAGCAGAACTGCCATGGTGTTATTTTTGTGCAGAAATAGAAGTTCTCGGAATGACCTGAAAATCCACGGAGCAACTTTTCAGAATTAATAAAAATACTGGCGAAAGAATCAGCGTCAGGGGGCCCACACCCTGTCCACGAGGGTGGGGGTGCGCCCCCTGCCTCGTGGGACCCCTGGACGTCCACCGACCTCAACTCCAATTCCATATATTTGCTTTCGTGGAGAAAAAAATCAGAGAGAAAGTTTCATCGCGTTTTACGACACGGAGCCGCCGCCAAGCCCTAATCTCTCTCGGGAGGGCTGATCTGGAGTCTGTTCGGGGCTCCGGAGAGGGGGATTCGTCACCGTCGTCATCATCAACCATCCTCCATCACCAATTTCATGATGCTCACCGCCGTGCGTGAGTAATTTCATCGTAGGCTTGCTTGACGGTGATGGGTTGGATGAGATTTACCATCTAATCAAGTTAGTTTTGTTAGGGTTTGATCCCTAGTATCCACTATGTTCCGAGATTGATGTTGTTATGACTTTGCTATGCTTAATGCTTGTCACTAGGGCCCGAGTGCCATGATTTCGGATCTGAACCTATTATGTTTTCATGAATATATGTGAGTTCTTTATCCTATCTTGCAAGTCTATAGTCACCTATTATGTGTTATGATCCGACAACCCCGAAGTGACAATAACCGAGATACTTCTTGGTGATGACCGTAGTTTGAGGAGTTCATGTATTCACCATGTGTTAATGCTTTGGTCCGGTACTCTATTAAAAGGAGGCCTTAATATCCCTTAGTTTCCATTAGGACTCCGCTACCACGGGAGGGTAGGACAAAAGATGTCATGCAAGTTCTTTTCCATAAGCACATATGACTATATTTGGAATACATGCCTACATTACATTGATGAACTGGAGCTAGTTCTGTGTCACCCTATGTTATAACTATTACATGAGGAATCGCATCCGACATAATTATCCATCACTGATCCAATGCCTACGAGTTGTTCACATATTGTGCTTTGCTTATTTACGTTACCGTTGCCACTGTTACAATTACTACAAAACTGCTACCGTTACTTTTGCCACTGCTACCGTTACTTCCATATTACTTTGCTACTAAATACTTTGCTGAAGATACTAAGTTATCCAGGTGTGGTTGAATTGACAACTCAACTGCTAATACTTGAGAATATTCTTTGGCCCCCCTTGTGTCGAATCAATAAATTTGGGTTGAATACTCTACCCTCAAAAACTATTGCGATCCCCTATACTTGGGGGTTATCACCTACATATGAAATGACTGGATGAAGGGGTAGCCCTAGACCAAATTGGAAAAGGCTATAAGTTGGAGATGTAGAAACTAACCGTTTCTTACGTACATTATATGCCTGAAAGGTCCGACGAGCAACTTTGCAGCTGGTCAAAGACAGATCAAACTAACTTCTTTTTCACGGCCCCAGATTGTTTGACCCCAAAGCCTAGATGATCTGGCGAGGAAACCAAGCGACCTCAAATGGTCAAAGATAGAACAACGATGGGCATCACCTCAAGTCAGACTTGGACACTACTCCAGCCCGGGATGGTCTGTCACAAAGGCCAAGACAGTCGCAACCAAATTGAGAGACCTTGGATCAACACCAAACAGAACTCCATGTGATCTGATGCCAAGACCGAGAGCCCGGGGATCAGATTATGTTTTTCTGCAAGATCTCTTTATTAGGCTTTGCACCCATAAAAAACATGTATGTTGTAGTTTTTTTACTCAGATTTTATAGTTTTGCACATGAGCATATACCCAATGCGTCACCCTAGCTATGATCCCTTGAATAGTTGAATTGATTGTTAACGAAGACAAAGAAACAAAATGCACACTACTTGTTTAAGAGCATCTCTAATAGAACCCCTAAATTTTAACTCCCAAACTCCTCAAATATGAGGAATTAAAACAAACATGGAGCTAACTGAACCCCTAAAACTTAACTTCCCAAAAATATGCCCATGTGGGATAGATGCCATATGCAAAGTAGTAGTTTATCTTGTACCCACGGCCATTGACACCGTAGTTGCAAGGCCGAGCATCTCCAGCCACAAGCCTTCTGAACAATGGTGATCTCGAAAGACATCAGGTCATTCCGGGGGCCATGCACCAAAGTATGAAAGCCAAATCCATTGATCCTCTTATGCAACTTCCTTGAGAATGATGACTGAATTTCTCGAATGCCATTTATACCGGCTTCTCCATTCCGCGGGGCAATTTTTCCATGTCTAATGCATGCAATCAATTCAATCCAACACCCCTAGCCATCCTTGTTCTTCGCTGAGACCCAGGGGCCTCTCGGTGTCTTCATCATTTGGTGCCCTCAAGTACTCCGGTTTGAAGATCTCGATCACGGATTGTGTGAATCTTCTAACCGTCTCGAGGATTATATCTTCCCCAATATAGATGTAGTCATCAATGGGGCCACTAAGCATCCATAGGCGATCACTCAAAGAGCCATGGCACACTTCAAAGGACTTGCACTAGTTTCTCCAGATGCATTCCTTCTCAATGAAAACCAAGGATCATGACCCTCAACGACTCTTGTAATGGCGTCAAAAGAGATCCCAATGCGTCCAGAATAGCCACCAAAAATACTTCTTCAGATATGTTGCATTGGGCGCGAAGTAATCCCTAACAAGCTTGGCATGGCCTTCTGCCCTATCATGATTGATATAAAAAAGAGGCCTAACTGAGATCCTCATCTCGGTCACCCCCCCCCCCCCCGAACAATCATGAAAATGGTCATCTCAAAATAATTGTCATCTTCATCCTCTTCAGACGAAGAGTTGTCGAAGTACATGTCTGTCAACCTCTTCATTTAGCAATTGCGATGTTGAATGATGAATATGATTGCAAAAACAGGAAATAAAACCAAGAAAGAGAAAATGATCTATGTAGTAAATTTGTCTAACACACTTGGTGTTGGGGATATAACTACTGAGTGTAAACCGCCCAGGAGGGGCCGGTTCACCTTCCATTATATTGAAGCCCACGAAGACCCAGAAGATGGCGCTTTACTAATGAAGCTTAGAGGCCTGGGGCCCAAAGGCGGATTAGGGCCCATAGTAGTAAACCGCCATGGTTGGGTAACTTGTATTGTAAGTTAGGAAAGGAGAAACCGAGCCGGACAGCCAGGCGAGTCGGCCTCGGGACTCAGAGACCGCCGCAAGGCCAACCTATGTATATAAAGGGACGACCCGGCGGCGGTTCAGTGAGAATGGACAACACCTCGAGACTCAGGAAAAGCGTATTCGCTCCCTGGTCATCAAAACCCAATAATCCCATCACAAACTAGACGTAGGCTTTTACCTTCATCGAAGGGGCCGAACTAGTATAAAACTCCCGTGTCCCTTGTCCGGTTTAACCCTTTTTGTTAACCCGTCGCGATGGCTCCATGACTAAGTCCTTCCATGAGGACATCTGACGTGTTAATTCCACGACAGTTGGCGCCCACCGTGGGGCTATCGCATGATGGTTTCAAGTTCTTAGAGGGTAGCTTCGAAGGACTCAAGGGGTACGTGGTTGGCCGGATGACCAAGAGTCGTCGCGGCAAGCTCTACATTGACGATGAAGGATGGGGCCCCGAGGCCAGCTCAATCGAGTACGGGTACCGGGTCCCTTTTGACGGAATTCATGTCTTCATCGGCAAGATCGGTGAACCGGGCCCTGAGCCGGACATCTGCACCAACCTCGTCGAGACGGCTCAGCGTGCGAGTCCTGCCCGGGTTAAGCCCGCCATGAAGCGTACGTTCGTTGGATGTGTCCATGGGATCGGGTCTGAACCGGTGTCTGAAGGCGAGACGGATGTTTATTCCGACGGCACCGGTGAAACCGAGTCCCTATACCAAGTTCATGATGGTGTGTTTGAAGGATATTCCGATGGCAACAGTACACCGGACCTCCTTGAACCGCCAAGTCGGGTTGCTATCTACATGGACGGAACGCAGCCCACTTTGCAGTCTTCATCTACAGCAGCAATGAATTCCGGATCAGCTGCCGCGACAGGAGGCCCGGTGCGCCGACCGGCTCAAGTTCTATCTGATTTGATGGATGCCTGGGCGGCCTTGTTAACCACGGTAGTCACCCCGGAGACGCAGGACCGGCACAATGTGGATGTTGCGAAGCTGAAGGATCAGATAACGCAGGCTAAGGAGGACCTAGCAACTGAGGATGCTAGGATGGCTGAAGAACGGGCCGCTTTGGATGCCCAGTCACAGCAGATACAGGCACAGAATTACCGGCTCCTGTTGGATCAGAATGCATCAAACGACGTAATGCGAAGGAAGTATCGATTGCGTATGCAGCCGATCTTTGAAGGATTGAATCTCTTTAATATGCCGGGGGCTGGGACGAGTAATCCGGCAGCTGCAAACCGGACCAACGCGCCTATGGCAGTGCCGGATCAACCACGGATGATGGAACCACCTCGGCAAACGGATAACCCGCTGCAATACGTGTCAACACCGCCAGGTCACTTTTCGAGCCCTTTGGACAACATGATTGCTGCAGCATCTCGCCTGGCAGCTATTCCCATGGAGGGTGATTCACTCGCAGCGATTGAGACGCGGCGGGCCAGGGATCTTCTTCAAACCGCCGGGGTGCAGCAGCAGGCTTATTCTTATAGCCGAGATAGAATTCACTCGACCCCCCGTCCGAGCAAAAGTTATAGCAGGAACATGGATGAACCGGAAGTGTCTAGCAGTGCGCGGCGCCGTAATATCCCTCAGGGACCCAATCCGGCACGCGGCAAGGTAAATGCTCAAGACGTGGTGGATAATGGCAGAGCATGAAGGGAGGCCGCTTTGGCAGCACAATATGCGGGTCGTTATCAAACCGCCCCGATTCAGCCAGCGGTGTCAGTAGACCGAGGCACCGGGCTTGCTTTTAGTTCCTGGGGAGTGCCGTGTCTCGTTCCGGCTCTTCGTAATGTGCGACTGCCCAAGGATTTCAAGGGTCCACGTAAGGTACCTAATTACACTGTTGATCAGCCACCTGAGGCGTGGACCAAGAGTTATGAGATGGCAATGGAGATGCTGGATGTGGATGAAGCGGCCTGTGCAAAGTATTTCACAATGATGTTGGAAGGGACAGCCCGTACTTGGTTGAAAAATCTACCAGCCAACTCCGTCGAGTCATGGGATTAGTTGAAGGCCCGGTTTATAGCCAATTTCAAGGACACCTGCAAACAACCTATGTCCATTGTGGATCTGGATTCCTGTGTTCAAGGGGAGAACGAGTCAACAACTCATTGGGTGCGCCGGGTTTCAGAAGTTTTGCATTAAATCAGACCGGATTAATGCTGGCCAAGCAATCATAACGCTGGAGCGTAATTGCCGGTTTAAGTCACTAAAGATGAAGTTGGGACGGCTCAAGCGCCACTGCAATGACATGGGAACACTTATGGCAACCTTGGTCAAATATGTCGATTATGATAATACCAAGGATCCCGAGTCTGATGAGGAGAAACCAGAGAAAGGAAAGAAGAACGACGGTGCAAAGGGACAGCACCACAACCAAGGAGGCCATGGGAATAATGGTAAGCGCAAAGCAGATAATTCAGATTTTGTGGCTAACACCAAAATGCAGCATCGTAAAGGTAAACCGCCCCAGCGTGGTGGAGGGATGAATCTGGAGCGTCTGTTAAACCAGCCCTGCCCAAAGCATGGGACGAAGGAGGCCCCTTCCACACATCTTTGGAAAGATTGTTACATTATGAAGGAGTTCAAAAACTCTGATCTCTACCGGTATTATCGTGGTCCGTCCGTGATTCAGTCCAAGGTTTCATGGTGGTGGCGGTTCAAGTTCTAGATTTCAGAATAATCAGGCCACCAGAGCAACCAAGGTGGCAATAGCCATGAGTAATCAAGGGAATCGGCGATCGAGTTATCGAGTCACCCCAAGCAGTTGAATGCTGTGCAGTATCATGTGTTCACTGTTGGGGATCGTAGCAGAAATTTAAAATTTTCTACTCATCACCAAGATCAATCTATGGAGTAATCTAGCAACGAGGGGAAGGAGAGTGCATCTACATACCCTTGTAGATCGCTAAGCGGAAGCGTTGCAAGAACGCGGATGAGGTAGTCGTACTGGTGATTTATCTGGATCGCGGTCGATTCCGATCTAAGCGCCGAACAACGGCGCCTCCGCTCAACACACACGTGCAGCCCGATGACGTCTCCGTGCCTTGATCCAGCAAGGAGAGAGAGAGGTTGGGGAAGACTCCTTCCAGCAGCAGACGACGGCGTGGTGGTGGTGGAGGAGCGCGGTACTCCAGCAGGGCTTCGCCAAGCACTACGAGAGACGAGGAGGGAGAGAGGTAGGGCTGCGCCTTGGGATAGAGAGACTCGTGTGTGGGGCAGCCCCAAAACCTCCACTATATATAGGGGCAAGGGGGAGGGGGAGGCGCCCTAGGGTTTCCCCTAGGGGGGCGGCGGCCAGGGCAGATGGGTTCTCCCCTTTGGGTGACTTGGCCCCCAAGCCAGGAGGTGGGAACCCTAGATGGGGCGCCCCAAACCCCTTGGTCACATGGGAATAGGTGAGGGGCGACAGCCCCTTAGTGGGCTGGTTTGCCCCTTCCCTTGGCCCATGAAGCCCCCCAACACTTGCCGGGGCTCCCAAATACCTTTCATCATGCCGTCATCACCCGGTACCTCCGGAACACTTCCGGACTCCAAAACCCTTCGTCCAATATATCAATCTTCACCTCCGGACCATTCCAGGACTCCTCTTGACGTCCGGGATCTCATCCGGGACTCCGAAAAACATTCGGTAACCGCGTACATACCTTCCCTATAACCCTAGCGTCATCGAACCTTAAGTGTGTAGACCCTACGGGCTCGGAATCATGCGAGACATAACCGAGACATCTCTGGTCAATAACCAACAGCGGGATCTGGATACCCATGTTGGCTCCCACATGTTCCACGATGATCTCATCGAATGAACCACGATGTCAAGGATTCAATCAATCCCGTATACAATTCCCTTTGTCTACTGGTATGATACTTGCCCGAGATTCGATCATCGGTATCCCGATACCTTGTTCAATCTTGTTACCGGCAAGTCTCTTTACTCGCTCCGTAACACATCATCCCGCGATCAACTCCTTGATCACATTGTGCACATTATGATGATGTCCTACCGAGTGGGCCCAGAGATACCTCTCCGTCACACGGAGTGACAAATCCAGTCTTGATTCGTGCCAACCCAACAGACACTTTCGGAGATACCGTAGTGCACCTTTATAGCCACCCGATTCGTTGTGACGCTTGGTACACCCAAAGCATTCCTACGGTATCCGGGAGTTGCACAATCTCATGGTCTAAGGAAAAGATACTTGACATTTAGAAAAGCTTTAGCATACGAACTACACGATCTTGTGCTAGGCTTAGGATTGGGTCTTGTCCATCACGTCATTCTCCTAATGATGTGATCCCGTTATCAACGACATCCAATGTCCATGGTCAGGAAACCATAACCATCTATTGATCAACGAGCTAGTCAACTAGAGGCTTACTAGGGGCATGGTGTTGTCTATGTATCCACACATGTATTTGAGTTTCCTATCAATACAATTCTAGCATGGATAATAAACGATTATCATGAATAAGGAAATATAATAATAATAACTAATTTATTATTGCCTCTAGGGCATATTTCCAACAGTCTCCCACTTGCACTAGAGTCAATAATCTAGTTCACATCACCATGTGATTAACACTCATAGGTCACATCACCATGTGACTAACATCCAAAGAGTTTACTAGATTCAACAATCTAGTTCACATCACTATGTGATTAACACTCAATGAGTTTTGGGTTTGATCATGTTATGCTTGTGAGAGAGGTTGTACTCAATGGGTCTGCAACATTCAGATCCCTATGTATTTCGCAAAACTTTATGTCATATCGTAGATGCTGCTACCACGTTCCACTCGGAGCTATTCCAAATTGTTGCTCCATTATACGTATCTGGTATCTCTACTCAGAGCTATCCGGATAGGTGTTAAGCTTGCATCGACGTAACTCTTTACGTCGAACTCTTTATCACCTCCATAACCGAGAAACATTTCCTTATTCCTCTTAGGTAATTTTGACCGCTATCTAGTGATCCACTCCTGGATCACCTTTGTACCCTCTTGCCAGACATGTGGCAAGGCACACATCAGGTGCGGTACTCAACATGGCATACCGTATAGAGCCTGTGACGAAAGCATAGGGGACGACCTTCGTCCTTCCTCTTTATTCTGCCGTGGTCAAGCTTTGAGTCTTACTCAACTTCACACCTTACAACTCAAGTAAGAATTCCTTCTTTGACTGATCCATTTTGAACTCCTTCAAAATCATGTCAAAGGTGTGTGTTCTTTTGAAAGTATCATCAGTCGTCTTGATCTATCTCTATAGATCTTGATGCCCAATATGTAAGCACCTTTATCCAGGTCTTCCTTTGAAAATAATTCTTCAAACAACCGTTTATGCTTTCCAGAAATTCTACATTATTTCGGATCAACAATATGTCATCCACATATACTTATCAGAAATGTTGTAGCGCTCCCACTCACTTTCTTGTAAATACAAGTTTCTAGCAAACATTGTATAAACCTAAAAGCTTCGATCACTCCATCAAAGCATATATTCCGACTCCGAGATGCTTTCTCTAGTCCATAGAAGGATCGCTGGAGCCAGCATACCTTTTAGCATCCTTAGGATCGACAAAACCTTTCTGATTGTATCACATACAACCTTTCCTTACGAAAACTGGTAAGGAAACTTGTTTTGACATCCATCTGCCAGATTTCATAAATGCAGCTAATGCTAACATGATTCCGACGGACTTAAACATCGCTACGGATGAGAAAATCTCATCGTAGTCAACTCCTTGAACTTGTGAAAAACTCTTCGCCACAAGTCGAGCTTCATAGACGGTGACATACATTGAGCACAGCTCACAAAATTACTTGGGGGCTCTTTGTGTAAAATACCAAAGAGTTTGAAAGGACCCTTGTAATCGGGTATCGACCCACGGCTTGGAAGCCTGGTGTATTCACCTAAAACCCCGGGTTAACCTGCCTTCATCAAGTAAGCCACTCCTATCCAGGTAATCCTGGCATGACCCGTCGAACGTTTGATAGTTACTCTCATTGAGACCCTGAACTTGTCAAAGTTAAAACGACGATTGGTTAGTTGGAGGCCCATCTTAAAAGGCTTTGTCAAAATGGTTTAACTCAGCAGCCTGGCAGCCCATGAAAAGCCTCGTATTTGGGCACGGCAGCCCTTGAAAAGCCTCGACTACACGATTTTATTTGCCTTTGTCAAGATATTTTCTCTTTTGATAAGTTTTATGTTGAACCGGTGTCTTTAAACCCGGTATGACTTTTCAGTCATCATATTAACCCGGCGTTGGTTAACCCGGCTTGGCTTTCAACTATAAGTTATCAGACCATCATATCAAATTGGTGTTTATAAAACCCGGCCTGGCTTTGACTATATGTCGCCAGTTTGATCATCTGGTGTTCATCGTAACTAGCATGACTTATTCATAACATCCTTATAGGGTAAGGGTTATAACAGCTCAAGATTTGGGTTTTTACCCTTACTAAGTGATTTCATATCACATGTATGAATTATTTCATATTTATTTCACTTTGGTTATTAGCCAGGCTTTATCTTGGGCATTATGACCCGTCCAGCGGTAAACCGCCCGGACAGATCTTTTTATGCAGACATAGGGATTGCGCAATATTATGAAGATATATCAACCAGCCCTGAAATTGTCATGGCGGATCAAACAAAGTATATCCCAGTGCATGATGGCAGCATATCAAAGTATTTTCACTAGCCTATTACAAGGCGCTTTAAGGCCCAAAATATGGAATTGTTTCTTCCAACAGAACAAAGTTTATGAAGCATCAACCAGATTGCCGGATCAAGCCTCATCACCATGTTGACGTGAAGTTGATGGGTCATCTGGTGTCGATTCAGCCTCCTCCTCCCCATCTAGTGGCTGGAAGTCCCCGGTGGTCCATTCAATCCGGGTTAAAGCCTGAAAGACAGCCTCTTCACTTATAAGTTCGGACGGATCAACGTCAGGGGCGTAAGTGTGCTTACGGATTGGCGGGATAAGATTTTGCACTTCCGGCATGACAGTGTCAATCCGTTTGTTGTTGGCATCATAAAAGGACCGGTGAACAGTCAAGTTAGCTTCTTCTGCCAATTGACTTGCCAGAGGATGCATCTCCCTTGTCACATTTTTGAGGGCTTCGTTATCAAACTCTGCCCCGTTTTCTTGTTCACTAGGAAAGCCCTTGGCGATGTCAACCGGATCCAGGTCAGCTATCCATGCTTTGGCTCGGGTAAGTGCCAACAAAGCGCCAGCTCTGGCAGCGGATCTCTTCTATCTACGCTGGCGTCATGGATAACCTTGCTAGAGTGTCCTTGATCAATGTTGGGGTCGGATTGTTGTATGACACTGCGCAGATAACCCGTTGGACACTGGTATACAATTGTTCAATCAAAGTATATGCTGCCTTCAGTTTCATCCGCATATCAGAGCCCAGATGAGCAATGCGGCCGCCTACAACGGTTTAAGAATTTCATGTTAAACCGCAAATTACAAAGATGGTCATTCAAGAAGCCTTGGCAAGAGTACTTACCAAATACTGCAGAGGTCATGGCATTCACTTGGTGCTTCAACCCAGTAAGCTCTTCCGCCACCGGTTTAAGAGCCGACTCGGCGTCTTCAGCCCGCTTCAGCAATGCAGTATTTTCAGTATCCCAGTTGGCACGCTCAGTCTTGAACCCTTCTTTAAGTTGCTCCATGGTAGTTAAAGCGGTTTTAAGCTCATACTTGGCCTTGGACGTCTCTGCTTGTTGGGATTTGATATTCTCTTGAAGATCAGCAATTTGAGAGCCTTGGTGATTTATATCAGCCTGCCACAATCACAGGAGCATATGAATATTTTATCAAAAGTCCCAAGCATATAACCAGTTATACACTTGGCACTTGGGGGCTAATGCGGATTGCTTCTTTACTACTGATTGTTTGAAGTCCCAAGGATTAATACAAATTTTAATCTTGGCACTTGGGGGCTAATGTGTGTTTGATCAAGAACATACACAAGGAAAGTCAACAAAGTACAGTATGGACCATAAAAGTCCCGGTTTATCTTCAAGAGATAAACCGGCCCTTGGGGGCTATGAAGTCCAAGTGTTCTTTATCTTTAAAAAGTCTCGGTCTATCTTCAAGAGATAAACCGGACCTTGGGGGCTACAATATAGTAAATGTACAGAATAAGGATGAAAGTGTTTACCTCATAGCGTTCCTTCATCAGATTTACCAAACCAGCCTCATAATCTCGGCTTGTGTAAAGCCGGTTCAAGAATCCGAAATGAAGATCCTGAACAGAAAGATTAGCATAACTTGATAAGTCGGTCTTCCCCTTCCACTTGCCCATAACAGCAAATTCGTCCTTGGCGGTATGTTTCGACAAAACAACTGGATTGCCCGGGGCGGTATAAGCAGTGCCAGTAACGACAACGCCATCATTATCTTTGGCTGGGCTTGGCGGATTAGCAGTTGAACTCAGCGGATCAACAACTGGATTTGGAGGCGTAGCACGTGGACTTGATGTATCAACATGTGTGGCCGGGTCAGCCTCCGGCGGATCAAAGATCGATGAGTCGGGTCTTGCGGGTAGAGTCATCCATAACAATATCGATTTTCACCAAAGATTTTCGGGGGTCTTCTCCGGTTCAACATCGTCAGTGGGGTCGCTGGTTTTGGCTTTCTTGCTCAATCGGGCCTTGGCACTACAACATCAAAATAAAGATTAGTATGATAAACCGATGCATGAAGAAACAAACCGAAAAGCAGTACACTTACCCAGCGACGGTTTTAAGGGGAGGCAGCTGAGTGGTTGATGAACTGCCAGACGAATTGGAAGACACCTGATAATTCGGATCAGACGTATTGAGTGGGTGTCGGAAGAAACCCTTCAAAGGATAAAGTTTTTCGGGAGAACAAGTAACCTTCGGACGACGCTTCCGGTTTGGTGTGTCCGGTAAACCGGAAGAGGTGACTTGCTGGCCACTGTGTCGGGTTGTGCGACGCCCTTCAGGTTGCTATGTCTTCAAAGAAAGTTTTGGATCCAAATAAGCAAGAGGATGAGAGTATTTTACTTTCTGAACTGCACGACGAAATCTTTGAACCGGCACAAGATCTGAATTGGAAGAAAGAGAGATTACCTCAACATGGCCTACATGGCTGGCCTCCGCATCATCCTGGGAATAATCATTGTCAATAAAGTGTATGAAAAAGGAACCAAGGGAGTCAAGTTCTACCTCTTGATCCGATTCATCAATATCTTCTGGCGGATCAGAAGACTTGGCGGTTTTCTTCTTAGTTGTTCTCTTGGTGACTTTGCTTTTAACACGAGGAGCCCTGGCCGGTTTATCTTGGGTTTTCCTTTTCCAGAAGGAGTTATTGGCCTGCAAAATTAAACAAAGGATTATTATATCAGTGTTAAAGCGGAGACGGATCAAGAAAGTACAAGTTTAAAGTTTTTTACCGCCGGCGGTTTGTTGGAGGCATAAAAAGGGCGCAGACCAGTTTGGGTGCATGTGGCGATCGGTTCGTCAAGCATCTTCTTCACACTTTCAGTGACTTCAAAGATCGGGCCGCTTCTATTTCGTTAAACCGTTGAGGATCATTGGTGTTGCCGATATATTCATACATCAATCCCGGCGGCGGCTTAAAGGTAGGACACACCACGAAACCCAACAACGGACGAGATCGACACCGTCAAACCGTTGGCAAGGAGAGCCCGGAGCTTGGCGAGTTGAGGTGCATAAGCTTGTCGTTCTTTGGCAGTCAATCGTGGAGGTAAAGGGTGGCCATTGCTAAGCCGATGAGCGTGGTAGCCCGGCAAAGGATTTTCTCCGGCAGGGGCAGTGTTCTGACAATAAAACCATGTTTGGTTCCAGTCTTTAGGATGGTTGTGCAGTTTGGCATGAGGAAAATCAACCTCTTTCCTTTTCTGTATTGATACACCACCAAGTTCAGTATTGGGGCCGTCAGAGAACTCAGTTCGGCGGTTTAAGTGGAAGAAATCCCGGAAGAGGTCAACAGTTGGTTCTTCTTGAAGGTAAACTTCACAGAATACTTGGAAGCTGCATATATTAGACACATAATTTGGCCCAATATCCCGAGGATGGAGTTGGAAGTCGCAAGTACATCCCGAAATTTTTGATCCGGAGGACCGAATCCCGGATAGATGTTGCATAAAAACGATCACTTCTCCATCTTGAGGCTTAGGAGGGCACTCAGGGCCAGGAACTCGCCAGTGTAAGACATTTTTTGGAGCTAAAGCGCCCATTACAACGAATCCATTGATTTGTGTTCCCGTAATCCGGGATGGAACCCAGTTGCGAGCGGAAAATTGTTTGGTCATCTTGAAAAGCGAATCAGAAGAAAAATGAAAGCCAGTTTATGATTGACAGTTCATGTGCACTCATCAGTGTTAAACCGGGAATTTGGTCATAGCATACATGTGGGGTAAACTGGAAATTGCTATTCAAGTCAAAATGGCGATTTAAGTGAGGGCTAATGGCATATGACGGATTGTTAACTACTAAAGGTTAAACCGCCCTTAGGTGAAAGGGCCAGAGCTGAAAATCTACAAAGTGTTGACAGAAACAAGTTTCACAAAATAGTGATATAATTTTGGATCTACCGTGGTTCAGTAAAGATATTTTTCTGAGCCCTACAATGGCGTTAAGCAGAACAGAGACGATCTAGATGGGATTTATCAAGGAACAGCAAAGTGCTATAATACGGCAGATTAAAAGCTAGGGATCTACCGCAAAAGGAAACTGTCAGGCCTAGCTAAGATTCAGTGAGATGCCAAGGGAAAAGTGGATAAGCGTTGATGAACGTCGATGAACAGGGAAGAACATGATGCACTAATGGAGGTCTAGGGTTACAGGAAGAAAGCTTATCGGATTCTCAGGAGCAGTGGAGGAGAGTTGCGGATCTCTGGAAACGTTCAGGTTGATGCAGCGGCCTGAGATGAGGCAGAGCTTCGAGGTCGACGGCGGTGGCGATGCTTGAGTTCTTCGGGTCGCGAGGAGGAAGACGATGCGAAGAGGCAAGGGGGAAAATTGAAGGAGCCCCGGTCTTATTTATAAAGAAAGGGGGATAAACGGCAGGCGCGAGAATCAAGGGGCCTGAAGCGGCAAAAGGGGGCGCAGCTGTCGCCTCGATCTTCGGGAATTAATTAAGTGAAGGGAATCTTCATATATCTTTTTATGCAAAGATGACATCATGACGATTTACTGCAGTGTCAGAAGATGACGTCACGGCGGTTTATCAAAGTTTACAGGGAGATGACAATATGGCGGTTTTCAAGAATCATTAGAAGATGCACACGAAATTTTTCTAAGTATTGAAGATTGACATGAACAGGTTCAAATCAATCTGGGGCCTAATGTTGGGGATATAACTACTGAGTGTAAACCGCCCAGGAGGGGCCGGTTCACCTTTCATTATATTGAAGCCCGTAAGACCCGTAAGATGGCGCTTTACTAATGAAGCTTAGAGGCACAGGGCCCAAAGGCGGATTAGGGCCCATAGTAGTAAACCGCCATGGTTGGGTAACTTGTATTGTAAGTTAGGAAAGGAGAAACCGAGCCGACACTTGTATGAGTCGGCCTCGGGACTCAGAGACCGCCAAGGCCAACCTATGTATATAAAAGGACGATCCAACAAGCGGTTCAGGAGAACAGACAACACCTCGAGACTCGTGCAAAGCGTATTCGCCTCCCTCGGTCATCGAAACCCAATAATCCCATCACAAACTAGACGTAGGCTTTTACCTTCATCGAAGGGGCCGAACTAGTATAAAACTCCCGTGTCCCTTGTCCGGGTTAACCCCTTTAAGCTAACCCGTCGCGATGGCTCCATGACTAAGTCCTTCCATGAGGACATCTGACGTGTTAATTCCACGACACTTGGCGAGCAAGGAAGGTGAGAGCCGTGACGTCCGGTGTTGCTATGAGTCGAGGTTGCGACTGGAAAGTGAGGCTGAGGAATGCGAGCACCACTTGTGTCGATGTTTGCATCGCTCGCCAGTTTCTTGTAAATGACTTTCTATCTTTTATAAAAATATAATACGCCATTGGTGTCTAAAAAAACCCGATCCTTTAAGCTTGGGTTAGAGATGCACTAACGGGTGGACGTTCACCGCATACACGAGGGCGCACTCGATCCTTCCACCTGGAACTATTCCCCCCTCCTTTTCCATCCCATCTGATTCTCTCTCTATCCAGCAGGCGGCCGCCGCATCGCACCGCACCGCCTCCTCTCTCCCCGTCCGCCGCCGTTCTCTTCTCCCGTCGTCTCCTCGCACGTCGCAGCCGCCCAGACCACATACAGGTTCCAATCCCTCTCTCCTCGTCTGCCCCCGAGATTCCGGATCTAGCGCCTCCTCCTCTCTCTTCTCCGCACAGCGCTCGTGGTGCGGCGGCGGATGTTTGATGAGGGCTATTGCTGATATTTACTGGCTTCTTTTTTCCTTCTCATCAAGTGCCAAACCCCCCAAATCAGAAACAGTGAGCCGCCGCCGATGCACGGATGCAGGCAACAGACAATCTCGGGGAACAGACACCGGGGCATGTTCCTGCAACCAATTTCGAACAAGTATGAATAGCCACCAGTAAATTTGCCTGGGGATTTTCTTGCATATCGCCGAAAATCTTGGACTGTATGACCTGTATCTAACCACAGGTGGAAATGAACTTTCACAAAATTGGTGCAGGTTGTGATGACCTATCCGGACCGGGCCGTAGAGCCGAGCCACTCAGGAGCAGGGCTGCGTGTGGAAAAGGTATCGCTTGAACGCGTCTGCTTTACAGTGTGCATTCTTCTCGCGCATATCACATGTCAGTAAAATTGATCGGAAAGCAATGGCATTTGCAAGTAACTTTTTTTTTCACATGTCAGTAAAATTGATCGGAAAGCAATGGCATTTGCAAGTAACTTTTTTTTTTGCAAATGCCATTGCTTTCCGATCAATTTTACTGACATGTGATATGCGCGAGAGGAATGCACACTGTAAAGCAGACGCGTGGTTGAGCATTTGCAAGTAACTGATTACGGCATCCTACGCCATTACTATATGTTCCTTCTGTGGTTGAGCTTCTGCTCAGCACATGTAGTTGGTAACATTATGGGTTTCTGGTGGTAGAAACCGGGGAGGACCTTGGCTTTTACCCCTTTCCCTTAAAAAACATCACTACTGTAATGACTATATCTTTTAGAATGCCCTCATACCTGGTTTTACTAGGAAATTAATGATTACTTACACAGGAACACGCTGGCAAACAAGCAAACCCGCAAGGAAGTCTACAGCCGATTGGTGAAATTAATCAGGTATGGAAACCAAGCGAAACATAACAAGTACTGCTCTGTCAAACAAGTGGAATTCAATACGGCATTACATTGTGGCTTAACAGAGATTGTTCTCTTGCCTGCAGGAACATGCATCAAATGGCATTGCCACAACTGTGCAAGGACTGTTGGCAGATATGTTGCATAAACAAACCAACTCGGTGGACTCTATAGTGCAGCACGCTGAAGAACAAGACCAATTATACGATGTTACAGAAGGGCATGAATTGTGTAGCAATGATACAAGCAGTGGAAGCGATGCAGGTAGCAGCTCTGGGAGCGAGTTGGATACTGAACTAGGAAAATGCTTTTACCCTAGTATCGAGGCATTGGAGAATTCAAGACCACCGGAAGTTGGAATGAAATTTCCTACCCTTGAAGATGCAGAAGGTTTCTATAGCACACATGCTATGCTAACTGGTTTTGCAGCAAGGAGGGGAACTAATTACAAGAGAAAGAAGTTTCACCTACTATGCAACAGAAGTGGTAAATTAAAGCCAACTCAGGACCTGCAGAGGAAGAGGAAGGTTAATGTTTTGGGCTCACAGTGCCAAGCAAAGGTGATAGTGAAGCTCCATAACGAGCAATGGGAGTTCACAGGAGTTAAGCACGAGCACAACCATCCATTATGTCCATCCCCATCGCTCACGAGTTTCTTTTTGGATCATAAATACTTGTCAAGTGAAGAAAAGTTATTTCTAAGAGTTCTGCAACAAAGTAGGGTAAATCCAAGGAAAGCTATGAATATTTTCCAGAGAATGAGAAGCAACTTCGGAAATGTATCATCATCAAATGAGAAAGATATGAGCAATTCACAGTGTGTAGACCAATGGAGAAAAGAAAATTCAGATGTTGAAACCGCACTGAAGCGCTTCAAAGAACTGGAGCTGCGGAACCTAGGCTTTTCCTATACCATGCAAAAAGATGAAGATAACATAGTTAGGAGTCTTTTCTGGACTGATGCAAGGTCAAAAGTAGATTATGAGATTTTTGGAGATTTCATATCGTTTAGCACTACCTATAGCACTAATAGGCATAATATGCCTTTCACCCCTATCATTGGAGTGAATAATCATGGGCGAATCCTTGTGTTTGGATGTGCCTTGCTACAAGATCAGAAAGCTGAAACCTTCAAATGGATGTTCCAAACTTTCTTGCATGTGATGAGAGGGAAACTGCCAAAAACAATCATAATAGACCAGGATGAAGGTATGGTGAAAGCAATTGCAGAGGTCATGCCACAAGTAAGACACAGGCTTTGCAAGTTCAGCGTGATGCGAAAAGCACAGGAAATGCTAGGAACCTTCATGGCAGCAAGGGGCAACATGAATGCAGAGCTGCACAGCTTGGTAGACAACTCACTGACAGAAAAGGAATTTGAAGAGGGATGGGCTGTGCTCATTGAGAGATATGATGCAAGTGAAAACGAGTACCTCCGAATCATGTGGAAAACAAGGAAAAACTGGGTGCCTGTTTATTTCCAGGCAGATTTCTACCCGTTCGTCGAGTCAGCTGAACATGGTGAGGGGTCAAACTTATTATTCAAAGACAATGTGCTGCCTAAGGACAGAATCGAGAAGTTTATCGAGCAATATGAGAGGATACAAGAGGGCATAGTAAAAACAGAGGAAGAGGATACATTGCAGTCAGCAACTGAACCAGCATACTTCTCCATGCAGCCAATAGAAAGGCATGCAGCGCGTATATACACAAGGCAAATATTTCTGAGAGTACAGAAAGAGCTATACTATTCTACGGCACTCAATGCACATGAGATACAAGGTGGAGCAGCGTATAGACTCGTAAAGGTTTTCGAGTACGAGAACCCTGAGTTTGACAGAAACTCTTTCGAAGTGCTAGTTGAACCTGGCACCCACACATTCAAATGCCAATGCGCAAAGTTTACCAGGGATGGGATTTTATGCTGCCACATATTCAGAGTTTTCACGCAGCTCGGAGTCATCGAAATACCAGCGCAGTACATAGTGCCCAGATGGGCCCGTGAATTCAGAGAGGAACGGCTGAAAGAGTACAAGGAGAAATGCTCAAAGAGAACAGAAGACAGAAAGAGATGTGCGATGCTATTGGGTAAAATGGCCGATATCGGCAGGGGGATATGCGCGGACGGTGCAAAAAGCGGCTGCTTCATGCTCGAACTAGACAAGGTTCAAGAGAAGTTGGTGGGTGCCGATGATCAGATCGTATTGTGGAGCAAATGAGAGTTGGCGAGTTTGGTTCACAGATGTCTTTATCCTGGGACGAAGTAGAATAGTTAGCATGTTCAGTTTAGCATATGATAGAGGTAAGATTCCAGGAAATGTAGGGTAGTCTTGTGTGAGACTTGATAGTGATGAGGATTGGATACCTCAGACCATCCAACATTTTTGCCTGCTATGTGTTTTCTTCTGTTCCTCCTCTTATATGACAGCACATTCTGTCTGTGTTCAGGTCTTGTATCCTGACTGTGGCCATTATCGAGGAACTTGATAAAATGGCATTCTTTTCTTTGGCGCTTGACTCGGGAGCAGCACTTTCCTTTGCTTAGATAAAATGGCACGCATTTGGTTGGCAATTAGATCAAATGTTTTTTCCTGCATTTTGTGGTCTGGGTCCATACGTCAGTTCTTTTGTATGAAATTGCCCCTCCTGTCAGCAATAGGGCTGGCCAATCACAAGGCAGCCCCGGTCCTGCCACAAGGAAGTAAACAAAAAATGTTTCCCTTGAATTGTGTAACAGTGGTCCTCTCCTGAATGCATAATACCATGGGCGTATTGCTTTGGAAACTTGCCATGGCAGCAGGAATCCCTACTTCTCCAGCAAGTGCTGCTGTGAAGGTTGCAAAGAAGATCCCTCCAAAGAAGAGGAAAAGAGTCTAAAATGCCATTATGAAGCTTGGCATGATCACACTTTTGGTCTGAGTTTGTGCTTTTCGATGTCATTGTGACGCCATCCTGTACTAGCTGGATGCAACTGGTGAGATGAGGACTCAAAGCTTATGGTTCAAATGTAGCTGCTGCCTGTTGATATGTTGATACATGGATGTAATCAAAATTTTGGCGGCATTTTCGCCAAAAAATGTTAGATATGTCCTCCCCTAGTTTTGTACCATTTGCACACGTGAAACGAAGACATTAATAGCTGCACATCAACCGAGATTTTGTCCACATTTTTTTGTTACACGTCCATATCAACAGGCAGCAGCTACCGCCAGAATTTGATCGAACAGCTGCAGAGAAGAAGCAGCGAGCCTGGAAGGCGTGTAATTTCAAATTTCAAACCCCTGTTGAATTTGTGACAATTCACATGTTGGCACGAATGTTTGCCCTGGGGAAAGTTGATGCACATAGCTCCAACATAAAAAATTCCAAACCCACGAGGAATGTATTATAACAGTGCCAAAGCACATCTGGCACTGGAAAGGCCCGAGAGAAATGGAAGCATTACTTTGGTCAAAAAACATTGCAGCATTACAAAATAGATTGAACCATGTTCAAGTCCCGAAAAAGAATGTCCAAGGCAACCAAGCACCATCCCGTTTCTCCCCAGCCTGTCCTGTCAGGGGCTGACCATACAACGATCCTGAGAACGCCGTGCAAAAATAGTGTGGAAATCTACAGATATCTATCCAAATTCAGCGTCGCCTTACATCCCCAGCGATTCGTCGGGATCTGACCGATACGACTCTAGGTAACTTCCGCATGGAAAATGAGAGTCCCACCCATATTTACAAGTTTCACCAGGAATTTATCTGTCTGGCATCATCTCATCTGCATTTGTTCATGTCAGCAACACGTTTGCGTGCTAACTGTTACTGTTAGTATCACCACATCCTCTTTCGTCCCTAACTGGTTGGAAACAGAGTGCTCAGGGAAGAAGAGTCTTCAGCTACCGTCGGCGACATCTTCCAGCCTCTGCCCAACGACATAACGGGCGTCCCTGATAGAATCATGGAGTTTGGCGCACAACGCTTTGGCAAGATAGAAGCCGAGGCTGCCCAGCCACACGAAACGGTAAACTGCCGAGTTCAAGGCAACGGAGTAGCCGAATCTTGGGAAGACCCCCTTGGCAAGCACATAAGGAACACCCAGAGCAGCGAGGAGCTTCGCGACGATAGGCATGCACACATCTCGCAAGAACCACCACATTGGTGTGATCCCTGAATCCCAGTCCGCCTTTGCCTGGTTAAGCTTTGGGCCCCACCTTTCGTCGATGAAATAGGCTCGCAAGCATCTGGCCCTTGTCCGGCGAGCCTTCAAGACAGAAACAAACCCAGAAATTAAATCATTTTCCTATTTTCGGACGATAACCTAACCAGAGTGCATTGGGAATCAGCTGCATGCTACCTTATGGGTGTGGCGATTAGAAATAGCGATGATTGTGTGAGTGCTTGGCGTCGCATAGGGGGGCAAGGAAAGAGGGGATTTGCCCGAGTCTAATAATCGGCGTAACAAAGATATGCCAAGCTTTTGAAATGATATGCGGCTAAAATAGAAATGTGAATGTGTTATTTTTGGTATTCACTTCAGCAGTGGGGTTTTCACAACCAGTACAATTTATGTGCCATGTAGCAATATGTCAAGTTCGGTACATACGTGATAATGATATAGGTTAAGAGGCCAGAAAGCGAAAAGTGAAGTTGGACTTGGAACTCACCTGCTTCCCCCAGATTTTCAGAGATAGACACCCCAGGCTCCAATAGTAGGAAAGGCCTACAGCTGGAACGTCATCATCAAGCCCAGTGAATGGTGATATCAGTGATAAATCAACCAGCAGCCCGGCCAGGAAAGGAGCGATGACAAGCTGACAGCAGACATAAGTTATTCAGCTATAGCATAGTAGAAAATAAAATATGAAGGAAACCACTTGAAGTAAATAGCTCACCCATAAGAACACAACCAGATAGCGGCTCAGGGCTAGAAGGTGTGTTCTCCCAGAAGTCATGTAGGCAAATGAATCTCTAGAGGCGGCAACAACAGTTGATATGGTGCCAAATCCAATAGCCAGAGCAAGCATATCTAAGAGAAAATATCGACCAGTAAGCCAAAACAAGGTTAAAATATTTTTCTTGTTTTTAAGGAAGTCCAACAATCCAGATGACCATCTCTGAACAATCATTACCATCGGATTTCAGTCCACCTGCTAGTGGCAGCCGAGTGATGGCATGCCCAATTGAGATTGGAAAAATAAGCACAGCCAAATTGAATATCACAATAGTCACCCATGCAAGCACCAGACTAAGGATTGTAGCAACTGCAACTGATCTCCTGGTACAATGTACAAGAAGGTAAGTATCCGCTCAAAAGTTGTGCAAGCAACACCTCTTGGTTTGCAAACACTTCAATGCACTGAATTGTGAAAGTAATAAGTGAGCAGACAAGTATAGCCAACAAACAATGAGATTAGAGAAAAGATCATGCGGAGCGATTGGCAAAGGTCTGGAGATCGGGTATAGAGCATTTGCTGAATAATTGACGAGTACACACTAAGAACAGGATCGATTGGCAAAGTGTCTCATAGGGAAAAATCGACTTGACCCCTAAGAACAGGATCTTTAACTCCCTAAGAAACCATGTCCTTATCTTCCTATTTAAACCTATTTATTTCGTAACGAAATGTATCTATTTCCAGACCTAACTAGAATACTTACCATCATTGACTTAATTATTCATTTTTTAATAGTTAATTGCTGCCACAAGGTGCTTTGCCATCAAAGTTTCTTTTGACACTTCAGAACAAGATTGTTAGAGTACCAACGATCCAACAATGCTTGTTTCTCACAGAGCTTTTTTCACATGATCCATAGTGCTGATATGGAAGTCATGTCAGACGCAAAACCTTCTTTGGAGCTGTTTGATATATATGTGATCAGCATGGTATGATTAAGACGTTAAAAAAACACAAAGACTATCTTAAGCATCATGTGTCAAATGGCAAGGTGTCATCGTTTAATAATTACCACTATGCAAAGCACACTAGGGAAGAGTATCACATTCACCGGAATAGGTAAAATGAGCAAAGAAAACATATTTCAGAAGCCCAGAACTGCTTCCTATCCACCAATACGCAAGTTCGTAAATAAGCAGTGAACAATGAAAACATAAGAAGGTAAGGAATAGATAACATTAGAAAATGGAACTAGATGTGGCGAGCTAAAAATGTTGTGCAGTGTGCAATTCCGTAAATGAACAAAACTACGGGGGTTTACCTTCCATCCTTAGCTTCATTGATCCTATCATACTGGTCTTCTGGTGCGACACTACGCCCAATCTCATCATGTCCAGATGCACCAACGGGCCAGATACTCAACGAATCTGACAAGCCTAGAGCATGTCCAGTAGTGACAAAGGAGTACTGGGTTACCTTCTTCACTAACCACTCAAGGTATACGAGTGTCTTGGTGTTATCAATGAGAAACTTCAGAAGAAGAGCATGAGAAACTGAATCGACATAGTTTCGTGGTGCTTGCCAAAATGATATGCCCTTTGCACCACAATTGAAGTAGCTACCAATCACAGACAGTAAAACAAAGTATTAGTCTTCAAAATCAGGCAAATACATCAGATAAACTAAATTTAGAATACTTACGTGATATGAAATGGGAACAACTCCGGCACCAATAGCCCGCCAATTTGAATAGGAACAAGAATGACCAAAACCATAGAGATAATTCCAACAAAAAGAATATGAAGCTTCTTGAGATAAAATTTGTAGAATGGTTCGTGAGCTTCATAGTGGACAAAGGGAATGGCAATTCCTGGCCTCAGTATCTATTGACAACAAAATCAGCACCCATTATGCCCTGAACTGTATACTGGACATACTATTGACATAATGAGGTCACAGATATAACATGGTGCATACCTTATCAAGAAGTCTGAAGAATCTAAGGCCTAGGTGCCAGAAGATGCATCCAAAATACCAATGAAGAACAGTTGAAGCAAAAGATGAAGCAAGCATAAGCTTGAACCTCTGGGACATTGTTGCACCAAACATTTCTGAAGTGCAGATATCAAGCGCCCAGCCAAAGAGCACCGGGTGTAATATTTTTGCGCTCAGCAGATTAAGACAAAAATTGGCAACAGGGATAGAACGTACGACCCCTCTGAGAATTATACCAGGCAGCCTTAAAATGAGTACTGCGCTTTGAGCAACAATCGAGGCGACAGAGGGGATAGAACCTATGACCCCTCTGAGAATTATACCAGGCAGCCTTAAAATGAAGATTGCAGTTTGAGCAACAATCGAGGCGACAGAGGGGCGGAGGTACAGCAGATAGTGCACTTGAGCAAAGGACCTGGCAAGCGCGAAGAGCCATGCCCCGAGGGTGATGAGGTGCATGACAAGTGCTGGGACGAGGCAGATAAAGAGGAGCAACAGATCCATGAGTTTGTGGGAGAAACCCGCCATGAACTCCGAAACAGGCAGCCTCGCAGGGGCGTCTGCAGCGTACACTGGTCGGATGGAGATGTCGTTGTTGCACAGCTGAAATAGTCACCATCAATCGCATTAACATCACAAAAAATCACATCGAAACGAACACGAAGATGAATTGACCGCAATCCCAACAAGAGTATGACAAGAACTTCTATTACATTGCAAAAGGGGGACATTTTCAGTGAGGAATCATGGGAATGGCAATGGCAACTGACAAGGGTCAGCACACAGACATCTTTCAGTGGTTGGGGTTGAAATTAGTTGTGCAAAGGGTGGGTCACAGGCACACAGCAACATGATGAAGGGGATCATATATCACATTGCAAAGGGGACATTTTTGGTGAGGAATCATGGCAAAGCATTCACTAAGCACGCACGCACGCAGCATCATGTCACCTGGACATCTGGTGGCACATGGGACTGAAACTAGCAGCGAACGAGATGAACATGAACGGAATAAAGCACGCGCAGCCACAGCAACAGTACGAACCTAGCACTCTAGCAGCCATTCAGAGCGGCCACGGACGCCGAGGGAGGAGAAACCCTAGGCGGGCGAGGGGAGATGACTAGGCGATACCTCGCATCGGGGTCGCTGGCGGGTGGCGAGCCAACAGAGCTGGCAGTCGTCGTGGACGAACCTGATGCTGCCGCGACAAGCGCAGGGGGCGGCCCGCCTCGGCCGGGATGCGGCATTGCTCCTCCTGCTCCCCCTCCTCCTCGTCTTCGTCTTCGTCTCCGGGGCCGTCCGCCGCGGAGAGCGCTGTCTCCGGCGGAGAGGCGTCGGCGGCCATTGGCTGGCTTGGCCTGCCACCCGCGAAGGAAGCTTTTTCCGTCGCCTCGAGCACGGCGAGAGAGGCAGTGGGGTTTAGGCGGAAGCAGAGGAGATTGGGCCGTCTTTGCTGTCTTCCCGTTGTCTCGAACGGGCGACTAGGAATGAATGAAAGGACAACACTCCCAGCTTCCGGCCCAAGAAAGCTCCTGGTCTTTTTCTTCTGCTTCCTTTGTTCTGTTTCTTTTCCCTTTTTGTTTTTCTCTCTCGAAAAGCACTCAGTCTGCCTATAAATGAATTAATTAATTACACCAAAGTCCATGGAACCGTTCTTTTTAAAGTTTTCTTCCATGTGTTCCATCTTATATATATATATCAGAAAAATACCATTAGAAACCTTTAAACATCGGTGGAGCTACGTGCAGTCCTGGGTGCCACTCCCCCCCCCCCCCCCCCCGCCCCCCCGGCCCAAGCTGTAGCCTAATTACTAAAGGGAATTTTTTAGGGAGTTAAATTAAGCAGAGTTTAGCCATTTGCCCCCCTCCCCCAATGATGCATATTTCTTGCCCCCCCCCCCCCCTCCGAGATCTTCTGCTAGCTCCGCCACTGACTTTAAATGTTATATTTTATAATGATGTTTATTGTGATATATAATTTGTATTAAATTGGTGGATTGTCGATTCAGGGATATGTGTGGGCCTTTTAAACCGAAAATGAGGGAGTATATATAGGGTAACATTTTTACATGTTGTGTAACCATTATATTTGATGATATGCATCAACAAATCTCAGAACTATATGAATTAATTATAAAACTAGATGGAATCCATTTTTACCTACCACATGTTGGAAGTATATTATGTATATTAAGTAAAACATTTTCACATATATTTAAAAGGGAACTAAAATAAGAGTAAACACATGTGTTAAATGGGTCCTCCACATGTGACTACCTTGGTTGTGCCTACAGTTCACCTCCTCCTTCAATTCTTTCTCTTGTTGCCTCCCGTACACCTACATATGATTTTTTTTTCCCAATGGCTGGTCTTCAAAACTAGTCAGCTCTTCAAGTTGTTGACATCCAACTTAACTCTCAACCACTTATCCGTTCCTTTTCGCTTTCCACCCTTTCCATCTCCTCCCATATCGATTGCCTAGCTTGAACGAAGTCATAACTTTCACTTACTAAGACTAGGGAGTGAACATTTTTTTGACTTTTAATGTGTGTAGGGAGTGAACACATGGAATGCACATCCATATTGTTTGACATTCTAGTTAAAAATGGCGCAAATTACTTCAGCAATCAGATGACCGTTCAATCACATTGCCCCTTAAGGCACTAGACCGCCGGAGCCAATTGAGCGCCAAGTTTCATGGCAAGCTAGCTCCTATAACTGAGTCACTCCGAACAGTGTTGGAGCCACAAACCGACCATATGTCCTGGCTCTGGTGGCTCTCTCGGTGGCGGAGGCAACGAGCTGGCAAGAGCCAAGATTTCCTTCATAATCCCACACGTGCGCATATATGTCCTTTTGTTTATACTCTTAACCTCCCAAAATTTAGGAAAAACTGCCATTGAACCATGACACTTATTTTGTAACGGAGAAAGTATTTAGTATAGTTTAACCATATTTATCAAATGTTCAACTCATTTGGCATCTAAACGTTGATTCCCAGCTCCACCACCACGCCCTAACTCCGTTGGATCTTTTGAAGAAAGTGACAAAGATTTCAGACCATCCCACTTTATAAAGGTCTAGAGGGCAAAAAGATGAGAACACAAAAGCGATTGAAGTTTGAATAGACGCTAGCCTGCACCCGAGGCGGAACTAACCCTAGTAGAACCTAACCTATACATCTTGTGACTTGGGTAGACTCTCGAGAGAGGCGGCAGGCACTGGGATTGCTTTGGTCGGGCTACCACCGTCGCGTCCTGCCGAATTTTTAATCGCTTTCCCTCTTTCGTTTTTCTTTTTTGCCTAGGGGCTCGAAGTAAAGTGGAGTGGCTCGAAATCCCTTTTTCTTCTTTAGCCGTGGCTAGAAATCTTTACTACTGTCGAGGTGTAGCCTGTGGTGGGTTGCTGGGTGGTGCTACGGAGGCGTAGGAGGCCGTGGTTGCGCGGTGGTGGACGAGCTCGACATGGTCTTCGTGCTGTGCATGGAGCTCCGACAAGGCACGATGAAGGGACGACACCAGCTTGAAGCCGGTGACGCACACATCGAGGGTATAACCACCTCTCTCCCAAATTATCCTCTAATTATGGTTTAGTCTACACTATTATGAGTTAGGATCTAGTTAGTGCAGATATATGTCATTGGATATGTTTAGTATACACTATTAATGATTAAGATTAGTTTAGCATATATATATGTTCACATACGTAGAGGCAATAATTGAAGCAGTGCAGTGGTGGTAGTATGTCCTGGCCTGAAAAGATCGATACGACACTAGGGGGGTGAATAGGAGACTACAATTTTTAAGCTTAGTTGCCATTTTTAAGGTCGAGTGCATAAAATAGGGTTGACTACACTATATGAATCAGAAAAGTTGCCTTTTGTTTATACTCTTAACCTCCCAAAATTTAGGAAAAACTGCCATTGAACCATGACACTTATTTTGTAACGGAAAAAGTATTTAGTATAGTTTAACCATATTTATCAAATGTTCGACTCATTTGGCATCTAAACGTTGATTCCCAGCTCCACCACCACGCCCTAACTCCGTTGGATCTTTTGAAAAAAGTGACAAAGATTTCAGACCATCCCACTTTATAAAGGTCTAGAGGGCAAAAAGATGAGAACACAAAAGCGATTGAAGTTTGAATAGACGCTAGCCTGCACCCGAGGCGGAACTAACCCTAGTAGAACCTAACCTATACATCTTGTGACTTGGGTAGACTCTCGAGAGAGGGGCAGAACAGAGAGAATGAGAGAGGTGAAACGAAACCCTACAAAATATTTGATACTTCCTCTATCGCATAATATAAGAGCATTTTTGACATTACACTAATATAAAAGACGCTATTATATTATGGAAGTAGATGATATGATCTATTGAAGGCTACGAAAAGATTTCTAGCCACGGCTGAAGAAGAAAAAGGGATTTCGAGCCACTCCACTTTACTTCGAGAGCCCCTAGGCAAAAAAGAAAAACGAAAGAGGGAAAGCGATTAAAAATTCGGCAGGACGCGACGGTGGTAGCCCGACCGAAGCGATCCCAGTGCCTGCCGCCTCTCCCTCCGCCCCACGCAAGGCACCCGACCCGACCTCCCGCTCAAAAATCCCCCACACCCGACGCCACTCCACCCCGACCTCCTCCGCCGCATGAGCCGGGCCGCCTCCCAGTCCCACCGGCGTCCGCAGCCATGGGAGCCCAGCAGAGCGTCAATGCCGGCAAAGGTCCGTGCCCCCTCCTCCCCCGCCCCTCGCGGCCCTAGCTCGATCCCTACCTCGCCCGCTCCGCCGTTTTGTCGGGGACCGTGGCGTTCCGCGACTGCGCGTGGCTAACGTGTTTGCGTGAATGCCGCAGCCAAGGTGGATTTGCACGTCGACCTCACCCACATGCTCTGCGAGGCGCTCCTGCTGCCGCCCCTCAGGTGCTCGGCCTTTTGCCCCCGCAACCGATTGGTCGGTTTTGTTGTGGTTGTGGACCTTGGATTGCTGACTGTGTTGTTTTCTTGGCTTGTTCCTTTTCAGCAGCTCCAGCGCCACCATCTCGCAAATCGTCGGAAGGTGGGATTGCCTGTCCTGGTTCCGTCCGTAAAGTTTGTGTTCATATTGGTCACAGAATTCAGGCAGGCATAGCTGGCTGATTTGTGCGCGTCCATGTGTGTGTGCACGCATCGGTGTATTTCGCTTCACACGGCAGCCCAGAATACCCGTCTTGATTTACGAATGATTACTCTCTGTTTTAACTTTGTACCATTTTGTTCCGAGTTCTGAAGTTATACCATTTTGTTCTGAGTTCTGAAGTTATACCATTTTGTTCTGATTTCTGAATTTATACCATTTTGTTCCGACTTCTGAAGCTGTACTATTTTGTTCTGAGTTCTGAGGCTGTGCCATTTTGTTCTGAGTTCTGAAGTTCGGTCTGCAGGATCTCCCTCAAACACCCAAGCCTATTTGGGAGGAGCGAGAAGTTGGATGTGATTCTGGATAAGGGTGTCAATGACTCTAATGTTGTTGTTGCCTTTAGACGCCCAAGGCCCGAATGGTTATCGCAGCAGTCGTTTGTCATTCAGGTATGCATTCTGTCTGATTGTATATCGGCTTCTTAATTGGGCCTTCTGTCTGAACTGAATAAATATGCTGCAGTGCTATAGCATAAACATGTTATAGTGTTTTAAAATGTTGTAAGCAATTTATACTCCTTTGATCTTGTTGACAGTCTCATTTCTCATTTCTCATTTTCATTGTTATTCTAATTCTCTGGTGTTCTCTGCACTAGAAATGAGTAGAAGAGATGTAGTAGAGTGGCAGTTGGTCCTGTTAACATCTCTTCTATAGTAGATGTAGCAGTAGAGTGGTGGATACAATATCACGAGAAATAGGAAAAAAAATTAAACTCAAACACCAGATGGCATATTTAACATTTGACATGACTAATCACTGTAAACAACGTAAAGTTCTCAAGTTAATTTTATTTTCCTGAGCACGGAGAGATAGCCGCCCTGGCATGCTGGGGCATCGTCTCCACCAGTCTCTGAATCTGTAATGGAAGTATTAAGCAGAAGACGTTATTCGCCGTAGTAATTCTAGCAATTAATGGTTCCATTATCCTGTCAGTTGATTGGTTTGGTGACCACCTTATCCTAGAATGGGTTTGCCCATCATAAGACTGTCCCATGACTGTTGGTGTTGGTGTGAGGACACCATCCCTCATCTTGTGTTAATTTTGTGCTTGTGAGGGATAAGGTGGTGATGAACCAATCCATTCTGCCCTTCAAACAAAACAAGTGGATTACGTTTGGAGTTAGGATTGGATGGTCCATTCACCTTTTGGTTCCCCAAGCCAACCCCCCTGTTAATGTGCCCGTACCATACACTCGGCTTGATCTTTGTCATATTACTTCCATTATGAATGGTTACCTTTCATGCAAGTTGATCGGGTAATTATTTTTATGAAGTATGTAAGTATGAACTTGTGAAAAGTGGTTACGAGTTGTATGCTGTCTTTTCTGTTCACACACCTTTTCTTATTTGCGTGCTGGTTTGAGCCATCAGCACTCGATGACACCAGAAATTGCGGTGCATGGTTTTCCGGCTGACAACTTCACACGGTCAGGGAGCAGAGGGGTAAATCTAAGCCGGTTGTCGCTTGGGGTGGAGATTAATGAACCGACAACATCAAAATGGACTTCTGGAACCAGTGTTAAGTTTGAGGTGAGCATCTAGTCAAACCCAGTTGTTTGCATCATCTTCATGTTGTACAATTTCTCTTATCAGATGTCCTTTCCCTCCAGCATATCCGTCCTGTTAATAATGATGGGCGCTCAATAGCTAGGGACCACGAAGGTTTTCCCCTAACATGCAGGTGATAACAGTATTTCTTTGGATGTGCCCTTTGATACAATAAAAAGAAGTCTCATTGTTTAATGTTCTTTTATGATGCAGTGGTAACCTCCATGACAACATGATTATCTTGAAGCAAGAGTCTGGTTATGCGGATGTTAAGGATAATAGCTTCTTAAGAGTAAGTTTGTGTTTATTTCATCTCCGTCTTTCCTTGACTTGACTGTAACTCCATCTTATCCTATAGTTCCCAATGACAGGTTAATTTCCAAATGGAACAAGGATTGCCACTTGTACCAAAATCACTGACTTTTAACAGAGTTAAATGTGCTGTTTCGAAAGGCATTAAATTGGGGCCAACATTTTTGGTTACTAGGTACTGCATCTGTCTACTGTACTGCAGCAACACTCTCTCTATGAAAGTTAGCTAATCTCTTCCTATGCTGCAGCTTGACAGGCGGTTCCATTGTGGGCGACATGGCACCGTATCAAGCATTTGCAATAGGTGGACTTGGTAGTGTACGGGGTTATGGCGAGGGTGCTGTTGGTTCAGGAAGACTGTGCCTAATTGGTAACTGCGAATATACGGTTCCTTTGGTATGTAAAACAACAAGCCATATATAATCCCTAAAACAGTTTATGCAGTCTGTAAGTCAAACTTGGTAATGCAAGAACCAGAAGTAGCTAGAAGTTGCATCGAAACATGAAAGGGATAACAAAATGCAATCAAATACTCCCTCCGTTCCAAAATAGATGACTCAACTTTGTACTAACTTTAGTACAAAGTTAGTACAAAGTTGGGTCATCTATTTTGGAACGGAGGGAGTAGATGTGTACATATTTACCTGGACTTCTTTCCTTTTATTCTTGTTACCATTATTAATTTATGTGATTTATGCAATATGCATATACGGGTCAATTTATGGGATGATAGGTGGTGTATGCATGCAAGAGAAATATATCAGATACTGCAATGGACTGCGATGAGGAATTCATAATCGAAGGATAAAATTTTAGGGTTGAAGTTCAGAAGTTGACATCCATGGGAATTTCTATCTTCTAATAAACCTGCTGAATCTTGATACTGGAAGAAAGAGAAATTCAAACTATATTATTGGAATATAACATGAAGGCCTGCAATTGGTTCTTCTTAGAGAATTAGCAAGTCCTGTCTCTATAAAACAAGTTAACACAAATTTTGGTCCTTAGTAGATGACTTTATCCATTTTATATTTCTATGGTAGTTGACCAGTGCAAGTTTCATCAGATGTGCATAAAATGGAACCAAAGTTCTGAAGAAATCATGTGGCCATATCATTTTCAGTTCTTTAAATGCAACGAGCACATTTCCTGTGGAACAGAAATAATTGTCTTGGGAATGTTCTAGTAGAAAGCGAACTCACTGTTGGTGCTGTCACTAGATGTTTTCCCTAGAGGTATATTTGACTATTAAAGCATCCTCTACCAATGGAAACCCATACCGGTTGATATTGAGTTTATCTTCTTGTGGTAGTCTTGTCCATTTGGGTTATCAATAAAATACTGAAACGTCTGTTTCTGTGAAGGCAAAGAATCTCGAAGGTTCTCTTTTCATGGACTGCGGTAGTGATTTAGGATCTGCTCGCCATGTTCCTGGTAAGGGCTTCACTTCATCTTTGCATACTTGATTATTTCTATTTGCCTTTTTTTCTCAAAATAAAATAAAAATCTGACTGCAACTAGAAGAAAATGAGGCTGATATGCTTAAGCTTTTCTGATGCTATTTAAATTGAGCAGTATATTTCCTAAAGTAAAAATAAGGGGCTTGATTTGCAGTCGCTCACTACTCAGCTACACCAAATTTGTGCAGTTTTGTGTCTGTGGAAAGCATGCACGCATTCCTCAAATAGTTAGAGCTTACTATAAAATTTTGTTTGGAATTACAAATTCAGTGGTGCGGTAGAAGCTTAAATAATTAATTCTGGCATTCTGTGTGGGAAAGATGTCTCTGCGGTGGAAAATCACGTAAATATTTCATTGATGTGATGTATCAACCAATATGAATTGAACTAAAGTAAATCAACACATCATCTGATTTGACTGAAGGAGTTAAGCTTATCAGCATGAGGACAACACAATTCACATCAGCATACTGTACCATAGAGCACACATTGACGAGAGTTATGGTAGAGTCCTCAAGCTTCTTTTTGGACGCATGCCCACTCCCGAACTCCCAGTTATGAAACATTTAGTGCAACATATCAATGCTGAGTTGCATTTGATGCTTTTTTTTTCTTCATATCTCAGTATGATATTATTTACTTGACCATACTCATTCCATCCCGCTGTGTTTTTTTGTTCAATGATCATTCATCATTCGTTAAATAATGGCAGGCAATCCAGCTCTTCGGCAAGGGAAACCAGGATTCGGTGTTGGGTTTGGATACGGCGTCCACTTCAACACGGACATAGGCCAAATCCGGGTCGACTACGCCATGAACGCCTTCAGCCGCAAGACCTTCTACTTCAGCATCAACACTGGCGGTGCTGGCTCATAGACCATCAAGAACATACCTGACATAGCATAGAGTTACAAGCCATGACATGCGATCACCTCTCCACAGTTTTCCGTTCCAACATTCCGAGGCATTCGATGATGGTTGTACAGTCGAGGTTTTGTTATCTTCTGCTGGATGCTGAACGGACAGGCCATGAGAATGTGAGATGACATGTGCAGAGCGCAAAGCTGTGGCCTGCGGAGCTTTGGCTGAAGGTGCCCCATACCTTCTTATTCTTTGCTAGGATAAAATTGCACCATCATCCATCGGAGATGCTCAAGCTGAGCGAGAATAATATTTATTTTTTATTCTTTCTTTTTCTTGTATATTTTTCATGAACTGTACAGTGTTAGGAGGAGCTGTTTGATTTGCCGCCACAATTTTCTGGCCCAATGTTGTCGCGATCATCGGTAATTTGACCTGCCTTGTGGTTGGGATGCGCTGATGTTGCTACACACATTTCACCAACCAACCAAGCGATGGCCGGTCTTCGCCGGCACACTGCTCGCGCCGAAAGGGAAAGAGATATTGTGACGATTGTCCTATTTTTCGGAGCTGATTGCTGTCCGCAGAAGAGGTTGCACGTTTAATTTCTCGGTCTGAAAGCACCAGCTTCGCTTCACTGCCACACAAACTGGCCTCCAGTTTCCAATTTGCTGACCCTGAATTTTGAAAATGTGTGCACATCGTAGCGTGGTAGTTCAGGTGGATCACGAAAATTATACCGACGCAAACGAAGCTGAAGATGGTGCATTCGGCTTCAGTTTATGCCAATGTTTCCTGATAGTCTTATTTTCTGAAAATTTGACCTTGCAATTTAGTAGTACTATACAGAAGTAAATTTGCTATCACTAGTGGTAATATAGCTTCTACTAGTACACAAGTCATGAGCTATTGGAACCAGTCACATGACCAAACCCGAACCTTTTGTAGGTATACAGGGGATCTCTTGACATCGCTTAATTTTTCAGTCTGAAAGCACCGCCTTCTCTTCACTGCCACACCACGTTGTTCCCAGTTTCCAATTTGCCGACTCTGAATTTCTAAATACGCACACCTCGTGGTGAGGTAGCTCAGGTGGATCACCAATATTATACTCCCTCGCTCCTAAATATAAGTCTGTTGATAGATTTCACTACGAACCACGTACGGATGTATATAAAGTATAGATTCACTCATTTTACCCCGCATGTAGTCAGAACGGAGTAGTATGAGGCAATGGAGATAGAAGACGATGCAGTTGCTCTGGTTTATACCATCGTTTGAGGATGAATTGCAAACGATTTTTTTTTTTTGAAAATTTTACCACATTAGAGTGAATTCGATGTCACTAGTAATCCAGCGCGCGCAGTTACGCTTTGCAGTCATGAGCTATATTGGATCCAATCGCATGGATGTGTAGATGCCCATCAAACCCGAATCTTCTGTGGGTATAGAAGACTTTCATAACACAATTTTCAATAATTCCAGATAGTACTTACTATATAATTATCAAAACTAATGTAATAATCAAACAGTGCAACGCAGATCTTGTCATGTTCACTCAAAGCTACAATCTCGATCCAAGCTTTGCTTGCTAGGCAACAATGCCAGCCAGGAGCTTGCGCGATGCGCATCACCGACCAAGCCAAGCAAAGCAACGACTCTGCCTGCCCAAACCAGGCAACCACGGACACGGAGAGCTAGTCTCCTACACCGGCGAGGTGGCCTCGAGGAGCAGCTCCTCGCCGAGGACACCGTCGAGCTCGTCCCCGGTGATGCGGCCGAGCACGAGCACGATCCCCATGGCGAAGGCGGCGTCGAAGCCGGCGCGCACCCACAGCACGAACACGTCCCGGCCCAGCACCACGTGCGCGCCCTCGTCCACCTTCCTGCGCACCTCCGCCACCACCGTCTCCTGATCCTCCCCCTCCTCCACCTCGCCCGCGCCGCCGGAGGAGGCCACCGCCACCACGCGGCAGCAGCGCCTCGGGAAGGACCCGTCGACGCGGAACTCCTTGGCGGCGGGGGCGTGGGCGGGGGCGAGGAGGTCGACGAGGACGCCGGCCCCGGCGCCGAGGATGGAGGAGCGGCGCGCGGAGAAGAGCGGCTTGGCGCCGCCCGCGGCGCCCCCGTCGCCCAGGAAGCCGTCCCAGCGGTGGTGCAGGCTGGGGCGGCGGCGGCGGACGGTGAGCACGGGGTCCCCCGCGGCGCCCAGCAGCGCCAGGTCCCCGGCCGCCGCGCCCCCGCCGCAGGCGCCTCCCCGGCCGTACGTCTCGAGGCGGAAGGCCAGCGCGCCCGTGCGGTGGTCGTAGGCCTCCAGCCCGTCCCCCGGCGAGAAGAGCGTGGTCTTGCGCACCGTCAGCTCCCTGTCCTCCATCTCGCAGTGCTCCTCCCCCACCACCACCGTCGCCGCCGGCGCCTCTCCCCCCTTCATTTTCCTCCTTGCTCGCTCGGCCTCGGCTTGGCTCTCGTCTGTCTGTCTCAGCGCGCGCAGAAGGAGGTGGTAAATAGCGTGGGCGGTGGGGCGTGTCGGCTAGCTTTTCTCGCTCTCTCGGTGGGTTCCGGGTTGGTGGGGCCGGGTCGACGCCGGGCCCGCGGGCCGACCCCACGAGCGGGCATCACAAGGAGATGGTGGCGCGGGAACCGATGTTAAGTAAGCTACGGTAACCGTGACATCCCTCCTTCACATCCAACATCCATATGGTTAAATCTAAAATAATTATAATTAATTTGTAAATTACAAATCTACGTATACATTTACAAAAATTACATACAAACAAAATTATGATGTAATAAAATTATTTTTTTGTTTATTTTTATACACGGTATAATAAATCTGCATAGTGATTGCTACAGTACTCTGATATTTTTTTTTCATTTTACACACACATTTTACTGTAGCTCGTGACATTTCTTGAGAATGTTAGAGGATCCATTTCCGGTGACGGGGCGGAGGGACGGCGATGGATAGGGGATTCGCCCTGCGCCCGGGGGTGGTGGGCAAGTTCGTTATCGAAACTTTGGCCTGTTTGAAAGGGGGGAAAGGGACCGGACTGAAGCCGCGGGAGAAAGCAAAGAAATAAGAGGAATAATGGGCTGGGCACGGTCGGCAGGGGATGTTGGAGGATAACGTAATTAGGGGGCGATTGTGATCGTAAACGAACGAGCTCGAGCGCGATCGTGGTTGGATTGGATGGATGGAGTTCGGTTGGAATGTTTGCTTGCGTTTCTCCTCCTCCTCGTACCGTACCGTATCGTGCAAGGGTGCTGGGAGTAGGAGCAGGCAGCGAGAGGTTCAGATAAGATTGTTTAGTACGCTGAGATTACGTATGGGCCTACGAGTAGGGTTGGTCGCTGACACGAACTGACTGAACTATCGAGTGTAAGATTTGATCTGGTGAAAGCGTTCCTACTCCCGATGAGAGCCGCGTTGCGTTTATTTATAAGAGACAGGAAATGCCCCTGCCACGGCGTACAAGCTTACGACGATCGCTAGGATACATCGATAAGGAGACAGAGAAGGATACGAGAGAAGTTCAGATAGAGGGTTTTAAATTACAACAGGGTTTAAACAAAATTCTACTCCCTCCGTTTCCAAATATTTGTCTTTCTAGCCAACTCAAATGGACTACAACATATGAATGTATATAGACATATTTTAGAGTGTAGATTCATTCATTTTGCTCTATATGTAGTCACTTATTTAAATCTCTAGAAAGACAATTATTTAGGAATTGGAGGGAGTAACATCGAGGTCGACGCCGTATGACGCATGGGCACGCCGGACAGACGGAAGGCGGCAGTGCGACGAACACCGCGCGCAACGCTCGGCTCCGCGATTCGGATTCGATTCTTTCTTTTGGGGTGCGAGGGATGGGCGGGCGGAGGCTTGGAAGGAAAGATTCTTGCGCCTGAGGCGGAGGCGGAGAGACCCACGCAAAGAACCGGGTCGGCTGCCCGTCGGCGTCGGCGCGGCGGCCACGTCGTCCGGGCGGAACCTTGGGTCTTGTCCTCTCTCTCTCTCTCTATACGGTGGGCGACGCGTAGACGAATATCAGAGCACGGCTATCAACAGACCGGATGCGCATCTAAAAAAACCCAGACCGGATGCGTCAAAGTGACTGGCACTTGAGTAGAGTATTTTTTACGGCATGTCTGGTTGCTTTGCTCCAGGCCTCCCGACGATTTCTATGTACCAATAACCAAAAAACAACAAGTAAGAGCAACTCTATTATATTCCGAAAGCACGCACCCTCCAACATTCTTGTTCCAATATGTATAAACCCAGCCAGCTTGCTCCAGAAAACAATAAGCAAGAGCTACTCCAGATTCCTGAAAGCACGCACCCTCCAACATGGTAATTGCCAATGTAAAGACTAGAGGGTAACGAAACACTATTAGCATTTTTGCCAAAAAAAAAAACACTACCAAATTCCCTAAACACCCCTGTATCCCTAATAAAATTCTAAAAAGACATATGACGGAGCCTTTATAATAAATGAAGGAGATAAACATATAAATGACACTTTATAGCTAGGATTGCTGGCGCCAATAAACTTGCATGCCCAACCCAGTTCTCCGAGCGCCACTATCGGACTGCGTCCAACTCCCTCCGTGCAACGCCATGGCCGGTGACAACATGACCATCGCTTTGGCCCTCCCCCCACGCGTCCTCCGACTTGTTGAGCGGTTGAGCGTGTAGTGCCCCCCTCCCCGATCACCTTTCGTCACCACATCCTCCCCTATCACGACATCCAGCAAGTGCTTCGTGCCATGTTTTAACATTTCATCCCCATCTCACCGCACCACCGCTGCCTTTGAGCTACCACTGCTTGCTTGGAGCCAGCCGCGCAGCCATCACCAACCCTCCCGTCATGGCACATGATAACAGTGTCCCGACTAAGGGGCCTCTCACCATGAGGGTTCTCCGTCTGGTGGGCCGGGCTGAGAACCCCTTTGTCGGTTGCATCCTGGGCTACTTTGGTCGCCCTATGGTATATCACATGAAGATTTCAGAAGACTTGACGTGCACGCCAAGAAGCTGAGATCGTGGAGATTCTACCTCCCCGTACATAGTCGACTAGGATCCATGTACCCTAGAGCCCCCGGTGTGCTACATAAGCCAGACACCAGGCTCGTAGATAGACAACTTACAATGGTACTCTTGATGCACTCCAGCACAATAAAACACAATTGAGATGTAGGTTATTATCTCCTCCGGAGAGCCTTAACCTGGGTAAAATCCTCGTCCCTGATACCATCGCGCCAAGTAGCCTAGTTTTGGATACGCTACCGAGGGATATGTCAGATTTAACTTTGACAGTGCACTAGTAGAAAAGAGGGCTTTGGTCCAAGCCGTGTTAGCCCATTAGTCCCGGTTCAGTCCAGAACCGGGACCCATGGGGGCATTGGTCCTGCTTACGAGCCCGAGGGGGCCGGTGGCCACGTGGGCCATTTGTCCCGGTTCGCTGGACCTTTTGGTCCTGGTTGGTGGGACGACCGGGATCAATGGGCCTGGCTCTGCCCACCACCATTGGTCCGGTTGGTGGCTTGAACCGACAACAGGTTGCCCTTTAGTCCCGGTTCGTGCCACGAACCGGGACCATTGAGGTGCCTATATATACCCCTCGCCCCTGAGCAGCACTCCACCGCCTGTTTTTCTCTGGCCGGGGTGGGACGGCTTTGTGGTGCTCTAGCTCACCTCCTATGCACATGAGGTGTTCGATGAAATGCCCAAGCCACACTAGTTAAGATTTCTCCTCTCGAAGCACGACCTCCGAACTCTATTTTTCCTGAGATTTGTCTAGATTTATATTAGCGGCCTGTCACGCCTGGCCCCATCTTCACTGCTGCCGATCGCCTTGCCGATCTCGTCGCTGCACCACCGTGGTGAGCCTCTTGTTCTTATCTTATTTCTGAAAGAAAAAATTCTTGCTTTAGAGATATATACTTGTCTAATTTTCTTACTATTTTATTGCTTGTTATTATATAGTGCGATGGTTTTGGTATCCGCCCCGTCGGCCCTCGTCTGTCTATGATTCGGATGTGGTATATATTATCTTTGTAACTATTGCTTCATTTATTGTTTATGAAAATTATGCCGACCAACGTGACATAGATTTTATTTATCTAGGAGGTATGTGAACCGGAAATTCCAACCGACCCTATTGTCGAGAGGTTAAATTTAGTTGAAGAAGAAAACAATTTCTTGAAGGAAAAATAAAAAAATTGAGGAGGAGAAGATGATATTGGAGTTGCATGTTGTGGATGTCGTCGATGATCACAAGATCAAGATGGATGCAATGCGCTTGAAGATTAGAAAGATTAGAAAATATGCCATTCATACCGAGGCTTGTTATCATTATGCCGTTGGATCAATTGTTACCTTGGTTGCGATTATGATCACATTTGTTTTCGCATTGAAATGTTTTACATAGTTTCAATGTATGGTTTAATTAATTTAGATGCTCTGGAGAGCTTTATGTTGTTAGATGAGAACTATGTATGTACTTTGGTTTTAATGTGATGATGAACTTCTATTAATTTGGTCACTTAATTATCTATTCATGATGTTCTGTAATGGTTTTTGACACACTTAATTATATATAATGCACGCAGATGAACCGACAATGGATGTACGGTGACAGACACACCTCCGAGTACATTAAGGGCATGCATGATTTTCTCGAAGTGGCTGAGGCAAACAAGCAGAATGGTTTTATGTGTTGTCCATGCCCTATATGTGGGAATACGAAGTCTTACTCTGACTGAAAAATCCTTCACACCCACCTGCTTTACAAGGGTTTCATGCCACACTTATGATGGAAGACGGCGAAGAAGAAGAGTACGATGGCAACTATGCGCCCCCTGAATACGGTGATGCTACTGAACATCAAGAGGAACCAGACGATGTGCACGATGATGCTGCAACGGGCGAAGCTGCTGAAGATCAAGAGGAACCAGACGATGTGCCCGATGATGATGATCTCCGCCGGGTCATTGTCGATGCAAGGACGCAATGCGAAAGTCAAAAGGAGAAGCTGAAGTTCGATCGCATGTTAGAGGATAAAAAAAAGGGTTGTACCCCAATTGCGAAGATGGAAACACAAAGCTCGGTACCGTGCTGGAATTGCTGAAGTGGAAGGCAGAGAATGCTGTGCCTGACAAAGGATTTGAGAAGCTACTGAAAATATTGAAGAAGAAGCTTCCACAGGATAACGAATTGCCCGACAGTACATACGCAGCAAACAAGGTCGTATGCCCTCTAGGATTGGAGGTGTAGAAGATACATGCATACCCTAATGACTGCATCCTCTACCGCGGTGCGTATAAGGATCTGAACGCATGCCCGGTATGCGGTGCATTACGGTATAAGATCAGACGAGATGACCTCGGTGATGTTGACGGCGAGCCCCCAGAAGAGGGTTCCTCGAAGGTGATGTAGTATGCTCCTATAATACCACGGTTGAAACATCTGCTCGTAAACGGAGAGCATGCCAAGTTGATGCTACGGCAGTGAGGACCGTAAGAAAGACGGGAAGTTGAGAGCACCACGACGGGTCGCAGTGAGAAAAATCGAGAGAAAGTACCGATGAGTTTGCAAGTGACCCAAGGAACGTATGGTTTGCTTTAAGCACGGATGGCATTAATCCTTTTGGGGAGCAGAGCAGCAATCACAACACCTGGCCCGTGACTCTATGTATGTATAACCTTCCTCCTTGGATGTGCATGAAGCGGAAGTTCATTATGATGCCAATTCTCATCCAAGGCCTTAAGAAACCCGACAACGACATTGATGTGTACCTAAGACCATTAGTTGAAGAACTTTTACAGCTGCGGAATGGAAACGGTGTACGTACGTGGGATGAGCACAAACATGAGGAATTTGACCTAAAGGCGTTGCTGTTCGTGACCATCAACGATTGGCCCGCTCTCAGTAACCTTTCGTGACGACAAACAAGGGATACCACGCATGCACGCATCGCTTAGATGACACTGAAAGTATATACCTGGGAAGCTGCAGGAAGAATGTGTACCTGGGCCATCGTCGATTTCTTCCGACCAACCATCAATGTCGAAAGAAACGAAAGCATTTCAAAGGCGAGGCAGATCACCGAAAGAAGCCCTCCATGCGTACCGGTGATCACGTACTTGCTATGGTCAATGATTTACACGTAATCTTTGGAAAGGGTCCCGGTGGACTAGCTGTTCCGAATGACGCTGAGAAACACGCACTCATGTGGAAGAAGAAATCTATATTTTGGGACCTACCCTCTTTGGAAAGACCTAGAGGTCCGCTCTTCGATCGACGTGATGCACGTGACGAAGAACCTTTGCGTGAACCTGCTAGGCTTCTTGGGCGTGTATGGGAAGACAAAAGATATGCCTGAGGCACGGGACGACCTACAATGCTTGCATGAAAAACACGACATGCCTCCGAAGCACTATGAAGGTCCTGCCAGCTATGCTCTTACGAAAGAAGAGAAAGAAATCTTCTTTGAATGCCTGCTCAGTATGAAGGTTCCGACTGGCTTATCGTCGAATATAAAGGGAATAATAAATATGCCAGAGAAAAGTTCCGTAACCTAAAGTCTCATGACTGCCACGTGATTATGACGCAATCGCTTCCGGTTGCATTGAGGGGCTTCTACCGAAAACGTCCGATTAGCCATTGTGAAGCTATGTGCATTCCTCAATGCAATATATCAGAAGGTGATCGATACAGAAATCGTACCAACGCTAAGGAGTGATGTGGCGCAATGTCTTGTCAGTTTCGAGCTGCTGTTCCCACCATCCTTCTTCAATATCAATATCATGACGCACGTCCTAGTTCATCTAGTCGACGAGATTGTCATTCTGGGGCCTGTATTTCTACACAATATGTTCCCCTTTGAGAGGTTCATGGGAGTCCTAAAGAAATACGTCCAGAATCAACGCTTAGGCCGAAGGAAGCATCTCCATGGGCCATCAAACAGAGGATGTCATTGGGTTTTGTGTTGACTTCATTCCTGGCCTTAAGAAGATAGGTCTCCCTAAATCGCGGTATGAGGGGAGACTGACCGAAAAGGCACGCTTGGAGGGGACTCAATAATATGCAGGGACGGATATTCTTGGTCTCAAGCACACTACACAGTTCTACAGAACTCTACTTTGGTGACCCCGTATGTCGATGAACACAAGAACAATATGCGCTCCAACACCCGGAGCAAAGGCGACGATCGGATTACATGTGAACACATCAGACTTTCAGCAGCTTGGTTGGAAACACATCTCGGAGGTGACAAGACTGTTTCGATGAGCTGTACTTGTTGTCCAGGGACCATCTTTGATCGTATTGACTTACAAAGGATACGAGATAAATGGGAATACATTTTACACGATTGAACAAGATCAAAAGCGCACCAACCAAAACAGCGGTGTCCGCTTTGATGCAGCAACCGAGAGGGGAAAGGACACATATTACAGTTACATAGTGGACATATGGGAACTTGACTACGAACATGATTTTAAGGTCCCTTTGTTTAAGTGCAAATGGGTTAATCTGCCAGGAGGCGGGGTACAAGTAGACCCACAGTACGGAATGACAACAGTGGATCTGAAAAATCTTGGGTACACCGACGAACCGTTCGTCCCTAGCCAATGATGTGGCACAAGTTATCTATGTGAAGGACATGTCTACCAAACCGAGAAAAAGAAAAATAACAAAGCAAATACATCATACGATGAGCCAAAGCGCCACATAGTTCTTTCTTGAAATTTGGAAATCGTGGGAGTGGAGGGCAAGACAGACATGTCTGAAGATTATGAAAAGTTTCATGAAATTCCTCCCTTCAAAGTCAAGGCTGACCCAAGCATCCTGATAAACGATGAAGATTATCCATAGTTACGACGCAATAAGCAAATGACACAAGCGAAGAAAAAGTGAAGACTTTCTCCCGCAACTATTATGATGATACCATGCCAACTTTGTAAATGCATTTAGTATGATACCATTGTCTGTCTTGTACATGCACATGCTATGTGGGTGAAATTATGATACCATGCCAACTTTCAACTTTTTCAGAGTTCATTTGAAATGCTTTAATTTAATGTCTTATGATTTGGCCCTCGTAATACCATTAATCCCGGTTCACTCCTTGTCAACTACGTTCTCGCCAAGAACACTCAAGAGGGCAGCCATGTGGGCCATTAGTCCTGGTTCGTCTGGACCTTTTGGTCCCAGTTCCACGCACGAACCAGGAACTATGCGCCTCGCCCCTGGCCCATGACCATTAGTCCCGGTTTTTGCCACAAACCGGGACTAAAGGGTTGGTCCTCGTTGCGGTCAGAGTTTAGTCCCACCTCGCCAACCGAAGGGCGCTCACACCGGTTTATAAGCCCCTCCCTCTCTGCCTTGTTGAGCTCCTCTCAAAATGAAAATAGATGCCCTTATACAAGGAATTTGACCTAAATTCATACTGAATTTCTCTGAAATTCATAGAAATTTATTATGAATTTAGGTTGAATTTTCTCTATAGGCGCATCTATGCTCATTTTTAGTAAAGTTAATCACAAACTTGTGATTTACACAAATTTCAAAGAATTCAAATTTTATAATTTTTGTGACCTAAAAGAAAAATATTTAAAAATAAACTTTAATAAAATAAATAAAAATAGCAACAATAAGTATTTTGTTGTAAGTAGAAACAAAATAAAATAAATAAAGCAAAAAACAAAAAAACAAAAAAAATTCTAAAACTAATGGCACTAACAGAAGGTTTATAATTTTCTTGACCTAAAAGCAAAAAGAATTAAAAATAAAGCAAAAAACAAAAGAAAATAAATAATGCAAAAAACAAAAAACTGGAAAAAAACTTTGAATTTTAAACACAGTAATTTTAAACACAAGTAATTTTAACTATTCAAATTTGAAAACTAATGGCACTAATGTAAAGTTTATAATTTTTGTGACCTAAAAGAAAAATAATTAAAATAAACTTTAATAAAATAAATAAAAATAGCAACAATAAGTATTTTGTTGTAAGTAGAAACAAAATAAAATAAATAAAGCAACAAAGAAAAAAACAAAAAGTGCCACCCATCGGGCCTCTACGGCGTGAATACGACTAGAAACCCTACAATGGGCCAGATTCAGTTCACAGGAGGCCCAAGAGGCCCACATGCACACAGCGTGCAGTTAGGCCCGAAAGCCTACAATTGAGAGGAGCTCGAGAGGGTGGCGCAAGGCTTATAAACCACTCTCGAGCTCTCTCAATAGCGAGGTGGTACTAAACTTTTGACGAGACGGTATGAGCTTTTGGTCCCGGTTGGTGCCACCAACGGGACTAAAGGTGCATTGGTACCCGGTTCGTGGCATCAACTGACCAATGCCTCCCTTTAGTCCCGGTTGGTGCTACCAACCGACCAAAGGTCGCTTCCTGCCCTTTGGCTCTTGAAAAGAGGCCTTTGGTCCCTTGGTGGCATCAACCGACTAAAGTAATCACCGGTCCCGGTTGATGCCACGAACGGACCAAAGCCTTTTCTATATAACCAAACACTTAGGAAATTTCCCCATACGCCATTCTTCTCTCGAACGCCGCCAGTTGCTGCCGCTCCTCGACGCCGCCCTGCCCCAACGCCGTCGCCTCCCGAAGCCGCCTTCGAGGTCGCTGTCGCCGTCGCCGCCTTTCGTCGCTCGACGCCGTCACCGCCGGCCTCCTGACACGCTGCCTTCTGCCTGCCCATCGTCACCGCCGCCTGCCTCGCCCTTCTCGCCGGGTTGCCGCTTCGCCTTCGTCTCGCCAACGCCCTTGCCTCGCCGTCCTTGCCGCCAACCCGCCCTGCCCCTCCTCACCTTGGTCCGCCGGCGCCTCCCCTGTCCTTTTTTTCATATATTATATGCTTGTTTTTTAGATTATATAGATATGTATATATGTGAGTATATGTATTGTGTATATATGATATACGCCTTCTTTTCAGATTTTTTGTTCAAATATATAATGATTTGTATTTTGCTTTTTTATAAAAATGTATGTATGTTTGTATGTTCTCTGTGTATATATGTTCATATATGCAAAAGTTAGATTTATATATTTAGAAAAGGATTATCTATATATGTTCTCTGATTTAGTACATTTTAGGTTAGTTTCATTTTTAGAAAAGTTTTATATAATTTAGGAGAGGAAAAAGGAAAATAAGAAGAGGAAAAAGGAGAGGAGAGGAAGAAAAGGAAGAGGAGAAGAAGAGGAGAGGAAGAAAAGGAAGAGGAGAGGAAGAAAAGGAAGAGGAGAAGAAGAAAAAATAGAAAAATATCTATTTTTTCTTCTTCTCCTCTATTCCTTTCTTCTTATCCTCATTTTTTTTCTTCGATCTTATCCTCTATTCCTTTCTTCTTCTCCTCTTTTTATTTCTTCTTCGTTTTCTTATGTTTTATCGGGTCTGTCATCGTCGATATACCGCTCCCAATAACTTCAACACGAGGGGGGTCGATATACCCCCTTCCCGATAATATTATTTTCCCATGTATGTATGTCGTCGTTGTCGACTTATACCGCGGGAGCACCCCCCGACCCTCTCACTCGACCAAAACTCTCGAGGACACCCAAACCCTAGAAAAAAATGATGTCGGTCTCCTACCCCCTCCCGCCGCGCCCCTACCCGACAAACTCTCTCAAGGCCACCCCAAACCCTTGAAGCGTTGTCCAGGCCACCACAAACCCTAGAGAAGCAAAGATCGAGGCCATTAATTAATCTGATTCCTTACAGAGATTAGCTAGCTAGTACTACGTTTGCCACTAATATATCCATCTGTCATGTTTGAATAATAATTGCCATGTTGTAAATATTTGTAGAAACTATGGACACCCCCCGAGACGAAGCAACAAAAGCGGTGTTGGGGGACATAATCGCACAAGGAAGTGATGGCGTCTTCTCGTTTCTCAACGACACCGATGGTCTGGATGGACAGGGTGAAGAAGCAGGCTATGATTATGATGGCTCCTTGGACCCAATGCCGGTGCAAGAAGGAGACCGTGAGGACGGCTCCGGTGACCCAATGACGGTGCAAGAAGGAGACCGTGATGACGGCTCCGGTGACCGAACCGAGTCTGGCCAAGTATATATATTAGTTAAGCCTGTGCTGACTAGCTAATTGATGCATTCATTGTTTTGGTATATGTACACATATTAATTAACTCTCGTCTTTCTTATTTTTTTATAGCCCTCCGGATCGAGCACAACTTCGGTAAGGAGACGAGGTCCGAAGAAAAAGTTGAGCTCGGATGAAAGGTTTGAGATCACAGCAATCGCGCGTGACGGCGAACCGATTGAACCCATCCGGACAAAGAACGCATTTGCTGCTCGGTCGCGGGTTCTTGTTAGGGACAAGATCCCGATCAGCATCCACCAATGGTATATAGGCTAAGAACAAAGACCACGAGGTGTCTTATGTCAATGATATGCGTAAAGATGATCTTTGGACCGAGTGAAGGCAAATTTCACCCTACCGCCAGAGGAGGATCCGGAGAAGCCAGTTATAGAGCAATTAATCAAGTCTTTTGCTCTTAAGAAGATGGCATGCCTATTTAGGAGGTGGAGGAAAGAGCTGAAAAAGTTTGTCGACAAAGAAGAGACACCAGAATTCACAAGAAATATGAGAAGATCAGAGATCATCGCCCGCATTTGTGGCCCACAAGACATCGGAAAAGAGTAAGAAGATGTCGGCGGCAAACAAGCAAAATGCTGCGAAGAAGAAGTTTCACCATCGCACGGGTCGGTGGCTACCTCAAAGCCCGGCCTAAGTGGGCCAAGGCTGAGAATGATCTGCTTGATAAAGGGATCAAACCAGAGACAATGGACTGGCCAGACCGTTGCCGGACTTGGTTCTTCGGGACTGGCGGAACCTTGGACCTTGCATCAGGGAAGTGCCGTTGGATGGACGAGCTACTGAAAACCAGTCAAGAGGCTTCGACACTATATCGATGCAGCACAACAAGGGACGTTTGTTCCAGACAGAGAGAACGACGAGCTCACGATGGCCCTCAGGAATCCTGAGCACCCTGGACGGACACGAGGTACGCCAGGCTCCATTCTGTGCAAGGTTGGTTTTCCGAACGCAGGCGGTTACAAATGCCAGGAGAGGAGTAAGAAAGTGTAGCAGACCGAACTACAGGCGCTGCACGCAAGGGTACAAGCGATAGAGGAACGAGAAGCAAATCGCAGCAAACGAATCGTCAAGCTTCCCGGTTACCCCGCCATCTCAGCGGAGAAGCAGCATGGCTTCCACCGAGCTGCTTCAGCCGGAGCATGTCTTGACGGCTCCTTCTAGTTACCCCGTGGATTTTATCACGGAGTCTCAAAATTGCCACCTTATGACGCAATGGCAGAACTTAAAAGTCAAGGCGGCTGTTGGCCAAGTTCGACCTTCTGAACCCGGCGCAACTTTTCACTGTCGTCCGATTCCAGAAGGATATGCTAGGGTGACGGTGGACGAAATAACGGAGGGATTTGAGGACCTCCGGCTTGACCACCCTACCGGTGAAGGGAGACTCGGCTGGGTTCTGCTCTGAAGACTCCATGCCTATGGCGGAAGGAATTCATCAACCTTTCGAACTGGACGCCTCCGTCTCCTCCTCCTCCTCCGGCAAGTCAGGGAACTCCGCCTCCTCCACTGCCTCCTCCTTCGGCGAGTGATGTTCAGGGAACTCAGCCTCCTTCTCCGGCACGTGGTGGCACTCTGCCTCCTTCTCCGCCTGCGCTGGCGCGCCCGAGCAGCCAGCAGCCTCCTCCTTCTCTGCCTCGCCAGCAAGGGCGGAAGAGACCCGCCGCCGCCCCGGCTGCTCCGGCGCGTCGTAGTCCTTCTCCTCCACCTCGTAAGCAAGCAAGAAAGAAGACAGCCGCAGCCGCTCCGTCTGCTCCGGCGTCTAGCAGTACAGCCAGAGGCGGGAGGCAATACAGATACGGTCCATCTCTCAAGCCTCTAGAGAAGTTACCGTGTGAGATGACCGAGGAGGAAAACGTGAAGATCGTGCGGACCAAAGTGAAGGACTTCTTTGAAGGGTTGAAAGCAGCGAGACATCCACCTCCGGAGGAGAAGGTAGATCCGGTGAAAGCAAAGCGCACTATCGATGCCCTGAGGAAACGACCAAAGTCTCCGCCGAAAACCAACTATGAGCGACATCGAAAAGGCATATCTCGTGGCGGAGTGGTCAAGAAGTACCGCCGGACATCAAAGGTTAAAAGAATGAGCAGCTGGGAATAATATTGCCCATCTAGGCTAACTAGCAAAGCAATCGTGCCCCCCGCTCAATGTGTCTAGCGACATCGTCGCTAATGCTCCGGGGACGGTGCCCGGTTATAGCAATCTTGGAGATTACCTGCCTGACGATGTACATTTTGATTTCATGGAGGTGGACGAACACAAATACGAGTACGGGAAGCCTCTCGTCAAAGATGAAAAATCTCTAACAACGATGATGCGAAGATTCCATAATTGGTACATGAAAACCTGCAGAGAGTCTGGGGGGATGAATACTTTGTATCTCAGAATTAAAGAGGAGCACGACCTCGCTGGAAATGATCTGTTGCCTATTCCATTTGAGGAGTTCTTCTGGTTCTTCAATCAAAAGGCCCTCGATAAATTAACGGTCTTTTGCTACTGTCTGTAAGTACTATTTCTGTCATTAAGTCTCCATATATAGCTCAGCTCTTTCATTGCATGTACTTATAATTAATTATCCTCACTATAATATGCAGATTGAAGATCATCGAGATCAGAAAACAAGAAATGTATGATATTGGGTTCATTAACACAAATATCATAGATGAAATTCAGGTTAAAAAGCACGCCGAAGAGGCCGAGGCCAACTTGCTACAATCGTTGATCAAAAATCAAAACAAAGATACCATACTCTTTCCTTACAACTTCGAGTGAGTGTTACTGTCGTGTGCATATTCGGTTTCCCTTATTACTCGAGCGAGGTTATAGTAATGTAATTGATGAGTTGTGCATGCGTGCATAGCTTCCACTATGTTCTTCTGGAGATTAAGCTTGAGCGGGGACTAGTAACCGTCTTAGACTCGAGACGAAAAGATTCCAAAACCTATGGGGACATGGCTAAAATGCTCAACAAGTAAGTTCAATCGATCATTATCGCACCATATCGGCAACTTTTTGTTCATTTCCTGATATCTCAAGTAATAATAATTATTTTCTTTGTCTTGCAGGGTTTGGAAACATTTCACCGCAGAAGCTCCGGGACTGCCGAAGGAGCTGCGATATACATACCCGAAAGTAAGTACTACTAGCTAGCTAGTCGCACACATCTCCCATTGATTCTATAGCTATACTTTCATCAATGCCATTTATAATGCTTCATTATCAGTTTAATTGACCTCTGTTTCTCGTAAAGTGCTTGTGGCTGGAACAAGGGAATAATTACTGTGGATACTACGTGTGCGAGTTCATCTACAACGCGATTTTGAAAAATAAGCGGGGCTACTCTAAAAGACAATATGAAGTGCGTAAGCAATAATATTCACAATTTCATTTTATTACACCATCATTTCTGTTGAGTTTCATTCATATATATGTATTAACCCCTTCTTCAAATTAGACGTGGCAGATGCGGAATGAACTCCTACCACAAGATCGCATTAAAGCAATTCAAGAGGAATTGGCGGGATTCTTTCTTGACCACGTCATCAATAAAGCCGGAGAATACCATGTGGAAGTTGATTTCAAATGCTAGGGGATTGTAAGAGATCTTACATATTGTATATGTATGTAGCCAGTAGTGTCTGATAGATAATACAAAAACTTGTTGTTTGACCAATCTCTCGGAGAAGGAGAGGTCGATCGATCACTTCTCTCGGTATGCATGACGAACTTCTGTACTTAATGGTTTCCTTCATTTTCTTACTAGCTAGCGTGTCAAGGGCCTCTCTATGTATAGTACATAGCGTCGACCAAGCACGGACATAAGAGAGGACACTTCTCTCTATTAATTAGCTAGCTAACACAATATATGAAACACCTAAATTAACCCCCCAAAACCCCCAACCCCCCCTTAAAAAAACCCAAGCCCCTGAAATGCTGACGCGTGGATGCCTTTTGGTCCCGGTTGGTGCCACCAACCGGGACCAAAGGCCCTCCCGCCTGGCTCACAAGACCGGCCATGTGGAGGTTTGATCAGTCCCGGTTCGTGTTTGAACCGGGATTAAAGGTCTAGGGCATTAGTAACGACCTTTTAGTCCCGGTTCAAGAACCGGGACAAAAGGCCCTTACCAACCGGGATGATAGGGGGTTTTTCTACTAGTGGTGGTGGCCCATCACTAGTAGAAAAAGGGGCAAATCTGAGACACATGAGTGCCGGTTTGATTTTGAGCCGGCACTAATGTGTCCATTAGTGCCGGTTCCAATGGCTAGCACGCCGCTCTCATTAGTACCGGTTCAGGATGAACCTTTAGCACCGGTTCGTGCCACGAACCGGTACTAAAGAGAGTGGTGGCAGGATGTTGTCAGTCTGGGGCCCGTCTAGCACCTTTAGTACCGGTTCGTGGCACGGACCGGTACTAAAGGTCGACGTACATAAACCCTTCGTCCACCCGAGCCGCTCTGTTCTTCCCCTTTCCCCTCACTTCCTCTGTTCTTCCCCTCTCTTCCTCGAGCTCCTCACAAATTTTGCCCAAAATTTGTCAAGATTTGAAGGCCCCATCCATTAAAATGATCACAAAGGTTAGCAACTTTGTCCTTTCAACTCTCATTGCTAGATTAGCTCTTGCAATGCTTTGTATAGTGATTAATTTTGGAGGAATTATATTTGCTAGTATTTGATTTATATGCAATTTGAGGTCAAAAATAACACTTAGTTTGCATATGTAGGTGTGGTTTACTTAGTGCCTTCTAAATCTCCGTCGTAACCACCGTCGATCGCCCGCACCACCTTGTGGTGAGGCTCTTGTTCATGAATGTTTTACATTACCAAATTGATGTTTGTGTGATTCGGATATATAATTACTCGTATAATTATCTTACCCGTACGTTGTTTGTTATACATAGTGCCATGGTTTTGATATCCGTCCCCCGCTGCCCTCGTCCTTGTTATGATTCGGATGTGGTATATTCTCTTTAAAACTAGTTGTTGCATTTCATGTTTATGACAAATTATGCCCATCAAGTTGACATAGATATTTTTATCTAGGAGGTATGTGAACCGTAAATTAGAACCGACCCTATTGTTGAGAGGTTAAATTTAGTTGAAAGAGAAAACGAGTATTTGAAAGAAAAATTGAAAAGAATTGAGGGGGAGAAGATGGAATTAGAGTTGCATGTTGCCGATGTCGTCGATGATCACAAGATCAAGATGGAGAAAATGAGGTTGAAGATTAGAAAGATTAGAGAGTTATTTGTATGTTGCATTTAATTAAGTGCTGTATATGAACTTTATGTATGAACTTGTATTAATTTGGTCTATTCGGTGTTGTGTAATGAAGATGAGCCGACAATGGATGTATGATGACCGATGCTCTCCTGAGTTCATTAATGGCGCAGTATACTTTTCTTCGCTGTCACCGAGGCAAACAAGCGGGCGGATGGTTTTATGCCTTGTCCATGTGCTGGCTGTAAGAATGCTCACAGTTACTCCACGTCAAGAACCATTCACGTCCACCTATTTGAGTCCGGTTTCATGCCCCACTATAATGTTTGGACCAAGCACGGATAAATAGGGGTTATGATGGAAAACAATGAAGAAGAAGAGGACGACGACGGCTATCCTGGCCATGGGTTCCCTGAATACGATGATACAACAATGGGGGAAGAAGCTGAGCCGGCAATGCGGGAAGAAGCTGAAGAAGAGGCATCAGATGAGCCCGCTGATGATCTAGGTCGGGCCATTGCTGATGCAAAGAGAAACTGCGCAAGTGATCTGGAGAGGACGAAGTTGCAGCGCATGTTAGAGGATTATTGTACCCGAATTGCGAAGCTGACAAAAAAGAGTTGGGTACCACACTGGAATTGCTGCAATGGAAGGCAGAGAATGGTGTATCTGACAAGGGATTTAGAAAGTTGCTGGTAATGATAAAGAATATGCTTCCAAAGGACAACGAATTGCCCGAGAGTACGTATGAAGCAAAGAAGGCTGTCTCGCCTCTAGGGTTAGAGGTGCAGAAGATACATGCATGCCCTAATGATCGCATCCTCTACCGCGGTGAGTACGAGGATTTGAACGCTGTCTTGCCGGTGCGGTGCATTGCGTTATAAGATCAACGCGATGACCCTGGTGATGTCAAGGGCGGCGCCCAGGAAGAAGATTCCTGCCAAGGTGATGTGGTATGCTCCTATAATACCACAGTTGAAACGTTTGTTCCAAAACAAAGAGCATGTGAAGGCGATGCGGTGGCACGCAGAAGACCGTAAGAAAGATGGAAAGTTGAGAGTACCCACTGACGGTTCGCAGTGGAGAAAAATCGAGAGAAAGTACAGGGAGGAGTTTGCAGGTGACCCAAGGAACGTATGGTTTGGTCTAAGCGCAGATGGCATTAATCCTTTTGGGGAGCAGAGTAGCAACCATAGCACGTGTCCTGTGACTCTATGTTTGTATAACCTTCCTCCTTGGTTGTGCATGAAGCGGAAGTTCATTATGATGCCAGTGCTCATCCAATGCCCTAAGCAACCCGGCAACGACATTGATGTGTACCTAAGGCCATTAGTTGAAGAACTATTACAGCCGTGGAATGGAACAGTGTACGTCGTGGGATGAGAACGGACAGGAAGAATTTGACCTAAAGGCGTTGTTGTTCGTGACCATCAATGATTGTCCTGCTCTCAAAGAACCTTTCGTGACAGACAAACAAGGGATACCGCAGATGCACGCACTGCTTGGATGATACCGACAAGATATATTTGGAGAGTTGTAGGAAGAATGTGTACACAGGACATCGCCGATTTCTTCCGAGGAGGCATCCCGTAAGAAAGAAAGGCAAGCATTTCAAAGGTGAGGCGGATCACCGGACGAAGCCTCGCCACCGTACTGGTGCTGATGTACATGATATGGTCAAGGATTTGAAGGTAATCTTCGAAAAGGGTCCTGGCGGACAACCTGTTCTGAAGGACGCTGACGGACGCGCACCCATGTGGAAGAAGAAATCTATATTTTGGGACCTGCCATATTGGAAAGACCTAGAGGTCCGCTCCGCAATCGACGCGATGCACGTGACGAAGAATCTTTGAGTGACCCTACTTGGCTTTTTGGGCGTGTATGGGAAGACAAAAGATACACCAGAGGCACAGGAGGACCAAAGAACGTATGCACGGAAAAGACGGCATACATCGTGGTCGAGCCAGCTATGCTCTTACCAAAGAAGAGAAGGAAATCTTCTTTGAATGCCTGCTCAAAGATGAAGGTACCGTCGGCTTCTCGTCGAATATAAAGGGAATAATAAATATGGCAGAGAAAAAGTTCCAGAACCTAAAGTCTCATGACTGCCACGTGATTATGATGCAACTCCTTCCGGTTGCATTGAGGGGGCTTCTACCGAAAAACGTTCGATTAGCCATTGTGAAGCTATGTGCATTCCTCAATGCAATCTCTCAGAAGGTAATCGATCCAGAAATCATACCAAGGTTCTGTAATGATTTGGTGCAATGTCTTGTCAGTTTCGAGTTGGTTTTCCCACCATCCTTCTTCAACATCATGACGCACGTCCTAGTTCATCTTTGCGAAGAGATTAACATTTTGGGTCCTGTATTTCTACAAAATATGTTCCCCTTTGAGAGGTTCATGGGAGTCTTGAAGAAATATGTTCATAACCGTGCTAGGCCAGAAGGAAGCATCTCGAAGGGCCATGAAAATGATGAGGTCATTGAGTTTTGTATTGACTTTATTCCTGACCTTAAGTCGATTGGTGTTCCTGAATCGCGGCATAAGGGCGCATCGATGGAAAAGGCACGCTAGGAGGGGATCAAGTAATATGTATGGACGGGCATTCTCTCACTGAAGCACACTACACAGTTCTACAGAATTCCACCTTGGTGGCTCCGTACATGGAGGAACACAAGAATTTTCTACACTCCAAACACCCGGAGAAGTCTGACGATTGGATTACACGTGAACAAACGAGGACTTTCGCCGTTTGGTTGCAGAAACGTGCCATGCATGATGGAGATATTCAAGATGACATGTACTCGCTATCCCAGTTACCATCTTCGAATATAATGACTTTCAAAGGGTACCAGATAAATGGGAATACATTTTACACGATCGCCCAAGATAAGAAGAGCACCAACCAAAATAGTGGTGTCCGCTTTGATGCAACAACCAACATGGGAAAGGAAACATATTATGGTTACATAGACGACATATGGGAACTTAACTATGGAGGTGATTTGACGGTCCCTTTGTTTCGGTGCAAATGGGTCAATATGAAATGAGGCGGGGTAACGGAAGACCCGCAGTACGGAATGACAACAGTGGATCTCAACAATCTTGCATATGCAGATGAACCATTCGTCCTAACCAATGATGCGTCGCAGGTTTTTTATGTGAAAGACATGTCTACCAGGCCGAGAAAAAGAAAAGATAAGGAAGCGAATGGATCATACGACGAGCCAAAGCGCCACATAGTTCTTTCAGGAAAAAGTAACATCGTGGGAGTGGATGACAAGACAGACATGTCAGAAGATTATGAAAAGTTTGATGAAATTGCTCCATTCACAGTGAATATTGACCCGAGCATCCAGTTAAATGATGAAGATTTTCCATGGCTACGGCGCAAAGGGACACACGCGAAGAAAAAGTTTCACACCCAAAGATTTGGGATGTGATCGGCTTCAGTATCATCACTTTCTTCTGTGTTTCACACCCAGGTGGGAATCTCTGTAATAGTTAGGGTAGTTATGTGTTTTGGCATTTGAAACGCGAAGAAATTTTATGTGCAAACAAATTCTTTCATGCATTTACTGATTTTTTCCAGCTAAATGACCATGAAATTGAAAAGCATTTCAAATGAACTCAGAAAAGGTTGAAAGTTGGCATGGTATCATAATTTCATCCAAATAGCATGTGCAAAAAAGTAGAGAGGGTTACGGCAAAAACTGGATGCACTTCGTGTACAAAATGGACAATCTCTTTCGAAGTATCAGGGTTTCGAACAAAAACTCATCTGTTACAAAGGCATTTCATTTTTTAAATAACCTAAGCATTACCAAATTGAATATAATGATAAAACACAGTAATATTAAACATAAGAAAAAAGAATCGCTGAAAAATATTTTTTCAAAGTTAAGTTATTCACAAACTAGTGATTCACACAAATTTCAAATAATTCAAAATTTAAACTATTCAAATTTGAAAACTACCGGCACTAACAGAAAGTTTCTAATTTTTTGAACCTAAAGCAAAAATATTCACAAAGAAACTCTAAATACAGCAAAAAAACAACACAAAAATAAATAAAACAAAAATAAATAAAGCAATAAAAATTAAGAAAATAAAAAAGCCCGCCTACTGGGCCAAAGCGGCCTGCATACGACTAGAAACACAACCTTTTGTTGGGCCAGGATGCAAGCCCGCACAGCCCGATAGGCCTGGCAGCAAAGCAAAACAGGTAGGCCCGGTAGGCCTGCTTAGGAGAGGCTCGAGAGATCTACCGCCTGGGCTTATAAACCAGTCACGGTAGCCCCTCGACTAGCGAGGTGGGACTAAACTTGTCCGCATCAAGATCAAGGCCAACAAGACCCCTTTAGTACCAGGTGGTGGCTGCAACCGGTACTAAAGAGGGGGTCTTTAGTACCGGTTGGTGCTACCACCCGGTACTAAAGGTGGGCGCTTCCCGCCGCTTGGCCTGGCCAAAACAGACCTTTAGTATCGGTTGGTGGATATATATACAACAGTTGAAAAAATTCACTCTCCCTCTCTGTTTCTTCCCTCCGTCGCGCCGCCCTGCCCCGATCGACGCCGTCCCCGTCGACGTCGCCGCTTCCCCCGTCATCGCGGACCCGGCCGTCCGCCTCGTCGCCGCCCGTTGACATCGCCGCCGCCCGGCCGTCCCGTCCTCGTCGTCCCGTCGTCCCGTCGCCCGCCCGGCCGCTGCCCGTCGCCGCGCCGCCCGTCGTCGCCGCCCCGTCGTCACCGCCCCGTCGTCGCCTCGCCGGTGAGCTCGCCCCGGCCGCCATGTCCACACACACAGTACACAGACACACACACATTAGTTTGTTTGTTATAAATTTTTCTGTTTTTTAGTTATAGAAATGTTAGAAATTATTCTGTTTTTTAGTTATATAAGTATTAGAAATATTAGTTATATAGAAATGTTATAAATTTTTTCTGTTATTTAGTTATAGAAATATTTATAGAAATGTTAGCAATTTTTCAGTTTTTTAGTTATATAAATATTAGAATTGTTATAGAAATGTTAGTTATATAATCAGGAAATTTTAGAATTAGTTTTAGTTAGATGAATTAGATTAATGTCAAATTGTTAGAATTTGCATATATATAGAATTTTAGTTATCACAATCCAATCATTTAAAAATGTTACTTTTTGCGGGCATATAGTATTTGTTCTGGACGATATGCCTGACCCGCATCCTCGTCGTCGACCCGTTCGCGATGACGTCCTGCTTCAGAGGACCCATGTCCGGACTGGGCTCCAGGGCTGGTGGGAGGTGCTACTGGAGGGGCGCGCCGCTTGGTGAGAACCCGACCTCGGGTCCCGTCGTCGACCCTGATGTCCTTTGGTGGCGTTCGCGTGGGCCACATTCGGTGCAGAGGAAGCCGGCGCCGCCGGAGGTGGTGCATCGCCGTGTCAGGGAGGAGGACGAGCACGTCGATCGCTACATGGCTGCTATGGACATCAGTTTCTCCAATACTTGGCAGGTTCTTTGGGCAGATGACCGGAGATATGATCCTGTGACGGTTCCTTCTCTTTGGGTGTCCACCGCCCGTGCCCGAGGACCGCATGAGTGGCCTAGATTCTTCTGTAGTACTCGATCTTTATTAGGTATCTAGCCAGTGATGTATTTGATATATAATATTCGAGACGATGTATTCGAGATTATATATATTAAGACGATGATGTATTCGAGATTATATATATTAAGACAATGATGTATTCGAGATTATATATATTAAGACGATGATGTATTAGAGATTCAGTTTTTCCTTATTGACTGCATCCATGCACTGTAATTTGAATACTAATTAAATTGTTTTATATTTCTTCTGTATTAGTTAAGTAAAATCTATGGCGGACAATACCGGCAGAGAGAGAGAAGAGGAATTGTTCGACATCATACGCAGCGCTCACAGGCTAGATGATCTGAATGAAGCAGATGACGGCTCACAATATCTGAACAATACCAGAGAGGGTGATGAAAAGATATTCGATCTCGACGACCGAGCTGATGAAGTCATGAACTATGATTATGATTATGATGACACGCATAATGTTTGTGATGACACGTATAATGCTGATCTTCAAATAACAAAGACTACCGGCGAGATATATTTATATAAGCAGGCATCATGGTGATCATCACATGTTTTTTTATTGAAGACATATTAACGAATCGATCATTCTTCTTTCAGCCCTCCGGATCGAGCAAATCTGCTTCTATAGACAGCAGGTGAAAGTGCAACTATCCCTAGGTGGTTTTGGTAATTCATAACAACATATAGCTCATTGAGCTAATGCTATTCCAAGACTATTATTTCAGGAAAGCTCAATGAATGGCATTGCATGGATGATGAAAGTGGATCCTCAAAATACTAAGGACAAAGGATTGGCTCAAGCTCAAAAGCTCAAGACTCTTCTTTTTACATTTTAGTGATCCAAGATCACATTGAGTCTATAGGAAAAGCCAATACTATCAAGAAGGGATGAGGTGTTGCTTAATGAGACTTTTGCTTCATGTGCTTAGTGATATGCTCCAAAACCCTCAACTACTTTCCCACATCCACAAATGACCTAAACCTAAAGCCAAAATTGGTCACACCGATTCTTTCTATCCGGCGCCACCGATTCCAAAAGTCATAGCCACTACCACAAACCCTAAGCAAATCGGTCTTACCGATAGGGATCTCGGTCTCACCGAGATGGGGTTGCAATCTCTCTGTTTCCCTTCGTAGCGTTTCGCCTAACCAAGTGAGCGATCGGTCCCACCAAGATTGCAATGTAAACTCTCTGTTTCCTTTTGTAACATTTCGGATTCACCGAAAAGAGCAAATCGGTCCCACCAAGTTTACCTGACCAACTCTCTGGTTAGCTAATTACCAAAATCGGTCTCACCGAGTTTGTGTAATCGGTCTCACCGAGATTACGTTATGCCCTAACCCTAACCATATCGGTCTCACCGAGATGCATGTCAGTCCCACCGAAAATCACTAACGGTCAATAGGTTTACTAAATCGGTCCGACCGAGTTTAACGATTCGGTCCCACCGAGTTTGGTAAATTGTGTGTAACGGTTAGATTTTGTGTGGAGGCTATATATACCCCTCCACCTCCTCTTCATTCATGGAGAGAGCCATCAGACTGAACCTACTCTTCCAACTTACCATTTCTGAGAGAGAACCACCTACTCATGTGTTGAGGCCAAGATATTCCATTCCTACCATACAAATCTTGATCTCTAGCCTTCCCCAAGTTGCTTTCCACTCAAATCATCTTTCCACCAGATCTAAAACCTATGAGAGAGAGTTGAGTGTTGGGGAGACTATCATTTGAAGCACAAGAGCAAGGAGTTCATCATCAACACATCATTTGTTACTTCTTGGAGAGTGGTGTCTCCTAGATTGGCTAGGTGTCACTTGGGAGCCTCCGACAAGATTGTGGAGTTGAACCAAGGCGTTTGTAAGGGCAAGGAGATCGCCTACTTCGTGAAGATCTACCGCTAGTGAGGCAAGTCCTTCGTGGGCGGCGACCATGGTGGGATAGACAAGGTTGCTTCTTCGTGGACCCTTCGTGGGTGGAGCCCTCCGTGGACTCACAAGCAGCCGTTACCCTTCATGGGTTGAAGTCTCCATCAACGTGGATGTACGATAGCACCACCTATCGGAACCACGACAAAAACATCCGTGTTTCCAATTGCGTTTGAATCCTCCAAACCCTTCCCCTTACTTTCTTGCAAGTTGCATGCTTTATTTTCCGCTGCCTATATACTCTTTGCATGCTTACTTGAATTGTGTGATGATTGCTTGACTTGTCCTAAAATAGCTAAAATCTGCCAAACTATAAAATTGGTAAAAGGTTAAGTTTTTATTGGTCAAGTAGTCTAATCACCCCCCCTCTAGAGATACTTCAAGGTCCTACAAGTGGTATCAGAGCTTTGGTCTCCATTTGCTTTGATTTCCATAGCTTTTGGTGGTCATAGCCTTGGTTTCACAACCTAGGAGAGTATGGCGTCTAGCGAGGAAATTATCACCGTAGAGGTCCTTACTTTGATGGTACTAATTTTGCTAGTTGGAAGCATAAGATGAAAATGCATATTCTTGGACATAACCCCGCCGTTTGGGCAATAATTTGTATTGGCTTGCAAGGTGAATTCTTCGATGGGAGAGAATCGAACCATGAAGCTAATGCGGAAGAATTGAAGATGCTACAATACAATGCTCAAGCATGTGACATCATCTTCAACGGATTGTGCCCCGAAGAACAACAAAATCAGCCGTCTTGAGAATGCAAAGGAAATTTGGGATACTTTGATTGATATGCACGAAGGTACCGAGTCCATCAAGGAATCCAAGTAGGATGTGCTCCAAAGTCAGCTTGACAAGTTCAAAATGAAGGATGGTGAAGGTGTCATTTGAAATGTACTCTAGGCTTGCTCTTATCACAAATGAGATTGCCGGCTTAGGGAGTGAAGAGATGACCGACAAATTCATCATCAAGAAAATACTAAGAGCATTGGATGGAAAGTATGATACCGTGTGCACATTGATCCTAATGATGCCAAACTACAAAGATCTCAAGCCAACAGAAGTCATTGGAAGGATTGTTGCTCATGAGATGTCACTCAAGGAGAAGGACGAACTTCACAACAAGTCAAGTGGTGCTTACAAAGCCTCAAGTGAAGCCCCCACATCATCAAGTGAGAAACCAACCTTCAATGAAGAATTGAGCTTAATGGTGAAGAACTTCAACAAATTCTACAAAAGTAGAAGCAAAGAAAGAAGCTCCAAGTCAAGGTCTTACAATGAGAAGAGATCTTCTAGTCGAGAGCGCAATTGCTACAATTGTGGGAAGCCCGGACACTACTCCAATGAGTGTACGACACCCTACAAAAGAAGAGAAGATTCTCCAAGAAGAAGGAGCAAAAGAGAAGAATCATCACCAAGAGAGAGGAGGAGTAGAGATGATCGTTATGAACGAAGACCCTCACGGAGAAGCAAGGATTCAAAAAGAAAGGACAAGCCATCAAGGAGCTACACAAAACGAAGACATCAAGCTCATGTTGGTGAATGGGTTTCCGGCTCCGACTCCGACCATCACTCCGAGAGAAGCTATCACTCCGACTCCGAATATACTCAAGATGAAGGTGTTGCCGGTCTAGAACTTGTGTCAACCAACTCCTACGACATATTTGAATCACCAAATGAAGGAATTGGTAGATGCTTCATGGCCAGAGGTCCTAAGGTAACACATCCAGTATGTTGATTTCAATAGTGATGAAGATGACTTGCTAGGTGATGATGATTTACTTGTTGACAACTCTAGTGATGAATACTATGATGAAACGTCAATTAATCATGCTAATCAAACGAATGACAATGATAAGGAGAAAATTGAGCTTCTAACTAAAGAACTAAACACTCTTAAGTTGGCTCATGAAACTATCTTCGAAGATCATCGAGAATTTTTAAGGGCTCATGAGAAGTTACGCTTTGAAAAGCTCAATCTTGAGCAAGAGCATGAGTTCTTAAAGGCAATCAATGATGATCTCCGCAAGAAAAGTTCTTCTTACATTGCCAAGCGTTTACTCTTATCTACTTACATGCCTCAAGTCAAGTCTAGTAACAAGTACAAGAAAGATACTTCCTCTAGTAGTAACAATAATAATGTCAAATCCAATGTTGTTGCTTCTAGTAGTTCTCTTGATTCCACTAATGATTCTCTTAGCCAAGTTACACTTGAGAAAGAAAATAGTTTATTGAAGGGAATTATAGAGAAAGGTGTTTACAAGAGCCTTGCCGGGAGTAAGCAATTTGAGGAAATTGTACGCAAGCAAGGAAGGCACCGGAAGAATCAAGGTGTTGGTTCTGAACGAAAGTTCAACGCCAATGGAGTTGAGTGGGAAGAAGATCAATACCCCAAGACAAAGTTTGTTCCTCAACAAGAGAAGTATGATCCTACTTCCTTCAAGGGACACAAGCTCAAGATGATCTTCCACCACAAGACCACAAGAACAAAGGCAAGGACAAGCTTCAAGAAGAGATTGATGCATTTGAAGAAGCACCTAAAGCCTCGTTCGAGTGGGTCCCCCAAGACTACGTCAAGTTCTACTTCATCAAGTACAACTACAACTCCAAGGATTCCCATCAAGATGATGTGGATCCGAAGAAGAAGAACTAGAGAGTTCTTGAGGGTGACTCCGCCAACACTCTTCACTCATATCATTTTGGCAAGAACAATTGCAATCAACTTTCACATCTTGCACTAGTTCAAGGAGTCACAAACCCTCATGTTGGTAAGGCAAGGGACAAGGTAACCTAATGTTTTCATGGACATCATCTTGTGTGTGCATCACTCTATGTCTATGGATATTCTTGTTTGTTCCTTGTGGGACTAACCCATGTAGGCAAGTTGAAAGTGCAACTCACTCCAAAGGATTGCTCCAAATGATCTACATCAACATTGAGCATCTACATCTTCAACACCTACATGAAGTCATCATCGACAAAACCCAAGGTTAGTTCATCCCTCTAAGGGGGGGATCCCACATCTAGGGGAGCTTAACTCTAATAATTGAGTCAAAGCAACTCTAATGGTGTGAACACATAAATGCATTATGTAAAAGTGGTAACCCCACTTGAGCTTAAGCGATGAGTATGACCTATGATCAAATGTTCTCATTTGACTCCTAAGTCAATATACTCATATATAGATGACCTAGTCATCGCCAATTGTTTGATAGATGCTAGAATTGGTTGTGCATGCTTTGCCACATATTTCAATTGCCATCTTATTGTGTGAGCATGTTGGTGCATATTTTACTCATTCAAGGACATCCACTTGTTGTTTTGTTTGTTTGGTTTCTTTTCTTTGTGCCAAGTGGATGGACAAGAATGCCTAAGAACCTTCTTTAGCTATCTATGCTTTTCTCGTCTCAAACTCTATTCATGCTACATCACAAAATTTGATCAAGTCAGATTCGAACCACTGTGTGAGGAGCACTTTCGGAGTCCCCGATTCGTCATAGACTTAAACTTCCAAAACCTCTTAGTGATTCTCGGTCTAACCGATTCTTCCATTTCGGTCCTACCGAGATCATCAAGTTGATCTGAGTTTTCAATCTCGATGCAACCGATTTGAACTTTTCGGTCTCACCGATTTGCTGTAACTGAACACAGTTATGCATCTCGGTGCCACCGAGTTGTTCCACTCGGTCACACCGACAGGGTCGGGCTATATATAGACACGGGCAAAATTTTGGAAATTTCTCCGAAACCCTTCGCCCGCGCAACAGCTCGCTCTTCCATCGTGGTCTCCCGATCGTCTCCTCGTCGCCAGCAGCCTCTTGTCGCTGGTCTTCGCCGCCGCCAACGGATTTCATCCCCGCCGTTGCCGCCGTAGCAAGTCCACCGCCAAGTTAGGTTATGGACTTGATCTTTGTGCTATCCACGTCTGATTCCTGGCACATTGTTTTCATATTGACTCTTGCCACGATTGAAATCCATCTATCCAGCCAAAGTAGTTCATAGATTAGATGTGGTTTAAATTTTTAGGTTTAGGTTTCATGAAACCATCTCGGACCCACCGAGTTGAAAAACTCGGTCTCACCGATTTGGCTTATGCCATTGCACTAGTGACTCTCAGTCTGACTGAGACTTACTAATCGGTGCAACGGATTTGAGGATTCTGTGAAACCCTAGCAGTCTCGGTACCACCGAACTGAAACTTCAGTCCAACCGAGATCATCAATTTAGGTTCCAAAACTGCTTCGGTATCACCGAGTTTGAAAATCGGTGGATCCGAAATGCTTTCTGGAAAACTAAAACTGAACTTTTGAGTCATTCTTTTGCAAAAACCTCTGCATTTTGTGATGCTCATCTTTTCTATCTCATCTATAACTCTTCACAGGTCGTGATCAGCCTTTGCGGTATGTCCGATCAAAGTGACAGCCGAGCAGTCGAAGAGCAGATGAACTTGAGTGAGGCACTAGTCCCTCAACTTCAGATGAAGGGAGCAGAAGTACTCCTAGCAATTTGCCTAAGGCTGCAACTAGGCAAAGGAGGAAAAGAACTTCAGATTCAGAGGATGAAGATTACAAAGTCGAGGAAGATGAGGCAACTTCCAAGAAAGAGGTGCTCAAGAAGGAAAGGGTCATGAAGACCAAAAGGCTGCAGGAAGACAACCAATGTCCAAGGCCGAACATCAATTCAACTACACGAAAATCCTGATCCCAAAGAACCATTGCTGAGAGCAAGAAGAGGAAGGAAAGGGTCAAGATGACCATGGCGGAGTAATTGGGAAGCCTTCCATGATGGAAGAGGAAGAGCTGCTGCACCAAAGCACCAAAGGCACCAAAGCTTATGGGTGATGCAATTAGATCGAGGGCTGCCACATCTAAGCCCAAGGAAGCACCCAAAGCTGCCCCCAAGGCCAAGTCTGCACCTAAGAGGAATACCGGAGTATTCCAAATTCTTTGAGAAGAACAAGGCCCCAGTGCCTGAGGATGCTGATGAGGAAGATGAAGAAGGACAGGTTCTAAGGAAGCTCAAGCCAAAGATACCAGACCACAATGATGCCCATCCTGTGGCTGAGGACATGAGAATCACGAAGGACTCAGGATTGAGGAAATGGAGGATGGCAGATCCATATGCCACAAGGAGAAGAACTGCTGTTGACTACAGGTTCCACACCAAGGAACAACATGACTTTTATGAGACCATTTTGCTGGACAAGAAGCCCATAGTTTGTGATATGAGGTGGGCCGACTGGACCTACATGAAGGAGAATGAAGAGCACTATCCTGGAGTGCAAGACAGCTTTGTAGCTTGTGGAGTTGCAGATTTTGTTGGGCAAAAGCTCACAAATTGGATTGATGAACTTATCATGCAGTTCTACTCCACAGCACATTTTTACCCAGATGGGAGAATTGTTTGGATGTCCAAGGTACAAGGTACCAGTCAACTGTTGAGGAGTGGGCAAAGCTGATAAATGCCCCAGAGGAGAATGATGATGATCTGGACATTTATGCAAAGAAGAAAATGGATCACAATTCAATGGCTCACATGTACAAGGAAATTCCAGACAAGGCATTAGGAACTCACAAGTTTGGATCAGTTCACTTTCTGGCATCGGGGTTGCCAACCATAAATTGGATTCTGAAGCACACATTGTTGCCCAAGTCTGGTGACCATAACATTATCAGAGGGCATGCCATCAACATGTTGCATGTGTTTGATGTGCCACAAAAGTTCAAAGTCATGAGCCTGACTATAGAAACAATCAAGAGGACTGCAGCAGATCAGAAGAGGAGCTATGGATATGCACCTCAGATTCAAGAATTGATAAACTCAAAAATGGGCACAGGAAAATATCAGTTAGATAAGGAACACTTTCCACTTTATCCAGACTTTGAGGACAATGAGGTTGTCATGAATGAGAATGATCCATCGTCAGTTCAAGCTCAAGAGAAGAAGGAGAAGGCAAAGAGGGAGAAGGCTGCCAAGATGCCAACTCAAGAGGAGGCATCTGAGTATTTCTTGAAGAACAAGAAGGATCAGCTCGGATACTTGATAACATCAACCCTGAGGATTGAGAAGGGATTGGCCACCCTCTCTCAAAATCAGGAGAGCTTGGAGAGAATCATAGAACAAAAGTTCTATAACTTAGATGTAAAAGTAACTGAGATTCAGACTGCAGTGGAGGAACTACAAGATGACATGCGAGGAGAGGAAGGTAAAGACTACCACCAATGTGTTTCCCATAGTGCCTAGAGCCCAGAGGTCATCACCGTGCGATTCTGACACAAGAGCAACTTCATCTGCACCAGCTACAGCCTCAGTGCCACCAGCTCCAGCACCTACATCAGCTCCAGCTCCATCTACATCAACTGAAGTCTTCGTCCAAGGAGCCATCTCTACACCACCACCAGAAGATCAAGCCTAAGAGTCGATCTAGCACTATGCATTTTCTATGAACTTTTTGGTAACTTGTTGCCAAAGGGGGAGAAAAATGTATAGATCATAGGCTTCGAGAGAGAGAGAGAGTGTTGCTTTTGTTCTCTCTTGCTTTGTTGGTTTAAAATTGTTTGCTTTTTTGATTGGTTGAGATACTATGCTTGTGAGACATTGATGATCATGTGTTTGATCATAAGCTACACTTATGCATGCTTGATATTATCCTGTCTATCTTATGTGATCACTCACTATGCTTGGTGATGAGTGCATGTATTCATTGTTTATTATTTTGAGCACTCCACCAAGATGTATGTGACATGGAAGAGTAACCCATGAGCCTAATTCATTGTGCATTTGCAGTTCAAAGCAAATCTAAAACTATGCACAAATTTAGGGGGAGCTCTTGCTTATCACATACTTCTCAAAGCGATGATGTTATTTAAATTTTATTATCATTTGTCGAAGCTTTGATCTATATGTTGTCATCAATTACCAAAAAGGGGGAGATTGAAAGTGCAACTATACCTAGGTGGTTTTGGTAATTCATAACAACATATAGCTCATTTAGCTAATGCTATTCCAAGACTATTATTTCAGGAAAGCTCAATGAATGGCATGGCATGGATGATGAAAGTGGATCCCTCAAAATACTAAGGACAAAGGATTGGCTCAAGCTCAAAAGCTCAAGACTCTTCTTTTTACATTTTAGTGATCCAAGATCACATTGAGTCTATAGGAAAAGCCAATACTATCAAGAAGGGATGAGGTGTTGCTTAATGAGCCTTTTGCTTCATGTGCTTAGTGATATGCTCCAAAACCCTCAACTACTTTCCCACATCCACAAATGACCTAAACCTAAAGCCAAAATCGGTCACACCGATTCTTTCTATCCGGCGCCACCGATTCCAAAAGTCATAGCCACTGCCACAAACCCTAAGCAAATCGGTCTTACCGATAGGGATCTCGGTCTCACCGAGATGGGGTTGCAATCTCTCTGTTTCCCTTCATAACGTTTCGGTCTAACCGAAGTGAGCGATCGGTCCCACCGAGATTGCAATGTAAACTCTCTGTTTCCTTTTTGTAACATTTCGGTCTCACCGAAAAGAGCAAATCGGTCCCACCGAGTTTAACTGACCAACTCTCTGGTTAGCTAATTACCAAAATCGGTCTCACCGAGTTTGTGTAATCGGTCTCACCGAGATTACGTTATGCCCTAACCCTAACCATATCGGTCTCACCGAGATGCATGTCGATCCACCGAAAATCACTAACGGTCACTATGTTTACTAAATCGGTCCGACCGAGTTTAACGATTCGGTCCCACCGAGTTTGGTAAATTGTGTGTAACGGTTAGATTTTGTGTGGAGGCTATATATACCCCTCCACCTCCTCTTCATTCGTTGAGAGTGCCATCGACTGAACCTACACTTCCAACTTACCATTTCTCGAGAGAGAACCACCTACTCATGTGTTGAGGCCAAGATATTCCATTCCTACCATATGAATCTTGATCTCTAGCCTTCCCCAAGTTGCTTTCCACTCAAATCATCTTTCCACCAGATCTAAAACCTATGAGAGAGAGTTGAGTGTTGGGGAGACTATCATTTGAAGCACAAGAGCAAGGAGTTCATCATCAACACACCATTTGTTACTTCTTGGAGAGTGGTGTCTCCTAGATTGGCTAGGTGTCACTTGGGAGCCTCAGACAAGATTGTGGAGTTGAACCAAGGAGTTTGTAAGGGCAAGGAGATCGCCTACTTCGTGAAGATCTACCGCTAGTGAGGCAAGTCCTTCGTGGGTGACGGCCATGGTGGGATAGACAAGGTTGCTTCTTCGTGGACCCTTCATGGGTGGAGCCCCCCGTGGACTCGCGCAGCCGTTACCCTTCGTGGGTTGAAGTCTCCATCAACGTGGATGTACGATAGCACCACCTATCGGAACCACGACAAAAACATCAGTGTCTCCAATTGCGTTTGAATCCTCCAAACCCTTCCCCTTACTTTCTTGCAAGTTGCATGCTTTATTTTCCGCTGCCTATATACTCTTTGCATGCTTGCTTGAATTGTGTGATGATTGCTTGACTTGTCCTAAAATAGCTAAAATCTGCTAAACTATAAAATTGGGAAAAGGTTAAGTTTTTATTGGTCAAGTAGTCTAATCACCCCCCCTCTAGACATACTTCAAGGTCCTACAGCAGGACAAAGCGAGGCCCGGGCAGATTGTTGAAGGATGGTGTAAAGTACAACATCGATTCCATCAAACCTAGTGGCGAACCCCTCATGCCTAAGAACATTGCGAACAAGTGGACTCGTCGGTCACGGAGTTCTTGTGAAGGACAAACTCGATCTCCATTCAAGAATGGAAAGAGCCAAAGACTAAACGTCCGTGTGTTACTTGGGTCATTTACGTGAGCCAAAAAGTCCTTTGGGAATCTCTGATGGAATATTTCACCCTACCAGATCATTTCACTGAAGCAGATGTGGAGAAAGTCAAGGGCGCTGCTCTTAAGAAGATGGCAATTGCATTCAACGCCCACAAGAAAACTGTATTTGCTAACTACCTCGCCGCAGAAAGGAAGACTCCAGAATTCACGGGAGCACTGGAGAAGCAAAGAGAACATTGGGACGATTTCGTGACCTTCAAAGATTCAGAATTATCTAAGGAACAGTCGATAAAAAACAAGGCAAATGCCGCAAAAAAGACGCAGTTCCATAGGTTGGGTCCAGGTGGCTACGCGGTGGGAATGCCTAAGTGGGATAAGTCTGAGCAAGAGATGGAGGATGCAGGGGTCACTCCGGTTACTAAGAGCTGCCCCCCCAGGTGCAGAACTTGGTTCTAAGCGCATGGGGGGGGGGGGCGTTGGACCCGAAGACAAGCCTAGTTTCGAAGAAGGCAAGTCTAAAAGGAGCCGAACAAAAGATAATTGACGCAATAGAAGAAGGTCGAAGGGGGGGGGGTGTTCACGCCCAACAGAGAGAACGACGAGCTTACGCGCGCCCTGGGAAATCCTGAACACCCGGGAAGAACACGAGGCAAGGGCGTTATTCCCTGGTATGAGGGCTTTTCAGAATGGAACGAGGACTACAGGTCCCGTGCAAGAAGGAAGATGGATGAGGAGAAGAAAAGGAAGCTGGAGGAGGAGCAGAGGAAGCAGGATGCAGAACGCCTTCAAGGCCTAGAAGCAAGGCACGTGGATCTGGCACTCAAATTCCAGCAGCAGATCGACTCACTTAGCCAGGAAAAGGGGTTTCAATGGCGCAAAGAAGCGGATGATCGTCCAGCATTGGATAGCACCATCCCATCCATGCCGAGAAGCAGCGTTGGTTCTGCCCCGGGCGACACACTGCTGGATACATACCCTTTGGATGACATCATAGAGAACACTAACTGTGAGCTACACTTCAAAATGAAGAACATATCCATGAAGGTGGCGGACGGCGTTGCTTTTACAATTACTCTCGAAGCAACCTTCCATTGCATCCCGATTCCAGAGGGCTATGCTCGTGTCTTGGTTGATGAAGTGGTGGAACCATATTCGGGGCTACAGCTTGACATTCCTGGAGGTGAAGACGAGCGCACCTTTGGGAGAGGCCATACATCGTATCATCCTATGGAGAAAGGATCGCATCATCTTTCAAGTCCACCGACACCGCGTCGTATGTCGACTCCTCCTCGAAGTCCGCCACTGAGTCAGCAGACTCCCGCTTCTCCAAGTCCACGAACGCGTGAGCCGACTCCTCCTCGAAGTCCGCCACCTCCTCCAAGTCCCTGAACACGTGAGCTGACTCCTCCGGTTTCAAGTCCGGCACCGAGTCAGGCCACACCTCCTGCTTCAAGTCCGGCACATCATCAGGCCACTTCTCCTGCTCCAACTCAGCCACGTCAGCCGTCTCCGCCGTCTCAGCAATCGCAGAAGAGACATGCGGGAGCTATGATGCGTAGCGGTACGAGTCGAGGTAGTTCAGGAAGTATAGGTGGAGACAAGAGATATAAATATGGTCCAAGCCTCGCTCCTCTTCCTTAGAGGCCTTACGACATGACTGAGGAGCAAAACATAGCCATAGTGCAGGCCAAAATGGACGCCCATTTTGGACCGAAACCGGCACCGCTTCATTCGTATGGCTAGAGAACCAGCTCCCAAGCCTGTTGACTCGGACTATGAGCGCCAAATCAGGAAACTACATCGAGAACGGCTAAATAAGGAAGTGAGCTCGAGCTCGAGCCCGAGCCAACAAGCAGTGGGTAAAAAATGCGGGAAAACCGTTCCCCAGCTGGGAGAACAGGCGGCGCAATCGATCCCCCCGCTTGTTGTGCCAACAACACATGAGAGGAGGCCGCGCGCCCAATATTATTGTGGGCAAACCATTAAAGTTCCCCAGCTAGGGGATGTGGTAATAACGGAGGAGCATATAATGCAGGCTGAAATGCTCAAGATCTCTGTTGGACAACTCCTCGAAATTGAGCCCATGTCTCCGCTTAGAGAGGAGGAAATAAAACAGAAATATGTCCGGGGCCAACCTTTGGTCGAGCCAGACAAGGTCAAGAAACTCCCAACGAGAATGTATGAATTGCATCAATGGTACATGAACATTACCAAGATTTCCAATCGAGAGTCCCTCATGGTGAATGTCAAGAAGGAGCATTACTACCATGAGAAAGCTCTGTGCGTTGAGTATTCAGAACTATTTCAGTTATACAATCATGACGTACTCGACAAATCTCTCGTCAGTTGCTATTGTCTGTAAGTGATTTCTTTCTGTAAATTTTGATCAATCATTACATGTAATTATCCTCACTATATATTCTTTTCTGTGGTATTATATGCAGGATGAAGATGTATGAAATGAAAAATCTGGACGCTATGGCATTGGGTTCATTGACCCAAATACCATTAATGAGTACACATGGAATCTTGCAACTTCTCAAGCAAGTGTAGAGGAAAGCATGCTACAGTTCTTGAAGCGCCTCAATATCAATGAAGATATACTACTTCCTTACAACTTCCCGTGAGTTAATACAAATTCTGTTTTTGCTTACTAGCTAGCTAGATGTTAATAATTAAGTGTATACGGTTTACGATAGCTGATTAATTTTATGCACATGCCCGCTTAATTAAGACATGAAATGTGTGCGCATGCAGTTTCCACTGGATCTTATTAGACATTAAAGTTGACAAAGCAACAATTAAAGTACTGGACTCGCTACTTAAAGAAGATAAAGACTACACCATCGTGAAGGGGATAGTCAACAGGTAATTTCAATCATTATTAACTATATCTCGGCCTATTATTAGTTCGTGATTTCCTGATATGAACTATTTAATAACCCCTTTATTAATTTTATTTGCCGGCGGGCAGGGCTTGGGCAAAGTTCATCAAGGTGACTCCAGGCAAATGGCCAAAACAGTTATTTTGGCATCGACCAAAGGTAAGTAATTAAGTAGTACTAGCTAGCTAGCCATCTATTTAATTCTTGTTTCAATACCATTAATTAATTATCATGCTTGATTAATCATTATCTGATTCAATTTCATTCTCGTAAAGGCCCTGAAGCAGGCGCCGGGGAATGATCTGTGTGCATTCTACGTTTGCGAGAACATTCGCATGATGGCGTCCGAAAGGAGCAGATCTCAAAGACAGGACTGGGTACGTTGTCAGAACACTATTCACACCATTATCGATATCTTGTAACACAACTAATACACATGCATATTGATCTCCTTCTTAACAGTTCAGAGAGGTGCGGGATAAGCTCCTACCCGAGGAGCGCATACTAGCACTTCAAGAGGAAATAGCCGGATTTTTGCTCGACCAGGTCATAGACCCAAAGGAGAATACTATTACCCGCTACCGCCCCATGAACCACTTGTCATCGTGCTCCGAAGGCACCAAGGCAACATGTAGGAGAAATTGTATATGTATATACATGTGTATATGTAAATAGTTAATGGTGTTGGCTGTGAGACATTCGATGATATATATTATATATATATGCGGTTCTACGTACAAGAAAATCTATTTATATATATGCATAACGTGTACAATTTGTAGTATCGTGAAACACCAGCAAACAAAATAGAATTAAATGGAAAATAAAACCAAATTGAAAACACAAAATTAAAGCAAAAATAAAAAAAACACCCAAACATTTAGTACCGGTTGGTGTTACCAACCGGTACTAATGTCCTACACGCACCCGGGTCTGGCTCGTGCCACGTGGTGGCTCTATAGCGCCGGTTCGTGATGAACCGGTACTAAAGGGGGGGGGGCTTTAGTCCCCACTCTTTAGTGACGGTTGGTGAACCGGCACTAAATGCCGGTTCTGCAGTAGTGCATGTAGGTCCTCCTAGGTGAATGTCGCGGCGTGATGGGAGTGCGGATCAATGCTTAAATTGGTTCCGGTGCCATCTTCGTGCCCGACCAGGTGTTCGTCTTAGCCAGCGTCACACTTGTCTCCAACTCAACTAGCCACCTCAGCCAGGTCAAGGCCTTCGCTCGAGGCTGGATCTTAAGATTCGACAACATGGAGTACACGGCGGATCTCCGCGGAGAGCTGATCTTCTCATGTTTTGCATCTTATCAGATCGAGGGGTAGTAGACGCCGGATCTCCGTGAAGAGCTGATCTTCTCATGTTTTGTATCTTATTAGATCGAGGGGTAGTAGACGCCGGATCTCCCAATTGCGGAGTTGCTAGAGGAAGTCGATTTTTTGACCCACCCAATACCAATCTCGTTGCTGACGTCGAAGATCTTACCGACGTCCTCGAAGGAACCACCGATGAGGTTGATGACAGGAAGAGGAGGTTGGCAAGTCCGCGAACAGCTGACCACCAGCCACGGCGCCCTCAAGCAAATGGAAGGAGACCTCTATCTACGACATCTACATGGTGGACATGCCAAATGCCAGTAATAATGGCGGTGGCAACGACGATGTCAACGACAAAAATGATGGCAACGACAAGAACATCGCCAGCAACAATGACGACACCAACGAAAACAATGGCAACGGCCCTGACGACCCTTCAAGTGATTGGCCGCTTGATGAGAATGGGGATCCCAATAGCGAGTATGGTCCCTTTGATGAGCACATTCTAAACGAATCGCTCAGCAGCCCATGCCACGATGAATGTCATGAGAGGTTGGTCACTGGTCAGGTCGGCCATAGTCAAGGGACAACAAGCGGCCACTTCAATGGATGTAGGCCATCGATGATCGCTGGCAGCAAATCCTCCAACATGAGGAGAATCTGAAGAAGAAGAAGAAGAAGAAGTAGAAGGCGACCAAGAAGATGGCGGCCAAGGAAGGTCGGAACCTTATGAAGGACTTGGATGCCACTGCAGACCACAGTGTGATTTCTAAACACATGTGGGCTTAAGACCTGCACCCCTGTGCAGGAGATTGGCGGGGGATGTCGCATGAAAATCCGCATTGACATATCTCAGGACGTGGGCTGCTCGGATACCTGAAGTTGGGACAAGTCAAGCTACCGCCCCAAGAGGTGCTGCCCGGCATTGGCCAAGGACAACACACCCCAGACGATCTATCAGTCCAGGCACAACGCACCATGTCCCCCACACTGCCATGAGACATCGGTTGAGCATACAACTAGGCTACACGAGCAGGGCAGGGACCGGTACATGCCGAATTTCTCCAGATACGATGAGGATGCTGGCATCAACGACACACATCATACCATTGACGCTCTCCAAAAAATAGGGCCCCCCCTGTGGGGTGTGCCCGTCGCCCACCCCTTCTCGCAAACTTTAAGCTCACGAACGGTGTTACATGGATCCCACAATATGGATATGTGATTATATCCTCGCGGTCCAAGTGCCGAACGGCGATGACCTACACGCCGTGAAGCACCTGCTAAGTATGCTGAAAGTTTCAACTCGACACTGGTTGCACACTCTGATGTCTGGCTCAATCAACACTTGGGCCAATATTTCGAAAGAGATCTGAAGCAACATCATCGAATTTTGCGCCTTAACAGCTCATAAACAAATGCAAGTATATCATGTATACAGGAACCAAAACAGTGAAGCACATGAGTGTGCAAAAATTGTAGTAACACATGGGTCTGTAGCCGATCCTAGCACTAGGTTCAAGTTCAACTATACCAATCCTTATCATATAGGAGAACGTTGTCCCTTGTTTCAGGTGTCAGGCCATAATAAACTGCAGGGATTTGTACTTCTCCATGTAGACTGTTACAAATAAATGAAAGGTTGGACATATGAAAAGCGTTCTTAGAAACGAGTAGCAAGCTATAATAACACGTGATCACAAGGAAAATACAAGCGCAAACCCAAGAGGGTGTACATTTCATCAAAGCATGGGCAGTGTATGAAGATATCTATCCACTTTCCTTCGCACGTCATCTGGCTGGGCGCTTCTAGTGAAAAATAGCTCAGCTAATGGCGAGGCCTTCCCTTGCAGGCATATCAACTCTGTTTGACGGCTGATATCCTTTGGGGTCCAATCAACTGAATGACTGATATCCATGGCCCTTAGAGATTGCGCTCTAACCATAAGATACCTTGCAAAATCTATCTCCCCGACCGTACCACAATATCCGCTTAGTCACACATGCGTTAGATGCTTACTTTGGCAGATGGCCATCTCGGACGCCGGTTTCCAATCAACACAACCAGCTTCATTATTTGTACCGAAGTAGAAGCACTGTCATAAAGAGAAAATTGTAATAGAGTTGGCACTTTGTTAATGTAGAGGTAATAAAAATGATTGCGTTTCATCATCATTCTTATAAATGTTGAAACTAGTAGTGAGCTCATATGTAGAATGAACAACCTTTACAAATAAAGAAATGCACTCCTATCCAATCTGGACTAATACTTCAAATGATATAAATAAAACAATGTAATTTTACTCACATGTGGGACCTAACATAAAAACATACACACTCTACTTTCATGGGAGACCAGCATTCATGTAAAACTTAAAAACAATAACAACCGAAATGAGCTACAAGTCAAAATCATGCTCTTGGTATTAGTTTATCTACCCAACCAATTCCTCTAGTTAGGTATCACACCGAACATGGGCAAACAAATTGTAATTCCAATGCAATAACAAATCTTGTGTAGTCAACTTATTAATGTCCATCATATGTTTAAAAATTCCAAATATTGTCTCACTTTAAATATTGCAAAGGATCTAATATCCTCTCTTGAGATTCTTCAACACTTTCAAATATTTTCTTAAAAATTCCAAATATTTTCACTCTCTTTTTAATTGTGAACCATGCAACAACCCCGAGACATCAACATCCTTTTGATAGTCTCCTAAGCCAGCGGCCTAACTCCTTGCTCGTTCTCCATTAACCATTGAGTCATGTATGTGTATGTAAAGCGAGAAGCATCCATTCTGAAGCAATTTGAATGCAATTAATTAAAAGAATATCAAATGATTTGTCTTAAAACCTTCCAATCTCTCTATCTATCGAGAAATGTCAGTTGATAGTTTTATTTAAGCTACTCTATGCGAAACTGATGAATACAATGGTTGACATTGAAAAGGAAAGCTAAAGGAAAATTAAAGACCGTGGTGCGAAATTTAGAACTATTGATCACCGGCTACAACTTTAAACATGATTTTCAAAAATTTAAAATAAACGTATGCCTATAATGGATACATTAAAAAAAAGTAAGTTTGTAAATTCTCAAAAAAAAGAAAGTTTGTAAAAACCTTATTCAAAAGTAAACAAAATTAAACCATATATATAACACAAGTTTAAGTTGCATGGGGAACTTAAATTGCAAATGAAGTAAATCAGTCGAATACTCCCTCCATTCCTAAATATAAGTCTTTTTTAGAAATTCTAATAAGAGACCACATATGGAGCAAAATGAGTGAATCTACACTCTAAAGATGTTTATATACATCTGTATGTAGTTTGTATTGAAACCTCTAAAAAGACTTTAGAAACAGAGAGAGTAGAAAGCAAAGCATGCAACATAGTTACCAATATCTCGAGACGTTGCAAACATGTGAATAAGGTTAAGAGCTGTATAGCTTTGGTCAGCTCTTCACCGTTTGTGAATTTCATACCAAAAACGAGTGAGGTTACAAAGGACAAAGGTATCTGCATCAAGTAGAAAAAAAAGATTTAGATATCTATGTTTGGCCGTTAAAATTGATAAGCCAACATAAAATACGTTTTTGGACTTGACTGAATTATCGCTAATTGATCAGTCAGTACAAAGTTACAAGTGCTAATATAACAAATAATTAGTGCATACCTTATTAGAAAAAGTAGTAAGGCTGGGCGAGCCCAACAAGCTCGGCAGCTTAAGCACAAACTCTGGAAGCCTTCGCTTACCAAAATTAACATCAAAATTTAGTATACGCCAGAGATCAATGTGCGTGAAGGTGATGCTTTGAAGGGCGGGCATGTCCCTCACGGAGTCGAGGGGGACGCAAGGCGTGCTCATGGACATGGTCGTAAGGGTGCAGGAGCGAAAGCAAATGCGGTGGAGTCCATGGATCATGAAGAGATGCAGCTCTCGGAGAACAGGGCAGACCTCGATCATGCGGTGGAGCGCCGCCTCAGAGATGATCACGTCGGACAGGTACAGATAGTCGAGGTTCGGCAAGGTCGTCACCGGAGAATGGAAGACATTAGGAGGGCCGAGGCGGCAGCAGTGGAGATCCAGATGGCGTATGGAAACCGCGGCCCTGCCCAGCAGGGTGCGGGGCACGGGGTGCTGGAACCTGCTCGCCCACCGCACTATGAGGGTGTCGTCAATGCGCCGCTCCGCCAGGGCTCGAAGCCAGGCGCAGGTGCCGACGCCGTCGAGGGTCGTCACGCAGAAGCGGCGGATGGGGCCGCGGTGCGAGGAGAGGACGGAGTTGATGGACTCGGCGCTCAGAAAAGGAGCATCCGAATCGGCGTTGTGTTGTAGGTCTAGCGGCAGCGACGGCCAGATGCGTCGCCACCGGCGCGAGAGCAGCATGGTGCGGGCGCCGGCCTTGGGCGGGAGCATGGAGACGATGGTGCCTAGAAGGCAGTCCGGGAGGAGGCCGATGCCGTCCTCCTGCTCCTCCATGGTTGAGATGGCGGACACAGCCCCGAAGCTTTGAATCACACGAGGGAGGAAGAAACGCCTCACGTGCTTGTGTATATGAGGGTGGGGTGGGCCGAGAGGCCGTGATAGGATACGAATCCTCCCCCAATGCGAATTCCCCCCAAAAAAATTCTGCCGGCACTGCTATATCTTGCCTAATGCAAGATTAGAGAAATCCACGCATACATCGTTTGTCTTAGTGGGTCCGCCCTACAATGTGGTTTTGGGAAATTTTTACGCACCTGGATAACTTGTAGGAACCTTTTACCCGATTTTGTAAATGTTTTGTACGGTTTTTATGTTTTTTCCTATGTTATTTCTATTGGATTTCAAAAGTTTTCTTTTGGTTTATTTATTTAATTTAACCCTTTTGTGTTCATTCTGGTTTTTAAATGCATGTTATTATTCTTACAAATACATGGAGAACAATTTTTTAATACAAGTAAAAGATCTGTTGTATGACCATCGAATATTTATAAAAAATTATGTTGAACATTTTTTGAACATAAGTTGAACATTTCCCAAATGGACGTTAAATTTTTTTAATGCATGCTGAACATTATTTAAACACACTTTGTACATTTCCGAAAAATATCATAAACATATTATGTAAAATGATTTTTTTTATAAATTTCATGATTCTTTTTCAATGGTACAATATTTTTTAGAAAATTATACGAACATTTTTTTTACATTTCATGAACAGCTAAAAAATACTGGAATATTTTATTACATTTTTTTAAATGTCATTAACATATTTCTTAAAATCTCATTAACATTTTGGAATGCTACAATTTTAAACACAAATTAGGTGTACAATTTTTTTACATATTCATTAATACTCCATTTTTAACTACCATGGACTTATTTTTAAATCTGTAAACATTTTAAAATGTCGGAAACATTTTTTAGAAGTTGTATGTACTTATTTAAAAAAATTGATCAAAATTTAACATTTCACAAACATTATTTAATGCAAGTAGAGTTGCCTAACACCTCTAGCTCTTGTTCCTCCCGGAAGTGTTGTGTGCTTGTACCCGTATCACCAAGCCTGTGGTTACCCGGCCGGAGGCGCAGGCTACTTGCCGTGCGAAATAGTGGGCGGCGCAGAACAGGTCCAACCGGTCTGGCTGTGGGTCATTCAGATCCGTGCCTGAGCCGCTTCCGCCCGCTGACTCAAATGATGATCTCCTTCACGATGTCATCCACCGGTCCTTGACCTCAGCGGGGACGGACGCCCGTCGTCGCCACCGCAAAAATGCCAAGGCATTGCGGCTAGGCGTCAGGGAGTCTGAGCGGCTAGCACGGCGAAGACTCGCGCCGCCCAACGCCTGGCCGGCCTTCCCTACTCATCCTCGTCCACTAATGGCGTCACCACCACCAGCGATGATGCCCCCCCAAGCAGCATACGCCGAAAAGTACTACCGCCTCTCCGGAGACCCCAAATGGGAAGGGCCCGGCGAGAAAGTGGTGAAGTCCGGCGGGTCTCATGAGAAATTGGATCTTTTGCCACACTTTACTTCTCCATTTGATCATTTGCCCCCCCTCTGAGAGGCTACCGGGTGGGGCCCGGGACCACTGTCATTGAGACAATCACATGGCAAATCATCCAATCCCTTGTAAAGTGGGGCAAATTTACTCATAAATTATAGTGGATCGATGAACTCAGTATATTTCGTGAATTTGGTATATCTATGTCTGATCCATGCTAGGTTCAGTTTTTTCTCAAATACGCACAAGTGTGTGTACTATATGTTAAAGAAGAGGATGGGGATTAGAAGACCCCTCCACGTTGGTGTTACATAGTGTTACATAATCCAACTCCACTCAGATTGCCCAAGCTAACTACTCGCGTCATGCCCCACCTCTATGATGGAGAACGTAGTAATAATTCAAAATTTTCCTACATGTCACCAAGATCAATCTAGAAGATGCTAGCAACGAGAGAGAGGGAGTGCATCTTCATACCCTTGAAGATCGCCAAGCGGAAGCGTTACAAGAATGCGGTTGATGGAGTCTTACCCGCGGCGATTCAAATCGCGGAAGATCTGATCCAAGTGCCGAACGGACGGCACCTCTGCGTTCAACACACATACAGCCCGGGGACGTCTCCTCCTTCTTGATCCAGCAAGGGGAGAGGAGAAGTTGAGGGAGAACTCCAGCAGCACGACGGCATGGTGGCAATGGAGCTCGTGGTTCTCCAGCAGAGCTTCGCTAAGCACTACAAGGAGGAGGAGGAGTTGGAGGAGGAGAGGGCTACGCCAGGGAAGGGGTGCGGCTGCCCTCTCTCTCCCTCACTATATATAGGGGAAAGGGGGGAGGAGGAGGCGCCTAGGGTTTCCCTAGGGAGGGGAGCGCCACGGGGGAACCCTAGATGGGTTTGGGCGCCCCACCCCTAGGAAACTTGCCCCCAAGTCGGGAGGGTGGCTGCCCTAGGGGAGGCGCCCCCACCTCTCCAGGTTACGTGAGATGGGGTGGGAGGGGCGCACAGCCCCTTAGTGGGCTGATGTGCCCCCTCCCCTTGGCCCATAAGGCCCCTCAACGCTTGCCGGGGCCTTCGAAACCCCTTCTGGACACGCTGGTCGTCACCCGGTACCCCCGGAACAATTCCGGACTCTAATACCCTTGTCCAATATATCAATCTTCACCTCCGGACCATTCCGGAGTTCCTCGTCACGTTCGGGATCTCATCTCCGAACAACCTTCGGTAACCACATACTATTTTCAATAACAACTCTAGCGTCACCGAACCTTAAGTGCGTAGACACTACGGGTTCGGGAACCATGCGGACATGACTGAGACACCTCTCCGGTCAATAACCAATAGCGGGATCTGGATACCCATATTGGCTCCCACATGTTCCACGATGATCTCATCGGATGAACCACGATGTCAGGGATTCAATCAATCCCGTATACAATTTCCTTTGTCCATCGGTATGTTACTTGCCCGAGATTCGATCGTCGGTATCCCCATACCTTGTTCAATCTCGTTATGGCAAATCTCTTTACTCGTTACGTAACGCATGATCCCGTGGCTAACTCCTTAGTCATATTGAGCTCATTATGATGATGCATTACCGAGTGGGCCCAGAGATACCTCTCTGTCATACGGAGTGACAAATCCTAGTCTCGATTCGTGCCAACCCAATAGACACTTTTGGAGATACCTGTAGTGCACCTTTATAGCCACCGAGTTACTTGTGACGTTTGATACACCCAAAGCATTCCTACGGTATCCGGGAGTTGCACAATCTCATGGTCTAAGGAAATGATACTTGACATTAGAAAATCTCTAGCAAACGAACTACACGATCTTGTGCTATGCTTAGGATTGGGTCTTGTCCATCACATCATTCTCCTAATAATGCGATCCCGTTATCAACGACATCCAATGTCCATGGTCAGGAAACCACAACCATCTATTGATCAACGAGCTAGTCAACTAGAGGCTTACTAGGGACATATTATGGTCTATGTATTCACACATGTATTACGGTTTCCGATTAATATAATTATAACATGAACAAGAAAAATAATAATAACCATTTTATTATTGCCTCTAGGGCATATTTCCAACACTCTGTGGCCGCTATGACTCTATCCATGTTAGATCTAAATAAGCCTGCCGCCTTCCACACCCTACATGTTGGGGAACGTAGTAATTTCAAAAAATCACACGCAAGATCATGGTGATACATAGCAACGAGAGGGGAGAGTGTGTCCACGTACCCTCGTAGACCGAAAGCGGAAGCGTTATGACAACGCGATTGATGTAGTCGTACGTCTTCACGATCCGACCGATCCAAGTACCGAACGTACGGCACCTCCGTGTTCTGCACACGTTCAGCTCGATGACGATCTCCGGACTCCGATCCAGCAGTGTGTCGGGATGAGTTCCACAAGACGACGGCGTGGTGATGATGATGATGCTCATCGGCGCAGGCTTCGCCTAAACTCCGCGACGATATGACCGAGGTGGAATATGGTGGAGGGGGCACCGCACGGCTAAGGAATGATCCGTAGATCAACTTGTGTGTCCTAGGGTGCCCCCTGCCTCAGATATATAAAGGAGCAAGGGGGGGTGCGGCCGCCCTAGGAGGAGGGCGCACGGAGGAGTCCTACTCCAACCGGGAGTAGGACTCCCCTTTTTCCTAGTTGGATTAGGACTTGGGGGAGGGAAGAGGAAAGGGGGCGCCGCCTTCCTTGTCCTATTCGGACTAGGGGAGGGCGCGCCTACCCTGGCCGGCCCTCCTTTTCTCCCTCATGGCCCACTAAGGCCCATTAACCCCGGGAGGGTTCCGGTAACCCCTGTTCCTAAAATCCCGATTTCACCCGGAACTATTCCGAAGTCCAACCATAGGCTTCCAATATATCAATCTTTATGTCTCGACCATTTCGAGACTCCTCGTCATGTCCGTGATCACATCCGGGACTCCGAACAAACTTCGGTACATCAAAACTCATAAAACTGTCATCGTAACGTTAAGCGTGCAGACTCTACGGGTTCGAGAACTATGTAGACATGACCTAGAACTATTCTCGGTCAATAACCAATAGTGGAACCTGGATGTTCATATTGGTTCCTACATTTTCTACGAAGATCTTTATCGGTCAAACCGCATAACAACATACGTTGTTCCCTTTGTCATCGGTATGTTACTTGCCCGAGATTCGATCGTCGGTATCCAATACCTAGTTCAATCTCGTTACCGGCAAGTCTCTTTACTCGTTCCGTAATACATCATTTCATAACTAACTCATTAGTTACAATGCTTGCAAGGCTTAGGTGATGAGTATTACCGAGAAGGCCCAGAGATACCTCTCCGACAATCGGAGTGACAAAACCTAATCTCAATTATGCCAACTCAACATATACTTTTGGAGACACCCAGAGTACCTTTATAATCACCCGATTCGTTGTGACGTTTGGTAGCACACAAAGTGTTCCTCCGTAAACGGGAGTTGCATAATCTCATAGTTGCGTGAACTTTGTATAAGTCATGAAGAAAGCAATAGCAACATACTAAGCGATCAAGTGCTAAGCTAACGGAATGGGTCAAGTCAATCACATCATTCTCCTAATGATGTGATCCCATTAATCAAATGACAACTCATGTCTATGGTTAGGAAACATAACCATCTTCGATTAACGAGCTAGTCAATTAGAGGCATACTAGTGACACTCTGTTTGTCTATGTATTCACACATGTATTATGTTTCCGGTTAATACAATTCTAGCATGAATAATAAACATTTATCATGATATAAGGAAATAAATAATAACTTTATTATTGCCTCTAGGGCATATTTCCTTCAGTCTCCCACTTGCACTAGAGTCAATAATCTAGATTACACAGTAATGATTCTAACACCCATGGAGTCTTGGTGCCGATCATGTTTTGCTCGTGAGAGAGGCTTAGTCAACGGGTCTGCAACATTCAGATTCGTATGTATCTTGCAAATCTCTATGTCTCCCACTTGGACTTGGTCCCGAATGGAATTGAAGCGTCTCTTGATGTGCTTGGTCCTCTTGTGAAATCTGGATTCCTTTGCCAAGGCAATTGCACCAGTATTGTCACATAAGATCTTCATTGGTCCCGATGCACTAGGTATAACACCTAGATCGGAAATGAACTCCTTCATCCAGACTCCTTCATTTGCTGCTTCCGAAGCAGCTATGTACTCCGCTTCACATGTAGATCCCGCCACGACGCTTTGTTTAGAACTGCACCAACTTACAGCTCCACCGTTTAATAAAAATACGTATCCGGTTTGCGATTTAGAATCGTCCGGATCAGTGTCAAAGCTTGCATTAACCCTTTACGACAAGCTCTTTGTCACCTCCATAAACGAGAAACATATCCTTAGTCCTTTTCAGGTATATCAAGATTTTTTTGACCGCTTTCCAGTGATCCACTCCTGGATTACTTTGGTACCTCCCTGCTAAGCTAATAGCAAGGCACACATCAGGTCGGGTACACATCATTGCATACATGATAGAGCCTATGGCTGAAGCATAGGGAACTCCTTTCATTTTCTCTCTATCTTCTGCAGTGGTCGGGCATTGAGTCTGACTCAATCTTACACCTTGTAATACAGGCAAGAACCCTTTCTTGATCCATATTGAACTTTTTCAAGACTTTATCAAGGTATGTGCATTGTGAAAGTCCAATCAAGCGTCTTGATCTATCTCTATAGATCTTGATGCCCAATATGTAAGCAGCTTCACCGATGTCCTTCATTGAAAATTTTTATTCAAGTATCCTTTTATGCTATCCAGAAATTCTATATCATTTCCAATCAACAATATGTCGTCCACATATAATATTAGAAATGCTACAGAGCTCCCACTCACTTTCTTGTAAATACAGGCTTCTCCAAAAGTCTCAGATAAAACCATATGCTTTGATCACACTATCAAAGCGTTTATTCCAACTCCGAGAGGCTTGCACTGCACCATAGATTGATCGTTGGAGCTTGCACACTTTGTTAGCTCCCTTAGGATTGACAAAACCTTCCGGTTGCATCATATACAACTCTTCTTCCGTAAATCCATTCGAAATGCAGTTTTGACATCCATCTGCCATATTTCATAATCATAAAATGCGGCGATTGCTAACATGATTCGGACAGACTTAAGCATCGCTACGGGTGAGAAGGTCTCAACTTATTCAAATCCTTGAACTTGTCGAAAACCTTTTGCAACAAGACGAGCTATGTAAACAGTAACAATAACGTCAGCGTCAGTCTACTACTTGAAAAACCAGGAATTCTCTATTGCTTGCCGACCATCGGGCAAGTCAACCAAAGTCCACACTTTGTTCTCATACATGGATCCCATCTCAGATTTCATGGCTTCAAGCCATTTTATGCGAATCTGGGCTCACCATCGCTTCTTCATAGTTCGTGGGTTCACCATGATCTAGTAGCATGACTTCCGAATAGGATTACCGTACCACTCTGGTGCGGATTTTATTCTGGTTGATCTCTGATTCAAGAACAACTTGATCTGAAGTTTCATGATCATCATCATTAACTTCCTCACTAACTGGTGTAGGTGTCACAGGAACCAATTTCTGTGATGAACTACTTTCCAATAAGGGAGCTGGTACTGTTACCTCATCAAGTTCTACTTTCCTCCCACTCACTTCTTTCGAGAGAAACTCCTTCTCTAGAAAGGATCCATTCTTGGCAACGAATGTCTTGCCTTCGGATCTGTGATAGAAGGTATACCCAATTGTCTCCTTTGGGTATCCTATGAAGACACATTTTTCCGATTTGGGTTCAAGCTTATCGTGTTGAAGCTTTTCACATAAGCATCGCAACCCCAAACTTTCGTAAAGCGACAACTTTGGTTTCTTGCCAAACCATAGTTCATAAGGTGTCGTCTCAACGGATTTTGATGGTGCCCTATTTAACGTGAATGCGGCCATCTCTAAAGCATAACCCCAAAACGATAGCGATAAATCGGTAAGAGACATCATAGATCGCACCATATCTAGTAAAGTACGATTACGACGTCCGAACACACCATTACGCTGTGGTGTTCCAGGTGGCGTGAGTTGCGAAACTATTCCGCATTGTTTCAAATGTAGACCAAACTCGTAACTCAAATATTCTCCTCCACGATCAGATCGTAGAAACTTTATTTTCTTGTTACGATGATTTTCAACTTCACTCTGAAATTCTTTGAACTTTTCAAATGTTTCAGATTTATGCTTCATTAAGTAGATATACCCGTATCTGCTTAAATCATCTGTGAAGGTGAGAAAATAACGATATCCGCCACGAGCTTCAATGTTCATCGGACCACATACATCTGTATGTATGATTTCCAACAAATCTGTCACTCTCTCCATAGAACCGGAGAACGGTGTTTTAGTCATCTTGCCCATGAGGCACGGTTCGCAAGTACCAAGTGATTCATAATCAAGTGGTTCCAAAAGTCCTGTATGGAGTTTCTTCATGCGTTTTACACCGATATGACCTAAACGGCAGTGCCACAAATAAGTTGCACTATCATTATCAACTCTGCATCTTTTGGTTTCGACATTATGAATATGTGTATCACTACTATCGAGATTTAATAAGAATAGACCACTCTTCAAGGGTGCATGACCATAAAAGATATTACTCATATAAATAGAACAACCATTATTCTCTCGATTTAAATGAATAACCGTCTCGCATCAAACATGATCCAGATATAATGTTCATGCTCAACGCCGCACCAAATAACAATTATTTAGGTCTAAAACTAATCCCGAAGGTAGATGTAGAGGTAGCGTGCCGACCGCGATCACATTGACTTTGGAACCGCTTTCCACGCAGCGCGCCGTCACCTCGTCCTTGGCCGATGCTCGCTTATTCCGTAGTCCCAGCTTCGAGTTGCAAATATTAGCAATGTAACCGAGATCAAATACCCAGGTGCTACTGCGAGCTCTAGTAAGGTACACATCAATAACATGTATATTACCTTTGTTCACCTTGCCATCCTTCTTATCCGCCAAATACTTGGGGCAGTTCCGCTTCAAAGGTCCAAATTTTGCTTGCAGAGAAGCACTCGATTGTCGAGCTTAGGTCCAGACTTGGGTTTCTTTTCTTGAGCAGCAACTTGCTTGCTGTTCTTCTTAAAGTTCCCCTTCTTCTTCCCTTTGCCCTTTTTTTTGAAACTAGTGGTCTTGTTGACCATCAACACTTGATGCTCCTTCTTGATTTCTACCTCCGCAGCTTTTAGCATTGCGAAGAGCTCGGGAAGTGTATTGTTCATCCCTTGCATATTATAGTTCATCACGAAGCTCTTGTAGCTTGGCGGCGATGATTGGAGAATTCTGTCAATGACACTATCATCCGAAGATTAACTCAGTTGAATCAAGTGATTATTATACCCGGACATTTTGAGTATATGCTCACCGATGTAACTATTCTCCTCCATCTTGCAGCTATAGAACTTATTGGAGACTTCATATCTCTCAATCCGGGCATTTGCTTGAAATATTAACTTCAACTCTGGAACATCTCATATGCTCCATGACGTTCAAAAGCGTCGTTGAAGACCCGGTTCTAAGCCGTAAAGCATGGCACATCGAACTATAGAGTAGTCATCGACTTTGCTCTGCCAGACGTTCGCAACTTCTGGCGTTGCTCCAGCAGCAGGCCTGGCACCCAGCGGTGCTTCCAGGACATAATTCTTCTGTGCAGCAATGAGGATAATCCTCAAGTTACGGACCCAGTCCGTGTAATTGCTACCATCATCTTTCAACTTTGCTTTCTCAAGGAACGCATTAAAATTCAACGGAACAACAAAGACGAGCCATCTATCTACAACAAACATAGATAAGCAAAATACTATCAGGTGCTAAGTTCATGATAATTTTAAGTTCAATTAATCATATTACTTAAGAACTCCCACTTAGACAGACATCTCTCTAGTCATCTAAGTGAACACGTGATCCAAATCAACTAAACCATAACCGATCATCACGTGAGATGGAGTAGTTTTCAATGGTGAACATCACTATGTTGATCATATCTACTATATGATTCACGCTCGACCTTTCGGTCTCCGTGTTCCGAGGCCATATCTGCATATGCTAGGCTCGTCAAGTTTAACCTGAGTATTCTGCGTGTGCAAAACTGGCTTGCACCCGTTGTAGATGGACGTAGTGCTTATCACACCTGATCATCACGTGGTGTCTTGGCACTACGAACTTTGGCAACGGTGCATACTCAGGGACAACACTTCTTGATAATTTTTAGTGAGAGATCATCTTAAAATGCTACCGTCAATCAAAGCAAGATAAGATGCATAAAGGATAAACATCACATGCAATCAATATAAGTGATATGATATGGCCATCATCATCTTGTGCTTGTGATCTCTATCTCCGAAGCACCATCATGATCACCATCGTAACCGACACGATATCTTGATCTCCATCATAGCATCGTTGTCGTCTCGCCAACTATTGCTTCTACGACTATCGCTACCGCTTAGTGATAAAGTAAAGCAATTACATGTCGTTTGCATTTCATACAATAAAGCGACAACCATATGGCTCCTGCCAGTTGCCGATAACTCGGTTACAAAACATGATCATCTCATACAATAAAATATAGCATCACGTCTTGACCATATCACATCACAACATGCCCTGCAAAAACAAGTTAGGCGTCCTCTACTTTGTTGTAGCAAGTTTTACGTGGCTGCTACGGGCTGAGCAAGAACCGTTCTTACCTACGCATCAAAACCACAACGATAGTTCGTCAAGTTAGTGCTGTTTTAACCTTCGCAAGGACCGGGCGTAGCCACACTCGATTCAGCTAAAGTGAGAGAGACAGACACCCGTCAGTCACCTTTAAGCAACGAAAGTGCTCGCAGCGGTGAAACCAGTCTCGCGTAAGCGTCTGGCGTAATGTCGGTCCGGCCGCTTCATCTCACAATACCGCTGAACCAAAGTATGACATGCTAGTAAGCGGTATGACTTGTATCGCCCACAACTCACTTGTGTTCTACTCGTGCATATAACATCAACGCATAAAACCAGGCTCGGATGCCATGTTGGGGAACGTAGTAATTTCAAAAAATTCCTACGCACACGCAAGATCATGGTGATACATAGCAACGAGAGGGAGAGTGTGTCCACCCACTCGTGAGACCGAAAGCGGAAGCGTTATGACAACGCTGATTGATGTAGTCGTGCGTCTTCACGATCCGACCGTTCCAAGTACCGAACGCACGGCACCTCCGTGTTCAAAGACACGCTCAGCTCGATGACAATCCCGGACTCCGATCCAGCAGGGTGTCGGGATGAGTTCCACAAGACGACGGCGTGGTGATGATGATGATGCTCTACCGGCGCAGGGCATCGCCTAAACTCCGCGACGATATGACCGAGGTGGAATATGATGGAGGGGGGCACCGCACACGGCTAAGGAACGATCCGTAGATCAACTTGTGTGTCCTAGGGTGCCCCCCTGCCCCCGTATATAAAGGAGCAAGGGGGGGGTGCGGCCGGCCCTAGGAGGAGGCGCACCGGAGGAGTCCTACTCCTACCGGGAGTAGGACTCCCCCTTTCCTAGTTGGATTAGGACTTGGGGGGAGGGAAAGAGGAAAGGGGGGCGCCGCCCCCCTTCCTTGTCCTATTCGGACTAGGGGGAGGGGGCGCGCGGCCTGCCCTGGCTGGCCCTCCTCTTCTCCCTCATGGCCCACTAAGGCCCATTAACCCCCGGGAGGGTTCCGGTAACCCCCCGGTGTTCCGGTGAAATCCCGATTTCACCCGGAACTATTCCGAAGTCCAAACATAGGTTTCCAATATATCAATCTTTATGTCTCGACCATTTCGAGACTCCTCGTCATGTCCGTGATCACATCCGGGACTCCGAACAAACTTCGTACATCAAAACTCATAAAACTGTCATCGTAACGTTAAGCGTGCGGACCCTACGGGTTCGAGAACTATGTAGACATGACCTAGAACTATTCTCGGTCAATAACCAATAGTGGAACCTGGATGTTCATATTGGTTCCTACATTTTCTACGAAGATCTTTATCGGTCAAACCGCATAACAACATACGTTGTTCCCTTTGTCATCGGTATGTTACTTGCCCGAGATTCGATCGTCGGTATCCAATACCTAGTTCAATCTCGTTACCGGCAAGTCTCTTTACTCGTTCGTAATACATCATTTCATAACTAACTCATTAGTTACAATGCTTGCAAGGCTTAGGTGATGAGTATTACCGAGAAGGCCCAGAGATACCTCTCCGAGCAATCGGAGTGACAAAACCTAATCTCGAATTATGCCAACTCAACATATACTTTTGGAGACACCTGTAGAGTACCTTTATAATCACCCAGTTACGTTGTGACGTTTGGTAGCACACAAAGTGTTCCTTCGGTAAACGGGAGTTGCATAATCTCATAGTTGTAGGAACTTTGTATAAGTCATGAAGAAAGCAATAGCAACATACTAAACGATCAAGTGCTAAGCTAACGGAATGGGTCAAGTCAATCACATCATTCTCCTAATGATGTGATCCCGTTAATCAAATGACAACTCATGTCTATGGTTAGGAAACATAACCATCTTCGATTAACGAGCTAGTCAAGTAGAGGCATACTAGTGACACTCTGTTTGTCTATGTATTCACACATGTATTATGTTTCCGGTTAATATAATTCTAGCATGAATAATAAACATTTATCATGATATAAGAAAATAAATAATAACTTTATTATTGCCTCTAGGGCATATTTCCTTCACTACATTCTACGGCAATCCGCTTAATTACAAATGAGCTCGAAGGAGCATCTCCGTCAAAAACGATCCCGTTCATATGCTTCCAAAGCTCCCATATTACCAATATCAACATGGCCCGAGCATCCTTGCCTCCCACAGCACCGTCCGTGTTACTCATGCACCATGCTCCCAAATTTGACGTAGAGGTAGGTGTCCAATCTGGTTTGTCCCAAGCGGCGCATACGCGCACCCACACTTCCCTCGCAAAGAAGCATTGGAGCAAGATATGGTTTATGCTTTCTTCTTCTTGGTCACAGATCGGGCACGTCTCTTGGTGATCAAGCCCTCGTCTTGCCAACCTGTCGGAAGTCCAGCATCGGTTCTGCAAGGCAAGCCAAGCAAATAAGCGACATCGAAGTGGTGCTTTGGACTTCCAAGTGAATTTCGCCGTTGGCACTGTTTCCTTTGTCCAGAACTTCTCCTTATATGCTGATCTTGTGGAGTAGGATCCACTGTCCTCCCAAGTCCACTGAATCGTGTCTACCACCTCTGGGTTTAGCTGCACCATTGCAAGCCTATCCCAAAGCCGCAGGTATTCATGAAGCATTTGTGTAGTAACCTCCGGCCCGACGTCCAGCGCCCAAGTTCCATTCGTTACACCTTGGCTGATCGTGCGATTGTCACGGACCCTTTTCCTCACTGAACCGTAGATTGTTGGTGCCAATTCCTCCAACCTGAAGCCATCCAGCCATCGATCTTCCCAGAATAAGGTGCTTTCGCCATTTCCTACCATTGCATGGGTGACTGCCTGTGATGAGGACATGAATACCATTGTTACACCCACAACCCTGCTGCTATACATACTGGACCAGTTACTAGAATTCGCGTACGCCAATTAAATTACCAGATAGTTTCGTTTCTTGGTAATGATTCTAATGTTCATGAGAATATGATGCTGCCTAAATTGGATACATTTGTTTTGCTTACAAATGAAGGGCCTACCTTGGAAAGGATGAACATTGGAACAAGAACAAGCATGGAGATGACGGCATGCGCAAGGGGAACAAGAACGGAGTTACAAGTGATGATTTCAGGACGTTGAAGCCATCATAATGAGTGCATGATGCCTTGGACGAAATATACAAGATGCTACTTCATAACTTTCGTCCAGAGGCTATTCTAGGTGCTGCGTCACCTTATTATTGGGCCAGACCCATGTAATTTCAATATACATAAGTATAGGCTATTTTTAGAGTCCCTATGTGTGGGAAAACAAGAGATAGGGTTGGTTTCGGACCCCACCACCAAGGGCCGCGAAATTCCCCCCTCTTCCTCTCCTCCATATATACAGCCCTTAGGGCACCGTTTAGATTTTGGATTTTGTTTAGATTAAAGTTCACCATAGCTGCAACTTCGCGTACTTCGTTTGTTTTCAACGACCAGACAAAGGCGTCACAGAACCCCGCCTTGATTGATAAAGCTTTGATCTTATATTCACAATATCCAGATTGCAATCTCAGTTTCTTGCTTGCCTTCGTTTGCTCGCAGGAAACAGACCCTCGTGGTCAGGTTGATCGTGCTCCAATGTGATCAATAACCTCTTGGAATGGGTTTAGCGATTATTAAGGCGCGACGTCCTCGCACGTTCATAGTCGGATCATCAAAGTCGACTTTCTCACCAAAGCGATCCATCATCTCATTGAAAGACGGGACACCTTTGTCTCTATCAGCCTGAAACAGTTGCATCGATCTTTTTGGCACTGTTATATCAAACTCCGCCCAAAGCCTAGTCCGATCGACATGTCTTAGCCATGGCCATCTTGCCTGCATGGCAATGTTGAGCCACTTCAGATTTGTGATGCCCAATCCACCCGCCCATCTTGGCGAGCAAACAACCTCCCATGCTAGGTTCAATTTATGTACATATTGTTGATCATGTTGGGGCTTAATGGATTAGGGGTTCGGACCACCGCCGCGGACGCGGCGGAGACACGAGGGCCAAATTTAGCAAAGTCCATTTGTAGACGCTCTAACGGAACCCCGTTCAGTTTCAAAGAAATTTTCATGTGAAACCCAACCTTAACATCCTACGGTTCAAGTTTGCTCATGTCGAGTGGCCCAACATGGATCAACAGCACAGATAGACTGGAAAAAGGAAGATGTAACAACAAGAGGACGGGCAATCCGCACCTGCGGCCTAGTTAGCTCTACTAGATGTCTAAAATAAAACCCAGTGACTCCAGAAGTAGTTCACAGCAAACCAAACATCCACATGCATTCCTGCCACGTGCACCACGGCACCAGGACCCCAGCTGGCAGATACATACATACATACATTCTGCTACAGACATATATACAGTGTACACAGCATGTTACGCTGCTACAAGCGTTTCTCCTACCTACATGTCACCCAACAACGGCGGCAACGGCGACGAAACCCGAAGGCGGCCCAAAATGGGACACAGGCCACCGACATCGCCAAACGCGTCGCTGCGCCGGTCGCACCACCGTCAAACGGTCATTACCACTACCACTAAAGCGTTCCAAAATACAGGGAACCGTCGACCTCACAGCGGCCGGACGCCGCCATGACCGGAGGCCCGAGGGTGGACGCTTCACTCATCCGGCACCACCTCCATGTTCTGCTCCTCATACCTCACCCCGACCAGGAACTGGATGCTCACCTGCATACAACCAGTACAGCATCGTCACCGAAGCTGATCACCCAAACACAGACACCACCGGCGACGTTTGAGTTTGGTATGACGGGCGTACCTGCTTTGGGTCGTACACGGCGAACTCGTTGTACTCGAGCGGGCCGTCCTCGTTCCCCGAGGGCACCAGCTTGCCGCAGGGCACCTTGACGTCGTCCCTCCATGTGAGGTGCTCCGATTCGTCCGTCGTCTTCCTCCCCACCCCCTTCACGCCAAGCTTCTTCTCCTCCAGGGATTTCACATCCTATATATCGTGTCCAAAACAGAAGGACAGCATCAGTAGTGAGTAACAACAGGTTTATAAACATCCTGACATATGTGGGTATACATTACACAGGGTGGGTCGAGTACCTCTGCTCCTGGTGTGCCCGTCATCTCCTTGATCTCTTTCCCCAGAGAGGCCACTGCCAAGACCAGGTATCCTTCTGGACGGTCCACCGCCGTATAGCCATAACGAGCGGCTTCAGCCGCCGCGTCTGAACAGACTATGGCTCGACCAAACTGCACCAACAGTGTACAAGATTTCAGCACGATGCTCTGCTTATCTACTGGCACAGGGATCGACCACATAACAGAAGAATTACCATGTATCCGGGCACAGGTAGATGACAAACAGCAGGCAGGAAACCTTTATGCAGATGCCTGAGCAAGTTTGAGCTCCTAGTTCCTGCGCAAAACAGGAGTCCGGCAACTTAAAACGCAAGCGCCAGTATCAGCAATCAGCAACAAATCAGCTAAACCATAAGATGCACGGACGTACCACACCAGAGAAGAACTTTGTTTGGCAGTTTCTTTATTTCTTCATAAGAAGGGAATGCACTGGATTCAACAGCATATATCCGATCCACCGATACGCCGTATACCTACAAGAGAGCAGGTCATAAGGCATAATCAACCATGGGTGGAGAAAAGCTAAAAGCATAGCAGAGTACAACATATTACCACGTCCTCAACCTTGACGGGCTCGTATGTCTTCTCTAGATACTTGACAATCATCTTGTAATCCTCTGAATCTTCAGGAACACTGTTGATTGAACACCCTAGTTTCTTGTAGCATTCGGACAGCGGATCGTCTAAGGTTGAACCAAAAACATCTCCTATGAGATGAGACGCAACATTTATATCGCGGATCGTCTCGAAACCGGAGGCCACCTGCATTCCAAACAAACCTTGAGATCATCATGAATAGGTTAACTGACTGAAGATAGTGTGAGAAGTATGGCATGCAACCGTACATTGTCAGCAATCTGTTCAAACCCCCTCATTATATACGGCCGAGTTGTGGGGAACAGGGTGAACCACTTGTTGCTTATCTCTATCCACAAAGCATCAGCAGCAGGGCCGGACTCCGGCGCTGGTTCCGCGTTTCGGATCCATTCAAGAAGCACTTCCTCCCCTGCCAATTGGAACAGTCGATGATATAGACTGACAAGTGAGGCAAACAGAGATGTTTTGAGGGCAAACCTCTCTTCAAATGGAGATCTGTAAGCATCCCGACAGGAAGGTCAGGCAGATCCTGGGCCATCTCTGTCAGAGCATACCTGTGACACAGACCAGTAGGTAGAATTTTTTACCATCTCTTGGCAAACTGATGGCCCCTAAATTTAGGAGGCTAAACTATTACATCCATCTCAATGATCCCCCAAGAAACTTTACACATGTGTTTCTCCAATTATTTCACCAGGGAGCAAGGCAGATAATTTTTCCCAAGACAAAATTAATTGGCATTTTCAACAAGCAGCACAGAAGTTAACTGATACCTGTATATTTCTTGGCCGCACAATTGCTTTAGAAGAAAAGAAATGGCAGGGTCAAGCTTGCAGTGCGCTGCTGCAGCTCCCTGCTGACGAAGTGCTGCACCTCCATGACGCACGTCGAAACCAACACCCTGCCAAGGAAAGAAAAAACAGTGATGTTTCTGGGTGTTACTCCAGAGCGTGGAATCAGAGAAGGAAGAAACTAAAAGATGTACCATGTCTAAGGGGTACATCTTCATACTCTTCTTCTCAAACTTCTTTTCTCTCTCCCATGGCTCGAACTCATTTCCAGTAACCTCCTCGAACAGACGAGCAAATTCCTTGATAGCATCATTGACACGGTTACCAAAATCCTCGACTCGTTCCTCTGCCATCTGGTCATGGCCAATTGGACCCTTCTTGTAGTAAAGGTGCAGGTGTTTTTCAGGTAGCATGATCAGCTGCATAATGCAGAACCTGCATAGATAGAACAGTTTCTAAGTGCTTGAATCAATGTACACTTCACCTCCACTCAGGCCTCGACGCATATGATAGAACACAAAAGTACATACTGGTTCATCTCAGATCCCAAGTCGCAAACTGAACATGCGCAGTTGTAGATGATGCCATCCTTCTCGAAGATACGCCCACCGTCTTTGTCCAGTTTAGAGTCCTTGTGCACCGATCTTTTGCCAGCAAGTTTCAGCTGCCCAACCAAAACAGAGCTATTGATTATCTGACTGGAGCTGCAATTATTGAAAGTGCAGAAGTTGAAGCCTTGAAGGCAACTGATTACCTCTGCAGCCAAAGTCTCGATGGCCTCCTCGCTTGGATCAAGCTTGTCCAGTGGTAGCCCTCTGCCCTCCGGAACAACATCCGATACAATATCGTAAGCAGCCAAAGGCTGGGCTTCCTTCTTCTGAATGCTATCAACTATCCACTTCTCACTCACTACAGGAGTCCCACGCTCCCTGCGCATGCATGGTCAACACATGATCAGAAAGCGTAATGTGCAGGAGTAGCACTGCTTTTAAAGTGAATATAGAAATGATCTGATTTCATATGTGCTGAACACATTTTGGAGCATGGGCCATATTGAAAGACAAGAAAGTGATCGGCAAGGGATTATTACAGAGCTTCAGCAAATCCTCCTGAGCCCCCCTTATCTCTCTCGGCTGGAGAAGCAACTACACATGTGACACCTGCAAGGCAAAGGCACATACATCAGCAATGGCAGCAGTTCATAGATGATACAACAGAAAGGATAGTACTACATGATACCCACCAAGCACAGAATTATTCACTTGCCCTCCATGGTTCAGAATCTGCTCCTTGAAATAAGCCTGGCCATTTTCAGAAGCAATAGAATCAGATATGTGCAACTCGTAACCATAATGTAGAAGGGGGTAAATGTTCAAATACTATACGTGTGAGCGTGACATCCGTCCAGACAATGCGATCATCATGCCCGAGAAGATATGGGCCTCTTCGTCCACATCACGCTTAGGGTACCCCTTCCCTTCTTGCTGCTTCAGCCACTGCAGGGGAACAAGCAAATTATTTCAGATTGTAGACCGCTCGCCAAGTGAATGCAGCACTGGTAAATAAATACTCGGAAGAGTGTGGCCTCATTACCTTGTTCACATAATCATTGTTGATTTCCTCCGGCACCTTTATAGGATCAGACCTCCTTGGAGGATTGCTGCTGCTGAAAATGCAGCTTGCCCACTCACTGTATTTACCAGTGCACTTGTACTTCCACCCCTTGCACTCAAGCTGGCCACCGCATGCTGGGCACTTCTCAAGTGGCCCGTAAAACATCATATCCTCACTGAAACCATCAAGCATGTTGTCAACATTTGGCAGAACATTTAGCATATGAGCAAATCATCAAGCATGTTGTTAACATTTCACTCAGAATGTCAAATGGATATATACCATCTTGGCACAACTGCATCTTCTGATCCGGAAGCGTCTTGCCCGTTGGCTTCGAGGATCTTGCGCATGGCCTCCACAGAGAGGTGCTCTCTTATGGCCTTGCAGAAAGCTGTGAACTCTTTCGTCGAGTTTTCCTTCCCATCTAGCTCAGACTCCCCACCTTTGAGCTTCTTGGTCTTCGTTGGTGCCTCCGGCTCGACCGGCTTCTTGTTCTTGGAGGGCCGCTCCTGTCCCCCTTCCTGCTCTTTGTGCTCTTCCTTCTGCCTTTTTGGGGCATCTTTCCCTTCTTCAGCCGCATGAGTCCGTGATCTTGTCTCGTGTACCTCCAAGGACATGAACATTTTCGTGAGCAGCATACAGACACTGGGGAAGGGAAGTGAGCCATGCATTGAACGGCTAGATTAGTGACTGTATTAGGCAGGATCCTAGATGGAGCAATATAAAAAAGTTGCAACTTGATGCATCATACACATACATCAGAAAGGGAATAACCAATTTTTCTGTGTCTTCAGTGAAGTCTACAACTCGTAGTTCTTGTAAAGTACGTCTCTCAATACGAATAGCAGAGTTTATACAGATAAGAATGACTAGTTACTGACACTATTTTTTACAACCTCAAAATTCCTGCCACATGCGGGTAATGCCTGAGGAATACGCCACATAATTTCTGAAGGATGGTAAATAACTCGAATCCATCACACATGAGGACATTTCAGAATCAGAACCACAGCAAGCTAAACTACACAAAAAGAAATGCAAGAACTCAGAGACATTTGTCATACACATACATCAGAAAGGAAATAATCAAAAAACAATTCAGTAAAATCTAAATCTAGAACTCTTGGTTCTGGTAAAGCACATCCCCTATCAATATGAATAGCAAACTTTATACAGATAGTAGTGACCAGTTACTGCCATTGTTTTTACATCCTCGAGATTCTTGCCAGATGCAGTAATGCCCATGTTCACAGTTGAAACTGGGAAATAAGTCAGACCACAAACATCACATACGAGGGCATTTCAGAATCAGAAGAACAAAGATAGGAACAAGAGGTCATCACAATTCCTGAAGGATGGTAAATAGTAGCTCCGGCCCATCACGTATGAGGGCATTTCAGAATCAGAACCATGGCAAGCTAAACTACAGAAAAAGAAATGCAAGAACTCAAGATGTCTGTCATCAGTAAGCAAACGATTCTTGTTGAACCGGAACAGGCAGCAAGAACTCGTCGGTGTGCTCGCTTGATCCACTCCAGCCATGAGCAACCAAGGATCGAACAAAAAGACGCAACCAAATCACTAGATTAGTGAGAACAACTATCACAGGCCAGGGCAATGTCAATCGGCGGTGTTAAGAGAAATGCATAGCCCGGATCAGAAGACGAGGCGGGAGAGCCGTACCATGGTGACCGGATTGCGGTGAGATGGAGGCGCCGAGAAGCATCAAGGCCTCGGGCCCGTCCTTATCCCGGGGCCTAAATAGGCGGGGCGGCGAGCAGAGCAGGGGGTAGTGGGGAGTGGGAGGAGTTTGGGTGTCGCCGCCCATGCGCTCCAGGTGTGGCCTCGCCCGCCTGTCCCCGCGACACGTCGCCTGCCGCCCGCTCTCATGCAGCCCGCTCTCGGGGAGCGCCCCAAGGGGGAAGTGGGGGATGTGGGGGGAAACCAGGAGAGACATTTGGCAGAGGACCTCGGAGGCTCGGATGAAACCGGCGGCGGTGTCCACTCTCCGATTTCTCTGCCTCGTTATTAATTTTTATAAATTTTATAAGTATACTACTTCGTCAAAAACGATTTATGGGATTAGAAGAGTATAAACTAAAATGCATGAGTGGTCACTTATCTTGTCGAAGGTGCTCTGGTCACTCTAGTGAGAAAAACGTGATTTATGTTTATGTATTCGGTCGACGCGGCACGGGGTTAACCTGGGCAAGTGCACAGCCATGCTATGTGTTTTCCGCAAAACTATTAGGACTTTTTATGGTTTTGCAAATTGTGCTCTGCCTTGCCTGTAAACTGAGAGGATTAGGAAGAACTGATCACCACGCTCGATTATGCTCTAGGCAGTGCCATATATACACTTACAGGACGGCAGCCCAGGGAGATCATGGGTGCTCCACTACTAGAGATCGTGCGCCACTAACACTGCGCAGGAGGGCGCCACGATCACACGCACGCTCTACACCGTATGCCAGCGGCTATACGTATACACATGCGATATACAAGAGCGATACAGTCTAACACCCCGCGATCGTGGCGTGGCCGCCAGCCGACGCAAAGATCGGATCGAACTCCGAGAAAACGTCCGGACGGCGAGCCTTTGGTCATGATGTCGGCGAGTTGTTGACGCGTGGGGACGTGAAGGACACGAAACTGGCCGAGGGCGACGCGGCCATGAGACGAAGAGGATGTCGAGCTCCACGTGCTTGGTCCGTCGATGATGCACGGGTTGGCCGACAAGTAGACGGCAGACACGTTGTCGCAGCATACACCGATGTCGCCTTGGTCACCGGAGCGAAGAGCTTCGCCCGAGGAGCCGGGCGGAGCCAAATGCACTCAAGAACGGCGTTGGCGGCGCCAGCTATTCGCCTCGGCGCTGGATCGCGAGACGGTTGCTGGCGCTTGGAGGACCAGGAGATGAGTGCATCGCCAAGGTAAACACAGAAGCCGGACGTGGAGCGGCGCGTGTCGGGGCAGCCGGCCCAGTCCGCGTCGGTGAACGCACGGAGATCCAGAGTGCTCGACGCGCGGAGATGAAGGCCGAGGGCACACGAGCCGCGCACGTACCGGAGCACGCGCTTGACGAGCGCGAGATGGCACTCGCGCGGGTCATGCATGTGGAGGCATATCTGCTGCACGGCGTAGGCGATCTCGGGCCGCGTGATGGTGAGGTACTGGAGAGCGCCGGCGATGCTCCGTGCAGCGGACGGTCGGTGACGCACGCCCGTCGGCCGAGGGAAGCTTGCTCTTCGTGTCAATGGGCGTCGGCGAGGGACGGCAGGTGTCCATGCCGCACGATCTAGGAGTTCTTCAACAGACCGGTGGTCTTGGGACAGAAGAACCCAGCCGAGGTGCGCGTGACACGGATCCCGAGGAAGAAGTGGAGGAGCCCAGGTCCTTCATCGCAAACTTCGCCCGGTGAGGCGCGCGATGACTTCGGTGGAGCACGGCGTGCGAGGGCCGCGGTGAAACGCGATGTCGTCGGCGTAGAGGAGGAGGAACGCCGTGTCGCCGCTGCGTGCGAAAAGTGAAGAGCGAAGAGTCCGGCGCGTGGCTGTGAAGCCAATCGAGCGAACGGCCGGGCGAAGCGGAGGAACCGAACGCGGGCGCCTGCTTCAGCCCGTACAGGGACTTGGAGAGGCGGCAGACGTGTTCTGGCTTGGCCGGGTCGACAAAGCCGGCAGGCTGCAGGCAGTAAACTTCCTCCTCCAAGGTGCCGTGAAGAAACGCGTTGGACACGTCGAGTTGGTGCACGGGCCAGCCACGCGACGCCGCCAGGTGAGCACCGTGCGGATCGACGCCCGCTTGACGACGGGGAGAATGTTTCGCCGTAGTCGATGCCGGCGTTGGCGGAAACCACGCATCGACCCAGCGTGCTTTATAGCGAACAAGCGCGCTGGCGTCGGTTTTGTGCTTGAAGATCCATTTCCCGATGATCAAGTTAGCACCGGGGCGCGCACCAGCTCCACGTACGGTTGCGGACGAGAGCGTCGTACTCATCTTGCATCGCGGCAAGCCAGTGCGGGTCGCGGACGGCAGCGCGGACGGAGCTGGGAACCGGCGAGACCGACGAGGACGTCGAGGAAGGAGATGTCGAGGCAGCGGCCGCGTCGTAGTAGCGCGGGTTGGGGCGGAAGATGCCGCGTTGAGCCCGCGTGACCATGGGCGCCGGTGGCGCGACGGGAGGTGCGCGCGGCGCCGGTGGTGAGGCGCTGTTGGTGGAGACGCCCGCGCGTCCAGTGGACGCGGAAGTGCTTGACGAAGACATGGCCGAGCCGCCCGTCGAAGAGCCCGCGGCGGGACTGGGGCTGCGCGGGGCAGCAGGCGGTGAAGACGAGCCGGTCGTGGGAGATCCGATGGTGGAGCTTGGATGTGTCGAGGGCGCGCTTGGCGCAGGCGACGACGAGGCGCCCGATGAGGATCCAACGCCTGAGCCTGAACCAGGCAAAAGCGCGGGCACACCACGGTTCCTGATCACGAGCGGGACCTGCAGGACAGGTGGCGAGGCGGGCGATGCAGGCTGCGTGGGCGAAGGAGCAGCCGGTGGTGTTGAGAAGGGAAAGACTGTTTCATGAAAGAGGACATGGCGGGAAGTCAGGACGCGGCGCGAGACCGGATCAAAGCAGCGAAAACCCCGGTGATCAGAAGGATATCCGAGGAAGACGCACGCAATAGGTATCGCGGTGTCGTCCGGCTGCATGACGGCGTCGAGGAGCTCTGGCGAAATGGTGGTGTAGAGCCAGTGCACCACAACGTGGTCCGCCATGTCCCACTCTGGATCGCCGTGACGGTGGACGGCCGCGGAGTCGACGTGGTCGCGGAGGCCGAACATGCCGACGATGGTGTCGAAGTGGCGGCGCCACTGCGTGTAGTTGCCGGCGAGGAGGTCGAGAGTGACGGGAACATGGCGGCGTATGTCAACCGTCTGCAAGATGGAGGACGGGACGGAGGGCGGGACGGAGGGCGCAGGCGCAGGGCGCACCGGAGCGGGAAGCACCGGGGCGGCAGGAACCGCAGCAATGGCAGCAGCGTCGGCGGGAGGTGGTGGTGGTGCATCGGCTAGGGGAGCGGCGTGAAGAACGCCGTCGGCGCCCGTCTTGAGAGGAAGCGAGGAGAGACGACAGGGTTGTCGTCCATGGCGGCGGAAGCAAGATCGGCGACCGGCGCAAAAGGATTGAGCTGGTCGGGGGAGTCTGATACCATGTAAACTGAGAGGATTAGGAAGAACTGATCACCACGCTCGATTATGCTCTAGGCAGTGCCATATATACACTTACAGGACGGCAGCCCAGGGAGATCATGGGTGCTCCACTACTAGAGATCGTGCGCCACTAACACTGCAGGAGGGCGCCACGATCACACGCACGCTCTACACCGTATGCCAGCGGCTATACGTATACACATGCGATATACAAGAGCAGTACAGTCTAACATTGCCGAGTTTGCATACGATCGGAGGCGGTAGGGCATGGGCGAATGATCACCGAGTGTGGATGGAGAGTCGTTGCCAAAATGCTTGTCCTCTAACCGGAAGAGGTGGTGTCTTCTTCTCGTCGACCCGTAGGTGCTCCACCTCCTTAATTACTTTTTTTTGAGGATACCACCTCCTTAATTACGGTAAGCCCAAACCTACTCAATCTCCTCTTAATACCATGTTTTTGGAGTTTTACTCCTCAAAAAGGGCTTCTTTGTCTTGACATTGTTGGTCGTTAGCGGTACAAGATGATTTAGATTAGGAAATGTGCTAATGTTTGGGCAGGGGTTTGGGGGTAGGGTTTTTGTTCCGAAAATAAATAAATTGAACATAACCTGTGAAATGATTATGATGCATGGAGATTCTACTTGAAAGTCTAGACGTCAATTATTTCTAGGTAGAGTTTAACCATGGTGGGTACTTTCTTTGGCACCGTAGTAATCAATCCTAAGTTAATGGCCATGGCATTTGGTATGACTATCTAGATAAGGATATATGAGTGTCTCTTCTAGTTGAGAACATCATGGAGGAGATTCGGTATGCCATGGTAAGGTTAAAGGTTATTACTCCCTCCGTCCCGAAAAACATGTTGCGAAGGCAATTTTAGAAAAAAACCCTTCAGTTTCTCCCGACCAAACCCGCACTCCTCGTCGTCCTCCTCCGACAGAATCCCCGATTCTTGCCGCTCCCCGCCGTCGCTTCCCGCTCCCCCGCCCTTGCTGCCTCCACTGCCCAGCTCCCCTGCTCCCCCGCTCCCTCGCCGCAGCTGACTCCTGCTCCGGTGCCGCAGCTGCCGCTCGCCTGCCTCCCCAAGCTCCCCCCTTGCTCATAAAAATCTTCGATTTCCCCAGCTTAAGCTCGACGACCCACGCGCCACCAGAGGAGGAGGGAACCGAGGTCGGCGCCCCCTGCCAATCTCCACAGCCTCCAGCGACCAACCCCATCCCCTGCCCCCTGCAACTGGTCCTGCCAGTACGCCGCGTCCGCCGCCGGTGAATGCCCTCCGCAAGGTCCTCTTCTCCGGCGCTCCTCGGCCGTCCCCGGCCCTCTGCCTGGGCGCCAGGGACGTGCTGCTCCGCGCTTGCTCCAGCCGGGGGCCGCCACCCGCGCCCGGCTCGGCCCCTTGCTCCGGCCAATCCGGTGCTGATTGGGGAGTACTGCAGAGGAATGCCGACCTGAAGTCTGTTGCGAGCTTGAGAGCGAGGGACGCATAAGGTCGACAAGCTGGTGGCCAATTTGGCCAGCCAGATTCGTGAAGGCCAAGCATGCCCAGGAGCTCGAATCTAAGTACAGTGAGAAGACGAACTCACTTGAGAATGTGATGGAGGAAAGGGAACTCATCTTCCAGAGATACAACGATGGTCTGTTATTATGCTTTCACACTCTTGCTGTTTACATGCTTTGTTATTATGGCAGAACAACATAGATGCATTTCGCTGCTTTGAACTTTCAGTTATTTAGTGCCTTCTGAACTTGCATTGTCACCAGAAATCCACAAGATGCAGCAACTAGCTGTTTATATGCTCTGTTATTGTGTATAGAACAACATATTCTCTTCTTTGACCTTTCAGTTATTTATTGTCTTCTCAACTTGCATTTTTACCAGAAACCCACAAGATGCAGCAACTAGCTCGTAGGCACTTTCGCAGATGATTATCGACGAGAATCGAAGGTCCGTTCGAGCTGGATTGCAAGATGCAGGATCTTGAGCTCAAATCCAAGAAGCTTGATGAGCTTGCTGTGCGTAGCGAATCTGACAGAAGGAATCTAGAGAAGGAGAAGGAAAAGGTACGTGCCAAATGTCTGCCGTAAAAAAAAATCATATGGATGATGGTTGATTGTTTCTGTGCTTCTTTCTAGATTACGCTAAAAGAAAAGACCACCACAAAATTGTTTCTGCATAACACTCATGTCAGTCCGTTGTGGTGAATATAGAACATGATCAAAGCAAAATATCTCAAGATGGCAACATTGGAGCAACAGAAGACCCATTTAAAATGTCCACGAAGCTTGTGGAAAAACACAAGGTTTGTGCCTTTATAACATCAAGATCTACTGAATTTTAGTGAATGTGAGATGTTTTGATCTGAACTAGCTATGTTACAACAACGACAAAATACTCGAAAGATGTTTGAGATCTTTTGATCTGAACTAGCTATGTCGAGTCTAACTGATTTGGTGCTTCTTCAAAGGTCATGTATGTTTGTTTTTTGGGCATCTGCACATCAGGCCCTAATAGTGCAACAAGTCATGGTTTTCCCTTTTGAATTGAGATATTTGACATAAAGCCTCTGTGGTCATCTCCTATCACCGATAATAGTTCTGGTCTAAATTTGGTTCGGAGAGTTGAATCCCAGTTTAAATAGAGGCTTTATTTCCTGGTACTAGGAAAAATCCTAGGTCTTGGTTGTTGTGATGCAGCTATATCTTCCTTGTGAAGTTAAGCAAAAGCAGATCAACTGCTGCTTTTTTCCTAAAGGATTCTGCAATGTCATCATATCTGAACTAAATCAAGGAAGTGCTAGATTAAATTCTCAAGCTTGAAATTTGGTTCGATTAACTCCGTACAAGGGTCTCTTTTTGGTTCAAGAGTGATTAGAAGATTATGTCTTGATGATATGGGATTAGAAAAGGCCTTGCTTGCCAAGCATACAGATTAACAAAGGCCTTGCTTGCCACTAACCTTAAAAGTATATCTTGATTGCGACATTAGCATGCCTCATTGAAATAAATCCAAATATTTTAAATTAATTCAAATAACTAAAATTAATCCAAATTAATTCAAATAACTAAAATTAATCCAAATCAATTCAAATAATTCAAATAAATCCAAATAACCTAAATTAATTCAAATAACCTAGATAATTCATTTAATCCAAATAACCCAGATTACACAAGATATACAAGGATAAGACAAGGCATACACAAGGGCATGACATAAGGGCATCTTTGTCCCCTCTTGACACAAGATTACACAAGACATACACAAGGAGCACCTGACTACATGACATAAGGGCCTCTTTGCCCCCTCTTGACTACATTCTTTCTCTGGCCACTTCTTCCCTTCCCTTTACTTTTCTTTCTTTTCCCTTCTTTAGCCAATTCTTTCCTTTCATTTTCTTTTCCTATTGCAATTTCCATTTCTTCTATAATGGCCCTAGTATCAACAACTACCCGACTGTCGCAATATACACTGATGATTTCCTTGCCAAAGATTCTCAATGCGATCCTTGTGCAAGTGGGGCAACTTATATTGATTTCCTCCTTTGTCTTTCATAACTTCAAACATAACTGCTTCTAATGTGATAAAGCTTACATGCAACTTGTCGGGATCGTAGTTCTCAATTCCTCTTCCACACCTGTGCAGTTCCTGGATGTTTGTAGGTGACCTGCAGTCGGTTAGAGACTGGAGAGAGGTATGGAAGCAGAGGTCCAAACAATTTAACTCGGGGCTATTTGGGGGCTGTTGTAGCAATCGGATGTCAAGATCAGTTTGTTCCACAGCTTCTCGAAAAGCTACATCATTGGGAAGGACATGGGGCTTTGCATTATCCTGTTGGATGAATATTGTTGCTCCCTCGTCATCGCCGTGCCACTTATCCTGAATTGCCGGATAACCTTATTGATTAGATAATCTCTGCACACGTGCCTAGTTACTTTCACCGATGTCAACACTTTTGTTCCTTTGTTCTGTTTTGACTTGTCCGCTTCGCCTCAGTCTCTTCGACGAATGCCCAAATGCCAATCTTCCCGTCGAATGTTAGCTCCCCCTCATTGTTATATCGAGGCATGGCAACAGCTGTTAGGAACATCACCTTCCCAATGCTGTGAGTGTTTGACACGGTGCGCTTCGGCTCAGGTTCTCCTGGAAGTACATAGTAACTATTCTTCACTCTCGTCATGTCAAACCACTTCTCATCGATGTGAACCATATTCGTCATTGGTTTTAACATAGCCCGAGAAGTTGAGATTGAATTTTCATCGACCATGGACATACAAAATTTCAATCTCGCAAGCTTGTTCTCTAGCTTGAGGTGAGGCTTCACGGTGCTTGTGATGCGATTGAGCTCATTCAACTGGAACCTCTTATGTAGGGTCGATCGGGCCACACCTAGAGACCGTGCCAGAGATCGAATTGTCCTTCTTTTATTTAGTGGGATTGTTGAGGTCCTCTCTAGATCCAGCTCCTTTCTCTTTCGGCCGGATCTTCCTGGCTTCTTGCTTGAGACATCTACTTCTTTGCCATCGGCAATTTGCTTTGGCTTTTTCCGAGTTCTTTCAACAGATCGTACACTTACGTCCAACAGGTTTGAGACTAGCAGCTTGTCGTGCGGTTGAATGCAGACCCATCTCTGAGCTCGATTACCAGCAAAGCGAAGTAAACACCATGCCTCTCCTTATCGACAATTCTCTTCTCTTCTCTTGAAGTATCCAATTCATAACTTCATCCTCTTCCTCTTGAGCTTCGTCCTCTTTCCCTTCATCTTCCGGAGGCATCCAATTCATATCTTCATCGCCTTCCTCTTGAGGCATCAAGTTCAAATCCATAGCTACATTCTCTGCCACTTGAGGTTCCTCCTTTTCGAGGATCCAATTCAAATTAATACCTTCATCGTCTTCCTCTTGAGGCATCAAGTTCAAATCAATGGTTTCATGTTCTTCCTCTTGAGGCATCAAGTTCAAATCCATATTCATGTGTTCCTGCCATCAATGACAAAAGATGAGTACACCATGGTACCATAACAAGAATATACACACACAAAAAGAGTATTCTAAGATCAACAACATCATTTTTCTTCAAATTTGGAGTCTATTTTGCTTATACAATCAGGATGCATAATGTTACATATGTTGAATCAAGAAGGAAAATAGATAGATTATACTTAAAGCTCATTTGTGCAAAGCAAATACTAAGGATAGAAATATTCAGTTAACTGAAATTACCAAAATTTCATGTAATCGAACAGTTTGCTCTAACTGAATTCAAATGAGGTCATATTTGTATTCTAGTTTGCCTTCAACTCATTCTTGAACAATTTACTGTATTTGTTTTCTAATTTCCATTCTCCATCTAAAATGAGATCATATTTCAAATTCAAGTAATAACAACGAGACAACACAAAAACAACAGCAGCAACACATGTTTTCATAGTACTCCATAAATGATTCATTTCCATACATGTACTCCATGTTCCTAATAATTTCCAGAGAGAAATAATTCAGGAGGTGAAGACCAGGAGTTTTGTGACCCTCCATTTAAACAGGGCAAGCCAGTACGACCTCCTCTGTATTTATTTTGTTGACATAATATATGACCTCCACTGTTCTCTTTTCACTCAAAGCTAGTACTGCAATTCTAGTCAGTTTAGTGCTTCAGTTAAACAGAGCAACATCATAAGCTATGGAAGTTTGTCTAATTGGCTTCTTCTTGTGGCTGGCAACAGTTGCTCTGCACAAAACCATACTACCCATTTACTCGAACACCCGAGCAGCTACGATTACAGTAATTAATAAGTGTGTGTACTTTCTTTTCAGCCGCTGGACGACTTGCTCGGAGCATCGGCGACTCCGCGGGCACCTCAACAAACTGCCCTTGCACCCAATGGCACCGCAAAGCCAGTTGTCCCTTTGTCCCATGGTTGTCCAAAACTTGATGATGGTTTTATCCAGCTAACCGGGTGATACTGGACAATTTTGAAAGTTTTAACATGGTTCACATATGCGGAATGAGGCTACTGTTTTATGAATGCTGCTAGTGCTACAAACCTGAATTGACATCATCTGAATTCGCTAGTGCTACAAAGTTTTAACCTGGACTGATTTATGAATGCTGCTAGTGCTACAAACCTGAATTGGCATCATCTGAATTTGCTAGTGCTACAAAGTTTTAACCTGGACTGTTTTATGAATGCTGCTAGTGCTACAACAATTTGCATCCTCTGTATTTTACAGTTTCACTCTGAATTGGCATCATCTGAATTAGCATCATCTGATATCTGAATTAATCATGCTCTCGATGAATAAGTACTGTACCTTCTACAGAGTGCGGAGGAGTAGCAGCGATAGCGACGGGCAGGATCAAGAGGAGAAGCAACACGGGCAGTCGGAGGAGGAGCAAGCAGCACGGGAAGGGGAGAAGGAGCAGCAGCAGAAGACGAGCAGATCTCCACCGGCGAGCTCCTGGTCCACCGGATTGTCGAGGCAAGCTCCGGCGATGCCGATGGGGATCGCGGCGACGCACACGCCGCTGGAGCTCCAGGAGGATGCGCGAGGCCGCGAGGAGGACGCACGCGGGGGCTCCAGGAGGATGCACGGGGGCTCCAGGAGGGAAGCGCGCGGCCTCGAGGAAGACGTGGCAGGAGATTCCGGCGAAGCCCGCAGGCAGCGGGAGGAGACCACGGCGGCGCAGGTCTGGGCTGCGGCGGCAGAGGAGGTAATTGGCGAAGGCGGCGAGAGCAGGTACTTGGCGACGGAGGAGGAGCTCAGCTGGGCTCGCCGGCCCCTGGCGAATCACGCAGCTGGTCGGCGCCGGCCCAGGCGACGGGCGGAGGAAGACGACGGGGCGGAGGGACTTGTTTGAAATGCTTTTGAAACCACGAGGGTTTTTTTGCAAAATTACCGGTGAACTACGCCCGCGACATGTTTTTTGGGACGGAGGGAGTACTTTGTATCTATACTTGTAGTCAACATGAATGGTTTAAGATAAATTAGAACTGAGGATGACACAAGAAAATGCCTTGATTTCGTGTCAATTGGGACCATTTTCAGAGTATTTATCTTGATCATGATGAGATCTTGAGGGCCATCATTTTGGATGTTGTTCTGGAGTTCCCACTAGCTTACTTGCCCCTAATTCTCAGCCCTTTGAAGCCAAGGAACAATGTCCAAAGCAAGACACACTCAAGTCAAGTAGAAGACCCTAAGGCAGAGCATGTCATCAATTCAGAAAGTGTCCCAATGCCTATATAAATTGTGTATCCAAAGCTAGATATCGACAAAATGTTCTAACCTAGAGGCCACAAAGCAAGACACACAGAGCAAGGTGGGGCATGAAGACTAGAAGTAAGAACAAGTTTGTCTTTGTCGTGGAGGAAGAAGATTCAACAAGAGGTGATAAAAATCGGATTATTGAGATCTAGATTCGGTCTAGGAAAATAGTGGATAATGATTATGACATAGCGATGGTGATGATGACGTGTATGCACATAATGTTGAAGAGGATGAAGCTGAGAAGACAAAGAAAGAATATCAAACGAGAAAGAGAAGGAGAAAGGGCACGATAAAGAAAAGACAAAATTTCCACTCATGATGACTCCGAAGGAGAGGATCATTAGGCATGAGAGTCAGATGAAGAATCCGCCCAATTAAAATTCAAAACTTCCAAAAGGAACAGAAAATATCCTAGTGTCGAACATCACACTGCCATAGTCGCGGCCATCGAAGCATGGTGAGCGACGACATTGACAACCTCTCAATGTCACTCGAAAGTGAAGATATACCCGCTGTTTTACGTCGATGTCGTGGCCCTCGCCACCTTCGGGGCAGAGCAGATCGAAACCAACATGTGCATTAGGCATCAACAAAAGTTTTGCACTACGAGATGCCAAAACTTTCAACACAACTAGCGAGCAAACTGTTTTAGTAACTGTATGCTTCTACTTCTAATAAACCCTTGGTCTCAACTAGTATTTTCTCTTGATTTCGTCATCTCTTCGCATAGTATATGAACTTAAATAATTTCTGCTATTTATTATATGCTTGCTTCCATCCTTCATTTTTTGTTGATGGACTAAGACTTGACGCATTTTGTTTTTTATTCAATGGAGATTTTGTTTTATATGAGCTAATCCAACATCACACTATACTAGTCTGCACTCTGGTGTACTATGTGAGAAATTCTGATTCGGTGGGGTATTCGGTGCTCTACGCGAGGAGTAGTACACAAATCATGCAATCCTTTTCGCTCTCAGTTTCCATCTCTGTGTCACAATCATGATTATGTTTTATATAAAAATGATTATGCTAACCATATCCAAATTCATATTGCAACAAGCCCTAAGAATGAAAGATTTCTAGTGGATCCAAAAATTGGTAAGTGGAGGTAGTGTGACCATCAAAAGTTAATGATGATGTAGGCCATTACTTTCAAACAAAAAAGGACTAGGGAGGGTGATCCCATGTCCACAATGTTATTTAACATTGTTACTAACATGTTTGATATTCTGAGTGAGTGCACCAAGCAGGACGATCAGATTGTAGGAGTAGTGGCACACCTTGTGGATGGTGGCCTCTCTATTCTGTAATATGCCGATGACACAATTTTTTTTATGGAACATGGCCTGGACAAGGCTCAAAATCTGAAACTCTTGCTTTCATCGTTTGAGAAACTGTCGGTCCCAAAATTAACTTCCATAAAAGTGAACTTTTCTGCTTTTCCAATTATGCTGACCTGTTTGGTTGCGCAGATGACCAATTCCCGATTAAATATCTGGGGATACCAATTCACTACTGGCATCTTACCATTGCGGAGTGGAAACATGTAGAGGAGCGTCTAGAGAAATGGTTGAGCAGTTGGAAAGGCAGGTTGCTCCCAGCTGGAGGACGACTGGTTTTGATTAATTCTGTCTTCATAAATATGGTTCTCTATATGCTTTCTTTTTTTCAACTCCCAAAAGGGGTCCTGCAAATGCTGGACTATTTTAGATCCAAATTATTTTGGCAAGGAGACTATGAAAAGAAAAAATATAGGCTAGCCAATGGAGCATGGTTTGTAGGACGAAAGACCAAGGTGGCCTTGGAATTTATGACCTGCAGGTCAAGAATGAGGCCCTACTTAGTAAATAGTTGTTCAAACGTCTTACGAAGGATGATGTTTGGTAAACCATGCTGCGCAAGAAGTATCTAGGCCAAAAGACAGTGTCTCGGGCCTATTGAAAACCTGATAACTCACTTTTGGGCTGGCCCTGGTGGAAAAGAAGCATCTCTTTCCCTTTGGGAATTTTCGATAAAGGACAGGTCAGATATTCGTTTTTGGGAAAGACATATGGCTAGGTAATGCCAGTCTCCGAGAACAACACCCAACCTTGTATACCATTGCTCACGATAAGAATAATACTATTGCGCAGGTGCTCAGTTCATGCCCTCCGAATATTTAGTTTAGGATGGATTTGATTATCCCGACTTATGTCATCCCATAATCTTTTATTCTGGTCGGATTCGATTAACCTGACACAAGGTTAGGATGTGTTTTGCTGGAACCTTACTACATCATGGTCTTTCACAGTAGACTCTATGTACCGTGCACTCACCCATTCTAAGGTACTTGTGAGTAATAACAAGAAAATCTGAAAGTCGGAGATTTCACTAAAATTTAAAATATTCAAGTGCTATCTTTGTAGGGGAGTTGGGTTAACCAAACACAATCTTGCACGATGAAACTGGCCAGGGAGTAAGAGCATCTCAAGCCGTTGGCCCCCCAGGGGGCGCCTAAAATCGCTGCACGAGGCGAGCCAACAGAAAAAGGGCCTGGGCGAAGTTGGTCCCCGATCGCCCGTGAGGCCGCCCAGATCTTGCATAATTTAAAAAAATGTTCGGCGAATTCATTTAAACACGGCTAAATTTCGGCCAAACTTGGCATATATTGACATGTTCGGTGGTACATAGCAAATATAACTAAAACAAAAAATCGCTGAACGCCGAGTAGTCGCCGTCATTGCTGCCATCCTCGCCGCCGTCGTCGGCAGCGGCCTTCTCCTCCTTGACGCGGCCGTCCTCGGTGGACCTCGACCGCGCCCCTAACGCAATCGGTGGCGGCGGGCGTCATCGCCGCCATCGTCCTCGACGACGACTCCTCCTACGTAGCGGCCCCGGCGGCGCTGCTTGAACCGCGCCAGGGCGGCGCGCTGGCGCTCCCTTGCCATCTTCAGCGAGTCCTTGCGCGCCAATTCCAGGGCCGCGTCATCGTCGAGCTCCGCGTCGCCATGCTCCGTCTTCACGGCGGGGAGACCCGGCTCCGTCTTCACCGGCGCGAGCCCCGACTCCGTCTTTGGCTTGACGAAGCGCGAAGGAGCCGACGAGGAGGCGCGCCGGCCGCCCTCATTGATGACGATGCCGGTGTTGTGTGTGCGCCGGCCGGGCAGCGCCGGAGCGCCGGAGGAGTGAGAAGAAGCCCGTGTGGAGGAGTGCGAGGAGGACGACAAGGAGGAGCTGAACCTCCTGGGCATCCCCCGTTGCTGAGCCTCCACCCGGTCGGCCCGACGCGCATGTCCAGCGGCGCCGGGATGTTGGCCTAGAACAGGAGCCACGACTCCTATTCGCGGAGCGAGCGGCGGCCGAAGCCGTTGGTCGCCACCTCGTCGCTGGGGAAACGCTCGGCCATCGGGAGGGGGAGAGGGAGGGCTCGGCGGCGTGCGAACGGGAGAGGGAGAGGGAGGGCACTCAGCGGCGGCGCACGGGAGAGGGAGAGCTCGGCGGCTAGGGCTGGTGTTGCCAGAAGCGAGGAAGGCCACCGACTTATATAACTGCACCACGCCCGTGTGTACGCGTGCGCGGGTGGGGAGGCGTCAGCGCGCTGCCCCGTGACGCGCCGCCCGTGAGGAATCAATGGTAAGGCTGACCGGCGGCAGCCTTGCCATTGATTCCCCGCGGGAAACCGAGGCGTTGGGGGAAGACGAGACGCGGTGTCGCTGACGCGGCTGGCCCGCGGCTCTTTCGCGCCAAAACCGCTCGGCCCGGCGCCCCCGGGCGCCCCCCAGCGTGCCGGGTTCGGCCTGGGTCCGCTGGCGCTGATTTCGGCCCAGGCCGGCGAAAATCGGGCTCCTGGGGGCGCGACTGGACCATTTTTTCGACGCCGGCGCCAAAAAATCGCCTGGGGAGGCCTTTCTGGGGGCGCGGCTGGAGATGCTCTAAGCAATGTTGCTTTTGTGCTCATGACGAGACAATCAAACACCTCCTTTTCCAATGTAAATTTGCATGTTCTACATGGTAAGTCACCCAAATAGCGTCAAATTTGTATCCACCCATAAGTGTTGCCAATATATTTGGTCATTGGCCGGACAATATACCAAATAGGTTCAAAAGCTAATAAGGATGGGAGCGTATGCCTTACTTTGGTCGCCTTGGATATGTAGAAAAGATTTGATTTTAGTGACAAAAAAGCTTATCATCTACAGGTTATTTTTCGTTGTACACACTCGCTTCGTACTGGTCTACGCTACAACGACCAAAGCACCAACCGCTGTTCAAGGCACGCTTAACGTTCGATGAAGATTTGTATTATGAGTTATGTGTTTTGGTGACCGAAGATTGTTTGGAGTTCCAGATGAGATCACGGACATGACGAGGAATCTCGAAATATTCAAGAGGTAAATATTGAGATATTGGACGATGGTATTCGGACATCGGAATAGTTCCGGAATGTTTCGGGTATTTTTCAGAGTACTGGGAGGTTACCGGAACCCCCCGGGGAAAGTAATGGGCCTCATGGGCCATAGGGGAGAGAGGAGATAGCCGACAAGGGGTGGCCACGCGCCCCCTGTTGGAACTATTCCCTAGAGGAAATAATAAAATGGTTATTATTATATTTCTTTGTTCATGATAATTGTCTATTGTTCATGCTATAATTGTATTAACTGGAAACCGTAATACATGTGTGAATGCATAGACTACAACATGTCCCTAGTGAGCCTCTAGTTGACTAGCCCTTTGATCAATAGATGGTTGTGGTTTCCTGACCATGGACATTGGATGTCGTTGATAACGGGATCACATCATTAGGAGAATGATGTGATGGATAAGACCCAATCCTAAGCATAGCACAAGACCACGTAGTTCATTTGCTAGAGCTTTTCTAATGTCAAGTATCATTTCCTTAGACCATGAGATTGTGCAACTTCCGGATACCGTAGGAATGCCTTGGGTGTATCAAACGTCACAACATAACTGGGTGGCTATAAATGTGCACTACAGGTATCTCCGAAAGTGTCTGTTGGGTTGGCATGAAACGAGACTGGGATTTGTCACTCCGTATGACGAAGAGGTATCTCTGGGCCCACTCGGTAATGCATCATCATAATGAGCTCAATGTGACTAAGGAGTTAGCCATGGGATCATGCGTTACGAAACGAGTAAAGAGACTTGCCGGTAACGAGATTGAACAAGGTATAGGGATACCGACGATCGAATCTCGGGCAAGTAACATACCGATGGACAAAGGGAATTGTATACGAGATTGATAGAATCCCCAACATCGTGGTTCATCCGATGAGATCATCATGGAACATGTGGGAGCCAATATGGGTATCCAGATCCCGCTATTGGTTATTGGCCAGAGAGGCATCTCGGTCATGTCTGCATGGTTCCCGAACACGTAGGGTCTACACACTTAAGGTTCGGTGACGCTAGAGTTGTAATGGGAATTGTATGTGGTTACCGAAAGTTTTTCGGAGTCTCGGATGAGATCCCGGACGTCACGAGGAGTTACAGAATGGTCCGGAGGTAAAGATTTATATATGGGAAGTCCTATTTTGGCCACCGGAAAATGTTCGGGATTTTTCGGTATTGTGCCAGGAAGGTTCTAGAAGGTTCCGAAGTGCGGCCCACCTGCATGGGGTGACCCACATGAACATGGGTAGTGGGGGCAAGGCCCCACACCCCTGGTCAAGGTGCACCAAGATCCCCCCTTAGAAGGAATAAGATCATATCCCGAAGGGAAAAGATCCAGATCCCTAAAAAAGGGGGGGGGGGGGATAACAATCTGTGGGATGGGAAATGATGGGATTTCTTTCCTCCCACCTTTGGCAACGCCCCAATGGACTTAGAGGGCAAGAACCAGCCCCTCCAACCCTATATATAGTGGGGAGGCACATGGGAGCTGCACCCCTTGCCCCTGGCGCATCCTCCCCCTCCAACTCCTCCTCCTCCTCCTCCGTTGAGCGTAGCGAAGCTCTGCCGGAGAACCACGAGCTCCACCATCACGCCGTCGTGTTGCCGGAGTTCTCCCTCAACTTCTCCTCTCCCCTTGCTGGATCAAGAAGGAGGAGATGTCCCCGGGCTGTATGTGTGTTGAATGCGGAGGCGCCATCCGTTCGGCGCTTGGATCGGATCTTCCGCGATTTGAATCGCCGCGAGTATGACTCCATCAACGCGTTCTTGTAACGCTTCCGCTTAGCGATCTTCAAGGGTATGAAGATGCACTCCCTCTCTCTTGTTGCTAGCATCTCCTAAATTGATCTTGGTGACACGTAGGATTTTTTTGAATTATTACTACGTTCCCCAACAGTGGTATCAGAGCTAGGTCTATGCGTAGATTCTATGCACGAGTAGAACACAAGTAGTTGCGGGTGATGATTTGTTCAATTTGCTTACCGTTACTAGTCTTATCTTGATTCGGCGACATTGCGGGATGAAGCGGCTCGGACCGACCTTACACGTACGCTTACGTGAGACAGGTTACACCGACTGACATGCACTTGTTGCATAAGGTGGCTAGCAGGTGTCTGTCTCTCCCACTTTAGTTGGATCGGATTCGATGAAGAGATTCCTTATGAAGGGTAAATAGCAATTGGCATATCACCATTGTGGCTTTTGCGTATGTAAGAAACGTTCTTGCTAGAAACCCATAGCAGCCATATAAAACATGCAACAACAATTAGAGGACGTCTAACTTGTTTTTTTGCAGGGTATGCTATGTGATGTGATATGGTCAAAAGGATGTGATGAATTATATATGTGATGTATGAGATTGATCATATTCTTTTAATAGGAATCACGACTTGCATGTCGATGAGTATGAAAACCGGCAGGAGCTGTCTTAATTTATTGTATGACCCGTTAGTCAATATAAACGCCATGTAATTACTTTACTTTTTGCTAAACGTTAGCCATAGTAGTAGAAGTAATAGTTGGCGAGACAACTTCATGAAGACACGACGATGGGGATCATGGTGTCATGCCGGTGACGATGGTGATCATGCCGCGCCTCGAAGATGGAGATCAAAGGCGCAAGATGATATTGGCCATATCATCTCACTTTATGATTTGCATGTGATGTTTATCCTGTTTACATCTTATTTGCTTAGAACGACAGTAGCATAAATAAGATGTCCCCTCACTAAAATTTCGAGAAATTTGTTCCCCCTAAGTGTGCACCATTGCGAAGGTTCGTTGTTTGGAAGCACCACGTTATGATTGGCTGTGATAGATTCTAACGTTCGAATACAACGTGTGTAAGCCAGATTTACACATGCGAAACACTTAGGTTGACTTGATGAGCCTAGCATGTACAGACATGGCCTCGGAACACAAGAGACCGAAAGGTCGAACATGAGTCGTATAGTAGACGTGATCAACATGGAGTTGTTCACCGTTGATGACTAGTACGTCTCACGTGATGATCGGACATAGCCTAGTCGGTTCAGATCATGTAACACTTGGATGACTAGAGGGATGTCTATCTGAGTGGGAGTTCATTACATAATTTGATTAAATGAACTTAATTATCATGAACTTAGTCTAAAATTGTCTTTATAGTCTATCCTGTATATCCAATGGCCCACGCTAATGTTGCCCTCAACTTCAACGCGTTCCTAAAGAAAACCAAGCTGAAAGACGATGGTAGCAACTATACGGATTGGGTCTGTAACTTGAGGATCATCCTCATAGCTGCCAACAAAGCATATGTCCTTGAAGCACCGTGATGGTTGCTGCAACTACGTCGGTATTTCCCCCAAGAGGAAGGGATGATGTAGCACAGCGATGGTAGGTATTTCCCTCAGTGATGAAACCAAGGTTATCGAAACAGTAGGAGGACCAAGCAACACAACGTAAGCAGCACCTGCACACAAACAACAACACCTCGCAACCCGACGTTTTAAAGGGGTTGTCAATCCCTTTCGGGGTACGACGCCTCAAGATATGCAAACGGAAGTGAGGTAAATTGTAATAGATTGATAGATCAAACGCCAAATAAAATAAATAGAGATAAAGTGCAGCAAGGTATTGTAACATCCCAAATTTTCAATTTGGAATGTTATACATTAGATCATCATTGCATATCATATTTTATTGCATTTTGGCTTGATCCAGAAATTCTACGCAACTCAAGGACCCTCGAAGAGAGTTGGGGATTTCATTATTTTCATATTTGAGTTTTCTCAAATTTTAAAAACAGGATCATTTGGTTTTATTTATTTTATCTTCAATTATTTCTGTTATAAAAATATGAGAGCGGGAATAAAATGAATTTTCCAAAAATGAAGAAATATTGAGGATTTAATAAAAAAATCAAATAATATTTTATTTCGGAGTTTTTGGTTTTATTTGGATTTAGGAAAATTGCATGTTTTTCAAAACTGCATTTTAGGGCCAAGAAAATGTTCATCTTGTTCTAAATATTTTATTTAGACGATGAAAATTTATTTTGGCATTTTTAGAATTTTATTTTATTTTCTAGAATTTTTCATAGTTTCAGCGGAATTTATAATAAAAAAATACCACGCGCCCGACTGGGCCGAAGGCCCAAATGAGCTGCCAAAGACCGCTGCCTTCTCACCGCTCGGGACCGAGTCCCGAGCCGGCCGTCGCTCGAAGTTCGAGGAGCACACCTCCCAAGGCGCCCCATTCCCCAAGCAAGGACGCCGCCCCCCCGCCTCCCCATAAATATCGCCCGCCGCCGCCCTCGTCACCCCGCCACCCCGACCCGCACCGCCACCGCCGATCGCGCCGCCACTGCCGTTCGCCGCTGCCGCCGCCGTCGCCTCGCCGCCCGGAGCCCCGCCGCCCGCCGGACCTCACCGGAGCCCCGATGAGGTAGCCGCCCGCCGGACCTCACCGGAGCCCCGATGAGGTAGCCGCCCGCCACCGACCCGGTTTTCTAAAGAAAACCGACTCGGTTTTTTTGGAAACCCTAGGTTTTATTTTTGTTTAGATCAGTTTTTTTATTTTTTTCCCGGTTTACTTATTTAGCGAGTGTTCGCTCGTTCTTTCGTTTTACCGGACGAGTTCACCGTTTAGTTGCAGTTAATGAACGTCCGTTCGTTAAACCATTCGTCAGTTTTTCTTTTTCTCGGATTTTCTGCGATTATTCCAGCGATTTCTGATCCGATTTTCGTTCTTGTATAACTTTTCGCTCGTTTATCGGAATCAGGCGATTCAAGTGCCTAGAGTTTCGTCTCAAAACCCTCTTTCTGTTTAACCAACTCAAACAAGTTTTTGCTACTGTAAAATTTGACTTAGGTCCAGATTAGTAAACGAAGCTTGTCTCTTTCGCTGTTTGACTTTCGTTGCTTCGTTTGATTTGATTCTTTTTGCAAACCGGAGTTCTTAAGTTGAAATTTCTCGTGAGATTCTTAATTGAGTTTTACCCATGCATTAGATGAGTAGTTATTATATGCTTGTTTGTTGTGATAGAGTACCCGGAGTGCGCCGCTTGCAACTTCGAATCGCTAGGTTTCACGGATCATCAGCAAGGCAAGAAGCACTTTGATCATACCTCTTTACTACCCAGTTTTATTGCATTAGATCAATCCTCAAACAATTGCGTGGTTAGGATCTGATTAATATGTGGGTTTTTCGGAAGTAGATGAGGTAGTACCTAATACCTGTTTTATCAAACCCTTGGGAGTTACTTCTACGTTTGCTTATAATGCCATGTTGTGCTAGTAGACGTGGATGGTGAGTTTATCCATGACAGATGTGAGATTGTTATTTAATGGTTTATTTAAGGTGGCAACTTTAACACACATCTGGGTGGATTGAGGCACCTGGGTATTCCAGCGATTGCCTGTTTTCTTTATGGACCGCCACCCAGGCTCAAAGGGATCATGAGATTATTCATGCTAGAAACTTCCGTGTGCAGCCACAAGCTACTATGGGCTCTAGCATAGTTGATTAAGTCGTGCGAACTCTTACAGTGGTAGACTAGCAGATGTAGGGGAAAGTAGGTGTAACTGTCTACCCGATCGTAAGGTGCTAGCGCTTCTGAAAGACTATGTCTCGATCATCCGTTTCTCAAACACCTTGTAGTGCGAGAAATCCACGAAGGAGATCGAGTCTTGTGGGGAGAAGTGCGCAAACCTCTGTAGAGTGTATAAACTAATCATGGTTAGCCGTGTCCCCAGTTATGGACGTTTTGAGTATCTAGTTCTTGGATTATCATGTGAATCTCATCATGTTACTTTAATTTAATTTGTTGGGTTTAATGATAATGTTTAATTGGGATTGAGAGGATGTTTATCTTCTCAATGTTTAACAACCACCATGATAGTTAAATAAAATTTATTCCTTTGCAGTAGGAAAAATTGGCTTTATGCAAAACTGTAACCACAGAGCTTTCCACCAGCCATATATGCATGTAGTATAGCATATTTCTGTTCATTACGCTCTATGTGTTACATTGCCAGCATATTCCATGTGTTGACCCGTTTTTCGGGCTGCAACGTTCATGTTGCAGACTTTTCAGAGGACGAGTAAGGTGCCTTAGGTCGTGGTCTTATACTCAGTGATGCCGTTGGAGTTGATGGAGTCACTTATCTTCCAAGACTTCCGCTGTTATCGTTATTAGATGGCCTTAAGCCATATTTATTGTAATACGTTTTCTTTTGAGACATTCGATGTCATAAGTGTGTGATTGCTACTCTGTTATAAATCCTTCAAGTACCGTGTGTGTCAGCATTACTGATCCAGGGATGACACTAAAGCACAGAGATTAGACTGTTTGAGGTCTGGTCGCTACAAGATGGTATCAGAGCCCACGCTGACTATAGGACACGACCACTAAGCTAAAAGCCCTAGATCACTACTCACTTTTCTCATTTCTGACTCCTCATCTTTTCTACTCTTTTTGGATGGCGGATGCAAGGAACAAGTTCACGCAACCGGATGAAGATACACCCTTTGGACGCCACTTGAAGGAAGTCACTAGATACCTGAACATCGGAGTACCAAGCTTCACCGGAACCTACATCGCCACTTTATCTGAAGAGGAGCGTTGGATGATTCAAGTTCAAATTCCAGGAAGGACGTTCATGCCCGTCACTGAGCCCATAGAGTTTTCCTTCGATGCACCAACCTGGAGTCTAGGAAAAAGCATGGCAGCCCACATCACCATGGGACGCATTGGAGAAGTTTACCACAAGGATCTCAATGATACTATCTACCAGATTCGTGGGCGCTGAGATGAGCAATGGGAGATGATCAGCACCAGGAAGGATAGGTCAATTGCAGCATTCATTCAGGAGTTGAACCAACACATTCGTCGCCAGAAGAACCAGATGTGCGCAGGCATGATAGATCTGAAGAAGGCCATGACCAAGATCACGGAACTGGAGAAAGAACTCAAGTCTACACGCGATGGATATGAGGAGGAAATAGCAACGCTTGTGGATAAGAATGATGATCTGAAGAAGAAGCTAAAAGTATTCATGGGATTTCCCGCGACTGGAGGAGAAGACGATGATTGTACTTTCCCGGAGAATTACATCATCATCGACGACACCGACTCGGACCCATACGATAGCGATGATGACTATGTTGATGAAGCTGGAGCAGATATCATGGAGTCTTCAATGGAGCAGTTTTTCTAGTCGACCACCGTAACAGTAGTAGTATCTCCCCATGAATCTAGTATAGTCCGAGCACTTTTGTAACGATAGTTAGACCATTGTATGCCCTTGTTTGAATTGAATGAAGTGATATTGTTTGCATTTGTCTCATGTGCATATGGGTAGTGAATTTTCTCTCTAGACCTCATTCTATTCTATTTTTCTCATCTTTTCTAAAACCCTCAGATGCCTCCGAGACGTGACAATGGATTTGCTTTCCCACCGGAGCTCACTCAGTTGATCCAGCAGCAGAATGCATTGACGCAGTTACTAGTCCGTAATCGTAATCGTGAAAAACAACAACAACAACAACAACCCACCACCTCCACCACCTGTTGATCACTTAACCCGTTTCCTTAGACTGAATCCGCCAGTGTTCTCCAGTAGCACCGAGCCGATAGTTGCAGATGATTGGCTCCGCAAGACAGGACGGGAGTTGACCACTGCAGGATGCACAGATGCGGAAAAGGTGCATTTTACCGCACATCAGCTTGATGGCCCCGCAGCATCATGGTGGGAGAATTTCACAGCTACTTATCCTATGGACACGGTCACATGGGATCAGTTTCAGTAGGCTTTCCGTACTGCCCATGTTTCCGCAGGAGCTATGGCCATGAAGAAGCGTGAGTTTCACAACTTGCACCAAGGAGGACGTACTGTAGGCCAGTATGTGGATGACTTTAGTAAGTTAGCACGTTATGCCCCAAATGACGTTTCTACAGATGCAGCTAAGCAGGAGAAGTTTCTGGAAGGACTGAATGATGAGCTGAGCATGCAGTTGATGGTAGCAACTTTCAATAACTACCAGGAGTTGGTAGATCGTGCTCTCATGATTGAAGGGAAGCAGCAACAGATTGACAAGCGCAAGAGGAAGTATGGACAAGTGAAGTACAATTCTGGAGCTCAGCAGAAGCCACGTTTTACCCCGAAATCGGGAGGACATTTTCAGCATACCCATGGAGGAGGGAGTTCGCACAATCATAATGGCCCCAAGAATGGTAACGGGAATGGAGGAAGCAACGGTCAGAACCGTACCAACCCATCAACCCCAGCCAAGAGAGACCTGAGCGAAGTCACTTGCTATAAGTGTCAGAAGACTGGACATTATGCCAATGAATGTCCTGAACCCAGAATGGAAATGGCAATGGAAGCTCTGGGAAGAAGCCGAACCCTTTTAACAGGGGACAGGTGAACCACGTTAACATGGAGGAGGTTGAAGCCCAACCAGATGCAGTAATAGGTAAGTTTTTGGTTAAGTCATTTACTGCAATCGTTCTTTTTGATACTGGTGCATCGCATTCATACATATCAAGGGGATTTGTGGATAAGTATAAACTGCCTACCAAGGTTCTTAGAACACCTATGTTAGTAAGCTCACCGGGAGCAGAGTATATGGCCAGTCAAGGATGTTTTCAAGTGCCATTGAGTATAGGCAGACATGTTTTCCCCTCGGATTTAATCATTCTGGAATCGCAAGGTTTGGATGTGATTCTGGGTATGGATTGTCTATCGATGTATGGAGGAAACATCGATTGCGCCAGTAAGTCGATTTTGCTTACCACCCCAGAAGGGAGAAGGATCAAGTATGTATCACGGCATGAGCAGAAGATGACACAAGTAAATTCCTTATCAGGAGTTGTGCAGGAGGAAGTACCAGTGGTGAAGGATTTCCCTGATGTATTTCCAGAGGAGTTGCCAGGCATGCCACCAGATAGTGACATTGAGTTTTTGATTGAGCTTTTGCCAGGCACAGGGCCGATATCTAAGAGACCGTACAGGATGCCCGCACAAGATTTGGAGGAAATTAAGAAACATATTAAGGAGTTACTGGATAAAGGCTATATTCGCCCAAGTTCTTCACCTTGGGGATCTCCAGTGCTTCTAGTGGAGAAGAAGGATGGATCATTGAGGATGGTTGTTGATTATCGAGGATTGAATGAAGTAACAATCAAGAACAAGTACCCGTCGCCGATGGTCAATGATTTGTTTGACCAATTGCAAGGAAGCTAAGGTATTTTCCAAGATCAATCTGCGATCAGGATACCATCAGTTGAAGATCCGAGAGCAGGATATACCTAAGACGGCTTTTACCACCAGGTACGGGCTGTATGAGTATACCGTTATGTCATTTGGTCTAACTAACGCACCTGCCTATTTCATGAACATGATGAACAAGGTGTTTATGGAGTTTCTGGATAAGTTCGTCGTGGTGTTCATTGATGATATTTTGGTATATTCAAAGAATGAAGAAGAGCATAAGGAGCATTTGCGTTTGGTACTGGAGAAGCTCAGAGAACATCAGTTATATGCCAAATTCAGCAAATGTGAGTTTTGGTTGAAGGAAGTTGGATTCCTCGGGCATGTTATATCCGGAGAAGGAATAGCAGTAGATCCCACCAAAGTTGTCACTGTGACAAATTGGGTAGCACCAACAACTGTTGGAGAGATCCGGAGTTTTCTTGGACTTGCAGGGTACTACCGGAGATTCATTGAGAATTCCTCAAAGATTGCAAAGCCCATGACGGAGTTGTTGAAGAAGGACACCAAGTTTAAATGGACTAAGGATTGTGAGGCCAGTTTCCAGGAATTGAAGAAACGTTTGGTTACATCGCTAGTTTTGATTCTGCCAGATCAGCGCAAGGATTATGAGGTGTATTGCGACGCTTCTCGTCGAGGACTTGGAGCAGTTCTTATGCAGGAGGGAAGAGTTGTTTCATATGCCTCACGCCAGCTTAAGCCCCATGAGTTGAATTATGCCACACATGACTTGGAGTTAGCAGCCTAGTGCACGCATTGAAGACTTGGAGACATTTTCTCATCGGAAACCATTGTGAGGTGTATATCACAAGAGTTTGAAGTACTTCTTCACACTGAAAGAGTTGAATCTCAGGCAAAGGAGATGGTTGGAGCTCATCAAGGATTATGATATGAGATTACACTATCATCCCGGAAAGGCTAACGTAGTACTGATGCGTTGAGCCGCAAGAGCCATGTCAACACACTCTTGACTGGAGAATTACCAAGGGAGTTAGCCGAGGATCTTCGTGAGCTATGTTTGGAGATAGTTCCGAGAGGCTATGTAGCAGCATTGGAGATTCAATCTACTTTGATGGATAAGATCAGAGAAGCTCAGAAGACTGGCAAGGAGATTGCCTCTATAAAGGAGAAGATGAGCAAAGGAAAAGCTAAGGGATTTCGTGAGGATGAGCACGATACCTTATGGTTTTAGGACCGCGTTTATGTGCCTAATGATCCGGAGATCAGGAAGTTGATTCTGCAAGAGGCCCATGATTCACCGTACTCGATTCACCCAGGAAATACCAAGATGCATTTGGATTTGAAAGACACATTCTGGTGGAACGGAATGAAGAAGGATATTGCAGAATATGTAGCAGTTTGTGATGTATGTCAGAGAGTGAAGGCGAGCATCGTGGCTGCCAGGATTGTTACAGCCATTGCCGATACCCGAGTGGAAGTGGGATAAGCTAGGCATGGATTTTATCACTGGATTGCCCAGGACTCGTTCAGGCTATGACTCGATTTGGGTTGTAGTTGATCGTTTGACGAAGGTAGCTCATTTCATCCCAGTGAAGACCAATTACACCAGTGCTAAGTTGGCAAAGATATGCATGACCAGGATCGTATGTATGCATGGAGTTCCGAGGAGCATTGTATCAGATGGAGGAACCCATTTTACCTCAAAATTCTGGAATCAGTTGCACGAAACATTGGGTACCAGGCTAGAGTTCAGTACAGCCTTTCATCCGCAGACGGATGGACAGACCGAGAGAGTCAATCAGATTTTGGAGGATATGCTGAGAGCTTGTGCGCTAGATTGTGGATCTAGTTGGGACGACAATTTGCCATATGCAGAGTTCTCTTACAACAACAGTTATCAATCCAGTTTGAAGATGGCCCCTTTCGAAGCTTTGTACGGAAGGAGCCCCGTTGTTGTGGGATGAAGTTGGAGACCGCCAGTTGTTTGGACCAGATTTGATTAAGGAGTCTGAACAGAAGGTGAAGTTGATTCGCGATAGGCTCAAGGTAGCCCAGTCCAGGCAGAAGAGCTATGCAGATTCTAAACGCAAGGAGACAGTTTACGAAGTCGGAGACAGAGTTTATCTTCGTGTATCTCCACTTCGAGGAGTTAAGCGCTTTGGAGTTAAGGGAAAGTTAGCGCCACGTTTTGTGGGACCACACAAAGTATTGGAGTGCATGGGAGAAGTTGCTTACAAGTTGGAATTGCTCGAAGGATTGTCAGGAGTTCAGGATGTGTTCCACGTTTCCCAGTTGAAGAAGTGCCACGCAGAGATGGCTGATATACCGCTGAGAGATACAGTGCCGCTAGAAGCGATTCAGTTGGATAGTGATTTAACTTACGAGGAGAAACCAGTCAAAATTCTCGAGTATACCAGCCGGGTCACCCGCAGCAAGGTTATCAAGTTTTGTAAAGTTCAGTGGAGCCACCACACCGAGGATGAAGCCACCTGGGAGTGAGAGGAAGATCTGCTGAAGGACCACCCTCACCTATTTTCTAGCCAACCCGAATCTCGAGGGCGAGATTCATCTTAAGGGGGGTAGGTTTGTAGCATCCCAAATTTTCAATTTGGAATGTTATACATTAGATCATCATTGCATATCATATTTTATTGCATTTTGGCTTGATCCAGAAATTCTACGCAACTCAAGGACCCTCGGAGAGAGTTGGGATTTCATTATTTTCATATTTGAGTTTTCTCAAATTTTGAAAACAGGATCATTTGGTTTTATTTATTTTATCTTCAATTATTTCTGCTATAAAAATATGAGAGCGGGAATAAAATGACTTTCCCAAAAATAAATAAATATTGAGGATTTAATAAAAAAATCAAATAATATTTTATTTCGGAGTTTTTGGTTTTATTTGGATTTAGGAAAATTGCACGTTTTTCAAAACTGCATTTTAGGGCCAAGAAAATGTTCATCTTGTTCTAAATATTTTATTTAGACGATGAAAATTTATTTTGGCATTTTTAGAATTTTATTTTATTTTATAGAATTTTTCTTAGGTTCGGCAGAATTTATAAAAATATCATATACCTGATCGGGTCAAGGCCCACCAGCCACGCCATCTCCTGACTTGGGACCGGAGTCCCGAGCGAAGCCGCCGCCGCCGCCCGAGTTCGGGAGGAGCACGCCTCCCAAGGCGCCCCATTCCCCAAGCAAGGACGCCTCCCCATAAATATCGCCTACGCCTCGTCACCCCGCCACCCGACCAAGACCACATCACGATCGCGCCGCCATCATCACGCTGCCACCGCCTCGCCGCCCGAGCCGCCGCACGGACTCCGCCGAGCCACCGGACCTCATCGGAGCCCCGACGAGGTAGCCGCTCGCCACTGCCTCGGTTTTCTAAAGAAAACCGACTTGTTTTTTGGAAACCCTAGGTTTTATTTTTGTTTAGATCGGTTTTTTATTTTTTTCCCGGTTTAATTATTTAGCGAGCGTTCGCTCGTTCGTTCGTTTTAACGGACGAGTTCACCGTTTAGTTGTAGTTAGCGAACGCCCATTCGTTATACCGTTTGTCAGCTTTTCTTTTTCTTGTATTTTCCGCGATCATTCCAGATCATGATTTCTGATCCGATTTTCGTTCTAGTATAACTTTTCGCTCGTTTATCGGAATCAGGCGATTCAAGCGCCTAGAGTTTCGTCTCGAAATCCTCTTTCCGTTTAACCAACTCAAACAAGTTTTTGCTTCTGTAAAATTTTACTTAGGTCTATATTAGTAAACGAAGCTTGTTTCTTTCGCTGTTTGACTTTCGTTGCTTCGTTTGATTTGATTCTTTTTGCAAACCGGAGTTCTTAAGTTGAACTTTCTGGTTAGATTCTTACTTGAGTTTTACCCGTGCATTAAATGAGTACTTATTGTATGCTTGTTTGTTGCGATAGAGTACCCGGAGTGCGTCGCTTGCTACTTCAAATCGCTAGGTTTCACGGATCATCAGCAAGGGAAGAAACACTTTGATCATACCTCTTTACTACCCAGTTTTATTGCATTAGATCAATCCTCAAACAATTGCATGGTTAGGATCTGATTAATATGTGGGTTTTTGGGAAGTAGATGAGGTAGTACCTAATACCTGTTTTATTATCAAACCCTTGGGAGTTACTTCTACGTTTGCTATAATGCCATGCTATGCTAGTAGACGTGGATTAGGTGAGTGTATCCATGATAGATGTGAGATTGTTATTTAATGGTTTATTTAAGGTGGCAACTTTAACACACATCTGGGTGGATTGAGGCACCTGGGTATTCCAAATGATTACTGTTTTCTTTATGGACCGCCACCCAGGCTCAAAGGGATCATGAGATTATTCATGCTAGAAACTTCCGTGTGCAGCCACAAGCTACTATGGGCTCTAGCATAGTTGATTAAGTCGTGCGAACTCTTACAGTGGTAGACTAGCAGATGTAGGGGAAAGTAGGTGTTTCTACCCGATCGTAAGGTGCTAGCGCTTCTGAAAGACTATGTCTCGGTCATCCGTTTCTCAAAAACCTTGTAGTGCGAGAAATCCACGGAGGAGATCGAGTCTTGTGGGGAAAAGTGCGCAAACCTCTGCAGAGTGTATAAACTAATCATGGTTAGCCGTGTCCCCGGTTATGGATGTTTTGAGTATCTAGTTCTTGGATTATCATGTGAATCTCATCATGTTACTTTAATTTAATTTGTTGGGTTTAAGGATAATGTTTAATTGGGATTGAGAGGATGTTTATCTTCTCAATGTTTAACAACCACCAGATAGTTAAATAAAATTTATTCCTTTGTAGTAGGAAAAAATTGGCTTTATGCAAAACTGTAACCATAGAGCTTTCCACCAGCCAGATATGCATGTAGTATAGCATATTTCTGTTCATTACTCTCTATGTGTTACATTGCCAGCATATTCCATGTGCTGACCCGTTTTTCGGGCTGCAACATTCATGTTGCAGACTTTTCAGACGGCGAGTAAGGTGCCTTAGGTCGTGGTCTCATACTCAGTGATGCCGTTGGAGTTGATGGACTCACTTATCTTCCAAGACTTCCGCTGTTATCGTTACTAGATGGCCTTAAGCCATATTTATTGTAACAAGTTCTCTTTTGAGACATTTGATGTAATAAGTGTGTGATTTCTACTCTATTATAAATCCTTCAAGTATTGTGCGTGTCAGCATTACTGATCCAGGGATGACACTAAAGCACAGAGATCAGACTGTTTGAGGTCTGATCCAGGGATGACACTAAAGCACAGAGATCAGACTGTTTGAGGTCTGGTCGCTACAAGTATTTTTGTATTTTTTGGTTTAATAGATCTGAATAAAAACACAAAGGAAAAGTAGATCACAAGGCAAATAAAATAGAAACAAGACCCGGGGCCCGTAGGTTTCACTAGTGGCTTCTCTTGAGAAAAATAGCAAACGGTGGGTAAACAAATTACTGTTGGGCAATTGATAGAACTTCAAATAATTATGATGATATCCAGGCAATGATCATTACATAGGCATCACATCCAAGATTTGTAGACCGACTCCTGCCTGCATCTACTACTATTACTCCACACATCGACCGCTATCCAGCATGCATCTAGTGTATTAAGTTCATGGAAAAATGGAGTAATGCAATAAGAACGATGACATGATATAGACAAGATCCTTTATCTATTGCGGTAGATAGGGATCCCATCTTTTTATCCTTAGTAGCAATGATACATACGTGTCGGTTCCCTTTCTGTCACTGGGATCAAGCACCGTAAGATCGAACCCACTATTGGGCACCTCTTCCCATTGCAAGATAAATAAATCAACTTGGCCAAACAAAACCCAAATATCGGAGAAGAAATACGAGGCTATAAGAGATCAAAGAAACTCAAATAACTTTCATGGATATAAAAAGATATAACTGATCATAAACTCGAAGTTCATCGGATCCCAACAAACACACCGCAAAAAGAGTTACATCATATGGATCTCCAAGAGACTATTGTTTGAGAATTCAGCGAGAGAGAGAGAGAGACAAAGCCATCTAGCTACTAACTATGGATCTGAAGGTCTACAAAGAACTACTCATGCATCATCGGAGAGGCACCAATGGAAGTGGTGAACCCTCCGTGATGGTGTCTAGATTGGATCCGTGGTTACTGGACTCAAGGCGGCTGGATGAATATTTCAGACGCTTCTAGGGTTCTCGTATTTTTGGGGTATTTATAGAGCAAAGAGGCGGTCCGGGGCACCCGAGGTGGGCACAACCCACCGAGCGCGCCTGGCCTCTGGCGCGCCTGGTGGGTTGTCCCCTCCTCGGGACTCCCCCAGGTGCAACCAGGGCCCATCTTCTTCCTTCTGGCCCATAAAAAATCTCCGTAAAGTTTCGTGGCATTTGGACTCCGTCTGATATTGATTTCCTGTGATGTAAAAAACATAGAAAAAACAGCAACTTGCACTTGGCACTATGTCAATAGGTTAGTACCAAAAAATGATATAAAATGACTATAAAATGATTATAGAACATCCAGGATTGATTATAAAACATCATGGAACAATCAAAAATTATAGATACGTTGGAGACGTATCACACCGCTAGGTGACACACCCATTTTCCAAGCAACTCAAGATGTCATGAATGCCTGGGAGTCGCGTACTAATGATTACTCCCTGGTTCAGTGCGACATGCTTTACAGCTTAGAACCGGGGCTCCAAAAGAGTTTTGAGCAACACGGAGCATATGAGATGTTCCAAGAGCTGAAAATGGTTTCCAAGCTCATGCCCGGGTTGAGAGATATGAAGTATCCGACAAGTTCTACAGTTGTAAGATGGAGGAGAATAGTTCTATCAGCGAGCATATACTCAAAATGTCTGGGTTGCACAACCGCTTGTCTCAACTTGGAGTTAATCTTCTAGATGACTCGGTCATTGACAGAATCTTCCAGTCGCTTCCACCTAGCTACAAGAGCTTTGTGATGAACTACAATATGCAAGGGATGGAGAAGTCCATTCCTAAGTTATATTCAATGCTGAAATCAACGGTGGTGGAAATCAAAAAGGAACGTGAAGTGTTGATGTTGAATAAGACCACTAGTTTCAACAAAGGCAATGGAAAGAAGAACTTCAAGAAGGACGGCAAGGGAGTTGCTATGCCCGGTAAGTCAGTTGCTGGGAAGAAGAAGCCAAAGAATGGACCCAAGCCTGAGACTGAGTGCTTTTATTGCAAGGGAAATGGTCACTGGAAGCGGAACTGCCCCAAGTACTTAGCGGATAAGAAGGCCGGCAATGCCAAAGGTATATATGATATACATGTTATTGATGTGTACCTTACCAGCGCTCGTAGTAGCTCCTGGGTATTTGATGCCGGTGCGGTTGCTCACATTTGTAACTCAAAGTAGGAGCTGCGGAATAAAGCGGAGACTGGTGAAGGATGAGGTGATGATGCACGTCAGGAATGGTTCCAAGGTCGATGTGATCGCCGTCGGCATGCTACCTCTACATCTACCTTCGGGATTAGTTTTAAACCTCAATAATTATTATTTAGTGCCAGCTTTGAGTATGAACATTGTATATGGATCTCGTTTAATGCGAGATGGCTACGCATTTAAATACGAGAATAATGGTTGTTCTATTTATATGAGAGATATGTTTTATAGTCATGCCCCGCTGGTCAATGGTTTATTTTTATTGAATCTCGAACGTGATGTTACACATATTCATAGTGTGAATGCCAAAAGATGTAAGGTTGATAATGATAGTCCCACATACTTGTGGCATCGCCGCTTGGTCACATTGGTGTCAACGCATGAAGAAACTCCATGCAGATGGACTTTTGGAGTGTCTTGCTTATGAATCTTTTGACACGTGCGAACCATGCCTCATGGGAAAAATGACCAAGACTCCATTCTCCGGAACAATGGAGCGAGCAACCAACTTGTTGGAAATAATACATACTGATGTATGCGGTCCAATGAGCGTTGAGCCTTGCGGTGGCTATCGTTATGTTCTCACCCTCACTGATGACTTGAGTAGATATGGGTATGTCTACTTAATGAAACACAAGTCTGAGACCTTTGAAAAGTTCAAGGAATTTCAGAGCAAGGTAGAGAATCAACATGATAGGAAAATAAAGTTCTACGACCAGATCGTGGAGGAGATTATTTGAGTCACGTGTTTGGCACACACTTAAGGAAATGTGGAATTGTTTCACAACTCACGCCGCCTGGAACACCTCAGCGTAATGGTGTGTCCGAATGTCGTAATCGCACTCTGTTGGATATGGTGCGATCTATGATGTCTCTTACCGATCTACCACTATCATTTTGGGGTTATGCTTTAGAGACTGCCGCATTCACCTTAAATAGGGTACCGTATAAATCCGTTGGGACGACACCGTATGAATTATGGTTTGGGAAGAAACCTAAGCTACCGTTTCTGAAAGTTTGGGGATGTGATGCTTATGTCAAGAAACTTCAACCTGAAAAGCTCGAACCCAAATCGGAAAAAATGCGTCTTCATAGGATACCCTAAGGAAACTATTGTGTATACCTTCTACCTCAGATCCGAAGGCAAGATCTTTGTTGCCAAGAATGGATCCTTTCTGGAGAAAGAGTTTCTCCGAAAGAAGTAAGTGGGAGGAAAGTAGAACTTGATGAGGTAGCCCCTCTTGAACCAGAGAATAGCGCAGCACAGGAAGATGTTTCTGTGGTGCCTGCACCGACTAGAGAGGAAGTTAATGATGATGATCATGAAACTTCGGATCAAGTTACTACTGAACTTCGTAGGTCCACAAGGACGTGTTCCGCACCAGAGTGGTACGGCAACCCTGCCCTGGAAATCATGTCGTTAGACAACAGTGAACCTTCGAACTATGAAGAAGCGATGGCGGGCCCGGATTCCAACAAATGGCTTGAAGCCATGAAATCCGAGATAGGATCCATGTATGAAAACAAAGTATGGACTTTGACGGACTTGCCCGATGATCGGCAAGCCATAGAGAATAAGTGGATCTTTAAGAAGAAGACTGACGCGGATGGTAATGTGAACGTCTATAATGCTCGGCTTGTCGCTAAGGGTTATCGAGATGTTCAAGGGGTTGACTATGATGAGACCTTCTCACCTGTAGCGAAGCTAAAGTCCGTCCGAATCATGTTAGCAATTGCCGCATTCTATGATTATGAGATCTAGCAAATGGATGCCAAAACGACATTCCTTAACGGTTTCCTAAAGTAAGAATTGTATATGATGCAGCCGGAAGGTTTTGTCGATCCTAAGAATGCTGACAAGGTATGCAAGCTCCAGCACTCCATCTATGGGCTGGTGCAAGCATCTCGGAGTTGGAACATTCGCTTTGATGAAATGATCAAAGCGTTTGGGTTTATATAGACTTATGGAGAAGCCTGTATTTACAAGAAAGCGAGTGGGAGCTCTGTAGCATTTCTCATATTATATGTGGATGACATACTGTTGATCGGAAATGATATAGAACTTTTGGAAAGCATAAAGGAATACTTGAATAAGTGTTTTTCAATGAAGGACCTTGGAGAAGCTGCTTACATATTAGGCATCAAGATCTATAGAGATAGATCGAGACGCCTCATTGGTCTTTCCCAAAGCACATACATTGACAAGATATTGAAGAAGTTCAATATGGATCAGTCCAAGAAGGGGTTCTTGCCTGTATTGCAAGGTGTGAAATTGAGCGCAACTCAATGCCCGACCTCGGCAGAAGATAGAGAAAAGATGAGCATCATCCCCTATGCCTCAGCCATATGCTCTATTATGTATGCCATGCTGTGTACCAGACCTGATATGAACCTTGCCGTAAGTTTGGTAGGGAGGTACCAAAGTGATCCCGGTATGGAACACTGGACGACAGTCAAGAGTATCCTGAAGTACCTGAAAAGGACTAAGGATATGTTTCTTGTTTATGGAGGTGATGAAGAGCACGTCGTAAAGGGTTACGTTGATGCTAGCTTCGACACAGATCTGGATGACTCCAAGTCACAAACCGGATACGTGTACATTTTGAATGGTGGGGTAGTCAGCTGGTGTAGTTGCAAGCAAAGCGTCGTGGCGGGATCTACATGTGAAGCGGAGTACATAGCTACCTCGGAGGCAGCACAAGAAGCAGTCTGGATGAAGGAGTTTATCACTGACCTAGGAGTGATTCCCAATGCGTCGGGCCCGATGACTCTCTTCCGCGACAACACTCGAGCTAGTGCCCTTGCCAAGGAGCCCAGGTTTCACAAGAAGACCAGGCACATCAAGCGTCGCTTCAACTCCATTCGTGAATATATTCAAGATGGAGACATAGATATTTGTAAAGTGCATACGGATCTGAATGTCGCAGATTCGTTGACTAAACCTCTTCCACGAGAAAAACATGATCAGCACCAGAACTCTATGGGTGTTCGATTCATCATAATGTAACTAGATTAATGACTCTAGTGCAAGTGGGAGACTGTTGGAAATATGCCCTAGAGGCAATAATAAAATGGTTATTATTATATTTCATTGTTCATGATAATTGTCTATTGTTCATGCTATAATTGTATTAACCGGAAACCGTAATACATGTGTGAATGCATAGACTCAACATGTCCCTAGTGATCCTCTAGTTGACTAGCTCGTTGATCAATAGATGGTTGTGGTTTCCTGACCATGGATATTGGATGTCATTAATAATGGGATCACATCATTAGGAGAATGATGTGATGGACAAGACCCAATCCTAAGCATAGCACAAGATCGCGCAGTTCGTTTGCTAGAGCTTCTCTAATGTCAAGTACTATTTCCTTAGACCACGAATTGTGCAACTCCCGGATACCGTAGGAATGCTTTGGGTGTATCAAACGTCACAACATAACTGGGTGGCTATAAAGGTGCACTACAGGTATCTCCGAAAATGTCTGTTGGGTTGGCACGAATCGACACTGGGATTTGTCACTAAGTATGACGGAGAGGTATCTCTGGGCCCACTCAGTAATGCATCATCATAATGAGCTCAATGTGACTAAGGAGCTAGCCATAGGATCATGCGTTACAGAACGAGTAAAGATACTTGCTGGTAACGAGATTGAACAAGGTATAGGGATACCGACGATCGAATCTCGGGCAAGTAACATACCGATGGACAAAGGGAATTGTATATGGGATTGATTGAATCCCCGACATCTTGGTTCATCCGATGAGATCATCATGGAACATGTGGGAGCCAATATGGGTATCCAGATACCACTATTAGTTATTGGCCAGAGAGGCATCTCGGTCATGTCTGCATGGTTCCCGAACTCGTAGGGTCTAAACACTTAAGGTTCGGTGATGCTAGAGTTGTAATGGGAATTGTATGTGGTTACCGAAAGTTGTTCGGATTCTCGGATGAGATCTCGGATGTCACGAGGAGTTCCGAAATGGTCCGGAGGTAAATATTTATATATGGGAAGTCCTATTTTGGCCACCGGAAAATGTTCGGGATTTTTCGGTATTGTACCGGGAAGGTTCCAGAAGGTTCCGGAATGGGGCCCACCTGCATAGGGGGACCCACATGAACATGGGTAGTGGGGGCAAGGCCTCACACCCCTGGTCAACGCGCACCAAGATCCCCCCTTAGAAGGAATAAGATCATATCCCGAAGGGATAAGATCAAGATCCCTAAAAAGGGGATAACCATCGGTGGGATGGGAAAGGATGGGATTTATTTCCTCCCACCTTTGCCAACGCCCCAATGGACTTGGAGGGAAAGAAAACAGCCCCTCCACCTCTATATATAGTGGGTAGATGCATGGCAGTGGAACCCCTTGCCCCTGGCGCAGCCCTCCCCCTCCAACTCCTCCTCCTCCTCCTCCTCCATTGAGCGTAGCGAAGCTCTGCGGGAGAACCACGAGCTCCACCACCACGGCGTCGTGCTGCTGGATTTCTCCCTCAACTTCTCCTCTCCCCTTGCTGGATCAAGAAGGAGGAGACGTCCTCGGGCTGTACGTGTGTTGAACGCGGAGGCGCCGTCCGTTCGGTGCTTGGATCAAATCTTCCGTGATTTGAATCGTCGTGAGTACGACGCCATCAACCGCGTTATTGTAACGCTTACGTCTAGCGATCTTCAAGGGTATGGAGATGCACTCCCTATCTCTCGTTGCTAGAATCTCCTAGATTGATCTTGGTGACACGTAGGAATTTGTTTGAATTATTACTACGTTCCCAAGACCCCCCATGGGAGTCCGAATTGGACTAGGGGAGGAGGCGGCGTCCCCTTTCCTTCCCCTCCCCCTCTCCTTTCCCACTTTTCCCCTCCAGAAGAAGGAAAAAAGGGGGAGGCCGAATCCTACTAGGATTGGAGTCCTAGTAGGACTCTCCTCTCCCTGGCGCGCCCCTGGTGGCCGGCCTCCTCCCCTCCTCCTTTATATACGGGGGCAGGGGGCACCCCGAAGCACAATAGTTATTCTCTTAGCCGTGTGCGGTGCACCCCTCCATAGTTTACTCCTCCGATCATAGCGTCGTAGTGCTTAGGCGAAGCCCTGCACGGATCACATCACCATCACCGTCACCACGCCGTCGTGCTGACGAAACTCTCCCTCGACCCTCTGCTGGATCAAGAGTTCGAGGGACGTCATCGAGATGAACGTGTGCTGAACTCGGAGGTGTCGTACGTTCGGTACTAGATCAGTTGGATCGTGAAGGCGTCTGACTACATCAACTGCGTTAACCTAACGCTTCCACTTTCGGTCTACGAGGGTACGTGGACACACTCTCCCCCTCTTGTTGCTATGCATCTCCTACATAGATCTTGCATGATCGTAGGATTTTTTTTGAAATTGCATGCTACGTTCCCCAACACCCCCTCCGGAAGTTATGGTAGGGGGGGGGGAGGAATTGCACTAGGGCCCCAAGTAGGCTTCCTCCTACTTGGGCGCCCCCTTGGCTGCTCCCTCTCCCTCCCACCTATATATATGAGGAGGGAGGTGCCTAGAACAAACAACAACATCTGTTAGCCGTGTGCAGCGCCTCCCTCCACAGTTTACGCCTCCGGTCATATTCATGTAGTGCTTAGGCGAAGCCCTTCGCGGATCATTTCACGATCACCATCACTACGCCATCGTGCTGATGGAACTCTCCCTCGACACTTTGCTGGATCAAGAGTTCGAGGGACGTCATCGAGCTGAACATGTGCAGAACTCGGAGGTGCCGTACGTTCAGTGCTTGATCTGTCGGAACGAGAAGAAGTTCGACTACATCAACCGCGTTGTCAAACGCTTCCGCTTTCGCTCTACGAGGGTACGTGGACACACTCTCCCCCTCTCGTTGCTATGCATCTCCTAGATAAATCTTGCGTGAGCATAGGATTTTGTTTTGAAATTGCATGCTACGTTCCCCAACAGTGGTATCAGATCCAGGTCTATGCGTAGATGATATGCACGAGTAGAACACAAAGAGTTGTGGGCGGTGATCATCATACTGTTTACCACCAGCGTTTTATTTTGATTCAGCGATATTGTTGGATGAAGCGGCCCGAACCAACCTTACATGACCACGTTCGTGAGACTGGTTCCACCGACAGACATGCGATTAGTTTTGCATAAAGGTGGCTGGCGGGTGTCTATTTCTCCAACTTTAGTTGAATCGAATTTGACTGCGGCTGGTCCTTGTTGAAGGCTAAAACAGCAAACTTGATAAATCACCGTTGTGGTTTTGATGCGTAGGTAAGAACGGTTCTTGCTAGAAGCCCGTAGCATCCACGAAAAACTTGCAACATCAAAGTAGAGGACGTCTAACTTGTTTTTGCAGGGCATGTTGTGATGTAATATGGTCAAGACATAATGTGATGTACGTTATTGTATGAGATGATCATGTTTTGTAAAAGTTATCGGCAACTGGCAGGAGCCTTATGGTTGTCGCTTTATTGTATGAAATGCAAACGCCATGTAATTGCTTTACTCTATCACTATGCGTTAGCGATAGTAGTAGAAGCAATAGTTGGCGAGACGACCACGACGCTACGATGGAGATGAAGGTGTAAAGACGATGACGATGGAGATCATGATGGTGCTTTGGAGATGGAGATCAAAGGCCCAAGATGATGATGGCCATATCATGTCACATATTTTGATTGCATGTGATGTTTATCTTTTATGCATCTTATTTTTCTTAGTACGACGGTAGCATTATAAGATGATCCCTTACTAAAATTTCAAGGTATAAGTGTTCTCCCTGAGTATGCACCATTGCGACAGTTCATCGTGCTAAGTCACCATTTGATGATCGGGTGTGATAAGCTCTACGTTCACATACAACGGGTGCAAGACAGTTTTGCACATGCAAAATACTCAGGTTAAACTTGACGAGCCTAGCATGTACATACATGGCCTCGGAACACTGGAGACCGAAAGGTCGAACGTGAATCATATAGTAGATATGATCAACATAGAGATGTTCACCATTGAAGACTAATCCATCTCACGTGATGATTGAAAGTGCGTTATATCGACTAGAGGGGGGGGGGGGCTGAATAGGCGATTTTTATGAATTCTTCAATGAGGAATTTGCCGGTGAGGAAATTCCTAAGTGAAGAACTAGTTGCAGCAGAATAAGTACTCAGAAGTAAGCATAACAGAATGCGGGCATGTTCATCATGATGAAATGAAGACAATCAAAGAGTACAGAAAGCGTAAACACAGGATAACACCAGATGAAGACAAACAGACTGAAGAAATTGAACTGAGGAATTGGGAAAGTCTTCATTCAAAGTCTTCAAACACAGATATGAACAAACACTCAACACAGTAATGAGGAAATGAAAGAGTTGAGGAAATAGAACAAGTTAGGTTGGTGAAGACAATGATTTGGTAGACCAGTTCCAACTGCTGTCTCAGTTGTACGTCTGGTTGGAGCGGCTGAGTATTTAAACTCGAGGACACACAGTCCCAGACACCCAAATGAGCACGCAGCTCAGGACACCAAGTCCTCACCGTATTCTCCTTGAACTAAGGTCACACAGACCTCGTCCAATCACTCGTGGTAAGTCTTCAGGCGACTTCCAAACCTTCACAGACTCGGTCACTCGACGATCCACAATTCCTCTTGGATGCTCTAGACCATGACGCCTAACCGTCTGGAAGAAGCACAATCTTCAAAGGTAACAAGCGTCGGATCCACGCAGGATCAATCTCTTCAGTAATGCTCAATCACTTTGGGTTTGTAGGGGTTTGGTTTTGGGTTTTTCATCACTCGATGATTTTCGCTCAAAGTCCTCAGAGGATGGGTTGCTCTCAAATGACAAGTGTCAAGTTCTCTCGGAGCAGCCAACCAGCTAGTGGTTGTAGGGGGCGGCTATTATAGCCTAGGGAGCAGCCCGACATGATAAGACATAAATGCCCTTCAATGACCGTTAGTGGGATAAGATATTTTGGGACAGCTGGCGCGCAGCATAGCAACGGTCGGAGATTTGACTCTCAAATTCCTCAGGGCTATCATGTTCCTCACTGTGTAGGCAATCCGCACTGGCGAATTCCTAACTCCTCAGTCAGAACAAATTCCTCAAATGACCGTAAGAACTTCGTCTCTATCATCGTAGAAATTAATCGAATCTGTATGAGATTTCCAAAGGCTTCACTCGAAGGGATTGGTAGGTGTAGGATTTTGAGTTGAGCATCACATGGAAATTTTTCCTTAGTATTTCCTCGACCCCCTTTAACAGTACGGTGTTTCCTATGATTCAAGAAAGAGAAAATGAAACTACAAAAACAAAAGTCTTCTCGCTTCATGTTCCTCAAATGAATACCAAGTCTTCAAGGTCACACCAATTTCTTCACTTTCAAAGTCTTCAGAAAGTCTTCAGATTACCAAAGTCTTCAGTCGAAGAATTTCATTTTTAGGGGCCGAGTTTCTCTGTAAATATCAAACTCCTCATAGACTTATAGACCTGTGTACACTCATAAACACATTAGTCCCTTAACCTATAAGTCTTCAATACACCAAAATCACTAAGGGGAACTAGATGCACTTACAATCTCCCCCTTTTTGGTGATTGATGACAATATAGGTGAAGTTTTCAACGGGGATAAACATATGAAGTGTAAATACTGATATGAGGAATTTGATTGCAAGATATAGAAGAACTCCCCCTGAAGATGTGCATAGTGAGGAATTTGCTTTTGAGGCATTGCACATTTGAAGAGTTGAATCATGGAGATCTCCCCCTATATCTTGTGATTCATACACGCATTTGACATATAATATGAAGAATTTGAAATGCATGATGAAATATGGTGACTGATGTAATTCAGCATGCGTGTATTAACACATAACGAAGAATAAGCATGCAGAGGAACACATCAAAAGTATCAGAGCACCATTGGGTTTAAGATTACAACTCGATCCAATAAAAGTTTCAGAAGAACGAGAGTTGTAACTTAGCAAAAAAAACGCCCATATAGTAGAGCCGCTTGAAGACTAACTCAAATTTCTCCCGCTTTGTCATCGAATGACCAAAAGGATTGAAACTGAGGACTAACGCCCCTGAAGAATTTCAAGTTGATGAAGGAGCGCCAGCGTTGTCGGGGTCGGTTGTCGTAGTAGGGCCTGCCGCAGGTCGCCCAAGTCTTCATTTTCATCAATGTCGCGCGATGGAGAATAGGAGCTGGCTACCAAGGAAGGAACCTTGACCTTCTTGAATTTCTTCGGCGGAGGTGCAGACCAGTCAAATTGTTCCTTGAGACCCATTGTCTTCAGTTCTTCTGCGCTGTAGAGATGAGATAGAACAACCCAGGTACGATTGAAGGTTTCATGGAGGTAGTATTGGTTTTTCTTGACTGCATTGTGTGTTGAGGTCATGTTGTGAAGAATTGAACCAAACTGACGCTTGACCCATTTATGATTGCGATCAACCTTCTGATGAAGACCGAGGAGTAACTCACGATCACCATCACCTGGTGCCGTGGCTTGAGGATTTTGCTTATTGAGGTATTGGCGGCAGAGTCATGTGTGGCGAGTCATCGGTGGTGGAGTAGGATGCAGCTTTGCGAAATTGACCATCCAATGGACGAATGCCTTCATCTATCACAGCAGCTTGCCTTGCCTTTGTCATCACCGAGGAAATGTCCGCTTGAGGACTTCAATTGGAGGCAAGTAGCTACAAAGTGGTTCGTAGTATCAGCCTTGTACTTGAGTGAAGACCTTGTCCCGATGAACCTCATAATCCATGGTGCATAAGGCTTCAGCTCAAAAGGTGACATAGCAATGTTTGCCGAGTCCTCATGAAGAAATCATGAAAGTTGACGGAACGCCATGAATGATATTGAAAAGTATATTCTTCATGATGCCAACGACTTCTTCATCATTTGAGTCGTGGCCTTTGATAGGACTCATTGTCTTCGTCAGAATGCGATAGACAGTCCGAGGCACATATAGTAATTCCTTGACGAAGAATTTGGTTCGTGGTGACTGCCCTGGCTTCAAAGGCTTCATCAACACTTGCATGTAATGATTTGAAAGCTCTGGTTCGTTGTAGATGCAACGAGCACCATCAAGGGGAGGACTGAGTGGGAGGGCACGAAGCAATTCAGTTGCCGGTGCCTTGTAGTGAGTATTTTCTGTCATCCAGTCCAGTACCCATGAGTTCACATCTTCAGAGTCTCCGGTGATGTGCAGCGTTGCATAGAATTGAAGAATGAGTTCTTCATTCCAATCATGATGTCAAGGTAAAATTCAGCAAACCAGCATCGTGAAGAACACTGAGGGCTGGCTCGAAGCCTGGCAGAGATTCCATGTCCATGTGAGGAATATGTGCATGATCGAAGACTTTGTCTTTGTTGAATAACACAGAGGAATAGAAGTTGGCTTGACTAGCAGTCCAGAAACGCCTCTTCCTTATGCGAGCAGAGTCATATGGGTTGTAGTCAGTGAAGAATACATGCTCGCTGAAGAAATATTTAGCCTTGAACTTTTGCTTCGTTGAGAATGGATTTTTTGGCTTTGGCAGTGGAGTGTCAGTGAGTTGCATCACTACCTCAGGAATCGCAATCTCAGGTTCTTCAGGCTGAGGATTTTCCGTTCCTCTTGATTGCAAATCTGCGTTGTCATATGATCAGCAGCAGCAGGTTCTTCAGCACTAGTGGCTGGAATTTCTTCATGCACAGACGAGGTGGGATGAGTTTCTTCAGAGCCCATTTGAACTGTTGGTGCAGGGGACTGAGGAATTTGTTGTATTGGGGTGAAGAGTGGAGAATTGGGATGCTGACTTTCCCAAAAGTCATCATTCATCACAGGCGTGGTGCATCCAATATCCACGTCTTCGTCTTCAATTTCCTCAACACCAGCCTCTTCAGCTATGAACTGAGGCATAGGCGAGGAAATGATTGGTGTTGAAGGGATTGCATCCACTTCAATTTCTTCATCAATCTGCTCTGACGAAGCAGTGAATGATTTTCTTCATCGTATCCGCTTGGGATCTCATATTCTTCACCAAAAGGAACAAGGTCCTTTGATGGAATGGAGGAAATTGGAACAACATCGATTGGATTTTCAAACGAAGCTTGTCATAGGCTTCATTTTCTTCAGGGCTGAAGAATTTGAAGCAGCTGATGCTTTCCTTTTCTTCACTGCAGCTCGCTCTGCAGCCTTGGTCTTCTTCACATCTGATGCAGATGGAAGGATAGGAGTTGGTGTAGGCGTAGGAGGAGCTAAGGAATCTGTTTGGATTTCCTCAGGCACAACTGATGCAGTTGCCCTGACCTCTTCAGTTTCTTCAGGCGCACCACTAGTGGATGCCCTGGCAATTTCTTCAGCGGCTGGAATGGAGTCATCAGCCCTAGAACTAGCATTTTCTTCAGCAGACTGAAAATCATCGGTGTCTTGGCATGTTCTTCAAGAGGGTCGAGCAGAGGCTCCACCGAGGAACTTCTTGTTGCGTTGGAGCTGCAACATTGGTGAATTTCTTTGTCAGGTTGACAAATCTGACTTTGGCTCCTTGCCAATCAGCATAATAGGCATCAAAGTTATCACTGAGGGCTTTGATTTCAGACTGGATCTTGAGGAGTTCCTCTGTTGTCATTCTGATAATGTTTTTCCTCAGGAAATTCTCTTTCCTGAACTGAGCCTTCTTGATCTGCCTTGCCTTCTCAAATTTCCATTTCTCTTCAGAGATGAAATGGGTCAGCATGTGACTTTGTCCAGGAGTCAAATGAAAATCAGGCATAGGTGTCTCTGGATCCTTGTGCCATAGATCAATGTATTCAAGGATCGCCTTGGATCCAAAAGCAAAGGCATTGTGTGCCTTTGGCTCTAGCGGCCCTTTCTTGTCGGTCTCTGATGATTTCTACAAGTTCATCATCATCAGCTTCATCATCAGATGGCACTTGGAAGGCAACCTGTTTCTTCTTTGGACTAGGCCGAGGACCTCGACCAGCCGTTTGCCTTAGTCTTCAGCAGTGTGGGGCCTGATGAAGAATTTGGTACATCTGAGGAACTTGCTGAGACACCAGAGGAAATAGAGATGCCTGCAGTCCTTTGGCACGTGGCCAGAAGCACAGGTGCTGAGGACTTTGGAGGAGCTGCTGAGGACTTTGTAGGAGCTGAGGATTTGGGAGGAGCAGGAGCAACATGAGGAACTTGCCGTGAGGGCATTGAAGATTCTGGCCGTGAGGGCATTGCTGAGGATTTTGGCCGTGAGGGCACTGTTGGTGAAGCACTTGGCTTGTGCGCTGGCTTCTTTGCCATTGATTTTCTGGGCTTGATAGGGGCCTCGATTGGCAGCAGAGTGTAGTCTTCATTGAATTTCCTCACTGCTTCTTTGGCTTGTCTCGCCAACTTGACTTGGCGCTTGGCCCATTCTTCAGGAAAGTCCTCACCACGTTTGATGCTGGTGGGGTACGCTTCTCGGCCAGGTGCCAATGGAGCTCTTGGGCAGTGAGGATTAAGTGCGAATTTCTTCATATACTTTGGAGTAACATACCTGTACTCCCTCCATTCTCTTGCCCATCTCCTTTCAATCCTCTGAATGTGCATCTTGCGCCGATTTTTGTTTTCCTTGCCAAACTTGGCTTCATCTGGTGTGCAATAGTCAGCATATATGTCCTCAGGTATCTCGAAAGCAGTCATGACCTCAGGCCTCTTTCCTCCTTTCTGTGGCTTCTACCGTCGACCATAGTCTTCAGATGAGGAATTTGAACAATCGAATTCTTTGAAGAAGTATGCAACTTTCCTTCGAGGAACGCCGCAAATGAGTTAAGTTGATGAGAACCTAGTGATTCAAAGAATGACATGAGTACCTGTGAACAGAGTATAGTTGCGAGGAATTTGGAGAGGTCATATGCGTTCTTAGAAGGTTTTTCAAAAAGAACTAGTTTGAGGAATTTGACCAGATGAGCCTTGAGGAATTTCACTAAGCGTTCTTTGTCTTAGGTTCCAGAGTTGTATAGATCGAGGATCCACACAATTGAGGAATCTTGAAAAAAAATCATTGCTTAGAGAAACGAATTAAGAGCATATTTCGTTTGAGGTGTTCATATGTGTGAAGATTTGAAGAATAAACACCTTTGAAGATTTTCAGGAAGGTTTGAGAATCAAAGCGAGTAATAAAAGTAACTTTTAATTACCCGAATCAAGAACACGATTTAACCGAGAAGTGTAGATTAGAAGTTCGTCAGTTCAGATCTCCCACGCCCTAACTCGGCGGAGGAAGACAGCTACGACGGCGGCGGAGTGAAGATTTTCACGGTCGGCGCGAGTACGACGGCGACGAGGTCGATGCAGTGAAGCTCTTCCTCACCGGCGACGATGTAGCGGCGGTGCTAGGATTTGAGAAGCTCGAGAGAGAGAGAGAGAAAGAGAGCGGTCGAGCGGAGTAAAGGAAGTGAGGAAGGGGAGAGGGGGTATATATAGCCACGGTGAAAAACTGTTCGCCCGAAGATTTTGGATGAACGTGCCCCTGACCCTTCTCATTCGCTTGACATGTGTCACCCACGTACTGAAAAGTGGAGATCGTGTTAGATCGTGGGTGAATAGATAAGTCTAACTTAGGAAGCGGAATGGATTGAGCGGCAAACCCGAAATTTTTGATAAGATAAGTTAAAAGTTCTGTTCGCAATTTCTTCAGCTGACAAGGACACAGTGAAGATTTTGAACGAGTTTCAAATAGAACGCACATGAAGAATTTGTGAATAGATTGGGTTGAGTATATCATAGAGAGGGAAGGGTCCAATCACATTCACTTAGCAGAAAAATCAACTTGAAGAAATAGCCATAAGTGAATGATGTAGAGGACATAAACCCATATATATAAATATAGCCAATGAAGAAAAACAATGGAAACAGTGAAGATTTTGCAAAGTTGAAGAATTTGAAAAACTGAGGAAAAACTCAAATTGAAGATTTTCAACTTTGGTGGTGGCGTGACCCACCGTATAAGAATGCTGATTTCGCATAATCACAGTACAATTGTCGTAGGATTACGAGAATCAAATTCTTCATTAATTTCTTCACACTTAGAGTGTTATTCTTCATTGATTGAAGAAAACGTTTCTTCATGTGTTGCACATCTAAGTCATCAATTTTGCATAAGTGTCGGGATGTGTGTCCTTTTCAAAGAACATTCAAGATTCTAAGATATTTAGCTCACACCGCAACTTGCTAAATCTCTTCTCATCCAAGGGCTTTGTGAAGATATCGGCTAGCTGTTCTTGATCTTCACATGCTTGATGGAGATGTCGCCCTTCAACACATGACCATGAAGAAAATGATGACGAATCTGAATGTGCTTTGTCTTCGAGTGCTGAACTGGGTTGTGAGCAATCTTGATGGCACTCTCATTGTCACAGTAGAGAGGCACATTCTTCACGTTGATGCCATAGTCCTTGAGAGTTTGCTTCATCCACAGCAATTGAGCACAGCAAGAGCCAGCAACAATGTATTCAGCTTCCACAGTAGATAGTGATACGCAGTTCTGTTTCTTCGAGGACCAACAGATCAAAGATCGTCCGAGGAAATGACAAGTACCAGATGTTGACTTGCGGTCCACGCGATCACCAACATAGTCAGAGTCAGAATATCCAATGAGATCAAAAGTAGAGCCCTTGGGGTACCATAATCCTAGTGTTGGTGTGTGAGCTAGATATCGAAGAATATGCTTCACAGCCTTATGGTGTGATTCCTTCGGTGTAGCTTGAAATCGGGCACACATGCAGACACTAAGCATTATATCTGGCCTAGATGCACATAAGTACAATAAAGAACCAATCATGAAGCGGTATAGCTTGTGATCAAAGTCAATATCATTTTCATCAGTGCATAGATGGCCATTTGTGGGCATAGGAATTTTGACGCCTTTGCAATCTTGCATGCCGAATTTCTTCAGAACATCTTTGAGGTATTTCTCCTGAGATATGAATATGCCATTGTGTTGTTGACGAATTTGAAGACCTAAAAAGAATTTCAACTCTCCCATCATAGACATTTGATATTCTTCACTCATCATATAGGAAAATTCATCACTATAACGTTGGTCAGTACAGCCAAAGATAATATCATCAACGTATATTTGGCACACAAACAGTTCACCATCATAAGATTTAGTAAAGAGAGTAGGGTCGAGTGAACCGGGTGTGAAGCCATTCTCACGAAGAATTCCTTCAAAGTATCATACCACGCCCGTGGGGCCTGTTTGAGGCCATAGAGGGCCTTGTTGAGTCTGAAGACTTTGTCGGGATTCTTTGGATCTTCAAAACCTAGGGGTTGAGCAACATATACTTCTTCCTCAAGCTTACCATTGAGGAATGCACTTTTTACATCCATTTGATATAAAGTGATATTATGATGGTTAGAATAAGCAAGTAATATGCGAATAGCCTCAAGTCTAGCAACAGGTGCAAAAGTTTCATCGAAATCAATTCCTTCAACCTATGTGTAGCCTTGAGCTACAAGTCGTGCCTTATTCCTCACCACAAGGCCATTTTCATCTTGCTTGTTGCGGTAGATCCACTTTGTGCCAATGATATTATGCTTGCGAGGATCTGGACGTTTGACCAGTTCGTGACGTTGTTGAGATCGAATCGATGTAATTCTTCTTGCATGGCCTGAATCCACTCGGGCTCTAGAAATGCTTCATCTACCTTAGTGGGCTCTATGATAGAGACAAAAGCATAGTGCCCACAAAAGTTAGATAAATGTGAAGCTTTTGAGCGTGTGAGAGGACCCGGTGCTTCAATGTCATCGATGATCTTGTCAACTTGCACTTCTTTTGCAACGCGAGGATGAGCTGGTTGTCATCGAGGAATTTGATCAAGATTTTCTTCAAAGACCATTTTCTTCAAAGATTATCTTCAGGTGCATCAGCTCGACGTTCTTCACGTTCGGGAATGAATTCTTCAGCAGATTCTTTAGTAGGAATGACATCCTCAATAGCCTTGAACTTGATAGATTCCTCAGGTGCTGGTTCATCTATCACAGAAGGTAGGTGCTCTCTTTGCGAGCCATTAGTTTCGAACCGCACATCTACAGTTTCAACAATCTTGTAAAGAACATTGTTGAAGACTCTGTAGGTGTGTGAGTCCTTTGCATAACCAAGCATAAAACCTTCATGTGCTTTCGGTGCAAATTTAGCATTGTGTTGAGGATCTCTAATCCAGCATTTAGCACCGAAGACTTTGAAATAACTCACATTGGGTTTCTTGTCAGTGAGGAGTTCATAGGCAGTCTTCTTGAAGAATTTGTGAAGATATACTCTATTGATGATGTGACACGCGGTATCAATTGCATCAATACAAAAACGACGAGGCGTTTTGTATTCATCAAGCATAGTGCGAGCCATCTCAACAAGAGTTCTTTTCTTGCGCTCCACGACGCCATATTGCCGAGGAGTATAGGGAGCAGATAACTCATGAGTAATACCAAGTTCATCAAGATAGTCATCAAGACCGGAATTCTTGAACTCAGTTCCATTGTCACTCCTGATGTGCCTGATCTTCACACCAAAGTTGGTTGAAGCCCTCGAGGAATATCGTTTGAAGACTTCCTGCACTTCATGTTTGTAAGTGACAATGTGTACCCATGTGTAACGAGAGTAATCATCAACAATAACAAAGCCATATAGAGATGCATCATTAGTGATCTTTGAGTAATGATTAGGACCAAAGAGGTCCATGTGAAGCAATTCGAATGGACGAGTAGTGGTCATGATAGTCTTCGCTGAATGCTTGGCCTTGGTCATTTTTCCATCTTCACAGGCTCCACACAAGTGATCCTTGAGGAATTTGACATTTTCAATGCCAATGACATGCTTCTTCTTCGCAAGTGTGTGCAAATTCCTCATGCCTGCGTGACCAAGTCGTCGATGCCATAGCCAGCCTTCTGAAGCTTTTGCAAGTAGACACACGGCTGGTTGTGGTCCTGTAGAGAAATCAACAATATACAAGTCTCCTCTCCTAAAGCCTTCGAAGACTTTGGAATTGTCAGCTTCCATGATCACAACACAACGATACTTGCCAAAGACAACAACCATATCAAGATCACAAAGCATTGAGATTGACATGAGGTTGTATCCTAAGGACTCAACAAGCATGACTTTGTCCATGTGTATGTCCTTAGAGATCGCAACCTTACCAAGACCCAATACGACTTTTGCCTTTGTCAGGAAAGATGATATGCTTCAGATGTGATGGTGATAAGGGAGCATCCATCAATAGATTCTTGTCACCAGTCATGTGATTTGTACATCCACTATCGAGGACCCACTCATTGGCTTTGGGTTGATCATCCTGCAAATGAATTAGTGCAACTTACGATCTCATATACTTCATTAGTGAAGAATATGATATCAATTTCATCAGATGAATTTCATCAAGCAGTAAAACAGATATAGCAGTATGAGGATGTGTGAAATGAAAGTTCATTTCTTCATGATTAGCGTGCGTCCTTTCAGCAAGATTGTCGTGTCCCCAAAGAAATTCTTCAGACGTTAAAGCACGTCGCCAGAGACCTGGCCCTGTAGAGGAAATTAGTTCTTTTTTCTTCACCACCCACATCTGAAGGGGTGGCAAAGAGTTCATCACTCTGCGAGCTCCATATGAGAATGGTGGCATAGAAGCCAATCCATTTCGTTTCACATAAGAGGGGTTAGGGTAAGCATATGAATAAGCAGAGAAATTCTTCGAGGACTTATGAACATATTGGTTTGAAGAATAATGCACATATTCAATAGCCCTTAGCTCTACCCTGCGAAACAGAGTTGTTAGCATGATGATAATCATATGAGGACTTTGATCCTTTTGAGGAATTTGATCCACGTGAGGACTTTGGTCCGTATGAGGACTTGGATCCATATGAAGAATTTGGTCCATATAAAGAGTTTGATCTGGGGTTCCTATTCTTCACGTGTGGTGTCATGAGGACATTCACCAAGACTTTCAAGGCACTTCTTGGGAACCCAGATTTTCTTCATAGGAGAACCGTTCTTGCAGTTAGTGCAAACATATCTAGCAAATACTTCACCATTCTGATTTTTGAACAGTTTATAGTTGGAGTCAAATGACTCATCAGAAGAATGAGGAGATTCACATGTAAAGCCAGATAAGTTAGATGGATCAACTGGAGGTCCCTTTGCAACACCCATGAGGTTTTGGGGTACCGCTCAGGCTTCCAATATGTTCCATCAGCATTGAGTTTCCTCTCAAAGGCAATACCCTCTTTCCTAGGGTTCCTGTTGAGGATTTGCTTTTTAAGCACACCACAAAGAGTCTGATGCCCTTTGAGGCTTTTGTACATGCCTGTCATGTACAATTCCTTTAGCCCTGCATCGTCAGTGATACTAGCAATGTCCTCAGATGAGGAATTAGTGATAGCAGAGGCAGGTGAAGAATTTGTAACAGTTGAAGCATTTGAACATTCAAGTGAAGAATTAGCAGATTCACGTTCAATGCACTTTAAGCATGGAGGAACAAATTCTTCCTGAGAAGCGCTGATTTGTTGAGCTAGTAATGAATCACGCTCCTTCAAGATCTTCATAACTCACTCTTAGCTTCTCAAGATCTTGCTTTCTTTGAAGAAATTCATAAGAAAGTTTCTCATGATCGTACAAGAGAGTGTTATGATGACCTTGAAGGCTATTAAACCCGGATCAAGTCTCAAGATTTTCACCAGGCTTTTTGCGATCCATTTCTTCACCCAACATATCATCACTTTTACCTAACATGTTTTGAACCTTTTCCAAGGCCGTTTGTTGTTTAGTGGCAATGCAAACAAGTTTGGTATAACTAGGTTCAATATCATCATCAGATCCATCATCATCAGATTCATCTTCACTAAACTCGGATGAGGAACATTCGGTTACCTTGTCACCCTTTGCCATGAGACATTATGCGGAAGAAGATGATTCTGGTTCGAAAGTAATCATTTTGAGAGATTCAATGAAGTCCTCAAACCAAGGATCATGACGGGTTCGATGACCTTCATAGACGCCGAGATTCGTCCCAGATAAGCTTCGCATTGCAAAGATGCATAATGCGCTTGAATTCATCTCTAGATAGGCAGGAACAGATGATATCCTTCGCCATGATGTCAAGTCGAGTGTACTTGCGAATATCATCTGCATTCGCTGTCTTGCATAGATCAGTAAGACCAATTTTAGTGACGGTCCACAGCTCGCTGTCCATTGCCATGAGGCGCTTCCTCATCATGGCCTTCCACTTGGGATAATCATGACCGTCAAAGATAGGGCATGTCACTTTCTTCATACCCGCGGTCGACATAACTAAAACTCCAGGTGGTTAAACCAAAATCACATAGAACAAAGGGAGTACCTTGCTCTGATACCAATTGAAAGTGCGTTATATCGACTAGAGGGGGGTGAATAGGCGATTTTTATGAATTCTTCAATGAGGAATTTGCCGGCGAGGAAATTCCTAAGTGAAGAACTACTTGCAGCGGAATAAGTACTCGAGTAAGCATAACAGAATGCGGGCATGGTCATCATGATGAAATGAAGACAATCAAAGAGTACATAAAGCGTAAACACAGGATAACACAAGATGAAGACAAACAGACTGAAGAAATTGAACTGAGGAAATTGAGAAAGTCTTCAGTCAAATTCTTCAAACACAGATATGAACAAACACTCAACACTGTAATGAGGAAATGAAAGAGTTGAGGAAATAAAACCAGTTAGGTTGGTGAAGACAATGATTTGGTAGACCAGTTCCAACTGCTGTCTCAGTTGTACGTCTGGTTGGAGCGGCTGAATATTTAAACTCGAGGACACACAGTCCCGAACACCCAGCCGCTGAGCACGCAGCTCAGGACACCAAGTCCTCACCGTATTATCCTTGAACTAAGGTCACACAGACCTCGTCCAATAACTCGTGGTAAGTCTTCAGGCAACTTCCAAACCTTCACAGACTCGGTCATTCGGCGATCCACAATTCCTCTTGGATGCTCTAGACCATGACGCCTAACCATGTGGAAGAAGCACAATCTTCAAAGGTAACAAGCGTCGGATCCACGCAGGATCAATCTCTTCAGTGATGCTCAATCACTTTGGGTTTGTAGGGGTTTGGTTTTGGGTTTTCCCTCACTCGATGATTTTCGCTCAAAGTCCTCGGAGGATGGGCTGCTCTCAAATGACAAGTGTCAAGTTCTCTCGGAGCAGCCAACCAGCTAGTGGTTGTAGGGGGCAGCTATTTATAGCCTAGGGAGCAGCCCGACATGATAAGACATAAATGCCCTTCAATGACCGTTAGTGGGATAAGATATTTTGGGACAGTGGCCAAGAAGATAGCAACGGCCGGAGATTTGACTCTCAAATTCCTCGTGGCTATCATGTTCCTCATCGTAGGCAATCCGCCGGCGAATTCCTAACTCCTCGATCAGTAACAAATTCCTCGTGACGGAAGAACTTCGTCTCTATCATCAGAGAAATTAACTGAATCAGTATGAGATTTCCAAAGGCTTCACTCGAAGGGATTGGTAGGTGTAGGATTTTGAGTTGAGCATCACATGGAAATTTTTCCTTAGTATTTCCTCGACCCCCTTTAACAAAGACGGTGTTTCCTATGATTCAAGAAAGAGAAAATGAAACTACAAAAACAAAAGTCTTCTCGCTTCATGTTCCTCAAATGAATACCAAGTCTTCAAGGTCACACCAATTTCTTCACTTTCAAAGTCTTCGTAAAGTCTTCAGATTACCAAAGTCTTCAAATAAGAATTTCATTTTTAGGGCCGAAGTTTCTCAGAATATCAAACTCCTCATAGACTTATAGACCTGTGTACACTCATAAACACATTAGTCCCTTAACCTATAAGTCTTCAATACACCAAAATCACTAAGGGGCACTAGATGCACTTACAATGATTGGACATGGTTTAGTTGATTTGGATCAGGTATTCATTTAGATGACTCGAGGGATGTCTATCTAAGTGCGAGTTCTTAAGTAATATGATTAATTGAACTTAATTTATCATGAACTTAGTGCTGATAGTTTTTGCATATCTATGTTGTAGATCTATGGCCCGTGCTACAGTTCCCTTGAATTTTAATGCATTCCTAGAGAAAGCTAAGTTGAAAGATGATGGTAGCAACTACACGGACTGGGTTCGTAACTTGAGGATTGTCCTCATTGCTGCACAAAAGAATTTTGTCCTTGATGCACCGCTAAGTGAAAGGCCTGCTGCAGGAGCAGATGCAGATGTTATGAATGTCTGGCAAGCTTGATCTGATGACTACTCGATAGTTCAGTGTACCATGCTTTACGGCTTAGTATCGGGACTTCAAAGACGTTTTGAACATCATGGACCATATGAGATGTTCCAGGAATCGAAGTTAATATTTCAAGCAAATGCCCGAATTGAGAGATATGAAGTCTCCAACAAGTTCTATAGATGCAATATGGAGGAGAACAGTTCTGTCGGTGAACACATACTCAGAATGTCTGGGTATCATAACCACTTGACTCAGCTGGGAGTTAATCTTCCAGATGATAGTGTTATTGACAGAGTTCTCCATTCACTGCCACCAAGCTACAAAAGCTTCGTGATGAACTAATATGCAAGGGATGGATAAGACAATTCCCGAGCTCTTCGCCATGCTCAAAGTTGCGGAGGTAGAAATCAAGAAGGAGCATCAAGTGTTGATGGTTAACAAGATCACTAGTTTAAAGAAAAGGGCAAAGGAAAGAAGGGGAACTTCAAGAAGAATGGCAAGCAAGTTGCCACTCCCGGGAAGAAGCCCAAGTATGGACCTAAGCCTGAAACTGAGTGCTTCTACTGCAAAGGGACTGGTCAGTGGAAGCAGAACTGCCCCAAGTATTTGGCGGATAAGAAGGATGGCAAAGTGAACAAAGGTATATGAGATATACATGTTATTGGTGTGTACCTTACTAATGCTCGTAGTAGCGCCTGGGTATTTGATACTAGTTCGGTTACTCATATTTGTAACACGAAATAGGGGCTACGGATTAAACGAAGATTGGCTAAGGACGAGGTGACGATGCGGGTCGGGAATGGTTCCAAGGTCGATGTGATCGCCGTCGGCACGCTACCTCTACATCTGCCTTCGAGATTAGTTTTAGACCTGAATAAGTGTTATTTGGTGCCAGCGTTGAGCATGAACATTATATCTGGATCTTGTTTAATGCAAGACAGTTATTCATTTAAATCAGAGAATAAAGGTTGTTCTATTTATATGAGTAATATCTTTTATGGCCATGCACCCTTGAAGAGTGGTCTATTTTTCTTGAATCTCGATCGTGGTGATTGATGTGTACTACGCAACTTTATTCTTGTAGACTCGTGTTGGGCCTCCAAGCGCAAAGTTTTGTAGGACAGTAACAATTTTCCCTCAAGTGGATGACCTAAGGTTTATCAATCCTTGGTAGGCGTAGGATGAAGATGGTCTTTCTCAAACAACCCTGCAACCAAATAATATAAAGTCTCTTGTGTCCCCAACACACCAAATACAATGGTAATTTGTATAGGTGCACTAGTTCGGCTAAGAGATGGTGATACAAGTGTAGTATGAATAGTAGATATTGAATTTTGTAATAAGAACAATAAAAACAGCAAGGTAGCAAGTAACAAAAGTGAGCACAAACGCTATTGCAATACTTGAGAATGAGGCCTAGTGTCCGTACTTTCGCTAGTGCAATTTCTCAATAGTGCTAATATAATTAGATCACATCACCATCCCTCAAAGTGCAACAAGAATCACTCCAAAGTTCCTATCTAGCGGAGAACATAAGAAGGAATCATTTGTAGGGTACGAAACCAACTCGAAGCAATTCTTTCCGATCAATCTATCCAAGAGTTCGTACTAAAATAACACCAAATAATTTCAGATTCATAATACTCAATCCAACACAAAGAAGTAAGGTTTCTACCGGAGAAACAAAGACAAGAACGTTCTTCAACCCCTATGCGTAGATTACCCCAATGTCACCTCAGGAATCCACGAGTTGAGTGCCAAAACATATATCAAGTGAATCAAAATAATACCCCATTGTCACCACGGGTATTCATATGCAAGACATATATCAAGTGCTCTCAAATCCATAAAAGGATTCAATCCAATAGAACGAAATCTCAAAGGGAAAATTCAATTCATCACAACAAGATAGAGAGGGGAAAACACCATATGATCCAACTATATTAACAAAGCCCGCGATACATCAAGATCGTGACATCTCAAGAACACCAGAGAGAGATTAAACACATAGCTACTGGTACAAACCCTCAGCCCCGAGGGTGGATTACTAACTCCTCATCATGGTGGCCGCCGGGATGATGGAGATGGCCACCGGTGATGATTCCCCCCTCCGGCAGGGTGCCAGAACAGGGTCTAGATTGGTTTCTCGTGGCTACAGAGGCTTGCGGCGGAGGAACTTCTGATCTAGGGTCTCCACGAGGGTTTTTGGAATATTTGATGATTTATAGGGCGAAGAGGGGGTGCGGGAGGCCACCGAGGTTGGCACAACCCACCGAGGCGTGCCTGGGGGGCCAGGCGCGCCCTGGTGGGTTGTGCCCCCTCGGGGAACCCCACAGGTGCTGCTCTGGCCCATTGGACTCCAAAAAACCACAAAAAGTTTCACGATGTTTGGACTCCGTTTGATATTGATTTCCCGCGATGTAAAAAACAATTAAAAAACAACAAGCTGCACTTGAGCCTTTGGGTCAATATGTTAGTCCCAAAAAATGATATAAAGTTGCTATAAAATGATTGTAAAACATCCAAGAATGATAATATAACAGCATGAATACTTCATTAATTATAGATATGTTGGAGACGTATCAGCATCCCCAAGCTTAATTCCTACTCGTCCTCAAGTAGGTCAATGATAAAAGAAATAATTTATGAAGTGTGAATGCTAGCAAAGTGCATAAGTTTGATCAATGATAATTTCAATCACTTTCCCTAGCATCATAACAATAAATCTTTCTCATAAAAGTCATGATGATGAAGTAGGAACCAATTCACATGTTAAGGTTCAAACAATGAATTCTCTTGAAACTCAACAACCTATATTCTTAGTCACCAAACAATTGCAATTCAACTTATTCAATAGAGTCTAAGTAAGGGCTCCACATACTCAACCATCATATAGTCTTCTATGATTGCTAACACTCACCACATACACATGAGCAAAACGTTTCAACCGGACACATAGAAATATAGGGGCTTATAAATTCGCCTCCCAATGTATTCACCTCAAGAGTGATGTCAACAATAATAAATCATGCTACCCATATCCAACTGGATATATGTGCCTAGATCTTTCCTCATCACATGATGCTTGCTAAAAGAAAAAAAATAAAAAGGAATAGAGAGAACAACTTTGACTCTTGCATGAAATTAAATACATAAAAGTAAAAGGTAGACCCTTCTCAGAGGGAAGCAGAGGTTGCCATGCGCCTTTTGTTTGTATGCTCAATCCCTTAGTGCAAAATAACATCACGTTATATTGCCCCTTATGATAGCAACCTTTACTATGCAGTCTGTCGCTTTTATTCTTTGCCATCACAAGTTCGTACAATGCTCAATTTTCTCTTACACTAAATGATCTAACACTTTTTAGAAGTAATTTTTTATTGCCTTATTGCACCGATGACAACTTACTTGAAGGATCTTACTCAATCCTTAGGTAGGTATGGGGGACTCTTGAACGTAAGATAGGGGTTGCAGGGTGTTTGGATGCACAAGTAGTATCTCTACTTGGTGCGGAATTTTTGGCTAGCAAAGATGGGGGGCAAGCACCACATGTTGAAGGATCTATGACAATATAAATTCTATGTAAATATGAACAAGCATTAATCATTACGTTGTCTTCCTTGTCCAACATCAACAATTTTGGCATATAATATTTTGATGGGGGCTCACAATCACAAAAGAATTCCAAGATAGTGTATTTGCATGTGAAAGTTCTCTTCCTTCTACTAATCATTCATGAATTGCTTGTATGACCAATATTGTGATTGTCAAGCTTCGAAAGATTTCACTTTCTAAACCCAATGTGAAGCTACCACTAGGCATGATATGAACATATAATTTCAACTTCATGATATTCAATTCATTCAACAATTTACTCATAGGATATAAGTGAAGCACAAGAGTAAATGACAAGCTACTCCAAAAATATATAAGTGAGTATCAAACGAGTAGTTAAGTAAATAGATAGCTATGCGAGGAATCTCTCTTATTTAAAACTTTCAGATCTAAGTATTTTATTAAAACAACAAGCAAAACAAAATAAAATGACATTCCAACAATAGCACAAATCATGTGAAGAAGCAAAAACTTAGGATCAACCCATAATAACCGATAATTGTTGATGAAGAAAGGTGGGATGCCTACCTGGGCATCCCCAAGCTTAGATGCTTGAGACTTCTTGAAATATCATCTTGGGATGCCTTGGGCATCCCCAAGCTTGAGTTCCTTCATTCCTTTTATATCACGGTTTCGCTAAATCTTAAAAACTTAATCCACACAAAAACTCAACAAGAACTCGTGAGATAAGTTAGTATAAACCAATGCAAAAACCTTACCATTCCCATTGTAGCAAATCACAAAAACTATTATTCAACATTGCATACTAAATTACTTTGCATATTTAATACTTCTATCCTCAAATAGATTCATTAAATAAGCAAACATATGCAAACACAACAGCAATCTGCCAAAACAGTACAGTCTGTAAAGAATGCAAGAGTATCAATAATTCTTTGACTCCAAAAATTATGAAAATTTACCACACTGTAGAAAATTTATCAGAGCTTACTGTGCAAAAAGTTTCAACATTTTATCACATTCTGATTTTTCTCGGGAATTTTTGCAACATCGATAAACTTCTTGTTGTGAAACTGCAACTCATATACTTGCAAAATAAGCATGGTACAGGCTATCCTTGACATTTTTATTAAAAAATAAAGATGCAAAACATTATTCAAAATAACAACAAGCAAATCCTAGAAAAAGAAAATGACGCTCCAAGCAAAACACATATCATGTGACGAATAAAAATATAGCCTCAAGTAAGGTTACCGATAATGTTGGAGACGAGAGAGGGGATGCCTTCCGGGGCATCCCCAAGCTTAGTTGCTTGGATCTTCCTTGGATATGAACTTGGGATGCCTTGGGCATCCCCAATCTTAGGGTCTTATCACTCCTTATTCTCCTCATATCGGCATCTCACCCAAAACTTGAAAACTTCAATCACACAAAACTTAACGGAACTTCGTGAGATAGGTTAGTATGATAAAGAGCAAACCATTCACTTTTGGTACTGTAAAAGACAAGATTAATAATTGTTTCCACACAATTACTACTGTAGCATATCATTTCCACAATTTATATTTTGCAATATAAGCCATAGAAACTAGGAAACAAGCAAACTATGCATTGAAAACAGAACCTGTCAAAAACAGAACAGTCTGAAGTAATCTGTACTCCAACCATACTTCTGCTACTCCAAAAATTATGAAAAATTAGGACAACGTGGAGAATTTGTATATCTATCTCCTTTAAAAAATTCATATCAAATGCACGTTCTAGTGAATTTTCAAATTCCTGAACTGAGCGCAAAAGTTTCTGTTTTGGACAGAATCAAGTCAACTATCATCCACACTATCCCAAAGACTTTACTTGGTACTTTATTGAAACAAAAGCAATAAAACATGATTACTACAGTAGCGTAATCATGTGAACACATAAAAATAGTCGGTAAAAGTGTTGGGTTGTCTCCCAACAAGCGCTTTTCTTTAATGCCTTTTAGCTAGGCATGATGAGTTCAATGATGCTCGCATAAAAGATAAGGATTAAAACATAACAAGAGCATCATGAAGCATAAGTTCCTCTCTCATAATAATTTTCAGTGGCATCATGAATAGATTCATCAATATAACCATCACATGAAGCATTCTTTTCATGATCCAAAAGCATAGAAAATTTACTACTCTCCATATAAGCAATTTTATTCTCATTCACAATAGTGGGAGTATCATATGAAACTCGAGTACTAAAGATTGTTTCCACATTAAAAGAGTAATGTTCAGTAAAAGGATATTCAAAATTATGACAATAATTATCACTACATTTTATAACATAAGTATCATCACAATAATCATCATAAGTAGCAACTTTGTTCTCATCATAGATAGGAGGCAGGCAATCATCATAGTAAATTTGTTCATTCGAAGTAGGGGGACTAACAGGATCATCTTCATTAAGCATATTATCCCCAAGCTTGGACAAACATTAATTGCAGCAAATAAATTCTCAAACATGCCATTCTTGTCAAACATAGCATCCCCAAGCTTGTGGCTTGGTATATCATAAGCATAATCATTCTCATCATTAATAGTATGAATAACACCAACGGTATAACAATTGCTATCATCATAATTTCCCAAGTTGGTGCCAAAAAGATTTCCAAGATTATAATAAGTATCATTATCTTCCCAATCATAATCATCACAACAAGCAATAGGCATAACAAAATCATCATCAATAGCGCTCTCGGACATTGTGCCATAAGACATAGAAGCAATATCATCATCAAGTGCATCAGCTTCCACAATTATTTTTGATTAATTTTCATGAGGCACAACAATAATAGGAGCAACATTATTTAGGAGAGATACCTTTTTACCTCTATTCTTTTTTTCCTTTTCTTCTTCACCACCTCACGTATGGGTTCAATCAATTTTTCTGAGCTTCTTGTTGAAGAGATTGATTGGATAGGAAGCTCCTCCTCGTTACCTGATTCATCATAATAAACACTAGGAGGGTATTGGGAAATATTTTCCCTTTCATTAGTACTCTCTTCATATTCTATTTGTTTTCTTGTCTTTAGATAGTTGGCAATATAAGGATTCTCAATGCAATTTACCGCACAAAACATATAAATTTCCTCTAGATCAAAATCAAGAAATCTCTCGAGATTAAATTTTGGAATACCCTCAGTTATACGTTTCTTTTCTTCATACCCCAAAAGAAGACTAAGCTATTTATGATGCTCAAGAGTAATCAAGTTATCACAATTTTTGGACACGATTTGATCATGAAACAATTTGCATTGGAGATTTAAATGACCATGTTCATTGCAAACTTCACAAGGATTGCAAAAAAAAATTAAATCTTTCAGCACAATCATCTAGCCTCTCTTGCAACTTTTTCGTTTCTAAATATTTATGCTTCTTACAAAATCTATCTTCCCTTTTTGGTGTGAATTTGCACTCCCAATTCACTCTGCAAAAAATGAAATTCTTATAGGTGACATCATTATCATGACTGATGCAATCATCATGGATATTCAAAGAATTCATACTAGCAATATTGCAATCATGCCCATCATCCGACGTTTTTATGCCATAAATTTTGTTGAATTCTTTCTCTAACAATTGAGCACAATTATCGGAATCCTTATTCTCAAAATAGAAATTACAAAGATAAAGGACAACCCGAGGTAACCAACCTCCATTTTTATGTACTTTTCTAATATAAACCAAACTAGTGATAAAACAAGAAACTAAAAGATTCAATTGCAAGATCTAAAGATATAACTTCAAGCACTCACCTCCCCGACAATGACGCCAGAAAAGAGCTTGATCTCTGCTACGCAACTTTATTCTTGTAGACTCGTGTTGGGCCTCCAAGCGGAGAGTTTTGTAGGATAGTAGCAATTTTCCCTCAAGTGGACGACCTAAGGTTTATCCATCCGTGGGAGGCGTAGGATGAAGATGGTCTCTCTCAAACAACCCTGCAACCAAATAATAAAAAGTCTCTTGTATCCCCAACACACCAAATAGAATGGTAATTTGTATAGGTACACTAGTTCGGCTAAGAGATGGTGATACAAGTGTAATATGTATAGATATTGATTTTTGTAATAAGAACAATAAAACACAGCAAGGTAGCAAGTAACGAAAGTGAGCACAAACGCTATTGCGCTTGAAAATGAGGCCTAGTGTCCGTACTTTCGCTAGTGCAATCTCTCAACAGTGCTAATATAAATGGATCACATAACCATCCCTCAAAGTGCAACGAAGAATCACTCCAAAGTTCCTATCTAGCGGAGAACATAATAAGAATTTTGTAGGGTATGAAACCACCTGGAAGCTATTCTTTCCAATCGATCTATCCAAGAGTTCATACTAAAATAATACCAAATAATTTCAGATTCATAATACTCAATCCAACACAAAGAACTTCAAAGAGTGCCCCAAGATTTCTACCATAGAAACAAAGACAAGAACGTGCATCAACCCCTATGCGTAGATTACTCCAATGTCACCTCGGGAATACATGAGTTGAGTGCCAAAACATATATCAAGTGAATCAAAATAATACCCCATTGTCACCATGGGTATTCATATGCAAGACATATATCAAGTTCTCTCAAATCCATAAAAGTATTTAATCCGATAGAACAAAATCTCAAAGGGAAAACTCAATTCATCACAACAAGATAGAGACAGGAAAACACCATATGATCCAACTATAATAACAAAGCCCGTGATACATCAAGATCGTGACATCTCAAGAACACGAGAGAGAGAGAGAGATTAAACACATAGCTACTGGTACAAACCCTCAGCCCCGAGGGTGGACTACTCCCTCCTCATCATGGTGGCCGCCGGGATGATGGAGATGGCCACGGTAATGATTCCCCCCTCCGGAAGGGTGCCCGAACGGGGTCTAGATTAGTTTCTCATGGCTATAGAGGCTTGCGGCAGTGGAACTTATGATATAGGGTCTCCACGAGGGTTTTTGGAATATTTGACGATTTATAGGGCGAAGAGGGGGTGCGGGAGGCCACCGAGGTGGGCACAACCCACCGGGGCGCGCCTGGGGGCCCAAGCGCGCCCTGGTGTGTTATGCCCCCTCGAGGAACCCCCCAGGTGCTGCTTTGGACCATTGGATGTCTTTTGGTCCACAAAAAACCCACAAAAAGTTTCATGGTGTTTGGACTCAGTTTGATAATTATTTCTTGCTATGTAAAAAACAAGCAAAAAACAACAACTGGCACTGGGCACTGGGTCAATAGGTTAGTCCCAAAAAATGAATAAAGTTGCTACAAAATGATTGTAAAACTTCCAAGAATGGTAATATAACATGATGAATACTTCATAAGTTATAGATACATTGGAGATATATCAGTGATACACATATTCATAATATTGATGCCAAAAGATGCAAAATTGATAATGATAGTGCAAAATATTTGTGGCACTGCCGTTTAGGTCATATTGGTGTAAATCGCACGAAGAAACTCCATGCGGATGAACTTTTGGAATCACTTGATTATGAATCATTTGATGCTTGCGAACCATGCCTCATGGGCAAGATGACCAAGACTCCGTTCTCCGGAACAATGGAGCGAGCCACTGACTTATTGGAAATAATACATACCGATGTATGCGGTCCGACGAGTGTTGAGATTCGCGGCGGGTATCAGTATTTTCTGACCTTCACAGATGATTTGAGCAGATATGGGTATATCTACTTGATGAAACACAAGTCTGAAACATTTGAAAAGTTCAAAGAATTTTAGAGTGAAGTGGAGAATCATTGTAACAAGAAAATAAAGTTTCTACAATCGGATCACGGAGATGAATATTTGAGTTACGAGTTTGGCCTTCATTTAAAACAATGTGGAATAGTTTCACAACTCACGCCACCCGGAACACCACAACGTAATGGTGTGTCCAAACGTCGTAACCGTACTTTATTATATATGGTGTGATCTATGATGTCTCTTACCGATTTACCACTATCGTTTTGGGGTTATGCATTAGAGACAACTGCATTCACATTAAATAGGGCACCATCTAAATCCGTTGAGACAACATCGTATGAACTGTGGTTTGGCAAGAAGCCTAACCTATCGTTTCTTAAAGTTTGGGCTTGCGATGCTTATGTGAAAAAGCTTCAGCCTGATAAGCTCGAACCCAAATAGGAGAAGTGCGTCTTCATAGGATACCCAAAAGAAACTGTTGGGTACACCTTCTATCACAGATCCGAAGGCAAGATTTTTGTTGCTAAAGATGGATCCTTTCTAGGGAAGGAGTTTCTCTTGAAAGAAGTGAGTGGGAGGAAATTAGAACTTGATGAGGTAATTGTACCTTCTCTCGAATTGGAAAGTAGCTCATCACAGAAAACCATTCTCGTGATGCCTACACCAACTAGAGAGGAAGCTAATGATAATGATCATGAAACTTCAGATCAAGTTACTATTGAACCTCGTAGGTCAACTAGAGCACGTTCCACACCAGAGTGGTACGGTAATCATGTTCTGGAAGTCATGTTACTAGACCATGACGAACCTACGAACTATGAAGAAGCGATGATGAGCCCTGATTCCGATAAATGGCTTGATGCCATGAAATCTGAGATAGGATCCATGTACGAGAACAAAGTATGGACTTTGGATGACTTGCCCGATGATCGGCGAGCCATAGAGAGTAAATGGATCTTCAAGAAGAAGACTGACACTTATGGTAATGTTACTATCTACAAAGGTCGACTTGTTGCAAAAGGTTTTCGACAAGTTCAAGGAGTTGACTACGATGAGACTTTCTCACCCGTAGAGATGCTTAAATTTTTCTGAATCGTATTAGCAATTGCCGCATTTTATGATTATGAAATCTGGCAAATGGACGTCAAAACTGCACTCCTTAATGGATTCTTAAAGAGGAGTTGTATATGATGCAACGAGAAGGTTTTGTCGATCCTAAAGGTGCTAACAAAGTGTGTAAGCTCCAGCGATCCATTTATGGACTGGTGCAAGCATCTCGGAGTTGGAATATATGCTTTGATGAGGTGATCAAAGCATAAGGTTTTATACAGACTTTTGGAGAATTCTGTATTTACAAGAAACTAAGTGGGAGCTCTGTAGCATTTCTAATATTATATGTGGATGACATATTGTTGATTGGAATTGATATAGATTTTATAGATAGCATAAAAGGATACTTGAATAAGAGTTTTTCAATGAAATACCCGGTGAGGATGCTTATATATTGGGCATCAAGATCTATAGAGATAGATCAAGACACTTAGTTGGACTTTCACAAAGCACATACCTTGATAAAGTTTTGAAGAAGTTTAAAATGGATCAGTTAAAGAAAGGGTTCTTGCCTGTGTTACAAGGTGTGAAGTTGAGTCAAACTCAATGCCGACCACTGCACAAGATAGAGAGAAAATTAAAGTCATTCCCTATGCCTCAGCCATAGGTTCTATCATGTATGCTATGCTACGTACCAGACCTGATGTGTGCCTTTCTATAAGTCTAGCAGGGAGGTACCAAAGTAATCCATGAGTAGATCACTGGACAGTGGTCAAGAACATCCTGAAGTACCTGAAAAGGACTAAGGATATGTTTCTCGTTTACGGAGGTGACAAAGAGCTCGTCGTAAATGGTTACGTCGATGCTAGCTTTGACACCGATCCGGATGACTCTAAGTCACAAGCCAGATACATATTTATATTGAATGGTGGAGCTGTAGTTGGTGCAGTTCCAGGCACAGCGTCGTGGCGGGATCTACGTGTGAAGTGTATTACATAGCTGCTTCGGAAGCAGCGCATGAAGGAGTCTGGATGAAGGAGTTCATATCCGATCTAGGCGTAATAGCTAGTGCATCGGGTCCAATAAGAATCTTTTGTGACAACACAAAAGAACCAAACACATCAATGGACACTTCAACTCCATCTGTGATCAAGTCAAGGAGGGAGACATAGAGTTTTGCAAAATACATACGGATATGAATGTGGCAGACCCGTTGACTAAGCCTCTTCCACGAGCAAAACATGATCAGCGCCAAGACTCCATGGGTGTTAGAATCATTACAATGTAATCTAGACTTGACTCTAGTGCAAGTGGGAGACTGAAGGAAATATGCCCTAGAGGCAATAATAAAGTTATTATTTTATATTTCCTTATATCATGATAAATATTTATTATTCAAGCTACAATTGTATTAACCGGAAACTTGATACATGTGGGAATACATAGACGAAACACCGTGTCCCTAGTAAGCCTCTACTAGACTAGCTCGTTAATCAAAGATGGTTAAGTTTCCTAATCATAGACATGTGCTGTCATTTGATGAACGGGATCACATCATTAGGAGAATGATGTGACGGACAAGACCCATCGGTTAGCTTAGCATGTTGATCGTTCAATTTTATTGCTATTGCTTTCTTCATGTCAAATACATATTCCTTCGACTTTGAGATGATGCAACTGCCAGATACCGGAGGAATACCTTGTGTGCTATCAAACGTCACAACGTAACTCGGTGATTGTAAAGATGCTCTACAGGTATCTCTGAAGGTGTTTGTTGGGTTGGCATAGATCGAGATTAGGATTTGTCACTCCGAGTATCAGAGAGGTATCTCTGTACCCTCTCGGTAATGCACATCATAATAAGCCTTGCAAGCAACGTGACTAATGAGTTAGTTGCAGGATGATGTATTACAGAACGAGTAAAGAGACTTGCTGGCAACGAGATTGAACTAGGTATGAAGATACCGACGATCGAATCTCGAGCAGGTAACATACCGATGACAAAGGGAATAACATATGTTGTCATTACGGTACAACCGATAAAGATCTTCATGGAATATGTGGGAACAAATATGAGCATCCAGGTTCCGCTGTTGGTTATTGACCGGGAGGTGTCCCGGTCATGTCTACATAGTTCTTGAACCCGTAGGGCCCGCACACTTATCGTTCGATGTTGATTTTGTATTATATGAGTTATGTGATTTGGTGACTGAATGTTGTTAGGAGTCCCGGATGAGATCACTGACATGACGAGGAGTCTCAAAATGGTCGATAGGTAAAGATTGATATATAGGACGACGGTATTCGGACACCGCAAGTGTTCCGGGGGCATCGGGTACATATCGGGTCACCGTAAGGGGTTCCGAGCATCCCCCCGGCAACTACATGGGCCTAATGGGCCAAGAAGGGGATAGACCAGCCCCTAAGGGGCTGGTGCGCCCCATGTAGGCCAAAATAGGAGCGGAAGGGAAGAGGAGAAGAGATAAAGGAAGGGCATTTCGTATTTGGCGCCACAGGCGCCAGTTAACGTGCATTTTGTTAACTGGCGCCTGTAGCGTCCGTAAATGGGCCGGCCCATCTAGGCGCCGGTTGACCTTTTATTTTTGAAAATTCTGTGAACTTTTTTGAGATTGATGAACTTTTTTGAATATTGATGAACTTTTTCTAAATTTAATGAACATTTTGTCTTGAAAATTGATGACCTTTTTTTTATTTATGAACTTTTTTCAGTTCCATGAACTTTTTCTAAAAATACATGAACTTTATTTTTCAATTTCTATGAATTTTTTTCAAATTTAATGAACTTTTGCGAATTGGATGAACTTTTTTTCAATTTGAATGAACTTTATTTCAAATTGATGGACTTTTTCAAAATTTATGAACCTCTTTTAAATATATGAACATATTTTTTCAAATGGATGAACTTTTTTTCTTTAAATCTGTAAGCCTTTCTTCATTTCATATTTTTATTTTCGAAAAAAACTAAAAAATAGGGCAGCACGCTAGTGGGCGGCTCATGCTAGCAGCGCTGCAGGCGCCAGATCATTAATGGGCGCCTGCAACGCTGTATAGGAGCTCCCGAAAGGAAGGTGAGGAATTCGGCCTCCCCCTACCTTCCCTTCTTCCTCCTCCTTCCTTCCCTCTTCGGAAGTTATGGTAGGGGGGGGGGCGAATTGCACTAGGGCCCAAAGTAGGATTCCTCCTACTTGGGCGCCCCTTTGGCTTCTCCCTCTCCCTCCCACCTACATATATGAGGGGGGAGGCGCCTAGAACAAACAACAACATCTGTTAGCCGTGTGCGGCGCCTCCCTCCACAATTTACGCCTCCGGTCATATTTGAAGGAAATATGCCCTAGAGGCAATAATAAAGTTGTTATTTATATTTCCTTATATGATGATAAATGTTTATTGTTCATGCTAGAATTGTATTAACCGGAAACTTAGTACAAGTGTGAATGCAAAGACAAAACAGAGTGTCCTTAGTATGCCTCTACTTGACTAGCTCGTTGATCAAAGATGGTTATGTTTCCTGACCATGGACATGTGTTGTCATTTGATGAGCGCGATCATTAGAGAATGATGTGATGGACAAGACCCATTCGTTAGCTTAGCATAATGATCGTTTAGTTTTATTGTTCTTTCTTCATGACTTATACATGTTCCTCTGACTATGAGATTATGCAACTCCCGAATACTGGAGGAGCACCTTGTGTGCTATCAAACGTCACAATGTAACTGGTGATTATAAAGATGCTCTATAGGTGTCTCCGAAGGTGTTTGTTGTGTTGGCATAGATCAAGATTAGGATTTGTCACTCCGTGTATCGGAGAGGTATCTCCGGGCCCTCTCGGTAATGCACATCACTATAAGCCTTGCAAGCAATGTGACTAATGAGTTAGTTGCGGGATCATGCATTACGAAACAAGTAAAGAGACTTGCCGGTAACGAGATTGAACTAGGTATGATGATACCGATGATCGAATCTCGAGCAAGTAACATACCGATGACAAAGGGAACAACGTATGTTGTTATGTGGTTTGACCGATAAAGATCTTCGGAGAATATGTACGAGCCAATATGAGCATCCAAGTTCCGATATTGGTTATTGACCGGAGATGTGTCTCGGTCATGTCTACATAGTTCTCGAACCCGTAGGGTCCGCACGCTTAACGTTCGATGATGATTTGTATTATGAGTTATGTGTTTTGGTGACCGAAGTTTGTTCGGAGTCCCAAATGAGATCACGTACATGACGAGGAGTATCAAAATGCTCAAGAGGTAAAGATTCATATATTGGAAGGTTGTATTCGGACATCGGAATGGTTCTGAATGATTCGGGTATTTTTTCGGAGTACCGGGAGGTTACCGGAACCCCCCGGGGAAGTGTTGGGCCAACATGGGCCTAAGGGAGAGATAGGGAAGCCCGCGGGGGATGGCCGCGCGCCCCCTCCTAGGGAGTCCGAATAGGACAAGGAGGAGGGGGCGGCGCCCCCCTTCCCTTTCCCTCTCCCTCTCCTTCCTATTCCATCCGGTGGAGAAAGGAAAAAGGGGGGGGGGGGGCGAATCCTACTGGGACTAGGAGTCCAAGTAGGACTTCCCCCTTGGCGCGCCCCTCCTGGCCGCCAGCCTCCTCCCTCCTCCTTTATATACGGGGGCGGGGGGCACCCCAAAGAGACACCAAGATTTATCTTAGCCGTGTGCGGTTCCCCTCTCCACAGTTTACGCCTCCGGTCATAGCGTCGTAGTGCTTAAGCGAAGCCCTGCGCAGATCACATCACCAACACCGTTGCCACGCCATCGTGTTGACGGAACTCTCCCTCGACCCTCTCCTTGATCAAGAGTTCGAGGGACATCATCGAGATGAACGTGTGCTGAACACGGAGGTGCCATACGTTTGGTACTTGGATTGGTTGGATCGTGACGACATTCGACTACATCAACCGCGTTAACATAACGCTTCCACTTTCGGTCTACGAGGGTACGTGGACACACTCTCCCCCTCTTGTTGCTATGCATCTCCTAGATAGATCTTGCGTGATCGTAGGATTTTTTTTGAAATTGCATGCTAAGTTCCCCAACAGTGGTATCCGAGCCAGGTCTATGCGTAGATGCTATGCACGAGTAGAACACAAAGAGTTGTGGACAATAATAGTCATACTTCTTACCACTAACGTCTTACTTTGATTCGGTGGTATTGTTGGATGAAGCGGTCCGGACCGACATTACATGACCGAGTTCATGATACTGGTTCTACCGACGTGCTTCGCACACAGGTGGCTCGCGGGTGTCTGTTTCTCCAACTTTAGTTAAATCGAGTTTGACTACAGCCAGTCCTTGTTGAAGGTTAAAAGAGCACACTTGTGAAAAATCGTTGTGGTTTTGATGCGTAGGTAATAACGGTTCTTGCTACAAGCCCGTAGCAGGCACGTAAAACTTGCAACAACAAAGTAGAGGACGTCTAACTTGTTTTTGCAGGGCATGTTGTGATGTGATATGGTCAAGACAGGATGTGATATAAGTTATTGTATGAGGTGATCATGTTTTGTAGAAGTTATCGTCAACTGGCAGGAGCCTTATGGTTGTCGCTTAATTGTATGAAATGCAATCACCATGTAATTGCTTTACTTTATCACTAAGCAGTAGCGATAGTCGTAGAAGCAATAGTTGGCGAGACGACAACGACGCTACGATGGAGATCAAGGTGTCAAACCGGTGACGATGGATATCATGACGGTGCTTTGGAGATGGAGATCAAAGGTACAAGATGATGATGGCCATATCATGTCACATATTTTGATTGCATGTGATGTTTATCTTTCATGCATCTTATTTTGCTTAGTACGGCAGTAGCATTATAAGATGATCCGTCACTAAAATTCAAGGTATAAGTGTTCTCCCTGAGTATGCACCATTGCTACAGTTTGTCGTGCCGAGACACCACGTGATGATCGGGTATGATAAGCTCAATGTTCACATACAACGGGTGCAAGCCATTTTTTGCACACGCAGAATACTCGGGTTAAACTTGACGAGCATAGCATATGCAGATATGGCATCGGAACACCGAGACTGAAAGGTCGAATGTGAATCATATAGTAGATATGATCAACATAGAGATGTTCACCATTGAAAACTACTCCATCTCACGTGATGATCGGACATGGTTTAGTTGATATGGATCACGTGATCATTTAGATGACTAGAGGTATGTCTATCTAAGTGGGAGTTCTTTAGTAATATGATTAATTGAACTTTAATTTATCATGAACTTAGTACGTGATAGTTTTTTGCATACCTATGTTGTTGTAGATCAATGGCCCGTGCTACTGTTCCCTTGAATTTTAATGCGTTCCTAGAGAAAGCTAAGTTGAAAGATGATGGTAGAATTTACACGGACTGGGTCCATAACTTGAGGATTATCTTCATTGCTGCACAAAATAATTACGTCCTGGAAGCACCGCTAGGTGCAAGACCCGCTGCAGAGCCACTCCGAACGTTATGAACGTCTGGCCGAGAAAAGCTGATGACTACTCGAAAGTTCAGTGTGCCATGCTTTACGACTTAGAATCGGGACTTCAAAGACGTTTTGAACATCATGGAGCATATGAGATGTTCCAGGAGTTGAATTTAATATTTCAAGCAAATGCCCGAGTTGAGAGATATGAAGTCTCCAACAAGTTCTATAGCTGCAAGTTGGAGGATAATAGTTCTGTCAGTGAACATATACTCAGAATGTCTGGGTACCATAACCACTTGACTCAGCTGGGAGTTAATCTTCCTGATGATAGTGTCATTGACAGAGTTCTTCAATCACTGCCACCAAGCTATAAAGGCTTCGTGATGAACTATAACATGCAAGGGATGGAAAAGACAATTCCCGAGCTCTTAGCGATGCTAAAGGCTACGGAGGTAGAAATCAAGAAGGAGCATCAAGTGTTGATGGTTAACAAGACCACTAGGCAAATGGAAGAAGGGGAACTTCAAGAAGAATAGCAAGCAAGTTGCTGCTCCCGGGAAGAAGCCCAAGTCTGGACCTAAGCCTGAAATTGAGTGCTTCTACTGCAAAGGGACTGCTCACTGGAAGCGGAACTGCCCCAAGTATTTGGCGGATAAGAAGGATGGCGAAGTGAAAGCTATATTTGATATACATGTTATTATGTGTACCTTACTAATGCTCGTAGTAGCGCATGGGTATTTGATACTGGTTTTGTTGATCATATTTGCAACTCGGAACAGGGGCTACGGATTAAATGAAGATTGGCTAAGGACGAGGCGACGATGCGCGTGGGAAATGGTTCCAAAGTCGATGTGATCGCCCTCGACACGCTACCTCTACATCTACCGTCGGGATTAGTTTTAGACTTGAATAATTGTTATTTGGTGCCTGCGTTGAGCATGATCATTATATCTGGATCTTGTTTGATGTAAGACGATTATTCATTTAAATCATAGAATAATGGTTGTTCTATTTATATGAGTAATATCTTTTATGGTCATACACCCTTGATGAGTGGTCTATTTTTATTGAATCTCGATTATAGTGATACACATATTCATAATATTGAAGCCAAAAGATGCAAAGTTAATAATGATAGTGCAACTTATTTGTGGCACTGCCGTCTAGGTCATATTGGTGTAAAGCGCATGAAGAAACTCCACGCCGATGGGATTTTGGAATCACTTGATGCTTGTGAACCATGCCTCATGGGCAAGATGACTAGGACTCCGTTCTCCAGAACAATGGATCGAGCAACTGACTTATTGGAAATAATACATACTGATGTATGCGGTCCGATGAGTGTTGAGGCTCGCGGAGGGTATCGTTATTTTCTAACCTTCACAGATGATTTGAGAAGATATGGGTATATCTATTTGATGAAACATAAGACTGAAACATTTGAAACGTTCAAAGAATTTTAGAGTGAAGTGAAAAATCATCGTAACAAGAAAATAAAATTTCTACGATCTGATCTTGGAGGTGAATATTTGAGTTATGAGTTTTGTCTTTATATGAAACAATGTGGAATAGTTTCGCAACTCACGCCACCTGGAACACCACATCGTAATGGTGTGTCCGAACGCCGTAATCGTACTTTATTAGATATGGTGCGATCTATGATGTCTCTTTCCGATTTACCACTATCGTTTTGGGGTTATGCTTTAGAGACGGCTGTCGGTGTCAAAACCGGCGGATCTCGGGTAGGGGGTCCCGAGCTGTGCGTCTAAGATCGATGGTAACAGGAGACAGGGGACACAATGTTTACCCAGGTTCGGGCCCTCTCTATGGTGGTAATACCCTACTTCCTGCTTGATTGATCTTGATGAATATGAGTGTTACAAGAGTTGATCTACCACGAGATCGTAATGGCTAAAACCCTAGAAGTCTAGCCTGTATGACTATGGTTATGATTACTGTTCTTCTATGGACTAAACCCTCCGGTTTATATAGACACCAGAGGGGACTAAGGTTTGTACAAAGTCGGTTAAGGAATCTTCATATCCGAGCGCCAAGCTTACCTTCCACGCCAAGGAGAGTCCCATCCGGACACGGGTGAGAGGCTTCGGTCTTGTATCTTCACAGCCCGGCAGTCCGGTCCACATCAATAGGTCGTACATCCGAGGACCCCTTAGTCCAGGACTCCCTCAGTAGCCCCTGAACCAGGCTTCAATGACGAGGTGTCCGACACACTGATTGTCTTCGGCATTGCAAGGTGGGTTCCTCCTCCGCATACTCCAAAATAGTCTTTGAACAGAAGAACATAGTCCGGCTCTGCAAAAAAAATCCCACACACAACCGCAGAGAGTATAATATTTCACGAGTCCAATGTACTGACAACTTTTGGTAGCGTGACATCACGTCTTTGCCCGGCTATTATTTTGAACCGTTTTTAGCCTGCCGTTCCATATTTTGAGACGCGGCTTTATTGGCACGTCTTGTCGAAGCAGAGATCGTGTCCCCTTATTGCGGGATTCTCATCAATATGGGCGTGGGTAATCCAAATGTTCTGTTGGCACGATTCCTTTAGAATAGGCAGGTTTTAAGGCCTAGGAGGGGACGTTAGATATTCATTGTCTTTATAAAAGGGCTGAGACCCGTCCCTCTCTCCTTTACGTCAAGCCTTTCTCCAACCTCTCTAACCTCGAGTTCCAGGACCCAAGGTTTAATCGCTTCGAGCTTTCCAGTCATGTCGGGATCCAACCCTCAAGGTCGGTGGGTAGCTTCCTGTGTCACATAGGAGGATATTGCGAAGCTCCGGGCGGCAAGATACCTGACTGCGGAAATCCTCCGAGGCTTCCTGCTCAAGGGCAGGCCGTTGCTACTCTCAGATCCGATGAGCGAGTCGTATTTATCTCCCACTTCCTCCGAGGGCTAGGGTTCGCTTTCCATCCCTTCATTCAAGGGCTCATGTTCTATCATGGGCTATATTTTCACGATCTAGCTCCCGACTCCTTTCTTCAGATCTCAGCGTTCATCGTCATGTGTGAAGCCTTTCTCCGAATCCCCCCACACTTCGGCCTATGGATCAAGACTTTCAATGTGACGCCGAAGATAATCAATGGGGAGCAGGCGGAGTGCGGCGGCGCCAGGATGAGTCAGCTTCCCAATACTATCTGGCCAAAAGGCACCTTCGCGGAGACCTCCAACTTATGGCAACAGGAGTGGTTCTATCAAACCGAACCTTGCGGTACCAAATGGGTTGCCACGCCAGCGTTCCGATCTAGCCCTCCACTGCGACTCGCATCATGGATCAATAAGGGGCTAGACTGGGGCTCAATGGATGAAGTACAGACACTACAAAGCCTCATCTGGAGCATCCTCGAAAAAGACATCGGCCTCGTCAACGTGATTCAGGTGATGTTAGTCCGCTGTATCCTCCCGTGCCAGCGCCGGTCTCTCCGTATGTGGGAGTTCAACCCGGAAGGACCGCAAACACTCTAGAAATTCTTTGGCACAACGCACGAAAGGACGTGGAGACTATTTTTCAGGTCACGAAAGCAATGGTTGGATGCATCCGAAGACATCGGTCTGGACTGCAACCATCCGGATACCCCGGTAAGTATATAATTTCTGGACACAACTCGGCCAATTCCCCCATAGTGATGTACTGAGGTTTTTATCTTTGGCCAGGGTTGGATAAAGAAGACGGAGCGGATTAGGTGTTCGACTCCACTTCCCAAAAACGTAGCTAATCCTTTATTGATAAGGATGCTAGCCCCGACGCGGTTTCAAGTGCCGGTGCCGGAGGACGAGCAGAAGAGTAAAGAGGTCGGAGATGACCTCCACCCTAAAGGCATATTGGATGTCACGTCCGGGAAGAAAAGGATCGCCTCCGAAGACCTGGAGGTGGGGGCGCCGAAGAGAGGGAAAATTTCCCTGTCCGATGGATCGGGTTCGGAAGCTGATATCGCTGTAAAGCGTCTTCACAAGCCCCTTGCGGGACCGTTAATGGATACAGATGCGCTAAACATATTCCGCTCCTTTTCAAGTTATCAAAGTAACATTTGAACTATATGTTTGCAGTCTAACCCACTGCCTCTCTCCACGATCCTCCTCATCAGGGGACTTGAATCCGGGGATGATGGAAAGTGAGACACCTCCACCAGCTTCCTCGCCTTTTAGGGCGGACGACTTTGAGGTGTCGTCCTGGAGAGTCTCTCCCGACCATCAAACAGTGCGGGGGGCAATGAAGGCAGTATTTGATGATAATGCTCCGACCATCAAGGGCCCAGGGGCACAACCCCCGAGGGGACCGAAAATAAGGGTCCTGGTCAATACGGCGTACAGCCGAAGACGACTTTAGGGTCAAGTGTGCGTATCCCTTTTAAGGGAGTTTGTGCCCCCGCAGCAGCCTCCAGAAATCTGGAGGTGCCAGACACCCTGATGGACACATTACAAAATGCGTCTATCTCAGAGGAACATCGTACCTTAATGGGTACGGTATTTGAGAAGCTTCTGCCCGCGAGAAGCGGATTGAATGATGCTTTTACTGGCCTGCTAAGAGGCTTTGAGGTATGTAATTTAATATTTTCAATTGTGCTATAAGCGCAAAATGCGCCTGTGTATAGATAGTAGCCCCTGAGACTCTGGTCGTTGTCCAAAAGGAGGCGATCAGAGGATCACAGAAGATATGCCCAGGAAATAATCTGATTAATTGGAACACAGGCTCTTGCATCCCTGGCGACTGCGCAAGCTACAGAGGCCGCAGAGTTGAAGCAGAAACTAGATGTGGCGGATGAGGACATCACGCTCATTAACATGTGGCTCGACGAGGCCCAAGGTATGTCTTTGGGGCAGTCGGTATATGCAAGTGCTATAATATGAGCATGACAGTGAGAATTGTATACTGAGATAAGCATAACTGTAGATAGTGCCGTCGCATGTGAGAACCTTCGGGCTGAGCTTGCCCAGGCCAAGGAGCAAGCCAGGGTGAGTAGTGCGGCTGCCGAAAAGGCAGCTACTAAATTAAAGGCCGAAGAGGCTGCTCGACGCCAGTGCGAGGAGAGAATATCTACTATGGCGCTTGAGCTGAAGGATGCCATTAGCCGGTGCGAGTTGGTCGAGAAAGACAGCGAAACCAGAGTGGCCGACCTTGGCAAGGCCTTACGAGAGACGAGTGAAGCACGGTCCGAGTCCAGAGCGGCTCGGGAGGAGATCCGGCAAACTGGGGAAATTGCGTCCGGTAAGCCCTTCTTGTTGCAAACTAAATTCGGCGATCTGAAGTATGCCCCGCTTAATCAAATGTGGAGTTCTCCAGACGCATTTCTGGACTTGCCGAAGAGTGTCTCCGATGCGACGCAGTTTTTCCAAGCGCAAGAAGGACATGAAACGGAGAAGCTTTTCTGGTCGCAATTCGGCACGCCAAGGCGTCCGCTGTTACTGAACGAACAGATGGCCCAGTGGGCCAAGCTCCAAAAGATATCCGGATCTGCCATGAAGGACGTCGTGGTCCGGCTGTGGCCGTCTGAGCCCATTCCGAATAGTTATTTCGGATTGGTGCAACGACTTGGTGATGCGGTGCCGCGTATCGACGCCATTAGGTGGTCAACGTGCATAGAAGGTGCACGGATGGCCTTTGCCCGTGTTAAGATGTATTGGGCGAAGATGAAGGCCACCGATATTGCAGCGAAAAGTCCACCCAAGGGCAAGGACCATCACACGCCAGAGCATTATTTTGAGGATGTCCTACAGGGTGCCTGCTTGATCACTACAAAAAAAATACACTTCCGTGATGATACATGTTTCTCACAGTAGGTCGCGTTTTTTTTCATGCATGTACATCCATGACGATTTTATGACAGAATCAAGATAGTCATACCGTCTTTGTCGTAGAAGTGTTCCATGACATTACCAAAATTATCATCATGGAAGTGTCCACTTCCATGACGATAAATCGCGCGCCATAGAAGTGCTTTCGTCAAGGGTGACCGACACGTGGCATCCACCATAACGGAACGCCGTTAAGCTATCGGGTCGGGTTTTGGATCCGATAACCCGTTAACAGCCCCAACCAATGGGGATTTTCCACGTGTAAAATCATCATTGGCTGGAGGAGACACGTGTCAGCTCTGCGGTGGCACAGGTGTCACTCATCCAATGGGCGAGACGTGCCTATGATATGTTGACACGTGGACCGACCCATCAAGTTTAAATGGGCCGACCCAACTAAAGGCCCACAAGATTTTGCGGACCATAATGGGCCGGCCCAGCTAAAGGCCCACGAGATTTTGCGGACCAGAATGGGCTGGCCCACCTAAAGGCCCACAAGATTTTGTGGGCCATAATGGGCCGACCCAGGTAAAGGCCCACAAGATTTGTGTGTGCCATGATGGGCCGGCCCAGGTAAAGGCCCACAAGATTCTTGTGGATCACAATGGGCCGGCCCAGCAAAAGGCCCACGAGATTTCGCCGACATTAATGGGCCGGCCCAGCTGTAGGCCCACAAGATTTTGAGGACCCTAGTAGGCCGGCCTATTAACTGGCTGCCATGTTTTGGGCCAAATGCCGGCCCATATTTGATCTGGTCCATTAATGGCCTGCCACGTTCCAGGCCTAATAATGGCCCATATAAGATCCGGCCCGTTAAAGGCCTACCACGTTCTGGGCCAAATTACGGCCCAGATCAGGTCCGACCCTTTAAGAGGCTTTGGGCTAAATTATGGCCCATATCAGATTCAGCCCGTCAACTGGACGCTATGCTTTTGGGCCCACTTGCTAAAGGCCCATTTAGTAATTTGGCTTGATATTAGTTTCGACCTGTTAAGGGCCCGTTTAACATTTCGGCCCTATATTAATTTCGGCCTGTTTAAGGCCCGTCATATAGTTGGGCCTAACTACGGCCCAGTTTGCATCCGCCGCTCGCCAATATCTCGATTGGGGCAACCAAGGACCGAGACAATTTTGGCCTGTTAAAAGCCCGTGATTTGATTCGCACAATCATGGGCCGGGGTCCATTTCGGGCTGTTGCCGGCCCGTGAGCTGTTCGGCACGTTTCAGGCCCAACCTACTTCCCAGCCTCCTAAAAGCCCATTGAGTTTTCTTGCGAAAAGAGGGTCGGGGGTTACTCCGCCTATTAAAGGCCCGAATCTACTAGTGGGCCATTTTACTTTTGGCCTTTTAACAGACCAAGATGACGGGGCCCATGATGCGGATCATACATCGTGATTGCATGACGGCCCGATTATGTACCGTAATTTTACGGTTTGGCGGTTCTTTGCGAAGACAGGATATATATACAGTAAAATAACTGCAGCATCGTGAATAAGAGAAAAACCTAGGCTATACAATAAAGAAATTACGGCATATTACATCCACTGGGCATCAAAGTTCGCCACTACGATAATAAAGCACAAGCAGACAACATATTACATACACTGGGCATCAAAGATCACCACCACTGCAAATAAACATGCCGACAAAATAATATACAAAACCGACAACACTTCAATAGAGTTCACGAAATGTTAGCCCTGCTGGGGAGCTGCAGCGCAAGCACCTGAGCAAGCTGATGAGACTACGCTTGTTCAACACTTATATCTTCCTCACTCTGAAAGATAAACAAGCAGACAGATGACCGGTTTTGCACATAAAAATATCATTGCTGACAATTCATCACATTTCTTACTGACGAATAAAGTGACACAGTTTAAAATTGCATTAACACAATATGGTATTGTTCAGGTCAAAACATGGCAGGAAATGACATTGTGAAGGACTTGGCAGCTTCACGACACCTTTGGATTACGTACCAAGAACTCATAAGTATCAATGGTTAGTGTGTCATCAATTTATCCCATTTCAGATTGGAAAATAAAGAGACGGTTTAAATAATAGTAGAATGATATGACATTGATCATAGTTAAGACATTGCAGAATATGACATTGTCTTTGTAGTGGGTAGGTTCACCACACCACTGGATTACGGATGAAGAACAGAAGCATACATGCAGTGCAAAAGAAGATCACTTGCTCTGTATAGTTTAATTTACATGGTATGAAGAAGGAACTTGGTTGTTCAACAGAAAAACTTAAATTGAGACGGACAAACTTTTGTTTATGAACTACATAATAAACTTTAAACACACAATTTGATGCAAACACCAAAAATAAACAGCTGTTGCAGTCATGCCTAACCAAAAATACACAACAAAGTTTGAAGGCTTGAGAAGGACAAACTTACATTATTGGTGAAGACAGGCTCAGTAAAGCCCTTGTCCATGCTGATAGGGGGGGGGGGGAATTCAAGAAGTTTACCACAGAATCTTCTTCATAAGCATTGCCTTTATTCTACATTTTGTTAAGAGTAAATATAGATGTGATAATATACGTAAAAATGGAGAATATTCAAGATAAGATGAAGAGTGATGCTACATAACCAAGTAGCTATAAATGTATGTGCAGCGATACAGGAAAAAGGTACAGCCAAGAGCAATGCACAACTAAACTTCTTCAGTACCAACCTTATGGTAAGAGTAAATATAGATCTGATGTGTAGAAAATGGAGGGCAAAGGAAAATAAGCTGCAGAGTGATGGTACATGAACAACTACCTGTCAATATAAGTTCACTGATAAAGGACAACATGTACTTACAAGAACAATGCAGAGCTAAAAAAATTTATTGGCATTGGATATATTCTACACTAATGTAACAATTCATACATATCAGATAATTTGGAGCGAACAATTGATAAGCAAGCTATCATGCATAATCCTGTCACATAATGAACCAGGTATGTACGCAAGTACAGTGATACAGGACAACAGGTACTAACAAGAGCAAAGCAGCGGGCAGCATATTTGCGATATCCTGTCATTCTTTTCAAACCGGAATTCTTCTTCGACTAGATTTCCTGCAAAAAAGATCCGTAAGGCACATGCGGAAAAGTAGAAGTTCAAATTGTCATGTGATTTCATAGACAGTACCTCATCTTGGGAAGGTTTTTCCATTCAATGTCTTCTAAATTTAGCACAGGAGACTTCACCGGAAATTCATTTATAGACTTGCCATCAAAGTGTGATTTCTTCAGGTAACACCAATACTGCTGCAATGCTTCCTTGAAAAGCAGAAGCAAGCTTTGCTCGTCATGACTATCCAGGTTGACCCTCGCCTAGTTACAACAATGTAATGTAAACCATTGATGTGTTCAATCAGCAGGAAACATGAAAATAATAACCATGAATAATAGCACTTACACGTAAGTTGGACAGGAAGATGTGAAAATGGTGTTTGTCTTCACTATAATCTTCCCATGATGGGAATATATGCACGTAGTCCCTAACAACATTGAAAGCATTGTCTTTTAAACTGGGAATAGATGAAATGGGGTTCCAATCTGCAGGAATTGGCCGTCTCTGCAGTTGGGATAGGTCTTGGACGGTGGACTTCTGTACTTTTCTTTGGAGTGGGATATTTCCGTAGTACTATTTGGTGCTATGGCAAATGAAATCGGTATACCTTTTGCTAGAGTGCAGGTCCTGTGTGGTGGGGCTAGTGGTGTGGCCTGTGAAGTATGGGTACAGTCTGCCGGAGTCGGTCCTACGTTTTGTGTCACTGGTTGTACATCCAATATAAGTGGGGTGCTGTCTGATTTCTCCAGCACCACCATGTTTTCAAGGACTTTGCTGGTGCTCCTTCAGGTTCGGCAATCACCCTTTTCCTTTTTGATGTTTGATGCACAAGAACATCATTTGAGTGGAAAAACATGGTATGATGACAGATGGAATATGTATTGATAATGGATGGGCATGGCATCTCAGCATATATGATGAGTAAACTAAGAAGATGGCGGTGCAACAAAGTAGAAGAAATGCAAGACAACATATGCAAGATATGCGCAATCAATAAAACCTTGCCAAATTATAACAGGCACCTTTATGGGTGAACAGGACAGGCCATCTGCCTTTGACTCCTCGAGGTTAGAATAGCCATTAGGATCATATTCTGAACAAGAATCAACAGGTGGGGAGCGTATGAGTTTCATTGCATTCGGAATGGCACTCAATGCCTTGGTGCCAATTTTGTAAGTCATTGCAGTGTTCCACAACATTCTTCTGATGCGCGGATTCTGATATTAACTGTAATTGCGTTTAATATCTGAGAACCATGAAAACATAAAATAGTTGTGAGATTATCTTTGTAATGCAGATGATATTCTAATATAGGGGCGCCCCTGTAAACACTTGTGTTCTATCACTGGATTCTGATGAGAGAGCTCATGTGTGCTGTAATATGGTGCGTGCATTCATATAATCTGGCACAAGTACACAAAAAAATAGGCTCCACAAGTAAGGATAGTTGGCAGATGATAGGTTCATAATATACTGTATAGAGAGTTCATTGGCAAACCATGATAACAAGAGCACACATCAACTAGGCAGATCATAGTGTGCATAACAGGGGTACACCATAACCACGATATATAAATCAGGAAAGTGGAACTGGCTTGAAAATACGGTGTTGTATTTCCGCTAGTAATTGAAAGCCTATCGATCACGTCTGAGCCAGCTCTATCGACTATTGATTGCAGATGTCCCTGCGCCCCTTCCTGACAGGAACATACTGTACGTACTAAATACAGAAAAAACAAAGAGGAACATGTTAAAGAACAGAAGAGGAAGCATATTATTGAGGTTCCGCTTCATTTCATAAAATGTTGGTTGCCCACTCATGATGAATCACAGCCCCAAAGAAATGCAATTCCATGCTGTCTCTCTATATGTGGCAATTTTGAACAAGAGTCATTAGGATCATATTCTGAACAAGAGTCAACAGGTGGGGAGCATATGAGTTTCATTGCATCTAGAATGGCACTCAATGCCTTGGTGCCAATTTTGTAAGTCATTACAGTGTTTAGCTTCAAGAGTGGACTGCTGCTAGCGCGACACAAAGCAGCTACACAGATCATAGTGTAGATATAAAGGGAAAACCTTAAGCATCAGAGTAAAATCAGCAAAGTGGAACTTGCTGGAATATATGTGCTAGTATTGCCGGTATGGCTAGAAAGGCTTCGGATACCAGCTCTCTTCAAGTGAAGATGCGGTGCTGTTAATATCAGTGTAACTCTCAAAGGCGACACAGCTCCCCGCATTCCTTGCTATTCTTATAGGATTCAAGTGGGCAGGCCACTTCAAATCCTATTCCTATGTTTACAAAATCCTACGAATCAAAGAGGCTCAAAGTGTCCATCACAACCGACCGTATAGACCTCTACACTGCAAATGTCCCTGCTCATCTTCAGTACAAGGAACATACTGTACTAGTATCATACTCCCTTTGTTCCAAAATATAAGTCTTGGTAGAAATTTCCATTATGGATCACATATAGATGTATCCAGATACATTTTAGAGTGTAGATTCACTCATTTTGCTCCATATGTAGTCCATGGTGGAATCTATACAAAGACTTGTATTTAGGAATGGAGAGAGTACATATTAAAGAAGAACGGAAGAGGAACATGGTAAATAAGAGCAAGCGGATTTTGGATAATAAAATGTTGGTTGCGTAATGCCCACACATGATGAACCAGAGCGCATTAAGAATGCAACTCCCATTTCAGGCGGTTGGATGAAGATCCTACGTCTCCTAACCCTTCTTCTTCCTCGTCTTTGATTCTTCCCATAAAGAACACCGCACAGGCCGCCGGCCGGACCACCGGCCACCACCGCCTGTGTTCCCCCGCCACCCCCACCCCCACCCCACCCCCGCCCCAACCCCCACCCGCGTCGAGTTTTCTTCGTTCGGCGAGGCCCCACAACCACCCGAGCCCCTTCATTCGCACCGGCGAACTCCGTGAGCTCTGAAAAATCGATCGACCCAATTTTGAAAATTAGTCTACAGTGATTTAACTAGTGTGGAATATAAAAGGGGAAAACCATAAGTATTGGGAGTATAGTGTTGAGCGTGCCATGGCGGATCTGAAGGTGCAAGACGGACAAAGGAAACTTTGCAACCAAGACAAGAAATCGGAGTAAAGCAGTGGCGATCTATTTTCTTGCTGCGATAAATAAGTTGAGCGGATACGAAAGAGTACCGCCTCTGGTGCGGCGCCATGTATGCATCTGCTGACAATTTGACGATGCTGTGGTAGCGATGGCTGTCAGCGGCGTGGAAGCAGATCTAGGAGGGTAGACGGTGGCAGCGAGGCGTGGTGGACGAGACGGTCGTAGGAGCGGCGCCGGCAAGGTGGACGGCGGTGGGGATGAAGCGAGAGGATGGGATGCAAGGATCCCGGTCTGAAGCCGTGGATGAGAGAGGTCGATCTCTTGTAATGGACGGAGGCGACGCGGTATCAGCTCCGGCATGGTGGAGGAGGACGGCGTGGATGGGGTGGCAGACGGCGGCAGACGGAGGAGGGTGGGGTGGAGAGGGTGTTTTGGCGCCCACGGAGTATGAATGGGGAAAAGGGAGGTAGAGAGGAAGGGGGGAACCATGTATTCAGGGTGCGCTTGTCTCAAATGCGAGGAAATTTACAAACTTAGCCCCCGTTTCAAATTTCCTACATCACAGCAATATTAGTCGGTTGGGGATAGGACGGTAATCTCGCATACACCGAATATTTGCCGACGAGAGTTTGTTTTTGGCACCCACCGTGTATGAATATGAATTGGGGAGGGAGTCGATTTTGGCCGAGGACACACTTTGTTTTGGCGCCGACCGTGTATGAATCTGGGTGAGAGGCGGTTACGTCACGTTTGGGTGAAATTACAAACCTACCCCTATCGAAACCTATAGAAATCCAGCAGATAGGCTTTGCATGGCAGGGATAGGCAGTAGTAATTTCGGGCGGTTACTGCGACTTTCCCCGCTTTGTTCAAATTTTGCAGAGTGCACGTTTACCGTGCCAACTCAATTCGAATCCCGTTTGTATTCTATTTTTTTCAGGCAGGATTCATTTTCAATTGGAATTAAATTCTATATACATCATTTTTTTATATATACTTTCAAAAGCACAACACCATTTATACATAAATATGGTTTACAAATGGCATGATCTCAGATTCATAAGGTTGTATCCGTCAATTTGGATTTTCAAATATTTGAAACCACTTTATGTTGAAATCCAATGTATGCATTCCTCGCTAACTGTCTCCAATTAATGTGTGTTTGATGTGGGTTTTTCTACTTCTCAAACATGTATAATGTGTTTCACACACGCAACATATAGTGTAATCCCGTTTAGACATTAATTGCATATAAACCATGCATTGTTTGTAATGAAAGAATCTATGTATCACCAATATTGATAAACTATATAACATTACACATGTGCCCAAATTCAAATGAATATGCATGTTTGATACACCAATTTGGGTTATGATATTATCGATATCGTGATCTCCAGTATAAATATTTGAATCCCCTTTAATCCAGATATTCGTCTCACATAGCTATCACTCATGCTTATATAGGACTATCTCTTTGGACCTATACGCGTTCATCCTCTCTCAGGTATCTCTCATGCTACCTGTATGTCGTCAATGATCTTTTATCTTCATAACACACTGACGGTACTCTCTCCCTCGACCTTCATCACTCTATCTCTCTCTAAGCATATCTCGCTCCCTGCTATGTGTCTCTAACTATGATTCTCCATGTGGAATCTCTTTCTCTCACACAAAAACAAAACTTTGTCTCCCGGGGTCTCATTTCTCTCTACTATTCCCATGTTCCACATCAGACACCCCCCTCATACAGAGATGTCTTTCGCTCCTTAGATATGAGAACCTACGATTCTTCCTCTTAAATATCTCTTTCTCACACACAAACACAAACTCTGTCTCCCAGGGTCTCATATTTATCCATTGTTCTCTTGTATGTCGCTCACACACACTCTCTCTCCCTAGATATATCTTGCGTTCCCTCATATGTCTCTCTAGCTATCACTCTCGTTGTGAAATATCTTTCTCTCTCGCAGACACAAAACTCCGTCTCTCGGGATCTCATTTCTCTCGATATCTGTTTGTATGTGACTCACATGCACCCTCTCTCTACCTCTCTCACACCCACACACATAACTCAGCCTTCCGATCCACTCGACTCATATCTCTAACGCACACTAGCTAGCATCTTTATCTTTCTATTTATCTTTTTCTCCATCAACCTTCTTTCTCGCCCTCACTCTTGATTCCTATCACACACACTACATATGTTTCTCTCTACATGTAGTCAAGTGCCCTCTTTTTATTTTTCTCTCACACACACATATATAACTTCACCCTCTGAACCACCCGGCGGTCATCTCCAACACCCAAACTAGCAGATTTCCCTCTAGCTAGCATCTCCATCTCTGTATCTATCTGTAGTTTCTCCGTCAACATTTCTTTCCCGCACGGAGTCTTGCTTCCTATCACCCACACTATATAAGTCTCTCCATACATATGCATTTATAATTTGATCTCTTTTGCACAATCGTTGTGCCTCACTCCCTCTGCTCGCCATAGATGCATGCTCCAGCCCACGCCACTATCTCTTAAAGACAAAAACACATGCTCAATTGTCGGTCCTTCTTCCCTGCATTATCACATGCATGCATATTGTCATACCAATCCGTCTCTCCCATGTCGTTGATCTTATGACTTATGTCTTCTTTCTTTTATCTCGATCATGCGCACGTGCACACACACACACATCCCACGTATACATGTATACCTCTCACACATGCACGTTCAAGGTCTCTATGTCTCCATACGTAGTTAATTACCCTCAATCCTAATGCCACATCGAATCGTTCTCCTCTTATGTGCACATAACTTCCGCCTGGATGGGTAAAACACACACTCACCATTAACAATCTCCTTCTAGCTACCCCACCTCTCACTCTTCCCCTATATCCCCGAAACCAATAAGACCATCCCTTTGTTTACTTCCCGCCTACATGCACCATCGATATATAGTAGTCTTCCTCGGTGTCTCTCGAACAAACACGTTCTATCGATGTCGAATCCTCTCTCGCGCACACAACTTCTCTTCCCTCTCTCTACGGGCATTTTCTCTCTCGCACCTCATCGTTGGTGGCCTCTGCCATACACATCACCTCTCTATGATGAAGCCATGCACACTTAAATTACATCCGCCACGGAGGACCCCGTGACACACACACACACACACACACACACACACACACAAACAGACACACGCACGCACACCCCCACACACACTAAGACTCCATCTCTCTCTCACACACACACACGCACGAACACCCACCCACCCCCCACCCCCCCACACACACACTAAGACTCCATCTCTCTCTCACACACACAGACTAAGACTCCATCTCTCTCTCTCACACACACACACACTAAGACTCCATCTCTCTCTCTCTCTCTCTCTCACACACACACACACACACACACACACCCACACACACTAAGACTCCATGTCACACACACATGCTCTAGGCGGAGAATTTGTTCCTACCACCCTTCATCCAACCTTACCCGTATGATAAACAATCACCTTAATTTACTTGCATAACATGGACAAATTCCACTTTACTTTAGTAGTCAGCAAACTTATCATCTCTACCCTTATAAAAAAATGAGTTGGCGATGATGGTGTGCCTGCCATCTTATGTAATACACCGTCTGATCTATATCCGTGGATAGAAATCAAACTATGATAATTTTACAAAAGATACCCGCACCTCTCTCCACATCCTTATCTCCCACAACCTCATTGCTCAGCAATTAAAGAAGGAAGTCTCTGGAACAATCTAGCATGGTGGCCGCTGCCGCCTGCCGGCGCCGTCCATCCCCATGCCTCCGCCCATTCCGACCACCAGCCACCACCACGCTCCACTCCTCCTCACCTTATCTCGCATCTTTCATTTTTTCGATGACATTCTCGAGATACCAGTTTTCCGATAAAATTCTCGAGATATCATTAGTTTTGACACATGGGATTACTCCTGCATGGGTTAATCACAACAGGTGTTTTGTAAAAAAATGCATCTTGATGTTCCGTGCAATGCACGAGCATCTTTCTTGTAATTATATAACGAAAATCACGAGCAGGAAGTGACATTTTTTTACACAACCACGTTAACATGGCCACGTAAATCACTAGCTAAAGTAAATACCATTATAATTATATCCCGATGCAAAAGGTTGAGTACATGTACGAAGAGTAGAGTCGCACACACGCACTCTGTCTCTCAGAATCTCTCACACAAACACACCAGTTACGTGACGCCCACTTAAGCAGACACGTATGTTACAATTTGTGCACCCGTGGGTACATGTGATGCTGCACATTTATTTAAGCCGGAAGGCGAACCCAAATAGTAGCTGCATTCATTCCCCTCCCGCAGCCTCTTCTTTGGTCGCCATCGCCCGGTAGCCATGGCCCGGCCGAAGGTAACAACATACGCCATACTCCCGCAGGAGCGACGCTTTAATATGGAAATTTTAGTGGTCATGCATGCATCTTTTTGTGCTAGCACTCCTATATAAAGGTTGACCGGTCGCTTCCCACGGACGTGCGCGGGCAGTGGAAGAGGAAGGAGAAGGGAAGCGGGCTGTGGAGTAACGTTTTTACCACGATTTCTTAGGAAACTGAGTGCAATAATTGAGTAGTTTTGCAAACTACCAGCACTACACCTGAAAAGGTTCAAAACCTATACTCCCTTGCCAGTGCGTGCTTCCCACGTGAAACGGTCAGTGTCGCATTAATGCCCGGCCAGAGCGGAGGCGACCTCTCACTGGCGTCGGCTTTGAAGTGGCGAGACGGCTGAGAGAGCGCAACTTCCCGGTGCACGCGACTGCTCTGCGTTGAGACTGGCCATAGGCCCTGTTTGGATCCATGGGTTAGAGTTAGTTTGAGCTAGTTGGGGCTCAAATAGCCCTAAAGAATCCAAGCATGAGGGTTCAAATTGGAGCAAGTTGCACCGAACCCACCAAAAAAAAACTATCCCACCCGAGAGGTGCTAACTAGAGATAGTTCTCATTGGGACCACTGAAAAATTACTTTTCTCTCTCCATCAAGTGCATTTATTGTCAATCTAACCCTGTCACCCAAACACCTCTTTGGCTACAATTAGTTCAGGGTTAGTCATGAGTTAGTCTAACCTCTAGCTAAGTTAGAGTATCAAACAAGAGCAGTATAGGACATGCAAGTTGCTCAAAGCATACAGTCAAATTCGTACGTGAAAGGATTTTTTTCTTTTTGAAAACGGAACATGGAAGGATTTTTTAAATGATATTGGCATGTCGCTAACATGTGATGAGTTAACCGACCTGAATTATGGAGTAGACGGCAAAAATGCAAGCCCGCCACACTTTGAGAGAGACGAGGAGGGAGAAGCGATACATGCTGCTGGATTACTAGAGATAGGTGTCGCACGGAAGCCAAGAAATATGGTGATACCGTGGGTTAGCCATGTACTAGTATGATGTAACTACACTGGGCTGTCGTGTTTCGTACTCTTCCAGTCCACTGTGGAGATGATTGGTTGATTTTATATCGCTGAATAATATTAAATATTATGAGTGCAGACGCTCCACCACGAGGTTCCTTGCTCCTTCTCGGTCGTCGGGAATCTATGTTCTTCCACTCTATTTTTTTACGTGAGCTTTGTTCATCCTTTTGCCAACACGCGAGACATCTAGCATCAAGGTGCACGTGTTATGCAAGGATCGTTCCATCTATATGAAGAACACGTGGGACTGGAACTACGAGACGGACATGTACCCGAGTGGACGTCACGAACCTGAGTAATGTAGCGCGATGAAGTGAAGTAGAAAGGCACAAATGGTATGAACATGTGTGGCATATAGTGTGTGTTTGGTTGCGTTCTCGTATCAGCATAGTTGTTCCGTCTTCATGCATGCTCAACTCAACACCCCTCTTCATGCATGCTTCTAGTGTATTTGTGCTAAACTAGTGTGGACTCATGCACCCTCCATACACTCTACCAAACACCCAAAAGTAGGTCGTGAAGGGAACTCTTAGGCGGCATTTGTCTCTTACTACGCTACCACTAAATGTTGTACATGCCATGCACGGTGATGTTATGGAGTACGTGCCTAAGTACTCTACTACTACTATATTAGTTGGAGGCACATATTAACTTTTATATTTTTTTACGTGTATGTCCTGAGACCTTCCAACTAGACGTGTCTTTCTCTCCAGGTCGCACTTTGTATCGTTCATACTACTACGTGTGGTCTCTGACCCAGAAGTGGAAGAAGTGGAGACGCTCTACCATGCGGTTTTTTTGCGCTGGGCTCCCACGCTGTTCATGTCCCACTCCTTTCGCTGATGTGTGGGACATCCATCACGTGTCGTGTTTGGCAATCTTCGTCGTAAGAGTTGAAATGCTAGCATTCATAAAAAATAAAAAATAATTATAAATCAGCAGTGATACTATTTTTTTGAGAACCAATTAGCAGTGATACTATACCACGCGGTTTCCTTGCTCCTCGATATCGGAAAGAATAATTACATTCGCCAACATGTGGGACGTCGACCATCCTGGTCCACTTGCCATGCATGCAGAACTCCAAGGGAGAGTCACCCCGGTCGTCGCGCCGCGGTAACAATGACTAATGAGCCGTCAAATCACAGGTCCACTTCACACTTTGAAGTTGCTCGGACGAAGGAACCATCACGACTTCGTTGAATTCCGCTTCTTGAAGATAATGAGAGTGCTTCTATTTGTTAGTGTATGTTTCATCAACTAGTCCCACTATTACAGTAATCTCACTCTCTCAATATATGTGCCAACAGGGATGCTCGATTTTGGTGGAACTGCACAAAAACTTTGGGTGCTTCATTGCTTCGACAGCTTCCATCCTTTGCTGTCAGTCGCTAATCTCGGCTTGCTTTCTTCCTTCGTTGTCAGTCGCTTTGCTTATCTCGGTTTCCAGTCAAAGGAAATAGTAATTGATATGCTACCTCACACAGGTTGGTACTGGTCTTTATCCTGATTATTGTGCTTGTCATGTATTGGTAATTTGGTATTGTGCTACTGTTTGCCGATTTTATAAAGGAGTAACTTGGAGCCTAAACTCGCAGTCAAATCATTGCATTGGGTGATTTCAGTAGAACTGCACAAAATGATCAGATGGACAAATACATATGTTGCTGCCATGTACTCCAAAGTTCACTCAGACAAGCATCGATGTTGACAAGAAGTGCCTATATTCATTCGAGTATCAACCGACGTCAACCAGTTGCCAAACTCCCAAGTATTAGGAGAGTGAACGCCAAAAATATTGCTTGGCGCATAGCCCAGAAGATCACAGTCCAGTCTTTGGTCCCAACTTGTGCCTTTTGGTTATCGACAGATATGGTAGCGAACTGTATGGCATGGAATCTAAATATTCCATACAAGTTGGTTGACGGGTATATTCATCTATCAGTCTGCACACCAGGGATGCTCCATTCCAGTTGAACTGCACAAAAAATTTGGGTGGTTCATTTTGTCAACCGCCTCCTTTCTCGTCTGCAATGTAGAATTTTGGTAGCTACAGGACCAAGATGAGCCAGTAAACTAGTTGGATGAAAGTAGTGGCCAAGTTGCTCAAACCTCGCTCGGCACGAGGCCACTATTTGAGGATAAACCTACAAGCAAAGTTCAGATTGTCTGCCGCCTCTTATGTACTCGAAAGTTTACTCGTATAAGAACTAATTTTAGCAAGAAGTACCTCCGATGAACACCATTTACCAGTCTGTACCCTAGGTAATTAAAGTTCGTCCATGGATCATATTGGCTGTGATCTCAATCATTTGGATGCATAAACATACTGAACATGTGTATATCTGAATATTTTTGTGAATTATGTATGAATACTGTCATGTGATCTATCAATCATTTGGATGCATAGATCTGCCGAGCTTGTGTATATATGAATCTTTGGAGTTGTTGATAGTGAATGTTGGCTATGAATATGAACGTGTCCTGTGAACCTGAGTTTGATACGAATGTTTACCTTTTCTGTTGTATTAGTGTGTGAACTTGTTAGTATGCCTATTGTGGGTTATGTGACGTGTGGGTGTCAACGGCACACCTTCCCGAGAAGAATTGCACCTGCTTTGTTAGGGTAGCAACGGCGCATCAGCTCTTTTTAATCTTTTTATTACTCTGTCTTCCCCTCCCCCCCGCTCAACCCCTGCCATAATGTTTTAGGCCTCAAAACAAACATAGTACTGCGTTGTTTTGGGGGCTTGATGAAAAATCAAGTGCTGGTTTCTGTAGGTTGGCCCGCCCAACAAATGGGCTGCTGGTCCACCACGACGGACTGGGAGGCTAAAAATACAAGTTGTATGGTGTAGAGGCAAGAAAAAAAACTCTATCGAGAGACATCCACTGAAGAAAAAAATCGCTCCTGATGTGCTTCTTCAGTCGTGCCGCCAGCCCCCTCTTTAATCCAGTTCGCTCGGGGATCTGGTATCATTTTTTTTTTCAGAGGGCAAACAAGAATCAGCTAGGCCTAGGTTTTGTATTTTAACATGCGTAGCCCACGACATATGGAGACAGTGGTTTCAACTTATTTTTGAGGTCCATACCGGCCTATGGGCTTTTTCTTAAAGATCGGCAGCCCAATGTATTTTTTTAATAAAACACAGGTCTCTGTTCTATTTATCTATATATAAGAATAATAATGCCGTGTCCAATTTATGTTTTCCCTTCTAACCACATTATATATATTTATATTATTACTATTATCGTATATTTTATAGAGACTTATATATACATTATAAAAACATCCCACGTGTTATTAACTTATAAAAGTAAATGTTTAACGGAAGTTGGCAAGGAAAATCTTGGTTGTTTTTGACTCACAGGCAAGGAAAATCCTGGTGATTGCGTACAAAAGCTTGCGAAGATTTTAAGGACCAATTTAATAATAACGCGCTCATTTTTATTTTGAGCAATAACTCGCTAATTTGTTAATTATATATATATATATATATATATATGTAAAATGTGCCTCTCCGATTTATTCTTTGATATTAATAGCTTGTTCTAACATAACATTATATATATAACGATCCCAGCTAATTCGTGTATTTCAAGGAAGTGCAAATGGGCTAGGATTTCTTAGAAAATATAAATGGGCCTGATTGACGCGAAATTATTTGTTCACCCAGCCCAGCAAATGGACTGTACATTCTAGAAAACATGGGTTAAATATATGCCACATTTTTGCAGGATGACATGTGGGCCAATAGGTCGAAGCCTACGCAAGGCGTTGTCAACTTGGTCAACAAATGATTGTGACATCCACAGCCAATGGATTTATATCCAACGGCCGGCATGCACCTTCAATCTCTCGTCTTCTTCCTCCAGCGTCGCCGGGACCGCCTGGTCCGGCCCCCGATGGCTAGCGGCTCTGCTTAGCACGCATCGCTGCGAAGCGCTACCCCACCGCCGGCCAGGCTATCCCTCCACCCCTCGACACCTCCTGTTATTCTCCACAGACTGCAGCTCGACGCTGCAACAGAACCAGTTATAACCCTTCTCCTCCTCTCAATCTACGACTCCACTGCCGCGTCTTCCCATCCCTGAGTCGTTCCCGTCCGGGGCCTCGCCGTCGTCCACCACCTCGCTGCGCTCGGTGCGGCATGGTCAATAAACGAGAGTCATCGGAAGAGGACTGTACGTGGAGAGCCTGACGGGTAGGACCCACGAGGACCATGGTCACACGCAAGGAAAGTTCCTCCTTATTAAGCTGAAAAAATGTTTCCTCCACCTGACAGCTGGGACCCACCGGCTGTATCTTCGCACGGAAGGAAGTGCCTCCTTGTTTTGCGAAAAAATTATTCACCCCGTTGACAGCTGGGACCTGTCAAATTTGGTGGCTGACTTGTGGGCCTACTAAGTGGACATGTACGCACGGCTTTGTCAACTTAATCAACAAATGATTCTAGCAGCTGGACCGTTGGATGTTAATCCAACAGCCGTGCTCCTTCTTCAACCCCTGTTCTTGCTCCTGTCTCCCGTGGGTGGCATCATGGCCGTGCTGCCGCGCACCCGAACCATTCAAATTTCCCACTCCTTTCCATCTGTAACTCCATTGCCTCGTCTTCCCCATCTCCGGGTCGTTCCAGTCTGGGGCCTCGCCGTCGTCCACCGGCCTTGGTGCGCTCTGCATGGTGTGGTCAACATGGTCAACAACCAAGAGTCATCGGAAGATGACTGTACGTGAGAGGCTGACAGTGGGGACGCTCCACGCCCATGGACGCATGCATGCAACGGAACGCGGCGTGGTCAACATGGTCAAGGAATAACTTCCATCGGAAGTGTACTGTACGTGGAGAGGCTGACAGCTGGGTCCACGGCCGCAGCAAGGAAGTGCCTCCTCATTACGCGGAAAATAATGATTCCTCCACCTGACAGCAGGGACCCACTGGACATGCCACTGTATTTTGTGAAAAATGTTTCCCCCCTGACTGTTGGGACCCACCTGACGGGCCACCGTATTTTATGAAAAAACGTCCCCCCCCCCCCCCGCTGTCAGCTCGGACCCACCGGAAGTGCCTCCTTATTAAGCAGAAAAAAATGAATACTCCCCCTGCTAGCTGGGACCCACCTTGGAGGGAGGCTGACTTGTTGTAGCGACCACACCTCAAACAGTCTGATCTCTATGCTTTAGTGTCATCCCCTGATCAGTAATGCTGACACGCACAGTACTTGAAGGATTTATAACAGAGTAGCAATCACACACTTATTACATCGAACGTCTCAAAAGAGAACTTATTACAATAAATATGGCTTAAGGCCATCTAATAATGATAACAGCAGAAGTCTTGGAAGATAAGTGAGTCCATCAACTCCAACGACATCACTGAGTATAAGACCACGACCTAAGGCACCTTACTCGTCGTCCGAAAAGTCTGCAACATGAACGTTGCAGCCCGAAAACGGGTCAGCACATGGAATATGCTGGCAATGTAACACATAGAGAGTAATGAAAAGAAATAGGCTATACTACATGCATATATGGCTGGTGGAAAGCTCTATGGTTACAGTTTTGCATAAAGCCAATTTTCCCTACTACAAAGGAATAAATTTTATTTAACTATCATGGTGGTTGTTAAAAATTGAGAAGATAAACATCCTCTCAATCCCAATTAAACATTATCATTAAACCCAACAAATTAAATTAAAGTAACATGACGAGATTCACATGATAATCCAAGAACTAGATACTCAAAACGTCCGTAACCGGGGACACGACTAACCATGATTAGTTTATACACTCTGCAGAGGTTTCACACTTTTCCCCACAAGACTCGATCTCCTCCGTTAGATTTCTCGCACTACATGGTGTTTGAGAAACGGATGACCGAGACATAGTCTTTCAGAAGCGCTAGCACCTTACGATCGGGTACACAGTTACACCTACTTTCCCCTACATTTGCTAGTCTACCACTGTAAGAGTTCGCACGACTTAATCAACTATGCTAGAGCCCATAGTAGCGTGTGGCTGCACACGGAAGTTTCTAGCATGAATAATCTCATGATCCCTTTGAACCTGGGTGGCGGTCCATAAAGAAAATAGGCAATCGCTGGAATACCTAGGTGCCTCAATCCACTAGATGTGTGTTAAAGTTGCCACCTTAAATAAACCATTAAATAACAATCTCACATCTGCATGGATACACTCACCCAATCCACATCTACTAGCATAGCATGGCATTATAAGCAAACGTAGAAGTAACTCCCAAGGGTTTGATAATAAAACAGGTATTAGGTACTACCTCATCTACTTCCCAAAAAGCGACATATTAATCAGATCCTAACCATGCAATTGTTTGGGGATTGATCTAATGCAATAAAACTGGGTAGTAAAGAGGTATGATCAAAGTTTTACTTGCCTTGCTGATGATCCGTGAAACCTAGTGATTCGAAGTAGCAAGCGGTGCACTCTGGGTACTCTATCGCAACAAACAAGCATACAATAAGTACTCATCTAATGCACAGGTAAAACTGAAATAAGAGATCTAACCAGAAAGTTCAACTTAAGAACTCCGGTTTGCAAAAAGAATCAAATCAAACGAAGCAACGTAAGTCAAACAACGAAAGAAACAAGCTTCATTTACTAATCTGTACCTAAGTCAAATTTTACAGAAGCAAAAACTTATTTGAGTTGGTTAAACGGAAATAGAGTTTCGTGATGAAACTCTAGGCGCTTGAATCGTCTGATTCCGATAAACGACCGAAACGTTATACTAGAACGAAAACCGGATCAGAAATCGTGATCTGGAATAATCGCGGAAAATCTGAGAAAAAGAAAAACTGACAAACGGTTTAATGAATGGACGTTCATTAACTGCAACTAAACGGTGAACTCGTCTGTTAAAATGAACGAACGAGCGAACGGTCGCTAAATAAGTAAACCGGGAAAAAAAATAAAAAAACCAATCTAAACAAAAAATAAAACCAAGGGTTTCCAAAAAAACCGAGTCGGTTTTCTTTAGAAAACGGGGGCGGTGGCGGGCGGTGAGGTCCGGCGGCTCCGGCGGGCGGCGAGGCGATGGCGGTGGCGGCGCGATCGGTGGTGGCGGGAGGCGGGTCGGGTCGAGGTGGCGGGGTGAGGAGGGCGGCGGCGGCGGGCGGTATTTATTGGGGAGGGGGGCGTCCTGGCTTGGGGAAGGGGCGCCTCGGGATGCGTGCTCCTTCCGGACTCGGGCGGCGGCGGCGGCTTCGCTCGGGACTCCGGTCCCGAGCCGGTGCGTGAGACGGCGGCGGCGCTGGGCCGGCTAGGCTAGGCCTTCGGCCCAGTCGGGCTCGCGGTATTTTTTTTAATAAATTCCGCCTAAACTAAGAAAAATTCTAGAAAATAAAATAAAATTCTAAAAATGCCAAAATAAATTTTCACCGCCTAAATAAAAAATTTAGAACGAGATGAACATTTTCTTGGCCCTAAAATGCAGTTTTGAAAAACGTGCAATTTTCCTAAATCCAAATAAAACCAAAAACTCCGATATAAAATCTTATTTGATTTTTTATTAAATCCTCAATATTTCTTTATTTTTGGGAAAGTCATTTTATTCCCGCTTTCATATTTTTGTAACAAAAATAATTGAAGATAAAATAAATAAAACCAAATGATCCTGTTTTCAAAATTTGAGAAAACTCAAATATGAAAATAATGAAATCCCCAACTCTCTCCGTGGGTCCTTGAGTTGCGTAGAATTTATGGATCAAGCCAAAAGCAATAAAATATGATATGCAAATGATGATCTAATGTATAACATTCCAAATTGAAAATTTGGGATGTTACAAACCTACCCCCCTTAAGATGAATCTCGCCCTCGAGATTCGGGTTGGCTTGAAAATAGGTGAGGGTGGTCCTTCAGTAGCTCTTCCTCTCGCTCCTAGGTGGCTTCATCCTCGGTGTGGTGGCTCCACTGAACTTTACAAAACTTAATAAACTTGATGCGGTTGACTCGGCTGGCATATTCGAGAATCTTGACTGGCTTCTCCTCGTAGGTCAAATCACTATCCAACTGAATCGCTTCCAGCGGCACTGTAACTTTCAGCGGTATATCAGCCATCTCTGTGTGGCACTTCTTCAACTGGGAAACGTTGAACACATCATGAACTCCTGACAATCCTTCGGGCAATTCCAACTTGTAAGCAACTTCTCCCATGCGCTCCAAAACTTTGTATGGTCCCACAAAACGTGGCGCTAACTTTCCCTTAACTCCAAAGCACTTAACTCCTCGAAGTGGAGATACACGAAGATAAACTCTGTCTCCAACTTCGTAAGCTGTCTCCTTGAGTTTTGAATCTGCATAGCTCTTTTGCCTGGACTGGGCTACCTTGAGCCTATCGCGAATCAACTTCACCTTCTGTTCAGACTCTTTAATCAAATCTGGTCCAAACAACTGGCGATCTCCAACTTCATCCCACAACAACGGGGTTCTGCACCTCCTTCCGTACAAAGCTTCGAAAGGGGCCATCTTCAAACTGGATTGATAACTGTTGTTGTAAGAGAACTCTGCATATGGCAAATTGTCGTCCCAATTAGATCCATAATCTAGCGCACAAGCTGTCAGCATATCCTCCAAAATCTGATTGACTCTCTCGGTCTGTCCATCCGTCTGCGGATGAAAGGCGGTACTGAACTCTAGCCTGGTACCCAATGTTTCGTGCAACTGATTCCAGAATTTTGAGGTAGACTGGGTTCCTCTATCTGATACAATGCTCCTCGGAACTTCATGCAGACATACGATCCTGGTCATGTATATCTTTTCCAACTTAGCACTAGTGTAAGTGGTCTTCACTGGGATGAAATGAGCTACCTTCGTCAAATGATCGACTAGAACCCATATTGAGTCATAGCCTGAACGAGTCCTGGGCAATCCAGTGATGAAATCCATGCCTAGTTTATCCCACTTCCATTCGGGTATCAACAATGGCTGTAAGAATCCTGCTGGCTTCTGATGCTCTGCCTTCACTCTCTGACATACATCACAAACTGCTACGTACTCCGCAATATCCTTCTTCATTCCGGTCCACCAGAAAATGTCTTTCAAATCCAAATACATCTTTGTATTTCCTGGGTGAATTGAGTACAGTGAATCATGGGCCTGCTGCAGAATCAACTTCCTGATCTCCGGATCATTAGGCACATAAACGCGGTCCTCAAACCATAAGGTATCGTGCTCATCCTAACGAAATCCCATAGCTTTTCCTTTGCTCATCTTCTCCTTTATAGAGGCAATCTCATTGTCAGTCTTCTGAGCTTCTCTGATCTTATCCATCAAAGTAGATTGAATCTCCAATGCTGCTACATAGCCTCTCGGAACTATCTCCAAGCATAGCTCACGAAGATCCTCGGCTAACTCCCTTGGTAATTCTCCGGTCAAGAGTGTGTTGACATGGCTCTTGCGGCTCAACGCGTCAACTACTACGTTAGCCTTTCCGGGATGATAATGCAATCTCATATCATAATCCTTGATGAGCTCCAACCATCTCCTTTGCCTAAGATTCAACTCCTTCTGTGTGAAGATGTACTTCAAACTCTTGTGATCCGTGTACACCTCACAATGGTTTCCGATGAGAAAATGTCTCCAAGTCTTGAATGCATGCACTACGGCTGCTAACTCCAAGTCATGTGTAGTATAATTCAACTCATGGGGCTTAAGCTGTCATGAGGCATACAAAACAACTCTTCCCTCCTGCATAAGAACTGCTCCAAGTCCTCGATGAGAAGCATCGCAATACACCTCATAATCCTGGCGCTGATCTGGCAGAATCAAAACTGGCGATGTAACCAAACGTTTCTTCAACTCCTGGAAACTGGCCTCACATTCCTCAGCCCATTTAAACTTGTTGTCCTTCTTCAACAACTCCGTCATGGGCTTTGCAATCTTCGAGAAATTCTCAATGAATCTCCGGTAGCATCCTGCAAGTCCAAGAAAACTCCGGATCTCTCCAACTGTTGTTGGTGCTACCCAATTTGTCACAGTGACAACTTTGGTGGGATGTACTACTATTCCTTATCCGGATATAACATGTTTGAGGAATCCAACTTCCTTCAACCCAAACTCACATTTGCTGAACTTGGCATATAACTGATGTTCTCTGAGCTTCCCAAGTGCCAAACACAAATGCTCCTTATGCTCTTCTTCATTCTTTGAATAGACCAAAATATCATCAATGAACACCACGATGAACTTATCCAGAAACTCCATAAACACCTTGTTCATCATGTTCATGAAATATGCAGGTGCATTAGTCAGACCAAATGACATAACGGTATACTCATACAACCCGTACCTGGTGGTAAAAGCCGTCTTAGGTATATCCTGCTCTCGGATCTTCAACTGATGGTATCCTGATCGTAGATCGATCTTGGGAAATACCTTAGCTCCTTGAAATTGGTCAAACAAATCATTGATCATCGGCAACGGGTACTTGTTCTTAATTGTCACTTCATTCAATCCTCGATAATCAACAACCATCCTCAATGATACATCCTTATTCTCCACTAGAAGCACTGGCGATCCCCAAGGTGAAGAACTTGGGCGGATATAGCCTTTATCCAGTAACTCCTTAATCTGCATCTTAATTTCCTCCAAATATTGTGCGGGCATCCTCTACGGTCTCTTAGATATCGGCCCTGTGCCTGGAAAAAGCTCAATCAAAAACTCGATGTCTCTATCCGGTGGCATGCCTGGCAACTACTCTGGAAATACATCAGGGAAATCCTTCACCACTGGTACTTCCTCCTGCACAACTCCCGATAAGGAATTTACTTGTGTCCTCTTCGGCTCCTGTCGTGATACATACTTGATCCTTCTCCCTTCGGGGTGGTAAGCAAAATCAACTTACTAGCGCAATCGATGTTTCCTCCCTACAACGTTAGCCAATCCATACCCAGAATCACATCCAAACCTTGCGATTCCAGAATGATTAAATCTAAGGGGAAAACATGCCTACCTATACTCAATGCCACTTGAAAACATCCTCGACTGGCCATATACTCCGCTCCTGGTGAGCTTACTAACATAGGTGTTCTAAGAACCTTGGTGGGCAGTTTATAGTATCCACAAATCCCCCTGATATGTATGAATGCGATGCACCAGTATCAAAAAGAACGATTGCAGTAAATGACTTAACCAAAAACTTACCTATTACTGCATCTGGCTGGGCTTCAACCTCCTCCACGTTAACGTGGTTCACCTGTCCCCTGTTGAAAGGGTTCGGCTTCTTCCCAGAGCTTCCATTGACATTTCCATTCTGGGCTTCAGGACATTCATTGGCATAATGTCCAGTCTTCTGACACTTATAGCAAGTGACTTGGCTCAGGCCTCTCTTGGCTGGGGTTGATGGGTTGGTACGGTTCTGGCCATTGCTTCCTCCATTCCCGTTACCATTCTTGGGGCCATTATGATTGTGCGAACTCCCTCCTCCATGGGTATGCTGAAAATGTCCTCCCGATTTCGGGGTAAAACGTGGCTTCTGCTAAGCTCCAGAATTGTACTTCCCTTGTCCATGCTTCCTCTTGCGGTTGTCAATCTGCTGCTGCTTCCCTTCAATCATGAGAGCTCTATCTACCAACTCCTGGTAGTTGTTGAAGGTTGCTACCATCAACTGCATGCTCAGCTCATCATTCAGTCCTTCCAGAAACTTCTCCTGCTTAGCTGCATCTGTAGCAACGTCATCTGGGGCATAACGTGCTAGCTTACTAAAGTCATCCACATACTGGCCTACAGTACGTCCACCTTGGCGCAAGTTGCGAAACTCAGGCTTCTTCATGGCCATAGCTCCTGCTGAAACATGGGCAGTACGGAAAGCCTGCTGAAAGTGATCCCATGTGACAGTGTCGATAGGATAAGTGGCTGTGAACTTCTCCCACCATGATGCTGCGGGTCCATCAAGCTGATGTGTGGCAAAACACACCTTTTCCGCATCTGTGCATCCTGCAGTGGTCAACTCCCTTCCTGTCTTGCGGAGCCAACCATCTGCAACTATCGGCTCGGTGCTACTGGAGAACATTGGCGGATTCAGTCTAAGGAAACGGGTTAAATGATCAACAGGTGGTGGAGGTGGTGGGTTGTTGTTGTTGTTGTTGTTGTTGTTGTTCCCCTGATTCTGATTCTGGACTAGTAACTGCATTAATGCATTCTACTACTGGATCAACTGGGTGAGCTCCGGTGGGAAAGCAAATCCATTGTCACGTCTCGGAGGCATCTGAGGGTTTAGAAAAGATGAGAATGCAGAATAGAATGAGTTCTAGAGACAAAACACTACCCATATGCACATGAGAAAAATGCAAACAATATCACTTCATTCAATTCAAACAAGGGCATACAACGGTCTAACTATCGTGACAAAAGTGCTCGGACTATACTAGATTCATGGGGAAATACTACTACTGTTATGGTGGTCGACTAGAAAAACTGCTCCGTTGAAGACTCCATGATATCTGCTACAGCTTCATCAACATAGTCATCATCGCTATCGTCTGGGTCCGAGTCGGTGTCGTCGATGATGATGTAATTCTCCGGGAAAGTGCAATCATCATCTTCACCTCCAGTCACGGGAAATCCCACGAATACTTTTAGCTTCTTCTTCAGATCATCATTCTTATCCACAAGCGTTGCTATTTCCTCCTCATATCCATCGCGTGTAGACTTGAGTTCTTCCTCCAGTTACGTGATCTTGGTCATGGCCTTCTTCAGATCTATCATGCATGCGCACATCTGGTTCTCCTGGTGACGAATGTGCTAGTTCAACTCCTGGATGAATGCTGCAATTGATCTATCCTTCCTGGTGCTGATCATCTCCCATTGCTCATCTCGGCGCCCACAAATCTGGTAGATAGTATCCTTGAGATCCTTGTAGTAAACTTATCCAATGCGTCCCATGGTGATGTGGGCTGCCATGCTTTTTCCTAGACTCCGGGTTGGTGCATCGAAGGAAAACTCTATGGGCTCAGTGACGGGCATGAACGTCCTTCCTGGAATTTGAACTTGAATCATCCAACACTCCTCTTCAGGTAAAGTGGCGATGTAGGTCCCAATGAAGCTTGGTACTCCGATGTTCAGGTATCTAGTGACTTCCTTCCAGTGGCGTCCAAAGGGTGTACCTTCATCTGGTTGCGTGAACTTGTTCCTTGCATCCGCCATCCTAAAAGAGTAGAAAAGATGAGGAGTCAGAAATGAGAAGAGTGAGTAGTGATCTAGGGCTTTTAGCTTAGTGGTCGTGTCCTATAGTCGCAGGTGTTACGATACCATCTTGTAGCGACCGGACCTCAAAGCGATCGATCTACGTGCTTTAGTGTCATCCTCGGATCGCATGTCTTTGACACGCAGATGCTTGAAGGATTTATAACAGAGTAGCAGTCACACGCTTATTACATCGAATGTCTCAAAAGAGAACTTATTACAATAAATATGGCTTAAGGGCATCTAATAACGATAACAGCGGAAGTCCTGGAAGATAAGTGAGTCCATCAACTCCAACGGCATCACTAAGTATAAGACCATGACCTAAGGCACCTTACTCGTCGTCTGAAAAGTCTGCAACATGAACGTTGCAGCCCGAAAATGGGTCAGCACATGGAATATGGTGGCAATGTAACACATAGAGAGTAATGAACAGAAATATGCTATACTACATGCACATATGGCTGGTGGAAAGCTCTATGGTTACAGTTTTGCATAAAGCCAATTTTTCCCTACTGCAAAGGAATGAATTTTATTTAACTATCATGGTGGTTGTTAAACATTGAGAAGATAAACATCCTCTCAATCCCAATTAAACATTATCATTAAACCCAACAAATTAAATTAAAGTAACATGATGAGATTCACATGATAATCCAAGAACTAGATACTCAAAATGTCCATAACCGGGGACACGGCTAACCATGATTAGTTTATACACTCTGCATAGGTTTGCGCTCTTTTCCCCACAAGACTCGATCTCCTCCGTTATATTTCTCACACTACATGGTATTTGAGAAACGGATGACCGAGACATAGTCTTTCAGAAGCGCGACTTAATCAACTATGCTAGAGCCCATAGTAGCGTGTGGCTGCACACGGAAGTTTCTAGCATGAATAATCTCATGATCCCTTTGAGCCGGGTGGCGGTCCATAAAGAAAACAGGCAATCACTGGAATACCCAGGTGCCTCAATCCACACAGATGTGTGTTAAAGTTGCCACCTTAAATAAACCATTAAATAACAATCTCACATCTGTCATGGATACACTCACCCAATCCTCGTCTACTAGCATAGCATGGCATTATAAGAAAACATAGAAGTAACTCCCAAGGGTTTGATAATAAAACAGGTATTAGGTACTACCTCATCGACTTCCCAAAAACCCACATATTAATCAAATCCTAACCATGCAATTGTTTGAGGATCGATCTAATGCAATAAAACTGGGTAGTAAAGAGGTATGATCAAAGTGTTACTTGCCTTGCTGATGATCCGTGAAACCTAGCGATTCGAAGTAGCAAGCGGCGCACTCCGGGTACACTATCGCAACAAACAAGCCTACAATAAGTACTCATCTAATGCATGGGTAAAACTCAATAATAGATCTAACCAGAAAGTTCAACTTAATAACTCTGGTTTGCAAAAAGAATCAAATCAAACGAAGCAACGAAAGTCAAACAGCGAAAGAAATAAGCTTCGTTTACTAATCTGGACCTAAGTCAAATTTTAAAGAAGGAAAAACTTGTTTGAGTTGGTTAAACGGAAAAAGGGTTTCGAGACGAAACTCTAGCCGCATGAATCGCCTGATTCCGATAAACGAGCGAAAAGTTATACTAGAACGAAAATCGGATCAAAAATCGCGATCTGGAATAATTCGGAAAATCCGAGAAAAAGAAAAACCGACGAACGGTTTAACGAACGGACGTTCGTTAACTGCTACTAAATGGCGAACTCGTCTGTTAAGACGAACGAACAAGCGAATGCTCGCTAAATAAGTAAACTGGGGAAAAAATTATAAAACCGATCTAAACAAAAAATAAAACCCCAGGGTTTCCAAAAAAACCGACTCAGTTTTCTTTAAGAAACCAGGGCGGTGGCGGGCGGCTACCTCGTCGGGGCTCCGGTGAGGTCCGGCGGCTCCGTCGGGCGGCGGGGCTCCGGGTGGCGAGGCGACGGCGGCGGCGGGAGGCGGGTCGGGTCGGGGTGGCGGGGTGAGGAGGGCGGCGGCGGCGGGCGGTATTTGGGGGGGGGGGGGTGGTCGTCCTGGCTTGGGGAAGGGGCGCCTCGGGAGGCGTGCTCCTCCCGGACTCGGGCGACGGCGGCGGCTTCGCTCGGGAGTCCGGTCCCGAGCCGGTGTGGGACGACAGCCGGTCTTTGAGCCCTTCAGTGGGCCTTTAGCCCGATCGAGTAGCCATGTTTTTTTAATATAAATTCCACCGAAACTAAGAAAAATTCTAGAAAATAAAATAAAATTCTAAAAATTCCAAAATAAATTTTCACCGCCTAAATAAAATATTTAGAACGTGATGAACATTTTCTTGGCCCTAAAATGCAGTTTTGAAAAACATGCAATTTTCCTAAATCCAAATAAAACTAAAAACTCCGATATAAAATCTTATTTGATTTTTTATTAAATCCTCAATATTTCTTTATTTTTGGGAAAGTCATTTTATTCCCGCTCTCATATTTTTATAACAGAAATAATTGAAGATAAAATAAATAAAACCAAATGATCCTGTTTTCAAAATTTGAGAAAACTCAAATATGAAAATAATGAAATCCCGAACTCCCTCCGTGGGTCCTTGAGTTGCGTAGAATTTCTTGATCAGGCCAAAAGCAATAAAATATGATATGCAAATGATGATCTAATGTATAACATTCCAAATTGAAAATTTGGGATGTTACACTTGTGGGCCCACTAAGTTGACGGGGACGAAGGGCTTTGTCAACTTAGTCAATATGAACAAATCTAGCTCTAGTGATCATACGATGTCCATCCAATGGCCGTAGTGCTTCTTAAAGCTCTGGTCTTCTTGCTCCAGCCGCCCAAAGCAGCGCTAGTCGTTCCGCGTGCTCCTGCCTCCCATGGCCGGCTGTGATGCCGCGGAGGCCTCACCGCCCCCTACTACTCCCGCCACTGGCCAGGCCATCCCTCTACTCACCCACACCGCCTGTTATTCTGCGGCGACGACAGCCTCACACCGCAGCCGAGTGAACCCTCATACTCCTCTACGCGTGGGCATCCACTGCCGCGTCTTCCCCGGCCCCGATTCGTCCCCTTCCTTCCTAGGCCTCGTCGTCGTCCACCGCCCTGGTGCTCTCGGCGCGACGTGGTCAACGTGGTCAAGGAACGACATCCATCGGAAGAGTACTGTACGTGGAGAGGCTGACAGCTGGGTCCACGGTGGCCGTAAGGAAGTGCCTCCTTATTCCACGGAAAATAATGATTCCTCCACCTAACAGCAGGGACCCACCGGACGGGCCACCATATTTCATGAAAAAATATTTCCCCCCTGACTGCTGGGACCCACCAGCTACATCTTCGCACGCAAGGAAGTGCGTCCGGGCAAAAAAAAAACCATTCGCCCCCCTGACTGCTGGGACCCACCAGCACATCTTCGCACCCAAGGAAGTGCGTCCGGGAAAAAAATAAAAAAAACGATTCGCCCCCCTGACTGCTGGGACCCACCATCTACATCTTCACACGCAAGGAAGTGCCTGACAGTCAGGACCCACCTGGTCAAAGCGTACGTAGCGTTGTCATTCTGGTCGCGAACGTGTTCGTACATACTGGTCGATGTAGAGGCGCGCACGTGTCGTAGTAGAGGCGCGCGCATGTAGCATGTACACGCGTCGCATACAGCGGCCAGTGTGCAAGAAAGAAAATACGGCCACGTATGTGTACATACGGGCGGGGTCTCGAACGCCTACTCGCGCGTACGTACGTCCAGGGCTCGTGTACAAGGCTGGGTCGGAATGGAGAAACAGCGTCGTTGTCATGTTCATGGGGAGCCAACCGGCTGGGTCAGAACGGGATGCATCGTCGTGTTCATTGGGAGGGCTTGGACGGAACAGGGCGATGGAAACGAGGCCTGGCGTACCGCAGAATGGAGGAAACGACCTTGTGTTCGACTGGCCACGTTCGAAACGGGATCCTGTTCATCGGGAGGGGTCTGGCGTACCGCAAAATGGAGGGAACGAACCTCCTATGGTTGAAACGGGGGTCCTGTTGATCGGGAGGGGTGTGGCGTACCGCAAAACGGACGAAACAGACTTGTGTTGGAGCGCTACGGTCGAAACGGGGGTCATGTTCATCGGGAGGGGTGTGGCGTACCGCAAAACGGGACTCCACCGGATACTGTTCATCTCCACAGTCAACCTCCTCCAGCCTCCACGGGCTACTGTTCATCCACCGTCGACCTCCTCCATCCTCCACCGCGATCGCTCATCCAGCCTCCACCGTGGCGCTTACTCCACCGGCCATCGCTCAACCACCCCTCCACGGGCTCCTATTCAACCACCCCTCCACGGCCTACTGTTCATCCACCCCTCCACCATCTACTGTTCATCCAGCCCTCCGCGGGGTCATCCTGTTCATCCAGCCCCAACCGGCTCGATTGATCGGGGTCCTGTTCATCCAGAGGCAGCGCCACGGGGTCCTGTTCATCCACCCCACCCGCACACGTTTCATCCACCCCCCCCCCCCCCCGCAACACTCACTGTTCATCCAGAGGCATCATCGATCAGCTTGATTAGCAGCGATGGCGAAGGAATCGCCGATCGCTCGGGTTCGATGAACGCGTAACTGCGGTAATCGCCGGGTTCGATAGCGTAACTGCGGTGCAATCGCCGGGTTCGATTAGAGCCCAACGCCTCGCTCGGGTTCGATTAGAGCCAACGCCTCGCACTGCAGCAGCGTGCGTGTCTGAGAGAAATGCGCATTGCTCGGCCCCCGACCACCCACCGTAACCGGGAACTCACCAAAATTTTCCTCGCCCTCCCTTCTACCACGGTTTTTTCCGTCATGGACGGCCCAAAGAATGTCATGCAGCTGCGTCTCCGGCCCGCCCAAGATAAAAAGCCCATTTTCTGTCATGATTTTTTGTCATAGAAGTAGGATCCCACCACATCTATGATGATACCGGGTTTTGTTACAATTATCGTCATAGAAGTGTCATAAGTACGATAGAATTTTTTTCGTTCGGCCCAAAATGTCACGGATGTTTCTTTTTTTTGTAGTGGATGGAGTGTCAGTGCTCGAAAGATATTATGTTCGAGTGAAATTTACCAAAATTGTAAAACCAATATTATGATATTCTAGGACTATGTTTTTATACTTTTTCCTGAAAGGTTTTGGTGCCTCCTGTGAGGCCGTTTATAATCTGAAAGTTTACCAGTCGTCGGCTTCAGCACCCTCGCGCTTAACGCGGGGGTGTTCAGAAAAAAATTGATCACTCTTGACCCAACGTCTTGGTTCGTTAAGGAGGTGTCAATGCGGCGAACCAGGCAATAGGACTATAGGGCTTTAACACTTTCACTTAGCCATAGGAGTTTGACGGTGGGTCTACTAGATAGCCCCTAGTATGTATGCGGTTATCCAAATACGATGCGTTTACATACGTGAACCGAAGAACGGTCCTTCGTGTAACACGGGAAGAATCGCGAAGATTCCGGTGAGTCATCGAGTGGTTGACCAGCTCTCGCCGCATCATGACAGTCATCTCTCGGCTTTCTCTACTCAGGTGCTCGTCCGGACAAATCGGGACACAATCGCAGTAGTTCTCCCTTTACTACCATAGCCGATAGAGCGGAATGTAAGGTAGTAAGCACAGGAGCCGGGCAACCCAACTATTGACCAAAGACATAATTCGGAGCTGATGCATATAAGGCCAAACTCGCGACGCCGAAGTATGCTATAGAGCTTGTTCGGACTTTTAGGCAACTCGTATGTTGCCATATCGAGCCCCTGGAAATATATGCCGAGGTGGGTGTGTGAAATAACCTCAGAGGCAAAGTTCAGTGTTAAGAAAAGTGAATACTGAATACGGGTTATGTTGACTGTCATTTGAATAATGCGTTGAACGTGATCTTTATGGATTGCCTGGGGTCGAATGCTGATAAAAAAGAGCACCTTACAGGTTTTAAATGAAGAGTGTGGTCTACAAAAAGCATTTGGGCCTCCTGTCGCACGTCTCCGCTGCCTTGCCTTGGATAAAGGACTTCTCAGCAAGAATAGCCTTTGGCTATTTATACGGAGCCGAACTCATAGAGCCCGGAAGATGACCAGGCTTTGAGTCACCTATGATAAAAGATAAAAAATAGTTAGAAAAAGAAAAAGACTATGAGAGTGCGGACCGTATTGTGCCTCCGCCGAGCACCAGGGTATTTTTAGTGCATAATTATGTATGCGTGGTACAAATTTCGCGGCTATATGGGGTGGGCGATGGACGCCGAACTGCTAATACAACTCTGAGATTGATCAGTCCTGTCTAATAGATACCGGCGGTTTGACGGCCGACGAAATGTGCGGCTTGATAGGACCGCTTTGTGCCTCGGCCGCAGTAGCCGTAGTATGCTCCTCTGTACGGAGGGAGTACTCCATTTTTCTGTTCACCATGATGATGCCGCGTGGACCGGGCATCTTAAGTTGGAGAGAGGTATAATGTGGGACCGCATTGAAGCGAGCAAAAGCGGTATGCCTAAGTAATGCATGGCAGCTACTACAGAGTGGGACGATATCGAAGGTCAAGCCTTCGCTTTGAAAGTTGTTTGGCGAGCCGAAAACGACTTCCAATATAGTCGAACCCGTGCGGTGAGCTTATATGACGGATATTGTTCTGTTGAAGGAAGGTGTGGCGGGCCTGATTCTTGAAGGATCAATGCCCATTCTGCAGACAGTGTATTGGTAGAGTAGATTAAGGCTACTGCCGCTGTCCATAAGGACTTTCGTGAGATGGAACCCATCGATGATTGGGTCGAGGATGAGAGCTGCCAGACTGTCGTGACGGATACTGGCCAGGTGGTCCTGGCGATCAAGAGTGATCGGGCAGGCTGGCTCAATAGCGTCGGCGTCTCGTAACGCGCGCTTGCAGTCCCTTGTAGGGGGGGTGCGTCACGTATACCATATTTTATGTCTTTACTTTGGGGGGGAATTGTTTCTGACCCCCGGTGTTCGGTTGGCGAGTCTCTTCACCATCGCTGTCACTGGGCGGCCCCTTTACCTGGTATTCGGCTTTGAACTTGCCGATTTGTTTGAAAACCCAACTGCTTCTGTTGGTGTGATTTGCTGGTATAGCGGGGGTTCCGTGAACCTGGCAGGGCCGATCCAGTATCTTGTCTAAATTGGATGGTCCGTCTCTGTTTGCGTTGAATGGCTTTTTCCGTTAACCGGGTTTTGAACCACTGAATCTGGCGTTGACCGCCGTGTCTTGTGTTTCTTCATTGTTATTGCGAAGCTTGTGTTCATTGCGTCATGGCTTGCCGTTGCCGTCTCGAACTTCGGAAGTACCCAGATCGACTGTGTTGTTGCCTCTACGAGCTAGCCAGCTGTCTTCCCCCACGCAAAAACGGGTCATCAGGGCGGTAAGGGCGGCCATGGATTTTGGTTTTTCTTGGCTGAGGTGGCGGCGAGCCACTCGTCTCAGACGCTATGTTTAAAGGCCGCAAGGGCTTCGGCGTCCGGATAATCAACTATTTTGGTTCTTTTTAACTAAGAACCTGGTCCAGAGCTTCCTAGCCGACTCCTCGGGCTGCTAGATAATATGACTTAGGTCATCGGTGTCTGGAGGCCGAACGTATGTGCCTTGGAAGTTATTGTGGAAGGCGTCTTCCAAGTCTTCCCAGCTGCCAATGGAGTTCTCAGGGAGGCTGTTCAGCCAATGCCGCGCTGGCCCCTTCAGTTTCAATGGGAGGTATTTCATGGCATGGAGGTCATCACTGTGGGCCTGGTGGATATGAAGGAGGAAATCTTCAATCCATACTCCAGGGTCTGTTGTTCCATCGTATGATTCGATATTCATGGGTTTGAACCCTTCTAGAAATTCGTGTTCCATTACTTCGTCAGTGAAGCAAAGGGGGTGTGCGGCACCTCTATGCCGGGCCACGTCGCGACGTGGTTTGGACGAAGTTTGTCGGCGGTGCTCGGACCGGCCGTGGTTATAATTGTCACGCCCGGCCGGATGGCCATCGTCGCGCGTCAGGGCACGCCCCCGTGATCCGTAGATCGATCTGGTCTGGCCTGCTCTGCTCTTTATGTCATGCCGCAGGTCATATGTGTATCCCCTCGCTGTTGTATCTCTGGTTTTACGATGAGGTAGTGCAGGCTAGTGTTTGGCTTAAGTTGCCGCTTTGTCCCGACCGCGCGGTGGCCGGTCAACCGCATTGCACGCTGGTAGGACGGGCTCCAGCACCTCGTCGTCGAATTGGGGTAGCAATTTGCGCTTCGGGTAACTTTTGGTTCGGCGCTCGAGGCCGTATTTCTCGGCTGCCAGGACATTAGTCCATCTGTCGTTAAGTAGATCTTGGTCAGCTTGGAGCTGATGCTGCTTCTTTTTCAGGCTCCTCGAAGTGGCAATTAGCCGGCGCTTAAAGCGCTCCTGCTCATCGGGTTCCTCAGGCATGATAAAGTCTTCGTTGCCGAGGCTCACCTCATCCTCGGAGGGTGGAAGATAGTTGATGTCCTCCGAGTTGTCGTTAATGGCCTGTTCATTAGGGCTGGCTTGCCCATCCTCCCATTCATCCTGTTCAGAAGTTGGTTCAATGGGGTCTTCGTTGTCTTCGGCATCGTCCGCAGTATTGTTTTCTCCTGTGCCGGTATTGCTGTTTTTTCTACGGCGTGATTTAGAGTGGCGCCGCTGACGTCGGTGCTTCAGCTGTATCTCAGGAGGTTTATCCTTGACTGAGTCCTTCTCATTGCCGCCTTTATTCTCTTTAGGTGTATACACCATGTATACGTCATATGAGGAGGTGGCTGTCCAGCGCCCTGAGGGCGGTGGTTTTCGTGCCTGCTCCTCTATGGCATCGTCGCCCATACCGTCGATGTCATCGGAGCCATAATCAAGCCCGTTGGTTAAGTCTTCGACGGTAGCTATGAAGTGGGTGGTGGGCGGGAAGTGGAATTCTCCATCATCAGCTTGCCATTCAAACCAGATATAGTTCGGCTGAGCGTCTCCTGATAAGGAGAGGGCTTTTAATGAGTTTAACACATCGCCCAAAGGTGAGTGCTGGAAACTGTCCGCGAAGCTGAACCCGACGATCGGCGCCCGATCAGGATCGAGGGGCGCGGATGCACGCGGTTCGGATCCTATAGCCAGAGATGAGTCCGAGGTTCCGATAACACAGACCTTGCTCGAGGCTGAGTCTGTGTGCGGCTCCAACGCTGCTGGGTGTGCGGCTTCCGTGGCGGGGTTGAGTTTCCCGTCCTCGGCCGGCGCAATCTGCTCCGGATCTAAGGCCAGATCAGTTACCGCGCTATCTCCTGGGCACAATCCGATGACAGAATCAAGTCACATTCATCGTGGTGGCTAGGAGCGGCTGCCATAGGCTCGAATCCGTCGAAGATCAAGTCTCCGCGGATATCGGCAACGTAATTCAAGCTTCCAACCCTGACCTAATGGCCAGGGGCATAGCTGTGGATCTGCTCTAGATGGCCAAGCAAGTTGGCCTGCAGTGCGAAGCCGCCGGATACGAAGATCTGTCCGAGGGGGAAAACCTTCCCCTGGTCTGCGTTGTTGTAGATGATTGGCGGAGCCATCGAACCTTTTGGTGACGGCACAGTGGAACTCTCAATGAAAGCACTAATGTCGGTGTCAAAACCGGCGGATCTTGGGTAGGGGGTCCCGAACTGTGCGTCTAAGGTTGATGGTAACAGGAGATAGGGGACACAATGTTTACCCAGGTTCGGGCCCTCTCTATGGAGGTAATACCCTACTTTCTGCTTGATTGATCTTGATGAATATGAGTGTTACAAGATTTGATCTACCACGAGATCGTAATGGCTAAAACCCTAGAAGTCTAGCCAGTATGACCAGGGTTATGATTATTTTTCTTATACGGACTAAGCCCTCCGGTTTATATAGACACCGGAGGGGACTAGGGTTTGTACAAAGTCGGTTACAGAGAAAGGAATCTTCATATCCGAGCGCCAAGCTTGCCTTCCACGCCAAGGAGAGTCCCATCCAGACACGGGTGAGAGTCTTTGGTCTTGTATCTTCACAGCCCAACAGTCCGTCCCACATCAATAGGTTGGACGTCCGAGGACCCCTTAGTCTAGGACTTCCTCAACGGCTGCATTCACGTTAAATAGGGCACCATCTAAATCCGTTGAGACAACACCATATGAACTATGGTTTGGCAAGAAACCTAAGTTGTTGTTTCTTAAAGTTTGGGGCTGCGATGCTTATGTGAAAAAGCTTCAACCTGATAAGCTCGAACCCAAATCGGAGAAATGCATCTTCATAGGATACCCAAAGGAGACTGCTGGGTACACCTTCTATCATAGATCCGAAGGCAAGATTTTCTTTGCTAAGAATGGATCCTTTCCAAAGAAGGAGTTTCTCTCGAAAGAAGTGAGTGGGAGGAAAGTAGAACTTGATGAGGTAATTGTACCTTATCTTGAATTGGAAAGTAGTTCACCACAGAAATCAGTTCCAGTGATGCCTACACCAATTAGTGAGGAAGTTAACGATGATGATCATGAAACTTCGGATCAAGTTACTACCGAACCTCGTAGGTCAACCAGAGTACGTTCCTCACCAGAGTGGTACGGTAATCCTGTTCTAGAAGTCATGTTACTAGACCATGACGAACCTACGAACTATGAGGAAGCGATGATTGAGGGAGTCCTGGACTAAGGGGTCCTCGGGCGTCCGGCCTATTAGCTATGGGCCGGACTGATGGGCTGTGAAGACTGATGTCTACTACACAACCTTCTTCTTGTACACGTTGTTGGGCCTCCGAGTGCAGAGGTTTGTAGGACAGTAGCAAATTTCCCTCAAGTGGATGACCTAAGGTTTATCAATCCGTGGGAGGCGTAGGATGAAGATGGTCTCTCTCAAACAATCCTGCAACCAAATAACAAAGAGTCTCTTGTGTACCCAACACACCAAATACAATGGTAAATTGAATAGGTGCACTAGTTCGGCGCAGAGATGGTGATACAAGTGCAATATGGATGGTAGATATAGGTATTTGTAATCTGAAAATATAAAAACAGCAAGGTAACTAATGATAAAAGTGAGCGTAAACGGTACAGCAATGGTAGGAAACAAGGCCTAAGGTTCATACTTTCACTAGTGCAAGTTCTCTCAACAATAATAACATAATTGGATCATATAACTATCCCTCAACATGCAACAGAGAGTCACTCCAAAGTCACTAATAGCGGAGAACAAACGAAGAGATTATGGTAGGGTACGAAACCACATCAAAGTTATCCTTTTTGATCGATCTATTCAAAAGTCCGTAGTAAAATAAATGAAGCTATTCTTTTCGTTCAATCTATCATAGAGTTCGTACTAGAATAACACCTTAAGACACAAATCAACCAAAACCCTAATGTCACCTAGATACTCCATTGCCACCTCAAGTATCCGTCGGCATGATTATACGATATGCATCACACAATCTCAGATTCATCTATTCAACCAACACAAAGTACTTCAAAGAGTTCCCCAAAGTTTCTACTAGAGAGTCAAGACGAAAACATGTGCCAACCCCTGTGCATAAATTCCCAAGGTCACGGAACCCGCAAGTTGATCACCAAAACATACATCAAGTGGATCACGTGAATATCCCATTGTCACCAAAGATAAGCACGGCAAGACATACATCAAGTGTTCTCAAATCCTTAAAGACTCAATCCGATAAGATAACTTCAAAGGGAAAAATCAATCCATTACAAGAGAGTAGAGGGGGAGAAACATCATAAGATCCAACCTAATAGCAAAGCTCGCGATACATCAAGATTGTACCACCTCAAGAACCCGAGAGAGAGAGATTAAACACATAGCTACTGGTACATACCCTCAGCCCCGAGGGTGAACTACTCCCTCCTCTCCATGGAGAGCACTGGGATGATGAAGATGGCCACCGGTGAGGGATCCCCCCTCCGGCAGGGTGCCGGAACAGGCTCCCGAGAGGTTTTTGGTGGGTAAAGAGGCTTGCGGCGGCGGAACTCCAGATCTATTGTTGTCCCTGATGTTTTTAGGGTATATGGATATATATAGGCGAAAGAAGTCAGTCAGGGGAGCAACAAGGGGCCCATGAGGGTGCAGGGCGTGCCCAGGGGGGTGGGCGCGCCCCCTGCCTCTTGGCCTCCTCGAAGCTTCCCTGACTTCAGCTCCACGTCTCCTGGATAGCGTTCATTCCAAAAATCACGCTCCCAAAGGTTTCATTCCGTTTCTTCGGAACACTGAAATAGGCAAGAAAACAGCAATATGGGCTGGGCCTCCGGTTAATAGGTTAGTCCCAAAAGTAATATAAAAGTGTATAATAAAGCCCGTGAACATCCAAAACAGATAATATAATAGCATGAATGCTTCATAAGTTATAGATACGTTGGAGACGTATCAGCATCCCCAAGCTTAATTCCCGCTCGTCCTCGAGTAGGTAAATGATAAAAGAAAGAATTTATGAAGTGTGAATGCTACCAGGTGCACAAGTTTGATCAATGATAATTTCAATCACCTTTTCTAGCATGATTATATGTCATAACAGTAGTTCATCTCACAAAACTTCTCAAGATCAAGTAAAAAGTTATTCACATGTTAAAGCATCTTATATTTACTAATTGAAAGCACCATACGAGGCTCCGCGTTAATCCTTGAAAACTAATAAAACTATCCGTTTGATCTCGGTATTAGGTGTGCACAGCCGTTAGATGAGGTTTCCAAGAGTCCTTGCATGATATACCACAACAAGAGTCCTCGCCTGATATTCCACGTCTCTCTCTAGCGAACAAACCAAACGAGGGATGCAGAAAACATCTTTCTTGTAGACCATAAACTTTATTGAAAACTAGCAAACTTCATTCTCAGTCATCAAACAATTACAATTCATCTTATTTTCAGGAAGGGTCTATGTCAGAGCTTTGATTTAGCAAACTACACATACTCAACTATCATATAGTCTTCCATGATTGCTACCACTCAAAGCATATTCTTAGAAAAAATAGCATCCATCGAACACAGAGAAAGATAGGGGCTTAGTGTTTCGCCTCCCAACTCACTTATCATATAGATAATTGTCAACAATAATAATTCATGATCAAATATATTTGCATGGCCATATATGCTTAGATCTTTCCCCAACACACGATGCTTGCCAACTAAAGAGTAGGTAGGAATGAGAAGGAATACTACTGACTCTTGCATAAAAGTAAAAGATAGGCCCTTCGCAGAGGGAAGCAGGGATTTGCAGAGGTGCCAGAGCTCGATTTTGAAAAAGAGATGAAAATAATTTTGAGAGGTATGCTTTCATTGTCAACATAACAACCAAGAGTTCCCAATATCTTCCATACTACATACATTATAGGCGGTTTCCAAACAGAATGGTGAAGTTTTTACTCCCCCTCCACCAACATTCACACTCCATGGCTTGTCCGAAACAACGGGTGCCGTCCAACTATCAACAATCCTGGGGGAGTTTGTTTAAATTATTTGCGAATTTGTTTTTGATCTTTTGATCATAGGACTGGGCATCCCAGTTACCAGCCATTTTCTCGTGAATGATGAGCGGAGTCCACTCATCGTGAGAATAACCCACCTAGCATGGAAGATGCTGACAGCCCCTAGTCGCTACATGAGCGATTCGGGCATACAAAACAGATTATTATTTGAAGGTTTAGAGTTTGGCACATGCAAATTTACTTGGAACGACAGGTAAATACCGCATATAGGTAGGTATGGTGGATACTCATGGAAGAAACTTGGTTCAAGGGATTTGGATGCACAAGCAGTATTCCCGCTTAGTACAGATATTTTGGCTAGCAAGGGATTCTAAAAATCAAGCACCACGTGTTGGAGGATCTATAACAATATAACTTCTATACAAATATACCCAAGCATAACTCATTACGTTGTCTTCCATGTCCAATTTCAACTATTTTGCTCAGGTTTGAAAATAATTAATGGGGCTCACAATCACGGAAGATGTCTAAGATAGTATATTTATATGTGAAATTTCTCTTCCTTCAATATTCTTTCATGAATTGTTCAAGTGACCAATACGATGCTTGCTAACCTTCAATAAATTTACCACCTCTACTTCTTAGATGTGAAGTCATTACTCCCAATGGGGTAAGCATATGAAACATATATAATATCAGATTTGTGACATTCTACTCATTCAACCATTTACTCGTAGGATATAAGTGAAGCACACGAGTAAATGACAAACTACTCCAAAAAGATATAAGTGAAGACCAATGAGTAGTTAAATAATTATGTTGCTATGTGAAGACTCTCTCTCATTTAAGAATTTAGATCTTGGTATTTTATTCAAACAGCAAGCAAAACAAAACAAAATGGCATTGCAAGGATAGCACCACTCACGTGAAGAAGCCAAAACTTAGGCTCAACCGATACTAACCGATAATTGTTGAAGAAGAAAGGTGGGTTGCCTACCGGGGCATCCCCAAGCTTGGATGCTTGAGACTTCTTGAAATATTATGTTGGGGTGCCTTGGGCATCCCCAATCTTGAGCTTTTGTGTCTCCTTAATTCCTTTTATGTCTCGGTTTCCTAAATCTCGAAAGCTTTATCCACACCAAACTCAACAAGAACTCGTGAGATAAGATAGTATAAACCAATGCAAAAACCTTATCATTTTCTACTTTAACAAATCACTAAAATTATTATTCAACATTGCATACTAAATGCCTCTGCATATTTAATACTCCTATCCTCAAATAGAATCATTAAACAAGCAAACATATGCAAACAATGCAGACATAACAGCAATCTGCCAAAACAGTATAGTCTGTAAAGAATGCAATATTCATCATACTTCCCTAACTCCAAAAATTATGAGAAAAATACTATGATGTATAATATTTATCAGAACTCAATATGCAGAAAGTTTCAACATTATATCATTCTATGACTTTTCTAGGGAATTTTTGCAACAGCGGTAAACTTTCTGTTTTCACACAGCAACATGTATACTAGCCAAATAAGCATGGTAAAGGCTATCCTTGGCATTTTTATTGAAAATATAGATGAAAAACATTATTATAAATAACAGAAAGCAAATACTAACAAAATAAAATGACGCTCCAAGCAAAACACATATCATGTGCTGAATAAAAATATAGCTCCAAGTAAAGTTATCGATAGACGAAGACGAAAGAGGGGATGCCATCCGGGGCATCCCCAAGCTTAGGCTCTTGGTTGTCCTTGTGTCGGTGTACTAGAGTAGGGGTACCCTAGTACCCCGAACTTGTGCACGGGCAGTTTTCAGCCCTCCGCGGCAAGGCTTACCGGGTGACCGCCAAGGTCCTCCGTGGTTCCTTTGGAGCCATTCAAGAACAAAGTATTCAAGCCAAGGAGACAAGGCCCCAAGAAGAGGAGCTTGCCGGGAAGGCCACCCAAGGCACCCTAGGAGACAAGGCCCGGCAAGAGGAGCTTGCCGGAAGGCCCGGTGAGTGACAAGCTTCCGGACGCGACAAGACAACAACCGCGGCAAGGCGCTTGTCCGCGCACCACCACTCTGTACTGCGCTCCAAAGCACATCCACTAACGTGTCGCCAGGGCCTTTCCAGCGTGTGGCAGGGCAAGAGGTCAGGCGGCCGGAGCTGGTGGCAAGCGGCGCTGACAAGATTGCCATCGTGGCAAGCAGTGGCGCCCCTGACGGTCCCTTTCTGCACTGTTAGAGCGACATAGACGGGCATTTAATGCCTTTGTCCCCTGCCGTCAGGGTTAGGTATGATACACTGTACAAGTAGCTGTACCAACCACTCCTTTTCCATTTTTACCCTTGTCTACGTTGCCACCTGTCGGAGACCCCTTTAGCATATAAAAGGAGGCCCATGCGCAACGTAGGGCGGGGAGGTGGGGGGGAGAGGTCCGAAGCCAGAGAACACTCACGCTCGGTCTCGTTAGCAGCTTGTGTGTACTGTAGCACTCAGCGCTCCTGAGCAAGAACTCAATACACTCAGACATGCAGCAGTAGGAGTGTTATCTCTCCGGAGAGCTCCGAAGCTGGGTAAACTGCTCGTGTGCTTCGCCTCGATCTGCTCTTCGTGCGACCTCCGCCCCCTGCCGAACCGAAAGGGGCTCGGTCCGCCGGTCCCATAGGTGTTCGTGGGCCAGATCAGCCTCCCCGACATCTTTGGCGCGCCAGGTAGGGGGCGTCGAGATTGTGTGAACCTGATCCGGCGTCCACACGAGCTGGATCTTCATCATCTTCATCGACATGCCACCGAAGAAGAAGGCTTCGGCGGCAGATGTTCCGTCCGCGTCGAACCCACCACCACCGGAGCAAACGGGTGGTGGGGTAGACGCCGAAAGAATGGACGTCGACGGGGGAGCCCACGGTGCTGCCAAGTCCAAGGACAAGGCTGCGCAGACCTCGGCATCCGTACATGCACCGCGCCCGTCTCAGGAGGCGCGGGACCGACAACGTCATGGTATTCACAATGCCATACGCTCGTTGGACCAAGATCGAGCTGGTGGATCTCGGGATGCTCAAGACCAGCATGCACGCCAACATGATGGCGCGAGCGAGGCACGGTCGCCTGGACGGGATACTGCTCCTTCTAACATAGTTAGAAGTCCGAGCATATCCCGCTCCTCGCGCCGCTCGCCATCGCCACCCACCACTCCAGCGAAGCTTTGGCGAGAGCTCAACTGCTCTGGATTACCCTCCAATAGCCAACAAGGTCGATGAATGGAGGGCCACCATTCGAGTCTCATCGGCTTTTGCCAACGGCGACGCCCGCTGGCAGCCGAAAAGTGCCGCTGCCGTGGCAGGACTGCCAAACACGAGCCGGTGGCGCAGAAACCGTGGGGGTGCAACCACCATGCACTCTCCGCCCGAAGGCCAAGATCGCCGACTCGCCGGATCCACCTCGACAAGCGACTCCACCGCATCATCGGATCCACGAGCTCGTCGCGATCAGCGCCAAGTTCTTCACGAACGACAGCAAGAAGACGCTCGAACTTCGCATCGGCGCCCGAAGAGAAGCGCGGCGTCAATCCGACCAGCGTGCTGGGCCCACTGTCGACATGCATGCGCTAGGGGAACCAGGCGACTTGCCGTACGCGGTAGGTTGCCCTGCGTTCACTCGTGAGTTGCGGCAAGTCCAGTGGCCCAGCAAGAAGAATTTCAAGCCAGACGTACCAGAGAAGTACGACGGCAAGACGCATCCGTCGGAGTTCCTCAGCATCTACACCATCGCGGTGCAAGCTGCCGGGGGGTGAGACGACAAGATCCTGGCCAACTACTTCCCGCTGGTGCTCAAGCCCAATGTCAGATCCTGGCTCATGCACTTGCCGGACAACTCCATATCCTCTTGGGCAGATCTATGCCATCAGTTTGTCGGCGCCTTTATAGGCGACCACAAGCCCCATGGCTAAGAAAGCGACCTTCATCTGCTTTCGCCCGGAAGGAAGGAGAGCCCCTGCGCAAGTACATTCAGAGATTCAGCCACAGACAAAGACAACATCCCGGATGTCCACCCCTGCCGCGGTGATCAGCGCGTTCCATCAGAACGTGCGAAACCGCAGGATGCGGGAGGAGATGGCGATGTGCAAGATCAGAGATGTCAGTGAGCTATATGCCCTGGCCGACAAGTGTGCACGTGCTGAGGAAGGGAGGAGACTCCGCGGAGAGAATACTGAAGCAGGAGGATCTGATAGTGAGGAGACCGCCCGGCAAAGAAAAACCGCGGCGGAACAACAGGAAGAAGAAAGGCAAAGATGTGCTAGTTGTTGAGCAGTCCGCAACGGAGGTGGCGCCAAGAAAGCCAAAGCTGGTAGCTCCGGCAAGGAGGTTGCACCGCACCAACTACCAGGCTGTGGCGGTTGCCGACAAGCAGGACGGCTCCAACAAACAGTACTTCAAGATCCACCGCACCAAGGGCCATGACCTCCAGAGTTGCAAAAAGGTCGAGCAACTTGTCGAGCAGCAGAAGGCTGAATAGGAACGACACGACAAGGAGAAGGCCCAGGAAGGTGCTGGAGGAGCTAGCAAGAAACATCCCGGCCGAGGAGGACGCCGCAGCAAGGCCAAGCAGCGGCAAGGAGACAGACCTCCCTGCGGCCGCAACAAGGATGAAGACGACGACGATGATGAAGACATGGATGATGACGAGACCGATGAGCAGGAGTTCCAGAAAGCCATAGAGGTCCTATGCGTTGACGGTGGTGCTTCTCTGCATACTTCACACCGCCAGCTCAAGCAGTGGATGCGGGAAGTCAATGCGGCAGAACCATCCGTCGAGTCACGCAAGCCTCTGAAATGGTCCAGCACGCCTATCATCTTTGATATTGAGGACCACCCTGATCGCAGAATCGCGGTCGGGTGCTTGCCGATGTTGGTTTCAACAACTATCCGCAACCTCAAGGTCACTAAGATGCTAGTTGACGGCGGGCCGACTTGAACTGATCTCCTCCGCGGTGCTCCGAAACTCCAGATCCTTGATGGCGAAGCTCGAAGAGACCGCACATTCCAAGGAATCAATCCGGAAGGAGCAAGCCGAAGGGAAAGATCACGTTGCGGTGACATTTGGCAGCGAAGTTGAACTTCAGGATCGAGACGGTCACTTTTGACGTTCTTGACTTTCCATTGCTTTACAATGGGATACTTGGCCGCCCAAAGACTCGCCAAATTCATGGCAGCCTCTCACTATGCATACAACATGCTGAAGATGCCAGGCCCGATAAGTGTCATCTCTGTCCCTGGCGACAAGAAGGATGCTCTTATCTGCGCTGACAAGATCTACCGGGAAGCAGCAGCTGCAGCAGATTGCAAGCCACTTGCCGCTGAAGCTCCCGGGGCGAAGAAGAAGACCAAGTCCGGCAAGAGCTCTGATGCCCACTCCGGCAAGCGCACCTCTTCGGAGTGCTGCGCTACTGTCGAGGACGCACCATCGAGCTCCACCGGCAAGTGTAAGAAGACGATGGCAGCTCCACCGAGACCAAGAAGGTGTCCGCCAGGAGGACGACACCGGTGGTACCTTCACCATCGCTGCCACTCGACCCTAAATAGGAAGAAGGCGCTCGTTGCTTTCCTCAGGCTTAACGTCGACGTGTTTGCGTGGCAACCGTCGACATCCCCGGTGTTCCTGTGAAAGTAATTGAGCACCATCTTGCCGCTTTGTCCTCATCGCGCGCCCGCTGCGCGTAAAGTCGTGAAGGTGGTGGAGCGCCAAGAATTCATCGCAGAAGAAATCAAGAAATTGGAAGCAGCAGGCCTTGTCAGAGGAATGCTCCATCCTACGTGGTTGGCCAATCCTGTAGTTGTACGCAAGGCAAACGGGAAATTGAGGCTTTGTATCAACTTTACCGATGTCAATAAAGCTTGTCCCAAAGACCCATTTCCCTTGCCGCGCGCATCGACCAGATTGTTGACTCCACGGCCGGATGTGATTTGCTTTCATTTCGGATGCATACTCGTGGATATCATCGAGCTTCATGGCGAAGAGGATGAGGAGAAGACCGCATTCATCACCCCATGTGGCACATACTGCTTTCAGACGGATGCCTTTCGGATTGAAGAATGCTTTGGTTCAACATTTGCAAGAGTAGTCCATGACGCTTTTGAGCCGCAAATGCACGTAAATGTGGAAGCATACATGGATGACATAGTGGTCAAAAGCAAGGACAAGGCGACTCGATTCAAGATTTAGACGAAATCTTTGCAAATCTGCGCAAGATCAACCTCAAGCTCAACCCCGAGAAGTGTGTGTTTGGAGTCCCTTCCGCAAGCTTCTCGGGTTCTTCGTGTCTCGTGGAATTGAAGCCAATCCCAACAAGATCAAGGCCATTGAGCAGATTGAAGCACCAAAGCGCCAAGGATGTCACGAAGACTTGCCGGTTATGTAGCTGCTCTCAACAGGTTTATCTCTAGGTTCTGCTGAAGCGCCTCGCCATTTTTCAAAATTTTGAAAAAGGCAGGTCCGATGAAATGGACTCGAAGCGGAGGCTGCGCCACAGGACTTGAAGAGATACCTGTCCTCCACTCAACACTTGTCGCACCTAAGCCACAAGAGAAGTTGCTGCTATATATAGCGGCAACCAATCAAGTGGTTAGTCTTGTGTTAGTAGCGGAGAGGAGGCGGATGATGAGCTAGCAACCATGGCGGATGCATCCAGCGATGAGCAGGGCTTCACCGGCAAGCTCTGGTCCCGACAAGGATGGATCTACGCAGACGCATGAGAAGATGCGTAAAAGAATGGTGCAGCGCCCATTTACTTTGTCGATTACCTTCTGCAGGGGGCTAGGTCAAGGTACTGCGTGTGCAGAAATTGCTTTTCCTCCTCATGGCCTCGAGAAAGCTGTGCCATTACTTCCGTGCACTTGAGATCACAGTCGTCCACTGCTTTTCCGCTGAAGAGGATACTGCAAAATCCCGAGGCAACAGGCAGGATTGTCGAGGGGGCACTGGAACTGTCAAGCTTTGGCCTCAAGTTTGAGAGCACTTCAACTATCCAAAGCAGAGCATTGGCGGAGTTCATAGCAGAATGGACGCCAACACAAGATGAAGAAATTCCAGAAATGAGCATCCCCGTCAAGGAAGCAAGCAAAGAGTGGCTGATGTACTTTGATGGTGCCTTCTTGCTGCAAGGCGCCGGTGCGGGTGTGCTACTTGTTGCACCCACCGGAGAGCACCTCAAGTACGTAGTCCAGATGCACTTTCCCAAGGAGCAAGCAACAAACAATACTGCAGAGTATGAAGGTTTGCTTGCCGGTCTCGAGATCGCAGAGACCTTGGGATCAAGAAGCTCATTGTCGTGGGTGACTCACAGCTTGTCATCCGCCAAGTGAACAAGAGTTATCGTGAGTCCGTTGATGGAAGCTTATGTTGATGAAGTGAGAAAGCTAGAAGAGCACTTTGACGGCCTACAAATGGAACATGTTCCAAGAGCTCGAGCGACATTGTCGATGGTTTGTCAAGTGCGCGCTGCACTTAAGTTACCTGTGGAACCAGGGATTTTGTGCTCAAGCTGACTCAACCGTCATAACGCCATCAACCGGACAGAGCAAGAAGAGGAAGTTGATCTCTGGTGACTATTTTCCCAAGCAGAGCTTCCCAAGTCGCCGTCAAGAAGGTCCTCAAGATCAACACCAAGGGTGCCGAGGAGCGATCTGCTCCGGCAAGCCCTAGGGTTTGTTCCGTTGAAGCGAGCGCTCCCGACAAGTTTTGCTCCGGCAAACTTGCCGGGGAACGTCAAGCTCCGGCTGAGCCGCAGGTTCTCGCCGTGGAAGCAGATGTTCCTGCAGCAGCAGATGTGCCTTTAGTCCTTGTTGTCGAGCCGCAAGCTCCAGCATGGACACATCAGATTGTCCATTTCCTTCAGACAGGAGAACTTCTCGAAGAGGAAGAAGAAGCGGAAAGAGTAGCCCGACAGTCAAGTATGTACCAGTTTGTCGAAAACACCTTAATCGCATGTAAGAAGACTCAATGGTGTGAAATTGAAGTGTATTCACCGGGAAGACGGACAAAAGCGATTAGCGAAGATACATGGAGGCATATGTGCTCACCACATTGGCGCAGAGCACTTGCCTAAGCAAAGCGTTCCGCAAGGTTTCTTTTGGCCGACAGCCCTCCAGATGCAATCGCACAAGTAACCAAGTATGAAGCGTGCAGTTCCATTCCAAGCAGATGCACCAGCCAGCTCAAGCTCTCCAGACGATCCCTTTATCCCGCCATTTTCGGTCCTGGGCTCAACATCCTCGGCCCCTTTCCCCGAAGTTGTCGGGGCTTTGAGTACTTGTACGTTGCAATCGACAAGTTCACAAAGTGGCCGAAAGTGGAAGCGATGAGGAAGGTGACAACACAAATAGCGGTCAAGTTCTTTAGGTCGATTGTTTGCCGTTTGAATCCCTAACGGGATCATCACCGACAACGCATCGCACCACGAGCCGCACCTTCATGCAAGACGTCCAAGATCTTGGCGCCAAGGTCCGCTTCACTTCATTGCTCATCCGAGAAGTAATCGCTGCGGAGAGGGCGAATCTTTGAAGTGCTGCGGGCTCAAGACCGTAACTTTCGACGAGGCTGCACAAGTGCGGAAAGAACTGGATTGAGGAGCTGCCGGTGGTTCTTTGGTCGATCAGACGACGCCAAATCGAAGCTATCGCCGGACACCTTTCGCTCTAGTCTATGGAGCAGAGGCAGTTCTCCCCACGGAACTCAGATACGGATCACCTCGAGTGCTCGCTATGATGAGCTTGAGCAAGAGCGATTGCGACAAGATGACACGCTGCTCCTTGAGGAGGATCGCTTTCAGCTGCTATACAAGCTGCTCGATACCAGCAAGCTTTGCGCCGCTACCATAGCCGCAGTTAATGCCGTAAGTCTCGAGGAAGGCAACCTTGTTCTTCGCTGCGTTCAGTCCGCCAAGAATTCCAACAAGTTGACGCCTTGAAGTGGGAAGGCCCTTACCGGGTGAAACGAGTCACTAGGCCCGCATCTGTCGCTTTGAGACCGAAGATGGCATTCGGTGAGAAACTCCTGGAACATTGAGCATCTTCGTAAGTTTTACTCAGATGCGGTTGCCGAACCTGTTCCGGCAACCACCTTTTGTACAAGTCTTGTCGATGTTGCATGTAATCCTTTGTACAAAGCCGGGCGCAGACCCCGTGCATAAGTAAGGCTAATGTGCTTCGCACATCTTGTCAATTTCATGCTTTCTGCTTCTATTTTGCATGCGTTTTCTGACTCTTTGTGCAGCTCCTACCCCGGTTAGAAATAACGAGCCTTTAGTCTCGATATCTTTATTTTCTCTTCTTTCTCTTTCTCAAAGAAAGGATGGTTCCCTCGCCCACAAGTTTGCCGGGGGGAAAGGAGAAGATTATGGTGTGGACCAAGAATCGCTCATGACAGTATAACCTTACCGGTAAGCAAACGACAGAAAAGCTAAGTTGCTAAAGTTTGAGCAATCAGTTTTAAAATTTTTAAGTTATCTTCCTTGAACGATCGTACTTCGTATGGAAAACCTGTGCGCGGAGGAACCAACTCGTAGCTGGTTGCACCCTTACTTTGTTTCGAGTCCGCTCAACAACTTAAGTGAGCTGCGACTAGTTGCGACAAGGTTACTTGTCGGAAGCAAGACCGCCAAAGAAGCTCTTGACGTCCGCACTCAGCGCATGACCTGTGTGCCTACCGACAAGTTCCCTAAAAGCGAGGGCAAAAACATACAAAGGAAGGAACCAAGTAAAGGAAATAACATAGCAATTGCTACCCGAAATAGAGTTATATTACAAGATAGCTTGTCGCAGCTCTAATAGATTGTTCTCATAACATGACCAGCAGCGGCAAGAAAAAGAGAAAGCGGGCGGCCTAATCTACACGATCACCCTCAACCCTCTTGATCCCGCTCACCCTGTCCACGATGGGTGCGACAAGGGTCTTGAGCGCTTCCACATCAGCATCCAGATTCAAGGACTTGAGGACGTTGGTGAGGTTGAGGCCTGGGTTGCGGAAGGCCACCTTCATCAAGACCTTTTGAAGAGCTCCCGCGCAGATCCGGGCGTGACTCCTCGGCTAGCTGCTTTGGGATTTCTTCCCGGACTCGCTGGAGGGCCGTCACCACGCCCTTGAAGAACAAGCTGAGCTTGGCGCTGGGTTGGAGGTGCTCATCGGAGGAATATCCAAGATCCTCCATCCCCAGCTGCGCCAGCTCCCTGTCGATGGCTGCAGCAACATCCACGAGACCCTCGGTCCAAAGGCTCCACATTCTCCCTAAAGGTATTCAGGCGGCGGCAATCGCCAAAGAGCGCCTCGTCAGCCTTTGATCTTCTCCTTCAAGGCCACCTCCTGCTCCCTGGCGCCCGTCCACCGAGTCAAGGTGGTCAGCTTCAACTCAAGATCTGCATTGGAGTCATTGGCGGCGCTGAGCTCCTTGCTCCTCTCGGCAAGACGGCCATGCAGCTCGCCAAGAGTGTAGGCGTCCTTCTCGCGCTCATGCTTGAGTGCAGCAAGCTCCTCGCCGCTCTCCTTGAGATTGGCCTCCAGCTGCATCACCTTCGTCTCCAGCTCCTTCTTGGCGGCCTCGGCACTGCGGCAAGATCCTTTGCTTCCTTGAGAGCCCCGCCAAATGTTTGCTCGCGTGGCTAGATCCTCCTCATGGCTGTCAAGATTAACCTTCCTTCGCGCCTAACTCGCCTTCCTGCAAGGCAGATAGCTTCTCGGGCGGCAAGCCGCTGTTGCTCCTCGGCTTCAGCCTTCTCTTGGAGGAAGGCTTTGCGCCTCGGCGAAGTCGCCTCCCGCTCCTCCGCCAAGGACCGGAGAGCTTCTGGTTGAGGCCCCGGAGCTCCTCCGCTGCTTCTCGATGTCTGCTCCGCCTTCGTGACAAGCGCTTCCCGGGATTCTAGCTTGGCTTGTCGGGCGCAGAGAGCGGCAGCAGCTTCCGCAGCAAGCTCCTCCTCGCACTTCGCCACGCTGCTTGTTTGCGCGCCGACCAAGTGTCGATCCAGTGAGGCGCAGCAGCTCTTCATCAAAAGTTTCTCCTTCGCCGGGCGCCGGAGCTCGATGCCCATGGGAGCTTGATGAAGATGCCATCGCCGACCTTCAAATAGGGCGCTGGCTGGGGCTCTTCAGACCCCGACGCTGCCGCAGCGGCGGAGGGATCGGCGGTCGGCGTAGCGCCTGGCGCTCCTGCGGCCTCAGGGCCGTCAGTGCGATCGCCGGACCCCTCGCCAGCTTCTGTGGCGGCAGCTTTGGCGGCCTCTTCGCCGGCGGGCTCGTCAGCGCCAGCTTCTTCTCCGATGGCAGCGGCGTCGTCAGTATTGCCAGGTCCTCTCGCCCGGCCTCGGTCTCCATTGGCTCAGGGCGGATGGATCTGACGACCGGAAAATGAAGAAAATTCAAGCAAATATTCAAAAAGAAAATCAGAAGAAGAAGAACACAAGGAAAGTTTTCAAGCAAGAGGATTACCTGTTAGGGTCTGCAGTCATGGTCTCCGCCACTGTGGGATCGCTGGTCTTGTCCCTTCTTGGAGAGCTGTCCCTTGCGGAGAACTGCCCCTTGCCGGAGAAGTCTCCCTTGCCGGAGAACGCCCTTGCCGTTGAATCCTCCCTTGGCGGTGTAGTCGAAGCAGAAGGCATGTCGAGCGGCTTGTGGCACTCTGGTAAGGCTGCTCGCTTCCTACACAAATCAGCGATCGAGATATCAAGAAAGAAAGGGCACCCATGCACGCCTAACAGCAGGAAGTAAACCATATACTTACGCTTGGGGCTGCGCTGGGGGCTACTTTGAGGAAGAGTTGCCGCGTCCGGCAGGGTGGTCTCGGACGCGCCTCCTGCTGGCCTCATGATATCCGCCGCGTTCTGGAACTCCCAGGCGGGTCTCCTCCTCTCCTGCAGGGGGGCGATGCGGCGACGAAGGAAATCTGCGCCAACGGCGCCTACAGTGAGTCCGGCAAGCCTCAGGCGTAGGATCCGGATGACGGCAATCTTCAGCCTAGCGTCTTCCGGGGCCGGACTGCTCCAATCGCTGCAAGACCACTCGAGGTTTGGCGCTGGGCGATAAACGGCCGCGGGTTCTCCTCGACAATCCAAAGCACCACCGCTCTCCACTCATCCCATTTGCCGCGGAGCTCTCCTCCAGATAAGCTTCCTTCTTGCCGGTCCTCGAGATCCGTGCAATCCCACCGGAAAGATGCTCCCTCTCTCAACTCGGGGCATAAAGAAGTGGCGGAAAAGGGCTACGTTTGGATGGACTCCGACAAAGTTTTCGCAGAGATGCGAAAACTGCCATGGTCGTAACAGCATTGGGGGTGAAGTCAAGGAGGCGGAACCCGTAGGTGTTCATGATATCGCAGAAAAATTAGAGAAAGGCGGGCAGAGCCCGCAGAGAAGAACAGCCAAGAAAGGGTACCCATTCGAGCCGCCTCAAGCAGCAGCTGGGAGTACCTTCAGGCGCTGGATGCGCCGCGTCTCCGTCGACCAAGAGGTAGTAGTACTCCCTCAGCTCCCTCGCGAGCTGGGGAAAGATTGCCCGCTCCTTCCGCGCCAAGAAGCCGCTGTGCCACGGCCGACTTCACGGCCTTCCCCTTGTCGGCTTTCGGAGCCATGGCGGAGGTGGTGAGGGAGATCGACGGCGTTGGTGATGCTGGTGGCGGTGGGGGGCGGAGCGATGCTCTCTCTTCAGCCTTGGGAAGAAGGGGAAGCAGCGATTTTTCGAGATTGACAAAGAATCGGCGAGATGGGCGAACTGCCCTGTTTCCCCTGCTTATAAAGAGGGAGGGGCCGGACGTTCTGTCTTTCTGAATAAAGAAACCACCCATGATCTAACCCACGATCTCTCACATGACGCCGCATTCGACGCGTGCCGTTCGTGGAGGGCGTGGTGGGTCCGGGGTGAGTTACGGCGTAACCCAGGCCGCGCGTGCGCGTGCCCTGTTTTGGGCCTGGCCCAACAGCGCTCGGCACCGTGTGTGGCCTAGGCCCGGGGGCTCCTGTCGGTGTACTAGAGTAGGGGTACCCTAGTATCCCGAACTTGTGCACGGGCAGTTGCAGCCCTCCGCGGCAAGGCTTACCGGGTGACCGCCAAGGTCCTCCGTGGTTCCTTTGGAGCCATTCAAGAACAAAGTATTCAAGCCAAGGAGACAAGGCCCCGGCAAGAGGAGCTTGCCGGGAAGGCCACCCAAGGCACCTAGGAGACAAGGCCCCGGCAAGAGGAGCTTGCCGGGAAGGAGCGACAAGCTTCCGGACGCAACAAGACAACAACCGCAGCAAGGCGCTTGCCGCGGCAGACCACCACTCAGGCTCAAGGCGCCAAAGACATCCACTAACGTGTCGCCACAGGACCTTTCCAGCGCTGCAGGCAAGAGGCCGTCTTGACGGCCAGCGGAGCGCTGGTGGCAAGCGGCTGACAAGATTGCCATCGTGGTGAGCGGTGGCGCCTCGACGGTCCCTTTTCGCACCGTTAGGGCGACGTGAGACGGCATTTAATGCCTTTGTCCCCTCACGTCGTGGTTAGGTATGATACACCGTACAAGTAGCTGTACCAACCACTCCTTTTCCATTTTACCCTTGTCTACGTTGCCACCTGTCGGAGACCCCTTTAGCATATAAAAGGAGGCCCATGCGCAACGAGGGCGGGGGTGGGGGAGAGGTTCAAGCCGAGAACACTCACGCCGGGTCTCGTTAGCAGCTTGTGTGTATCAGAGCACTCAGCGCTCCTGAGCAAGAACTCAATACACTCAGACATGCAGCAGCAGGAGTGTTATCTCTCTGGAGAGCTCCGGAGCTGGGTAAACTGCTCGCGTGCTTCGCCTCGATCTGCTCTTCGTGCGACCTCCGCCCCCCGCCGAACCGAAAGGGGCTCGGTCCGCCAGTCCCATAGGTGTTCGTGGGCCAGATCAGCCTCCCCGACACCTTGAATATTACCTTAGGGTGCCTTGGGAATCCCCAAGCTTAGGATCTTTCCATTCCTTATTCCATAGTCCATCGAATCTTTACCCAAAACTTGAAAACTTCACAACACAAAACTTAACAGAAAACTCGTAACCTCCGTTAGTATAAGAAAATAAATCACCACTTAGGTACTGTTTTGAACTCATTCTAAATTCGTATTGGTGTTAAACCTACTGTATTCCAACTTATATATGGTTCATACCCTCCTATACTACTCATAGATTCATCAAAATAAGCAAACAACACATAGAAAACAGAATCTGTCAAAAACAGAACAGTCTGTAGTAACCTGTATCAAACGTATACTTCTGGAACTCCAAAAATCCTAAAAAATTAGGAAATCCTAAGCAATTTGTGTGCCAATCAAGAAAAAAAATAATCATATCAAAAGCACGTTTCTGTGAATAATCAAAACTAATTTACTAGGTGCAAAAGTTTCTGATTTTCAGCAGGATCAACACAACTATCACCGTAAGCTATCCTAAAGGTCTTAGTTGGCACTTTATTGAAACAAAAGTTATAAAACATGATTACTACAGTAGAATAATCATGTGAACACACAAAAAAAGTAAGGATACATATTGGGTTGTCTCCAACAAGCGCTTTTCTTTAATGCCTTTCTAGCTAGGCATGATGATGACAATGATGCTCACACAAAAGATAAGAATTGAAAAATAACGGGAGCATCAAGAAGAATATGACTAACACATTTAAGTCTAACCCACTTCCTATGCCTAGGTATTTTTTGAGAAAACAACTTATGGGAACGATAATCAACTAGCATAGGAAGGTAAAACAAGCATAGCTTCAAGATTTTCAACACATAGAGAGCAAACTTGACATTATTGCAATTCCTACAAGCATATGTTCCTCCCTCATAATAATTTTCAGTAGCATCATGAATGAATTCAACAATATAACCAGCACCTAAAGCATTCTTTTCATGATTTACTTGCATATAAAATTTACTACTCTCCACATAAGCAAAATTCTTCTCATTCGAAATAGCGGGAGTATCATAAGATACTCGAATGCTAAAAATTGTTTCCACATTAAAAGAGTAATGTTCAGAAAAAGGGTAATCATAATCATGACAAGTTTTATAAATATAATCATCCCTACTTTTTATAGCATAAGTTTCATCACAATAATCATCATAAGTAGCAACTTTGTTCTCATCATAATCGATTGAAACCTCTTCCAAGATAGTGGAATCATCACTAAATAAAGTCATGACCTCTCCAAATCCACTTTAATATTCATCACAATAAGATTCAACATCCTCCAAAATAGTGGGATCACTACTTCCTAAAGTTTATACTCTTCCAAACCCACTTTCATCAATATAATCATCATAGGTAAGAGGCATGCTATCATCATAACAACTTTGCATATCAAAACTTGGGAGGCTAAAAATATCATCTTCATTAAACATAGCATCCCCAAGCTTGGGACAAACATTAATTTTAGCAAATATATTCTCAAATATGTCATCCTCATCAAACATAGCTTCCCAAAGCTTGGGCCTTTTCATATCATAAGCATAATCACTCTCATCATTAATAGTATGGATAGCACCAATAGTATAGCAATTATCATCATCACAATGAGTAGTAGGAGCAACATCATTTGGGAGGGATACCTTTTTACCTTTGCTTCTTCGTTTTTTCTTTTTCTTCTTCACATTATTGATGAGATTGGTTGAATAGAAAGCTCCTCCTCGTTACCTGATTCATCATAAGAAATAATAGGAGGATATTGGGAAGTCTCTTCCCTTTCATTAGTATTATCTTCATCTTCTATTTTCTTTCGTTTCTTTAGGTAATTGGCAATATAAGGATTTTCAATGCAATTCACCGCACAATACAAATAAATTTCTCCAGATCAAAATCCATAAGCAAACTAAGTTCATTATAATGTGCAAGGGAGATCAAATCATCACAATTTTTGGACACGATTCGATCATCAAACAATTTGCATCGGAGATGTAAATGACTACTTTCATTGCAAAGTTCACAAGTAGGGCAAAGGAAATATAAATTTTCAGCACTCACATTTAATCTTTCTTTCAACAATTTAGTTTCTAAATGATTATGCCTCTTGCAATATCTATCTTCTCTATTTGGTGTGTATATGCAAACCCAATGCTCTCCACAAAAATCGACATGCTTATAGGAAACATTTTCATCATAACTAGTGCAATCATCATTAGTACTATGGATATTCAAAGAGTTCATACTAACAACATTGCAATCATGCTCATCATTCAAAGATTTAGTATCAAAAAATTTATAGACTTCTTCTTCTAGCACTTGAGCACAATTTTCCTTTTCATCATACTTACGAAAGATATTAAAAAAAATGAAGCGTATGAGACAAACTCAATTCCATTTTTTTGTAATTTTCTTTTATAGACTAAACTAGTGATAAAAAAAGAACAAATAGATTCGATTGCAAGATCTAAAGATATACCTTCAAGCACTCACCTCCCCGGCAACAGCGACAGAAAAGAGCTTGATGTCTACTACACAACCTTCTTCTTGTAGACGTTGTTGGGCCTCCAAGTGCAGAGGTTTGTAGGACAAGAGCAAATTTCCCTCAAGTGGATGACCTAAGGTTTATCAATCCATGGGAGGCGTAGGATGAAGATGGTCTCTCTCAAAAAACCCTGCAACCAAATAACAAAGAGTCTCTTGTGTCCCCAACACACCCAATACAATGGTAACTATAGGTATTTGTAATCTAAAAATATAAAAACAGCAAGGTAACTAATGATAAAAGTGAGCGTAAACGGGATTGCAATGGTAGGAAACAAGGCCTAAGGTTCATACTTTCACTAGTGCAAGTTCTCTCAACAATAATAACACAATTGGATCATATAACTATCCCTCAACATGCAACAAAGAGTCACTCCAAAGTCACTAATATGGGAGAACAAACGAAGAGGTTATGGTAGGTACGAAACCACATCAAAGTTATCCTTTCTGATCGATCTATTCAAGAGTCCATAGTAAAATAACACGAAGCTATTCTTTCCATTCAATCTATCATAGAGTTCGTACTAGAATAACACCTTAAGACACAAATCAACCAAAACACTAATGTCACCTAGATACTCCATTGTCACCTCAAGTATCCGTGGGCATGATTATATGATATGCATCCCACAATCTCAGATTCATCTATTCAACCAACACAAAGTACTTCAAAGAGTGCCCCAAAGTTTCTACCGGAGAGTCAAGACGAAAACATGTGCCAACCCCTATGCATAAATTCCCAAGGTCACGGAACCCGCAAGTTGATCACCAAAACATACATCAAGTGGATCACGTGAATATCCCATTGTCACCACAGATAAGCATGGCAAGACATACATCAAGTGTTCTCAAATCCTTAAAGACTCAATCTGATAAGATAACTTCAAAGGTAAAACTCAATCCATTACAAGAGAGTAGAGGGGGAGAAACATCATAAGATCCAACTATAATAGCAAAGCTCGCGATACATCAATATCGTATCACCACAAGAACACGAGAGAGAGAGAGAGAGAGAGAGAGAGAGAGAGAGAGAGAGATCAAACACATAGCTACTGGTACATACCCTCAGCCCCGAGGGTGAACTACTCCCTCCTCGTCATGGAGAGCGCCGGGATGATGAAGATGGCCACCGGTGAGGGATCCCCCCTCCGGCAGGGTGGCGGAACAGGCTCTCGAGAGGTTTTTGGTGGCTACAGAGGCTTGCGGCGAAGGAACTCTAGATCTATTCTTGTCCCCGATGTAGTGTATATGGATATATATAGGCGAAAGAAGTCGGTCAGGGGAGCCACGAAGGGCCCACGAGGGTGGAGGGCGCGCCCACCCTGCCTCGTGGCCTCCTCGAAGCTTCGCTGACTTCAGCTCCACGTCTTCTAGATCACGTTCGTTCCAAAAATTATGCTCCCGAAGGTTTCATTCCGTTTGGATTCCGTTTGAAATTCCTTTTCTTCGAAACAATAAAATAGGCAAGAAAACAACTATATGGGCTGGGCCTCCGGTTAATAGGTTAGTCCCAAAAGTAATATAAAAGTGTATAATAAAGCTCTTAAACATCCAAAACAGATAATATAATAGCATGAATGCTTCATAAATTATAGATACGTTAGAGACTATCAAAGACATGAAGACCGAAGACTGCACCCGTGTCTGGATGGGACTCTCCTTGGTGTGGAAGGAAAGCTTGGCGACCGGATATGTAGATTCCTTTCATTGTAACCGACCTTGTGTAACCCTAGATCCTCCCGGTGTCTATATAAACCAGAGGACTTAGTCCAGAAAGGAGGATACTCATAGCCATAGTCATACAGGCTAGACTTCTAGGGTTTAGCTATTACGATCTCGTGGTAGATCAACTCTTGTAATACTCATATTCATCAAGATCAATCAAGCAGGAAGTAGGGCATTACCTCCATAGAGAGGGCCCAAACCTGGGTAAATATCGTGTCCCCTGTCTCCTGTTACCATCGACCTTGGACGCACAATTCGGGACCCCCTACCCGAGATCTGCCGGTTTTGACACCGACATTGGTGCTTTCATTGAGAGGTCCACTGTGTCATCGATGACAAGATCGATGACTCGCCTCGTCCTTAAAGACAATATCACTGCCGGAGGAGAGCTGGCCCCTGGTCAAACCCTCCGGCTGGGCGGCTTTACCATGACCGCCCGTTTGGCCACCGAGCCGACGATGACCTCTCGGGCCATCGAAAATCCCCTTCGTATCGACCCCAAACACTCCAAGCAGATGGATCCGGCGGAGTTTTCGTCTTTAAACGAGCTCCTTGATCCCATCGCTGCCCTGGGAATCGCCACAGATTATGATCGGATCGGGCTTAAACCCGACCAAAGAGAAATCAAATCTCCACCGGTCACCCACTAGATAGCGGTAGTCGAGGAGCAAGACGACGACTTTTCCCTTATACTGAAGACGGACTATGTCCGAGTAGCCGACCCGCAGAGCCGGACACCCACTAGCAAAAGGAGGTGACCGGCCTTCCGAACATAGAATCGGACGACGGGTGTAGGCAACCAGAAAATACTCAGGAGCCCGGACTGTTGAGTCTGGAAAACCTTCAGACTCCAGATCATCGACCGGGTCAGGTTCCGAATCCAATTCCACCCACCCACCCAGACATAAGCGCTCTCATGAGCATACAATAGCAGTCTCAGGAAACGGTCCACCACTTCTGCCCAAATTCCTCCTTGTCAAGGACAAGGTTTAAGATTGCCGCGACGAGGACGCGATATTTGTGTTCTGCAACAATTGCACGAACGAAGGAATCCTCAACGCCATTAATCTCCGCCGTATACTACACTTCCCTGACTTGGAAACTATCGTACAGAAGTACAGCGCAATGGAAAGCGTTTGGAAAGATCAGGCAGCTTGTTGGGAGCCATCGGTCCCAACTCAACCGCTGGTCCAGGCAAAAAGGGCACATCCTCGTGACATGCTCAGTCTAATAGCCAAGAAACATAGACCCATTACGCGGCATGGAACCGTTCTGGAGGGATGGCTCGATGGCCCATGCAAAATACACACAATACCGGACACCATACCAACCCACAGCCTTAGAGCATGTTGGATACTCCGACAGGTAGCCAAGAGCGGCGAGGACATCGTTACCAAAAACGCCCCAGAGCAACACCCTCCAGAAGATGACGACCCCAAAATATTCACGGCCTCCGAGACATTCGCTTCAAACAGTAAGCGCAAAAGGGCACTCCGCGACCTCGCCGAATTCTACCAAATCGCCGTGATAAACCCTTGGAACGACACGGCTATAACCTTTAATGCCGGTGACGAACCAAAATACAAGATAGTCCAAGCGCCAGCCGCATTAGTCCTCAGTCCCATCATGGACAACTTTAGACTCACCAAGGTCCTCATGGACGGTGGCAACGGACTAAACCTCATCTATGAGGATACACTCCACAAAATGGAAATAGACAGGAGCCGCATCAAGCAAAGCAGCACGACCTTCCGAGGAATCATTCCTAGTCGGGAGGCGCGGTGTGCGGGAAAAATCACACTTGACGTGGTATTCGGCACGCCGGAGAATTATCGGTCTGAAGAGATCACCTTCCAAGTGGCTCCTTTCAGCAGCGGATACCACGCCCTGTTGGGGCGGGACGCTTTTACACGCTTCCAAGCTATACCCCATTACGGGTATATGAAGCTCAAAATGCCTGGACCAAACGGCATAATCACTCTTGTTTGTGATCCGGACATAGCACTCCGCGCCAAAAACAAAACCGCATACCTGGACCTTGAGGCATTATCTGAAGCCCTCGCGGCCGAAGAATTAACCGCACTGCGCTCTACGATGGATAAGGACGATGTGATCTTAGACAAACGACCCAAATCCACCTCCTTCAAGCCGGCAGAAGAAATAGTCAAATTCCAGGTCCACCCAACGGACCCCAAGAAGACTACATCTATTGGAGCACAACTAGACCCAACGGTCGTCGCCAAGGCCACGGGATTTCCTTCGTGAAAATCGGGATATATTCGCCTGGCACCCTTCTGATATGCCTGGAATCCCACGTAAACTGGGCGAGCATAGTTTCAATATATTAAAGGGATATAAACCAGTCAAACAAGCATTGAGGCGCTTTTCCGAACCCAAACGGCAAGCCATGGGGGAGTAGTTAGCCAAGCTAATTGAGGCCGGATTCATTAGAGAAATAAAACATCCGGACTGGCTGGCAAACTTGGTGATGGTACCAAAGAAGGACAATTCCTGGCGCCTATTCGTCGATTACAAAGACCTAAATAAGGCTTGCCCTAAGGATCCCTTCCCTCTCCCCCGCATGGTCAAATCATCGATGCTACCGCAGGACACGACTCACTGTGTTTCCTTGATGCATACTCTGGATACCATAAAATGAAAATGAAGGAGTCAGATCAAGCTGCAACAGCATTCATTACCCCATATGGGCCATTCTACTTCAACACCATGCCCTTCGGGCTTAAGAACGCCGGCGCCACATACCAACGCATGATTCAAACATGCCCGGAGAAACAGATCGGCAAGACAGTTGAAGCTTATGTCGATGACGTCGTCATCAAAACTAGGCACGTCGAGACACTAATAGACGATTTACATCTCACATTCGACAACCTCCACACGTATGACATTAAGCTCAATCCGGAAAAGTGTGTTTTCGGTGTCCCCGCTGGAAAACTGCTGGGCTTCATCGTTTCCAAAAGAGGAATTGACGCAAATCCAGCCAAAATCCGAGCTCTGTCACAATTGGCTATGCCAACAGACCTTAAACAAGTCCAAAAACTCGCGGGTTGCATGGAAGCTCTAAGCCGCTTTATCTCCAGATTGGGAGAAAAGGCACTGCCACTCTATCGCCTTCTACGGCGAATCGATCACTTTGAGTGGACGGACGCGGCAACAACCGGACTGGAGGAAATAAAAACCCTTCTTGCGAGCAACGCAATCCTTGCCGTGCCAAACGTCGGTGAACTGATGTTATTATACATATCGGCAACACATCAAGTGGTGAGCGTCGTGCTCATCGTTGAATGAGAACAGGACGGACACAAATTCCCGCTTCAGAAGCCCGTATACTATGTATCCACTGTCCTCACACCATGCAAATCCCGGTACCCCCATTATCAAAATATAGCATATGCGGTCTTCATGGCATCCCGAAAGCTCCGTCACTACTTTCAGGAGTGCTTGATTATGGTGGCTTCCGAAGTACCACTCAATGACATAATAAACAACCGCGATGGCACGGGCCGGATTACCAAATGGGCCATTGAGCTCCACTAGTAGAAAAAGGGTCAAACGTGAAGCACATTAGTGCCGGTTTGTAAAAAAACCGGCACTAATGTGATCAATAGTGCCGGTTCGAATGGCTATGCATTAGTGCCGGTTCGTAATGAACCTTTAGTACCGGTTCGTGCCACGAACCGGTACTAAAAAGGGTGGTGGCAGGTCGTCGGGCCGGGGCCCCCACGAGCCCCTTTAGTGACGGTTTGTGACACAAACTGGTACTAAAGGTCTAACCATTAGTGCCGGTTTGCGTCACCAACCGGCACTACAGAGTCTTAACCTATAGTCCCGGTTGAAGACACAAACCGGCACTATAGGGCAAATTTCAAACTCTACCCCCCCCCCCCCCGGTGTATCGCCATTTCAGTTTTGAAAAAATCAAAAGAAAATGATAAAAACTTCAGAAAATAAAATCTTTTGAGAGGTAGTTATATTACTACATCTACTAGTTAGGAAAATTTGAAAACTTAAATTTCGACATGTTTTGCAAAAAGTGTAGGGAAAATGTAAAAAGGCTATAACTTTTGCATACGATGTCGGAAAAAAACGTATAATATATCAAAAAATTCAGCACGAAAATCCGCATCCGATGGAGACCGCCTACCCTTTGTTTGGAATTTTTAGAATCCTCAAATTCCAAAAAGGAAAAAAAGATATGGTCAAATTTCAGTTTTTCTAAAAAATTGCTTAAATCTGGTCAAACTACTTATTCAAGAAGTATTAATGTTACTACATAATTATTCAAGAATATTAGTTTTACTAAATAATTATTTCAATTTTTGAATTTTGGTCAAATATGGTCAAACTATGGTCAAACTGTGGTCAAACTATGGTCAAACTTATTCAAGAAATATTAAGCGTTACTAAATAATTACTGTTTTTTTAGAATAATAGTTTCAAATTCAAACGGTGAAATGTGTGACTTCATGCTCAAGCTAAACTCCCGAGGGTTAATAGGATTAACATCTTACTATTGTCGTGAAAACAACAAGTGCAGACTTGGAAACGAAGGAGAATAGAACCCGAAAGTTAAGCGTGCTCGTTTGGAGTAGTGAGAGGGATGGGTGACCGGTTGGGAAGTTAGATGATTTGGAATGAGTGATCCACACTTGAGCAGTTAAGAGAGGTGATTAGAGACTAAATTATCAAATAATTCAGAAAAATTAAAAATAAAAAAATCAATTTTTTTTCCAAATTTTTCAAAAAAAAACCTTTAGTACCGGTTGGTAACACCAACCGGTACTAAAGGTCCCCCATACCAGGGCATGAGCTCACGCCACGTGGTGGCACTTTAGCGCTGGTTCGTACCGAACCGGTACTAAAGGGGGGGGGGCCTTTAGTGCCCACACTTTAGTGCCGGTTCCATAACCGGCACTAAAGGCCCTTACAAACCGGTTTTAAAGCTCCATTTTCTACTAGTGCTCCTTCCATTTGATATTACATACAAACCACGTCGAGCTATGAAATCCCAAGTACTGGCTGACTTCGTCACCGAATGGACAGAGGCCGAACTCCCTAAAGAGTACGACACATATTCCAATTGGGTTATGTACTTCGATGGTTCCAAAATGCTGGCAGGGCTAGGAGCGGGCGTCGTTTTTACGTCCCCTACTAGAGACGTTGTTTAGTACGTACTCCAAATACTATACACAGACTCCAACAATGCAGACGAATACGAGGCCTTATTGCACGGTCTCCGGATGGTTGTCTCCACAGGCATACAACGGCTGGAAGTGCGCGGGGACTCAAACCTCGCAATATCTCAAATAAATCGAGACTTCGATGCCAAAGATCCAAAGATGGCAGCTTATCGTAATGCCGTCATAAAAATGTCGGCTCGGTTCGAGGGGCTCGAGTTCCATCATGTGGCTTAAGAGAGTAATCAAGCGGCAGACGTTCTTGCTCGTATCGGCGCTAAGCGCGACCCCGGCCCGCCTAATATCTTTTTGGAAAGGCAACACTAGTCCAGATCCGAACATAACCCCCATCCCGAAAACACCAACATCATCGGAGGCTCAGCCACCAAAATAACACCGTCGGCGCATGTCATCATGGCAGTCATTGCCCCGTGGACCGAACCCTTCCTGGCCTACCTTAACAGGAAGGACCTTTCTGAGGACCAGAATGAGGCCCGCCGCATTGTCCGGCGTTCGAAGCTCTACAAGGTTCACGACCGAGAGCTCTATAAGAAAAGCGCTACCGGAGTCCTTCAAAGATGTATCTCCGAGGAGGAGGGGCGGCAGCTACTGGCTGAGATTCATGCCGGTCTCGGCGGGCACCATGCCGCAGCTCGGGCCCTTGTTAGCAAGGCCTTCCATACAGGATTCTATTGGCCGATGGCCCGAGCAGATGCACGGGACCTTCTCCAACATTGCGTTCGATGCCAACTCTTCGCCAACCAAAGCCATATGCCCCCACCGCCCTACAAACAACCCCATCACTTGGCCTTTTGCGGTCTGGGGATTGGATATGGTTGGACCCCTTAAAGGAGGAAGCCATAAGAAAAAAATATTTGCTAGTCATGGTGGACAAATTCACCAAGTGGATAGAGGCTAAACTAGTTAAAACGGCCGAGTCCGGGCCAGTAATAGACTTTATATCCGGCGTTGTACACCGTTACGGTGTTCCGCACAGCATCATCACTGATAACGGCTCCAATTTCACGGCCGACGAAGTGAAAACCTGGTGCGCTAATCTGGGCATCAAGCTCGATTACGCCTCTGTATATCATCCACAAACAAACGGTCAAGTCGAAAGAGCCAATGGTCTTATTATGAGCGGCATTAAGCCTAGACTAGTGCGGTCTTTGAAAGAGTCAGACAAGCACTGGGTTGAGGAGCTCGACTCCGTACCCTAGGGGCTGGGGACCATGCCCAATCGCACTACCAGATTCACACCTTTCTTCATGGTGTACGGCGCAGAGGCAGTACTACCCTGCGACATTATTCATGACTCACCTCGAGTTCGCATGTACGAAGAGAGAGAGGCCGAGCCTGATCGGCAGGACAACTTAGATGCCCTCGAGGAGGAGCGCGACGTCGCAAAAGCTCGTTCCGCATTTTATCAATAGCAGGCTTGCTGGTATCAAAGCAGCGAGGTGCAGGCCAAAACTAATAACGTTGGCGAACTCGTTTTGCGCCTGCCAGAGAAGAAAAGGACAAACTCAAGCCCAAATGGGAGGGTCCCTTCATCATCGACAAAGTTCTCACCAGAGGGGCGTACCGCCTGCGTGATGCATCAGACAATCGATTAGAGCCGAACCCCTGGAATGCGACCAGACTCCGAAGATTCTAAGCGCCTAGCGGAAATATTTGTTCGTCTCCTTCCCCTTATTGTTTCCATTATTTTTTCTCTCTCTTTTCGTTTTTATTTTAGCTTTAAAAGCTTTCGTGCGGTTAGACCGTACACCCCCGACGCATACGTGTTGAAGTATGTACGTCTATTATACCTGGGGGCTTCTTGTACAGAAGCTTGCTATTGTTATTTTTCGAGCATCAAGCTCCTCACATATGCGTTTTCTCCCATATGTACCTTTTCTTCGCCATTATATGCATCGATATGACTTAAGTTTTGGCCAAGCTGGGTTGCACGGCTCACATGCTTTATGCCCTACGTTCTGTTAGTTTGGCTAGGGCATAAAGGGAGCACCTCTGCGATTATTACTGCGGGTCATCCGGATGTGTACCTCGGACCGGTGAAGCCGAAAGCTAGCGTTCTTAAGGGAATATCCGGTCGGTGAACTAAAGATGTTTTTGCATTCGTCCCATCGTGAACCCCCAGAAGCTATACACATTGTGATTTCTCCATCACAGTTCGGACATGCACATCGATGCATGCACACCCAGGGAAAGGAACCCTTAACGGAACTATTCTCTCTGGAAGATATTTCTTACACTCTTAATGTAATATAACATAACTAGCCGGATAGTTGTCTGTTCAAGCAACTATGACCCCTACGCCTGGTTTCCATGCATACCCGGTCTACTCGGCCGTTCTGGTATTCGGAAACACTCCGCACCTTCAGGTCGAGAGGTTGAAGCAAAAAGGTCCGCCATGACAATCGTTTTTCAGCTAGAGCTACATATGCAAAGGAGAGTACATTGTCACTTGGACTCAAAAACTTCCTCCTCTATGCCGTCTAGCAGACTATCTAACTTACAATCCTGCTGAAAATACTTGGCGGCTACTTCTACTTGGTTATATACTAAACTAACGGGAATTTCTTCCCCATTCGACCCTAGCGGTCCGACCCGGGCCATGTGATTCGGATCCAGCTTGGTATATCGTGTTTTTACCATGGCACAGGCCTCTCGCGCACCCTCTCGGCAAGCCGATATCTTCCATAGATAGATGCGCCGCCGCGCTCCCTTGAACAGCTCTACAAGCTTCTCCATACTCCCTGGAGGGGAGTCGGATGGCCATAAGGCCTTGGGTACACTCCGCATTGCCTGCCGAGCTTGCTCGTGCAACTGCGACATCCCTTTCAGGAGATCACTTGATGATCCGGACACCTCCTCTTTGGGACGGCCCGTCAACATACCTGCAATAACAGCTATATCAGCTACTTTTACCTCCAAACCGTTATAAGGTCAATTTGGCCCTGTACTGAATATGCCGCCTCGCGGCCTTTTGTTCTCCTTCACGGAGTCGGCTAGCTGGGCTCGTACATCTTTCAGTTCTTTGCCCAATTTGGTGTTTCAATCTTGGAGTTTGTTTTTCTCCTCTCTGGCTCGGACCAGGATACGCTCGTCTGTGGCATGTAGTCTTTTTGCCTCTTTCTCTCCAGTTTGAGCGGTTTTCAACTTCTCTACCAGCTGACCTAATGATCCTATATGAGTTAAGCAACAGTATTAGCCCAGCTACTGTGTAATTGTTATTCCTCGATGGAGGGGAACCTTAACAGAAGATGCCTTCTTGGACTCTTTCAGTTCGGCGGTAGAAGCATTTAGCTGTGTCCGACACTGCTCCAGCTCTTGAGCTAGCAGGTTGTTCCTCTCCGTCAGAACCTGGTTATACATCGATCCTTAAATCACTTGTGCCAACTGCTTTCAGTCTCGGGGGCTACTAGCACGTGTTTATCCTTTTCGGACAAGATAAATCTTACCCGCACATCCGTTGAATGCTGCTTTGTGGCTCTGCTAAGCCCATCTCGAGCAGCTCGGATGTATGCGCCAGCCGAGTTGAAGGCATCAAACGCCTCTTTCGAATAGCAGGGGTCTCGTAAACTGGCCCTCCAACGCTGATGATTCATGGCGCTCTCCACTTCCGAGTTGGTGACGGACATATTTTCCGAGCCCTCGGCCGAAGGACAGTCCGGCGTCACTCCCATATCGGCCCCCACCCCCTCGGCTGGGGCTGGATCCTGGCTGCTGGGAGTATTACTGCCCGGACCCCCGGACACAGTCCGGCGGACTCTTTTCCTGATACGGGATGAACATGAAAGTCACAGTTGGATGCGACTACTCAGAAACATTTTTGCAAACTCATACCTCTTTAATGAGGGCCCGACCGGGTCTTTGTCTGCCTTCCTCTTCAAAGGCTTGCCCGGTGCGGGAGTCGCTCTCTTTTGAGTCGCTCCTGGAGTAGCACGGTATGTCGAACACCTCCCCTTCGAAGCACGAGACAGTGCGGTGGGTGAGGCAGAACGAGGGAATCCTTTCGGGGAAGATGTCTCCTGACTACTTACGTGTGAAGCCGGGAGAAGACTAGGTAATCGGCGATGATGGCCACTATGATGTCGTCGTAGCTCGCCTGGTAAAACACGCCATTCTCCAGAACCACAAATATATACGGATCATCTTCGAATCCGGGGTCAAGGTCCCGATTGTGGCCCTCGGGCTGTGGGGCGGGGCTGTAAAGCCCCTCGGAAGTCTTTCGCCAAAGGTCTTTATAAATGGGCCGGGTTAATAAAGCTCAGTGAGAGGAATGAGTGGAGCAAAAGGTTGGGAGCTCACCCAGCTAGGAGGATTGTACATGGAATATCCTTCTCTGTGCGTGATGCGCAGGAACTCCTCTTCCTCACCCTTGAAAAGTTCGGCCAATATTTTGGCTAGGGCGGTAGGGGTGTCTGGACCTTTCCTGCCGCAGCGGGTGGCGTCATCTTCCCCATTGTAATTCCATATGGGAACTCCTCTATATTGGAGTGGCTGAACTCCCCGTACTATGGGGGTCGCCATCACTTCGACTATCGTATACCTGGACTGGGCAAGCATCTTGATCTTGCTCAGGAGTTGGCGAACTTCCGCACTATCTTCCTCTTCGGGGCTTCGAGGGCGCCAGCTGTGGTGCTTCTTCAGAGGAACACTCGCAAACTCAGGGAGACCTCTTCGGACTGGATCTGGAAGTACGACGTCATCTATGTAGAACCACTCGGAGGTCCACTCTTCGGAAGCTTTCTCCAGTGTGCCGGATAGGTATCCGGTCTCAGCAATATGCCATACTTCGGCCCCACCCACTTCGAATATCGATCACTCGTGGTTGCACGGGACAAGGCAAAACAACTTTCTCCACAGATCAAAATGGGCCTCACAACCCAGGAATAGTTTGCATAAAGCGACATAACCTACAATGTGCAGGATGGAGGCTGGGGTAAAATTGTGCAGCTGGAGACCATAATACTCCAGAAGCCATTGGAGGAATGGGTGAATGGGAAATCCCACCCCCCTCAGCAGATAGGGAACGAAGCACACTCATTCCCCTGTGGATGGATGAGAAAAAATCCTCCGCCTGGGTCTTGTCGTTGAAGGAAGCCAACCCTGCCCGAAAAGGGACCAGATCTGGAGGAGGGAGAAACCCCTGCGTTTGCAGCTTCTCCAGCTTGCCATGAGATATGTAACACCTCTCCCACTCGCCTTTCTCTTGTCCGGAACGGGAGGAGAAGCGGGGGATGCTAGCCATGTTGGAATGGCCTTTCCTAGCAATCTCTGTGGATTTTCTACGCGTGGTGCCGAATGGGTCTGAGATCCAATCCCTTTAAATAGACGCTCTTACTTGCATGGCCGGGGTGTTATTTGCAAAAAATACCCTGACCATCCGCATTCGCCCGACGCGTGGAAGCTAAAGACATAGATGCACGGAAGCCGAGGGGTGTGGCATTGAATTATAAGCCGAATACATTAATTGGAAGTCGTCAGAGGAGGAACCCGCCTTGCAATGCCGAAGACAATCTGCGCGCCAAACACCTCGTCATTGGAGCCTGGTTCAGGGGCTACTGAGGGAGTCCTGGACTAAGGGGTCCTCGGGCGTCCGACCTATTAGCTATGGGCCGGACTGATGGGCTGTGAAAACATGAAGACCAAAGACTGCACCCGTGTCCGGATGGGACTCTCCTTGGCGTGGAAGGCGATCTTGGCGACCGGATATGTAGATTCCTTTCTTTGTAACCGACCTTGTGTAACCCTAGATCCTCCCGGTGTCTATATAAACCAGATGACTTAGTCTGGAAAGGAGGATATTCATTGCCATAGTCATACATGCTAGACTTCTAGGGTTTAGCTATTACGATCTCGTGGTAGATCAACTCTTGTAATACTCATATTCATCAAGATCAATCTAACAGGAAGTAGGGCATTACCTCCATAGAGAGGGCCCGAACCTGGGTAAACATCGTGTCCCCTGTCTCCTGTTACCATCGACCTTAGACGCACAGTTCGGGACCACCTACCCGAGATCCGCCGGTTTTGACACCGACAATGATGAGCCTAGATTCCGTGAAATGGCTTGATGCCATGAAATCTGAGATGGGATCCATCTATGAGAACAAAGTGTGGACTTTGGTTGACTTGCCCGATGATCGGCAAGCCATAGAGAATAAATGGATCTTCAAGAAGAAGACTAACATTGACGGTAATGTTACTATCTACAAAGCTCGACTTGTTGCGAAAGGTTTTCGACAAGTTCAAGGAGTTGACTACGATGAGACCTTCTCACCCATAGAGATGCTTAAGTTTGTCCGAATCATGTTAGCAATTGCTGCACTTTACGATTATGAAATCTGGCAAATGGATGTCAAAATTGCATTCCTTAATGGATATCTTAAAGAAGAGTTGTATATGATGCAACCAGAAGGTTTTGTCGATCCTAAAGGTGCTAACAAAGTGTGCAAGCTCCAGCGATCCATTTATGGACCGGTGCAAGCCTCTCGGAGTTGGAATATACGCTTTGATAGTGTGATCAAAGCATATGGTTTTAACTGACTTTTGGAGAAGCCTGTATTTACAAGAAAGTGAGTGGGAGCTCTGTAGCATTTCTAATATTATATGTGGATGACATATTATTGATTGGAAATGATATAGAATTTCTGGATAGCACAAAAGGATACTTGAATAAGAATTTTTCAATGAAAGACCTCGGTGAAGCTGCTTATATATTGGGCATCAAGATCTATAGAGATAGATCAAGACGCTTAATTAGACTTTCACAAAGCACATACCTTGATAAAGTTTTGAAGAAGTTCAAAATGGATCAGTCAAAGAAAGGGTTGTTGCATGCGTTACAAGGTGTGAAGTTGAGTCAGACTCAATGCCCGACCACTGTAGAAGATAGAGAGAAAATGAAAGTCATTCCCTATGCCTCAGCCATAGGTTTTATCATGTATGCAATGCTGTGTACCAGACCTGATGCGTGCCTTGCTATAAGTTTAGTAGGGAGGTACCAAAGTAATCCAGGAGTGGATCACTCGATAGCGGTCAAGAACATTATGAAATACCTGAAAAGGACTAAGGATATGTTTCTCATTTATGGAGGTGACAAAGAGCTCGTCGTAAATGGTTACGTCGATGCAAGCTTTGACACTGATTCGGGTGACTCTAAGTCGCAAACCGGATCGTATTTATATTGAATGGTGGAGCTGTAAGTTGGTGTAGTTCCAAGCAGAGCATCGTGGCGGGATCTACGTGTGAAGCGGAGTACATAGCTGCTTCAGAAGCAGCAAATGAAGGAGTCTGGATGAAGGAGTTTATATCCGATCTAGGTGTAATACCTAGTGCATCGTGTCCAATGAAAATCTTTTGTTACAATACTGGAGCAATAGCCTTGGAGAAGGAATCCAGATATCACAAGAGAACCAAACACATTAAGAGACGCTTCAATTCCATCCGCGATCAAGTCAAGGAGGGAGACAGAGATTTGCAAAATACATACGGATTTGAATGTTGCGGACCCACTAAGCCTCTTCCACGAGCAAAACATGATCAACACCAAGACTCCATGGGTGTTAGAATCATTACTATGTAATCTAGATTATTGACTCTAGTGAAAGTGGGAGACTGAAAGAAATATGCCCTAGAGGCAATAATAAATTTGTTATTTATATTTCCTTATATCATGATAAATGTTTATTATTCATGCTAGAATTGTATTAACCAGAAACTTAGTACATGTGTGAATACATAGACAAAACAGAGTGTCCCTAGTATGCCTCTACTTGACTAACTCGTTGATCAAAGATGGTTATGTTTCCTGACCATGGACATGTGTTGTCATTTGATGAACGGTATCACATCATTAGAGAATGATGTGATGGAAAAGACCCATCCGTTAGCTTAGCATTATGATCATTTAGTTTTATTGCTATTGCTTTCATGACTTATACATGTTCCTCTGACTATGAGATTATGCAACTCCCGAATTCCGGGGGAACACCTTGTGTGTTATCAAACGTCACAACATAACTGGGTGATTATAAAGATGCTCTACAGGTGTCTCCGTAGGTGTTTGTGGGTTGGCATAGATCAAGATTAGGATTTGTCGGAGAGGTATCTCTGGGCCCTCTAGGTAATGCATATCACTATAAGCCTTGCAAGAAGTGTGACTAATGAGTTAGTTGCGGGCTGATGCATTACGGAACGAGTAAAGAGAATTTCCGGTAACGAGATTGAACTAGGTATGATGATACCGACGATCGAATCTCGGGCAAGTAACATACCGATGACAAAGGGAACTACGTATGTTGTTATGCGGTTTGACCGATAAAGATCTTCGTAGAATATGTAGGAGCCAATATGAGCATCCAGGTTCCGCTATTGGTTATTGACCGGCGATGTGTCTCGGTCATGTCTACATAGTTCTCGAACCCGTAGGGTCCGCACGCTTAACGTTCAATGATGATTTATATTATGAGTTATGTGTTTTGGTGAACGAAGTTTGTTCGGGCTCCCGGATGAGATCAAGGACATGACGAGGAGTCTCGAAATGGTCGAGAGGTAAAGATTCATATATTGGAAGGTTGTATTCAGACATCGGAATGGTTCCGAATGATTCGGGTATTTTTTCAGAGTACCGGGAGGTTACTGGAACCCCCCGGGGAAGTGTTGGGCCAACATGGGCCTAAGGGTGAGAGAGGGAAGCCCGCGGGGGATGGCCGCGCGCCCCCCTCCTAGGGAGTTCGAATATGACAAGGAGGCGGGGGTGGCGCTCCCTTCCCTTTCCCTCTCCCGCTCCTTCCTATTCCCTCCGGTGGAGAAAGGAAAAAAGGGGGGGCCGAATTCTACTTGGACTAGGAGTCCAAGTAGGACTCCCCCCTTGGCGCGCCCCTCCTGGCCGCCAGCTGATACGTCTCCAACGTATCTATAATTTTTTATTGTTCCATGCTATTATATTACCCGTTTTGGATGTTTATGGGCTTTACTTTACACTTTTATACCATTTTTGGGACTAACCTACTAACCGGAGGCCCAAATTTCTAATTGCTGTTTTTTGCCTATTTCAATGTTTCGAAGAAAAGGAATATCAAACGGTGTCCAAACGGAATGAAACCTTCGGGAGTGATATTTTTGGAACAAACATGATCCAGAGGACTTGGAGTGGAAGCCAAGAAACAAACGAGGCGGCCACGAGGGTGGAGGGTGCCCCCCCTACTGGGCGTGCCCCCTGTCTCGTGGGCCCCTTGAGCATCGACCGACCTACTTCTTCCTCCTATATATACCCATATACCCCAAGAACATCATAAGCGACCACGAAAAACTATTTCCACCGCCGTAACCTTCTGTATCCGCGAGATCCCATCTTGGAGCCTTCGCCGGTGCTCCGCCGGAGGGGTTATTGATCACGGAGGGCCTCTACATCATCTCCAAGGCCCTTCCGATGAGTTGTGAGTAGTTTACTACAGACCTTCGGGTCCATAGTTATTAGCTATATGGCTTCTTCTCTCTCTTTGAATCTCAATACAAAGTTCTCCTCGATCTTCTTGGAGATCTATTCGATGTAACTCTTTTTATGGTGTGTTTGTCGAGATCCGATGAATTGTGGGTTTATGATTAAGTTTATCTATGAGAAATATTTGAATCTCCTCTGAATTATTTTATGTGTGATTAAGTTATCTTTGCAAGTCTCTTCGAATTATCAGTTTGGTTTGGCCTACTAGATTGATCTTTCTTGCAATGGGATAAGTGCTTAGCTTTGGGTTCAATCTTGCGGTGTCCTTTCCTCGTGACAGCGAGGGCAGCAAGGCACGTATTGTATTGTTGCCATCGAGGATAAAAGATGGGGTTTATATCATATTGCATGAGTTTATCCCTCTACATCATGTCACCTTACTTAAGGCGTTACTCTGCTCTTTATGAACTTAATACTCTAGATGCATGCTGGATAGCGGTCGATGTGTGGAGTAATAGTAGTAGATGCAGGCAGGAGTTGGTCTACTTGTCACGGACGTGATGCCTATATACATGATCATGCCAAGATGATCTCATAATTATTCGCTTTTATATCAATTGCTCGACGGTAATTTGTTCACCCACCGTAATACTTATGCTATTTTGAGAGAGGCCACAAGTGAAACCTATGGCCCCCGGGTCTATCTCTTATCATATAAGCTTTCAATCTACTTTTATTTGCATCTTTACTTTTCCAATATATATCATAAAATACCAAAAATATTATCTTATCATATTATCTCTATCAGATCTCACTTTACATGAAGTGGCCGTGAAGGGATTGAAAACCCCTTTATTGCGTTGGTTGTGAGTTCTTGTTTGTTTGTGTAGGTGCGTGGGACTTTTGAGGAGACTCCTACTGGATTGATACCTTGGTTCTCAAAAACTGAGGGAAATCCTTACGCCACTGTGCCGAATCACCCTTTCATCTTCAAGGAAACCCAACACAAGCTCAAGACGTAGCAAGAAGGATTTCTGGCGCCGTTGCCGGGGAGGTCTTCGCTCAAGTCAAGACATACCAAGTACCCATCACAAACTTATCTCCATCGCACTTACATTATTTTCCATTTGCCTCTCGTTTTCCTCTCCCCCACTTCACCCTTGCCATTTTATTTGCCCTCTCTTTCCCAATCTCCTCTCTCTCTCTCGCTTGCCTTTTTGTTTTCTTGTGCGTTGGATTGCTTGTTGCGATGGCGCAAGACAATACCAAATTGTGTGACTTTTCCAATACCAATTATAATGATTTCCTTAGTACTCCGATTGCTCCTCTTAATGATGTTGAGTCTTGTGAAATCAATGCTTCTTTGCTGTATCTTGTTATGAAAGATCAATTCGCTGGCCTTCCTAGTGAAGATGCCGCTACCCATCTAAACAACTTTGTTGATCTATGTGAGATGCAAAAGAAAAAAGACACAGATAATGATATTGTTAAATTGAAGTTATTTCCGTTTTCACTTAGAGATCGTGCTAAAGTTTGGTTTTCGTCTTTGCCTAAGAATAGTATTGATTCATGGAATAAGTGCAAAGATGCTTTTATCTCTAAGTATTTTCCTCCCGCTAAGATCATCTCTCTTAGGAACGATATTATGAATTTTAAACAACTTGATCATGAGCATGTTGCCCAATCTTGGGAAAGAATGAAATTAATGATTCGCAATTTCCCTACTCATGGTTTGAATTTATGGATGATCATACAAAAAATTTATGCCGGATTGATTTTTGCTTCTAGAAAATCTTTTAGATTCGGCCGCGAGAGGCACTTTTATGGAAATCACCTTAGGAGAAGCTACTAAACTCCTTGATAATATTATGGCTAATTATTCTCAATGGCACACCGAAAGATCTACTAGTAAAAAAGTGCATGTTATAGAAGAAATTAATGTTTTGAGTGGAAAGATGGATGAACTTATGAAATTGTTTGCTACTAAGAGTGCTTCTATTGATCCCAATGATACGCCTTTGTCTACTTTGATTGAGAATAATAATGAATCTCTGGATGTGAATTTTGTTGGTAGGAATAATTTTGGTAACAATGCTTATAGAGGAAACTTTAATCCTAGACCGTTCCCTAGTAATTCCTCTAATAATTATGGAAATTCCTAAAATAATTCTTATGATAATTATAATAAGATGCCCTCTGATTTTGAGAATAGTGTTAAATAATTTATGGTCTCTCAAAAGAATTTTAATGCCTTGCTTGAAGAAAAATTGCTTAAAGCTGATGATTTGGCTAGGAACGTTGATAAACTTTCGCTTGATGTTGATTATTTGAAACTTAGATTTACTCCTCCTAAGCATGATATCAATGAGTCTCTCAAAGCTATGAGAATTTCCATTGATGAGTGCAAAGAAAGAACCGCTAGATTGCGTGCTAAGAAAGATTGCGTTGTAAAGGCGTGTTCTTCTAGTTTCCATGAAAATAATGATGAAGGTCTAAAAGTTATTGATGTGTCCCCTATTAAATATTTATCTTGTAATATTAATCTTAATAATGATTGGACTGGAGATGAGTCAACTTTAGTTAAAAGGCGTCCCAATGATTCGGAGTTTGTAGGTCTTGATGCTAAATTTTGTAAAAGTGGGATTGGAGAGGTCAAGACTTTAAATAGCATTGAACCAACTATCTTGGAATTAAGGAATTTAATTATGATAATTTTTCTTTATTAGATTGTATTTCCTTGTTGCAATCCGTGTTGAATTCTCCTCATGCTTATAGTCAAAATAAAGCTTTTACCAAACATATTGTTGATGCCTTGATGCAATCTTATGATGAAAAACTTAATTTGGAAGTTTCTATACCTAGAAAACTTAATGATGAGTGGGAACCTACTATAAATATTAAAATTAAAGATCATGAGTGTTATGCTTTATGTGATTTGGGTGCTAGTGTTTCCATGATTCCGAAAACTCTATTTGATATTCTAGGTTTCCATGATCTTGATAATTGCTCTTTAAATTTGCACCTTGCGGATTCCACCATTAAAAAGCCTATGGGAAGGATCAATGATGTTCTTATTGTTGCAAATAGGAATTATGTGCCCATAGATTTTATCGTTCTTGACATAGGTTGCAATCTTTCTTGTCCTATTATTCTTGGTAGACATTTCCTTAGAACGATTGGTGCAATTATTGATATGAAGGAAGGGAATATTAGATTCCAATTTCCATTAAGGAAAGGCATGGAACACATTCCAAGAAACAAAGTCAAACTACCTTATGAATCTATCGTGCGAGATACTTATGAATTGAGTGCCAAAGATGGCACTACTTAGATCTATCCTCGCTTTTATGCCTAGCTAGGGGCGTTAAACGATAACACTAGTTGGGAGGCAACCCAATTTTATTTTATTTTTTTGTTTTTGCTTCTGTTTAGTAATAAATTTTGCATCTACCATCTGTTTAGAAGTGTTTTCATGTTTTAATTAGTGTTTGTGCCAAGTAGAACCTATAGGATAACCTATGGTGATAGTTAATTTGATTCTGCTGAAAAACAAAAACTTTGCACGCACGAAACTAATTTTAGTAAATCACAGAAACGTGCTTTTGCGTTGATTCTTTTTTCTGTAGATCAATAGACAAATGTCCCAGGACTTCCTATTTTGGTAGAATTTTTGGAGTTCCATAAGTATGCGTTAGTTACATATTACTACAGACTGTTCTGTTTTTGACAGATTCTGTTTTTCGTGTGTTGTTTGCTTATTTTGATGCATCTATGGCTAGTAAAATAGTTTATAAACCATAGATAAGTTGGAATAAATTAGGTTTAACACCAATATAAATAAAGAATTAGTTCATTACAGTACCTTGAAGTGGTGTTTTTTTTCTTTCGCTAACGGAGCTTACGAGAATTTCTGTTAAGTTTTGTGTTGTGAAGTTTTCAAGTTTTGGGTAAAGATTTGATGGATTAGGGAATAAGGAGTGGCAATAGCCTAATCTTGGGGATGCCCAAGGCACCCCAAGATATTCAATGATAACCAAAAGCCTAAGATTGGGGATGACCGAAAGGCATCCCCTCTTTCGTCTTCGTCTATCGGTAACTTTACTTGGAGCTATATTTTTATTCGCCACAAGATATTTGTTTTGCTTGGAGCGTCTTGTATGATATTAGTCTTTGCTTTTTAGTTTACCACAATCATCCTTGCTGTACACACCTTTTGGGAGAAACCCACTTGATTGGAATTTATTAGAATACTCTATGTGCTTCACTTATATCTTTTGTGCTAGATAGTTTTTGCTCTAGTGCTTCACTTATATCTTTTAGAGCACGGTGGTGGCTTAATTTTGTAGAAATTGTTGATCTCTCATGCTTCACTTATATTATTTTGAGAGTCTCTTAGAAAACCATGGTATTTGCTATGGTTATAAAATTGGTCCTAGAATGATGGGCATCCAAGTTGGGTATAATAAAAACTATCATAGAAAGTGAATTGGACGCTATGATCAATTTGATACTTGATAATTGTTTTGAGATATTGGGATGGTGATATTAGAGTCATGCTAGTTGGGTTATTATGAATTTAAAGAATACTTGTGTTGAATTTTGTGATTCCCGTAGCATGCACGTATGGTGAACCGCTTTGTGATGAAGTCGGAGCACAATTTTATTTATTGATTGTCTTCCTTATGAGTGACGGTCGGGGACGAGCGATGGTCATTTCCTACCAATCTATCCCTGTCGGTGTACTAGAGTAGGGGTACCCTAGTATCCCGTACTCGTGCACGGACAGTTGTAACACCCCGCGGCAAGGCTTGCCTCGTCACCGCCAAGATCCTCCGTGGCTCCTTTGGAGCCATTCAAGAACAAAGTATTTGATTGAGAAGACAAGGCCCCGACAAGAGGAGCTTGTCGGGAAGGCCACTCCAGGCACGCGGAAGACAAGGCCCCGGCAAGAGGAGCTTGCCGGGAAAACTCGGAGCGCGACAAGCCTCCGGGCGCGACAAGGATTCGGCCGCGGCAAGGCGCTTGCCGCGGCATGCAACTTCTCTCCGTCTCCGCTCCAGCTCACCCAGCGACGTGTCGCCATGGGACCGTCCCATGGGCGCGTGTCGAGCGGCTGTGCAGCCAGCGGAGAGCAGCGATAAGCGGCGCTGACAGGCTCGCCATCATGGTGAGCGGAGGCGCACCTGACGGCCTCTGTTACACTGTTTGGGCGACAACGACAGGCATTTATTGCTTTTGTCCCTTGCCGTCAGAGTTAGGTATTTTGCACTGTACACTGTTCGAGTAGGTGTACCAACTCCTGTTTTTACATTTGTACCCCCGCCTATGTTGCCACCTGTCGGAGACCCCTTGAGCATATAAAAGGAGGCCCGTGTGCAACGTAGAGAGGGTTCGCAGGGTTCGCAGGGTTCGCAAGGTTCGGCTGGTTCGGTTCATTCGACTGACCAGAGACTAGACACACTCACGCTAGGTTTTGTAGCTCGCATTGCTCCCTAGCAAGAACACAATAGATCAAACAAGCAGCAGTAGGAGTTTTATCTCTCCGGAGAGCTCCGAAGCTGGGTAAACTGCTCGTGTGCCTCGCCTCGATCCGCTCTTCGTGCGATCTCCGCCCTCCTCCGAACCACAAGGGGCCTGCTCCGCCGGCCCCATAGGTGTCTGTGGGTATGATCAGCCTCCCCGACATCTTTGGCGCGCCAGGTAGGGGGGCGTCGAGGCTGTGTGAACCTGATCCGGCGTTCACACGAGCAGCGTCATCAACATCTTCCTCAACATGCCACCGAAGAAGAAGGCTTCGGCGGCAGCAGAGCCGTTTGCGTCGTACCCACCCTCACCGCAGCAAACGGGTGGTGGGGCGGACGCTGGCGGAGGAACAGGCACCGACGAAGGTGCTCGCGACGTTGCCAAGTCCAAGGACAAGGCACCGCAAACCTCGGCGTCACAAGATCCCCGCGCCCATCTCAGGAGACGCGGGACCAGCAACGTCATGGCGTTCACAACGCCATACGTTCGTTGGATCGAGACCCTCAAGACCAGCATGCGCTCCAACATGCTGGCACGAGTGAGATACGGTTGCCCGGACGGGACATTGCTCCTTCTAACGTAGTTAGAAGTCCGAGCGTGTCCCGCTCCTCGCACCGTTCTCCAATGCCGCCTACTACTCCAGCAGAAGCTCTGGCGAGAGCTTAGCTGCTCCTCGACTACCCTCCAACGGCCGACAAGGTCGACGAGTGGAGGGCCACTATCCAGAGCCTCATCGGCTTTGCCAACAGCGACGCTCCGCGGCAACCAACGCCATCATTGCCGCGGCGAGACGACAAGGCACGAGCCGGTGGCGACGAGACCGTCGGAGGGGCAACCACCATGCACTCTCCGCCAAGAAGGCCAAGATCGCCGACTCACCGGATCCACCTCGACAGCGACTCCACTGCGTCGCCGGATCCATGAGCTTCGCCGCGATCAGCGCCAAGTTCTTCATGAGCGACAACAAGAAGACGCCGAACTCGCATCGGCGCCCGAGAGAAGCGCCGACATCGGTCGACAAGCGCGCTGGGCCTTCGTCGACATGCGCGCCGGAGGAGCCAGGCGACTTGCCGTACGCGGTAGGTTGCCCTGCGTTCACTCGTGAGCTGCGGCAAGTCCAGTGGCCCAGCCAGAAAAACTTCAAACCAGACGTGCCGGAGAAGTATGATGGCAGGACGCATCCATCGGAGTTCCTTAGCATCTACACCATCGCGGTGCAGGCTGCGGGGGGACGGGACGACAAGATCCTCGCCAACTACTTCCCACTTGTGCTCAAGCCAAACGTCAGATCTTGGCTCATGCACTTGCCGGACAGCTCCATATCCTCTTGGGCAGACCTGTGCCATCAGTTTGTTGGCGTCTTCACAGGTGGCCACAAACCCCATGGCCAAGAGAGTGACCTTCATTTGCTCGCCCAGAAGGAAGGAGAGTCCCTGCGCAAGTTCATTCAGAGATTCAGCCGTGTGCTCTACAACACCCCAGACGTCCACCCTGCCGCGGTGATCAGCGCATTTCATCAGAATGTGCGGAACCGCAGGATGAGGGAGGAGATGGCGATGTGCAAAGTCAAGGACATCAGTGAGCTGTACGCCTTGGCCGACAAGTGTGCACGCGCTGAGGAAGGGAGGAGACTCCCAGGAGAGAATGCAGAAGCAGGATCTGACAGTGAGGACACCGCCCCGGCAAAGAAGGGCCGGCGGCGAGGAAACAGGAAGAAGAAAGCCAGAGAAGTGCTAGCAGTCGAGCAGTCCGGCAATGGAGGTGGCGACAAGAACGCCAAGGCTGGTGGCTCCGGCAAGGAGGTTGCCGCTGACGCCAACCGCCAGTCGGTGGCGGCCGCCGACAAGCAGGACAACTCCGCAAGCGATCGCAAGATCCACCGCACCAAGGGCCACGACCTTCAGAGCTGCAAGAAAGTCGAGCAGCTTGTCGAACAGCAGAGAGCTGAGTACGAGCGGCGCGACAAGGAGAAGGCCCAGGAAGGTGCTGGGGGAGCAAGCAAGAAACGTCCAGGCCGGGGAGGACGCCGCGGAAAGGCCAAGCAGCAGTAGGAGTTTTATCTCTCCGGAGAGCTCCGAAGCTGGGTAAACTGCTCGTGTGCCTCGCCTCGATCCGCTCTTCGTGCGATCTCCGCCCTCCTCCGAACCACAAGGGGCCTGCTCCGCCGGCCCCATAGGTGTCCGTGGGTACGATCAGCCTCCCCGACAACCCCCCTAGGAGCATGCGCGTAGTACTTTGTTTTCAATGGCTTGTAGATTTTTGCAATAAGTATATGAGTTCTTTATGAGTAATGTTGAGCCCATGGATTATACGCACTCTCACCCTTCCACCATTGCTAGCCTCTCTTGTGCCGCGCAACTTTCGCCGGTACCATGCACCCACCATATACCTTCCTCAAAACAGCCACCATACCTACCTATTATGGCATTTCCATAGCCATTCCGAGATATATTGCCATGCAACTTTCCACTGTTCCGTTTGTATGACACGCATCATCATTGTCATATTGCTCTTTGCATGATCATGTAGTTGACATCGTATTTGTGGCAAGGCCACCTTTATAATTTTCACACATGTCACTCTTGATTCATTGCATATCCCGGTACACCGCCGGAGGCATTCATATAGAGTCATTTCTTGTTCTAAGTATTGAGTTGTAATCTTGAGTTATGAGTAAAAAGTGTGATGATCTTCATTATTAGAGCATTGTCTCAGTGAGGAAAGGATGATGGAGACTATGATTCCCCCACAAGTCGGGATGAGACTTGAACTTAAAAAAATAGGCCAAAGAGCCCACAAAATAAAAAAGGAGAAAGGCCAAAGAAAAAAATGAGAGAAAAAGAGAGAAGGGACAATGCTACGATCCTTTTACCACACTTGTGCTTCAAATTAGCACCATAATCTTCATGATAGAGAGTCTCCTATGTTGTCACTTTCATATACTAGTGGGAATTTTTCATTATAGAACTTGTCTTGTATATTCCAATGATGGGCTTCCTCAAAATGCCCTAGGTCTTCGTGAGCATGCGAGTTGGATGCACACCCACTTAGTTTCTTTTGTTGAGCTTTCATACATTTATAGCTCTAGTGCATCCGTTGCATGGCAATCCCTACTCACTCACATTGATATCTATTAATGGACATCTCCATAGCACGTTGATACGCCTAGTTGATGTGAGATTATCTTCCTCCTTTTTGTCTTCTCCACAACCACCATTCTATTCCACATATAGTGCTATGTCCATGGCTCACGCTCATGTATTTGCGTGAAAGTTGAAAACGTTTGAGATTATTAAAGTATGAAACAATTGCTTGTCATTGGGGTTGTGCATGATTAAATACTTTGTGTGATGAAGACAGAGCATAGCCAGACTATATAATTTTGTAGGGATAACTTTCTTTAGCCATGTTATTTTGAGAAGACGTGATTGCTTGATTAGTATGCTTGAAGTATTAGTATTTCTTATGTCAATATGAACTTTTATTTTGAATCATTTGGATCTAAACATTCATGCCACAATAAAGAAAATTATGTTGAGAATTATGCTAGGTAGCATTCCACATCAAAAATTCTGTTTTTATCATTTACCTACTCGAGGACGAGCAAGAATTAAGCTTGGGGATGCTTGATACGTCTCCAACGTATCTATATTTTTTTATTGTTCCATGCTATTATATTACCCGTTTTGGATGTTTATGGGCTTTACTCTACACTTTTATATCATTTTTGGGACTAACCTACTAACCGGAGGCCCAGCCTGAATAGCTGTTTTTTGTGTCTATTTTAGTGTTTCGAAGAAAAGGAATATCAAACGGAGTCCAAACGGAATGAGACCTTCGGGAGTGATCTTTTTGGAACAAACGTGATCCAGAGGACTTGGAGTGGAAGTCAAGAAACAAACGAGGCGGCCACGAGGGTGGAGGGCGCCCCCCCTACTGGGCGTGCCCCCTGTCTCGTGGGCCCCTCGAGCGTCCACCGACCTACTTCTTCCTCCTATATATACCCATGTACCCCGAGAACATCAGAAGCGACCACGAAAAACTATTTCCACCGTCGTAACCTTCTGTATTCGTGAGATCCCATCTTGGAGCCTTCGATGGCGCTCCGCCGGAGGGGGAATTGATCACGGAGGGCCTCTACATCATCTCCAAGGCCCTTCCGATGAGTTGTGAGTAGTTTGCCACAGACCTTCGGATCCATAGTTATTAGCTAGATGGCTTCTTCTCTCTCTTTGAATCTCAATACAAAGTTCTCCTCGATCTTCTTGGAGATCTATTTGGTGTAACTCTTTTTGCGGTGTGTTTGTCGAGATCCGATGAATTGTGGGTTTATGATCAAGTTTATCTCTCAGAAATATTTGAATCTCCTCTGAATTCTTTTATGTGTGATTAAGTTATCTTTGCAAGTCTCTTCGAATTATCAGTTTGGTTTGGCCTACTAGATTGATCTTTCTTGCAATGGGAGAAGTGCTTAGCTTTGGGTTCAATCTTGCGGTGTCCTTTCACACTGACAAAAGGGGAAGCAAGGCACGTATTGTATTGTTGCCATCGAGGATAAAAAGATGGGGTTTATATCATATTGCATGAGTTTATCCCTCTACATCATGTCATCTTTCTTAATGCGTTACTCTGTTCTTTATGAACTTAATATTCTAGATGCATGCTGGATAGCGGTCGATGTGTGGAGTAATAGTAGTAGATGCAGGCAGGAGTCGGTCTACTTGTCACGGAAGTGATGCCTATATACATGATCATGCCAAGATAATCTCATAATTATTCGCTTTTATATCAATTGCTCGACAGTAATTTGTTCACCCACTGTAATACTTATGCTATTTTGAGAGAAGCCACTAGTGAAACCTATGGCCCCCGGGTCTATCTCTTATCATATAGGCGTTCAATCTACTTTTATTTGCATCTTTACTTTTCCAATCTATATCATAAAAATACCAAAAATATTATCTTATCATATTATCTCTATCAGATCTCACTTCGCAAGTGGCCGTGAAGGGATTGACAACCCCTTTATTGCGTTGGTTGCGAGTTCTTGTTTGTTTGTGTAGGTGCGTGGGACTTTTCAGGGTCCTCCTACTGGATTGATACCTTGGTTCTCAAAAACTGAGGGAAATACTTACGCTACTGTGTTGCATCACCCTTTCCTCTTCAAGGAAAACCAGCACAAGCTCAACACATAGCACCAGCCTCCCCCCTCCTTTTTGTAAGGGGGCGGGAGGCACCCCAAAGACACACCAAGATTTCTCTTAGCCGTGTGCGGTGCCCACTCCATAGTTTACGCCTCCGGTCATAGCGTCATGGTGCTTAGGCAAAGCCCTACGCGGATCACATCACCAACACCGTCGCCACGCCATCGTGCTGACGGAACTCTCCCTCGACCCTCTACTGGATCAAGAGTTCGAGGGACGTCATCGAGCTGAACGTGTGCTGAACACGGAGGTGCCGTACGTTCGGTACTTGGATCGGTTGGATCGTGAAGACGTTCGACTACATCAACCGCATTAACATAACGCTTCTGCTTTCGGTCTATGAGGGTACATGGACACACTCTCCCCCTCTCGTTGCTATGCATCTCCTAGATAGATCTTGCGTGATCGTAGGAATTTTTTTGAAATTGCATGCTAGGTTCCCCAACAATATTCACGTAGTGCTTAGGCGAAGCCTTGCGTGGATCACTTCACCATCATCTTCAAGACGCCGTCGTCTTGTGGAACTCTCCCTCGACACTTTGCTGGATCAAGAGTTCGAGGGACGTCATCGAGCTGAACGTGTGCAGAACTCGGAGGTGCCGTATGTTTGGTGCTTGATCGGTCGGAACGAGAAGAAGTTTGAGTACATCAACCGCGTTGTCAAACGCTTCCGCTTTCGGTCTATGAGGGTACATGGACACACTCTCCCCCTCTCGTTGCTATGCATCTCCTAGATAGATCTTGCGTGAGCGTAGGATTTTTTTTAAATTGCATACTACGTTGCCCAACAACATATGCATTAGGCATCAACAAAACTTTTACACTCGGAGATGCCAAACACTTTCAACACAACTAGTGAGAAAACGTGTTTTAGTAATTGAGTGCCTTCTACTTCTAATAATCCATTGATAAAGATGGGAAGGGGGCTTTGGCCCCCTTCTCACCATGGGTTGATCAATGGACTTCCACCGCTGGGTCTGGTCCAATGTTTTCTCTATGATTTTGTCATCTCTTTGCATCTACTAAAGATTCTAAGCTTGTGCTTGACGAGGGCGAGGAGGGAGTCGAGAGTGATGGTGAACTGAGAATGAAGCAAGTAGGGGCAATCAAGAGAAGAAGGTTGACAGCGATCAAGGGAGAGGACGAGGGAGGCACTTACGTAGAGCGGGGCGTCGAAGGACTGGCGATGATAGATGGCGTCCTGGAGGCGGGCTCATAGGGTGGTCTTGCCGGCGGCGATGTTGTTGTCCTTGACTGGCACACTGTCACCTCCAGCGCGTGCCATGTCCTTGACGAGGGTGAGGAGGGGGTCGAGGGTGACGGTGGACTACGATTGAAGGAAGCAGGGGTAGTCAGGCGCGGGAGGTAGACCCAAGGGAGGAGTAGGAGGGGCATTTAACTAGTGGAATGACAAGAGCAACCCACACATGCATGCATGCATGAACTTAGCCAACCGGACGTGCCACATGGCTCCGACATCTGATTCCTGCAGCATTTTGGGCATGCCTGACTACTTCTGGAATGTGACAACAATCCTCCACCGCTGTGCACTTGAGAGTCACTCCACCCCTTTACACTTTGTATGTTTAAGCGGAAGTTGTGCGGAACCTTCCTCGCCAGTGGCTTCAATTATTTATGTTGATACTTTCTTCTGTCAAAATTATTCAAAGCAAACTAGGATTCATCTAAAACAAAACTTTGGAGATATGTTTTGTTGTTAACCGCACTTTTGCTATGGTTTTGCTAAAATTATGTTCTACCAAGACTTGGTTATGTCTTAATCAATGCTATATTCACTAGATCTTGCACGGAGATCCATGCAAATTTCTTTTGCAGTTTTTCTCTTTTTAATATTTTATTTATAACTAAACATAATGATCCTCCATAATGATCCTCTTCTGTAATCGCTAACCCAGATTGCAACCCATGAACACACAAGGAAACACGAAAACATATAGTGGTCGCTAGGTCCGATTACTCCAACACGGCTGGCTAGCTTAGGGATCTCCAACACCACTAGTGCATAACTGAACACCGGTTCGTGAGGGCCTTTAGTGCCGGTTCTGTAATCGGCACTAAAGAGTGGGGACTAAAGCCCCCCCTCCTTTAGTACCGGTTCTGCACGAACCGCCGCTAAAGGGCCACCACGTGGCACGAGCCAGCACGGGGAGCACTTTCGATTTGCTCAAACGTACCCATTGCTGTCTATCAGATTTGCTCCTTCCGGACGCCATCATGCGAATGTCCTCGCAAACGTAGAATGCACACACATCAGTCCCGGGCGCCTGCTTCAGGGCCTTTATGAGAATTGGATTTAATAAGGTAATAATTAATCAAGCATGATAATTAATTAATGGTATTGAAACAAGAATTAAAGAGATGGTAGCTAGCTAGTACTACTTAATTACTTATCTTTGGTCGACACCAAAACAGCTTTTGTCGCCATTTGCCTGGAGTCACCTTGATGAACTTTGCCCAAGCCCTGCCCGCCGACAAAGAAAATGAATAAGGGTTATTAAATAGTTGATATCAGGAAAATGACGAACTAAATATGCCGAGATATAGTTAATAATGATTGAAATTACCTGTTGACTATCCCCTTCAAGATGATTAAGTCACTTTCTTTTTGAAGTAGTGAGTCCAGTACTTCAACTGTTCCTTCTTCAACTTTAATGACTAACAAGATCCAGTGGTAATCGCATGCGCTGCGTTTGCATGTCTTAATTAAGTGGGCATGTTCATAACACTAATCAACATCTAGCTAGCTAGTAAGCAAAAACAGAATTTATAGTACAAGACAGTGTGACTCACGGGAAGTTGTAAGGAACTAGTGTATCTTCAAGAACTCTAGCATGTTTTTCTCTACATCTGCTTTACACCATTCCAATTTCCATATGTGTTCATTAATGTTATTTGGGTCAATGAACCCAATGCCATAGCGTCCAGCTTTTTCCATTTCATACATCTTCATCCTGCATAATACCACAAAAAAGAATATATAGTGAGGATAATTACAGGTAATGATCGATCAATGAGCAGTACAACTTGCTTGAGACTTAAATTACAGAAAGAAATCACTTACAGACAATAGCAACTGACGATAGATTTGTCGAGTGCATCTTGATTGAATAACTGAAATAGTTCTGAATACTCAATGGACAGAGCTTTCTTATGGAAGTAATGCTCTTCCTTGACCTGCACCATGAGGGACTCTCGATTGGAACTCTTGGTAATTTTCATGTACCAATCATGCAATTCATACATTCTCGTTGGGAGGTTCTTGACCTCCTCGGGCTCGACCAAAGATTTGTCGTGGACATATTTCCATTTTATTTCCTCCTCTATAAGGGGAGACATGGGCTCGATCTCGAGGAGTTGTCCAACAGTGACCTTGAGCATTTCAGCCTGCATTATATGCTCCTCTCGGTTATTACCGGATTGCCCAGCTGGGGAATGTTAACGGTTTGCCCACATATATATAGGGTGCCGGTACTCTTATGTGTTGTTGGCACAACAAGTGGGGGGGGGGGATCGATTGCGCCGCCTGTTCTCCCAACTGGGGAACGGTTTTCCCGCATTTTTTGTCAGCTGCTTGGCTCGAGCTCGACACCTTCTGTACTAGTGCTCGATGTGCCTTCCTGAGGGGAGACATGGGCTCGATCTCGAGGCTTGGACCATATTTATATCGCTTTCCTCTGCTTGTACCTTCTGTACTACCTCGACTCGTACCGCTACGCACCATAGCTGCGTCGGCTCTCTTCCGCGATTGCTGAGGCAGCAGAGACGGCTGACGTGGCTTAGTTGGAGTAGGAGGAGTGGCCTGACGATGTGCCAGACTTGAAGCAGGAGGAGTGGCCTCACGCGGTGTCGGACTTGAAGCAGGAGGAGTGGCCTCACGTTGTGCCGGACTTGAAGCAGGAGGACTGACCTCACGCGGTGCCGGACTTGAAGCAGGAGGAGTGGCCTGCTGCTGTGCCAGACTTGGAGGAGGAGTGGCCTCACATCGAGGAGGAGTCGGATGACGACGCGGTGTTGGTGGCCTTCGAAAGATGATGCAATCCTTTCTTCATAGGATGATGCGATGTATGGCCTCTCCAAGTGTATGCTCCTTGTCACCTCCAGTAATGTCAAGCTCTAGCCCCGAATATTGGTCCACCACCTCATCAACCACGACACGAGCATAGCCCGCTGGAATCGGGTTGCAATGGAAGGTTGCATCGGGGGGATTTGTATAAGCAATGGCGTCCGCCACCTTCATGGATATGTTCTTCGTTTTGAAGTGCATCTCACAAGTTAGTGCTCTCCATGATGTCATCCATAGGGTATCTATCCAGCAGTGCGTCGCCCGGGGCGGAACCAACGCTGCTTCTTGATACGTCTCCAATGTATCTATAATTTATGAAGCATTCATGCTATTATATTATCTGTTTTGGATGTTTATGGGCTTTATTAAGCACTTTTATATAATTTTTGGGACAAACCTATTAACCGGAGGCCCAGCCCAAATTTTTGTTTTCTTGCCTATTTCCGTGTTTCGAAGAAAAGGAATATCAAACGGAGTCCAAACGGAATGAAACCTTCGGCAGAGTTATTTTTGGAACGGAAGAAAGCCAGGAGACTTGGAGTAGACGTCAGGGAAGCTTCGAGGTGGCCACGAGGCAGGGAGGCGCGCCAGCCCCCCTGGGCGCGCCCCCACCCTCGTGGGCCCCTCGTGGCTCCCCTAACCGACTTCTTTCACCTATATATCTCCATATACCCTAAAAACATCGAGAACAAGATTAGTTCGGGAGTTCCACCACCGCAAGCCTCTGTAGCCACCAAAAACCTCTCGGGAGCCTGCTCCGGCACCCTGCCGGAGGGGGAATCCATCTCCGGTGGCCATCTTCATCATCCCGGCGCTCTCCATGACGAGGAGGGAGTAGTTCACCCTCGGGGCTGAGGGTATGTACCAGTAGCTATGTGTTTGATCTCTCTCTCTCTCTCTCTCTCTCTCTCTCTCTCTCGTGTTCTTGAGGTGATATGATCTTGATGTATCGTGAGCTTTGCTATTATAGTTGGATCTTATGATGTTTCTCCCCCTCTACTCTCTTGTAATGGATTGAGTTTTCTCTTTCAAGTTATCTTATCAGATTGAGTCTTTAAGGATTTGAGAACACTTGATGTATGTCTTGCCCTGCTTATCTGTGGTGACAATGGGATATTCATGTGATCTACATATGTATGTTTTGGTGATCAACTTGCGGGTACAATGAACTTATGCATAGGGGTTGGCACACGTTTTCGTCTTGACTCTCCGGTAGAAACTTTGGGGCACTCTTTGAAGTACTTTGTGTTGGTTGAATAGATGAATCTGAGATTGTGTGATGCATATCGTATAATCATGCTGACGGATACTTGAGGTGACAATGGACTATCTAGGTGACATTAGGGTTTTGGTTGATTTGTGTCTTAAGGTGTTATTCTAGTACGAACTCTATGATAGATTGACCGGAAAGAATAGCTTCGTGTTATTTTACTACGGACTCTTGAATAGATCGGCGTAAAGAATAACTTTGAGGTGGTTTCGTACCCTACCATAATCTCTTCGTTTGTTCTCCGTTATTAGTGACTTTGGAGTGACTCTTTGTTGCATGTTGAGGGATAGTTATATGATCCAAGTATGTTATTATTGTTGAGAGAACTTGCACTAGTGAAAGTATGAACCTTAGGCCTTGTTTCCTAGCATTGCAATACCGTTTACGCTCACTTTTATCATTAGTTACCTTGCTGTTTTTATATTTTCAGATTATAAAAACCTATATCTACCATCCATATTGCACTTGTATCACCAACTCTTCGCCGAACTAGTGCACCTATACAATTTACCATTGTATTGGGTGTGTTGGGGACACAAGAGACTCTTTGTTATTTGGTTGCAGGGTTGTTTGAGAGAGACCATCTTCATACTATGCCTCCCACGAATTGATAAACCATAAGTCATCCACTTGAGGGAAATTTGCTACTTTCCTACAAACTTCTGCACTTGGAGGCCCAACAATGTCTACAAGAAGAAGGTTGTGTAGTAGACATCAAGCTCTTTTCTGGCGCCGTTGCCGGGGAGGTGAGTGCTTGAAGGTATATCTTTAGATCTTGCAATCGAATCTTTTTGTTTCTTGTTTTATCACTACTTAGTTTATAAAAGAAAACTACAAAAAAATGGAATTGAGTTTGTCTCATATGCTTCATCTTTTTAATATCTTTCGTAAGTATGATGAAAAGTAAAATTGTGCTCAAGTGCTAGAAGAAGAAGTCTATACAATGATCGATACTAAATCTTTGAATGATGAGCATGATTGCAATGTTGTTAGTATGAACTCTTTGAGTATCCATAGTACTAATAATGATTGCACTAGTTATGATAAAAAATGTCTCCTATAAGCATGTCGATTTTTGTGGAGTATATTGGGTTTGCAAGTACACACCAAATAGAGAAGATAGATATTGCAGGAGGCATAAGAATTTAGAAACTAAATTGTTGCAAGAAAGGCTCGACGTTTGTGATGAAAAACTCAATATTTTTCGCCATCCTTGTGAACTTTGCAATGAACATGGTCACTTAAATCTCCAATACAAATTGTTTCATGATCGAATAGTGTCCAAAAATTGTGATGACTTGATTTCCCTTGCACATCATAATGAACTTAGTTTGCTTTTGGGTTATGAAGAATTGAAATGTGCAACTAAGATCATTCCAGAATTTGCCCTTCAGAGATTTCTTGATTTTGATCTAGAGTAAATTTATATGTATTGTGCGGTAAATTGCATTGAAAATCCTTATATTGCCAACTACCTAAAGAAAATAAAGCAAATAGAAGATGAAGAGAATACTAATGAAAGGGAAGAGACTTCCCAATATCCTCCTATTATTTCTTATGATGAATCAGGTAATGAGGAGGAGCTTTCTATTCAACCAATATCATCAATAAGGAGCTTAGAGAAGAAGGTTGAACCCACACATAATGTGAAGAAGAAAAATAAAAAACAGAGAAGCAAAGGTAAAAAGGTATCCCTCCCAAATGATGTTGCTCCTACTACTTATTGTGATGATGATAATTGCTATACTATTGGTGCTATCCATACTATTAATGATGAGAGTGATTATGCTTATGATATGAAAAGGCCCAAGCTTGGGGAAGCTATGTTTGATGAGGATGACATATTTGAGAATATATTTGCTGCAATTAATGTTTGTCCCAAGCCTGGGGATGCTACGTTCAATGAAGATGATATTTTTAGCCTCCTAAGTTTTGATATGCAAAGTTGTTACGATAGCATGCCTCTTACCTATGATGATTATATTGATGGAAGTGGGTTTGGGAGAGTTTCAACTTTAGGAAGTAATGATCCCACCATTTCAGATGTTGAATCCTACTGTGATGAATATGAAAGTGGATTTGGAAGAGTGTCAACTTTATTTAGTGATGATTCCACTATTTTGGAAGAGGTTTCAATCGATTATGATGAGAACAAAGTTGCTACTTATGATGATTATTGTGATGAAACTTATGCTATAAAAAGTAGTGATGATTATATTTATAAAACTTGTCATGATTATGATTACCCTTTTTCTGAACATTACTCTTTTAATGTGGAAACAATTTTTAGTATTCGAGTCTCTTATGATACTCCTGCTATTCCGAATGAGAAGAATTTTGCTTATGTGGAGAGTAGTAAATTTTATATGCAAGTAGATCATGAAAAGAATGCTTTAGGTGCTTGTTATATTGTTGAATTCATTCATGATACTACTGAAAAATATTATGAGGGAGGAACATATGCTTGTAGGAATTGCAATAATATCAAGTTTCCTCTCCATGTGTTGAAAATCTTGAAGCTATGCTTGTTTTACCTTCCTATGCTAGTTGATTATTGTTCCCATAAGTTGTTTGCTCACAAAATCCATATGCATAGGAAGTGGGTTAGACTTAAATGTGATAGTCATATGCTCATGATGCTCCAGTTATGTTTCAATTCTTACCCTTTATGTGAGCATCATTGTCATCATCTTGCCTAGCTAAAAGGCATTAAAGGAAAGCGCTTGTTGGGAGACAACCCAATTTTATTTTTGTGCCTTCCTTTTTTTTCCTGTTTAGTAATAAATAAATTATCTAGCCTCTGGTTAGATGTGGTTTTATGTTTTAATTAGTGTTTGTGCCAAGTAAGACCTACAGGATCTTCTTGGATGATAATTATTTGATCTTGCTGAAAAAGACAAAAAATTTCTGCTCATGAAAACAATTGTTAAAAATCACCAGAAAGTGATAAAATACTGATTCCGATTGAAGTAGATCAATAATAAATTATCTAGGTCTTCCTAGTTTGGCAGATTTTTCTGAGTTCCAAAAGTATACGTTTGATACAGATTACAGACTGTTCTGTTTTTGACAGATTCTGTTTTCTATGTGTTGTTTGCTAATTTTGATGAATCTATGGCTAGTAAAATAGTTTATAAACCATAGAGAAGTTGGAATACAGTAGGTTTAACACCAATATGAATTTAGAATGAGTTCACAACAGTACCTAAGTGGTGATTTATTTTCTTATACTAATGGAGCTTACGAGTTTTCTGTTGAGTTTTGTGTTGTGAAGTTTTCAAGTTTTGGGTAAAGATTCGATGTACTATGGAATAAGGAGTGGCAAGAGCCTAATCTTGGGGATGCCCAAGGCACCCCAAGGTAATATTCAAGGACAACCAAGATCCTAAGCTTGGGGATGCCCCGGATGGCATCCCCTCCTTTGTCTTCATTCATCGGTTACTTTGAGCTATATTTTTATTCACCACATCATATGTGTTTTGCTTGGAGCTTCATTTTCTTTTGTTAGTATTTGCTTTCTGTTATTTATAATAATGTTTTGCATCTCTATTTTCAATAAAAATGTCAAGGATAGCCTTTACCATGCTTATTTTGCAAGTATACATGTTGCTGCTTGAAAACAGAAAGCTTACCGCTGTTGCAAAAATTCCCTAGAAAAATCAGAATGTGATAAAATGTTGAAACCTTTTGAATAATAAGATCTGATAAATTTACTACAGTGGGAATTTTCTTTCATAATTTTTTAAGTTAGGGAAGTATGATGAATCTGGCATTCTTTACAGACTATACTGTTTTGGCAGATTGCTGTTATGTTTGCATTGTCTGCATATGTTTGCTTGTTTAATGATTCTGTTTGAGGATAGGAGTATTAAATATGCAGAGACATTTAGTATGCAATGTTGAATAATAATTTTAGTGATTTTTTACAGTAGAAAATGATAAGGTTTTTGCATTGGTTTATACTAACTTATCTCACAAGTTCTTGTTGAGTTTGGTGTGGATGAAGCTTTCGAGATTTAGGAAACCGTGATATGAGAGGAATTACAGAGACACAAAAGCTCAAGCTTGGGGATTCCCAAGGCGCCCCAAGATAATATTCCAAGAAGTCTCAAGCATCTAAGCTTGGGGATGCCCCGGTTGCCATCCCACCTTTCTTCTTCAACAACTATCGGTTTGTATCGGTTGAGCCTAAGTTTTTGCTTCTTCACATGATGAGTGCTATCCTTGAAATGTCGTTTTATTTTGTTTTGCTTGTTGTTTGAATAAAATACCAAGATATGAAATTCTTAAATGAGAGAGAGTCTTCACATAGTTACATAATTATTTAACTACTCATTAATCTTCACTTATATCTTTTTAGAGTAGTTTGTCATTTACTCGTGTGCTTCACTTATATCCTCTGGGTAAATGTTTGAATGAGTTGAATGTCATAAATATGAAATTATATATGTTTCCTATGCTTAACCCGTTGGGAGTAATGACTTCACATCTAAGAAGTAGAGGTAGTAAATTTATTGAAGGTTAGCAAGCATTGTATTGGTCACTTGAACAATTCATGAAAGAATATTGAAGGAAGAGAGATTTCACATATAAATATACTATCTTAGACATCTTCCATGATTGTGAGCCCCATTAATTATTTTCAAACCTGTGCAAATTAGTTGAAGTTGGACAAGGAAGACAACGTAATGAGTTATGCTCGGGTATATTTGTATAGAAGTTATATTGTTATAGATCCTCCAACATGTGGTGCTTGCTTTTTAGAATCCGTTGCTAGCCAAAATATCTGTACTAAGTGGGAATACTGCATGTGCATCCAAATCCCTTGAACAAAGTTTCTTCCATAAGTGTCCACCATACCTACCTATATGCGGTATTTACCTGCCGTTCCAAGTAAATTCGCATGTGCCAAACTCTAAACCTTCAAATAATAATCTGTTTTGTATGCCCGAATCGCTCATGTAGCGACTAGGGGTTGTCAGTATCTTCCATGCTAGGTGGGTTATTCTCGCGATGAGTGGACTCCGCTCATCATTCACGAGAAAAATGGCTTGTAACCGGGATGCCCAGTCCCATGATCAAAAGATCAAAATCAAATCAAAAATAATTGCAAACAAAACTCCCCCAGGATTGATGTTAGTTAGAGGCACCCGTTGTTTCGGGCAAGCCATGGATTGATGATTGTTGGTGGAGGGGGAGTAAAAACTTTACCATTCTGTTTGGGAACCGCCTATAATGTATGTAGTATGGAAGATATTGGGAACTCTTGGTTGTTATGTTGACAATGAAAGCATACCTCTCAAAATTATTTATCTCTATTTCAAAATCGAGCTCTGGCACCTCTCCAAATCCCTTCTTCCCTCTGCGAAGGGCCTATCTTTTACTTTTATGCAAGAGTCAGTAGTATTCCTTCTCATCCCTACCTACTCTTTAGTTGGCAAGCATCGTGTGTTGGGGAAAGATCTAAGCATATATGGCCATGCGAATATATTTAATCATGAATTATTATTGTTGACAATTATCTATATGATAAGTAAGTTGGGAGGCGAAACATTAAGCCCCTATTTTTCTCTGTGTTCGATGGATGCTATTTGTTCTAAAAATATGCTTTGAGTGGTAGCAATCATGGAAGACTATATGATAGTTGAGTATGTGGGATTTGCTAAATCAAAGCTCTTACATAGACCCTTCCTGAAAATAAGATGAATTGTAATTGTTTGATGACTGAGAATGAAGTTTGCTACTTTTCAAGAAAGTTTATGGTCTATGCTTTAACATGTGAATAGCTTGTTACTTGATCGTGAGAAGTTTTATGAGATGAACTACTGTTATGACATATAATCATGCTAGAAAAGGTGATTGAAATTATCATTGATCAAACTTGTGCACCTCCTAGCATTCACACTTCATAAATTCTTTCTTTTATCATTTACCTACTCGAGGACGAGCAGGAATAAAGCTTGGGGATGCTGATATGTCTCCAACGTATCTATAATTTATGAAGCATTCATGCTATTATATTATCTGTTTTGGATGTTTATGGGCTTTATTAAGCACTTTTATATTATTTTTGGGACTAACCTATAAACCGGAGGCCCATCCCAAATTGTTGTTTTCTTGCCTATTTCAGCATTTCGAAGAAAAGGAATATCAAATGGAGCCCAAATGGAATGAAACCTCCGGGAGAGTTACTTTTGGAACGGAAGCAAGCCAGGAGAATTGGAGTAGATGTCAGGGAAGCTTCGAGGTGGTCACGAGGCAAGGAGGCGCGCCCCCACCCTCATGGGCCCCTCGTGGCTCCCCTGACCGACTTCTTTCGCCTATATATCTCCATATACCCTAAAAACATCGAGAACAAGATTAGATCGGGAGTTCCGCTACCGCAAGCCTTTGTAGCCACCAAAAACCCCTCGGGAGCCCGTTCCGGCACCCTGCCGGAGGGGGGAATCAATCACCAGTGGCCATCTTCATCATCCCGGCGCTCTCCATGATGAGGAGGGAGTATTTCACCCTCGGGGCTGAGGGTATGTACCAGTAGCTATGTATTTGATCTCTCTCTCTCTCTTTGTCTTGAGGTGATACGATCTTGATGTATCGCGAGCTTTGCTATTATAGTTGGATCTTAAGATGTTTCTCCCCTCTACTCTCTTGTGATGGATTGAATATTCCCTTTGAAGTTATCTTATCGGATTGAGTCTTTAAGGATTTGAGAACACTTGATGTATGTCTTGCCGTGCTTATCTATGGTGACAATGGGATATTCATGTGATCTACTTGATGTATGTTTTGGTGATCAACTTGCGGGTTCAATGAACTTATGCATAGGGGTTGGCACACGTTTTCGTCTTGACTCTCCGGTAGAAACTTTGGGGAACTCTTTGAAGTACTTTGTGTTGGTTGAATAGATGAATTTGAGATTGTGTGATGCATATCGTATAATCATGCCGGTGGATACTTGAGGTGACAATGGAGTATCTAGGTAACATTAGGGTTTTGGTTGATTTGTGTCTTAAGGTGTTATTCTAGTACAAACTCTATGATAGATTGAATGGAAAGAATAGCTTTGTGTTATTTTACTACGGACTCTTGAATAGATCGAGCAGAAAGAATAACTTTGAGGTGGTTTCGTACCCTACCATAATCTCTTCGTTTGTTCTCCGCTATTAGTGACTTTGGAGTGACTCTTTGTTGCATGTTGAGGATAGTTATATGATCCAAGTATGTTATTATTGTTGAGAGAACTTGCACTAGTGAAAGTATGAACCTTAGGCCTTGTTTCCTAGCATTGCAATACCGTTTACGCTCACTTTATCATTAGTTACCTTGCTGTTTTTATATTTTCATATTACAAAAATCTATATCTACCATCCATATTGCACTTGTATCACCAACTCTTACAACTAGTGCACCTATACAATTTACCATTGTATTGGGTGTGTTGGGGACACAAGAGACTCTTTGTTATTTGGTTGCAGGGTTGTTTGAGAGAGACCATCTACATCCTACGCCTCCCACGGATTGAAAAACCTTAGGTCCTCCACTTGAGGGAAATTTGCTACTGTCCTACAAATATCTGCACTTGGAGGCCCAACAACGTCTACAAGAAGAAGGTTGTGTAGTAGACATCACTTCTCCGCATGGATGGGACGGTGCTATCTAATGTTGGATCATCCGCTAGCTGCTGCCGCTGCTGAGACCCCCTTTCCTGGCTAAGTGAGTTGATCTGCTGTTGTTGCTGCTGTAATTTGAGTGCCAAGTCCGCGTGCGCTGATTCCAGGCCTAGAAGGCATTCTGCTTCCTGCTTCCTCTGCTCCTCCTCCAGCTTCCTCTTCTTCTCCTCCTCCATCTTCCTTCTTGCACAGCTTCTGTAGTCGGCATTCCAGTCCGAAAAGCCCTCATACCACGGAACAACGCCCTTGCCTTGTGTTCTTCCCGGGTGTTCAAGATTTTCCAGGGCGCGCATAAGATCATCATTCCCTCTATTGGGCATGACCACCCCCTTTCGAGCATCTTCTATTGCTTCAAGTAACTTTTCTTCGGCTCCTTTTAGACTTGCCTTCTTTGAAAACAGGCTTGTCTTTGGGTCCAACGCCCCCGCATGCGCATAGAACCAAGTTCTGCACCTAGGGGGCCAGCTCCTAGTAACTGGAGTGACCCCTGCATCCACCATCTCTTGCTCAGACTTATCCCACTTAGGCATTGCCACCGCGTAGCCACCTGGCCCCAGCCTATGGAACTGCGTCTTTTTTGCGGCATTGGCCTTGTTTTTTCTCGACCGTTCCTTAGATAATTCCGATTCCTTGAATTTCATGAAAGCGGGCCAGTGTTCTCTTTGCTTCTCCAGTGTTCCCTTGAATTCTCGAGTCTTCCTTCCTCCTTCGATGTAGTTGGCCCATACAGTCTTGTTGTGGGTGTTGAATGCAATTGCCATCTTCCTAAGAGCAGCGTCCTTGACTTTCTGCACATCTGCATCAGTGAAATGATCTGGTAGGGTGAAATGTTCCATGAGAGATTCCCAAAGCGTTTTTTGCTCGTAAATGACCCAAGTAACATCTGGACGTTTATTTTTGGCTCTTTCCATTCTTGAATGGAGATCGGGAGTTGGTCCCTCACAAGAACTCCGCACTGACGAATGAACTTGTTCGCAATGTTCTTAGGCGTGCTTGGTTCCCCATTAGCTTTGATGGCATCGATGTTGTCCTTTACACCCTCCTTCAACTTTTTTCCCGGGCCTCGCTTTGTCTTGCTGTCTGTAGAAGTAGATTTGCTCGATCTGAAGGGCTGAAGGAACAAAGATCGATTCGTTAATATATCTTCAAATAAAAAAAACATGTGATGATCACCAGATGTCTGCTTATATAAATATACCTGCCGGTCTCTGTTATTTCAAGATCAACATTATCGGCATCATCATAATCATAATCATAGTTCATGACTTCATCAGTTTGGTCGTCGTGATCGAATATCATATCATCACCCTCCCCGGTATTGTTCAGATATTCGGAGCCGTCATAGTCTTCATTCTGATCATCTGGCCCGCGAGGGCTGCGTATGATCTCGAACAGGGTCTCTTCTCCCTCTCTGCCGGTATTGTCCGCCATAGCTTTTATTTAACTAATCTAGAAGAAATATAAAACAATTTAGTATTCAGATTACAATGCATGGATGCAATCAATAAGGAAAAACTGAACCATAGTACATAATATGCATCGTCTCGAATATTATATATATCAAATACATCACTAGCTAGCTAGCTAATAAAGATCGAATACTACAGAAGAATCTAGGCCACTCACGGTTCCTGAGGCGTGGGTTGTGGACACCCAAAGAGAAGGAACCATCACAGGATCATATCTCTGGTCATCTACCCAAAGAACTTGCCAGGTATTGGAGAACCTGACGTCCATAGCAGCCATGTAGCGACGGGCGTGCTCGTCCTCCTCCCTGACACGGCGACGCACCACCTGCGGCGGGGCCGGCTCCCTCTGCACCGAATGTCACCCACGCGAACGCCACCAAAGGAGATCAGGGTCGACGACAGGACCCGGGGCTGGGTTACTCACCAAGCGGCGTGCCCCTGAAGGTAGTACCTCCCAGTGCCAGCCAAGCGGAGCCCGGTCCCAGACATGGGTCCTCTGAAGCAGGATGTCATCGCGAACGGGTCGAGGGCGAGGATGCGGGCCGGGCATCTTCAAAAACAAATACTATATGCCCGCAAAAAGTAACATTTTTTAAATTATTGGATTGTGATAACTAAAATTCTATATGCAAATTCTAAATTGTTCTATAACTAAAATTATAAGAAACTAAAAAAACATTGATCATCGTCTAACAATTTGACATTAATCTAATTCATCTAGCTAAAACTAACATTTCTAAAATTTCTAACATTTCTATATAACTAACATTTCTAATATTTCTATAACTAAAAAACAGAAAAATTTCTAATATTTCTATAACTAAAAAACAGAAAATTTTCTAACATTTCTATAAATATTTCTATAACTAAAAAACAGAAAAATTTCTAACATTTCTATAAATATTTCTATAACTAAAAACATAAAAAATACTAACAATTTTACAACTAATTAACAATGTGTGTGTGTGTGGACATGGCGGCCGGGGCAGGAGCTCATCAGCGAGGCGAGGCGATGGGGGGCGGCGACGGGGACGGCGACGGGCGGCGACGACACGGATGGTGACGATGGGGACGGGCGGCGACGATGGGGATGGGGCCAGACGGTCGGGGCGGCGACGGGGGCATCGACGAGGGGTGGCGACGGGGGCGGCGATGGGGGCGGCGAGCGGGGCAGAGGAGAAGAAGAAGATGAAAACTGATGAAATTTGTAAGTGCTGCTTATATAGGATGGGCCTTTAGTACCGGTTGGAGCCACCAACCGGTACTAAAATTCAATTTTGGCCAGGACAAGTGGCGGGAAGGGCAGGCCTTTAGTACAGGGTGGTAGCACCAACAGGTACTAAAGACCCAACCTTTAGTACTGGTTGTAGCCACGACCCGGTACTAAAGTGATGAGGACATCTCAGTCATCAAAACAATACCAATCATCTCTGAACAAACTCCAAGTCGTGACAAACAAGTACATGATCAGATGCAACACAATTCAAAGGTGAAAGCTACAAATGAGAATTGCATCATTTCTTTGCATGGATATTATCTACTTCCCTTCTACTTATCCTTTGCAGATCAAAGAGAGTCGAGGACGACTCTTCATCAAGGGAGGGAGGATGATGAGCACATGGGTACATCATGCATGACATTTCAGAAAAGTGCACAATTTAGTTGGAAAGATTTACTAAGCCGAATCAAGCAAACACATGGCCAGGTGAATGCTAACTTAAGTTCACATCACAATCTTGAACACATGGCTGCATTTTCATATCCATTATTGTTGGTTTAACTTAGGTATAACGTGGAAGCAATCCAACAAGCAATGAGCTCTTGAAGCAACCGCTTTGGAGGAACAAGTTTGAAGAAAACAAGTTTCAAGTGAAGCTGATGCTGTCAGTTTTTACCTCTGATGTTTCGTGGTGGCACACCCATATGGTGGAGATACGGGGCCATAGGGGTACATCAACAGAAGCTAAATCAAATTACTTTCCAATGCAAAAAACCTCACATCATTTGGAGTTGTGAGTCAAAAGTACTAGTCATTCACGTGGAAGGTGTCCAGTCTGTCAAGATTTCGTGAATTTTCGAGGAGCTCTCAAACAACTCCCAAAGTTGACTGCTTATTCACCCAAGGAAGCCATGCAAACCTGTTTACTTTTGAAACCATTTTCACACCTAGCTAAGGGGGTTGTCCCTGCTATAAAACCCCATCTCCCCCATCCTCTAGGAAACCTTTTGGTCAAACCATTCAGCTACAAGCTTATGCAGCAAGACTGCTAGAGAGATCCGAGAGATCTTGCTACCTTTGCTCTTGTGAGTTCATTCGGATTCGTGAGAAGGAGCCTCTGGTTCCCCCTAGTTCGTGCTCTACGGTTCCAGCCGTTTTGTGTGGATTAGTCCCGGTTTGTCGTTCTGCGATTGTTCGGACAACGGGTTGGAGTTCTTGTAGCTTCGGTCAGCCATCCCCAACGTACGGGTTGCATCCAACCTTGGCAGGTATAAAGCTAGTTATCCCGGCTGCTTGCAGCTAGTTATCCCTCCCGATTCGATCATACGACGTGAAGATCGGGCCGCCCTCGGGCGTGAACTCGTTCATCGGGTTCCCACCTATCATCTGGTATTAGAGCCTTCGTTGACATGGTAGGATCTGTTATCCAAGTTTATGTTGCTATCATCCCTTTAGATCAAGTGTTTTTCATGCTATATTTTCTGTCCTAGAAGTCCAAAGCCCCACCAAAAATAAATCCAAGCATTGTTGGTGCTGAGATCTTGTTGTTGCATACCTTGCATGTTCCTCATCTTTTAGATCTGCACCAAGTTCATCTTCATAATTGCTTTCAGATTTGGTTTTTGTGCTTTGGAAAAAGAGAGAGAAAAAAGAGTGGCAAAAAAATCATGACAACTCATTAATCTTCTCTCCCTCAATGTGTGGTATATCTAGGTGGAGATCTTTCATTCCTCTAATCTCATGATGAACAACCTGATCCTTGCATTTTTTGGACTCACTCACCTCACTTTTCTCACTCTCAATACATGGAATTGTGTAAAGTGGACACTCTTCCTCACATTTGGTGGAGTCACTCAACTCATTTTTCTTTTCACTCTCAAGTTGTGGGGTTTTTGAAAGTGGACACTCTTCCTCACTTTTGGTGGAGTCACTCAGCTTGCTTTTCTTATCACTCTTATGTTGTGGGATTTTACATTGTGGACTCTGTTCCTCACATGTAATTTGTGGGACATGTTTCTTGGATGTTAGGACAGTAGTGGTGATCAAGATGCCAACATTAGGAGTGAGTATCTTAGGTGAACATGGGCTATGAATCACCGGAGCCGCTCCATCAACCATAGACATGCTTTGTGGTGGGTTGTTGTTGTGACGATGGGTGCCACAACTTCTCCCTCGAGCATGAAATCCTTGTTGCACTTCAGGAGCAGCATTGTCACGCCGATGAGAAGAAACACCATGCCCTCGAGCATGTCCTCCTTGCTGCACTTCTTGAGGAGCAGTGACACGCCCACAAGCAGCAACGTCAAGCCCTCGAGCATGTCTTCTTTGTTGCACTTCATGAGCAACATGCTATTATCGATGTCGAACCCCATCACCACATGTTGGAGAACACTTGTGAAGCATCCTCTCCATGGCTCGGAGTATATTGTTCTCGAGTTGCTTCACATCAGCGCGGGTGGCCAAACAATTTCCTTCTCCATGATTCTTTCGGCCTTTTACTTGGTGTAGATCCTGCCATGTTAGTAGGGCTAAAGTGGAATAGGATAATTTTGTGGAAACACACAACCTCACCTCTTACTCACCAAAGTTTTTGTGAGTTCACATCAGATTGTGCTTCTCCCGGATGTGTTAAAGCGATTGAAAGACAAGGATCAAAGAACTAGCTTTGGTTTTTGGTGGAGCTCGGTGGGGTAAACAAAAAGGGGCTTGTGCTGAAATCAAGTTGATGCAAAACAAGAAAAATATGTGGATGGATCTGCTGCACCTTTGCACCAAGATTGAAAAACACAACACACAAGCTTCTGAAATTATTCTATCAAGCTGAAACTTTTGGATCTTACACAAGACTTTCTTTTTCTCTCTTGACTATTTTTTCACTCTTTTTTTTCTCTCTTTGATTTTTTTGCCACTTTTTTCTCTCTCTCTTTTTCCAAAGCACAACAACCAAATCTGAAAGCAATTATGAAGATGAACTTGGTGCAGATCTAAAAGATGAGGAACATGCAAGGTATGCAACAACAAGATCTCAGGACCAACAAGGCTTGGATTTATTTTTGGTGGGGCTTTGGACTTCTAGGACAGAAAATATAGCATGAAAAACACTCGATCTAAAGGGATGATAGCAAGATAAACTTGGATAACAGATCCTACCATGTCAACGAAGGCTCCGATGCCAGATGATAGGTGGGAACCCGATGAACGAGTTCACGCCCGAGGGTGGCCCTATCTCCACGTCGTAGGATCGAATCGGGAGGGATAACTAGCTGCAAGCAACCGGGATAACTAGCTTTATACCTGCCAAGGTTGGATGCAACCCGTACGTTGGGGATGGCTGACCGAAGCTACAAGAACTCCAACCCGCTGTTCGAACAATGTCAGAACCAGAATCCGGGACTAATCCACACAAAACGGCCGGAACCGTATAGCACGAACTAGGGGGAACCAGAGGCTCCTTCTCGCGAATCCGAATGAACTCACAAGAGCAAAGGTAGCAAGATCTCTCGGATCTCTCTAGCAGTCTTGTTGCATAAGCTTGTAGCTGAATGGTTTGACCAAAAGGTTTCCTAGAGGATGGGGGAGATGGGGTTTTATAGCAGGGACAACCCCCCTTAGCTAGGTGTGAAAATTGTTTCAAAAGTAAACAGGTTTGCATGGCTTCCTTGGGTGAATAAGCTGTCAACTTTGGGAGTTGTTGGAGAGCTCCTCGGAACTTCGCGAAGTCTTGACTGACTGGACACCTTCCACGAGAATGACTAGTACTTTTGAATCACAACTCCAAATGATGTGAGGTTTTTTGTACTGGAAAGATAATTTGATTTAGCTTCTGTTGATGTACCCCTATGGCCCATCTCTCTCCACCATATGGGCGTGCCACCACGAAACATCAGAGGTAAAAACTGATAGCATCAGCTTCACTTGAAACTTGTTTTCTTCAAACTTGTTCCTCCAAAGCGGTTGCTTCAAGAGCTCATTGCTTGTTGGATTGCTTCCATGTTATACCTAAGTTAAACCAACAATAATGGAGATGAAAATGCAGCGATGTGTTCAATATTGTGGTGTGAACTTAAGTTAGCATTCACCTGGCCATGTGTTTGCTTGATTCGGCTTAGTAATTCTTTCCAACTAAATTGTGTACTTTTCTGAAATGTCATGCATGATGTACCCATGTGCTCATCATAAAGGGTGTGCGCTGTCAGGCGAGGGGCGCAAAGTTTAGTCCCACCTCGACTAGCGAAGGGCAGCCGCACTGGTTTATAAACCCAGCCGCGGCTGCTCCTTCGAGCTCCTCTCCAAAGCAGGCCTACTGAGCCTAACTGTTCTGTGCTGCCCTGTGGGCCTACCGGGCCTTTACGGGCCTGCGTCCTGGCCCAACAATAGGTTGGGTTTCTAGTCATATGCAGGCCGCAGTGGCCGAGTAGGCGGGCTTTTCTATTTTCTTAATTTTTTTTGCTTTATTTATTTTTTTATTTATTTCTGAGTTGTTTTTTGCTGTATTTAAAGTTTCTTTGTGAATATTTTTTCTTTAGGTACAAAAAAAATTACAAACTTTCTGTTAGTGCTTAAACTTTTCAAATTAGAATAGTTTAAATTTTTTATTATTTGAAATTTGTGTGAATCACTAGTTTGTGAATAACTTAATTTTAAAAATACATTTTTCAGTGATTCTTTTTTCTTTTGTTTAATATTAGTTTTTTTATCATTATATTCAATTTGGTAATGCTTAGGTTATTTGAAAAATGAAATGCCTTTGTAACAGATGAGTTTTCGTCCGAAACCCTGATACTTCGAAAGAGATTGTCCATTTTGTACACGAAGTGAATCTAGTTTTTGCCGTAACCCTCTCTACTTTTTTGCACATGCTATGTGGGTGAAATTATGATATCATGCCAACTTTCGACCTTTTTGGAGTTTATTTGAAGTGCTTTTCAATTTCAGGGTCATTTAGCTGAAAAAAATCAGTAAGTGCATGAAAGAATTTGTTTGCACATAAAATTTCTTCGCGTTTCAAATGCCAAAACACATAACTACCCTAACTATTACATAGATTCCCTCCTGGGTGTGAAACACAGAAGAAAGTGATGATAGTGAAGCCGATCACATCCCAGATCTTTGAGTGTGAAACTTTTTCTTCGCATTTGTCCCTTTGCGCCGTAGCCATGGAAAATCTTCATCATTTAACTGGATGCTCGGATCAATATTCACTGTGAATGGAGCAATTTCATCAAATTTTTCATAATCTTCTGACATGTCTGTCTTGTCATCCACTCCCACGATGTTTCTTTTCCCAGAAAGAACTATGTGGTGCTTTGGCTCATAGTATGATGCATTCGCTTCCTTATCTTTTCTTTTTCTCGGCTTGGTAGACATGTCCTTCACATAGAAAACCTGTGCCACATCATTTGCTAGGACGAATGGTTCGTCTGCATACGCAGGATTATATTGTTGAGATCCACTGTTGTCATTCCGTACTGCGGATCTTCCGTTACCCCGCCTCGTGTCATATTGACCCATTTGCACCGAAACAAAGGGACCTTCAAACCACGTCCATAGTCAAGTTCCCATATGTCCTATATGTAACCATAATATGTTTCCTTTCCCGTCTTGGTTGCTGCATCAAAGCGGACACCACTGTTTTGGTTGGTGCTTGGTGCTCTTCTTATCTTGGGCGATCGTGTAAAATGTATTACCATTTATCTCATACCCTTTGAAAGTCATTAAATTCGAAGATGGAAACTGGGACAGCGAGTACAGGTCATCTTCAATAGAGGCATTGTCGGTGTCAAAACCGGCGGATCTCGGGTAGGGGGTCCCGATTTGTGCGTCTTAGGCTGATGGTAACAGCAAGCAAGGGACACAATGTTTACCCAGGTTCAGGCCCTCTCGATGGAGGTAAAACCCTACTTCCTGCTTGATTAATATTGAAGATATGAGTAGTACAAGAGTAGATCTACCACGAGATCATAGAGGCTAAATCCTAGAAGCTAGCCTATGATGATTATGATTGTAATTGTGATCGGCCTTAGAAGGACCAACTTCTCCGGTTTATATAGACACCAGAGAAGGCTAGGGTTTACATGGAGTCGGTTACAAGGAAGGAAACATAATATCTGGATCGCCAAGCTTGCCTTCCACGCAAAGGAGAGTCCCATCCGGACACAGAACGGAGTCTTGAGTCTTGTATCTTCACGCTTCAATAGACCGGACGATGTATATAGTCGGGCTGTCCGGATACCCCCTAATCCAGGACTCCCTCGGTAGCCCCTGAACCAGGCTTCAATGACGATGAGTCCGGCGTGCAGTCTTGTCTTCGTCATTGCAAGGCGGGTTCCTCCTCTGAATACTCCAGAGTAACTATCGAACACGTAGACCGTGTCCGGATCTGCGAAAATGATCTTCACATGCCACCGTAGAGAGAATGATATTTCAGCTGGCAAATTTTTAGACGGCGTGATATGTTATTATGGTCGGGTTATTATTCGAACCGTTTTCCCACAACCAGCCACAGCGCATATTGCGAGGCGGTTTCCTTGACACGTCTTGTCAAAGCAGAGATCATGTCCCCTTATCACGGGATACACATCAATACGGGTATGGGTAATCCCACCGCGCCATCAATCGTGACGCTTGGGAAATAAGCGATTCTCGACGGGCAAGTGGGGAGGCACTCTGCTTTCCCTGCCTCTATAAAGGGATAAGGGTTCCCCATTCTCACCCACGCCCTCCTCCTCCCTTGCTCATCCTTGCCTCCTCGAGCTCCAGCGCCCTCGCCCAATTTTCCTCCGCACAGCTAAATATGTCCGGAGCAGGAGGCAAGTGGGTGGCTTCCACCATGAAGGAGAAGGATATCGCGAATCTTCGGGCGGTCGGATACTTGGCCGCAGACATAGCGCACCGGCTACCGGATGATGGGCAGGTCATTCCAGCCCCAGGACCCCATGAGAGGGTCGTGTTTCTCGCCCACTTCGTCCGTGGACTGGGGTTTCCACTTCACCCCTTCGTCCGTGGGCTCATGTTCTACTACGGGCTAGATTTCCATGATCTAGCCCCAAACTTCGTCCTCAACATCTCGGCGTTCATCGTCGTATGTGAGGCCTTCCTCCGCATCAAGCCTCACTTTGGCTTGTGGCTACAAATCTTCTGCATGAAGCCGAAGATCGTGAGCGGCCAGCCAGCGGAGTGCGGAGGGGCCATGGTAGGCAAGATGCCTAACGTCACCTGGCCTGACGGCTCCTTCGCGGAGACCGTGAAAGGGTGGCAATCGGGGTGGTTCTACATCACCGAGCTGCACGACGCCAACTGGGCGGCGACCCCCGAATTCCGATCCGGAACCCCCATGCGGCTCACCTCCTGGGAAAAGAAGGGCCTGGCCTAGGGCGAACCTGCGGAGCTGACCGGACTCCAAAACTTCATCAAGAATATGAAGGACAAGAACATCAAGCTTGTCAACGTGATCCAGGTCATGCTCGTTCGTCGGATTCTTCCGTGCCAAAGGCGGGTGTTTAATCTGTGGGAGTTCGTTCCGACCGAACACCAAACGCTTCGGAAGCTCTATGGCATGAAGCACAAAGATGCATGGAAGGCGTTGTTCAAGGCCACCAAGGTACCTCCTCCCATATCCGAGGACCGTGGACTTCATGCGGCGCGGCCTCCCCGTCCGATGAGTTTTCTGACTACCGCCGGATTCAATCCTCCCCAATGTATTTGTGGGGGAGTCTCAAGTAATTGTGCATATTTGATCAGGATTATGTGGAGACAGTGGAGCGGATTGACTGTCCGGCTGCACTGCCAAAAGGCCCAGCAGATGCTCTCCTGGCGGAGATGCTAGTCCTGGCGCCCTACAAGGCGCCGGAGAAGAAGGCCGAAAAGAAGGTCCCGGGGACCAGGAAGGGTCTCCGGCGTAAAGTTGCACCGGACGCCTTGTCCGAAGACGACGAGGCGCACTCCTCCCCCGAAGGGGAAGAAGAAAAAGAAGAAGAGGCCGCCCCATCCGGAGAAGATGGGGGGCCTGAGAAGGCGGACCAGGGGGTCAGGACAGGCCCCCAACGCAAGGCCGTCATACCCTCATTGTCCGATGACGACGAGGACGATTCCTCCCTCGGAGGCGGGGGGAAACAAGAGAAACTCTGCCTCCCCGTACTGAGGGGGAGAAGAAGAGGAAAGCCGCCTCGGAGGGGGAGGCTGGGACGTCCAAGAAGGGAAAGGTGTCCCTTCCGGACTACTCCGCCACGGCCGCCCATAGCGAGGAGGGGTGGCTGCCCAGGGGGAAGCCCCTAGCGCGATCGTAAGTATCCGCACTCAATCATGACTTTACTTCATAGTCTTTTTATAACACCGAACATATATGCAGTCCGGCCAGGGCTCATCCCAAGGTATCGTCTTCGGATGGGTCCCTGAGCGATTCAGCGATGAACTCGCTCCCGACAGCCACTACTCCTCAACCCGCAGACGACACGGAGGTGTTGTCCCGAAGGCTCCCAGAGCGGGGCGGAGGTGACTCTGGAGACGCCCCAAGGCGGAATTCTAGATGTCGGGCACGCGGGGTTCAAGATCCCCGCGGATCGTGTCGATGAGAGCCCACGATGGGCGGGCTCTCAGCCGAACACTGTTCCGGAACCTCCAATGGTTCCGGACTCAGGCGGTCAGCCCCTCGTTAGGGAGGGCGAGCCGTCTGTGTCGAGGACTTCTGTTGCGCCGGAGGCGCCGGATTGTCTGCTGGAAGTGCTTCGCGGCGCTTCCATGGATGAAGAGCACCGTACTCTTATGAGTGCGGTGATTGAAAGGTTTAAATACGCCAAGAGTGGACTAACCAAGCTTGCACCAGCCTCCTGACAGGCTTTGAGGTAAGTAATAAAAATCTGTGAAATTACCATCCGATAGGTAGTAGCCCCTGATACTATGTTTGGTGTTCGGAAAGAAAAACCAAACGGAGGGTCAATTATAATCCGCAGGAGTCTAACAATAAGTGTGAATGTGAATAAGCAGGCTGTGCTGCTTGCTGCTGCTGTCCGCACAGCCGAGATCGCTGGACTAAAACGGGATCTTGAGCAGGCGCAGGGAGAGCTCGACCTCACGAAGAGGCAGCTCGAAGAGAACAAAGGTGAGTAATTTCCCGTTCTCACATAGTGAAGGATATATAAAATTGGTTATTCTAACGACTAGGCGTCGTGACTGTGTAACAGAGGCCGCCTCCGAAGTGACGTCTCTGAAGAAAGAGTTGTCCGAGGCCGAAGACAAGGCGGCCTTGGAACGAAAAGAGCGCGAAAAGCAAGATGCTAGAGTGGGCGAGGTACAGCAAGAGCTCCAGGAACTCGGCAAGAAGTTCGAGTCCGTGGAGCATGAGCTTAAGGTGAAAGAGGCCGAGCTTGCGAAGGCCCTTGCTAGTATAAAAGACGCCAAGGCTGAAGCCGGGAAGGCACAGCAGGAAATCCAGGAGGCCAAGAAGATAGCGGCGGGTAAGAAATTCTTTATGCAAAGCAAGCATGTGGAGGAGGCGTTTCTTTTACTTACCCGAATTCGGAGCTCTCCAGGGGCATTCACAGATCTGCCACACAGCATATCAGATGCCGCGGAGTTCTACCGTGCCGAGGAGGGGAGCTCAACGGAGAAGTTGTTACGGTCCCGGTATCTTTGGCCGAACACCCAACGCCTCTGAGTGACCAAGTGAAGCAGTTGGTCAAACTCCACAGGGCGGCGAAGTGGCTATGAAAGATTTCATAGTCCGGATGTGGCCTGGTGAGCCCCTGCCCACTAGCTACTTCGGCCTGATCAAGCGGATGGTGGATGCCTGTCTGTGGCTTGAAGTTATCAAGCGATCCGTTTATATTGAGGGTGCCCGCCGGGCCTTTGCCCGCGTGAAGGTGCATTGGGGCAAGCTCGATGCGGAAAAGCTGGTGAAGGACGGGCCGCCGGAGGGCAAGGCGCATCGCTATCCCGAGAAGTATTACGATGGCGTTATGAAGGGCGCTCGTCTAGTGGCCGATGAATGTACCAATGACACAATTTTAGAATGAATTCACTTCTGTCATGTTTGTAATTTTAAGGACGAAGCTACTTGCGCTATGTAGCGCTGTTTGATTTAAAATATTACCTTCTGTGCGGCTGTTTATAAAATTCTGAAAGTAGGCCAGTCGGTGGCTTCCGCCCCCACGTAACTAGTACTGGGGTGTTCCTGGAAAAACCCGGATACTCTTTACCCAAATTTTTGGTCCCTCAACGAGGTATCCGGTGCAGCGAATAAGGCAATCAGACTATTCGGCTTTATAACTTTCACTTAGCCATAGAAGTCTACAATTTTAAATTTCGGCGAAGCCCCTAGAATTTGGGAGGCCGAATTGGGGCGCTATATACGCCTAGATCGGACGAAGCCGATTCCTCGCCTAAAGCGGAAAAATCTTTAAGGATTTTAAGACCTCTCGAACAGCGACCAGCTCTCGCCACATCATGCTGGTCATTTTTTGGTTTTCTCTACTGAGGTGCTCGTCCGGAAGAACCGGGACACAATCGCAGTAGGTCTCCCTGCGCTACCTTAGCCGATATGACGGAACGTAAGGTACCAAAACAAGGGAGTCGGGCTATCCCAACATAGACCCAAGACATGATTCGGAGCTGATGCATATAGTGCTATAAGTTCGGGGTGCCGCACTGTTGAAAGTGTTCGGACTTTACTTGCCGTATTACGGGGCGCCATAAGAAGCCCTGGCAAAATAAAAGTACCAAAGTGTACGGATGTAATAGTAAATAAACATTTATAGAAAAAATGTGCAAATATGAATAATAAGCTGACGTTGTATATGATATCCCCTTGGTGCATAATACGTTTAAGCGTATGTTTACAATGAATGCATTAAGCAGAGATAAATAGGACTATTTGACATATCCTATCCAAGGGCAAGCCGCGTACAGGTATATAAGACAGGTATAACGATCGTGAATAGATTCCACCTGGGTATTTCCTTTTGTGCGCAGGGCCTATTGCCTCCTTGGTTTTCTTCCCTGTGTAAGTCTGACAATCCGGCTCTTCGAAAGAGGTTGCCCTAAGGCAGTGTCCTGAAAGGTAAAAAGGGAGAGTTATGAAAGTATGTTGCGGTATTACCACACTGTTGACCGAGTCACTGATGCGCCTCCGCCTGTGCCCATGGTATTTTGAGTGCGTAGTTGTGTACGCATGGCACGAATGATGCTTTGATTGGGCTGGAGCGGAGGCCGGACTGCTAGTCGCACTCTTGGCGTGCATGGTGATCCTGTTGTGGGGTGCTCCGGACTCGCTCGACGATGCTCGAGGTTGTCGTCGCCGGATTGGTGGTTTGTTGGAGGAGGCCGCATTGTACTTCCGCCGCGAGGGCTGCAGTATGCTCTTCCATACGGAGAGAGCGGTCCATGTTTCCGTTGACTGTTATGACCCCACGTGGGCTTGGCATCTTGAGCTTGACGTATGCATAGTGTGGTACCGCATTGAATCTAGCGAATGTGGTTCGTCCGAGCAGCGCGTGGTAACCACTACGGAAAGGGACAATATCAAAGATTAACTCTTCGCTTCGGAAGTTACCCGGGGATCCTAAGACCACTTCCAATGTTATAGAGCCTGCACAACGGGCCTCTACTCCAGGAATTACACCTTTAAAGGTGGTTTTGGTAGGCTTGATCCTTGAAGGGTCGATGCCCATTTTGCGCACTGTGTCCTGATAAAGCAGGTTCAGGTTGCTACCGCCGTCGATAAGGACTCGCGTGAGATGGAATCCGTTGATGATTGGGTCGAGGACCAATGCGGCTGAGCCACCGTGACGGATGCTAGTAGGGTGATCCCTATGATCGAAGGTGATCAGACAAGCTGACCATGGGTTGAATTTGGGTGCGACTGGCTCCATCGCATAGATGTCCCATAGTGCGTGCTTCCGTTCCCGCTTGGGAATGTGGGTGGCGTAGATCATGTTGACCGTTTTCACCTGGGGGGAAATTTCTTCTGCCCCCCCCCCCCCGCGCGCGTATTCGGACGCCAGGGCTCTTTGTCGTCGTCACTGTGCAGCCCCTTGTCCTTGTTTTTGGCCTTTATTTTACTTGCCTGCTTGAACACCCAGCAGTCTCTATTAGTGTGGTTGGATAGCTTGTCTGGGGTGCCATGAATTTGGCACGTGCGTTCCAGTATGCGGTCCAGACTGGACGGTCCCTGATTGTTGCATTTGAACGGCTTCTTTCGCTGACCGGACTTGGATCCGCTGAATCCAGCGTTGACTGTCGTGACCTCGGTGTTGTCGCCGTTGTTCCGTCGCTTGTGTCTGCTGCGCCGTGGCTTGCCGTTATTCTCACGAACGTCCGAAGTGCCAGAATTTGGCGTAGTGCTGCTGCGAGCCAACCGGTTGTCCTCGCCCGCGCAAAAGCGGGTCATTAGTGTCGTGAGAGCTGCCATGGACTTAGGTTTCTCCTGACGGAGTTGTCGGGCGAGCCACTCATCGCGAATATTATGCTTAAAAGCCGCCAGTGCTTCGGCGTCCGGACAGTCGACTATTTGGTTCTTTTTGGTTAGGAACCGAGTCCAGAATTTTCTGGCTGACTCTCCGGGCTGTTGAGTAATGTGGCTCAAATCATCAGCGTCCGGTGGTCGCACGTATGTGCCCTGGAAGTTGTCAAGGAATGCGTCTTCCAGGTTTTCCCAACTGCCAATGGAATTTGCAGGCAGGCTGTTTACCCAGTGTCGGGCGGGTTCTTTGAGCTTAAGTGGAAGATACTTGATGGCGTGTAGATCGTCCCGCGGGCATGTGAATATGGAGAAGGAAATCTTCAATCCATACTGCGGGGTCTGTTGTGCCATCGTATGATTCGATGTTTACAGGTTTGAACCCTTCTGGGAATTCATGATCCATTGCCTCATCGATGAAGCAGAGGGGGTGTGCGGCGCCTCTGTGCGGGGCTATGTCACGACGCAGACCGACTAAGTCTGGTTGATTGTGTTCGGCCCAGCCGGATTTACTGTTAGTGTATCCGGTATGACGGCAATCGTCACGTGCTGCAGCGAGCCCCCGTGATCCGTAGATCGATCTTGGTGGTCCTGCGGTGTTTTCCAATCTGTCGCGTAGGTCCTGAGTATTGCCCCGGGACGTAGTAAACTAACGCGGGGGTGCGGGCTGGTATTCGGGCTAATACCCCGTTTTATCCCGGCCACGGGGTGGCCGGTCAGCCGTTTGGTGCTCGAGCCCGTATTCCTCGGCTGCCAGGACTTCAGTCCATCTATCTGTGAGCAGGTCTTGATCAGCCTGGAGTTGCTGCTGCTTCTTTTTCAGGCTCCTCGCAGTGGCCATAAGCCGACGTTTGAAGCGCTCCTGCTCCACGGGATCCTCAGGCACGCTGAACTCGTCGTCGCCGAGGCTAATCTCGTCTTCGGAGGGGGCATATAGTTTTCCTCCTCCGGATATCCGTCGGTCGCCTGTTCATCTGGGCTGACCTGCTCATCTTCCTGTTCGGCCTGCTCGAAGGCGGGCTGGTCAGGGTTGTATTCCTCTTCGGCACCCTCTGGATTGCTTTCATCTCCGGGGCCGGTATTGCTGTGGCGGGGCTTGGAGCGGCGGCAAAGACGCCCATGCTTTGCTTTTCTCCCTGAGGGGTTATCCTCCGTTGCCTCGTCGCCATTGGTATCCTTCGGAGTGTCCACCATATATATATATCGTATGAGGAGGTGGATGTCCACCGCCCTGTGAGCGGTGGTTCCTGTACTTCTCCTGCATCGTCGTCCATACCGCCGATGTCTTTGGAGTCGAAGTCAAGCACGTCGGTTAGATCATCGACCGTGGCAATGAAGTGGGTGGTGGGTGGGCAGCGAATTCCTTCGTCGCCTGCTTCTCACTCAAGCCGGACATAGTTTGGCCCAAAGCCTCCTGACAAAGAGAGAGACTTTAATGAGTTCAGCATGTCGCCAAAGGGCGAGTGCTGGAAGATGTCCGCAGCGGTAAACTCCATCGCCGGATCCCAACCTGGCTCGGCTGGCTCGAGAGTGTGCGGACTGGAACCAACAACCGGATACGAGTCCGGGGGTCCGGAGTCACTGGCCTCCACAGAGGTGAGGCCTGTGTTTGGCTCCACCGCCGATGAGTGTCTGGCCTGTGGGGCGGGGTCCATCCCTCCGTCCTTAGGCAACGCAGCCTGCTCCGGATTTAGGTCCGAGGCTACTGCAGGGGTGATATCCCGAACATTGTCCGGCAGCAGGTCTAAGCCGTGCTCATCGTGACTGTCCGGTGCTCCTGGCACGGGCCCAAATCCGTCGAAGATCAAGTCTCCGTGAATATCCGCCGTGTAGTTCAAGTTTCCGAACCTGACCTGGTGGCCAGGGGCGTAGCTGTCGATCTGCTTCCGGATGGCTGCGAATTAAGATCAGAAACGCCGAACACGAAGATCTGTCCGGGGAGAAAAGTCTCCCCCTGGACCGTGTTGTTGACGATTCTAGGCGCCATCAAGCCTTGCAGCGATGACACAGAGGAACTCTCAATGAAAGCACCAATGTCGGTGTCGAAACCAGCGGATCTCGGGTAGGGGGTCCCGATCTGTGCGTCTTAGGCTGATGGTAACAGGAAGCAAGGGACACAATGCTTACCCAGGTTCGGGCCCTCTCGATGGAGGTAAAACCCTACTTCCTGCTTGATTAATATTGAAGATATGAGTAATACAAGAGTAGATCTACCACGAGAGCGTAGAGGCTAAACCCTAGAACCTAGCCTATGATGATTATGATTGTAATTGCGATCGGCCTTAGAAGGACCAATTTCTCCGGTTTATATAGACACCGGAGAAGGCTAGGGTTTACATGGAGTCGGTTACAAGGAAGGAAACATAATATCCGGATCGCCAAGCTTGCCTTCCACGCAAAGGAGAGTCCCATCCGGACACAGAACGGAGTCTTGAGTCTTGTATCTTCATGCTTCAATAGTCCGGACGTTGTATATAGTCCGGCTGTCCGGATACCCCCTAATCCAGGACTCCCTTAGGCGTCATGCATGGTATGTGTCTGCAACCAGCCGGCGAAACTCCTCATTTGTTCACGTGTAATCCAGTCATCAGACCGCTCCGGGTGTTTGGAGCGTAGAAAATTCTTGTGTTCGTCCATATACGGAGCCACCAAGGCGGAACTCTATAGAACTGTGTAGTTTGCTTCAGTGAGAGAATGTCCATACATATTCTTTGATTCCCTCCTAGCATGCCTTTTCCATTCAGTCCGCCCTTATGCCGCGATTCAGGAACACCAATCGGCTTAAGGTCGGGAATAAAGTCAATACAAAACTCAATGACCTCCTCATTTTCATAGCCCTTGGAGATGCTTCCTTCTGGCCTAGCACGGTTATGAACATATTTCTTTAAGACTCCCATGAACCTCTCAAAGGGGAACATGTTGTGTAGAAATACAGGACCCAAAACATTAATCCCTTCGCATAGGTGAACTAGGACGTGTGTCATGATGTTGAAGAAGGATGGTGGGAACACCAACTCGAAACTGACAAGATATTGCACCAAATCATTCTCTAACCTTGGTATGATTTCTGGATCGATTACCTTCTGAGAGATTGCCTTGAGGAATGCACATAGCTTCACAATGGCTAATCGAACGTTTTCTGGTAGAAGCCCCCTCAATGCAACCGGAAGCAGTTGCGTCATAATCACGTGGCAGTCATGAGATTTTAGGTTCTGGAACTTTTTCTCTACCATATTTATTATTCCCTTTATATTCGACGAGAAGCCAGACGGTACCTTAATACTGAGCAGGCATTCAAAGAAGATTTCCTTCTCCTCTTTGGTAAGAGCATAGCTGGCATGACCCTGATGTAGGTCGTCTTTTCCGTGCATATGTTGCTGGTCCTCCAGTGTCTCAGGTGTATCTTTTGTCTTCCCATACACGCCCAAGAAGCCAAGCAGGGTCATGCAAATATTCTTCATCACGTGCATCACGTCGATTGCGGAGCGGACCTCTAGGTCTTTCCAATAGGGCAGGTCCCAAAATATAGATTTATTCTTCCACATGGGTGCGCGTCCGTCAGCGTCATTCGGAACAGGTTGTCCGCAAGGACCCTTTCCAAAGACTACCTTCAAATCCTTGACCATACCATGTACATCAGCACCAGTACGGTGGAGATGCTTCATCCGGTGATCCGCCTCACCTTTGAAATGCTTGCCTTTCTTTCTTACGGGATGCCTGCTCGGAAGAAATCGACGATGTCCCAGGTACACATTCTTCCTACTATTATCCAAATATATATTGTCGGTATCATCCAAACAGTGCGTGCATGCGCGGTATCCCTTGTTTGTCTGTCTTGAAAGGTTACTGAGAGCAGGCCAATCATTGATGGTCACGAACAGCAATGCCTTTAGGTCAAATTCTTCCTGTGCATGCTCATCCCACGCACGTACACCTGTTCCATTCCACAGCTGTAAGGGTTCTTCAACTAATGGCCTTAGGTACACATCAATGTCGTTGCCGGGTTGCTTAGGGCCTTGGATGAGCACTGGCATCATAATGAACTTCCGCTTCATGCACAACCAAGGAGAAAGTTTATACAAACATAGAGTCACAGGCCAGGTGCTATGGTTGCTGCTCTGCTCCCCAAAAGTATTAATGCCATCTGCGCTTAGACCAAACCATACGTTCCTTGCGTCACCTGCAAACTCCTTCCTGTACTTTCTCTTGATAATTCTCCAATGCGACCCGTCAGCGGGTACTCTCAACTTTCTGTCTTTCTTACGGTCTTCTCTGTGCCATCCATCGCCTTGGCATGCTCTTTGTTTTGGAACAAACGTTTCAACCATGGTATTATAGGAGCATACCACACCACCTTGGCAGGAATCTTCTTCCTGGGGCGCTCGCCCTCGACATCACCAGGGTCGTCGCGGCTGATCTTATAGCGCAATGCACCGCATACCAGGCAAGCATTCAAATCCTCGTACTCACCGTGGTAGAGGATGCAGTCATTAGGGCATGCATGTATCTTCTGCACCTCTAACCCTAGAGGGCAGACAGCCTTGTTTGCTTCGTACGTACTCTCGGGCAATTCGTTGTCCTTTGGAAGCATATTCTTTATCATTACTAGCAACTTTCCAAATCCCTTGTCAGATACACCATTCTCTGCATTACATTGCAGCAATTCCAGTGTGGTGCCCAACTTTTTCTTGTCAGCTTCGCAATTCGGGTACAACAATTTCTTGTGATCCTCTAACATGCGTTGCAACTTCTTCTTCTCTAAATCACTTGCACAGTTTATCCTTGCATCGGCAATGGCCCGACCTAGATCATCAGCGGGCTCATCTGATGCCTCTTCTTCAGCTTCTTCCCACATTGCCGGTTCAGCTTCTTCCCCCATTGTTGTATCATCGTATTCAGGGAACCCATGGCCAGGATAGATGACATCGTCCTCTTCTTCTTCATTGTCTTCCATCATAACCCCTCTTTCTCCGTGCTTGGTCCAAACATTATAGTGGGGCATGAAACCGGACTCAAACAGGTGGACGTGAATGGTTCTTGACTTAGAGTAATTGTGATCTGTCGGTGTACTAGAGTAGGGGTACCCTAGTATCCCGTACTCGTGCACAGACGGTTGCAGCGTCCCCGTGGCAAGCCTTGCCGGGCGTCCGCCAAGACCCTCCGCAGCCTTTCAGAAAACAAGACCCCGGCAAGAGGAGCTTGCCGGGAAGGCCACTAGGCTCGAAGAAGGCCCCGGCAAGAGGAGCTTGCCGGTGAGCCATTCAAGAACAAAGTATTTTGATTGAGAAGACAATGCCCCGACAAGAGGAGCTTGTCGGGAAGGCCGCTCCAGGCACGCAGAAGACAAGGCCCTGGCAATAGGAGCTTGCCGGGAAGGCTCGGAGCGCGACAAGGCTCCGGGCGCGACAAGGATTCGGCCGCGGCAAGGCGCTTGCCGCGGCATGCAAACTCTCTCCGGCTCCGCTCCAGCTCACCCAGCGATGTGTCGCCATGGGACCGGTCCATGGGCGGCGTGTCGGCGGTTTGTGCAGCCAATGGAGAAGCGATGATAGGCAGCGACAGGCTCGCCATCGTGGCGGCGGAGGCACTGACGCCTCTGTTACCTTTGTTTGGGCGACAATGACGGGCATTTATTGCTTTTGTCCCTTGCCGTCGAGTTAGGTATTTTGCACCTGCATAATCGCTCAAGTAGGTGTACCAACTCCTGTTTTACATTTGTACCCCGTCTATGTTGCCACCTATCGCAGACCCTTGAGCATATAAAAGGAGGCCCGAGTGCAACGTGAAGGAGGTTCGCGTTTTTGCAAGGTTGCGGTTCCTTCGGTTCCGCAGAGGTTCCTCACTCACGCTAGGTTTTGTAGCCCGCATTGCTCCCTAGCAAGAACACAATAGATCAAAACAAGCAGCAGTAGGAGTTTTATCTCTCCGGAGAGCTCCGAAGCTGGGTAAACCGCTCGTGTGCATCGCCTCGATCCGCTCTTCGTGTGACCTCCGCCCCCCTCCGAACCACAAGGGGCCTGCTCCGCCGGCCCCATAGGTGTCCGTGGGTACGATCAGCCTTCCCCGACATCTCTGGCGCGCCAGGTAGGGGGCGTCGAGGCCGTGTGAATCTGATCCGGCATTCACACAAGCAGCGTCATCAACATCTTCCTCAACATGCCACCAAAGAAGAAGGCTTCGGCGGCAGCAGAGCCGTCCGCGTCGTACCCACCCTCACTGCAGCAAACGGGAGGTGGGGCGGACGCTGGCGGAGGAACGGGCGCCGACGAAGGGGCTCGCGACGTTGCCAAGTCCAAGGACAAGGCACCGCAAACCTCGGCGTTCGCGCATCCCCCGCGCCCATCTCAGGAGACGCGGGACCAACAACGTCATGGCGTCCACAACACCATGCGTTCGTTGGATCGAGACCCGCAAGACCAGCGAGCGCGCCAACATGCTGGCACGAGTGAGATACGGTCGCCCGGACGGGTTGCTGCTCCTTCTAACGTAGTTAGAAGTCCGAGCGTGTCCCGCTCCTTGCACCGTTCTCCAATGCCACCCACTACTCCAGCAGAAGCTCTGGCGAGAGCTCAGTTGCTCCTCGACTACCCTCCAACGGCCGACAAGGTCGACGAGTGGAGGCCACTATCGAGCCTCATCGGCTTTGCCAGCGGCGGCGCTCGCGGCAACCAACCCCATCCTTGCCGCGGCGTGACGACAAGGCACGAGCCGGTGGCGGCGAGACTGTCGGAGGTGCAACCACCGTGCACTCTCCGCCAAGAAGGCCAAGATCGCCGACCGCGGATCCACCTCGACAGCGACTCCACCGCGTCGTCGGATCCGCCGGACTCGCCGAGATCAGCGCCAAGTTCTTCACGGCGACAACAAGAGGACGCTCGAACTCGCATCGGCGCCCGAAGAGAAGCGCGACGTCGGTCCGACAAAGCGTTGGGCCTTCTGTCGACATGCACGCGCCGGAGGGGCCAGGCGACTTTTCGTACGCGGTAGGTTGCCCTGCGTTCACTCGTGAGCTGCGGCAAGTCCAGTGGCCCAGCCAGAAAAACTTCAAACCAGACGTGCCGGAGAAGTATGATGGCAGGACACATCCGTTGGAGTTCCTTAGCATCTACACCATCGCGGTGCAGGCTGCGGGGGGACGGGACGACAAGATCCTCGCCAACTACTTCCCGCTCGTGCTCAAGCCCAACGTCAGATCTTGGCTCATGCACTTGCCGGACAGCTCCATATCCTCCTGGGCAGATCAGTTCCATCAGTTTGTTGGTTCCTTCACAGGTGGCCACAAACCTCATGGCCAAGAGAGTGACCTTCACTTGCTCGCCCAGAAGGAAGGAGAGTCCCTGCGCAAGTTCATTCAGAGATTCAGTCGTGTGCACTACAACATCCCAGACGTCCACCCTGCCGCGGTGATCAGCGCATTTCATCAGAATGTGCGGAACCGCAGGATGAGGGAGGAGATGGCGATGTGCAAAGTCAAGGACGTCAGTGAGCTGTACGCCTTGGCCGACAAGTGTCTTGTGAGGAAGGAGGAGACTCCAGAGAGAATGCGAAGCAGGATCTCGACAAGGAGGACACCGCCCGGCAAAGAAGGGTCGTGGCGAGGCAACGGGAAGAAGAAAGCCAGAGAAGTGCTAGCTGTCGAGCAGTCCGGCGACGGAGGCGGCGACAAGAACGCCAAGGCTGGTGGCTCCGGCAAGGAGGTTGCCGCTGACGCCAACCACCAGTCGGTGGCGGCCGCCGACAAGCAGGACGGCTCCGGCAAGCAGTATTGCAAGATCCACCGCACCAGGGGCCACGACCTCCAGAGCTGTAAGAAGGTCGAGCAGCTTGTCGAGCAGCAAAGGGCTGAGTACGAGCGGCGCGACAAGGAGAAGGCCCAGGAAGGTGCTGGGGGAACAAGCAAGAAACGTCCGGCGGGGAGGGGCGCGCGACAAGGCCAAGCAGCGACAAGGAGATCGACCTCCCCGCGGCCGCGACAAGGATGAAGATGATGACGACGACGATGACATGGAAGATGACGACGCCGATGAGCAGGAGTTTTAGAAAGCCACAGAGGTTCTCTGCGTTGACGGAGGTGCCTCCCTGCATACCTCCCACCGCCAACTCAAGCAATGGATGTGGGAGATCAATGCAGCGGAACCATCCGTAGAGTCACGCAAGCCTCTAAAGTGGTCCAGCACACCTATCATTTTTTATATTGAGGACCACCCTGATCGCATAACTGCGGTCGGGTGCTTGCCGATGTTGGTCTCACCAACCATCCGCAACCTCAAGGTCACAAAAATGTTAGTTGACGGCGGGGCGGCTTGAATCTGATCTCCTCCGCGGTGCTCCGAAGCTTCAAATCCTCGACAGCGAGCTCGAAGAGACCGGTACCTTCAAGGAATCAATCCGGGAAGGAGCAAGCGAAGGGAAGATTACGTTCTTTGGTAACATTTGGCGTGAGCTGAACTTCAGGATCGAGAGGGTCACGTTTGACGTCGCCGATTTCCCATTGCCTTACAATGGGATACTTGGCAGTCCAGCACTCGCCTAGTTCATGGCAGCCTCTCACTACGCCTACAACCTACTCAAGATGCCGAGCCCGATAAGCGTCATCTCTGTCCATGGCGACAAGAAGGATGCCCTTATCTGTGCCGACAAGATCTTCCGGATGCAGCGGCCGCAACAGATTGCCAAACACTTGCATTTGGAGCTCCGGGGAAGAAGACCAAGTCCAAGTCCGGCAAGGGCTCTGATGCTCACTCCGGCAAGCGCACCTCTTCGGAGTGTTGCGCTACCGTCGAGGACGCACCATCGAGCTCCACCGGCAATGCAAGAAGATGGTGGCTCCGCCGAAGACCAAGAAGGTGCCCGCCAAGGAGGACGGCACTGGTGGTACCTTCACCATCAGTACCTCTCTCAACGACAAATAGGAAGGCGCGCTCGTTGCTTTCCTGCGGGCGAATGTCGACGTGTTTGCATGGCAACCGTCTGATATCCCCCGGTGTTCCCAGGAAAGTGATTGAGCACCGCCTGGCCGTTTGTCCTCATGTGCGGCCCGTCAAGCAAAAAGTCAGGAAGCAAGCAGTGGAGCGCCAAGAATTCATAGCCGAGGAGATCAAGAAAGCTGGAAGCGGCGGGCCTTGTTAGAGGAGTGCTCCATCCTCGTGGTTGGCCAATCCAGTAGTCGATGCGCAAAGCAAATGGGAAATGGAGGCTTTGTATTGACTTCACGGATGTTAATAAAGCTTGTCCCAAAGATCCATTTCCCTTGCCGTGCATTGACCAGATTGTCGACTCCACGGCTGGATGTGATTTGCTTTCGTTTCTTGATGCCTACTCAGGATACCATCAGATCTTCATGGCTGAAGAAGATGAGGAGAAGACCACATTCATCACACCATGTGGCACATTCTGTTTCATGCGGATGCCTTTCGGTTTGAAGAATGCTGGTTCAACATTTGCAAGGGTGGTCCATGACGCTTTTGAGCCGCAAATGCACAGAAATGTAGAAGCCTACATGGATGACATAGTGGTCAAAAGCAAGGACAAAGCAACTCTGGTTCAAGATTTGGACGAGACCTTTGCAACTCTCCGCAAGATCAACCTCAAGCTCAACCCCGAGAAGTGCGTGTTTGGAGTCCCTTCCAGCAAGCTTCTCGGGTTCTTCGTGTCTCAGCGAGGGATCGAAGCTAATCCCGACAAGATCAAGGCCATCGAGCAGATTGAAGCACCAAGGCGTGTCAAGGATGTACGAAGGCTTGCCGGTTGCGTGGCTGCTCTCAGAAGGTTTATTTCTAGGTCTGCTGAGCGCGCCCTGCCATTTTTCAAAATTTTGAAAAAGGCAGGTTCAGTGAAATGGACTCCCGAAGCGGAGGCTGCGTTGTAGGACTTGAAAAGATACCTGTCCTCCACTCCAACACTTGTCGCACCTAAGCCACAAGAGAAGTTGCTACTGTACATAGCGGCAACCAATCAAGTGGTTAGTGCTATGTTAGTAGCGGAGAGGGAGGCGGATGTGAGCCCGGCAACCACGGCAAGCACATCCAGCGACAAGCGGGGGCTTCGCCCGACAAGCTCTGGTCCCGACAAGGGCCGAATCCAGCGGCGACACAAGAACAGATACTGAAAAGGATGGTGCAGCACCCAGTCTACTTTGTCAGTACCCTCCTGCGAGGGGCTAGGTCAAGGTACTCACGGTGTGCGTAAACTGCTTTTTGGCCTCCTCATGGCCTCGAGAAAGCTGCGCCATTACTTCCAAGCACATGAGATCCACAGTTGTCACCGCTTTCCCCTGAAGAGGATCTGCAGAATCCGAAGCGGCAGGCAGGATTGTCGAGTGGGCCTTTGGAGCTGTCAAGCTTTGGTCTCAAGTTTGAAAGCACATCAACTATCCAAAGCGAGCCTTGGCAGAATTCATAGCAGAATGGGCGCCAACACCGGATGAAGAGATTCCGAGACGAGCATCCCGTCAAAGAAGCAAGCAAAGAGTGGCTGATGTACTTTGATGGTGCCTTCTCGCTGCAAAGGCGCCCGGTGCGGCATGCTGCTTATCGCACCCACCGGAGAGCACCTCAAATCGTCGTCCGGATGCACTTTCCCAAGGAGCAAGCGACAAACAATACTGCAGAGTATGAGGGTTTGCTTGCGGTCTCGTGGATCGCGATGGACTTTGGGATCAAGAAGCTTCTTGTCGGGTGACTTCGCAACTTGTCGTCCGGCAAGTCAACAAAGATTACAGTCCGTTGATGGAAGCCTACGTTGATGAAGTGAGGAAGCTAGAAGAGCACTTTGACGGCATGCAAATGGAACATGTTCCAAGAGCTCGAGAATGATATTGCTGACGGCCTGTCAAAGTGCGCCGCACTCAAGCTACCTGTGGAACCAGGGATCTTTGTGCTCAAGCTGACTCAACCAACCATAACACCATCAACCGGACAAAGCAAGAAGAGGAAGTTGGCCTCTGGTGACTACTTTCCGACAGAGCTTCCCGAAGCCGTCGTTGTAAAGGTCCCCAAGATCAACACCAACAGTCTTTGAGGAGCATGCTGCTCCGGCAGACCCGAGGTTTGTTTACGTTGAAGCGAGCGCTCCCGACAAGTCTTGCTCCGGCAAGCTTGTCGGGGAGCATCTAGCTCCGGCAGGGCCGCAAGCTCTTGCCGTGGAAGCTGATGTTCCCGCAGCAGCAGATATGCCTTTAGTCCTCGTTGTCGAGCCGCAAGCTCCAGCATGGGCGCAGTAGATTGTCCATTTCCTCCAGACAGGAGAACTTCCTGAAGAGCAAGAAGAAGCGGAAAGAGTAGCCCGGCAGTCAAGTATGTACCAGTTTGTCGACAGCATACTGTACAGAAGAAGACTCAACGGTGTGAAATTGAAGTGTATTCCCAGGGAAGATGGACAGAAGTTGTTGGCAGAGATACATGGAGGCATATGTGGTCACCACATTGGCGTAAGGGCACTTGCCGGCAAAGCTTTCCGGCAAGGTTTCTTGCCGACAGCCCTCCGGATGCAACTGCACAAGCAACCAAGTGTGAAGCGTGCGGTTCCATTCCAAACAGATACACCAGCCAGCTCAAGCTCTCCGGGCGATCCCTTTATCCTGGACATTTTTGATGCAGGGGCTCGACATCCTCGGCCCCTTCCCCGAAGCTGTCGGGGGCTTTGAGTACTTATGCGTCGCCATCGACAAGTTCACAAAGTGGCGGAATTGGAAGCGATGAGGAAGGTGACAGCACGGTCGGCGGTCAAGTTCTTCATGTCGATTGTTTGCCGTTTGAATCCCTAACGGGATCATCACCGACAACGGCACACAGTTCACGAGTCGCACCTTCATGCAAGACGTCCAAGACCTTGGCGCCAAGGTGCGCTTTATACATTGCTCACCCGAGAAGCAATGGTCAAGCGAGAGAGGGCAAATGCTTTGAAGTGTTGTGCGGGCTCAAGACCAGGACTTTCGACGAGCTGCACAAGTCGCGGAAGAAACTGGATCGAGGAGCTGTCGGTGGTTCTTTGGTCGATCGGGCGACGCCAAATCGAGCCAGCGGCGGGCACCCTTTGCTCTAGTCTATGGAGCAGAGGCAGTTCTCCCATGGAACTCGTATACGGATCGCCTCGAGTGCTCGCTTATGATGAGCTTGAGCAAGAGCAGCTGCGACAAGATGACGCGCTGCTCCTTGAGGAGGATCGTCTTCGAGCCATTGTCGAGCTGCTCGCTACCAACAAGCTCTGCGTCGCTACCATGGCCGCAGGGTTAATGCCGAAGTCTCGAGGAAGGCGACCTTGTTCTTGGCGCTCAGTCCGCCAAGAATTCAAACAAGTTGACGCCTTGAAGTGGGAAGGCCCTTATCGGGTGAAGCGAGTCACTAGGGCTGGCGCTGTCCGCCTTGAGACCGAAGATGGCATTCCGGTGAGCAACTCTGGAACATTGAGCATCTTCGTAAGTTTTACCCATAAAAGCGCGGTTGTCGGAACCCGTTCGGCAACCACCTTTATACAAGTCTTGCCGCGGTTGCATGTAATCCTTTGTACAAAGCCGGGCGCAGACCCGATGCACCAGTAAAAGCCCATGTGTTGCGCATGACTTGTCAAGTTCATGCTTTCATCAATTTATTGCATGTTTTGGCTAACACTTTGTGCAGCAACCACACCGTAAGCGAGAATCGAGCCCTTTGGGCTCCATAACGTTATTTCATCTTCTTTTCTTTTCTCAAAGAAAGGAGGCTCCCTCGCGCACAAGTTAACCAGGGGGGAAGGAGGAGATAATACCATGGACCAGGCACCGCTCGAGGAAGTTTCATCTCATCGGGAAGCAAGAGACAGAAAAGCTAAGTTGCCAATGTTTGAGCAATCAGTTTTTAAATTTTTAAGTTATCTTCCTCGAACGGTAGTACTTTGTATGGAGAACCTGTGCGCAGAGGAGCCAACTCGCCGGCTAGTCGCGCCCTTACTTTGTTTCGAGTCCGCTCAACAACTTAAGTGAGCTGCGGCTAGTCACGACAAGGTTGCTTGTCGGAGGCGGCACTGCCAGCAGGCTGCTGATGTTCCGCACTCAGCAAAAGTGCCTGCACCGACAAGTCCCCTAAATGCGTAAGGCAGAAACGTACAAAGGAAGAAATCGAGTAGAGGAAATAACATTGCGTTGATCGCATAAGATAAATTTATCTTCCTTCAACGACCGCGCTTTGTATGAAAAACCTGTGCGCGGAGGAACCAAATCGTGACTGGTCGCGCCCTTACTTTGTTTCGAGTCTGCTCAACAACTTAAGTGAGCTGCGGCTAGTCCGCGACAAGGTTACTTGTCGGTAGCGACCCGCCGATGAGCTGCTTGAGGTTCCGCTTTTCGGCGCCATGACAAGGGTGCCTGCACCGACAAGTTTCCCTGAAAAGCGTAGGGCAATAACATACAAAGCCAAGAGTCGAGTAGAGGAGATAACGTTGCATTGATCGATTCACCTAAGATAGAGTATATTACAGAATAACTTGTCGCTGATCTAACAAAGTTTTCTAAACATGATCAGCAGCGACAAGGGAAAGGTAAGGTTGGCGGCCTAGTCCACGCGGTCGCCCTCAATCCTCTTGATCTTGTTCACCTTGTCCACAATGGGTGCGACAAGGGCTTTGAGCTCCTCCACATTGGCTTCGGCCGGCAAGGATCTGAGGACGCCGTTAAGGTTGAGGCCCGGGTTGCGGAAGGCCACCTTCATCAACACCTTCTCGAGGGCCCCTACACAGACCTGGCGAGATTCCTCGGCCAGCTGCTTTGGGACCTCTTCCCGGAGTCGCCGGAGACCCGTCGCCACGCCTTTGAAGAATAGGCTAAGCTTGGCGCTGGGTTGGAGATGCTCGTCGGAGGAGTACGCAAGGTCCGCCATCCCCAGCTTCATCAGCTCGTTGTGGATGTCGGCGGCGGTGTCCACAAGACCTTCGGTCCAGTGCTCCACGCTCTCCCTCAAGGTGTTCTGGACGGAGACAGCATTCGCCAGCAACTTCTCCTTGGCCTTGATCGCCTCCAACAAGCCCGCCTCCCGCTCTCTGGTGTCGTCCAACGTCTGCGTCAGAGTGGTCAGTTTCAACTCCAGATCCGCCTTGGAATCCTTGGCGGCGTCGAGCTCCTTGGCCCTGCCAGAGAGACGGCTCTGCAGCTTGCCAAGCGTGTAGGCGTCCTTCTCGCGCTCACGCTTGAGCACGGCGAACTCTTCGCCGCTCTTCTTGAGGGTGGCCTCCAGCTGTGCCACCTTCGCCTTCAGCTCTTCCTTGGCGGCCTCGGCGGCTGCGGCGGCGTCGCCCGCTTCTGGCGCCCGCCAGCGACTCCTCGCGGCAAGGTCTTCCTCGTGGCTGTCGGGCTGACCTTCCGCTGCGCCAACTCGCTTCTCTGCGCGGCAAGCTTCTCGGCAGCCAGCGCTGCTCCTCATCGATTGCGGCCTTCTCAAGGATGAAGGCCGTGCGCTCTTGCGAGCTGCGCCTTGCGTCCGCCCGCGTCGCGGAGGGCTTCTTTGTTGGCGCTCCGGAGCTCCTCGGCGCGCTTCTCCATGTCCGCTCCGCCCTCGCGACAAGGGCTTCCGGGTCTCTAACTTTGGCGGGCGCGGTAGAGCAACAACAGCCTCTTCAGCATTTGCTCCTCCTCGGACTTCGCCGATGCTTTTGCTTGGCGCATCCACCAGCGTCGGCCAATGAGGCGAGTAGCTTCGCCGTCGACAGTATCGCCCTCGACCGGGCGCCACAGGCTCGGTTCCTAGGGAGCTTGATGAAGATGCCTTCGCCCGGCCTTGGTGTAGGCACCGGGCTGGGGCTCCTCGGGCACTGGCCTTGTGGCGTGGCGGTGGAGTCGGCTGTCGGTGCAGCGTTTGCCGCTCCTGCGGCCTCAGGGCCGTCAGTACGACCGCCTGACCCCTCGCCGGCCTCTGCGTCGGCAGCCTCGGTGGCCTCCTCGCCAACAAGCTCGTCGGCGACGACCTCTTCCTCCACGACAACGACCTCTTCTTCTTCGACGGCGGCCTCGTCGGTGTCGCCGCGCGTTTCCTCCTCGCCGGCGGCCTCGACCTCCGTCGGGTCTGCGACGGATGAAGAAAGAGCAGTCAAGCAGATATTCAAAAAAGAGAAGCAAAAGAAAGCAAGCCCGAGGGAGATTTTCGCGTAAGGGAGTTACCTGCAACGGGATCTGCAGCCATGGCCTCGACCACTAGAGGGTCGCTGGCGCCGTCCCTTGCCGGGGTAGCCTCCCTTGCCGGAGTGGCCTCCCTTGCCGGGGTGGCCTCCCTTGTCGGAGGAAGCTCCCTTGCCGGGGAGTCCTCCCTTGGCGGCGTAATGGCAGCGGGCAGGATCTCAGAGGCGGCTTCCGAGCCCTCCTGATGAGGCTGCTCCGTTCCTACGCAAACAAACAGTCAGAAATCAACGCAGAAGGAGCACCCCCGCACACCTAATAGTAAGAAGGAAACTGCACACTTACTCTGGGGGCTGTGCTGGGGGCTGCTCTGGGTAAGGGTTGCTGGGTCCGGCAATGCGGTCTTGGACGCGTCCCCTGTCGCCACGGGGGAATCATCCTCAACGACGATCGTCGGGATCTTGGCCCTCTTGGCCGCTCTCTGGGCCAGCGTCCTGAAAAGGAAAGAGTCCAGAACGGAGCAAATCAGATTCAAGATGAAGCAATAAAAATCAAAGACATACAAGCACAATCTCGAGAAGCTTACTCTTCGCCTTCCTCCTCGGAGCTGAGCGCGGAGAAGTCAAACTCTGGCCCGCCTCCGGTGCGATGAGGCGGGGGAGTGGGCTCTCTTGGCCGCTTGGCGGAGGCGTCGGCGGCGGCCTGAGAAGATTCCGCCCCGGTTGTCGCCGCAGTTTGGGGCGCTCCCGTGGCAATCTCGCTTGCCGCGGTGGAGCGCGTCGGCCGGCGCTTCTTCTTTGTGGGCGATGCGCCGCCCGACTCGTCTCCGACCTGGAGACGCCTCCTCGGAGCCGGGGGCTCCGCTGGCGGCAAGTCGATCGGCGGTGGAGAAGAAGCGCCCTCGGCGGGTCCACCCGACCCGGCCTCGGGCTCGACAAGCTCGTCCCCCTCGCCGGCAACCTCCCCTCGCTCGGCAGAACTTGCCGCCTTCACCGCGTCCGCCTCCTCCACGGTGAACCCGAAGGCTCCAGCGGCAGCGGCTGCTGCCGCCTCTTCCGCCCTGGGGGCGATCCACGCCATCTCCTGGTCGGTGGTGTCGCGGGTGAGCCTCTTCTGCTCGTCGGCGCGGATCGGCACTTCTTGCAAATCATCGAAGAATTGCTGCACGACCTCGTCGGGGGGCTCCTGCCATGTCGGGACGATCCCGTGGAGTCGCCACGGTGGCATCATGGCGCGGATGCGGTCGGCGCCGAAGTTGTTGCACAATGGGGCGACCCCTCGCGGCAACCTGAACCACTCTGGGTGTTGAGTCGTTCTTGAATAGCTCGAGCAGCACTGAGTCCAACTCCATGACGGTGAAGTTCCAATTCAGGCCCGGGCGCAGCCTCATGATGTCCGCCGCATTCTGGAACTCCCAAGCAGGCCTCCTCCTTTCCTGCAAGGGAGCGATGCGGCGGCGAATGAAGTCTGCGCCAACTGCGCCAACAGTTAACCCGGCAAGCCTGAGGCGCAGAATTCGGGTCACAGCTATCTTCAGCCTCGCATCCTCCGGCGCCAAGTTACTCCAATCCTTGCCGCGCGCAATTGGGGTTTGGCGCCTTTGTGGTGAAGGGCTGTGGGTTCTCCTCTACGACCCAGCACCAGTTGGCTCTCCACTCCTCCCACTTGTTCCGGAACTCCCCCTCTAGGTAGGCCTCTTTTTTGCCGATCCTAGAGACCCAGGCTATTCCCCTGGCAAGTGGCTCTCCTCTCTCGACGCGGGGAACAAAGAAATGGCGGAAGAGTGCCACGTTCGGGTGGACTCCGACAAAGTTTTCGCACAAATGCGCGAAAACTGCCATGGTCAAGATGGCGTTGGGGGTGAAATCAAGGAGGCGGAGGCTAAAGGTGTTCATTATGTCGCATAAAGAACTCGGAATACGGCGGGCAAAGACCGCAATAGAAGAAAAAGGGCGAAAAAAGGGTACCTGTTGGGGCCAGATCAGCGGCGGGCGGGGAGCACCCTACGTCTTGGCGGATGCGCCTGAGTCTCCGTCGACCGAAAAGATAGTAGGCGTCCGCAGCTCCCGTCGCGCCGAGCTGCGGGGAAGACGGCTTCGCTCCTTGCGCGCAGCGCCATGAGCCGCTGCGCCTCGGCCGACTTGACGCCCTTCTCCTTATCGGCATTCGGGGCCATGGCGAGGGGGCGGAGGAGGTCGGCGGAGGTGAGTGTGCTTGTGGCGAAAGGGCGGGCGCTGCTCTTCGCACCGGAGAAGACGAGGGGAGCGGCGGTCGTTTCTTGACAAGACAGCAATGGCAGGGGCCGTCGGCCTGCCTCTGTTTCCTCCGCTTATAAAGGGGAGGAGGGGGGCGGACGTTCCGCTTATATCAATAAAGAACCCCCCCCCACGACCGCGCCCACGATCTCTCGCACGACGCCACGTCCGGTGCGTGCCGTTAGCGGGGATCGTGGTGGGTCTGGGGCGAGTTGCGATGTGGTCGAGGCCGCACGTGTCCGTGCACAGTTCTGGGCCTGGCCCGACAAGCGCTCGGCACCGTGTACGGCCCAGGCCCGAGGGCTCCTGTCGGTGTACTAGAGTAGGGGTACCCTAGTATCCCGTACTCGTGCACGGACGGTTGCAGCGTCCCCGTGGCAAGCCTTGCCGGGCGTCCGCCAAGACCCTCCGCAGCCTTTCAGAAAACAAGACCCCGGCAAGAGGAGCTTGCCGGGAAGGCCACTAGGCTCGAAGAAGGCCCCGGCAAGAGGAGCTTGCCGGTGAGCCATTCAAGAACAAAGTATTTTGATTGAGAAGACAAGGCCCCGACAAGAGGAACTTGTCGGGAAGGCCGCTCCAGGCACGCAGAAGACAAGGCCCCGGCAAGAGGAGCTTGCCGAGAAGGCTCGGAGCGCGACAAGGCTCCGGGCGCGACAAGGATTCGGCCGCGGCAAGGCGCTTTCCGCGGCATGCAAACTCTCTCCGGCTCCGCTCCAGCTCACCCAGCGACGTGTCGCCATGGGACCGTTCCATGGGCGCGTGTCGAGCGGCTGTGCAGCCAGCGGAGAGCAGCGATAGGCAGCGCTGACAGGCTCGCCATCGTGGCGAGCGGAGGCGCGCCTGACGCCTCTGTTGCACTGTTTGGGCGACAATGACAGGCATTTATTGCTTTTGTCCCTTGCCGTCAGAGTTAGGTATTTTGCACTGTACACTGTTCAAGTAGGTGTACCAACTCATGTTTTTACATTTGTACCCCCGTCTATGTTGCCACCTGTCGGAGACCCCTTGAGCATATAAAAGGAGGCCCGAGTGCAACGTAGAGGAGGTTCGCGTTTTTCGCAAGGTTGCGGTTCCTTCGGTTCCGCAGAGGTTCCTCACTCACGCTAGGTTTTGTAGCCCGCATTGCTCCCTAGCAAGAACACAATAGATCAAAACAAGCAGCAGTAGGAGTTTTATCTCTCCGGAGAGCTCCGAAGCTAGGTAAACCGCTCGTGTGCATCGCCTCGATCCGCTCTTCGTGCGACCTCCGCCCCCCTCCGAATCACAAGGGGCCTGCTCCGCCGGCCCCATAGGTGTCCGTGGGTACGATCAGCCTTCCCCGACATGATCATTCTTACAGCCAGCACATGGACAAGGCATAAAACCATCCGCCCGCTTGTTTGCCTCAGATGCAAGCAGAAAAGTTTGCACGCCATTAATGAACTCGAGAGAGGATCGGTCATCGTACATCCATTGTCGGCTCATGTTCATTACACAACACAGAAATACCAAATTAATACAAGTTCATACATAAAGTTCATACAACACTTAAATGCAACAAACAAATAACTCTCTAGCTAAAGCATTTAAATGCAAAAACAAATGCAATCAAGATCGCAACTAAGGTAACAATTGATCCAACAGCATAATGATACCAAGCCTCACTATCAATGGCATATTTTCTAATCTTCAAGTGCATTTTCTCCATCTTGATCTTGTGATCATCGACGACATCGGCAACATGCAACTCCAATTCCATCTTCTCCCCCTCAATTCTTTACATTTTTTCCTTCAAATACTCATTTTCACTTTCAACTAAATTTAACCTCTCGACAATAGGGTCGGTTGGAATTTCCGGTTCACATACCTCCTAGATAAAAATATCTATATCAACTTGATGGGCATAATTTGGCATAAACACAAAATGCAACAAATAGTTTTAAAAGAGAATATACCACATCCGAATCATAACACGGACGACGGCCGAGGGGGGCAGCTATCAAAACCATGACACTGTGTATAACAAACAACATACGGGTAAGATAATTATACGAGTAACTATATATCCAAATCACACAAACATGAATGTTTTATATAAAAAAGATAAGAACAATAGGCTCACCACAAGGTGGTGCCGGCAACAGGACGGTGCGGGCGATCGACGGTGGTTACGACGGAGATTTAGAAGGCACTAAGTAAACCACACCTACATATGCAAACTAAGTGTTATTTTGACCTCAAATTGCATATAAATCAAATACTACCACATATAATTCCTACCAAATTACTAAAACCCACAATTAATCACTATATAAACCAATGCAAGAGCTAATCTAGCAATGATAGATGATAGGACAAAGTTGCTAACCTTTGTGATCATTTGAATGGATGGGGGCCTGCAAATCTTGCAAATTTTGGGAAAAACTTGTGATGAGCTCGAGAGGAAGAAGGGAAGAACAGATGAGAGGGAGAGCGGAAAGGGGGAAGAACAGAGTGCGGGTGGACGAAGGGTTTATATAGGACGGCCTTTAGTACCTGTTCGTGCCTCGGACCGGTACTAAAGCTGCTGGAGGGGCCCAGTTTGACAACATCCTGCCACCACTCTCTTTAGTACTGGCTCGTGACACGAACCGATGCTAAAAGTTCGGCACGAACCAGTACTAATGAGGGACGTGTGCCTAGCCAATGGAACCGGCACTAATGGTCACATTAGTGCCGTCTCAAATTCAAACCGGGACTAATGAGTTGAACATTTGACCCTTTTTCTACTAATGCACCGACCTCTAAATCGGACACGGTATCCATCCACGGACTGGTCCAGACTAGTTCATGGACATGGGTGTGGGAGACGGTCATCCACCGCATCCTCTAAACATCCGTCCAGGTCCGGCCAATTTAATGAAAATGGTAAGATTTTTGCCTAGTTTGAAAAAGAAAAACACTGAGAGGGAAGAGAAAAACAAACATGAGAAGCATAAAAAATAAACAAGAAGTAGACGTGTAGGAACAGTCACTTGTAGATCAACACACACTTTAGCAGTATCCTATGGGGACGGAGAAAATGTCTTGGACGCATCAATGGGCATGTACATGATAATGCTCTACCCAGTACAGTACCCTTGCATTACAAGAGATTTCCAGTTTTAGTATATATGGCAGTGATCAACGGATTACTGGCATGTGACTCATTGAGTGGGCCGAGTGACCCTTCTGGACAAGGTTGCGATCAGACAATTTTGCACTAAAATCCAATGTTACACCCTAGTAGTTTGCACTCTATGAACTTCCAAACCTGTCTACTGCATCATGTGCATCTAGTATTATTCAAATAAAAAGCCAGAAGGACGTATGAATCAAATGAACATTACCCTATCTCTTGAAATAATTTTATGAATGATGGTAACCAAAGGATCTAAACTCTAAAGCATTTCAGTTTTGATCATTTAGGAGAATGGCTGTGGAGCATTACAAATTTATTTAGAGCATAAAAAAGAAAGGATGATCTGAAACATGGTAAACAAATGGATAGAAACCCAAAAGTTTCCATGAATGATCAACATAAATGAACACAGATCAAATAGAATGTGCCTAAACTTCGGTATTAATAGAACATGGACGACATTTGGAGAAGGGAAAGAATGGATCTAGAACATGATCATTTTCTCCACGTGAATGACATTGATACGTCTCCAACGTATCTACTTTTCCAAACACTTTTGCCCTTGTTTTGGACTCTAACTTGCATGAATTGAATGAAACTAACCCGGATTGGCGCTGTTTTCAGCAGAACTGCCATGATGTTGTTTTATGTGTAGAAAACAAAATTTCTCGGAATGACCTGAAAATCCTCGGAGGCAAGTTTTGGAAAATATAAAAAATACTGGCAAAAGAATCAAGACCAGGGGGCCCACACCCTATCCACGAGGGTGGGGGCGCGCCCTCCCCCCGGGCGCGCCCCCTGTCTCATGGGCCCCCTGACGCTCCACCGACCTCAACTCCAACTCCATATATTCCGTTTCACGGAGAAAAAAATCAGAGAGAAAGTTTCATCACGTTTTACGATACGGAGCCGCCGCCAAGCCCTAATCTCTCTCGGGAGGGCTGATCTGGAGTCCGTTCGAGGCTCCAAAGAGGGGGATTCGTCGTCGTCATCATCATCAACCATCCTCCATCACCAATTTCATGATGCTCACCGCCGTGCGTGAGTAATTCCATCGTAGGCTTGCTGGACGGTGATGGGTTGGATGAGATTTACCATGTAATCAAGTTAGTTTTCTTAGGGTTTGATCCCTAGTATCCACTATGTTCTGAGATTGATGTTGCTATGACTTTGCTATGCTTAATGCTTGTCACTAGGGCCCGAGTGCCATGATTTCAGATCTGAACCTATTATGTTTTCACGAATATATGTGTGTTCTGGATCCTATCTTGCAACTCTATAGTCACCTATTATGTGTTATGATCCGACAACAACGAAGTGACAATAATCGGGATACTTCTCGGTGATGACCATAGTTTGAGGAGTTCATGTATTCACTATGTGCTAAATCTTTGTTCCGGTTCTCTATTAAAAGGAGGCCTTAATATCCTTTAGTTTCCACTAGGACCCCGCTGCCACAGGAGGGTAGGACAAAATATGTCATGCAAGTTCTTTTCCATAAGCACGTATGACTATATTCGGAATACATGCCTACATTACATTGATGAACTGGAGCTAGTTCTGTGTCACCCTATGTTATAGCTATTACATGAGGAATCGCATCCTACATAATTATCCATCACTGATCCAATGCCTACGAGCTTTTCAAATATTGTTCTTCGCTTATTTACTTTTCCGTTGCTACTGTTACAATCACTACAAAACCCAAAAATATTACTTTTGCTATCGTTACCTTTATTATCATACTACTTTGCTACTAAATACTTTGCTGCAGATACTAAGTTATCTATGTGTGGTTGAATTGACAATTCAACTGCTAATACTTAAGAATATTCTTTGGCTCCCCTTATGTCGAATCAATAAATTTGGGTTGAATACTTTACCCTCGAAAGTTGTTGCGATCCCCTACACTTGTGGGTTATCAAGACTAATTTCTGGCACCGTTGCCGGGGAGCATAGCTCTATTCTTTGAGTCACTTGGGATTTATATCTGCTAATCACTATGAAGAACTTGAAAGACGATAAAACTAAGATTTATCCCTCAACTACGAGGGGAGGTAAGGAACTTCCATCTAGCTCTGCACTAGATTCTCCTTCCGTTTTGAGTAAGCTTGCGACACCTAAACCTACTACTGCTATGAATTCTGATATGTCGCGTGTTATTGATGATGCCACTTCTTCTATGCATGATATTTATGATGAAACTACTTCTGTACGTGATACTACTTTGCCATTAGGTGAATTTCTTGATGAACAACTTGCTAGGGTTACAGAGAATGAAATTATTGAAGATTCTATTATTGATGATAGTGATGATGAAAGTTCTCCCCTGATTATGAATTGCCTGTTGTTCTTGAGGGTTATGTTATGGAGGAGGAAGCTGCTAGAGCTATTTTTGCTTGCAAAGATAGATATGATCTTAAAAAGTTATTAGCTAAATGGAAGCAGCAGTCCCTTAATGCTAGAATGAAACCTGACCCTGCTTTTGCTACTTCACCTATCTGTGTTACTGATAAGGATTATGAGTTCTTTGTTGATCCTGAAATTATTACTTTGGTTGAATCTGATCCTTTTTATGGCCTTGAATCTAAAACTGTTGTGGCACATCTTACCAAGGTAAATGATTTAGCCACCCTGTTCACTAATGATGATAAATCTCGCTATTATTATATCCTTAAGATATTTCCGTTCTCATTAAAGGGTGATGCTAAGACTTGGTTTAATTCTCTTGCTCCTGGTTGTGTGCGTAGTCCCCAGGATATGATTTATTACTTCTCTGCTATGTATTTCCCTGCTCATAAGAAACAAGCTGCCTTGCGGGAAATATATAATTTTGTGCAAATCAAGAAGAGAGTATCACACAAGCTTGGGGGAAGCTTCTCCGATTACTTAATGCTTTGCCAGATCATCCTCTTAAGAAAAAGGACTAACCGATGCTTCCAAGGACTACTTGGATAGTTGTGTTGTTTGTGTTTTCAGGGAAAGAACAGTCGACGAAGCTGAATTACTATTGAATAATATGTTGACTAATGAAAATAATTGGACTCTTCCTGAGCCAATTCCTGAACCGATTGAGCCAACTCCTGAGCCTATTCCTAAACCCACTCTGAAGAAGAGAGGTTTTCTATTTCTCAGTCCTGAAGATATGCAAGAGGCAAAGAAATCAATGAAAGAAAAAGGTATTAAAGCTGAGGATGTTAAGAAGTTACCACCTACTGAAGAAATACATGGTCTTAATATACCGCCTGTTGAAGAACCCCATTGTCTTGATAACCCGACACAGGTAGTAAAGGTAAATTCTCTCTATAGATATGATAAAGTTGAAATTCCCTCTATTAAATTTCATAGCCCATGCTTAGATGAATTTGATGACTTTATGGCTAGACAAGAAAATTTTAATGCTTATGTTGGTAGAGAATTAAAGAACAATGCTTTCGAGATAGGACGCTTGAGTGATTATACAGCTAGAGTTAAAGGTGAACTTAAACTCATTAGCAAATATGCTTCTATGGTTGCTACTCAAGCTGAGCAAGTACTTAAAGCTCAAACTGATTTGCTTGATGAATTAAATAATAAACCTGATTTTGTTGTTAGAGTGGCTACTAGAACTGGTAGAATGACTCAGGAACCTTTGTATCCTGAAGGCCACCCTAAGAGGATCGAGCAAGATTCTCAGAGAAATAATTTAGAGGCACCTAGTTCTTCCAAAAAGATGAAAAAGAAAAACGATAGAACTTTGCATGCTTCTAGTGAACCTGTTGTAGACACACCTGAGAATCCCAATGATATTTCTATTTCTGATGCTGAAACACAATCAGGTGATGAACATGAAACTAGTGATAATGTTAATGATAATGTTCATGTTGATGCTCAACCTAGCAAAAACAATGATGTAGAGATGGAACCTGCTGTTGATCTTGATAACCCACAATCAAAGAATCAACGTTATGATAAGAGAGATTTTGTTGCTAGGAAGCACGGTAGAAAAAGAGAACCATGGGTTCAGAAACCCATCCCCTTCCTCCTAAACCATCCAAGACAAAGGATTATGAGGACTTTGAGCGCTTTGCTGAAATGATTAGACCTATCTTCTTACGTATGCGCTTAACTGATATGCTTAAAGTAAATCCTTATGCTAAATATATGAAGGATATCATTACAAACAAAATAAAGATACCGGAAGCTGAAATCTCCACCATGCTTGCTAATTACACTTTTAAAGGTGGAATACCAAAGAAACTTGGAGATCCGAGGGTACCAACTATACCATGCTCCATTAAAAGAAATTATGTTAAAACTGCTTTATTTGATCTTGGAGTCGGTGTTAGTGTTATGCCTCTCTCTTTATATCGTAGACTTGAATCGAATAAGTTGACACCTACTGAAATATATTTGCAAATGGCTGATAAATCAACTGCTATACCTGTCGGTATTTGTCAGGATGTGCCTGTTGTGGTTGCAAATGTCACTATCTTAACGGACTTTGTTATTCTTGATATTCCCAAGGACGATAGCATGTCGATTATCTTTGGTAGACCCTTTTTGAATACTGCAGGGGCTGTTATTGATTGCAACAAAGGCAATGTCACTTTTCATGTTAATGGTAATGAGCATACGGTACACTTTCCGAGGAAACAATCTCAAGTTCATAGCATCAATTCTATTGGAAAAGTTCCAACTATCATTATGGGAGGTTTTGAATTTCCTCTACCCACTGTCAAGAAAAAGTATGATATTCTTATTGTTTGGGATGTTCATATCCCCGTTGAGGTAACTTAGTGTTATTCGAAATTTCTCCGGTTCTGTGTTATTCGGAATGAGTTTGTTAACAAGACTTGATCAACCTTGTTAGTAGATTCATTTTGATGATCATGAGATGGATGAAACTAGAAGGCACAACCTTCTGTACCCTCTTTTTACTTTCTGTTATTTAGAATAAATAAAGCAAAAATATTATTATCTGTCTGTTTTCTGAATTATCCATGCAATAAAAAATATCCAGAAAATAAAAGTGCTCCAAATGCCTTGCAAATTTAGTATGATTTTTTATGGAATATTTGAGGATTTTAGGCACTGAAATCACTCCAGGAGGGGCAAGCACCAGGCCACGAGGGTGGAGGGTGCGCCCACACCCCCTGGGCCCGCCCCCTGTCTCGTGGGCCCCTGGTGGCCCCCCTCCACTTATACCAGCACCCACACACTCCATCTTCTTCCCAAAAAATCCCCATCCAGCTCAAGCACGAGTTGCTCATTTTGCTGCGGTTTTCGATCTCCTTTCTCAAAAGCTCCATTCATAAAACTGCTTTGGGAGATTGTTGCTTGGTATGTGACTCCTCCATTGGTCCAATTAGTTTTTGTTCTAGTGCTTTATTCATTGCAAATTTTTGCTGCATAGGTGACCATGTTCTTGAGCATTCATGTCAAATTTATGAGGTCCCAAGTAATTCTAATGCATGATATAGGTTCTAGGCATTTGTAGGAGTAGTTGCTACCAATCTTGTTTAGTTTTATTCACTTCTATTTTGAAGTTACTAAAATTTCAGAAATCTTTCAAAAAAAGACATATGTCTAGGAGAATGTACCAGGGTGGTTCCTCAGTAAAGAAAGGACCCAGGATTGCTATTCGTGAGCAAGATGATGAACTACCGAGGGACGCAGAAGTACGAGCTTGTGAGTGGTCATCCGATGATTTTATGGTCAAAGCAGGCTTTAAGGAGGAATTTGACGCATATGTGCGTAATGCCGATCTGGAGGACTTCTTACAAGATAAGTGTCCTCAGTACTATCAATTGACTGATTCACTTGTGCGAAGGTTTAAATATAAATGTACACGTAATTCTCCGAGTGTCCTATTTGATATCTATGATACATCTTATACCATGGACTTAGAGGATTTTACAACTGCTTGCAAACTTCCGCAGTGGGGTAATATTAATGACCCCCACAAATCTGAATTTGGAGACTTCCTTGCTAGTATTACCGTGGGAGAATCTAGGGATATTGCACAAGCTACCATAGGGAGCATTCATTTTCCTGCTATACATTATTTTACTCTTTTCATTGGTAGATGCATTAACGGTAAAGATGAAGCATGTCATATGTGTGTCCCTGATCTTTGTGTCCTCAAGAGTGTTGTGTTAGGTTATAAAGATTATAACTTGGGGGCAATAGTTTCACGTAGATTGCATAATAATGGTAGGGCTGGATATTCATTTGGAGGAATTTATGCGACCCGTGTGGCCAATTATCTTGGTATCGCCCCACGCGAGGGGGATATGGTGTTACCTCCTGCTTATTTAGATTATGACACTATGGTCAAACACCATTTTCTCAGGAGGAATGAACAATTCCTCCAGTACCGACTAATCTTTGACAGACATAGCTCTGTCCATGTTACTCTTCCTGGTCCTTTCCTTTTTGATTACTAGGCAAAAGGAAGATACATTGTTACCGGGGAGGAAGCAGCTGAACACGAGGGGAGAGCGGAGGCGGCTCGCCAACATGCCGCAGCTCAGGAGGCATTTGCTGCTGCATCTCAGTACGAACCCAGTTACAACTACGGATATCAGCCAGGCTACCCGTGGCAATAGACCAACTTAGGCCAAAAGCCTAAGCTTGGGGGAGTACATATTTCTCACCGACTTTACATTCATGTTCACACACTATTCTAGTCGTTGGTGCTCATACTCTTTCATTGTATTATCCATGCTAGTTTAATTTTCTTTTTCTCGCTTTCTTCTTGTGTGTTTGATAAACCTTAAGAAAAACCAAAAAAATAGTTAGTTTAATTTTCACGCTTGTAGTAGAAATTAAAATGAAAACCCAAAAAGATTTCTCGTTCTTCTTCTTACTTGCTGGGATCTTTCCCGTGTAAATAGTTTTATTTTCCTTTCTTTCCTTTGGGGGCCGAGAGTAGAAGACCATATTGAAAATGTTTAGTGGCTCTCATTTGCATGATTGTTCATTTAACTTAGAGCCCATATTACTTTATATTCTCTCTTAAGTTGAATGCTTGTAGATTCCAGCTTAGTCCAATGCACATGCACTATTATTATTATACACATCATTCGGTCGTGCAAGTGAAAGGCAATAATGACGATATATGATGGACTTATTGAGATGAGAGAAGCTCGTATGAACTCGACCTCTCTTGTTTTTTTGTAAATATGATGATTTCATCGTTCCCGATTCGGCTTATTATGGAGTTAACATATTTGCAATGACATTTAGAGATTATAGTTGCTTGTGCCATGCTTGATTAGCTATGAGTTATAATGGTTTACCTTGCGTGCCAACATGCTATTGAAATGATTACGATGTGGTATGATAGGATGGTATCCTCCTTTGAATAAATTGAGTGACTCGACTTGGCACATGCTCACGCATGTAGTTGAAACAAATCAACATAGCCTTCATGATATTTATGTTCATGGTAGATTATATCCTAATCATGCTTGTACTCGGTGTGTGAGGGAGTCCTGGATTAGGGGGTGTCCGGATGGCCGGACTATAACCTTTGGCCGGACTCCTGGACTATGAAGATACAAGATTAAAGACTTCGTCCCGTGTCCGGATGGGACTTTCCTTGGCGTGGAAGGCAAGCTTGGCGATACGGATATGTAGATCTCCTTCCATTGTAACTGACTCTGTGTAACCCTAACCCTCTCCAGTGTCTATATAAACCGGAGGGTTTTAGACCGTAGGACGAACAACAATCATACCATAGGCAAGCTTCTAGGGTTTTAGCCTCTCTGATCTCATGGTAGATCTACTCTTGTACTACCCATATCATCAATATTAATCAAGCAGGAGTAGGGTTTTACCTCCAACGAGAGGGCCCGAACCAGGGAAAAAACATCGCGACCCTTGTCGCCTGTTACCAACCGCCTAGAAGTTCGGGACCCCCTACCCGAGATCCGCCGGTTTTGACACCGACATTGGTGCTTTCATTGAGAGTTCCTCTGTGTCGTCACCTTTAGGCCTGATGGCTCCTTCGATCATCAACAACGATGCGGTCCAGGGTGAGACTTTTCTCCCCGGACAGATCTTCGTATTCGGCGGCTTTGCACTGCGGGCCAATTCGCTTGGCCATCTGGAGCAGATTGAAAGCTATGCCCCTGGCCATCAGGTCAGATTTGGAAGTTTGAACTACACGGCCGACGTCCGCGGAGACTTGATCTTCGACGGGTTCGAGCCACAGCCAAGCGCGCCGCACTGTTACAATGGGCATGATCTAGCTCTGCCGCCGAACAGTGTCCTGGAGGCCGCACCAGTGTCCGCTCCGACCCTTAGCTCGGAGCCGACTGCGCCTATCGAGGACGGGTGGCTGGACACCGCCTCGGGGGCTGCAATCTCTACGGCGATCGAGCCGAACATCATACCTGTCCTTTGCGAAGCTCGTGACTCCAAGGTGTCGGACTCCTCTCCGGACTCCGAACCTTCCGCGCCCCTGCCAACCGAATCCGCTTGGGCGCCTATCATGGAGTTCACCGCCGCGGACATCTTTCACCACTCGCCCTTTGGCGACATTCTGAATTCACTAAAGTCTCTCTCTTTATCAGGAGAGCCCTGGCTGGACTATGGTCAACAAGGTTGGGATGCGGACGACGAAGAAATTCAAACCCCACCCACCACCCACTTCAGAGCTAATCGCCGATGATTTAACCGACATGCTCGACTTCGACTCGAAGACATCGGCGGTATGGACGATGATGCAGAGATTTAACAAGAACCAGCGCCTCTGAGCCTTTGGAAGGCCACCTCGTCATATGACATATACATGGTGGACACCCCAAAAGAAGGGAACGGCGATGGAACAACGGAGGATGACCCCTCCAAGAAACAGCCTAAGCGCCGGCGTCAGCGGCGCCACTCTAAATTCCGCCACAGAAAAGCGGCGATTCCGCACCGGAGACAATAACACCCCGGACGGTCAAGACAACCCTCCAACAGGATTCAAGACAGAGGATGGAGAAGCCAGCCCTCATGAGAGAGCGGCGATGAGAGGTAGAGGGCGATAATTACATGCCTCCCTCCGAAGACGAGGCAAGCCTCGACGATTTACGCATTTGTCGTGCCTGAGGATCCCGTCGAACAAGAGTGTTTCAAACGCAGGCTTATGGCCACGGCGAGCAACCTCAAGAAAAAACAGCAACATGTTAGAGCTGACCGAGACTTGCTAGCCGACAGATGGACTGATGTCCTTGCGGCCGAAGAGTACGAACTCGAACGCCCCTCCAAGAGCTACCCAAAACGCAGGCTGCTACCTCGATTAGAGGAGGAAGCACCTAGACCTACATCACCAGCGCATGATACGGCCGACCGGCCACCTCGTGGCCGCGACAGAGAGGCCTCTCGGCCCTCCACTCAAGCCGCACCCCGGCGTCGCTCAAAGAATACCAAGGCACGGGGAAATGCGCCAGGCCTGCGAGATATATTGGAGGACAGGGCAAGGCAAACAAGATCGATCTATGGATCGCGTGGGCGCTCCACGACACGTGACGATAACCGTCATGCCGGATATGGTAAATCCGGCCGGGCCGAACACAGCAGACAAAGCTCATTTGAGCTACGTCGTGATATAGCCCAATCTGAGGCGCCAAGACACCCACTATGCTTCACAGATGAAGTAATGGATCATCAAATCCCCGAGGGTTTCAAACCCGTAAACATCGAATCATACGATGGCACAACAGACCCTGTGGTATGGATCGAGGACTATCTCCTTCATATCCACATGGCCCGCGGTGATGATCTACACGCCATCAAATACCTCCCACTCAAGCTTAAAGGACCAGCTCGGCATTGGCTTAACAGCTTGCCAGTAGAATCAATTGGTTGTTGGGAGGACCTGGAAGCCGCATTCCTCGACAACTTCCAGGGCACCTATGTGCGACCACCAGACGCCGATGACCTAAGCCACATAATTCAGCAGCCAGAGGAATCAGCCAGGCAATTCTGGACACGGTTCCTAACAAAGAAAAATCAAATAGTCGATTGTCCGGACGTAGAAGCCCTTGCAGCCTTCAAGCATAACACCCGTGACGAGTGGCTTGCCCGGCACCTAGGACAGGAAAAGCCGAAATCTATGGCAGCCCTCACGACACTCATGACCAGCTTTTGCGCGGGAGAAGACAGCTGGCTAGCTCATAGTAATAACATGACCAAGGTATCTGGCAATTCGGATACCAAGGACAGCATTGGCAGGTCGCGTCGCAACAAGCAAAAGCGCCGCATTAACGGCGACAATGCTGAGGATACGGCAGTTAATGCCGGATTCAGAGGCTCTAAACCCGTTCAGCGGAAAAAGCCATTCAAAAGAAATACTCCGGGCCCGTCCAATTTGGACCGAATACTCGATCGCTCGTGCCAGATACACGGCACCCCCGAAAAACCAGCCAACCACACCAACAGGGATTGTTGGGTGTTCAAGCAGGCAGGCAAGTTAAACGCCGAAAACAATGACAAGGGGCCGCATAGCGATGACGAGGAGGAGCCCCGGCCGAACAATAGGGGATGAAGGATTCCCCCCACAAGTGCGGACGGTGAACATGATATACGCAACCCACATACCCAAAAGGGAGCGGAAGCGTGCACTCAGGGACGTATATGCGTTGGAGCCAGCCGCCCCAAAGTTCAACCCATGGTCCTCCTGCCCGATCACTTTTGATCGAAGGGACCACCCCACTAGCATCCGCCATGGCGGATTCGCCGCATTGGTTTTAGACCCAATCAATGACGGATTTCACCTCACTAGAGTCATTATGGACGGCGGCAAATGAACCTGCTTTATCGTGGATACAAAGGCGAAAAATGGGCATAGATCCCTCAAGGATTAAACCCACAAAGACGACCTTTAAAGGCGCCATACCAGGTGTAGAGGCCAAGCATGCAGGCTCAGTTACACTTGAGGTGGTCTTTGGATCCCCGGATAATTTCCGAAGCGAGGAATTAATCTTCGACATAGAACCGTTCCGCAGTGGCTATCACGCACTGCTCGGATGAACCGCATTTGCAAAGTTCAATGCGGTGCCGCACTATGCATACCTCAAGCTCAAGATGCCAGGCCCTTGAGGATTCATTACGGTCAATGGAAACACCGAACGCTCTCTCCGGACGGAGGAGCATACGGCGGCCCTCGCGGCGGAAGTACAAAGCAGCCTGTCAAGGCAATTCTCGATCCGGCCATTAAACGTCCGGACACCGTCAAGCGCGCCGAGTAACCTACAACAAGACCTCCCGGCACGCTCCGAGCATCGCCAGAGCAATGCGGCCCCAACCCCAGCCCTCGCGAAATTGCGAAACCAGTACTACGCGTACATAACTACGCTCTGGAAATACCATGGGCATAGGGGGAGGGGCACGACCACGGCACGCCCAAAATGCGGCTCAACCGCACAAGGGGCTCCCGATTTTGTCATTCTTCTTTTTTTTTCTCTTTCTTACTTTCAGGACTCCACTTTCCGGAAGGCCTGTCCGGCAGCATAATCGCCGAACACACGATGCAACAGCCAGGGAGGCGTAGCTACGCCGAGTGTCCAGGTGGTCTCTATAACGAGCAATATACTTGTTTCACATATCATCCCGCAGCTCGCCCCTGGAGGGGGGACATGTTAAATAGTCCCATCTCTTGCTTATCGCACTATTTGTATCGTTCTGCTTTTACCGCAGACTTTTTGAATAAACAATGCATAGCTTTTGTCTATTATTGCATTCCTTTTTTTATCAAAAATATGTTCAGTTATGACATTATGCAACCGTACACTTTGGTACGGCCAATACACCAGGGGTTTACGTACCCCAGAATATGGTGTGAGAAGTCCGAACACTCTCATGAGTGCGGCACCCCGAACTTATAGCATTATATGCATCGGCTCCGAATCATGTCTTGGGTCAATAGTTGGGTTTGCCCGGCTCCCATGTTTTGGTGCCTTACGTTCCGTTATATCGGCTAAGGTAGCACTGGGAGAACCACTGCGATTGTGCCGCGGTTGAGCCGGGCTAAGCACCTCAGTGGAGAAAGCTAAAACTGACCGTCATGATAGGGCGAGAGCTGGTCGCTGTTCAAGAGGTTTTCGAGTCCCTAAAGACTTATGCCACTTAGAGCGAGGAGTCGGCTTTGTCCGGCCTAGGTGTGGATAGCGCCCCGAACTCGGTCTTCCGAATACTATGGGCTTCGCCGAAATTTAAAATTATAGAATTCTATGGCTAAGTGAGAGTGTTCAAGCATTATAGTCCGATTGCCTTGTTCGTTGTGTTGAGCGCCTCCCTCGAAGGACCCAATAATGGGAAAAAGAGCGCTCAAGTTTATCCGAACACCCCAGCACTTTCATGACATGGGGTAGAAGCCGACGACTCGCCATCTCTGAATTTTAATAAACGGTCGCACAGAAGGTAATATTTTAAATTCAAAAGCGTTGCTTAGCGCATATGAACAAGTTTTCAGCGTACAGGATTACAAATGCGAGTTCACTCAAAAATTACATCTTTGGAGCACTCATCCGCTTATCTGGCGGGCACCCTTCAGTCGCCCTCATAATACATTTCGAACTGCGGTGCTCCTTGCCCGGCGGTGGTCCGTCTGTCACAAGCTTCTCGGCGTCCATCTTGCCCAGTGCACTTTAGCATGGGCAAGGGCCTCTGAGCACCTTCGATGCATACGGACCGCTTGATGATTTCAAGCCTTGGACAGGCATCCACCAGCCGCCTTACCAGCCCGAAGTAGCTCCCAGGCATGGCTTCCCCAGGCCACAGCCGGACTGTGAGACCCTTCATGGCCTGTTTGGACACCTTATGGAGCTCAACCAGCTGATTCAGCTGGTCGCTCAAGGGCACCGGGTGTCCGGCCTCAGCATACTGAGACCAGAACACCTTCTCCATCGAGCTCCCCTCTTCGTCTTGGTAGAATGCGGCTGCGCCGGACACACTCTGGGGAAGATCTGCGAATGCTCCTGGAGAGCTCCGGACTCGGGTAAGTAACAAGTAATTCACTTTCGCGTGCTTGCTTTGCATAAAGAATGCCTTACCCGCCGCTATCTTCTTCATCGCCTCAATTTCCTGGAGGGCTTTTTGGGCTTCGGCTTTGGCAGATTTGGCGCTCTCAAGCGCCGAGGCGAGCTCGGACTCTCGAGTCTTTGAGTCAAGCTCCAAACTCTCGTGTTTTTCCACGAGAGCCTGGAGCTCTTGCTGCACCGCCGCCACCCACGCCTCCTGCTTCTCTCGCTCAGTGCGCTCCACGGCCGCATTGTTTTCAGCCTTGGACAACGCTTCCTTCAGGGTTGCCACCTCGTTCGTGGCCCCTGCATACCCACGTTGATCCTGTCATTTTTTGCAACCACATCTTTTATATATATATATATATATATATATATATATATATATATATATATACACACTTACATAAGGTATTACTTACCTTCCTTGTCCTCGAGCTGCTTCTTGGCAAGGCCGAGCTCGTCCTCGGACCGCCGAGGCTCGCTTCAATGCATTAACCTCCAGATCGGTCGGCGGCGGTCAGAAGACAGCCTGCATTCCCATATTGATATACTTATGTTAGACTCCTGCGTATATCTTTTTGATCCTCGATTCGGCTTTTCTTTCCGAACACCAAACTGAGCATCGAGGCTACCGTCTATCACGGTAATATTTTTACATATCTTAAATACATACCTCAAAGCCTGTTAAAAGGCTGGCACAGGCTTCGGTAAGCCCGCTCTTGGCGGACTGAACCTTCTGGGTCACCACACTCATAATAGTGCGGTGCTCCTTGTCGATGGAGGCGCCGTTAAGCACCTCCAGCAGATTATCCGGTGCCTCCGGTTGGACGGAGGTCACCGGCGTCGTAGGCTTGCCCTTCTTAGTAGGGGCCGCTTTGCGGATGGCGGAACCGTTGAAGGTTCCGGTGCGGTGTCCGGCCTAGGGCCGGACTTGGAGCCCTTTGGGGTTTCATCCCCTTGGCGCCTGGGATCCGGGAGGTTGCCTTGCGGCGCCTCCAGGACCACCACCTCCTGGCCTGGCCCCTTTTGGGACGCCACCTCGGCATCATCCGCAGCGCGATGAGAGGAGGCGGTCGGAAGTGAAGTGTTGTTCACATCCGACGAACCCAGGGAACCGCTCGACGAAACGTCGAGCCCGGCCTTGGGCGGACTGCATGATTATATTCGGTGTCAGAAGGTACTGTGCAATAAAAGAAACGCCATGAGTTATTCTGGTACACGGATACTTACGATTTTGCTAGGGGCTTGGCCCTGGGTGGCTACTCTTCTTCGCCGTCGTCGGCGTTGGTGGAGTAGTCCGGAGGGAGGGTCCTTCCCTTCTTGTACCCTCCGGCCTCCCTAGTTGGGGTGGCCTTCCTTTTCTTCTCTCCCCTCGCTGGGGGAGAGGCCTCTCTTTCCTCCTCCTCGTCTTCACGGGAGGAGTCCGCCTCGGAGTCATCGGACGATGAGTCCGACACCACCTGGCGCCGGGAACTCTTTCGAGTTCCCGTGGCCTGCTTCTTGGCCTTCTTCTCCGGCACCACGTAAGGTGCCGGGACCAGCAGCCCCGTCAAGTGGGCGTCTGCTGGATCCTCGGGCAAAGGAGCCGGACAGTCGATCTGTCCGGTCTTCTTCTGCCATTCCTGTCAAAGGAACGGGAGATTAGATCCCGCATAGAGTTAAACTATGAAAAACAAGTATCCCGTAAAGGGTAAAATAAGCTTACTACGCTGGCTTGTCGTTTCGCGCGGAATCCGCGATCCTCGGTGATGGGAGGGGGAACCTCGGCGCCCTTGAATAGCACCTTCTAGGCATCCTCGTGCGTTGTGTCAAAGAGACTGGTCGAGTTTGCGTCGGGCGGGTTGAACTCCCATAAGTTAAAGGCCCGTCCTTGACACGGGAGGATCCGGCGGATGAGCATGACCTAGACTACGTTGATGATTTTAACCTCTTTGTTCACCAGGTCTTGGACGCAGGATTGGAGTCCGGTCTGCTCTTCCGAATTACCCCACGACAGGCCCGTCTCTTTCCAGGAGGTGAGCCTTGTAGGGAATCCAGATCGGAATTCGGGGGCCGCTGCCCATTTAGGGTCACGCGGCTCGGTGATGTAGAACCACCCCGATTGCCACCCCTTTATGGTCTGCACGAAGAAGCCCTCGAGCCATGTAACGTTGGGCATCTTGCCCACCATGGCCCCTCCGCACTCCGCTTGTTGGCCGCCCACTACCTTCGGCTTGACATTGAAGGTCTTCAGCCATAAGCCGAAGTGGGGCTTGATGTGGAGGAAAGCCTCGCACACGACGATGAACGCCGAGATGTTGAGGACGAAGTTCGGGGCCAGATCATGGAAATCCAGGCCGTAGTAGAACATGAGCCCCCGGACAAATGGGTGAAGTGGAAAACCTAGTCCGCGGAGGAAGTGGGTGAGGAACACCACCCTCTCATGGGGCCTGGGGGTGGCGATGAGCTGCCCCTTGTCTGGGAGCCGGTGCATGATGTCGTTAGACAAGTATCCGGCCTCCCTCAACTTCTTGATGTGTCCCTCCGTGACGGAGGAGACCATCCACTTGCCTTCCGCTCCAGACATGGCTGGAGAAGGTTGAGGTGGGATGTGCGGACTTGGGCGCTGGAGCTCGAGTGCGCGAAAATGGATAAGCAAAGGAGGAAGAAGGCGTAGATGGAAAAGGTGGATCCTTATCCCCTTATATGGGCGGATGAAACTATGTGCCCCCACCAGCCTGGTAAAACTCGCTTATCTCCCAAGCGCCTTAAATTAATGGCACGGTTGGGTTACCCACGTCCGTATTGATGAGAATCCCGGAATAAGGGGACACAATCTCTGCCTCAACAAGACGTGCCAAGGAAACTGCTTCGCTAAGTGCGCTGAGGTGGGACAGTAAAAACGATTCAAATAAAGGCTTGTCCGTGGTGTGATGACACGCTGCGAAATACGTCAGCAGATTAGATGTGTGTAAATATTATTCTCTCTACGGTGGTATGTTGAAATTATTTTGCAGAGCCGGACACTATCCTTGTGTTCAAAATCTTCTATGAAGTATTCGGAGGAGGAACCCGCCTTGCAATGCCGAAGACAAACTGCGCGCCGGACTCGTCATTGAAGCCTGGTTCAGGGGCTACTGAGGGAGTCCTGGATTAGGGGGTGTCCGGATGGCCGGACTATAACCTTTGGCCGAACTCCTGGACTATGAAGATACAAGATTGAAGACTTCGTCCCGTGTCCGGATGGGACTTTCCTTGGCATGGAAGGCAAGCTTGGCGATACGGATATGTAGATCTCCTTCCATTGTAACCGACTACTGTAACCCTAACCCTCTTCGATGCCTATATAAACCGGAGGGTTTTAGTCCGTAGGACGAACAACAATCATACCATAGGCTAGCTTCTAGGGTTTTAGCCTCTCTGATCTCGTGGTAGATCTACTCTTGTACTACCCATATCATCAATATTAATCAAGCAGGAGTAGGGTTTTACCTCCATCGAGAGGGCCCGAACCTGGGTAAAAACATCGTGTCCCTTGTCTCCTGTTACCATCTGCCTAGACGCACAGTTCGGGACCCCCTACCCGAGATTCACCGGTTTTGACACCGACAGTGTGAATTAATTTTAATGCATGTTCATGACTGTTGTCACTCTCTCAGTTGGTCGCTTCCCAGTCTTTTGCTAGCCTTCACCTGTACTAAGCGGGAATACTGCTTGTGCATCCAAACTCCATAAACCTCAAAGTTGTTCCATATGAGTCCACCATACCTTCCTATATGCGGTATTTACCTGCCGTTCCAAGTAAATTTGTATGTGCCAAACTCCAAACCTTCAAATGAAATTCTGTTTTGTATGCTCGAGCAGCTCATGTTTCAACTAGGGCTGCCTATATCTTCCATGCTAGGTGGGTTATTCTCAAGAGAAGTGGACTCCGCTCCTCATTCACGAGAAAGGGCCGGTAACCGGGATGCCCAGTCCCATGATCCAAAAAGATCAAAACAAATCAATATAATTAAACAAAACTCCCCCAGGGCTGTTGTTAGTTGGAGGCACTCGTTGTTTCGAGCAAGCCATGGATTGATGCTTGTTGGTGGTGGGGGAGTATAAACTTTTACCATTCTGCTTGGGAACTGCCTATAATTCATGTAGTATGGAAGATACAGCCATCTCATAGTTGTTGCGTTGACAGTCAAAGTATGCCGCTCAAAATGTTGTTCAATCTCTATTTTAAAGAGCTCTGGCACCTCTACAAATCCCTGCTTCCCTCTACGAAGGGCCTATCTATTTACTTTTATGTTGAGTCATCATCCTCTTATTAAAAAGCACCATTTGAGAGCACACTGTCATTTGCATTCATTACTATTGGTTTATATTGGGTATGACTTGATTGGATCTCTTTTACCATGAATTACAATGTTTAGTCAGTCCTTGATCTTTAAAGGTGCTCTGCATTTATGTTTTGCGGTCTCAGAAAGGGAATTTATGTTTTGCGGTCTCAGAAAGGGCTAGCGAGATACCATCTTGTTATATTATATTATGATTGTTTTGAGGAAGTGTTGTCATCCGAGTTTTATTATTATGGCTCGCTAGCTGATTATGCCATTGATATGAGTAATTGTGAGACCTAGGTATTATTGTGAGTATGGTTAGTTCATAATATTTGCTGAAACCTGAATGTTGGCTTTGCATGTTTACAACAACAAGAGCAAATAGAGTTTGTAAAAGTTTTTCTTTATCACTTTGAGTGTATCAACTGAATTGTTGAGGACAAGCAAAGGTTTAAGCTTGGGGGAGTTGATATGTCTCCCACGTATCTACTTTTCCAAACACTTTTGCCCTTGTTTTGGACTCTAACTTGCATGATTTGAATGAAACTAACCCGGACTGACGCTGTTTTCAGCAGAACTGCCATGATGTTGTTTTATGTGTAGAAAAAAAAGTTCTCGGAATGACCTGAAAATCCTCGGAGGCAAGTTTTGGAAAATAAAAAAAATACTGGCGAAAGAATCAAGACCGAGGGCCCACACCCTGTCCACGAGGGTGGGGGCGCGCCCTCCCCCCTGGGCGCGCCCTCTGTCTCGTGGGCCCCCTGACGCTCCACCGACCTCAACTCCAACTCCATATATTCCGTTTCGCGGAGAAAAAATCAGAGAGAAAGTTTCATTGCGTTTTACGATATGGAGCCGCCGCCAGGCCCTAATCTCTCTCGGGAGGGCTGATCTGGAGTCCATTCGGGGCTCCGGAGTGGGGGATTCGTCACCGTTGTCATCATCAACCATCCTCCATCACCAATTTCATGATGCTCACCGCCGTACGTGAGTAATTCCATCATAGGCTTGCTGGACGGTGATGGGTTGGATGAGATTTACCATGTAATCAAGTTAGTTTTGTTAGGGTTTGATCCCTAGTATCCACTATGTTACGAGATTGATGTTGCTATGACTTTGCTATGCTTAATGCTTGTCACTAGGGCCCGAAGTGCCTTGATTTCAGATCTGAACCTATTATGTTTTCATGAATATATGTGTGTTCTTGATCCTATCTTGCAAGTCTATAGTCACCTATTATGTGTTATGATCCGACAACCCCAAAGTGGCAATAATCGGGATACTTCTCGGTGATGACCATAGTTTGAGGAGTTCATGTATTCACTATGTGCTAATGCTTTGTTCCGGTTCTCTATTAAAAGGGGGCCTTAATATTCCTTAGTTTCCACTAGGACCCCGCTGCCACGGGAGGGTAGGACAAAAGATGTCATGCAAGTTCTTTTCCATAAGCACATATGACTATATTCGGAATACATGCCTACAATACATTGATGAACTGGAGCTAGTTCTATGTCACCCTATGTTATAGCTATTACATGAGGAATCGCATCCGACATAATTATCCATCACTGATCCAATGCCTACGAGCTTTTCACATATTGTTCTTCGCTTATTTACTTTTCCGTTGCTACTATTACAATCACTATAAAACCCAAAAATATTACTTTTGCTATCGTTACCTTTATTATCATACAACTTTGCTACTAAATACTTTGTTGCAGATACTAAGTTATCCAGGTGTGGTTGAATTGACAACTCAACTGCTAATACTTAAGAATATTCTTTGGCTCCCCTTGTGTCGAATCAATAAATTTGGGTTGAATACTTTACCCTCGAAAGCTGTTGCGATCCCCTACACTTGTGGGTTATCAGACACAAGGTAGTGTTCATTAATTTCCCAGGGGATATTCCCGAATTCTCATGCCCCGACCGACTTCACCACATCGCCGCGGACAAGGCCGGTAATAACATATTATATATGAACACCAAGGACAAATAAAAAATATTATATTAAAATTTTATATTCTTCTAAACATATTATTTCATCAAACTACAATCTAAATGATGAGGACATGACTACCTTGGATACGACCAAAAATATTGCATACATTTATATTTGTGAGGTGTTTTCTAACGCAAACTATGCAATAATTTATTTATGTCATCCAGGACAAAGATACTTCACAAACTTTTGTGTCATGTTTAATTGCAGGTGTATGGGACGTTTGTACAATCCACATATGAAGATAAGGGAAAAAGAGAAGTTTATGTGCTGTTTAAAAAGTCTTCTCACGTCACTTTTGGGCCAAGAGAAGATAGACTCTAAGTCTCTCACGTTCTAGATTCAGATTCGGACTGCACAGACATACCTGATTCAAAACGCCAATAACTATTTCATACGGACTCCGAATTGGGTGGGTTTTTTTGGAAAGTAGATTATATGCACTTTCAACCGAATTGGATTCACCTTCAAATTCATCCGGAGCGTTGAGTTATGGACGAAACAATCTAATGCTGCAGCAGAATCCGAGTCAAACTACAAGTCCAAAGGTGTTATGTCACCTCCACTCGGGCCCATTGGCCTTGTACGACCTAGGGTTAGTTTTAGGCTGCCTTGGGATGTCCTCCCACCTACTTGGCCGCCACCCCTTGCTCCTATATAAGTAGATCCATCTAATACCTTTTTCCTTGGGATTTGTTTAGTTAAAAGTTAGCCAACGCAACTTCGTATACTTTGTTTGTGTCCAACGACCAGACCAAGACCGCTTCCGGATCCCCACCATTATCAATACTTCATCTATATTCGCAATATTCAGATTGCTTTATCATATTCTTGCTTGTTCTTCAATTTCTTGTAGGAATAGACCTTCGTCGTCAAGTTGATCGTGCTCCGGCGTGGTCAATAACCTCTTGGAGTTGGTTTAGCAATTGCTAAGGCGCAACGTCGTGCACGTTTGTAGTCGGATCGTCAAAGTCGTCTCCACCAAATCGATAGTTATCATCTCATCAAAAGATCGGGACCCTCACCTCTATCAACTGGTATCAGTTTTCAGGTTGCTCGGTGAGAATTTCCAGTTTTCTCTAGATTAGATTTATTTTCTTACCTATTGTCCAAGAAAAGGCCACAAAAAAAGTTAGATCTATTCATCCTTTGTCCAAGACAGTCTGAGCCTTTGAAATTTTCTTTTCATTATTTGCATTATTGAATTATCGGTTGCATCATCGTGTCGATTTGATGGTCTTAGCGTCTAGTTCTTTAGAGTTTTGAGTTCTCTTCACAAGTCGTCATGCCGTCGCCGCACCATCATTATCGCCCTGCCATATACCACCACCGCTTATCCGCTACTTCTCTGAGTCCATATACCACCACCGATCTGAGTCCATATACCACCACTGCTCCGAGTTCATATACCACCACCAATCCAAGTCCACATATACCACCGTCATATACCATCACCAGTCCGAGTTCCACCAAATTCATCTCTGCCACCAGTCCGAGTCCAGTGTCTGTTCCTTTATTTTCGAGTTCCAAAGCACGCGCTACTACGAGTCGTGAACAAGTCGGATTCCCCAACTTCCATGCTACCCATACAAGAAAAATAGTTCCAGTTTAAAAAAAACTAAGTCTGGAAAATTCTGGCTAGGCAGTTTTTAGATCATTTGTAAACTTTTTCGAAAAAAATTGTTGTGGAGCAAAAAAAAGGAGAAAAAAATTCAGAGTGTGCTCCTCCCTTGTTTATGTGCAACGCCATGATTTTGTTAGTGTTCTAGACTCGCGTCTCTAGCACGGTCTAGCCTAGGACCAGCACAGTAACATTGTTGAGCGTTTATTCAACATTGCACCTCTGAATTGATTATTCCTAATCTTTTGCTACCAAATATTTAAGCCTTCCAAGCTACATATATTTCTACACCGTGTATACGTACGTTCCCCTGGCAATCGTTTTACTTAATCTTCGAAGTTATTTGACACCGCTGGTTGCCTGTCACCACCTGCTGCATGATAAGAACTTGTAAGATATTGATATTTGTTATACTGTGAGTGTTTTACCTCCACATCCTAGTAGTTCATAAGAACATTATTCTCGGATTTTGTTTCTTGTTTTCTACTAACTATGGCAGGTTCTAGAGTTGTTAGTTCTTGGGCTTCACCGATCGTGGGAGATTTGTCATCACCTAAGAAAATACAACAAGCGTCACAAGAGGAGCAACAACATAAGAATGCACATAATCAGGTTAATGTTTCCATGCCACCATTTACTGGTCGTTTTAGGACTGATTTATATATTGAATGGGAGTATCAAATAAACGCTATATTTGCTTCCCATAATTTTGATGAGCATGAAAAATTTCAAGCTACGATTAGTACTTTCAATAGCTTTGGTTTAGTTTGGTGGAGTGAATATTGTTGGTTAAACCCTGATGTTATACCTACTACTTGGGATGATTTAAAACATGTCATGAGAGATAGATTCGTTGATGTTTAATATACTCGTGGCATGATTAAGAAATTACAACATTTAAAACAAGGCACTGACACTGTATCAAAATATTATGATGATTTAAAAACTACCTTTTTGCACTCATTTTTAGAAGAAAGTCAAGAAGATTTTATGGATAGATTTTGGGAAGCATTAATTAATCAAGGGTGTTATCCTATGGACCATTTGTTTCATCTTGCTTGCAAAGCTGAACAGAAAATAAAACGACGTGTTGCCCACAAGGAGAACAAGCGCACGGTGCACATTCCAAGAGTTGATACGATTGTTTCTTCAACTACTAGGCATACTATGACAACCACATCCATTGTTGTGAGGACTACATTACCTACACTATGTGACATATCACCACCGAGAGTGCCTACATCATCTGAGTTGATCATCAAAGGTAATGACAAAGGTATTGATCTTCCACCTCCACATGAGTGTGATGAATGCCTTCTCAATTTCAATGCACCATGTGATGACCTACCCACTACTTTGATCACATCACCTATTTTAGAGGACTATGTTGATGATTTGACTTTACCATGTGATCAAACAAATGAAATATCAACAATGTCGAGTGCACCCATTGAATTAACTGTTGGTGCAAAAGAACCATGTGAATCAGGGACTAAATCAGATTTGGATCAAATACATTTGAAAATAATTGTGTCAATGTTTAATCATTTTGATATGACCTCTAATCTTGGTGATGATTATGTGACCAATGACTTATTGCATGTTTGCTTATTTAAGCATGTTGTAGCATGTAAATTTGATGCAAGTAAGGTTTATTCATCAATGTTGGGATGGTTTAATGATGAACATTGTCAACCTTTTGAAATGAATAAGAGTTTCACTTATATGTGCAAACTGAGTTGCAATATTTTCATGCCTTCTACTTCATGTGATAATATTTTGGCTTCAGATTTTATGAACTATGAAAGTTATTCATGTATACATGTGTCCTTTGTGCAAAACCAAGGGAAGTAAAAAATGGATGAGATATACATATATAACATGTACACTTTGTCGCTTTTGTTAGCTACATTTCAGATTAAGCAACGCCGAGGATGGCTTTGTTTTCAAGAAAGGGAGGATGATGAAGACATGACTACCTTGGATACGACCAAAAATATTGCATACATGTATATTTGTGAGGTGATTTCTAATGCAAATTATGCAATAATTAATTTATATCATCTAGGACAAAGATACTTCACAAACTTTTGTGTCATGTTTAATTGCAGGTGTATGGGACGTTTGTACAATCCACATATGAAGATAAGGGAAAAAGAGAAGTTTATGTGCTGTTTAAAAAGTCTTCTCACGTCACTTTTGGGCCAAGAGAAGATAGACTCTAAGTCTCTCACGTTCTAGATTCAGATTCGGACTGCACAGACATACCTGATTCAAAACGCCAATAACTCTTTCATACGGACTTCGAATTGGGTGATTCTTTTTTTGTTGGAAAGTAGATTTCGTGCACTTTCCAACACAATTGGATTCACCTTCAAATTCGTACGAAGCATTGAGTGGACGAAACAATCTGATGCTGCAGCAGAATCCGAGTCAAACTACAAGTTCAAAGGTGTTACATCACCTCCACTCGGGCCCATTGGCCTTGTACGACCTAGGGTTAGTTTTAGGCTGCCTTGGGACGTTCTCCCACCTCCATGGCCGCCATCCCTTGCTCCTATATAAGTAGATCCATCTAGTAGCTTTTTCCTTGAGATTTGTTTAGTTAAAAGTTAGCCAACGCAACTTCGTGTACTTGTATGTGTCCAACGACCAGACCAAGACCACTTCTGGATCCCCACCATTATCAATACTTCATCTATATTCGCAATATTCAGATTGCTTTATCATATTCTTGCTTGTTCTTTGATTTCTTGAAGGAATAGACCTTCGTGGTCAGGTTGATCGTGCTCCGGCGTGGTCAATAACCTCTCGGAGTTGGTTTAGCGATTGCTAAGGCGCAACGTCGTGCACGTTTGTAGTCGGATCGTCAAAGTCGTCTCCACCAAATCGATTGTTATCATCTCATTGGAAGATCGGGACCCTCGCCTCTATCACTAAAAGAGTATGATGTTCTGCACTTAGTTGGCATAGTTAATCACACAACAATATTGCTAAATATTAAATATTGTATTCTTTGTCATACGGTTGTAACGTACATTAGTAAAATATATGCTAAATTTAAGTTATATCTCTTAACAAGAGTTCATTTTGATTCATATTTTGATGATTTGCATAAATTATATAGTGTATACACATATATAGATATATTTGTGCGGGTGTGTGCACTTATGTTTATTTTAATATCGTTAAATATCATGATAGAGTTTTCTAAAACATATTGTTTAACAAAAATCTTAAAAGTGGTTTCTAGTGTATTTTAGGTAAATATTTGTAGAAATTTAAAGAGTATAATTGAGTAGTTGGCAAAGAAATCTTGCAAATTAAGCTCAGTTATAAATTGACAATATGTGCATCCTCTTTCCTTGATACGGGAGTAACATTGCTTATAGTAACCACTTGTGGAACAGTGAAAATGATGTCAATTCTATTTGTGCATTATGTGTTTGGATTTATCTAGTGTAAGTATCGGTCTTTCGAATCAAAATTTGTGCATGGAATTGCACATATAAATCTACTTAACACAATGTTCGTTATAATTATTCGGGCGTCCATCAGAGCCTAACTGCACTTAATGTCAGTAGTGGTTTGATTATAAATAGTACATGCTATTGGTTTGCAGTGTGGACTTTGCTCATTCAAATTTAGAATTTTGTTTCCCCCCACATATTGTATGATATTTTGACCAAAATCGCTAATTAAGGGGTACCCCTTGCAAATGCCACTCCCACCTTCTCAGATTGGGACAAGTAGCAGACTGTATCTACGCCACCTACCACAACCTGGTATTTTTTTTGTTTTTTCGTAGATCATTTATTCAAAATGTTTTTGGCTCTTAAATCATGCGTCCAAATCGCGAACGTAGTTGGATTTCTTTCATAGTGATCTTTGAAACTAGATCTCATGTTAATAGGTTTCGGCGAACTTTTTTCATGAAAAAACTTGGAGAAAAAAATTCTGAGCCGGAAGCACGATTTCCTCCCACATTTTTTCCCTTTCTGAGAGGCACAACTACCTCTTGCAGAAGCAAATCCGTGCCTCTCATGGAAGCAAAAAAAATGTTTTTTCCTTTTCCGAGAGGCACAACTATGCCTCCTGTAAAAGCAAACTTGTGCCTCCACAAGAAGCAAATTTGTGCCTCATGCAGAAGAAAAAAGAAGTGTTTTCCACTTTTCAAGAGGCACAGTTGTGCCTCACATGGAAGCAAATCTGTGGCTCCACGAGAAGAAAATATATGTTTCTCATGGAAGAAAAAACACGTTTTATTCCCTTTCTGAGGGGCACAATGGCGCTTCTCGTGGAAGAAAACCTGCGCAAACTTGTTTTTTCCTTTTTCCGAGAGGCACAACTATGCCTCCACGAGAAGCAAATTTGTGTCTCTTGCGGAAGCCAAAAAAGATAGAATGCATTTTTCGTGCAATTTTTTCCTAAAACCTAGGGGAAACCGGGCAAAAACCGATCTAAAACCTGAAAACGCGTACATAAAAACAAAAACATCCAAGGGAGGGCGCAGAACACGACACGTGACGACGGCTGAGAGCACGCCACTTGACACGCTATCAGCCCACCAAAAGTGACATTTGCAGGGCTTCCGCAAGGAGTACCCCGTGATTGGTTGCTATCTCTTTTGACCTAATGGATAACATGGTGCTTATAACAATATAATTCAGTGTTTGGGGCCCTCATCCTCTCAGGGCCCGGGGTGGCCGCCCAGTTTGCTCGGCCTATGGGTTGGCCCTGGCTGCAACACTCGGCTAGCTCATCTTCTCCTTCTGCTGCTTGAACACGAGCGTCGCCGGAGTCATGGCCACCTTGACAGCGTCCAACACGGTGACAGTCACCTTGTATGTCTCTGAGGCCTGCTCAGATACCTTTATCACCGTCCTTGTAAGCGTGCTCATGTGGGTGCAGCTGTCGAACACGACCACCATAGAAGGGTAGTTGAGGTTGCTGACAACGCCGGGCAGAGTCGTCATGCAATTAGCAGTCCGAATGAACCTCCTATATGTGATTATATGATGCAAATAAAGTCTCAATACATATCTATATGTGATTATATGATGCAACTAATAATTATAAGATACATATACTCAACTATAAATAACTACTAAATGAATACAATGTTGAAGTGCGGAGGGGAGGGGGGCAAATGCCCCCGTCCACTCCATAATGATGTTGATGTTAACTTCTAGAAATCATTTTTTATAATTTATTTAAGTATGTACATATATTGAGCCCTTATTTAAGATAGACCTTGGCTACCACTCCATAATGATGTTGATGTTAACTTCTAGAAATCATGTTTGGGGCCCTGCGTAAAGGAGTGAAAATTGACACCATTGATAAGAAAGTGTGATGAGGGAAGGAGAGAGCCCGGTATATATAGACGGTCGTGTGCTACATTCCCCTTCCTTTGCCTTTGAGGTGGATGTGCTATTTGCTTCTTGGCTGTGCAGCTAGTGGTGATTGATGGGTATTAAAATCAGTATAACTAGCTAGGCCCTTCCACAACGATTTGTGAACCATAACCATCCGATATGGCTTATGGATACATCAGATTGTTCGGTCGTCCGACAGAGTGTCCCTCAACCTCGATCTAGTTGGAAATAGGAACATGGTTTGTGTGTTGTAACAGCGAATACACTATTAAAACATTGTCATGACAATGTTTTAATAGGCAAGGAAAAACATGAAAAGGCTATTTTTTTTTTTTACCTCCTCGCCGCATCCTGATTCATGCCCTTCTTGCCTATTGTGTACAGCGACGTGACACCGTGCGCACCATTGGCTAATACCAAATCTGGCTTAGGAGTTTTTCTACATTATAGTTTTCACCTATATATTTTCTGTAAGAAGTAAGATCATGATTCAAATAAAGTTGTTCATGCTGACCACTGCTCGCCCAATAATCTCATAACCGGACTCGCCAAGATAAAGAAGAGGTGACGTGTTGTATTTCTATGATGTTATTGTTTCTATACATGCAATGGTAGTTTCCTAGGAAAATATTATGAATAAAACAACTGAAAGAACAACAAGGCATGATTTTCTCGGATCCGACACGAAGGTATATAAAAATAGATCAAGCCCACGATCAATTGACATATAAATCTTATTCCAAATGGACAACCGAAATTCTGCAAATGAATGACAATTGAGAAACTGTTATTAGGGTTGAAATGAGATTGGTATATGAGATGAGTGTTTCCTCCTAATTTTACTTTTCAATCGGTCACTTGGAAGAATGAATGACTGTTATGTTTTCTAGTGATTTGGTTAGAACTTGAATTCAATGTTGTATGCAGCACTACTTGACTGCCTTAACACCTTTTCTAAGAGATATGTACTAATTCAGATCATGACCCTTCCTGAACCTAACCATCCGGCCTATTTCCACGTAAGGTTAACAAAGGAAGTAGCATCAATAGTTCTAGGTCCATCAAGCAGTAATGATATGACAATATATGTGCTATGTGGTAGATAGAATATTTGTTAATTATTTGAGATTTCATGATATTGTTTGAGAAGATTTCATGGATATATTCTACTTTACTTTCTTTTGCATATTTTGGTTCGAACATTAGAAAATTATGCTAATGTTGGAACCAAAATATGCAAAAGGAAGTAAAGTAGAATATATCCATTGATGAGAGTGGGGCATTTTGGAGGCGAAGCTACTCGAGTCCCGTTATCTGGGCCATAGGTTGTTACGTTGTGATGGTGCTGCTGTGGGCGTTGGAACCACACGGCATTTGAGCCCATTTTTTTGACCACCCCAAAACAAGTGCTTAAAAGTTTTGAAAAAAATTGACCAAGTGGAGGCAGTGGGCGCAGGAGGCGGCGACAGCCTTTGCGGCGGTGGACGTTGGCGAGGCGGAGCCGCCTTCTCCGGCACCTCGTGTGGTGCAACAGTCTAGGCGCCGCAACTGCGTCATGGTGAATGTCGCCGTCTCGTCCCAGGATGGATCCATCATTGATCTGGCGTACACCGACACCGTACGGATTTCGGGCTCTGACGAGGAAGAGTAGGGCATGAGAGACGGCGGTGCCTTGAGTCTCATGAGCCGGCTTGTGTCCCATGCCCTACTCTACCTTATCGGCGATCGAACCAACACTCTGGGAGCGCAGCCGGTCGCCGGACATGGCCACGTCGGAGCCGAACGAGCTCCGCTTAAAGATCAGTTTATGTTCCATGTAATAATATGGATTTGAGGATTGTAATTTGAGGTGTCCGGTTATAGAAACAAATAGTTGAGGCATGACCGATCACTGTCCACGGACGCGCCCCGTCGCATCCGCGGGCTTTGATGGGTCGTATTTGCCAAGTCCGACTATAGATGCTCTTAATACTGATATTTAAGTAATGAACATTTGCATGGTGAATCTTTTGTATCTAAATAGCTACCCCACTAACTATTTTAGAGCACCATGCCATCTCATCAATCCTAATAAATTCTAAAAGTAACTGCATGCATGCATGCAACCAATTTCCGCGGCAACGTGCGGGTGTCATATATCTAGTATTCAAAGTATCTGGAACCATTAACATATACATTGATAATGCCATCTAGATTGGACTAGAGCGTAGACAAGCAAACTAGGACAATGATGCCTCTTGGCGATTTCCGCTTACGCTTCGTTTGGATGTCTCTATTGGGGAGTTCCGTATTGTATTGGTCTGAATTTCAAATCAGTGAGGAAACTGAAATGGCATGAATACGAATTCACTTGTTTGGTTGTCCAGTGAATCGGCCCTTGAAATGCCTCTGAGATTTCAATACCAAATCATGTTTGGATGACAAACTTTGGAATTGTATAGCTACATTACCTTACCAGGTTATACCTTGCCCTACATGACTCAAAAATGTAATCTGAATACAAATGAATATATAGCAATGAAAATAAATAAATATTCTAGAAATACATCAGGAAAAGCAAAATCAACAAAACTTCCCTGATCTGCACAGTAGACAAAACTGAAAAAAATAAAAATGATGCAAAGACAGAGGGATTTTCAGGATTTGGAGGGGTTTGACAAGAAGATCTAGGCCGTAGCCATGGATCCATGGTGGAGCAGTGTTGTGGCTGCACAAAAAGAGGAGCAGCTCGTACATAATGGTGGAGTGCTGTACAGAAGGAGCTGCAGCTCATGGAGAAAGGAGGACTTGAGCCCGGCAACGATAGGCAAGGACGACGGCCACACGTGGCTAAAAGGGCGGAGCTGACGACGGGGCGTGCCGGTCCTGGGCCGCCGTCGACCTCCATGGCGGGGCGCGGCACAGGGCGACGGGAGATGGCGAGGGAGCAACGGGAAATGGGGTGGGGAAGAGGGGAGGGGTTGGCCTGCGCCGTCACCGGCCGCCGTGGTGGTCGCCGCCGCCACCTGCTGCTAGGTCGCCGCCGCCACGACCTAGGTCAGCGCTCGAGTTCACCCCTCCCGTTCCCCTTCGCTGCCTTCTATTTCTCTTTCGTGGGCTGAAGCGGTAAGTTTTGCGGGAGACAGCGAAATCGGGCCAATTCGGAGCGCCACCCCTCCGAAACGTGGGAGGAAAATTTTCACGCAGCGAAAACGGGCCTGAATTGATCTTTCATTTCCATACGAATTCAGTGTCCACCCAAACGTCCGTATTTACCCCTGATGATTACCAAATCCATTTTCAGGGCTCCAATGGAGACATCCAAACGCAGTGTTATGGATTTTGAAAGAAGATCAACGCCCACAAAACATGGGACGTTGTTGTAAAGCTATCACAGGCACAATCACCGGATACTTCTGTCCATTGATATTTTGTTAATAATCGAAGAGAGGATTCCTCAAGAGAGAGAGAGAGAGAGAGGGAGAGAGAGAGAGAGAGGATTCCTCTAACCTCTACATTTGAAGGTGCACATGGTCGCAATACTTCTAAATGAAAACTACCGAAGTCCACCTGATGACCTAGTCTCTCCCGTTGGATGACTACCCCTTCATCGGGAATTACTTATCAGAGAAATGGATAAAAATGAATATATCTAAAACTAAAATATGTCTCATTTCTCCGAAACATATTTTCAAACAAAGGGGGTAATATCTTAATAGATTATACTCACGAAAATATCCATTCTCTATCAATAGACTAGCTCTATGAATCTTGGTTATTTGGTAAGCTAACAATAAAATGACAATTTACATAGTACATACATTGTTTTTAAATATGAACCTTGGAGATACACCAAATCTTCCCGTGCCAGAAAAAAACATAAACAAAACGATCTTCTCAAACAATATCATGAAATCTCAAATAATTAACAAATAATCTATCTACCACATAGCACAGATATTGTCATATCATTACTGCTTGATGGCCCTAGAACTATTGACGCTACTTCCTTTGTTACCCTTATTACGTGGAAATAGGCCGGATGGTTAGGTTCAGGATGGGTCATGTTTTTGTTGGAAATATAAGCAAATTACTACGAGATTTAATTCGAATAAATAGGAAATAGATCATGACAGTAATAGCAGAGATTAAACTAAGCATGCGAACTAGCATAGTAGATGAACTAGTATAGTAGATGAACAGATCACATCTAGGGCACATACTAGAAACATGAATTCTACCACGATCTCGAACAAGAAGGATAGAATCACATACGGTGCAGCGGGTGCAGCACCGCCGGCGTTGACGTTGTCGCCCATGTCATCGAGGATGAGGTTGCCGAGGTCGGGGAAGAAGTCGTCGTTCGCGAAGTCGTCGCTGCCAGCAGTCGCGCGAGTGCGCTCCCCAAAAACCTGATCGCCCCTCTCCCGTACAGGATCACGAGAGGCAGGGTTCCGGAGGCCTGCTGTCCCTTCTCCCGGTGTACGCCGAAACGAGGGATGGAGAAGACTTGCTTGGCGGCACAATGATCTGGAACGGTGGTGAGAAACCATACGAAGCGGCTGCGGGCCGGGTAGGTCGTGGGAGTAAACCCCACGTCCGAGTCGACTCATTGATTTTTCCGAGCAGCAAAAATATAAACAACGTGCATAGCTCTGTCCTCGGCTCAATCCCGCAACCCGCGGCGCGGCGCGGCGCGTCGTGACGAGGCGAGGAGGAGGAGCGCGCGTGTAGGTCTCCTCTTCTCATGCTTATACAAGTGGTAGAAGAGCTCACCTTATAAAGAGGTGCAGCTCTCTCTCAACTTATGAGGTGGGATTAAACTTTAGCCTCACTCACTCCACTCACATGTGTGCATAAATGGGCCAAGAGAATTTCAGAATTTTAGTTGGGCTTTGGGCCAAAGACTTACTAGCAAAATTCCAACAGTTCTCAGTACTTAACATGAACACTACGTCTGACATGGTGGGCCGGTCATCTGCATTCTCTTGCACACAGCTTAGTGCAATACTAACACATCTCATTATATCTGATGAAGAAATATCCAAAGCCAGCGATGCATCTAGGAGCTCAAGGCACCTTTTTTCCTTCCATCTAGGAGTATGTCCCAGCAATCCTTGTTGTGTTTCCTTCAATATCATCTGAGCTGAATATCTTTGCAAGTCCAAAATCTGAAATTTTAGGTTGCACTAGAAGAACGCCCGTGCGTTGCAACGGGGTCACATTAATTTTAAGAGTTCAATATTAATATACTCATACATATCAAGTGACATTAGCGATCCTTTTTACCATCAAATTCTCACACACACTCTCTCTTCCTCCCTCTTCCTCACTCTCTCCCCCTCTCCCCTCTCTCTCTAACACACACACATATTCATCTTATTGGATACGCGACCATAATCCATCTATTTCACACACACGCGCTAGTGCATAACAATATGGATTATGTGTATTATATTTGCCGCCACAACTGAGGAAATTAATTTCATGTAAATGGGTCAGCCACAGCTCCAAGAATACGTGGAGGAGGTGGCACGGGTCGGCATCGACGCCGTCCGGCGCATGCCACGGGCCCGCTTCCAAGTGCGTCTGCGCGCCGGCCACCCACGCCGGATCCTTCAAGTGCCGCTTCCACCGCACCAACTCCCAGGGCCAGGGAAGCCGCCCTTCTTCGCCCCCTTCACGGCCGCGGCACCCGGCCTCGCCGTCCTCGTCCCCCGGCACCGTCGCGACCTAGTGATGCAGCCCAAGCATCGGCCTCGAGAATCAAGAACGCTCGTCAACGGAGGGAAGGGAAGATCATATACATGTCATAAGAAAGGGAGTTTATTTACTGCTCCCTCGATGTATTGTTTCCTTTGTTTGGAGATTGATTACCATCCGTGAGTTAAGGTAAGGTTAATGTGATTGAGCGACTTTTCTGAAAATCAATTATTTGTTTTCTAATTAATGTGATTGAGTGATTTAAGGTAAGGTTAATTAATTTAGATTTGATCTTTAGAGATTGTTCGTGATTGATTCTACATTACCAAATAACTTGCGCCAGTATGGAAAGTTCTGATCTTTTCAGATTTCTTTCATTGTGTGAGAGGGTGACGCGAAAATAAACCGATGAAGTGGGAGGAGCGGACGAAAAAAACTACAAAAAAACCAGCGAAGGTGGGAGGAGGTAGCAAAAAAAATCATAGGAGGTGGGACGAATGACATAATTAGTAAACAATTTCAGCGACAAAAGGATAAACAAATTGGATTTTTAAAACAAAACCTGCACCTGCACAAGTGGCTCACTCTTCACTTTTTGACAAAAAACTTCCGAATAGCAATCTTGGTGAGTGATCTCGACCGGGTTCGATCGGCATGGCGTGTTGTTCCTCCAGGAGTGGGTGCTGAGAGGAAGGATGGTGAACCATCATTGTCAATCGGCCGGAGCTGCATCGTCATTTGGATCAGAGCATGGACGAAATCGAGATGATAGAGGTTGAGGAATTTGTAGGACGTGAGGGTTTAGGGTGGGCATCACGAGAACTCCCCCATATCTTGGGAGACGGCAGACCCGAGGTGCAGTCGTGTTCGTGCTTCAGGGGCTGCCACGTGCTGTCCTCGCCGCCATCGCCTGTCGATGCCACTTGATGCCACGAGCATGGGACTGAGGGACGAAGGGAAGAGAAGGGAAGGAAGCGAGCTAATGACGTACCTATGTTTGGTATGTAATACCCTTCATTAAGAGTAGATATTTTTTTAAAATCGGTTATTTTGTTTCCTAATTAATGTGATTGAGCAATTTAAGGTAAGGTTAATTAATTTAGATTTGATATTTAGAGATTAATCGTGATTGATTCTTTCACATAAAGACATTACTAAAAATAACTTGCACCGGCATGGAAAGTTATGATCCGTTAAGATTTTTTTCGTTGTGTGAGAGGGTGACGAAACTAAACCGGTGGGGTGGGGAGGGACGAAAAAAACTAGCTAAATATAACGGTTGAAAGTGGTGTGACGAAAATAAACATTACGTGGCTACCAACTGCTTCATTATGATTATAGATAACGACGGAGTTTGGGCGTGTCAAAGGGACTCGATCGCGGGGTTTTTCTTGGTTTTTCACAGCTGAGGGGGAGGTGGGAGGAAGTACCAAAGAAGTACCAAAAAAGACCGAATGAGGTGGGACGAAAATAAAACCCGAAACGCGACCTACCAACTGAGACATTAGGAGTGGAGATTTCATTGTCCAATAGAATGTTGCTTGCTTTCAGATCTCTGTGTATGACCCGCAACCGAGAGTGTTTGTGCAAATATAGAAGCCCTTGCGCTATGCCTTTAATTATTGCTAGGCGTTTATTCCGCTTTAGTAAAGCCCTTTTTGTGTCATCTGCTAATAAGTTGAACATACATATAAAATTATGACATGCCTTAGTTAGGAAGCCAGTGATGGCTCATCTAAAAGAAAAGTCAAGAAATTATAGCCCAGGATGGCATTCCTAGAGAGACGGAAGTAGTACCAAAAATAAAGAAGTCCAAACTCTTATTTGGCAAATATTCGTATATCACCATTTTCTCCCGCCGTTGAGAGCAACATCCCAAGAGCCTAACCAAATTTGTATGCTGGAGCTTGGCTATGAGTTGGACTTCATTTTTGAACTCTGTGAAACCTTGTCCAGAATTTGAAGCAAGTCTCTTAATAGCTATCTCCCGCCCATCTGGAAACTGGCCCTGAAGGTCAAAAAATGGTTAATGATGTCCCTTTTCAGTTTTTTTAAGAGCTGGATGTATCTCGTAACCCAAGGCTAGCCATTCATAAACTCAATCAACATTACTTGAATAAAATGTAAACTTAGGTACGACGTAATTATAAGATAGAACTCCCTATAAATAATATCATTTTGGACATGTGTCGAACATGTAAATTTGACCATTACATCTCGTATGGTTTTGTTAGTAGAATGAAAAAAAATTGGAAGTTATATTTTTAAGAAGAATGTAATGACGTATGGAGAAAAATAAGCTAGCACCTTGACATTTCGTTAGACTAGTTTTCAGCATCCAGAGTCTCTGGAAAAGTTGGAGCTACAGACGATTGGACGGTTAGAAATTTCTGCGCGTGCGGCGCGGGCGCGATAGTGGCCGCTAACAACCAGTGGACTGGACTAAAGCGCGACCACAAAACAACAGGGCGCCATCCGCAGTTCCGCACGGCATCCTCCACGACTCATGTTTTTACCACCGGGAGACCAAGTCATTGCAGTCTGCATGCGCCTTGGTCGATAGATATGGATCTATCACGTTCCGCCACCTGCACCGTCGCGGCCGTCGCCGTCGTCTGCGTCCTGTTGCCCCGCCCCTGCGCGCCGGCCGGCGACCAGTTGGCCGCCGGCGAGCTGCTCTTGCTCGGGAAGTCCGTCGTGTCCGACGGCGGCGCCTTCGCTCTGGGCTTCTTCGTCCCGGACGATGCCACCCCGGCCAGGCAGTACCTCGGCATATGGTACAACAACATCCCCGGCCGCCCCACCGTCGTATGGGTGGCCAACCGGGAAACACCAGTCTTCGCCAACCGTACTTCCTCCTCCTCCGGCCCGGCCCCGGCGCTCGCGCTAGCCAACGACTCCACCCTCGTCCTGTCCGACGAAAACGGCGGCGTTCTTTGGACATCCGGCGTGCCCTCCGTGGGTAGCTCGTCCTCGTCCTCGTCCGCCGTGCTTAGGAACGACGGCAACCTAGTCGTCCGGTCGCCGAACGGGACCGCGCTGTGGCAGAGCTTCGACCACCCGACGGACACCCTCATCCCGGGCATGAAGGTCCGGATGAGCCACCGGACGCTGCAGGGCGACATCTTCGTGTCTTGGAAGTCCCCCGGCGACCCGGCGCCGGGAAGCTTCTCCTACGGCGTGGACCCCGGTACGTACATCCAGCTGCTCCTGTGGAACGGGACGCGCCCCTACTGGCGCTCTCCCGTGTGGACGGGGATCGCCGTCACCACCAACTACATCGGTGCCGGCACCGTCATCTACACGGCGGTTGTCGACACCACCGAGGAGATCTCCACGGCCTTCACTGTCTCCGACGGCGCCTCGCCCACGCGCTACGTGATCACCAGCTCCGGCGAGTTCCAGGTCTTCAGCTGGAACGGCACCGCGTCGGCCTGGGCAACGCTCGATTCGTGGCCAGGCCCAGGGTCCAGCGGGTGCAGCCGGTACGGCTACTGCGGCCCGTACGGGTACTGCGACGTCATGGCGGCGGTGTGCAGGTGCCTCGACGGCTTCGAGCCGGCGAACGCGGCGGAGTGGAGCGACGGCAGGTTCGATCAGGGCTGCCGGCGGAAGGAGGCGCTGCCACCGTGCGGCGTCTTGGATGGGGAAGGTTTCCTGCCGATGCCGAGCATGAAGGTGCCGGACAAGTTCTTACTGGAGGGCGGAAACTGGAGCGCGGAGGAGTGCGCGGCGAGGTGCGCGGCGAACTGCTCGTGTGTGGCTTACGCGTACGCCGACCTGCAAAGCAGCAGTGCCAAGGGGGAAGTGAGCCGGTGCCTCGTCTGGGTCGGGGACCTCATCGACACGCAGATGATCGGCGGGCGCATGGCCGTCAACGGGGAGACGCTCTACCTCCGAGTTGCCGATGCTGCAGCTTCCAGAGGTATAGTACGAAGGCAACCGGCTATTCATTTTTTTTTGATAAAAACAACAGGCTATTCATAAGTTGCCTGAAAATTTATTTCGCAATAGCCAGATGTTAGTAGACTGACTTTTGATTTTGGGTTAGTCCATTTTGAAGTTCGCCGGAGGGAGGCCGGAGGGAATGAAGGAGGTAGCCAGAGGGCTACCCATCATCTATCTTAGGGTGGCGAGTTGGGACGGCAGCATGGAGGTGGGGCAACTTTGCCGGAGAAAATCGCTGTCGGCGCCGGTGCTAGAGGGAGGGGGGTTGGGGGGGGGGGGGGGGGGCGGAGGCCGCACGTCGGTGGGCCATTGTTTGGGGGGAGGGCGGTGCGGCGAGGCTGCTGGGAGTGTCACGCCGTCAAGGGCGGCTAGGCTGGTGGCGGCTGGGCGGTTCGAAGGAAGGAGATGAGCTGGAGGAAGAAGAAGGGTTGCCCGCCGTTGGATCTGCATCCGATATCCCAAAACGATCGACTGACTCAAATTCAAAAACCAGACGACTTATATCTAGCCATTCCCAAATTATATTGGGTAGTCGCCTGAAAGTTCGAGGGTAATTTTCCATCAACCATGTGAGTGGTTTTTCCATAATTCTTCCAAACTAAGAATTACAACGCTAGGTTAAAAAAAGGTTCCAAAAACTTTCTCATTTCACTCCTCAAGCAGGTTCAGTTTGCCAAAATTTGTCAAATTTCTGTTGGGATTTTACCGAATTCTTTAAAGAAATCGCCCCTTTGGCCAGTTCGGTTCTTTTACCAAACTTTGCCTGCATTTGCATGTGCAGGAAGAAATGCAAGCAAAAACGCATTGAAAATTGTGCTGCCGGTGTTAGCAAGTGTCCTGATGCTCACCTGCATTTTCTGTTTATGGTTCTGGAGGTTCAGAGGTACAGTAATTTCGTTAAGCAAAATTTCAGTGATAAAATTAAACTAAACTGAAGCAAAGAGGTACACGTTGATTCGTTCAATAAATGCATTTGGTGATGGAATATATTACAGACAAGGGAAGAAGAAGCAACTCAACCGAGAGCCAAAACAAGCTGACCGCGTCTAATTGGAATGAAATGGGCCAAGGAGATCACACTGAAGATCTTGAGTTGCCATGCATACGGTTGGCCGACATTGTTGCCGCCACACGGAACTTCTCCGAAACATGCAGGATCGGGCGTGGAGGCTTCGGCAAGGTTTACAAGGTACTATATATTTTGTACCAGTTTTTATAATTTTCTGTCACTTTGAAACTTTCTCGTCCCATGCGAGGAACAGTTTTAACACCTTAAACATTGGTCGATGCACCCCAATGACAGTACAGTAATCTTTATCTCACTTGTTTCTTGCTCATTCGAAAGGGAACATTAGACAGGGGTCAGGTGGTTGCTATCAAGAGGCTGAGTAAAAATTCAGATCAAGGAGCAGAGGAGTTCAAGAACGAGACCATTTTGATCTCCAAACTTCAGCACAGGAACCTGGTTCGTCTCCTTGGCTGCTGCACAGAGGCAGCAGAGAAGCTGCTCATCTACGAGTACCTGCCCAACAAAGGCCTGGACACCATCCTCTTCGGTACGTATACATTCAGGTCTCTTTGATTCATAGAATAGGAATATCGTGGGAATAGAAAAACCATATAAAATAAGATGACATGCATCTCACTTTTTATAGGAAAAAGATGTCATTTGATTCATATGATAGAAACTTTTTCACCAAGTCTAGGCTAATGTGTTTTTTTTCTTATTAATCTGAAGTATTGGTTCCTATCCTACATAGGAGTAAGTATCCATTCCTACAAACAAAAGGGCCCCCAAAAAGAATTCCTGTAAAATTTCTATCCTTTATAATTTCTACAAATTTCATGTAAACCAAATGAGGCCTAAGTAATAAGAGTACTAAAGCAAGTGGCTGAACTTATTCTTTGCCACAGTTCCTCAAGTTTGTTTGCTGTAGACAGTGCAATGAAATCGGTGCTAGACTGGCCGACGCGGCTGGGGATCATCAAGGGCGTGGCGAGGGGACTCCTCTACCTACACCAGGACTCTCGGCTGACGGTGATACACAGGGACCTCAAGGCCAGCAACGTGCTGCTGGACGCGGAGATGAGGCCCAAGATAGCGGATTTCGGCATGGCCAAGATTTTCGGTGACAACCAGGTGAAGGCCAACACCAAGCGCGTCGTCGGAACATAGTGAGTAATCTCAACACTTGGGTGAATTTACAGAAAGAAAAAAAAAAGAGGGTTCACTTGGGTTTAAGTTGATTATTACTAGCATTTGCCATAAATTACTGTAGCACCTCCCCTGACAAACAAACAAAAAATGTGTGGGCAGTGGCTACATTGCTCCCGAGTACTTGACGGCGGGCGTCTTCTCCGTCAAGTCCGACGTGTACAGCTTCGGCGTGCTGCTCCTGGAGATTGTGAGTGGTGTCAGGATCAGCTCTTCCGATGGCATCATGGAGTTCCCGAGCCTTATTGCCTTTGTAAGCACCTGCATTAATTAGAATTGCCAAGTTCATGCAGTTAACTTCCTTTCTCAGTACAGTCCGTTCCATGTTATGTCTAATTCCATATGTTGCTTCGTGTAGGCGTGGAGCTTGTGGAGGGAAGGGAAGGCAAGAGACCTGGTGGATCCATCCATGGCAGGGAGCTGTTCAGCTGATGAGGCATTTCTCTGCATCCACGTAGGGCTCCTCTGCGTCGAGGATGAACCAAGCAGGAGGCCGCTCATGTCATCCGTCGTGTCCATATTTGAGAACGGAAGTGTGTCCTCCATGTCGCTCCCGACGCCGATCCAGCCTGCATATTTCACAATGATGGAAGAGAGGAGAGACGATACTGTGAACACCAGAAACACAATGACCATGACGGTTCTCGAGGGAAGGTAGCGTCAGTGCACTCCCAATACTTGTATCTTAGAGCATCTCAAGACTGCCGTTTAGGGTACTTTGGGCGAAAAACAATGCTTCAACAACAGATGATGTATATGCATATGATGATGCAAATTATTATTTTTTTTGAAAGATCCAGGGATTCCTGGCTTTGCATTGATTTAGCAGAGAGCAAATGGGAAACAAACATGAGGTGGGTGACCCGTAGGTCAAGGATTAAAGAGAAAAGAAAGTGGAGAGAAAGGGAAAAGAAAAACTAGGGTTTGAGCATGTTACATATCTCCCAACGTATCCCCGAACGGGGGCTCTAGGTTCGTCGCGCCCGCAGCACGCCACAGCTCGATGGCTCTTCTGATGGACGAGACTATCTGAGAGGCGGATGCCACCTTGCCCCTGAAAGTGCAATCGTTTCTTTCTCTCCAAATTTCCCACAGAGTCAGGGGGATGAGGGAGTTGACAGCTTTTCTGAAAACCGGGCTGGTGTCGTTGATTATCTTGGCGGCGATGAGCGTGGAGTTTGTCATCGGTTGCCATCTGACCGGGTCGACGGCGTCACAACCGTTCCATGTCGCCAGCCTCTGCCAAACTTCCCTGGCCAGGTTGCATTGCCAGAAGAGGTGCGTCACCGTTTCTAGGTTTCTGAGACATAGTTGGCAGAAGTAACAGTTTGGTCATCCTCTTCTTTGTAGCCTGTCATTGCACCAGATTCGTTGCTTGCTTAATAATCAGCAGAATATCTTGATTTTTCCAGGTGCCCAGGCATTCCAAATTAGCTTGTGCATAGGGGATTTGATCCTGCCCAGGAGTTGCATGTTGTAGGCTGAAGCTGCAGTGTAGTTCCCTGAAGCCGTGAATGTCCAGGTGATCATGTCTGGGGTCCCCGGCAGCAATTGAACCGCGGCAAGACGGATGCGCCTGGCCAGCCGAAGGAAATCCTGCAGCAGGTCATTCGTGTGTCCATGGGTGAGGTCTGGGATCCAAGTGTCAGCCGAAAGGGCTTCTTTGACTGTTCTGTTCTTTCTCCTCGCGTGTGCAAACAGAGCTGGGAAGGAAGCACGCAGGTTCGATGATCCCAGCCAGGTACAGTGCCAGAAAGAAGCAGTTTCCCCGTTGCCGATAGTCACTTTTGTTGCTGCAGCGAAAAGCCTCCTGTCAGACTCGTCACAGGGCAGCTCCGAGCCCGCCCAGGGCCGGTCCGGGCTGCGCCAGGTGAACCAAAGCCACCGAAGCCTGAGCGCTCGCGCGAACTGCTGCAGATCAAGAACTCCAAAACCCCCATAGTCCGTCGAGGAGCAAACTGTGGGCCAGTTGATCTTGCATTTTCCGCCGGGGAGTTCGTCTTCTTGACCCCAAAGGAAGCGCCGTCTACACTTATCTATGTCTTTGAGTAACTTTTTTGGAGCCCGCAGTACCGTCAGAGCGAATGTAGGCAGTGCCGTTAGGACGGAGCGGACTAGAACCCTACGGCCTGCAATTGACATGAGGCGTCCTTTCCATGCTGCTAGCCTGGCTCTAATGCGATCGAGGATGAATTGCAGGTGGACTAGCCGGACGCGGGACGTGGTGATGGGAAGTCCTAAGTAGCGCAGGGGGAAGCCGACGACCGGGCTGCCAAGTCCATATAGCACGTGTTGAAGGTCGATGTCTTCACAGCTAATGGGTGCTACAGACGATTTCTGTAAGTTGATGCGGAGACCCGTGGCGTTTCCGAAGTTGTCAAGCAGCAGGAGCAAGTTGTCGATTTCTTGACGAGAGGGGTTGGCGAAGATCATGGCGTTGTCGGCGTAGAGGCAAGTTCTTAGGGTTCTAATCCTACCCGGCAGGGGGGTGAGCAAGCCCTGTTCCTGCGCTCTTTCTAAAAGTCGATGCAGAACGTTGATTGCAAGGATGAACAACAACGGCGAGAGCGGGTCTCCCTGCCGTAGCCCTCTATGGTGGTCGATGGCGCGTCCAGGGCTGCCGTTGAGAACGAAGGCTGAAGAAGAACTAACTAGTAACATCGAAATCCAGTCCCTCCATCTAGCGCTAAACCCTAACTTAGCTAGGAGTTGCAGCAGATATTCCCAGGAGACGTTGTCGAAGGCCTTGGCTATGTCTAACTTGATCAGCAGGGCAGGTGTTTTGCGGCGATGCAGGGAGCGCACGGCATTTTGGACATAAAGAAAACTGTCGTGGATGCATTTGGATTTCATGAACGCTGACTGTGTCGGGGAGATTAGCTGGTTCATAAGGGGTGACAACCTGAGCTGCAACACCTTCGCAATGAGCTTAGCCATGGAGTGGATTAAGCTTATAGGACGTTAGTCAGCCACCATTTCAGCGCCATCCTTCTTTGGCAGGAGAGCAACCAGTGCCATGTTTAAGGGTTTGAGGTCACCTGCCAGGCGGTGGAACTGGTGGAAGGCCTCAAGGATGTCGTGTTTGATCGTCGACCAGCAAGCTCTGAAGAAAACACCGTTGAAGCCGTCAGGCCCGGAGCTTTTTCCGGGGGCATGGCTTTGATAGCATTCCAAATCTCCTCTTCGGTGAAAGGGTTGTCCAGTCCCCCACCTCGAACTGATGGCAGTTGGAGCTCATTCCAATTGATCATTTTTGAGCAATCTTGCTTGGATCCGAGCAGGTTGTTGAAGTGTTCAAATATGCAATCTTCCTTGTCTTCATGTGCCGTGAGCACTCCTTGATTTGTTTTCAGTGCAGCAACAAAGTTTTTGCGACGCCTTGAGTTTATCTTTGCATTGAAAAATTTTGTGTTTGCATCCCCCACTCGCAGCCATGTAGCTCTGGATGCCTGTCTCTTTCGGACGCGCTCGATAGCAGCAAGACCAAGCAGTCTAGTTTTCAGTTTCTTCCTCAGTGCGAGTTCAAGCGGGGTCAACAAACGGGTTTCTTGGGCGATATCAAGACGAAGAATTAATTCAGTAGCAATGTGGAACTGCAGTCTTGCATCACTGAAGTGTGTCTTGCTCCAAATTTTCAGATCTTTTGTTGTTCTCAAAAGTTTCAGCTTCAGCCTGACGAAAGCACAGGAGTGGTTGACTGGCCTGCTCCAAGCTCTCTCCACCATCTCGTGAAAATGGGGGAATTTTGGCCAGAAGGATTCGAACCGGAACTTTGCTTTTTTCCTTGGGGAGGTGGCGTCCACCAGGAGGAGAGGGCAATGGTCAGAGCAAGCCGTAGAAGCGGCCATCAGGATAACTGAAGGAAAAAGGGCTTCCCAACTGATGTTACAGAAAAACTTGTCGATGCTCTCGAGGGTTGGTCTTTCTCATTCGTTGCTCCATGTAAATCTTCTGTTTTTGCATTTGATCTCTCTGAGTTCAGCCGAGTCGATGGCACTTCTGAACCTGCCCATGATTCTGCGGTTTATTCGGTCATTGTTCTTGTCTCTGGCTTCATAAATTATGTTAAAATCTCCGTTAATCAGCCAAGGTTATCCAGCTTGGGGGGCCGAGCTTCTTATTTCTGTCAGGAAATCTTCTTTCCTCTCATCATCAGTTGGCCCATAGATGGTAGTCAACCAGAAGGATTTGCCTGAAGCTTTGAGTCTAGCTTGAGCAGTTATATCAAACTGCCCAATTGCATGAGAGGTGATCTCCACAACATCAGGGTCCCAGAAGATGGCAGCACCCCCCTAGTGTCTAAAGCAGGCAGCACAACGCAGTCTCTGAGTTTTGCACCTCCAACTTCTCTGGCCAAATCAGTAGTCCAGGTGGATATTTTTGTTTCTTGTAGACATAGAATACCAAGGCGATGGCAAATAGCAATTTCAGCAACAACGGCTCTTCTAGCTGGCGAATTCAGGCCCCGAACATTCCATGAGAGAATTGGACAGAGGTTTTCAATCATGGGGACACCAATGTTTCTCCGAAGGGTTTACTGAATAGATGATACTGAAACACAAGTACATAGCCAATCTACCAGGGGGGCGCCGGCGACCACCAATAGGCCCCAACTCTCGCCGGCGCCAGCTACACGATGAACCACAGGTACAATTACAGAGCATCATCGGGAAACTAGATCCTAACTCTAACTGACATAAGGTCAGCCACCATCGGAGACTAGCGCTAATGAAGACTACTAACATATGGAACTATTGGCCATCAGTGGCAGCTCCGTCAGGTCCAGCAAGGCCTGCAGCTACAAGGAGGGCTGCCTCGTCCAGGCGAGTGAGCTTGGCGATGCAGGCGATGTCGTCGCTGGTCAGGTGCTCCTTGAAGCGGCGGACGAGCGCCTCAGCAGCCTCCGGGGTCATCCTATCCTTTGGTCCCTGCATCCCCAGCTCCCGAAAGATGCGGAATGCAGCTCGCTCCGCCACTGGGATCGAGCAGTTCATCAGCGCCTGCCTTGCGCTCTGACGCACAGGGGCGGAGGGGGCCCTTGATCGAGACTTGTATCGTGCAGACTTGCGCGGCGGGGGCGTCTTGATAATTGGCGGTGGAGGGTCGATGAAGAGGGCGTGGTCCTGGGCAGCATTTTCCTCCGGCGTGATCGCCATGTCACTGACGCGTCGAGTGACCGCGCCCAGTTGCACCTCCGGTGTCGAGGAGGAAGGCTGCACTCGGAGGGCGAGGGGCGGGCTCGGTGCGGAGAAGACGAGAGGCGCGGAGAGCGTGGCCTCGATCGTGGCGTCAAGTTCAAACTGCATGTAGTCGACTGGGGGGCGTCTCGAGTGGCTGCTTGGCCTTGGCGAAGAAGTCGGCGATGGGGTCGACGTCGCAGGGTGGAGGTGGAGGCGGGGTCGCAGGGCGCAGCGGCAGGGGCGGGGTGGCGCCGGAGGCAGCGAGGTCGTTGGAGCGCTTCTCATGGAGCCTCTCCAGGCTGCGGCCATGCTGCGTGCCGCCGTGGTGACGCGGCGTAGGGGAGCAGCTCCTGCGCCTGGATGAGGAGGCATCCGTCGCTGGTGTCTTGTCGATGGAGGCGCGGCCCCTGCCCAGCAGGGTGTCCTTCCAGGAGCGCCGCCCACCGCCTGCACCTGCTGTCGTCGCCGTGGTCGCGGGCGCCGTCTGTGGAGAGTTGTGCCATGACAGCCGATGACTCCACCCTCGGGGCTTGGCGGGCGTCAAGGCCGGCCGTCCTCCACGCCCTTGTACTAGACGCCAGGGGCGATGCGGGGGAGGGGGGAGCCATCGTCTGAGTCGGAGGAGGGCAGCCTGCTCTGGCCGGAGTGGGAGGAGCGCGGCGAGTAGGAGGGCGCCCAATCCTCGACGCGGTCGACGTGGATCAGCAGGTCGTAGCGCTTGACGTTTGGAGGAGGGGCCACCTTGCGATCGGGCGGTGAGTAGCCCAGCATCTCTATCACCCGCCCGGCGCCGCGCTTGGTCACCCACAGGGTGCGTTTGGTCGGGATGTGAGTGACATCCCAAACCCACACCCAGCAGGCGAACATCTTCGTGTGGTCGCGCTCGTAGGTGCGGCTGTCGAGGCGGTCGACGACGCAGAGGTCACCCAGGGCCTCCTCTGCACCCTCGATGGACCAGAAGTGCATCGGAAGCTTCTCGATGACGACCCGAACGTGCAGGTTGAGCTTCAGGAGCGCGGCGTGGTCGCTGTCGTGCTGTGGAGCGATGTTGAAGCGGATGCCATCCACCATGACGGTTGCGTGCATCACGTTGTCTCGCAGCGCCGGCAGGTCGAAGTGGACGAAGAAGTCCTCGGGGTCGTGCTCCGTGACCCGCATCAGGTGCGGCGAGACGCGCACCTGCTCCTCGATGGCCTGCCCCACCATGAGCGGGTTGGTGATGCCCTTCCCACCGATGGCGGTGAGGGTGACAGCGTGGTGACGGAGGACGAAGACGGCGTGGTCCACGGCTGGCGAGGAGACAACGACCTTGTGGTTCGAACGGGGACGGCGCGAGGGGTCGACGTGGGAGACGCGGCCGCTGGAAGCCATGGCGACGGGCGGCGAGCGGGGAGGTGGGGGAGGGCGGTGGGTGGGGTGGGGGTGGGGAAATGGATGCGGCTGTGGCCTGACTTGGGGGGCTGCCGGGGGCCGAGCCGCTCTTTGGCAGAGCCGCCCCGGCCTTTGTTTCTTGGGTTCTGCGGGCACTGCTTGCCGGAGTGTCCCTGACGCTTGCAAATGATGCAGCGGAAGGGATCTCTGCAATCTTTGCGGCGGTGGAGTGAGCTGAGGCACCGGAAGCAGAGGTCGTCGAACCTCTTTAAGAAGGCGAGCCGGGCAGGGTCGGAGTGGGGCTGCCGTCGATGGGTATGCGCCTGCGCGCGCTGGGGCGAGGCAAGGACCGCCGGATCTGAGGAGCGACGCTGGTTCTTTCGGGACGAGACGGTTGTCCATCCACCGTCCATGCCGGAAACGGAAGCGCTGACAGGGGAGGGAGGAGCAACCACAACAGACTTAAGGCGGGGGCGCTCCATTTGGGGGGGCCTGGCCAGATCCGCCGGGCTGGACGGGGCGGCTGCGCTGGATCCCTCGCCCCGGAGCAGAAAACGCGGCGCAGCAGCCGGATCTGGCGCTGACCGGCGTGGGGACGGGGCAGCGACCGGCACAGCGGATGGACCGCCAGACCGAGCAGGGTCAGGCATGGAGGCGGGCGTGCCCCATCCCGCGCTGCCCCCCGAAGAGGAGGAGCGGGAGTGGGCGCGGGAGCGTCCCATGGACCGATAGGGTGGCGCCGGTGCCGCGAGCGGGCAGCGACGGGAGCTGGTGGCCGCCGCGGGCCAGAGTGGCCGGCGGCGAGAGCGGAGCGGAGCGTGGGAGCGACGGGAGCGTGCACTTTGTGCAAAAAACGCCTCCTGCTTCTACATATTTGGAGCGCCCCAGCGGTGATGTAAAAACACATTCGCAATGAAAACGGTCTTTTTAAGGCACTTTATGCCAAAAACAATGCAAGTTGCGACACGTCCGGCCATTTATCGTTCTTCTTTGACCGAGAAAACTTTGAAAAATGCAAAATTTGTCAAAAACCAAAACAACTTGGCATGGTGCCTTAAAAATTATAATACAAGGTCATGAAACAGATTTGGGGCCTTTCAAGAATTTCGAGAAACAACGTGCTCTCGGACAGAGCCTTCTGCCCTCCCTGGACAGTCTCCGTTGAACATGTAGGCATTCATGTCCGGTTTGAACGATTTTCGACACTGTATGCAACTTGCGACATGTCCGACAATTCATCGACCTTTTTTGACCGAAAAGCTACAAAAAATGCAAAATTTGTTGAAAAACAAAATAAGTTGGCATGGTGCCTTGAATTGGTCATACAAGGCCATGAAAAAATTAGGGTCATTTCAAGGATATCGAAAAACAACATGCTCTCAGATGGAGCCTTCTGGCCTACCATAACACCCTTCGTTGAACATGGTCTATATTTGGACATCCTTCAAATGAACCCAAAATTTGCAAGAAGGTGAGCATGCCCCATGGTAGGCATCCATCTCAGGTCCGAATGTTTTTGACTGTGTATGCAAGTTGCGACATGTTCGGCCATTTATGGGTCTTTTTTGACCGAGAAAACACCAGAAAATGCAAAAAATATCAAAAAAATAAAAATAACTTGGCATGGTGCCATTAATTGGTCATATAAGCTCATGAAAAAATTAGGGTCAACGGATGCAAGAAAACTTGCTCTTGAACGGAGCCTACCGGTCTCCCGAACCCCCTCCGTTGAACATGGTATTTTTTTGGACATTCGCGAAATGACCTCAGCTTTTGCCAGCAGGTGGTCATGCCCATGGTAGGCATTCATGCCAGAATTTAAGAAGAAAAGTATTGAAAATATAATTTAAACAAGCACTTAAAACTGTTATATTAATTTTTCCATGTTTCCGCGCGCGACAATGGACCGACATAGTTGAGCGGCCTCTTGTGGAAAAAGTATTTAATTCATGTAATTTTCTCCAAATCAATGAAATTTTTTCAATTTCCCAATTTTTAAAATTCCTGAATTTTTTTTCAAATCGATGAATTTTTTTCAATTTCGTGAACTTTTTTCTTCCTTGAAGCTAGGGGTGGGCATAAAAACCGACAAACAAAAAAAAACAAATTTTCGATTTTTTGTGTTGGTGTTCAAAAATTTCTGCCACATGTATCGACGAGTGCGCGCTTGCATAGGGACGTCAACTCTATGGGCCAAGCTGGTCACTTGCACAAAAAAAATCACGGATTTGACTAAAAAAAGTTCAGAAATTTGAAAAAAGTTCCTGCAGTTGAAAAAAAATAATCAATTTGAAAAAAATTCATGAATTTGACAAAAAAGTTTATGAATTTGATAAAATATAATGAAACTGAAAGACATTCATTCATTTGAAAATAGTTCACGGATTCAAAAAAAGTTCATAAATTTGAAAAAGTTCACAAATTTAAAGAAATGTTAACGAATTTATGGAAATGAAAAATGAAAGAGAAAAATAAGACAAAGTAAAGAATAAAAAATAGAGGTAAAAAATAAAAATAACAAGAAAACTAGACTGGGAAGATGCATAACAAGAAGAATAAAAGAAGTAATTAAGCACAACTAGTGATGTGTCCAAGTTGGTTACCGTGGGTGGAAATAAACCAAGAGGTTGGGAGTTTGAATCCTACCTCAAGCACCTATTTTTTGAAGGTTGAAAAAAATGGGCCATGCACAGGACAGAGGGGTGTTGAAAGGATCGATATAGTTGACTAGAGGGGGGGGGGGTGAATAGGCAACTAACAATTTTTACCTTTTCTTGACCAAATTAAACTTTGCAACAAAGTAAGTTGTCTAGATATGCAACTAGGTGGACAACCTATATGATGCGAGCAAGCAAAGATAGAAACACAAATAAGCTTGCACAAGTAAAGGGATAGGATAACCAAGAGTGGAGCCGGTGGAGACGAGGATGTGTTACCGAAGTTCCTTCCTTTTGAAGGGAAGTACGTCTCCGTTAGAGCGGTGTGGAGGCACAATGTTCCCCAAGAAGCCACTAGGGCCACCGTATTCTCCTCATGCCCTCACACAATGCGAGATGTCGTGATTCCACTATTGGTGCCCTTGAAGGCGGCAACCGAACCTTTACAAATAAGGTTGGGGCAATCTCCACAACTTAATTGGAGGCTCCCAACGACACCACGAAGCTTCACCACAATGGAATATGGCTCCGGTGACCTCAACCGCCTAGGGTGCTCAAACACCCAAGAGTAACAAGATCCGCAAGGGATAAGTGGGGGAATCAAATGTCTCTTGGTGGAAGTGTAGATTGGGCCCTTGTCACCCAATCCCGAGCAAATCAACAAGTTTGATTGGCTAGGGAGAGATCGGGCCAAAATGGAGCTTGGAGCAACAATGGAGCTTAGAGATGGAAGAGGTAGTCAACTAGAGGTAGGAGACACCCTTTATAGTCGTGGAATAGATCCAACCGTTATCCTCAAGTTCAGCCTGCGACACGCGGTACTACCGCTCGAGCGCCAGTACTACCGCAAGGGCCACAGTACTACCGTGGAGGACCACGGTACTTGGGCGGCAGCAAAGAGAGGACGAGACTAGCTCGACTGAGTGCAAGATTACCGCATGCGGTACTACCGCAAGGCAGGTAAGCCACAGCCTACGAAGAGCGCGGATGAAATAAAATACATCCGTGCCAACTTCCGCTGAAAAAGAAATAAAGGTAAAAGCCCGACGCGGTACTACCACAAGACGAGGTGCGGTATTATCAGTTGAGGCGCCGGATGTAAAAAATTACATCCGCTTCCTACTACATGGGCGCAACGGTATCGGGTATGAGGGCCACGGTACTACGGCTCGAGGAGCGGTACTACCGTGGCCTCTGTACTACTACAAGATGACGCGCGGTATTGATACTACCGTGTGGGCGCGGATGTAAAAATTACATCCGCTTCCTACTACCGCATCGGAGCAGCACTAGGCACAGGAGTTGCGGTACTAAGGCTCCAGGGAGCGGTACTACCGTGACCTCCAGCGGTACTATCAAGGTGCTTGCGGTACTACCGCTCCGTGAGCAAGATTACCGCAAGTACATCAAGAGTCAGCCTGATTATGCACAACTAGGATAACGGAAAGATGCTCCAAAGTGCAAGGAAAGGTAGGACATGTGTACGTGGTGATTCCACCCAAACCTTTCCGACGCGGACCCCCTCTTAATAGTATGGCTCTCCTACGACTCAAATCCACCAAAGAGTAACGTAGAACAACGCCGTCTTCAATAGATTCCGAGGGGCACCGAATCGTCTCGTACCCAGAGATGAAGCATCTGAGAAACTCAAGGCACACGATTAGTCCGCAAAAGCATTGTCATCAATCACCAAAACACCTAAGGGATAAATATGCCCTTACAATCTCCCCCTTTTTGGTGGATTGTGGACAATACGAGATTTGCACAAAGATAAGATAATTTTGAGCAAGGGCAAACCCCTCCTCTCTAAAATATAGACGGGCTCCCCCTTGATGTGTGCACTCTAGATAGATGCTTTGGAATGCATAGCACACAAACTAGGATCAACACTCCCCCTATATTTTAGAGATAAAGGCATGACAAATAACATTTAAGCAGAGCATAGCACAAAGGTAGCACTATATATCACAAGCTCGCTAAGATAGATAGAGTGCATATGTATTACACCATATGAAGTAAAGCAACCCAAAGCAACTGAAACAAGGTTCAAACGAGGAAGCAGCAAACACACCGACACACGAAAGACGACACAAAACTCGCAAATCCCTACACTCCCTCCCCCTTTGGCATCGAGACGCCAAAAAGGCAGAGAGGACACCTACACACAAGAGGTGGCTCAAGCAGGGAACTCGTCCCAACCCTCTCCGTCGGACTCCCCGGCAGCAGGGATGGTCTCCTCGACGTCCTCCTCAGAATCAGTCCACCTATAGCCTTGCTTCTCCATCCACTCGGCCTCTGGAGTGATGCGCTCCTCAGACCCGCCAGACACATCCTCACCATAGAGCTGCAAGATCTTCCTGTCCCGGCGACGACTCTCCTTGGACGCCACGTGAGTCTTGTACTGCCCCTTGGCTTGCATGCAGAAAAGAGTCTTCATCTTGTCCTTCAGCTTCTTGGCCCACGAAGGCATAGAGGAGCTCTGGGAAGGCCTAGCAGCACGGCCCTTAGCAACATCCTCGGCGCCAGCATCCTCCTCATCAACAGCACCCCTAGCAGCAGACGCCTCGGCACGAGTAGTAGTGTTGGCCCAGTTACGTTTGACACGCAGACAGATGGGATCATGGCGAATCCAGTCAGGGGCAAGGAACTCCTCACTAGGGAACATCTTCTCCCAAGTCTTCGAGATCAGCAGAAACAGATAGGGCCCATAGATAGGCACTTTATGTTGAACACCGCAAACCGAAGCTCACACCACATGATGTGTGAGACATCAAGTGGCTGAGTCTCGAGACAAACGAGCCTCCTCGCAGATGAGCATCATATCCACCATATAGGCATGAACCTTGTCCTTGTCACCAATGCGAGGGAACAAGGAGTTGCGGAAGATGCGATACATGATATCCGTAAAAGAGTTGAGCACCAACCCTATCTTGCCACTTGGGAGCGTCTTCTCAACATAGTATGGTGTAAGCTTGTCCTTGTTGGCAGACTCAGAGTTGGCATGGGGGCGAACACCCACGGGAGTGTCGAGCCCGTCATCAGGTACCTGGAGCAAAATCCATGAACTCCTTCCAGGTAGCAGTCAGCTTACGGCCATTGGACATCCAGGTCATCCTCCGCTCCTCATCGAAGTGAAAGTATATCGAGGCAAAGAACCCATGATAAGCTCGTGGTCATAGTCAAGGTGAAAGGATATCACATGCTCAATACCAAACTGCTCCACCAAGTCCAGAGCCTCTCCAAAGTAGGCACGGAACTTATCCTTCCTCATGTGATGCATGTCAATCCATTTCACATCCACGTAGGTATTCTGCTTGTTTTTGATGACATCCAGATAGATGTTGGTCTGTTGCTTGTTCCAAAACAGCTCACAACCTCTGACAGAGGAACGAGGGTTCACGTACGGGTGAAGCTGCCTGAGACGGACGTACTCAGATTGTGGTATCTCATCCATGCCCTTGGCGGGCTCCTTGAACTTGCTAGCTGATGTATTGACATTGCGCTTGGGGGCAGAGGAGCCCTTGTTGGGGAACGTAGCAGAAATTCAAAATTTTCCTACGTGTCACCAAGATCTATCTATGGAGAAACCAGCAACGAGGGGAAGGAGAGTGCATCTACATACCCTTGTAGATCGCTAAGCGGAAGCGTTCAAGTGAACGGGGTTGATGGAGTCGTACTCGTCGTGATCCAAATCACCGATGATCCTAGCGCCGAACGGACGGCACCTCCGCGTTCAACACACGCACAGCCCTGGGACGTCTCCTCCTTCTTGATCCAGCAAGGGGAGAGGAGAAGTTGAGGGGGAACTCCGACAGCACGACGACGTGGTGGTGATGGAGCTCGTGGTTCTCCCAGAGCTTCGCTAAGCACTACGGAGGAGGAGGAAGTGTTGGAGGAGGAGGGGCTGCGCCAGGAAGGTGCGGCTGCCCTCTCTCTCCTCACTATATATAGGGGTAAGGGGGTGGAGGAGGCGCCTAGGGTTCCCTAGGGAGGGGCGGCGGCCAGGAAACCCTAGATGGGTTTGGGCGCCCCACCCCTAGGAAACTTGCCCCCCAAGCCGGGAAGGGGCTGCCCTAGGGAGGCGCCCCACCTCTCCTGGTTACGTGAGAGGGGGTGGAGGGCGCACCACCCCTTAGTGGGCTGGTTTGCCCTTCCCTTTGGCCCATGAGGCCCTCCAACACTTGCCGGGCTCCCAAACACCTTTCGGTCATGCCGCCATAGCCTGGTACCCCGAACACTTCCGACTCCAATACCCTTCGTCCAATAAATCGATCTTCACCGCCGACCATTCCGGAACTCCTCGTGATGTCCGGATCACATCCGAGACTCGAACAACCTTCGGTAACCACATACTATTTCCCATAACAACTCTAGCGCCACCGAACCTTAAGTCTCAGAGACCCTACGGGTTCGGGAACCATGCGCATATGACCGAGATGTTCTCCGGTCAATAACCAACAGCGGATCTGGATACCCATGTTGGCTCCTACATGTTCCACGATGATCTCATCGGATGAACCCACGATGTCGAGGATTCAATCAATCCCGTATTCAATTCCCTTTGTCTAGCGGTATCAGACTTGCCCGAGATTCGATCGTCGGTATCCCGATACCTTGTTCAATCTCGTTACCGGCAAGTCTCTTTACTCGTTTCGTAACACATCATCCCGTGATCAACCCCTTGGTCACATTGTGCACATTATGATGATGTCCTACCGAGTGGGCCCAGAGATACCTCTCCGTCAACCGGAGTGGCAAATCCCGATCTCGATTCGTGCCAACCCAACATATACTTTCGGAGATACCTGTAATGAACCTTTATAGCCACCCGATTCGTTGTGACGTTTGGTACACCCAAAGCATTCCTACGGTATCCGGAGTTGCACAATCTCATGGTCTAAGGAAATGATACTTGACATTAGAAAAGCTTTAGCATACGAACTATGATCTTTGTGCTAGGCTTAGGATTGGGTCTTGTCCATCACATCATTCTCCAAATGATGTGATCCCGTTATCAACGACATCCAATGTCCATGGTCAGGAAACCGTAACCATCTGCTGATCAACGAGCTAGTCAACTAGAGGCTTACTAGGGACATGGTGTTGTTTATGTACCCACACATGTATCCGAGTTTCCCATCAATACAATTATAGCATGGGTAATAAACGATTATCATGAACAAGGAAATATAATAATAACTAATTTATTATTGCCTCTAGGGCATATTTCCAACAATCTCCCACTTGCACTAGAGTCAATAATCTAGTTCACATCGCCATGTGATTAACACTCACAGGTCACGTCGCCATGTGACTAACATCCAAGGAGTTTACTAGTGTCACTAAACTAGTTCACATCATCATGTGATTAAGACTCAATGAGTTCTGGGGTTTGATCATGTTTTGCTTGTGAGAGAGGTTTTAGTCAACGAGTCTGCAACATTCAGATCCGTATGTACTTCGCAAATCTCAAGGTCATATTGTAAATGCTGCTTCCACGCTCCACTTGGAGCTATTCCAAATGGTTGCTCCACTATACGTATCCGGTTTGCTACTCAGAGTCACTCGGATAGGTGTTAAAGCTTGCACCAATGTAACCCTTTACGCCGAACTCTTTATCACCTCCATAATCGAGAAACATGTCCTTATTTACTCCAAGGACAATTTTGACCGATATCCAATGATCCATTCCTGGATCATTCTTGTACCCCTTGACTGACTCATGGCAAGGCACACTTCCGGTGCGGTACACAGCATAGCATACTGTAGAGCCTACGTCTAAGGCATAGGGGACGACCTTCGTCCTTTCTCTCTATTCTGCCGTGGTCGAGCTTTAAGTCTTAACTTCATACCTTACATCTCAGGCAAGAACTCCTTCTTTGACTGATCCATCTTGAACACCTTCAAGATCATGTCAAGGTATATGCTCATTTGAAAGTACCATTAAGCGGTTTGATCTATCCCTATAGATCTTGATGCTCAATGTTCAAGTAGCTTAATACAGGTTTTCACTTGAAAAACACTTTTCAAATAACCCTGTATGCTTTCCAGAAATTCTACATCATTTCTGATCAACAATATGTCAACAACATATACTCATCAAAAATCCTATAGTGCTCCCACTCACTTCTTTGGAAATACAAGTTTCTCATAAACTTTGTATAAACCGAAAATCTTTGATCATCTTATCAAAGAGTATATTCCAACTCCGAGATGCTTACTCCAGTCCATGGAAGGATCATCGAGCTAGCATACCTTTCAGCATCCTTAGGATCGACAAAACCTTTCGATTGTATCCCATACAACCTTTCCCTACGTAAACTGGTAAGGAAACTCGTTTTGACATCCATCTGCTAGATTTCATAAATGCAGCTAATGCTAACATGATTCCGACGGACTTAAGCATCGCTACGGATGAGAAAATCTCATCGTAGTCAACTTGTGAAAAACTCTTTGCCACAAGTCGAGCTTCATAGACGGTGACATTACCGCCCACGTCCGTCTTCTTCTTAAAAATCCATTTATCTCAATAGCTTGCCGATCATCGGGCAAGTCCACCAAAGTCCATGCTTTGTTCTGATACATGGATCCTATCTCGGATTTCATGGCCTCTAACCATTTGTCGGAATATGGGCCCACCATCGCTTCTCCATAGCTCGTAGGTTCATTGTTGTCTAGCAACATGACCTTCAAGACAGGATTACTGTACCACTCTGGGCAAGACGCATCCTTGTCACCCTACGAGGTACGGTAGTGACTTGATCCAAGTTTCATGATCACTATCATAAGCTTCTACTTCAATTGGTGTAGGTGCCACAGAACAACTTCATGTGCCCTGCTACACACTAGTTGTAGTGACGGTTCAATAACCATATCAAGTCTCCACCATCCTTCCACTCAACTTTTCGAGACAAACTTTTCCTCGAGAAAGGACCTGATTCAAGAAACAATCCCTATTGCTTTCGGATCTGAATTAGGAGGTATACCCAACTGTTTTGGGTGTCCTATGAAGATGCATTTTATCCGCTTTGGGTTCGAGCTTATCAACCTGAAACTTTTTCACATAAGCGTCGCAACCCCAAACTTTTAAGAAACGACAACTTAGGTTTCTCCAAACCATAGTTCAAACAGGTCGCCTCAACGGAATTACGTGGTGCCCTATTAAAGTGAGTGCGGTTGTCTCTAATGCCTAACCCATGAACGATAGTGGTAATTCGATAAGAGACATCATGGTACACACCATATCTAATAGGGTGCAACTATGATGTTCGGACACACCATCACACTATGGTGTTCCAAAGCGGTATTAATTGTGAAACAATTTCCACTATGTCTTAATAGCGTACAAAGCTCGTAACTCAGATACTCATCTCTATGATCATATCATAGACATTTTATCCTCTTGTCACGATGATCTTTAACTTCACTCTGAAATTACTTGAACCATTCAATAATTCAGACTTGTGTTTCATCAAGTAAATATACTCAAGATCTACTCAAATTATCTCGTGAAGTAAGAACATAACGATATCCACTACGTGCCTCAAAGCATTCATTGGACTGCACACATCAAAATGTATTACTTCCAACAAGTTGCTTTCTTGTTCCATTTCACCGAAAAACGAGGCTTTCACCATCTTGCCCATGTGGTATGATTTGCATGTCTCAAGTGATTCAAAATCAAGTGAGTCCAAATGGTCCATTTGCATGGAGTTTCTTCATGCATATACACCAATAGACATGGTTCGCATGTCTCAAACTTTTCAAAAACGAGTGAGTCCAAAGATCCATCAACATGGAGCTTCTTCATGCATTCTATACCAATATGACTCAAATGGCAGTTCCACAAGCAGGTGGTACTATCATTACTATCTTATATCTTTTGGCATGAAAATGTGTATCACTACGATCGAGATTCAATAAACCATTCCTTTAGGTGCAAGACCATTGAAGGTATTATTCAAATAAATAGAGTAACCATTATTCTCCTTAAATGAATAACCGTATTGCGATAGACATAATCCAATCATGTCTATACTCAACGCAATAACCAAATGACAATTATTCAGTTTTAATACTAATCTTGATGGTAGAGGGAGCGTGCGATGTTTGATCAAATCAAACTTGGAAACACTTCCAACACATATCGTCACCACCTTTAGCTAGTCTCCGTTTATTCCGTAGCTCTTTTATTTCGAAGTTACTAACACTTAGCAACCGAACCGGTATCTTAATACCTGGTGCTACTAGGAGTACTAGTAAAGTACACATTAACATAATGTATATCCAATATACTTCTATCGACCTTGCTAGCCTTCTCATCTACCAAGTATCTAGGGTAATTCTGCTCCGGTGGCTGTTCCCTTATTACGTAAGCACTTAGTCTCGGGTTTGGGTTCAACCTTGGGTTTCTTCACTAGAGCAGCAGCTGATTTGCCGTTTCATCAAGTATCCCTTCTTGCCCTTGCCCTTCTTGAAACTAGTGGTTTCACCAACCATCAACAATTGATGCATCTTCTTGATTTCTTCTTTCGCGGTGTCAAACATCGTGAATACCTCAAGGATCATCATATCTATCCCTGATATGTTATAGTTCATCACGAAGCTCTAGCAGATTGGTGGCAATGACTTTGGAGAAACATCACTATCTCATCTGGAAGATCAACTCCCACTCGATTCAAGTGATTGTTGCACTCAGACAATCTGAGCACGAGCTCAACGATTGAGCTTTTCTCCCTTAGTTTGCAGGCTAAGAAAATCGTCGGAGGTCTTATACCTTTTGACGTGGGCACAAGCCTGAAATCCCAATTTTAGCCCTCGAAACATCTTATATGTTTCGAGAAACGTCTTTGGTGCCTCTACTCTAAACCATTTAACTGAATTATCACGTAGTTATCAAAACGTGTATGTCTGATGTTCGCAACATCCACAGACGACGTTTGGAGTTCAAAGACACCGAGCGGTGCATTAAGGACATAAGCTTTCTACTGTCCGCATAATCGCCATCGTCAACTTTCAACTATATTTTCTCTAGGAACATATCTAAACAGTGGAACTAAAGCGCGAGCCACGATATAATTTGCAAAGATCTTTTGACTATGTTCAGGATAATTAAGTTCATCTCATGAACTCCCACTCAGATAGACATCCCTCTAGTCATCTAAGTGATTACATGATCCGTGTCAACTAGGCCGTGTCCGATCATCACGTGAGACGGACTAGTCATCATCGATGAACATCTTCATGTTGATCGTATCTACTATACGACTCATGCTCGAACTTTCGGTCTCTTGTGTTCCGAGGCCATGTCTGTACATGCTAGGCTCGTCAAGTCAACCTAAGTGTTTCGCGTGTGTAAATCTGGCGTACACCCGTTGTATGTGAACGTAAGAATCTATCACACCCGATCATCACGTGGTGCTTCAAACGATTTAACTTTCACAACGGTGCACGCTTAGGGGAACACTTTCTTGAAATTTTAATGAGGGATCATCTTATTTACTACCGTCGTTCTAAGCAAATAAGATGTATAATCATGGTAAACATCACATGCAATCAAATAGTGACATGATATGGCCAATATCATATTGCTCCTTTGATCTCCATCTTGAGGCTCCATGATCATCATCTTCACCGCATGACATCAAGGAAATATGCCCTAGAGGCAATAATAAAGTTATTATTTATTTCCTTATTTCATGATAAATGTTTATTATTCATGCTAGAATTGTATTAACCGGAAACATAATACATGTGTGAATACATAGACAAACAGAGTGTCACTAGTATGCCTCTACTTGACTAGCTCGTTAATCGAAGATGGTTATGTTTCCTAACCATAGACATGAGTTGTCATTTGATTAACGGGATCACATCATTAGGAGAATGATCTGATTGACATGACCCATTCCGTTAGCCTAGCACTTGATCGCTTAGTATGTTGCTATTGCTTTCTTCATGACTTATACATGTTCCTATAACTATGAGATTATGCAACTCCCGTTTACGGAGGAACACTTTGGGTACTACCAAACGTCACAACGTAATCGGGTGATTATAAAGGAGTACTACAGGTGTCTCCAAAGGTACATGTTGGGTTGGCGTATTTCGAGATTAGGTTTTGTCACTCCGATTGCCTGGAGAGGTATCTCTGGGCCTTCTCGGTAATACACATCATATAAGCCTTGCAAGCATTGCAACTAATAAGTTAGTTGCGAGATGATGTATTACGGAACGAGTAAAGAGACTTGCCGGTAACGAGATTGAACTAGGTATTGGATACCGACGATCGAATCTCGGGCAAGTAACATACCGATGACAAAAGGAACAACGATGTTGTTATGCGGTTTGACCGATAAAGATCTTCGAGAATATGTAGGAGCCAATATGGGCATCCAGGTCCCGCTTATTGGTTATTGACCGAGAATAGTTCTAGGTCATGTCTACATAGTTCTCGAACCCGTAGGGTCCGCACGCTTAAGGTTTCGATGATGCTTATATTATGAGTTTATGAGTTTTGATGTACCGAAGGAGTTCGGAGTCCCGGATGAGATCGGGGACATGACGAGGAGTCTCGAAATGGTCGAGACGTAAAGATCGATATATTGGACGACTATATTCGAGTTCGGAAAGGTTCCGAATGATTCGGGTATTTTTCGGAGTACCGGAGAGTTACGGGAATTCGCCGGGGAGAAGTATTGGGCCTTATTGGGCCCTGCGGGAAAGAGAGAGGGGCTGCCTAGGGCAGGCCGCGCGCCCCCCATGGCCTAGTCCGAATTGGACTAGGGGGAGGGGCCGCACACCCTCCTTCCTTCGCTTCTCTCTTCCCCTTCCTTGTCTCCTACTCCTAATACATGGAAGGACTCCTAGTTGGACTAGGAAGGGGAATCCTACTCCGGTGGGAGTAGGACTCCCCATGGCGCGCCCTCCTAGGGCCGGCCTCCTCCTCCCTCCCTCCTTTATATACGGGGCAGGGGCACCCCATAGACACACAAGTTGATCTACGGATCGTTCCTAAGCCGTGCGGTGCCCCTCCACCATATTCCACTTCGGTCATATCGTCATGAGCTTAGGCGAAGCCCCTCGCCGGTGAAGTCATATCGTCATGAGCTTGGGCGAAGCCCTGCGTCGGTGGAGCATCATCATCGCTACCACGCCGTCGGTCGACGGAACTCATCCCGACGCTTTGCTGGATCGGAGGCCGAGGATCGTCATCGAGCTGAACGTGTCTTGAACACGGAGGTGCCGTGACGCTCGGTACTTGGATCGGTCGGATCGTGAAGACGCATTTACTACATCAACCGCGTTGTTATAACGCTTCCGCTTTCGGTCTACGAGGGTACGTGGACAGACACTCTTCCCTCTCGTTGCTATGCCATCACCATGGTCCTATGTGTGCGTAGGAAAATTTTTGAAATTACTACGTTCCCCAACAGACACCATGATCTCCATCATCATGATCTCCATCATCGTGTCTCCATGAAGTTGTCTCGCCAACTTATTACTTCTACTACTATGGCTACCGGTTAGCAATAAAGTAAAGTAATTACTTGGCGTTGTTCAATGACACGCAGGTCATACAATAAATAAAGACAACTCCTATGGCTCCTACCGGTTGTCATACTCATCGACATGCAAGTCGTGATTCCTATTACAAGAACATGATCAATCTCATACATCACATATCATTCATCACATTCTTCTTGGCCATATCACATCACATAGCATACCCTGCAAAAACAAGTTAGACATCCTCTAATTGTTGTTTGCATGTTTTACGTGGCTACTATGGGTTTCTAGCAAGAATGTTTCTTACCTACGCAAAACCACAACGTGATATGCCAATTGCTATTTACCCTTCATAAGGACCCTTTTCATCGAATCCGTTCCGACTAAAGTGGGAGAGGCGGCACCGCTAGCCACCTTATGCACCAAGTGCATGTCACCGGTGGAACCTGTCTCACGTAAGTGTACGTGTAAGGTCGGTCCGGCTGCTTCATCCCACAATACCGTCGAAACAAGATTGGACTAGTAATGGTAAGCATATTGAACAAAATCAACGCCCACAACTACTTTGTGTTCTACTCGTGCAAAGAATCTACGCAATAGACCTAGCTCTGATGCCACAGTTGGGGAACGTAGCAGAAATTCAAAATTTTCCTACGTGTCACCAAGATCTATCTATGGAGAAACCAGCAACGAGGGAAGGAGAGTGCATCTACATACCCTTGTAGATCGCTAAGCGGAAGCGTTCAAGAGAACGGGGTTGATGGAGTCGTACTCATCGTGATCCAAATCACCGATGATCCTAGCGCCGAACGGACGGCACCTCCGTGTTCAACACACGTACAGCTCATGGACGCCTCCTCCTTCTTGATCCAGCAAGGGGAGAGGAGAAGTTGAGGGAAAACTCCGACAACCTGACGCCGTGGTGGTGATGGAGCTCGTGGTTCTCCCAAGTGAGCTTCGCTAAGCACTACGGAGGAGGAGGAAGTGTTGGAGGAGGAGGGGCTGCGCCAGGAAGGTGCGGCTGCCTCTCTCTCCCTCACTATATATAGGGGTAAGGGGGTGGAGGAGGCGCCTAGGGTTCCCTAGGGAGGCGGCGGCCACAGGAAACCCTAGATGGGTTTGGGCGCCCCCACCCCCTAGGAAACTTGCCCCCCAAGCCGGGAAGGGGGGCTGCCCTAGGGGAGGCGCCCCCACCTCTCCTGGTTACGTTTCTTTTTTAGAAAAGCTGGCCAAGCCTTTATTGATCATCTAGAATGTTTATAGGTATTACAATTGGGTCATGCTGGATGCCCAACCACAGATGCCTTCCAGCAGGAAGTGACAAACCAAATCTAGCTAGTCTATGAGCCTCATAGTTCGACTCCCGAGGTTCATAAGAAAAATTACAAGACGTAAATAAGGTGGAAGTTTGTAAGATCTCTCTAATTATAACTCCATGATCGCCCCCAGCTCTCTGATGGATATGATTTACTACCTGCTTACAGTCAGAAGCAATCTGTATATGATTCGTCCCAGGTCCAATGCCAACGCCATGCCTTCTCTGCATGCTATTGCTTCTAGTGAAGTTGGGCCCGTCAACCCCTCTATTACAAGCATGGAGGAACCCAAATAATTTCCATCCCGATCACGACATAAGGCTGCCGTTGTTCCAGTGTTTGTTCCCTCCGATACTCCGGCGTCTACATAGATCTTCACAAAACCCTCCGGGGGTGGTACCCATCTTGGAGCCTGCCTAGCATGCCGATGACTTGTATTTCGTTGTGTCTCCTGCCCCAACTCTAGCTGGGCTAGTTCAGCTAGATAATTCAGTACAAACCTATGTGTATCATGTGGGCTTTGATGTATTCCTTCATGTATAAGCTGTCTCCGAGCATACCAGATTGCCCACAAAGTTACTGTCAATTTAGTGAGTGTTTCCCGATCCATGGTTTCCATCATGAAGAACAGCCAGGCTCTCGCCGACGGCTCAATTGTGGCAATCACATGGTCGAGCAGATCGTGATCTACCAGAGACCATACACATCTTGCCATGGTGCACTCAAGGAGGCTATGTCTCCATGAGTCCTCGGCTCCACATACAAAGCACTGATCATGGTGTGACATTTTCCTATCCTTCCGAATATCTTCTGTAGGTAGCGAGTTTTTGGCCAATCTCCAGAGAAATTTTTTTAGTTTTGCCGGGACATGCACGTTGCATAACGTATCCCAAGCCTTCTCGTTTGCAGCCGTGTTGGAAGATCCTCCTCTACCTTCTAACCAGTCCTCACGCCTCCTTTTTATATCCACTATCATCCTGTAAGCAGAACGAACAGAGAAGATACCGTTCTTTTCAAAACCCCAAGACCAAAAATCTTCCATATTTCTTGTACATATTGGTATCTTCAGAATGGCTGCTATATCATATGGGAGGAAAACTTCATGTAGTAGAGATGAATTCCAGCAAGCATTGTTGCGGTCAATCAGCTCCTCAACCATCATCGGGGGATCTGATTTTAAAGCAACAATGGGCCTCATATTTTCCTTCCTGGGTAACCAATTCATATCCCAAATATGACTTGCACTTCCATTGCCTATTCTCCGGACAAGCCCCATCTTCAAGATATCGCGTCCCTCTATCAAGCCCCTCCATATCTGGGAGGGATGCCCGCCAACAGTGGCAGTTAGGAGATCACCGTCCTGAAGTACACCGCTTTAAGGATTCGAGCACTTAGTGAGCTAGGGATTTCCAAAACTCTCCAGCCCTGTCTTGCCAAAAGCGCCAAGTTAAATATTTCAAAGTCATGAAGCCCAGCCCCCCATGTACTTTGGCATGCTCATAGAGTCCCATGACACCCAATAAGGTTTCCTCTTGCCTGTTTACTTCCCCACCGTAAGGCTTTGATCATTGAGGTCAATTGTTGACATAAACCCCTCGGAAGCTTGAAACAAGACATTGAGTACACTGTAATGGCTTGTGCTACTGATTTAATAAGCACCTCCTTCCCAGCTGCTGAAAGGAGTTTCTCCATCCACCCTTGTATCTTGTTCCATAGTCTATCTTTAAGGTACTTGAAAGCACCATTCTTTGAACTCCCAACATCTGAAGGCATGCCAAGATATTTTTCATTTAACTGTTCATTGGGAATTTGCAGGGTAGTCTTAATATCAGTTCTTATAGACTCCGGGCAACCCTTACTAAATAACAGTGAACACTTGTCTTTGTTTATTCGCTGGCCAGATGCTCTAGCATATATCTCCAACAATTGAGAAACCTCCTCAGCTCCCTCAACATTTGCTTTAAAAAACAGCAGGCTGTCATCTGCAAACAACAAATGGTTCACCGGCGGAGCTGATGACGCCACTTGTATTCCACCCAGATTAGATGACTGAACTCTAGTTTTTAAGAGGCACGAAAGGCCCTCTGCTCCTAGCAAAAAGAGGTAAGGTGATATAGGATCCCCTTGTCGAATTCCACGAGTAGGCTCAAATTCTTCTAACTTCTCCCCATTAAAAAGAATCGAGAACGAGACTGAGGTGACCATACCCATGACAATATTCACCCATCTGCTCATGAACCCCAGCTTTAACATAATTTCCTTCAGATAATTCCATTCCACCCTGTCATAGGCCCTCATCATATCAAGCTTTAGTGCACAATGCCTGTTTTTTTGTGCCTTATTCCGCTTCATAAAATGTAAACACTCATAAGCCGCGATTATGTTATCAATTATAAGACGGCCTGGTACAAAAGCTGATTGCTCCTCAGAGATTATGTCTGGCAGCACACTCTTCAAACGATTAGCAATAACTTTGGATGCTATTTTGTACAACACATTGCATAAGCTGATGGGGCGGAACTGTGTAAGAACCGTGGGATTTTTTACCTTGGGTATGAGCACCAAAACCGTGTTGTTGATCTCACGGGCACTTTCCACACCTTCCACAATTCTAAGGACAACTTTAGTCACCTCCTCAGAGCAAATCTCCCAATGTTTCTGAAAGAATTGTGCAGGAAAACCATCCGGTCCGGGGGCCTTCTGTGGTGACATTTGAAACAGCGCAGTTTTTACTTCCTCGACTTTGTAGGGAGCGTTCAGGACATCATTCATTTGGCGTGTCACTTTGCGCGGAACTGCATTGATAACCTCTTGCATATTATCTCACCTTCAAGTGTATAGAGCTTTGTAGAAATCCTTAGTCATCTCCTTCATCTCCTGTTTATCTTCTCGCTCGCTACCGTCCGATTTCATCAACGCTTTTATCCTGTTTTTAACCCGCCTCAGGTTTGCCCGCATGTGGAAATATTTTGAGTTTTTATCGCCAGATCTGAGCCACTCCAAACGAGCTCTTTGTTTCCACATTACCTCCTCCCTCTTGTATAGTTCTAGAAGCTCGTTCTTTATCTCCTTCTCACGTTCGGATGGTTCCACCCTGCCTGGAATCGATCTCAGGATATCTAGCTCCCTTTTTAGCTTTTTTATTCCTCTCCGGACACTTCCAAAGGTTGTGCGATCCCAGGCCTGCAGAGATCCAGACAGTAGGTTTAGTTTATTCGATAGTCCCATCACCGAAACTCCCCTGTCAACTTCAGCTGTCGTTATCCACGTTTCTCTCACCACTTCCGGCAACCCTGTGTGCGTCTCCCACATGCACTCATACCTGAAAGTGCGCGCAATGATTGGGTCATCAGTAGTTGCATGCAGACTAAGGAAAATTGGATTGTGATCCGACGCCACTGCATTGACGTGTTGAACTGTAGCCTCCTGGTTACGTGAGAGGGGCTGGGAGGGGCGCACCACCCCTTAGTGGGCTGGTTTTCCCCTTCCCCTTTGGCCCATGAGGCCCTCCAACACTTGCCGGGGCTCCCGAAACACCTTTCGGTCATGCTGGCCATAGCCTGGTACCCCCGGAACACTTCCGGACTCCAATACCCTTCGTCCAATATATCGATCTTCACCGCCGGACCATTCCAGAACTCCTCGTGACGTCCGGGATCACATCCGGGACTCCGAACAACCTTCGGTAACCACATACTATTTCCCATAACAACTCTAGCGTCACCGAACCTTAAGTGTGTAGACCCTACGGGTTCGGGAACCATGCGAACATGACCGAGATGTTCTTCGGTCAATAACCAACAGCGGGATCTGGATACCCATGTTGGCTCCTACATGTTCCACGATGATCTCATCGGATGAACCACGATGTCGAGGATTCAATCAATCCCGTATTCAATTCCCTTTGTCTAGCGGTATTGTACTTGCCCGAGATTCGATCGTCGGTATCCCGATACCTTGTTCAATCTCGTTACCGGCAAGTCTCTTTACTCGTTCCATAACACATCATCCCGTGATCAACCCCTTGGTCACATTGTGCACATTATGATGATGTCCTACCGAGTGGGCCCAGAGATACCTCTCCGTCAACCGGAGTGACAAATCCCAGTCTCGATTCGTGCCAACCCAACAGATACTTTCGGAGATACCTGTAATTAACCTTTATAGCCACCTAGTTACGTTGTGACGTTTGGTACACCCAAAGCATTCCTACGGTATCCGGGAGTTGCACAATCTCATGGTCTAAGGAAATGATACTTGACATTAGAAAAGCTTTAGCATACGAACTATGATCTTTGTGCTAGGCTTAGATTGGGTCTTGTCCATCACATCATTCTCCAAATGATGTGATCCCGTTATCAACGACATCCCATGTCCATGGTCAGGAGACCGTAACCATCTGCTGATCAACGAGCTAGTCAACTAGAGGCTTACTAGGGACATGGTGTTGTTTATGTACCCACACATGTATCTGAGTTTCCCATCAATACAATTATAGCATGGGTAATAAACGATTATCATGAACAAGGAAATATAATAATAACTAATTTATTATTGCCTCTAGGGCATATTTCCAACAGCCCTCTGGTGCTTCACCTGGGTTGCGCAGACGCTTGGAGCCAGTGTCACGACTGGGATTGGAACGTCGAGAGCCACCACCTGAGACACAAACGCAAAACACCAACGAACGCGAGGATCAATGCAAAGACCACGGCAAAGCACAAGAAAAACATAGGAAATATACGTGAAAGTTGGCAAGCGATAGATGTGAGCCACGGTAGTACTGCCAGTGCCTGCGGTACTAAAATATTAGTACTGCTCCAAGTCGCGGTAGTATCGTGCGAGGTCACGGTAGTACCGTGGTTGGAGCGGTAGTAAAATTTTAATGCTGCAGTGAGCGCGGTAGTATTGCGCCAGAGGGGCGATAGTACCGTGCTAGCGGTAGTACCGCGCCCGACGGGCGGTAGTACCGCATCGCGTCAGATCCAAACGTCAGTTCAAATCTGAAAAGAACCGCGAAACAACGGCAGTGCTACAGTGATCAAATCTATCGCAAGACAAAAATATAAGTATAATCCCTACGCAAAGCTACTCTCCTTCATCCTACTCTTGCAAAGAAATAGCCTAAGAAACTCTAGAACACACAAGTCTCCCCCAACAACCTAGAGGCAAAAGAACTCAATGAAACGAGGAAAGATTGGGGAAAAACCTGGGTCCATAGCAAGAGCACATGGTGGGGAAAGATCCCACCAGATGGAATCACGGGAGGGCAGCCGGAGGAGGAGATCCGGCGACGAACGCCGGCTCCGATCTTGAGCGTGGGAGAGAGAGAGAGACGACGTGGGGGGAACTGCGAATGGGTATGGGGGAGTTAGAACCCCCCCTGCCCGTCCTTATCCCCACGCACCCAAGCCGGCGCGGTAGTACCGCATGTCATCGCGGTAGTACCACTCGGGCGGAAGTACCGCACCGAAGTGGTAGTACCGCTCACCCAAAGCGGCAAGACAAAATTACTGCCAAGGGGGCAGTAGTACCATGCTCCCACACGCGGTAGTACCGTGGTTGGCAGCGGTAATACCGTGAGCTGGGTCAGCGGTAGTACCGTGAGCTCAAGACACAACCGGTTTCAACACAAGAAGAAGGTCTTTGCACGGAAACTTTTCACACAAAGGAAACCACAAGAACACGCACAAACCAGAGGCAGAAAGACAACAAGAGAACACCAAGCGACAAAACCTCTCAAAAGGAGAGGGCGGTGGCCGAAGCCACCTATGTTTGAGTTACATGGTATGGCACCGCGAAGAATTATCCTTGGGCCCATGACCAAAACTCGTCTTTGAAGCACAAGTACCATCAAAAATGGCTAATGTGAAAGAGTTGATCTATTTATGCATGATGGGGGGAGGGAGAGTTCATTGAGAGAACAACACTCCCCCTATGTCCATGCCTACACCTAAACTAGACAACAAGCTGAGTGTGGTGGGGTTCACGGGTTCAAGTCACATTGCTCAAATCAATGATATTTAGCTCATGCCTTAACTCATGAAATCTTGCTTCATCCAAGGGCTTCGTGAAAATATCTACAAGGTTATCATGAGTGTTGACATACTTGAGCTCGATCTCCCTCGCCTAATGTGCTCCTGGATGAAGTGATACCGAATCTCAATGTGCTTCGTCTTGAAGTGTTGCACCGGGTTGAGAGAAATCTTGATGGCACTTTCATTATCACACCAAAGAGGCACTTTGTCACAAATGACACCATACTCCTTTAAAGTTTGCCTCATCCATAGGAGTTGAGCACAACAACTACCGGCCGCCACATATTCCGCTTTGCTGGACGAGAGAGACACACAACTTTGCTTCTTGGAAGACCAACTTACCAAAGAGCAACCAAGAAATTGGCACCCTCCGGAGGTGGACTTCCTATCCACTTTGTCTCCCGCCCAATCGGAATCTGTAAATCCTTCAAGCTTGAAGTTTTCCCCTCTTGGATACCATAAGCCAAAGTTTGGGGTATGAGCCAAATATTGAAAGATTCGCTTGACCGCCACATAGTGACTTTCCTTCGGTGTGGCTTGAAACCGTGCACACATTCCCACACTCAACATGATATCCGGTCTAGATGCACAAAGGTAAAGCAAGGAGCCAATCATGGAGCGATATACCTTTTGATCCACCGCTTTACCATTGGGATCAATGTCAAGTTGGCACTTGGTAGGCATTGGTGTAGCAGCCGGCTTGACATCACTTAGCTTGAATCTTTTGAGCATGTCTTGAGTGTATTTGGCTTGGTTGATGAAGGTTCCTTCTCTTCTTTGTTTGATATCAAAACCAAGGAAGAACTTTAACTCTCCCATAGAAGACATCTTGAACTTGGAGGTCATGAGAGTGGCAAATTCCTCATTGAAAGCTTTGTTAGGGGAACCAAAGATAATATCATCAACATATAGTTGGCATACAAACAACTCCCCATTGACCTTCTTAGTAAAAAGAGTGGGATCGATTTGCCCCACCTCAAATCCACGATCTTGTAACAACTCGGTAAGGTGGTCATACCACGCACGTGGGGCTTGTTTAAGGCCATAGAGTGCCTTATCGAGTTGATACACATGATCCGGGAAGTAGGGGTCCTCGAACCCGGGGTTGCTTGACATAGACCAACTCATTAATAGGACCATTAAGAAAAGCACTTTTCACATCCATTTGTTGCAACTTAAAGTTGTGATGGGAAGCATAAGCAATCAACAACGAATGGATTCAAAGGCGGCGACGGGAGCAAAGGTTTCACCGTAGTCGATACCCTCGACTTGGGAGTAGCCTTGTGCTACCAATCTTGCCTTGTTGCGTAATGATGTTCCCATGAGCATCTTGCTTGTTCTTGAAGATCCACTTGGTTCCAATGACGTTGTGGTTCCCCGATGGCCTTGGCACCAATCTCCACACCTTGTTGTACTCGAAGTTGTTGAGTTCTTCATGCATGGCATTGAGCCAATCCGAGTCTTCGAGCGCCTCATAGACCTTTTGGGGTTCAACACAAGAGACAAACGCGTGATGTTCACAATAGTTTGCCAATTGTCTACGGGTGCTTACCCCTTTTCTTAGGCTTCCAACCACATTCTCCATGAGATGGCCTTTGGTGGTGAGTTTGGACGCAATCTTGGCGGCACGACGCTCTAATTCCTCCTCGGAGGTGAGATGAGGAGGGTCACTTGATCATCTTGAGCGCCGTCGTGAGCATGTTCTTGATCTTGAGCATGCTCGGGGGAGAGAACTTGACCTTGGGCATCATTTGGTGTGTCACCATCGTCTTGAGCATGATCTTGCCCTTGGTCTTGTTCATGAGGTTGAGGGCCTTCACTTTGTTCTTCGGAAGGCAGGGGCCTTGGGTTGGTGATGGCTCCACTTGAGTGGAGCATTGTTCTTCTCCTTCGCCACAAGGGGTTCCTCAACGGGTAGGATAAAACCAACACCCATTCTTCTTATGGCTTGAGGAGGAATTTCATCACCTACATCACAAGTGCCACTTTGCTCCACTTGGGAGCCGTTATTCTCATCAAACTCCACGTTACACGTCTCCTCAATAAGTCCCATGGATTTATTGAGGACACGGTAAGCATGAGAGTTTGTAGCATAACCAACAAATATGCCCTCATGAGGTCTAGCTTCAAATTTAGACAAACGGACACCTTTCTTGAGAATGAAACACTTACACCCGAACACCCGGAAGTACTTGAGATTGGGCTTGTTGCCGGTGAGTATCTCATAAGGAGTCTTGTTCAAGCCTTTGCGGAGATAGAGCCGATTGGATGCATGACATGCGGTGTTGATGGCTTCGGCCCAAAAGTTGTATGGAGACTTGAACTTCGCCATCATGGTCCTTGCCGCATCCATCAACGTCTGGTTCTTCCTCTCCGCAACACCATTTTGTTGAGGGGTATATGGTGCAGAATATTGATGCTTGATCCCTCATCACTAAGAAACTCATCCAAGGTGTAGTTCTTGAACTCGGTGCCGTTGTCACTTCTTATTGTCAAGATCTTTGCATTATGTTGACGTTGAGCTTCATTTGCAAAGTCGATGATGGTTTGTTGAGTCTCACTCTTCCTCTTGAAGAAGTATACCCAAGTGTATCCTGAATAGTCATCCACAATCACCAAGCAATACTTTCTACCTCCAAGACTATCAAATGATGGTGGCCCAAAGAGATCCATGTGAAGGAGCTCCAAGGGTCTCTTTGAGTAGATGATGGCCGTGGGAGGGTGAGCCTTCTCATGAAGCTTTCCTTCAATACAAGCACGCAAGCACGGTCTTTGGCAAAACTAACATTTGTTAGTCCACGGACATGGTCCCCCTTGAGAAGACTTTGCAAAGATCTCATATTGACATGGGCTAAACGGCGATGCCAAAGCCATCCCACGTCAACTTTAGCCATTAGGCATGTCGCGGTTTTAGTGGGTTGCTTCGAAAAGTTGACCACATATAGACCGTTCTCGACATGCCCAACAAAGGCTACTTTAAGAGTCTTGCTCCACAAGAGGGCCACGGAATCAATATCAAAGAAAGTGGCAAAGCCCATGATTGCGAGTTGACGAACGGAAAGTAAATTGAATGCAAGGGACTCAACAAGCATGACCTTCTCGATCGTGAGATCATGAGAAATGACAACCTTGCCAAGTCCCAATACCTTAGAAGACGAGGCATCACCCCACTCGACATTGGTGGGCATAGAAGGAATCTTGTGCATGTCCACCACCAAGTCCTTGCTTCCGGTCATATGATTTGTAGCTCCACTATCGAGCAGCCATGATCCCCCACCGGAAGCAAACTCCTACACACGATCAATGCTTGGATTTAGGTACCCATTTTGTAATGGGTCCTTTGATGTTAGTAACAAGGGTCTTAGGAACCCAAATAGACCATTCAATGTATTCATGAGGAGGCCCAACAAATTTGGCATAAACATGCCCATCACTAGCGCGACATAACACATAAGAAGGATTAAAGTCGGCGGCTATGTTCGGACGGGTGGCGTTGCCCTTCTTGGCATTGCCACCCTTTGCATGGTTCTTCTTTTTCTTGGAAGCACCCTCTCCCTCCCTCACAAAATTTTGCTTGAGAGGAGGAGGTTGTTTGGTCTTGTCATTCTTCTTCTTGTTCTTGGGCTTGGGTGCGAACCCAATCCCCTCCTTGGCCACAACTTCCTTTTGATTACTCAAAAGGTCGTTAAGGTTCTTCTCACCTTGTATGCATGTGACAAGGCCTTTTTCAAGTTGCTCGTTTAACTTAGCATTCTCCTCAACAAGATGCACATGCTCACAACAAGGGTTAGTAGCATTTGCATTATCAATCAATACCATATGAGGAAATGTGGCTTTCTCCTTGGTTAGCTTCACTTGGAGTTGATCATGAGACTCTTTGAGACTAGCATGAGCACCCTTCAAGACTTTGTGAGCCTTGTCGAGAATGTCAAACTCCTCATTGAGTCTAGCAAGATCAACTCCAAGCTTTGCCTTCTTGGAGCTTAGCACACGAGACACAACAAGAGCATGATCAAGATCTTTCTTTAATTTAGCATGATCATCGTTGTATGACTCCTCAAGAGCCAAACGAAGACCACGCTCTTCCTCAAGAGCATTGGAAAGATCCGAAATCTCATCGGCATAGTCACGACTATGCCCTTCCATATTAGAGATGGTTTCTTCATGAGCCTCGATCATGTTATTGGCTTCACCAAGTTGTTCCAAGAGAGCAACGAAGTGCTTCTTGGATTTTTCCCTTGAGTTTACCCATAAAGGTCTCAAACTCATTCTCCTCCACATTAGTCCCCTCATGTTCAGCAATGCAATCCGTCAAAGAAGAATGATTGATGATGGTAGTTTTGATGTTGTGGGTTACCTTGTTGGTGGCTTTACCCATGAGGCACTTGGCGGTGATGCTTTCATTAGGTGAGTCGAAGAGAGACACCCGAGGAGTCGTCGCAATGGCAACGGAGGCCATGGCAACCGACTCACCATCTTCATCATCATCATCATCATCATACTCATTGTACTCTTCTTGAACCACCAAAGCTTTGTGAGGAGCCTTCTTGGTGAAGTTGCTCTTGTTGGGGAAAGACTTGGCCTTGTCCTTATGGATGAGCTTGCCACCATTGTCTTCCCTCTTCTCATATGGGCACTCCGCAACAAAGTGACTCACATTTCCACAATTGAAGCAAGTCCTCACTCGTTGCTTGCCCTTTGCGCCACTTGAGTTGCTCTTGTTGAAGTTGGGCCTTGAGTTCTTCTTGCTCCAAAATTGCCTTGAAGCAAGGGCCATGTGTTCATGATAGTCATACCCATTATCTTCGAGGTTGCTCTCTTCTTCTTCCTCCTCTCCTTCTTCTTCGACACAAACCTTGGCCTTCAAAGCAAGGTTGGGCTTCTTTGCTCTTTGGGAGCGAAGCACCGCATTGTCGGTGGTCTTGTCCAATATGCTCATAGCCACAAACTCATCCAACACATCACTTGAGGACAGGGTGTGGAAGTCCGGCCTTTGACGGATGACGGAGGACATGGCTTTGTGGTAGGGCATCATTGCCTTGAGGAATTTGCGCTTGATCCAGTTGTCATCCGTGTCCTTACTTCCATGATCCCGGAGGGAGACCGCGAGCTTGGTAACTCTCCGATAGAGCTCATGAGGTTCTTCATCTTCTTTCATTGCAAACTCATCGGCTTCATCTTGCACCACTTCATAGTTGGAACGTTGAATGCTTGCGCTTCCTCGATAAAGGGAAACCACCTTGTGCCAAGCATCTTTGGCAAGGGAGTAGGGCCGGAGATGAGGGAGGTCTTCGGGAAGGATTGCTTCTTGGATGATGAAGAGAGCATTCTCATTGAATTGATGGTCCACGACTTCTCTAGGAGAGAAGTTGCTCGGGTCATGCGGATAGAAACCTTCTTCAATGATTCTCCAAAGGTTAGTGTTCACATGATTTAAATGACGCTTAAAACGATAAACCCAAGAATCAAAATCCTCCTTTTATCAATCTTAGGAGGTGGACCGCATGATTCAAATGAGTAGAAGGAATCGGTCCACCATAAACGGAAGGAGGTTGCACGTGGGCGAAGATGCCGTGCCATTCTTACCACTAGACGAAGGGGCTTTCTCACTAGAAGCTTCCCCCTTATCGGAGTTAGCATCCGGTCCCGTGTTGGCGGGATCACCCACTTTCACGGGTGCGGTGGAAAGTTTAAGCCCTTCTAGGAATTCCTTAAACATGTCCTTGACCTCGGTCGTCATGGAGGTTTTCAATGTGTCCAACGCCACATTGAATTCCTCACGAGAGATCGAGTTACCCCGATCTCCCGTAGATGATATCGGATTCGCACCGGAGTGCTCTCCCACATCATCTACGACGTCAACCATCCTCTTCAGACGGTAAAGTCCTTAAAAAGAGACGAGGCTCTGATACCAATTGAAAGGATCGATATAGTTGACTAGAGGGGGGTGAATAGGCAACTAACAATTTTAGCTTTTCTTGACCAAATTAAACTTTGCAACAAAGTAAGTTGTCTAGATATGCAACTAGGTGGACAATCTATATGATGCAATCAACACATGCACACGAGCAAGCAAAGATAGAAACACAAATAAGCTTGCACAAGTAAAGGGATAGGATAACCAAGAGTGGAGCCGGTGGAGACGAGGATGTGTTACCGAAGTTCCTTCCTTTTGAAGGGAAGTACGTCTCCATTAGAGCGGTGTGGAGGCACAATGCTTCCCAAGAAGCCACTAGGGCCACCGTATTCTCCTCACGCCCTCACACAATGCGAGATGCCGTGATTCCACTATTGGTGCCCTTGAAGGCGGCAACCGAACCTTTACAAACAAGGTTGGGGCAATCTCCACAACTTAATTGGATTCTCCCAACGACACCACTAAGATTCACCACAATGGAATATGGCTCCGCGGTGACCTCAACCGTCTAGGGTGCTCAAACACCCAAGAGTAACAAGATCCGCAAGGGATAAGTGGGGGGAATCAAATGTCTCTTGGTGGAAGTGTAGATCGGGCCCTTGTCACCCAATCCCGAGCAAATCAACAAGTTTGATTGGCTAGGGAGAGAGATCAGCCAAAATGGAGCTTGGAGCAACAATGGAGCTTAGAGATGGAAGAGGTAGTCAACTAGAGGTAGGAGACACCCTTTTATAGTCGTGGAATAGATCCAACCGTTATCCTCAAGTTTAGTTTGCGACACGCGGTACTACCGCTCGTGCGGTACTACCGCAAGGCCCAGCTGATACTACCGTGGAGGACCACGGTACTTTCGCGGCAGCAGCAGAGGCCGAGACTAGCTCGACTGAGTGCAGTTACTACGCTCATGGCGGTACTACCGCAAAGGCGGGTAAGCCACGACCTCTAAGAGCGCGGATGAAATAAAATACATCCGTGCCTACTTCCGCTGAAAAAGAAACAGTGCAAAAACCCGACGCGGTACTACCGCGCACGAGGTGCGGTACTACCGTTGAGGCGCGGATGTAAAAAATTACATCCGCTCCTACTACCCTTGGCGCAGTCTTTGGGTATGAGGGCCACGGTACTACGGCTCCAGGGGAGCGGTACTACCGTGGCCTCCCGCGGTACTACCGCGCATGACATGCGGTACTACCGTGTGGGCGCGGATGTAAAAAATTACATCCGCTCCTACTACCGTACCGGAGCAGCACTAGGCCACAGGAGTTGCGGTACTAAGGCTCGGGAGCGGTACTACCGTGAACCCCAAAGAAGATTATCAAGAGGTGCTTGCGGTACTACCGCTCCCAGAGAGCAAGATTACCGCAAGTACATCAAGAGTCAGCCTGATTATGCACAACTAGGATAACGGAAAGATGCTCCAAAGTGCAAGGAAAGGTAGGACATGTGTGCGTGTTGATTCCACCCAAACCTTTCCGACGCGGACCCCTCTTAATAGTACGGCTCTCCTACGACTCAAATCCACCAAAGAGAAACGTAGAACAACGCTGTCTTCAATAGATTCCGAGGGGCACCGAATCGTCTCGTACCTAGAGATGAAGCATCTGAGAAACTCAAGGCACACGATTAGTCCGCAAAAGCATTGTCATCAATCACCAAAACACCTAAGGGATAAATATGCCCTTACAGGTGTGCGCCAGTTTGTATGACGGGCGGGCGGATCGGCTGTGTATGTCTACGTACAACTCATACGTGCCACATACGAAGGTGAGTAACCTTATGATGAAATGATGTGAGGAGGATGTACCGAAGTAAGGCTCTATGGTCATGTGGCCATGACCTTCGTTTCAGATTTTCAGACCTCAAGACATAAAAATGGTCTTTGTGAGCACCTAACTGTTTGCTTCTCAAGGTTCAGTTGATTCGAATCCAACGACTCACATTTTTCATTATTTCTTCTGTTCATTCGTTGTCATCTTTCTCTTCCTCTGCCCTGACCCAACAATCAATACCCTCTAATCGTGCTATTTGCCCGACCATCTTTCCAACCTCAAGGGGAAAAGGTTTTTCTCTCTGGCGATGGTGCTCAACCCCCAACCCTTGCACCGGCAACACCCTCCTCGCCTCGTTGTCGCTCCTAGGGATGGCAATGGGTAGGGTATGGGCGGGTACGACCTTCTTCAGCCCAAACCCATACCCACAGAAATCGTCTATACCCATCCGTTTCAATACCCATGGGCATAAATTGATACCCATGCCCATACCCATCGGGTATCCTATACCCAATGGGTATCCAATGGGTACAATCTATGGCATTTAAATTTTTAAAAAGTAGAGAAATGAGTCTAAAATTCAAGTGATGATGGGCGAGCAGTATAGCATCGACGCGGCTTGCTTCTGTGGGTGGCCTCTTGGAGGAATCAAGCGAGCATGAGCAATGGTTAGTGGTACCCCTACGCTGTGAGAGGCGGCAGTGGGAATTGCGGATCACTAGATGGAGAGATGGACAGGTGTTCGATGACGATAAGTCAAGATTTCATCACTTCGAGGAGACACATATGACGTAGGAGGAGTGGCGAACAAGTATGTGTGGCCCTATGTGCTATGGCCGGTTTATAGAATACAAGATTTAGGATGGGCCATGAGAGTTGGATGTTGACTCCACATATTATAGGAGTTAGTTTCATTTAACATTGTTTGTGGGTATTCATTGGTTATCCATGGATGCAATTTCATAATCATACCCTATTCATACATTTTGCAGGTATAGATACCCATTACCCGTGGATACAAAACCTCTTCAAGTCTTGCCCATGCTCATTATTTTCGGTAGGGTACCCACGGGTACCCATACCCTGGGCAGTTTTCGTCTTCACTTTCGTCAATAAACCTGGCGCGTCACGTCTACAAAGTGGTCTCTCCTCTTGGCGTCACAAAAGAAAAACTTCCTTTTTCATTCTTTTCTTTTCTTTCTATAAGACCTCACTCTGCTTTGCTCTGCTCCTACTGGTCTCGCGTCCACGCCATCCGCACGTGCCAGTCTAGGCAGTCTATTCCGGTCCTCCGCCTCGATACATAACGCGCCGCTCCTCCCGGTCACCCTAGCGCCGCCACCGAACCACCTCCCGACCCCCCCCAAATCGCGAGACCACCCGCGCGCGACGGCTGGCCGGCCGGCGCGATAGGCGACGAGGCGAAGTACCTGGAGACGGCGCGGGCGGACCGCTCCGTGTGGCTCATGAAGCGCTCCCCCGTCGTCTCCCAGGCCTGGCAGGGCGCCTCCGCCTCCGCCTCCTCCAGCGAAGCTAACCCTAACCCGGACGTCGCCAAGGTCGTGCTGTCCCTCGACCCCCTCAGCTCCACCGAGCCCTCCCTCCAGGCAAGGACCCCGCCCCGCCCAGCACCCTGATGTTCCCCTCTTTTTTGATTGGTGTGCGAATTTGTTGAGTAGAGTTGCCTCGATTGAGCTGCAGAAACCAATGGGTTGGTACGGTACGCTAGAGCTGATGATCTAATTGGATGGTATACTGCTTGATAAGAATAAACTAGGGCTAGAGACAATTGTGCTCATGAACAACAACCTTCCTTCTAGTATATAATTTGGGGATTATTTTGAGTCCACAGGCTAGGCTAGGAACAAGCTCGGGGAAGACTGGTCGAACTGCAGCATAGTTTCTTAATAGCTGAAGAAGTGGATGGGCAAATCATATCTTTGATGCTAGAATTGACTGAGTAGGTGGGTTGTTTTTGTTCGAGCGAAACTGCTTTTTGCTAGATTCAATTATGTAATCACTGTGTTTTGCATACACTATGAAGAGCATACAGATCTTATGCAGATTGAACCTAGTACATATAAGATGCTCATTTGAAGAACTGGATGGCATACTGCTCTGTCCTAACTGTTAATTTTTCTTCATTCTATGCCAGTATCATTCTCATCATTTCTTGCTTGTGGTGCTTATCGTTCTTACATCATGTTATTTGGGATGACAGTTCAAGATGCAGAAGGCTCAAACTAGGGAAACTAGCACTTGCAGTTTACCAAAGAGTTCCTCCTTGAATATGCTCTTCCTCCTCCTCCTCCAGCTCCTCGTCATCACCACCCTCCCTTGCTCTGCCAACAACGCCACCCAACTAGTCTATGACACGGAGGGCAACGTGCTAAGTAGCAAGCAAAATTACTACATCCTCCCTGCTAAACGTGCGAGCGGCGGGGGCCTCAGAGCCTTGCCTACTGGCCTGCGGTGTCTCGACTTCGTGTTCCAGGAGCGCAACGAGGCTGTCTTCGGCACCGCCCTGCGATTCACTCCACTACCAGAACACGCTTCGGCCAGCGAGCCGATTCGCCTGTCGAGCGACATCTGGATCGAGTTCCATGATTTCGATAATTTTTGCTCTGAAAGGCTAGATTGGCACCTTACCGGACAGGTGCCGGAGTCGTCATCAGGTGAGCCTAAACACGTGGCCGCTGGCAGTGAAGAGGGCCTAAGATCGTTTGCGGTGTTCCGGGTTGAGAGGCATGGCACAGGTCTCTCGGGATATAAGATAGTTTCATGTGTTGACAAGGGGCCATGCAAAGATCTAGGTTTGCATGCTACTAAGGACAAGACGTGGCTGACTGTGAGCAATAAGCCTTTTATGGTTGTCTTCAGGAAAGAGAGGTTATAGGTGTTTTTTTTTGTTTTTGCTTGTTTCTGGTGTTGATCTGTGCGCGAGTTCATTGTATTGCAAATTAAACTTATGCTTCTGGCACGAGTCAAGAACGTGCTGTATTCTCTGCATACCGTATGAAGAACATATACTGATCTTATGCAGATTAAACTTGGTGCTTTGAAGATGCTCATTTGAAGAACTAGATGGCATACCGCTCTGTCCTAACTGTTTGATTGTTGTTCATTCTATGTCGGTGTCCTACTCATTTTTTCCGCTTTCGTTCTTACATCATGTTATTTGCAACGACAGCTCAAGATGGAGATGCCTCAAACTAGGGAAACTAGCACTTGCAACTTACGAAAGAGTTGCTCCTTGAATATGTTCTGCCTCCTCCTCCATCTCCTTGCCATCACCACCCTGCCTTGCTCTGCCAACAACGCCACCCAACTGGTTTATGACACAGAAGGCAACGTGCTAAATAGCAAGTCAAATTACTACATCCTCCCAGCCAAACCTGCAAGCGGTGGCGGCCTCAAAGCCGTCCCAACCGGTCTACGGTGCCTACATTTTGTGGTCCAGGAGCGCAGCGAGACTCTCCTCGGCACACCCCTGCGATTCACGCCGTTGCCAGAACATGCTTCTGCCACTAAGCCGATCCGCCTGTCGAGTGACATATGGATCGAGTTCCACGACTTGAGAAGCTTTTGCTCTGACGTGCTAGATTGGCACCTTACCAGACAGGCGTCGGAGTCGTCATCAGGAGAGCCTAAACACGTGGCCGCCGGCAGTGAAGAGGGCCTAAGATCGTTTGGGGTGTTCCGGGTTGAGAGGCATGGCATAGATCTCTCAGGATATAAGATAGTTTCATGTGTTGACAAGGGGCCATGCAGAGACCTAGGTTTGCATGTTTATAAGGATAAGACATGGCTGACTGTAAGCGATAAACCTTTTGTGGTTGTGTTTAGGAAAAGGACTATATAGGTGGTTTTTTGCTTGCTTCTCGAGGTGATCCCTGTTGGCATGTTCATTGTATCGCCACAGTGGTGTCCATGTTATGTAATGTGTTCCACCACTTTGGAATAACGCGATACTAACTATATCATGTGAAAAGAGAAGCTAAGAGGGACCATGTTAAAATTGCTCATGATAATAACTAGTAGCCAGAGTTAGTTATTTGAATAAATTTCTTTTAAATGGGTTGATGACCCTCCAGACTGGATCCTTTCTGTCCTGGCAAATAATGTAATCGTTGTTTAAGTTAATAAAGCTAGCCATGATGGCCTCTCCCTCAAAAAAAAAAATCTAGCATCTAATTCTCCCTGGCGCACATGAGGGATACTCTTATTTATGGTGCGTGCTACGCATGCGTTGGCTGATCTTTTTAAAAGATAGGCCGGGTTGCGAGCCATTAGATCTGATTGGCATATGGCGTCGTCCAACGACTGAGTGTTGCCATCACCATTGCAATAGAGGCTATGTTGCAGAACGCTTTGCAACAGAGTTTTGTTGCAGAAATTTTTGCAACAATGATGATGTTGCAGTTTTTTCATCTCCATTCACCTTTTCTGCCATATATAATGCACGCATATGAACCGGCAATGGATGTACGGTAACAGATGCACCTCCGAGTACATTAAGGGCATGCATAATTTTCTCGAAGTGACTAAGGAAAATAAGCATAATGGTTTTATGTGTTGTCCATGCCTATATGTGGGAATACGAAGTCTTACTCTGACAGGAAAATCCTTCGCACCCACTCTGACCGGTCAATGATATACAAGTAATGTTTGAAAAGGGTCCTGACAGACTATCTGTCCCGAATGACACTGAGGAACGCGCACCCATGTGGAAGAAGAAATCTATATTTTGGAACCTACCTTATTGGAAAGACCCAGAGGTCCGCTCTGCAATCGACGTGATGCACGTGACGAAGAATCTTTGCGTGAACCTGCTAGGCTTCTTGGGCGTGTATGGGAAGACAAAAGATACACTGGAGGCACGGGAGGACCAGCAACATGTGCACGAAAAAGATGGCATGCCTCCAAAGTAGTATGGAGGTCCTGCCAGCTACGCTCTTACCAAAGAAGAGAATGAAATCTTCTTTGAATGCCTGCTCAGTATGAAGGTCCCGTCTGGCTTCTCGTCCAATATAAAGGAAATAATAAATATGGCAGAGAAAAAGTTTCAGAACCTAAAGTCTCATGACTGCCACGTGATTATGATGCAACTGCTTCCGGTTGCATTGAGGGGGCTTCTATCGGAAAATGTTCGACTAGCCATTGTGAAGCTATGTGCATTCCTCAATGCAATCTCTCATAAGGTGATCGATCCAGAAATACTACCAAGGTTAAGGAGTGATCTGGCGCAATGTCTTGTCAGTTTTGAGCTGGTGTTTCCATCATCCTTCTTCAATATCATGACCCACTTGCTAGTTCATCTAATAGACGAGATTGTCGTTCTGGGCCCTGTATTTCTACACAATATGTTCCCCTTTGAGAGGTTCATGGGAGTCTTAAAGAAATATGTTCGTAACCGTGAGGCCAGAAGGAAGCATCTCCACGGGCCATCAAACAGAGGAGGTCATTGGATTTTGTGTTGATTTTATTCCTGACCTTAAGAAGATTGGTCTCCCTCAGTCGCGATATGAGGGAAGACTGACTAGAAAAGGCACGCTAGGAGCGGACTCAATAATATGTAGGGACAGACATTCTTGGTCTCAAGCACACTACACAGTTCTACAGAATTCTACCTTAGTGACCCCGTATGTCAATGAACACAAGAATATTCTGCGCTCCAAACACCCGGAGCAGTGTGATGACTGGATTACATGTGAACACATCAGGACTTTCGGCAATTGGTTGCAAACACGTCTCATGGGTGACAACACTGTTTTTGATGAGCTGTACTCGTTGGCCAGGGGACCATCTTCGACGGTATTGACTTACAAAGGGTACGAAATAAATGGGAATACATTTTACGCGATCGCCTAAGATCAAAAGAGCACCAACCAAAACAGTGGTGTCCGCTTTGATGCAGCAACCAAGAGGGGAAAGGACACATATTATGGTTACATAGTGGACATATGGGAACTTGACTCTGGACATGATTTTAAGGTCCCTTTGTTTTAGTGGAAATGGGTCAATCTGTCAAGAGGCGGGGTACAGGTACACCCGCAGTACGGAATGAAAACAGTGGATCTGAACAATCTTGGGTACACAGACGAACCATTCGTCCTAGCCAATGATGTGGCACAGGTTTTCTATGTGAAAGACACACTAGTAGAAAACATGGCTTTGGTTGGGGCCTGGCCAGCCCATTAGTCCCGGTTCAGTCACGAACCAGGACCCATGGGGGGCATACGTCCCGTTTCGTGTGCCCAGGGGACCGGCCGGACCACGTGGGGCATTTGTCTCGGTTCGTCTGGACCCATTTGTCCCGGTTCCAGGCACGAACCGGGACCAATGGTCCTCGCTCCTGGCCCACAGCCATTGGTCTCGGTTCGTGGTTGGAACCGGGACAGAAGGGGGGCCTTTAGTCCCGGTTCCAGCCACGAATCGGGACCAATGAGTTGCCTATATATATCCCATCGCTGCAACAGAGCACTCCACACTGCTCTATTTTTTCTGGCCGGGGAGGGGAGAGCTTTGTGGTGCTCTAGCTCACCTCCTATGCACATGAGGTGTTCGAGGAAATGCCCGAGCCACACTAGCTAAGCTTTCTCCTCTCGAAGCTCGACCTCCAAGCTCCATTTTTCCGGAGATTTGTCTAGGTTTAGCGGTCTGTCACGTCCCGTCCCCGTCTTCACCGCCGTCGATCGCCCGCACCACTGTGGTGAGCCTCTTGTTCTTATCTTCTTTTTGAAAGGAAAAAATTTCTTACTTTAGATAGATACTTGTCTAATTTTCTTACGATGAGCCAAAGCGCCACATAGTTCTTTCAGAAAAAAGAGACATCGTGGGAGTGGAGGGCAAGACAGACATGTCCGAAGATTATGGAAAGTTTCATGAGATTCCTCCCTTCAAAGTCAAGGCTGACCCAAGCACCCTGATAAATGATGAAGATTATCCACGGTTACGGCGCAATAAGCAAAGGACACAAGCGAAGAAAAAGTGAAGACTTTCTCGCCACAACTATTATGATGATGCCTTTGATCTAGAATATCCATGTAACAGACGAGTTTCCGTATGAAACCCTGATACTTCGAAAGAGATTCTCCGTTTTGTACACGAAGTGCATCCAGTTTTTTTTGTAACCCTCTCAACTTTTTAACACATGCCATTTGGGTGAAATGATGATACCATGCCAACTTTTAACCTTTTCATAGTTCATTTGCAGTGCTTTCCATTTTCAGGGTCATATAGCTCAAAAAAATCAGTAAATGCATGAAAAATGACAAATGAAGTCAGAAAGGTTGAAAATTGATGATGTGGCTTTAAATGGTGCATTTTGTACACACAAAAAGTCCGAGTTCAAATAATTTTAAAAAATGAAGTCCCTTTGTAACAAACGAGTTTTCGTATGAAACCCTGATACTTCGAAAGAGATTGCCCATTTTGTACATGAAGTGCATCCAGTTTTCAACCCGATACCATGCCAATTTTCAACCTCTTCAGAGTTCATCTGAAGTGCTTTTCAATTTCAGGTTATTTTAGCTCAAAGAATGAACTAATATAAAAAAGAATGATCTGGAAAACCTTTATGAAACTCTAATAGCAAAAATAATAAACTAAAAGAATGAACTAGAAAACTTTAATGAAACTCTAATAGAAAAAAGAATGAACTAGAAAAACTTTGATGAAACCCTAATAGCAAAAGGAATCAACTAAAAAGCTTTTATAAACCTCTAGTATTATTGAAACTAAAATTATATAAAATTTATGCAACTAAAATTATCAAAGTATTTTCTGTTCAAAACATTATAAACAAAAAGGTTCTTCATAAAATAAATAAAAAAAGCAAAAAAGAAAATATGATAAATAAGTAGAAACAAAATAAACTTTAATAAATAAGTAGAAACAAAATAAAATAAAATAAACTTTAATGAAATAAATAAACTTTAATAAAGAAAAACAAATAAACTTTAATAAAATGAATAAAAATAGCAACCGTAAGTGTTTTGTTGTAAGTAGAAACAAAATAAAATAAATAAAGCAAAAAAGAAAACAAAAAAATTAAGAAATGCCGCTTACAGGGCCACCACGACCTGCATACGACTAGAAACTCAACTAGTATGTTGGGTCAGGATGCAGGCCCGCGGCGGGCCCAGTAGGCTAACAGGCATAGCAGTGTCATATTAGGCCCGTAGGCCTGCAGTTCAGAGGAGTTCGAAAGGGGAGGCACAACCGCGCTTATAAACTGGTACAGAAGCCTCTCAGCTAGCGAGGTGGGACTAAACATCCACCGCGGCTATGCGAGTCACAACCTATTGGTCCCGGTTGGTGGCTCCAACTAGGACCAATGCCCACCTTTAGTCCCGGTTGGTGCCACCAACCGGGACCAATGCCCCCTTTAGTCCCGGTTGGTGCCACCAACCGAGACCAAAGGCCTCTGCTTCCCGCCCTTTGGGCTGCTGAAAAGAGACCTTTGGTCCCGGTTGGTGGCACCAACCGGGACTAAAGGGGGGCATTGGTCCCGGTTGGTGCCACCAACCGGGACCAATGCTTCGTCTATATAAAAAGCACTTGTGAAATTTTCTTTTCAGTTCTTCGATCCCTCACACGCCGCCTTGGCTGCCCTCTACCCCCGCCGCGCGTGCCGCCTCGCCTGACGCAGTCGCCGCGCCGCCACGCAATCACCGCCCCGACGATGTCGCCGTGCGCCACCCCGCGCCGTCACCGCCCCGCGCCACCCTTGCCCCGACGCCGTCGCCGCCCCGCGCTATGGTCCGGCGGCCTTCTATAAGGTTTTTTTGTTCAAATGGTGTTTTTTTGTGCATATGATGTTTTTTTCATATGATGTTTTTTTCATATATGTGTTAAATTTTTTATTTAGGTTGTTAGTAGATCTCGATTTTAGGTTAGTGCATTTTAGGTTAGTGTAGAGGAAAAAGTAAAATAAGGAAAAGGAAGAAAAGAGGAAGAAGGAAGAAGAAGAAGAAAAAAAGGAGAGGAAAAAGGAAAATAAGAAGAGGAAGAAGGAGAAGAAGAAGGAGAATAAGAGGAGAGGAAGAAGAGGAGAAATAAATAAGAAGAGGAAAAAAGAAGAAAAACAAAGAGGAGAAGAAGAAAGGAATAGAGGAGAAGATAGAAATATTCTATCTTCTCTATTCCTTTCTTCTTCTTCTCTTTTTTTTTATTTTTTTCTTCGATCTTCTCCTCTATTCCTTTCTCCTTCTCCTCTTTTTTTTCTTCTTCTTCCTCTTCTTATTTTTTATCGGGTATGTCGTTGTCGATATACCCCCTTCTCGATAACTTCGACATGAGGGGGGGGGGGGGGAAGGGGTCGCCGAGGGTTCGAGGGGCAAGGGTCGGGAACTAGGGTAGAGGGTCGAGGGTCACCGAGGGGTCGAGGGTCGCCGAGGGTTCGAGGGTCGAGGGGTCGAGGGTTCGAGGGTCGTCGAGGGGCCGAGGGTTCGAGGGTCGTCGAGGGTCCGAGGGTTCGAGGGTCGTCGAGGGTTGAGGATCGCCGAGGGGTCGAGAGGTTGCCTAGTGTCAAAGTATTGAAGAAATCCATGGCTTCATCATTAGCTGGAAGTAAGCGGGGCATGATGGTACGAAGTTCTCCAAAGTTATTTTGCAAAGGAGTCCCGGATAGAATAATCTGCCTTTTGGTAAGAATTTCAGCAAAGGCCTTCCAAATAGCGATATTCGGAAGGCTCTTGCTGAACTTTGTACCAAAAAGCGAATTATCCTATCTAGGACTCCGTTCCAAAATAACTTTGGAGAGCTCTGTACCATCACGAGCCTGTTACTTTCACCTAATGATGAAGACTTGGTTTTGTTGAATCCTTTGACACTATACAAACGTGACATGAGGGGGTCGAGGGTCGGGAACTAGGGTAGAGGGTCATGGATCACCGAGCGGTCGAGGGCCGAGGGTCGTCGAGGGGTCGAGAGGTTGCCTAGTGTCAAAGTATTGAAGAAATCCATGCCTTCATCATTTGCGGAATGCTTAGGGGCATGTTGGTACGAAGTTCTGCAAAGTTGTTCTAGAACGGAGTCCCGGATAGGATAATCCGCCTTTTGGTATGAATTTCAGGAAAGGCCTTCCAAATAGCGATATTCGGAAGGCTCTTGCTGAACTTTGTACCAGAAAGCGAATTATCCTATCTGGGACTCCGTTCCAGAACAACTTTGAAGAGCTTCGTACCATCATGCGCCTGTTACTTTCACCTAATGATGAAGACATGGTTTTGTTGAATCCTTTGACACTAGACAAACGTGACATGATCGGGTCGAGGGTCGGGAACTAGGGTAGAGGGTCGTGGATCGCCGAGCGGTCGAGGGTCGAGGGTCGTCGAGGGGTCGAGGGTCGTCCAGGGGTCGAGGGTCCAGTTTTATCAAGAATGCCCCCATTATGGATGTGCACAAGTTGATCCAATTTTTTTCTGATCTCATATATATATATATATATATATATATATTCTTCTATATGTCATGTTGTTTGTCAAAGTATTGAAGAAATCCATGGCTTCATCATTAGCTGGAAGTAACAGGCGTATGATGCTACGAAGCTCTTCAAAGTTGTTTTGGAACGGAGTTCCTGATAGAATAATCCGTCTTTTGGTACGAATTTCAGCAAAGGCCTTCCAAATAGCGATACTCAGAAGGCTCTTGCTGAACTTTGTACCAAAAAGCGAATTATTCTATCGGGAACTCCGTTCCAAAACAACTTTGAAGAGCTTCACTCATTATGCTGTCATTTTTCTGGCTAATGATGAAGTCATGGTTTTCTTGAATTCTTTGACACTAGACAACGTGACATATAGAAGGGTAGATGAGATCGGGAAAAATATGGACCATTTTGTGCACATCAAGAATGGCTCCATTTTGTTAAATCCCTTGTCGGTCCGGATGTCGGACAATCATGAGAGAGGCGGTACGGCCCAAACCCTAGAAGCGCTGCCGAGGCCACCCAAATTTACCAAATTAAAAGAGCGTTGTCGTCGAGGCCACCCGAACCCTAGAAGCGTTGCCGAGACTACCCCAAACCCTACAGAAGCGTCGAGGCCACTAATATGATTCCTTGTTGTGATTAGCTAGCTAGGTCTACATTTGCCACTAATATATCCATCTGTCATGTTTTGTATAATAATTGCCATGTTGTAATATTTGCAGAAACTATGGAGCACCGAGACTTGCAAGCAGAACAGGTGTTGGGGGACATAATCACTGTCGGAGGTGACGTCTCATACTATCTCAACGACACTGATGGTCTGGAAGGATAGGCTGAAGCAGGCTATGGTGATCGAACAATGGAGGAGGAAGGACATGATTATGATGGCTCCGGTGATTGAATGCCGGTGGAAGAAGGACACCGTGATGACGGCTCCGGTGACCGAATGGAGTTCAGCCAGGTATATATATTAATTAAGCCTATGATGACTATAACTAATTGATGCATTAATTGTTTTGGTATGTACACATATTAACTCTCTTCTTTCTTCTTTTCTAGCCCTCCGGATCGAGCAAAACTTCGGTAACAAGATAAGGGTCGAAGAAAAAGTTGCGCCAGGATGAAAGGTTCATGATCACAGCAATCGCGCGTGATGGACAACCGATTGAACCCATCCGGACCAAGGAAGCATTTTCTGCTTAGTGTGGGGTCCTTGTTAGGGACATGATTCCAATCAGCATCCACCAATGGTATAAGCCTAAGAACAAAGACCCTGAGGTGTCTTATGTCAACGATAGGAAGAAAGATGAGCTTTGGACCGCGCTGAAGGCAAATTTCACCCTACCGCCATAGGAGGATCTGGAGAAGCCAACTATTATAGAGTCATTGGTCAAGGCTCATGCTCTTAAGAAGATGGCAGATCTATTCAGGAGGAGGAAGAATGAGTTGAAAACAAAGTTTGTCTACAAAGATAAGACTCCAGAATTCACCGACCGGTTTGAGAAGATCAGAGATCACTGGGACGCATTTGTGGCCCACAAGACATCGGAGATGAGTAAGAAGATGTCAGCGACAAACAAGAAAAATGTTGCGAAGAAGGAGCATCACCATCGCACGGGGTCAGGTGGCTACCTCAAAGCCCGACCGTTGTGGGAGAAGGCTGAGAATGACCTGCTTGATAAAGGGGTCGAACCAGAGACATTGAACTGGCCGGACCGTTCAAGGACTTGGTTCTTCGGGGTTGGGGGAACCTTGGACCCTGAAACAGGGAAGTGCGTTTGGACGAATGAGCAACTGCTAATACCCGTCATGAAGCTTCAGGAGTATATCGCCGCAGCGCAGCAAGGGACATTCGTTCCCGACAGAGAGAACGACGAGCTCACAATGGCCCTCGGGAATCCTGAGCACCCTGGACAAACATGAGGCACGCCAGGCTCCATTTCGTGGAAGGCTGGGTTTCTCGATGCTGGCGGTTACAAAGGCCGGGAGAGGAAGGGGAAAGTGGAGCAGACCCAACAGCAGGTGCTGCACGCAAGGGTACAAGCGCTAGAGGAACGAGATGCAGTTCACAGCAAGCGACCTACCGAAGCTACCCCGCCATCTCAGCGGAGAAGCAACGTGGCTTCCACCGAGCTACTTCAGGAGCATGTCTTCGCAGCTCCTGCTAGCTACCCCGTGGATGCTATCACCGAGTCTCAAGATTGCCATCTTATGACGCAATGGCAGAACTTCAAAGTCAAGGCGGCTGTCGGCTCTATTGCACCTCCTGAACCCGGCGCAACTTTTCACTATCGTCCGATTCCACAAGGATATGCTGCTGTGATGGTGGATGAAATAACGAAGGGATTTGAGGAGCTCGAGCATGACCACCCTACCGGTGAAGGGGAGACTCAGTTGGGTAGTGCTCTGAAGACTCCATGTCTATGGCGGAAGGAGCTCATCAACCTTCCGAACTGGACGCCTCCGCCTCCTCCTCCTCCTCCTCCGACGAGTCAGGGCACTCTACCTCCTCCTCCGGCGAGTGATCAGGGCACTCCGCCTCCTTCTCCACCTGCGCCGGCGCGTCCGAGAAGCCAGCCTCCTCCTCTGCCTTGTTAGCAAGGGCGGAAGAGAGCCGCCGCTGCTCCGGCGCGTCGTAGCACCCCGCCTCGAGAAACAAAGGAAGACAGCCGCAGCCGCTCCGGCTGCTCCGGCGTCTGGCAGTACAGCCAAAGGCGGGAGGCAATACAGATTCGGTCCATCTCTCAAGCCTCTAGAGTAGTTACCATACGAGATGTCCGAGGCAGAAAACACGAAGATCGTTAAAGCCCAAGTGAAGGACTTTTTTGCAAAGAAAAATTCACCTCCGGAGGAGAAGATAGATCCGGTGAAAGCGAAGCTCACTTTGGATGCCCTGAAGCGACCATCACCGTCTCCGCCGCAAACCAACTATGGGCGCATTACTGAAAGGACATATAAGGAAGCCCAGCGGTCGGGAAGTACTTGAAGTGATCGAAGGTTAGCAGAACGAAGAAGTGGGAAAAATTCCCCAGCTCGGCGAACAAGCGAACCAATCATGCCCCCCGCTCAAGGTGTCTAGCGATATCGTCGCTAATCATCCGGGGATCTTGCCCGGTACCAATCCTGCAGATTACATGCACGACGACGATGCACATTTTGATATAATGGAGGTGGACGAATTCAGATACCAGTACGGGAAGCCTCTCGTCAAAGATGGAAGTCCTCCTCTAACAACGATGATGCGAAGATTCCATGATTCGTACATGAAAACCTGCAGAGAGTCTGGGAAGGACACTTTGATGCTGAGAGTTAAAGAGGAGCACGACCTCGTTGGAATTGATCTGTTATCTGTTCCATTGGAGGAGTTCTTCCAGTTTTTCAATCAAAAGGCCCTCGATAAATTAACGGTCACTTGCTACTGTCTGTAAGTACTACTACTGTCATTAAGTCTCTCTATATAGCTCAACTCTTTCATTGCATGTATATATAATTATCCTCACTATATTATGCAGATTGAAGATCGTCGAATGCAGAAAAGCACAAATCTATGATATTGGGTTCATTAACACAAATCTCATAGATGAATTTACGGTTCAATTTCATGCCAAAATAACCAAGGCCAACTTGCTACGATCGTTGGTAATAAATCAAAACAAAGATAAAATACTCTTTCCTTACAACTTCAAGTGAGTGTTACTGTCTTGTGCATATTCGGTTTCCCTTATTACTCGAGGTTATAGTAATGTAATTGATGAGTTATTCATGCGTGTGTAGGTTCCACTATATTCTCCTAGAGATTAAGCTTGAGCAGGGACTAGTAACCGTCTCAGAGTCGAGACGAAAAGATCGCGATGACTATGCAGACATGACTAAAATGCTCGAGAAGTAAGTTCAATCGATCATTATCACACCATATCGCCAACTTTGTTCATTTCCTGATATCAAGTAATTGTTTTTTTGTCTGGCAGGGTTTGGAAAAAGTTCACCGCACAAGCTCCGGGACTGCCAGGGGAGCTGCGATTTAAACACCCGAAAGTAAGTACTACTAGCTAGTTCCGCGCATCTCCCAGTGATTCTAGCGCTAGTTTCATCAATACCATTTAGCATGCTTGCTTATCATTTTGGTTGACCTCTATTTCTTGTAAAGTGGTTGTGGCAAGAACCCAGGAATAATTACTGTGGATACTACGTTTGCGAGTCCATCCGCCACATGACCTGTGAGCGGGGCTACTCTAAAAACAATATGAAGTGCGTAAGTAATAATATTCACAATTTTATTTTATTACCATCATTTGTGTTGAGTTTCATTCATATATATGTATTGACCCCCTTCTTCAAATTAGATGTTTTAGATGCGGGATGAACTCCTACCACAAGATCGCATACGAGCAATTCAAGAGGAATTGGCGGGATTCTTTCTTGACCACGTCATCCATAAAGACGGAGAATACCATGTGGAATTTGAGTTCATGTGTTAGGGGATTATATTGTAAGATATCTTATATTGTATATATGTAGCCAGTAGCGTCGGATAGATATACGAAAACTTGTTGTTCGACCAATCTCTCGGAGAAGGAGAGGTCGATCGCTTCTCTCAGTATATGTTCATGATGATCTTCTGTACTTAATGGTTTCCTTCATTTGCTTACTAGCTAGCATGTCGAGTCCTCTCTATACGTATAGCACGTAGCATTGACTAAGCATGGAGATAAGAGAGGACACTTCTCTCTATGAGCTAGCTAACACAATATATGAAACCGCTACATTAACCCTACAAAACCCCCAAACCCCCACCCCCGCTTAAAAAAACCCCAGTCCCTAAACTGCTAACGCGTGGATGCTTATTGGTCCCGGTTGGTGCTACCAACCGGGACAAAAGGCCCCCCCAGCCTGGGCAAGCCGCAGCTGCCACGTGGAGCCCCATATGTCCCGGTTGGTGTAAGAACCGGGACTAAAGGTATTGGGCTTTAGTACCGACCCTTTAGTCCTGGTTCCCGAACCGGGACAAATGGGCCTTATAAACTGAGTCAAATGGCCCTTTTTCTACTAGTGACATGTCTACCAAACCGAGAAAAAGAAAAGATAAAGAAGCGAATACATCATACGATGAGCCAAAGTGCCACATAGTTCTTTCAGGAAAAAGAGACACTGTGGAAGTGGAGGGCAAGACAGACATGTCTGAAGATTATGAAAAGTTTCATGAAATTCCTCCCTTCAAAGTCAAGGCTGACCCAAGCACCCTGTTAAACGATGAAGATTACACTTGGTTATGACGCAATAAGCAAAGGACACAAGCGAAGAAAAAGTGAAGACTTTCTCTCCACAACTATTATGATGATGCCTTTGATCTGGAATATCACTACAGTTACATGTGAAGAAATGAAATGCCTTTTGTAACAGATGAGTTTTCGTTTGAAACCCTGATACTTCGAAACAGATTGTCCGTTTTGTACACGAAGTGCATCCAGTTTTAGCCGTAACCCTCTCAACTTTTTATAACATGCTATGTGGGTGAAATGATGATACCATGCCAACTTTCAACCTTTTCAGAGTTCATTTGTAGTGCTTTTCAATTTCAGGGTCATTTATCTCAAAAAATCGGTAAATGCATGAAAAATATCAAATGAAGTCAGAAAGGGTTGAAAATTGATGATGTGGCTTTGAATGGTGCATTTTGAACACATAAAAAGTCTGGAGTTCAAATAAGTTCAAAAAAATGAAATCCCTTTGTACCAGATGAGTTTTCCTCTGAAACCCTCATACTTCGAAAGAGATTGTCCATTTTGTACACGAAGTGCATCCAGCTTTTGCTGTAACCCTCTCAACTTTTTAGAACATGCTATGTGGGTGAAATGATGATACAATGCCAACTTTCAAGATTTTCAAAGTTCATTTGTAGTGCTTTTCAATTTCAGGGTCATTTAGCTCAAAAAAATCAGTAAATGCATGAAAAATACCAAATGAAGTCAGAAAGGGTTGAAAATTGATGATGTTGCTTTGACTGGTGCATTTCGAACACACAAAAAATATGGAGTTCAAATAAGTTCAAAAAAATGGAATCCCTTTGTAACAAATGAGTTTTAGTCCGAAACCCTGATACTTCGAAAGAGATTGTCCATTTTGTACACGAAGTGCATCCAGCTTTTGTCGTAAGCCTCTCAACTTTTTAGAACATGCTATGTGGGTGAAATGATGATACCAAAACTTTTATAATACTCTAATAGCAAAAAGAATGAACTAAAAAACATTTATAAAACTGTAATAGCAAAAAGAATCAACTAAAAAGCTTTTATAAAACTCTAATAGCAAAAAGAATCGATAAAAAGTGAAATTTAAGCAACTGAAAAGACTCAACTAAAAAGCTTTTATAAACCTCTAGTATTTTTCAAACTAAAATTATATAAAATTTATGCAACTAAAATTATCAAAGTATTTTTTGTTCAAAATATTAATAGCAAAAAGAATTTACAGAAAGTATTTTTTGTTAGAAACTTTAATAGAAAACTAAAATAATAAAATCTGTTTTTGATTAAATATAATGATAAAACGCACTAATATTACATAGCAGGAAAAAGAATCACTCAAAAATATATTTTAAAGTAAAGTTATTCACAAACTAGTGATTCACACAAATTTCATAGATTTCAAATTTCATAGAATTCAAATTTCACATAAAGTTTATAACTTTTGTGACCTAAATCAAAAAGAATCACTCAGAAACTCGAAAAAAACTAAATAATGTAAAAAACTAAAAAAATGCCGCCTACAAGGCCACCACACGGCGTGCATACGACTAGAAACTTAGCTAGTTGGGCCAGGATGCATGCCCGAAGAAGGCCCAGTAGGCCCACAGGCATAGCAGTGTGAGATTTGGCTCGTAGGCCTGCAATTCAGAGGAGTTCGAGAGAGCGGGCGGGGCCGAGCTTATAAACAACACTCTACGCGTCTCAGTTAGCAAGGTGGGACTAAACATCCCACCACACCGCGCGAGTTACAACACAAGGCCATTGGTCCCGGTTGGTGCCGTGAACCGGGACCAATGCAGCCCTTTGGTCTTGGTTCGTCTCACCAACCGGGACCAATGCCCACCTTTGGTCCCGGTTCGTGCCACCAACCGAGACCAAAGGTCTCCGCTTCCCGCCCTTTGGGCTGAAGTAAAGAGACCTTTGGTCCCGATTGCTGGCACGAACCGGGTACAAAGGTGGGCATTGGTCCCGGTTGGTGCGACAAACCGGGACCAATGCTTTGGATATATAACCAACACTTAGCAGTTTCTCCAAAATCTGTCACTTCTTCTCCGCCCGACGCCCCTACTCCTATCGTTGCCGTCGTCACCCGACACCCCTGCTCCTCTGGTCCACATCGCCACCGATGTTAGGCTGCTCAACGTCGTCGCCGCCGCCGTCCTCTACCCCTATGCCGGCGCAGCTCCCCATGCCCCTGCTCGCCTCGATGCGGCCCGCCGTGCCCCGCCGCCCCCTGTGAGCACCATGCCCTGCTCCCGCGCCCCTTCCCTGCCCCGCCGCCACCGCCGCCGTGCCCTTCCGCCAGCTTCCTTTTTTATTATATATATATATATATATGCTATTTTTAGATGTTTTTACATGTTTTTAGATGTATATATAGGAAAAGTCGGTCTATTTTTTCTATAGTATATATATGAAAACTTGGTCAATTTTTTTTGTAGTAGATGCTGCTGCTGCTGATGATGATATGATGATATATGAAAACTTGGTCAATTTTTTTGTACTAGATGATGATGATGATGATGATGATGATGATGATATGACGATATATGAAAACCTGGTCAGATTTTTCTGTTGTAATTTTGTTTGATGATATATGAAAACTTTATGATATGATGCTATATGATTTTATACTTTATGTTTTGATGTTTTAGATGTTTTATTGAGTAGGAATGTTTGATGTTTTATATGTATATATGTATGTTTTGATGTTTTAGATGTTTGAATGTATTAAAAGTTTGTCATATTGAAAAAGGTTTGAATGTTGCATATTTCACGACGCAACATTTGATCCAATGTAACTAGATGCAATAATTTTGATCATATGTCAAAGTTTGAATTTTAACATATGCAACATTTGATCATATGTCAAAGTTTGAATTTTGACATATGCAACATTTGATCATATGTCAACGTTTGAATTTTGACATATGCAACATTTAATAAGGGATTTATCAAGAATACCCCCATTAATAAGAGATTTATCAAGAATGCCCCCATTATGGATGTGCATAATTAAGTTGATCGATATTTTTCCTGATCTCATCTATGCTTCACTACTAGGGAAAAGCCTAGCAGTAGCGCGTGTTTTAGGCCTATCAGTAGCGTTAGCTGGAGCGCTACTGGTACGGCGCTACAGCTAAAGGTTAGCAGTAGCGTGGATTAACCCATGCTACTGCTATCGACTTAGTAGTAGCGCTTTATCCAAAGACGCTTCTCCCAGCCCGCGCTACTACTAGAAGCTTCTATATGTGCATGTTCTCTTGTGTCAAAGTATTGAAGAAGTCCATGGTTTCATCATTAGCCAGAAGTAACAGGCGCATGATGGCATGAAGCTCTCCAAAGTTATTTTGGAATGGAGTCCTGATAGGATAATTCGCTTTTTGGTACGAAGTTTAGCAAAGGCCTTCCAAATAACGATATTTGGAAGGCTCTTGCTGAACTTCGTACCAAAAAGCGAATTATCTTATCCGAGACTCCGTTCCAAAACAACTTTGGAGAGCTTCGTACCATCATGCGCCTATTACTTCCGGCTAATGATGAAGCCATGGTTTTCTTGAATCGTTTGACACTAGACAACGTGAATATAGAAGGATAGATGAGATCAGGAAAAATATGGCCATTTTCTGCACATCCAGAATGGCGCCATTTTGTTAAATCCCTTAAAGGTTAAGAGAATCCCTTGTTTGACATTCATGAGAGAGGCGGTCTGGTCCGGACAACGTGAATATAGAAGGATAGATGAGATCAGGAAAATATTTGACATTCATGGACATAGTATTTTTTTGTTCATAGAAAACTCCGGTAACTCTTCAACATGAGGGGTGGCATCGATCAACCCCCTCTCGCCCGACCAAACCCTAGAAGCGTCGAGGCCACCCCAAACCCTAGAAGCATTGTCGAGGCCACCCCAAACCCTATAAGCATCAAGGCCACCCAAATTTACCAAGTTCAAAGAGTGTTGTCGGGGCCACACCAAACCCTAGAAGCGTTGTCGAGGCCACCCCAAACCATAGAAGCGTCGAGGCCACTAATGATTCCTTGTTGTGATTAGCTAGCCAGGTCTATGTTTGCCACTAATATATCCATCTCTCATGTTTGTATATTAATTGCCATGTTGTAATATTTGTAGAAACTGTGGATCAAAGAGATTAGAACAAGAAGAGTTGTTGGGGGACATAATTTGTGACAGACATGATGCCTTGTCATTTCTCAACGACACCGATGGTCTGGAAGGAGAGGATGATGACTTCACTGATCAAACAATGGTGGAGGAAGGACATGATCATGACGGGTCCGGTGACCGAATGCCGGAGGAAGAAGGAGCCATGATGACGGCTCCGGTGACCGAACGGAGGAGGGAGCTGTTGCAAAGTCCGGCGAGGTATATATATTAATTAAGCCTGTGCTTACTAATTGATGCATTAATTGTTTTGGTATGTACATATATTAATGCTTATTTCTTATTTTATAGCCATTCGGATCGAGCCAAACTTCGGTAACGAGATGAGGCCCGAAGAAAAGGTTGCGCCAGGATGAAAGGTTCACGATCACAACACTCACGGACGATGGCCTACAGATTGAACCCAAGCGGACCAAGGATGCATTTGTTGCTCAGTGCGGAGCTATTGTTAGGGACACCATCCCGATAAGCATCCAGAAATGGAATAATCCTAAGGATGACCCTGAAGTTTCTTATGTCAAAGATAGACAGAAAGTTGAACTTTGGACCTCGCTGAAGGCAAATTTCACCCTACCGCTAGAGGAGGATCCGAATAACCCAGTTATAGAGCCAAAGGTCAAGGCGTGTGCTCTTAAGAAGATGCCAAATCTATTCAGGAGGTGGAAGAAAGAGTTGAACACAAAGTTCGTCGACAAAGGGAAGATGTTGGGAAACATAGCATGCAAATTCAAAAAAAAATTCCTACGCTCACGCAAGATTTATCTAGGAAATGCATAGCAAGGAGAGGTGGAGAGTGTGTCCACTTACCCTCACAGACCAAAAGTGGAAGCGTTAGTTTTACGCGGTTGATGTAGTCGAACGTCTTCTCGATTCAACCGATCAAGTACCGAACGTACGGCACCTCCGAGTTCAGCACACGTTCAGCTCGACGATGTCCCTCGAACTCTTGATCCAGAAAAGTGTCGAGGGAGAGTTTCATCAGCACGACGATGTGGTGACGGTGATGGTGATGTTATCCGCGTAGGGCTTCGCCTAAGCACTACAACAATATGACCGGAGGAGTAAACGGTGGAGGGGGGGGGGGTGCCGCACACGGCTAAGAACAATTGTGTGTCCTTGGAGCCGCCCCTGTATATAAAGGAGGGAGAGGGAAGGAGGCCGGCCTAGGGCGTGCCAAGTGCGACGAGTCTCACTTGGACCCTTAGTCCAATTCCCCCCGTTTTCCCTTTATCGGAAGGGGAAAGGGGGAAGGAGAGGGAGGAGGAGAAGGAAAGGGGGGCACCGCCCCCTCCCCTAGTCCAATTCGGACTCCCCATGGTGGGGGGGGGGGGGGCGCATAGCCACCCCTTGTGGGCTGCCTAGCCTCCCTCTTATGGCCCAAACGGCCCATATCCTCCCCCCGGTACTCCAATACATACCCTATACATTCCGAAACACCGTCCGAATACTATCGTCCAATATATCAACCTTTACCTCTCGACCATTTCGAGACTCCTCATCATGTCCGTGATCTCATCCGGGACTCCAAACAATCTTCGGTCACAAAAACACAAAACTCATAATACAAACCGTCATCGAATGTTAAGCGTGCGGACCCTACGAGTTCGAGAACTATGTAGACATGACCGAGACACATCTCTGGTCAATAACCAACAGAGGAACCTGGATGCTCATATTGGTTCCTACATATTCTACGAAGATCTTTATCGGTCAAACCGTAATGACAGCATACGTCATTCCCTTTGTCATCCGTATGTTACTTGCCCGAGGTTCAATCTCGTTACCGGCAAGTCTCTTTACTCGTTCCATAATACATCATCCTGTAACTAACTCATTAGTCACATTGCTTGCAAGGCTTATCATGATGTGCATTACCGAGAGGGCCCAGAGATACCTCTCCGATACTCGGAGTGACAAATCCTAATCTTGATCTATGCCAACCCAACAAACACCTTCGGAGATACCTGTAGAGCATCTTTATAATCACACAGCTACGTTGTGACGTTTGATAGCACACAAGGTATTCCGCCGGTATTCTGGAGTTGCATAATCTCATAGTCAAAGAATATGTGTAAGTCATGAAGAAAGCCATAGCAATAAAACTCAACGATCATTATGCTAAGCTAACGGATGGGTCTTGTCCATTGCTACCTCTTGAGCATGCGTTGGTTTTCCCTTGAAGAGGAAAGGGTGATGCAGCAAAGTAGCGTAAGTATTTCCCTCAGTTTTTGAGAACCATGGTATCAATCCAGTAGGAGACTACACGCAAGTCCCTCGTACCTGCACAAACAAATAAGTACCTTGCAACCAACGTGATAAAGGGGTTGTTGATCCCTTCACAGCCACTTGCAAAAGTGAGATCTGATAGTGATAATAAGATAAATATTTTTGATATCTTTATGATATAGATTGGAAAGTAAAGATTGCAAAATAAAAAAGCGGCAGAAATAGCACGTTGGCGGGAGATTAATATGATGGAAAATAGACCCGGGGGCCATAGGTTTCACTAGTGACTTCTCTCAAGATAGCAAATTCTACGGTGGGTGAACAAATTACTGTCGAGCAATTGATAGAAAAGCGCATAGTTATGAGAATATCTGGGCATGATCATGTATATAGGCATCACGTCCGCGACAAGTAGAACGAAACGATTCTTCATCTACTACTATTACTTCACACATCAACCGCTATCCAGCATGCATCTAGAGTATTAAGTTCATAAGAACAGAGTAACACATTAGGCAAGATGACGTGATGTAGAGGGATAAACTCAAGCAATATGATATAAACCCCATCTTTTTATCCTCGATGGCAACAATACAATACATGCCTTGCTGCCCTGCCATCCTTTGGGAAAGGACACCGCAAGATTGAACCCAAAGCTAAGCACTTCTCCCATTGCAAGAAAGATCAATCTAGTAGGCCAAACTAAACTGATAATTCGAAGAGACTTGCAAAGATATTAAATCATGCATAAAAGAATTCAGAGAAGAATCAAATATTGTTTATAGATAATCTTGATCATAAATCCACAATTCATCGGATCTCGACAAACACACCGCAAAAAGAATTACATTCCCAAGATGGGATCTCACGAGTACAGAAGGTTGCGGCGGTGGAAATAGGGTTTCGTGGTGCTCTCGGATGTTTTCGGCGTATATGAGAATATATAGGCGAAAGAAGTAGGTCGGTGGAACCACGAGGGGCCCACGAGGGTGGGGGGGTGCCTACCCCCGGGCACGCCCTCCTGTCTCGTGGCCTCCTCGTTCCTTCCTTGATGTCCACTCCAAGTCTCCTGGATTGCATTTGTTCAAAAAATAACTCTCCCGAAGGTTTGATTCCGTTTGGACTCCATTTGATATTCCTTTTCTGCAAAACACTGAAATAGGAAAAAAACAATTTGCACTGGGCCTTTGATTAGTAGGTTAGTCCCAAAATAATATAAAAGTGCATAACAAAGCCCATTAAAATCCAAAACAGATAATATAATAGCAAGGAACAATAAAAAATTATAGATACGTTGGAGACGTATCAAGCATCCCCAAGCTTAATTCCTGCTCGTCCTCGAGTAGGTAAATGATAAAAACAGAATTTTGATGTGGAATATTACCTAACATAATTCTCAATGTAATTTTCTTTATTGTGGCATGAATGTTCAGATCCGAAAGATTCAAGATAAAAGTTTAATATTGACATAAAAATAATAATACTTCAAGCATACTAACAAAGCAATCATGTCTTCTCAAAATAACATGGCCAAAGAAAGTTATCCCTACAAAATCATATAGTCTGGCTATCTGATGACAAGCCAAGCAATTGATTCATACTTTTGATGTTCTCAAACTTTTTCAATTTTCATGCAATACATGAGCGTGAGCCATGGACATAGCACTATATGTGGAATAGAATGGTGGTTGTGGAGAAGACAAAAAGGAGAAGATAGTCTCACATCAACTAGGCGTATCAACGGGCTATGGAGATGCCCATCGATAGATATCAATGTGAGTAAGTACGGATTGCCATCCAACGGATGCACTAGAGCTATAAGTGTATGAAAGCTCAACAAAAGAAACTAAGTGGGTGTGCATCCAACTCGCTTGCTCACGAAGACCTAGGGCATTTTGAGGAAGCCCGTCATTGGAATATACAAGCCAAGTTCTATAATGTAAAATTCCCACTAGTATATGAAAGTGACAACATAGGAGACTCTCTATCATGAAGATCATGGTGCTACTTTGAAGCACAAGTGTAATAAAAAGGATAGTAACATTGTCCCTTCTCTCTTTCTCTCATTTTTTTATTTCTTTATTTGGGACTTTTTTCTCTTCTTTTTCATGGCCTCATTTTTCCCTTTTTTTCATTCGTCCGGAGTCTCATCCCGACTTGTGGGGGAACCATAGTCTCCATCATCCTTTCCTCACTTGGGACAATGCTCTAATAATGATGATCATCACACTTTTATTTACTTACAACTCAAAAAATTACAACTCAATACTTAGAACAATATATGACTCTATGGCAATGCCTCTGGCGTTGTACCGGGATATGCAAAGAATCAAGAGTGACATGTATGAATGAATTATAAAGGTGGCTTTTCCACGAATACGATGACAACTACATGATCATGCAAAGCAATATGACAATGATGGAGCGTGTCATGATAAACGGAATGGTAGAAAGTTGCATGGCAATATATCTCGGAATGGCTATGGAAATGTGTTACGTCTCCGTCGTATCTACTTTTACAAACACTTTTGCCCTTGTTTTGGACTCTAACTTGCATGATTTGAATGGAACTAACCCGGACTGACGCTGTTTTCAGCAGAATTGCCATGGTGTTATTTTTGTGCAGAAACAAAAGTTCTCGGAATGACCTGAAACTTCACGGAGATTATTTTTGGAAATAATAAAAAATATTGGCGAAAGAATAAAGGCCAGGGGGCCCACACCCTGTCCACGAGGGTGGGAGGCGTGCCTGCGCCGCAAGGCGCGCCCCCTGCCTCGTGGGCCCCCTGGTGCTCCACCGACATCGACTCCAACTCTATATATTCGTGTTCGGGGAGAAAAAAATCGGAGAGAAGGATTCATTGCGTTTTACAATACGGAGCCGCCGCCAAGCCCTAATCTCTATCGGGAGGGCTAATCCGGAGTCCGTTCGGGGCTCCGGAGAGGGGAATCTGTCGCCATCATCATCATCAACCATCCTCCATCACCAATTTCATGATGCTCACCACTGTGCGTGAGTAATTCCATCGTAGGCTTGCTGGACGGTGATGGGTTGGATGAGATTTATCATGTAATCAAGTTAGTTTTGTTAGGGTTTGATCCCTAGTATCCACTATGTTCTGAGATTGATGTTGCTATGACTTTGCTATGCTTAATGCTTGTTACTAGGTCCCGAGTGCCATGATTTCAGATCTGAACCTATTATGTTTTGATGAATATATATTTCTTGATCCTATCTTGCTAGTCTATAGTCACCTACTATGTGTTATGATCTGGCAACCCCGAAGTGACAATAATCGGGACCACTCCCGGTGATGACCGTAGTTTGAGGAGTTCATGTATTCACTATGTGTTAATGCTTTGGTCCGTACTCTATTAAAATGAGTCATTACTATCCGTTAGTTTCCATTAGGACCACGCTGCCATGGGAGGTTAGGAAAAAATATGTCATGCAAGTTCTTTTCCATAAGCACGTATTCCGAATACATGCCTACATTACACTGATGAATTGGAGCTAGTTCTGTGTCACCATATGTTATGATTGTTACATGATGAACCACATCCGACATAATTCTCCATCACCGATCCAATGCCTACGAGATTTTCATATATTGTTCTTCGCTTATTTACTTTTCCGTTGCTCTTTGTTACAATCACTCTGAAACCCAAAAATATTACTTTTGCTATCGTTATCAAGTTACTATCATAGTACTTGCTACTAAATACTTTGCTGCAGATACTATGTTATCCAGGTGTGGTTGAATTGACAACTCAACTGCTAATACTTGAGAATATTCTTTGGCTCCCATTGTGTCGAATCAATAAATTTGGGTTGAATACTCTACCCTCGAAAATTGTTGTGATCCCCTATACTTGTGGGTTATCAAGACTATTTTCTGGCACCGTTGCCGGGGAGCATAGCTCTATTCTTTGAGTCACTTGGGATTTATATCTGCTGGTCACTATGAAGAACTTGAAAGACGAGAAAACCAAAATTTATCCCTCAACTACGAGGGAGGTAAGGAACTGCCATCTAGCTCTGCACTTGATTCACCTTCTGTTTTGAGTAAACTTGCGACACCTAAACCTGCTTCTGCTATTAATTCTGATATGTCGCATGTTATTGATGATGCCACTTCTGCTATGCATGATACTTATGATGAAACTACTTCTATGCTTGATACTTCTGTGCCATTTGGTGAATTTCTTGATGAACAACTTGCTAGGGCAAGAGAGAATGAAATTATTGATACTGATAATATTTATGAAAGTGATGATGAAGACTCTCCCCCTAAATATGAATTGCCTGTTGTGCCTGAGGGCTATGTTATGGATGAAGAAACTGCTAGAGACTTTCTTGCTTGCAATGATAGAAGTGATCTTAAGAATTTATTAGCTAAGCTTAAACAAAAAACTCTGAATGCTAGAATGAAATATGATCCTGCTTATGCTACTTCACCTATCTTTGTTACTGATAAGGATTATGAATTCTCTGTTGATCCTAATATAATTACTTTGGTTGAATCTGATCCTTTTTATGGCTATGAATCTGAAACTGTTGTGGCACATCTTACTAAATTAAATGATATAGCCACCCTATTCACTAATGATGAGAAAACTCGCTACTATTGTATCCTTAAAATATTTCCGTTCTCGTTAAAGGGTGATGCTAAGATATGGTTTAATTCTCTTGATCCTGGCTGTGTGCGTAGTCCCCAGGATATGATTTATTACTTCTCTGCTAAATATTTCCCTACTCATAAGAAACAAGCTGCATTAAGGGATATATACAATTTTGTGCAAACTGAAGAAGGGAGTCTCCCACAAGCTTGGGGGAGGCTTCTCCAATTACTTAATGCTTTGCCTGATCATCCTCTCAAGAAAAATGAAATACTTGATATATTTTATAATGGACTAACCGATGCTTCCAGAGACCACCTGGATAGTTGTGCTGGTTGTGTTTTCGGGGAAAGAACTGTTGATGAGGCTGGAATTCTATTGAATAATATGTTGACAAATGAAAATAATTGGACACTTCCTGAGCCAACTCCTAAGCCAACTCTGAAGAAAAGGGGTGTTCTATTTCTCAGTCCTGAAGATATGCAAGAGGCAAAGAAATCTATGAAAGAAAAAGGTATAGAAGCTGAATATGTTAAGAATTTACCTCCTATTGAAGAAATGCATGGTCTTAATTGACCGCCTGTTGAAGAAATATATGGTCTTGATAACCCGACACAGGTAGTAAAGGTAAATTCTCTCTATAGATATGATAAAGCTGAAATCCCGCCTATTAAGTTTGCTAGCCAATGTTTGGATGAGTTTGGTAATTTTATGGTTAAGCAAGAAGACTTCAATGCTTATTTTGGTAGGGAATTAAAACACAATGCTTCTATGATTGAACACTTGAGTGATTATATATCTAGAGTTAAAGGTGAAGTTAAACTCATTAGTAAACATGCTTCTATGGTTACCACTCAAGTAGAACAAGTACTTAAAGCTCAGAATGATTTGCTTAATGAACTAAATAGTAAGAATAATGACTTTGTTGTTAGAGTTGCAACTAGAGGAGGTAAAGTGACTCAGGAACCTTTGTATCCTGAAGGTCACCCTAAGAGAATTGAGCAGGATTCTCAAAGAAATAATGTTGATGCACCTAGTCCTTCTAAGAGGAAGAAAAAGAAAAATGATAGGACTTTGCATGCTTCTAGTGAATCTATTTTAGACACACAAGAGAACCCCAATGATATTTCTATTTCTGATGCTGAAACACAATCTGGTGATGAACATGAACCTAGTAACAATGTTAATGGTAATGTCCATGTTGTGCTCAACCTAGCAATGACAATGATGTAGAAATTGAACTTGTTGTTGATCTTGATAACCCACAATCAAAGAATCAACGTTATGATAAGAGAGACTTTGTTACTAGGAAGCATGGTAAAGAAAGAGAACCATGGGTTCAGAAACCCATGCCTTTTCCTCCCAAACCATCCAAGAAAAAGGATGATGAGAACTTTGAGCGCTTTGCTGAAATGATTAGACCTATCTTTTTGCGTATGCCTTTGACTGATATGCTCAAAATGAATTCTTATGCTAAGTATAAGAAATAAATTGTTAATAATAAAAGAAAGATACCGGAACCTGAAATTTTCACCATGCTTGCTAATTATGCTTTTAAGGGTGGAATACCAAAGAAGTTAGGAGATCCAGGAGTACCCACTATACCATGCTCCATTAAAACAAATTATGTTAGAACTGCCTTATGTGATCTTGGAGCCGGTGTTAGTGTTACGCCTCTATCTTTATATCGTAGACTTGATTTGAATAAGTTGACACCTACTGAAATATCTTTGCAAATGGCTGATAAATCAACTGCTATACCTGTCGGTATTTGTGAGGATGTGCCTGTTGTGGTTGCAAATGTTAGTATTTTAACGGACTTTGTTATTCTTGATATTCCCGAGGACGATAGTATGTCTATTATTCTTGGAAGACCCTTTTTGAATACTGCAGGGGCTGTTATTGATTGCAACAACGGTAATGTAACTTTTCATGTTAATGGTAATGAGCGTAAGGTACACTTTCCGGGGAAACAACCTCAAGTCCATAGTATCAATTCTATTGGAAAAATTCCATCGATTATTTCTGGAGGTTTTGAATTTCCTCTTCCTACTGTCAAGCAGAAATATGATATTCTTATTATTGGGGACGTGCATATTCCCGTTGAGGTAACATAGTGTTATTCGAAATTTCTCCGGTTCCATGTTATTCGGAATGAGTTTGTTAACAAGACTTGATCAACCTTGTTAGTGGATTCCTTTCGATGAGCATGAGATGGATGAATTTAGAAAGCACAACCTTCTGTACCCTCCTTTTACTTTCTGTAATTTCGATTTAATAAAGAAAAAATAGTATTTTCTGTCAGTTTTCTGAATTATCCATGCAATAAAAAAGTACCCCAAAAATAAAAGTTCTCCAAATGCCCCGAAATTGAAATACAATTTTTTCTAGAATATTTGCGAATATCTGGCACTGAGAACATAGCAGGGGGAGCAAGCACCTGGCCACGAGGGTCGAGGGCGCGCCCACCCCTACAGGGCGCGCCCCCTGCCTCGTGGGCCCATGGTGGCTCCCCTCCACTTATTCCAGCCACCACACACTCCTTCTTCCTCCCAAAAAAATCACCAAGCAGCTCAAGCACGAATTCTAGCTCATTTTGATGCAATTTTCGATCTCCTTGCTCAAAGCACCTCTCACAAAACTGCTTTGGGGGATTGTTCCTTGGTATGTGACTCCTCCAATGGTCCAATTAGTTTTTGTTCTAGTGCTTTATTCATTGCAAATTTGTGCTGTCTAGGTGACCCTGTTCTTGAGCTTGCATGTCAAATTTATATGGTCCCAAGTAGTTCTAATGCATGATATAGTCTCTAGGCACTTGTGGGAGTAGTTACTATCAATTTTGCTGAGTTTGGTTCACTTTTATTTGAAGTTACTAAAAATTTCAGAAATTTTTCAGAGGAAGAAATATGTTTAGGAAAATGTACCAATGTGGCCCTTCAAGGAAGCAAGGACCCAGGCTCGCAATACGCGATGCCGACGATGAACCACCAAGGGAAGCTCAAGTGCAGGCTTGTGAATGGCCTTCAGAGGACTTTATGGATCGAGCAGGAATCAAGGAAGAATTTAACACATATGTGCGTAACGCTGATCTTGTGAGCTTCGAGGCAGATAAATGCCGTCAGTACCACTCTCTCACTAATTCCTTTGTGAGGAGGTTTGAATTTTCATCTTCACGCAATTCTCAAACTGTCCTATTTGATCTTTATGAAAATTCTTATACTATGGACTTAGAGGATTTTAATACTGCTTGCAAGCTTCCACAATGGGGTAGTCCTAGTGAACCTCGCAAATATGAATTTAGAGATTTTCTGCTAATATAACTGTGGGGGAATCTAGAGACGTAACACAATCTACCATAGGGAGCATTCATTTTCCTGCTATATATTATTTTGCTCTCTTCATAGGTAGGTGCATAAATGGTAAGGATGAAGCATGTCACATGTGTGTCCCTGACCTCAGTGTTCTCAGGAGTGCTGTATTAGGAGATAAACATTATAATTTGGGAGCCATTGTTGCATGTAGGTTGCATAATAATAGATTTAATGGAGATTTCATTGGTGGAATTTATGCAACCCGTCTAGCTAATTTTCTTGATATACCCATACGTGCGTATGATATGGAATTGCCTTCTTCTTATCTGGATTTTAATGCCATGGTTCACCAACGGTTTGTTGAGAGGAGTGAACCGCCACTCCAGTACCGACTAATCTTTGAAAGGCGTCACGCCGTCAATATTGTTCTCCCTGCTCCTACTCTCTTCGATTTTCATACAAAGGGGAGATATGTCATAACTAGGGAGGAGGCGAATGAGTACGAGAGGAGGATGAGGGCAGCTCCCCTCCAAGCCGCAGCCCACGATGCAATAGCTGCTGCTTCTCAATACGACCCCAACTACAACTTTGGATATCTGCCAGGCCAGCCGTGGCAATAAACCAACTTAGGCCAAAAGCCTAAGCTTGGGGGAGTACGTATCTCTCACCGACATTACATGTACGTTCACACACTCATTGCTAGATGTCGGTGCTCATACTTTTTCACTGTAATATCCATGCTTTTCCTTTTCATGCTTTCTTCTTGTGTGTTTGATAAACCTTAATAAGAAAACAAAAAAAAATTAGTAGTAGCTTTTAGCTAGTTTACTGTCCATGCTTGTAGTAGTAATTAAAAGAAAACCCAAAAATATTTCCCGTTCTTCTTTTGCTTGTTGGGAGCTTTCCCGTGTAAATAGTTTTATTTCTTTTCTTTTCTTTGGGGGTCAATAGGAGAAGACCATGATGAAATTGTTGAAGTGGCTCTTATATGCATTATTGTTAATTTAACCAAGAGCCCATATTGCCTTGTCTTCTCCTGTTTATTGAATGCCTGCAGATTCCAGCTTAGTCCAATGCACGTGCACTATTATTATTATTCACATCATTCGGTCGTGCAAGTGAAAGGCAATAATGACGATATATGATGTACTGATTGAGCTGAGAGAAGCTGGTATGAACTCGACCTCTCTTGTTTTTGTAAATATGATTAGTTCATCGTTCCTGATTCAGCCTATTATGAATAAACATGTTTGCAATGAAACTTAGAGATTATAGTTGCTTATGCCATGCTTAATTAGCTAGGAGTTTATAATGGTTTACCTTGTGTGCCAACATGCTATTAAAATGGTTGTGATGTGGTATGATAGGGTGGTATCCTCCTTTGAATGATTCAAGTGACTTGACATGGTTCATGCATGTAGTTGAAACAAAATCATCATAGCCTTCATGATATTTATGTTCATGGTGGATTATATCCTACTCATGCTTGCACCCAAGGTTTATTAATTTTAATGCATGTTCATGATTGTTGTCGCTCTCTAGTTGGTCGCTTCCCAGTCTTTTGCTAGCCTTCACTTGTACTAAGAGGGAATACTGCTTGTGCATCCAATCCCTTAAACCCCAAAGTTATTCCATATGAGTCCACCATACCTTCCTATATGCGGTATCTACCTGCCGTTCCAAGTAAATTTGTATGTGCCAAACTCTAAACCTTCAAATGAAATTCTTTTTTGCATGCTCGAATAGCTCATGTATCAACTAGGACTGTCTGTATCTTCCATGCTAGGCGGGTTATTCTCAAGAGGAGTGGACTCCGCTCCTCACTCACGAGAAAATGGCTGGTCACCGGGATGCCCAGTCCCATGCTTTATGCAAACCAAATCAAAATAATTGCAAACAAAACTCCCCCGGGACTCTTGTTAGTTGGAGGCACTCGTTGTTTCGAGCAAGCCATGGATTGATGCTTGTTGGTGGAGGGGGAGTATAAACTTTACCATTCTGTTTGGGAACCGCCTATAATGTGTGTAGTATGGAAGATATCGCCATCTCTCGGTTGTTATGTTGACAATGAATGTATGCCGCTCAAAATATTATTTATCTCTATTTCAAAATCGAGCTCTGGCACCTCTACAAATCCCTGCTTCCCGCTGCGAAGGGCCTATCTATTTACTTTTATGTTGAGTCATCACCCTCGTATTAAAAAGCACCAGCTGGAGAGCACCGTTGTCATTTGAATCCATTACTATTAATTTATATTGGGTATGACTATGACTGGATCTCTTTTACCATGAATTACAATGTTTAGTCAGTCCTTGATCTTTAAAGGTGATGTGCATTTATGTTTTGCGGTCTCAGAAAGGGCTAGCGAGATACCATCTTGTTATATCATATCATGATTGTTTTGGGAAAGTATTGTCATCCGACATTTATTATTATTGCTCGCTAGTTGATTATGCCATTGACATGAGTAAACATGAGACCCAAGTGTTATTGTGAATATGGTTAGTTCATAATATTTGCTGAAAACTTGAATGCTGGCTTTACATATTTACAATAACAAGAGCAAAAAGAGTTTGTAAAAGTTTTTCTTTATCACTTTCAGTTTATCAACTGAATTGCTTGAGGACAAGCAAAGGTTTAAGCTTGGGGGAGTTGATACGTCTCCGTAGTATCTACTTTTCCAAACACTTTTGCCCTTATTTTGGACTCTAACTTGCATGATTTGAATGGAACTAACCGGGACTGACGCTGTTTTCAGCAGAATTGCCATGGTGTTAATTATTTTTGTGCAGAAACAAAAGTTCTCGGAATGACCTGAAACTTCATGGAGATTATTTTTGGAAATAATAAAAAATATTGGCAAAAAAATCAAGGCTAGGGGGCCCACACCCTGTCCACGAGGGTGGGAGGTGCGCCTGCCCCCCAGGGCGCACCCCCCTGCCTCGTGGCCCCTCTGGTGCTCCACCGACCTCAACTCCAACTCTATATATTCGTGTTCGGGGAGAAAAAAATCAGAGAGAAGGATTCATCGTGTTTTACGATATGGAGCCACCGCCAAGCCCTAATCTCTCTTAGGAGGGCTGATCTGGAGTCCGTTCGGGGCTCCGGAGAGGGGAATCTGTCGCCATCGTCATCATCAACCATCCTCCATCACCAATTTCATGATGCTCACCGGCGTGCATGAGTAATTCCATCATAGGCTTGCTGGACGGTGATGGGTTGGATGAGATTTATCATGTAATCGAGTTAGTTTTGTTAGAGTTTGATCCCTAGTATCCACTATGTTACGAGATTGATGTTGCTATGACTTTGCTATGCTTAATGCTTTTCACTAGGGCCCGAGTGCCATGATTTCAGATCTGAACCTATTATGTTTTCATGAATATATGTGAGTTCTTGATCCTATCTTGCAAGTCTATAGTCACCTACTATGTGTTATGATCCGGCAACCCCGAAGTGAAAATAATCGGGACCACTCCAGGTGATGACCGTAGTTTGAGGAGTTCATGTATTCACTATGTGTTAATGCTTTGGTCCGGTACTCTATTAAAAGGAGGCCTTAATATCCCTTAGTTTCCATTAGGACCCCGCGGCCACGGGAGGGTAGGACAAAAGATGTTGCTACCTCTTGAGCACTGCGTTGGTTTTCCCTTGAAGAGGAAAGGGTGATGCAGTAAAGCAGCGTAAGTATTTCCCTCAGTTTTTGAGAACCAAGGTATCAATCCAGTAGGAGACCACGCACGAGTCCCTCGCACCTACACAAACAAATAAATCCTCGCAACCAACGCGATAAGGGGTTGTCAATCCCTACACGGTCACTTACGAGAGTGAGATCTGATAGATATGATAAGATAATATTTTTGGTATTTTTATTATAAAGATGCAAAATAAAATAAAAGGCAATAAAAATAACTAAGTGTTGGAAGATTAATATGATGGAAAATAGACCCGGGGGCGATAGTCTTCACTAGTGGCTTCTCTCAAGAGCATAATTATTACGGTGGGTGAACAAATTACTGTTGAGCAATTGATAGAATTGAGCATAGTTATGAGAATATCTAGGTATGATCATCTATATAGGCATCACGTCCGAGACAAGTAGACCGATTCATGCGTGGATCTACTACTATTACTCGAGACATCGACCAATATCCAACATGCATCTAGAGTATTAAGTTCATAAGAACAGAGTAACGCTTTAAGTAAGATGACATGATGTAGAGGGATAAACTCATGCAATATGATATAAACCCCATCTTGTTATCCTCGATGGCAACAATACAATATGTGCCTTGCTACCCCTACTATCACTGGGAAAGGACACCGCAAGATTGAACCCAAAGGTAAGAACTTCTCCCATTGCAAGAAAGATCAATCTAGTAGGCCAAACCAAACTGATAATTTGAAGAGACTTGCAAAGATAACCAATCATACATAAAAGAATTCAGAGGAGATTCAAATATTGTTCATAGATAAGCTTGATCATAAATCCACAATTCATCGGTCTCAACAAACACACCGCAAAAGAAGATTACATCGAATATATCTCCACGAGAGAGGGGGAGAACTTTGTATTTGAGATCCAAAAAGAGAGAAGAAGCCATCTAGCTAATAACTATTGACCCGAAGGTCTGAGGTAAAATACTCACACATCATAGGAGAGGCTATGGTGTTGATGTAGAAGCCCTCCGTGATCGATGCCCCCTCGTGAGCTCCTAACAGGCCCCAAGAAGGGATCTCACGGCATGTATAAGGTTGCGGCGGTGGAATTAGGTTTTTGGCTCTGTATTTGGTAGTTTGGGGGTACGTAGGTATATATAGGAGGAAGGAGTACGTCGGTGGAGCAACGTGGGGCCCACGAGGGTGGAGGACGCGCCTGGGGGGGTGGGGGGGGGGGGTAGGCGCGCACCCTACCTCGTGACCTCCTGGTTGATGTCTTGACATAGGGTCCAAGTCCTCTGGAGCACGTTCGTTCCGAAAATCACGTCCCCGAAGGTTTCATTCCGTTTGGACTCCGTTTGATATTCTTTTTCTGCGAAACTCTGAAATAGGCAAAAACAACAATTCTGGGATGGGCCTCCGGTTAATAGGTTAGTCCCAAAAATAATATAAAAGTGTATAAATAAAGCCCATTAATGTCCAAAATAGAATATAATATAGCATGGAACAATCAAAAATTATAGATACGTTGGAGACGTATCAAGCATCCCCAAGCTTAATTCCTGCTCATCCTCGAGTAGGTAAATGATAAAAACCGAACTTTTTATGTGGAGTGCTACTTAGCATAATTTCAATATAATTCTTCTTATTGTGGCATAAATGTTCAGATTTGATATGATTCAAGATAAAAGTTTAATATTGACATAAAAACAATAATACTTCAAGCACACTAACTAAGCAATTATGTCTTGTCAAAATAACATAGCCAAAGCAAGTTATCCCTACAAAATCATATAGTCTGGCTATGCTCCATCTTCCCCACACAAAATATTCATATCATGTACGACCCCGGTTTTAGCCAAGCAATTGGTTCATACTTTTAACGCGCTTCAGCCTTTTCAACTCTTATGCAATATATGAGCGCAAGCCATGGATATAGCACTATGGTGGAATAAGGTATAATGGTAGGGGTTATGTGGGAAGACAAAAAAGGAGAAAGTCTCACATCAACGAGGCTAATCAACGGGCTATGGAGATGCCCATCAATTGATGTCAATGCGAGGAGTAGGGATTGCCATGCAACGGATGCACTAGAGCTATAAGTGTATGAAAGCTCAAAAAGAAACTAAGTGGGTGTGCATCCAACTTGCTTGCTCACGAAGACCTCGGGCATTTGAGGAAGCCCATCATTGGAATATACAAGCCAAGTTCTATAATGAAATTTCCCACTAGTATATGCAAGTGACAAAATGAGAGACTCTCTATTATGAAGATCAAGGTGCTACTTTGAAGCACAAGTGTGGTAAAAGGATAGTAACATTGTCCCTTCTCTCTTTTTCTCTCATTTTTTTATTTGGGCATTTTCTCTTTTTTTATGGCCTCTTTTTTTATTTAGTCCGGAGTCTCATCCCGACTTGTGGGGGAATAATAGTCTCCATCATCCTTTCCTCACTTGGGAAAATGCTCTAATAATGATGATCATCACACTTTTATTTACTTACAACTCATGAATTAAAACTCAATACTTAGAACAAAATATGACTCTATATGAATGCCTCCGGTGGTGTACCGGGATATGCAATGAATCAAGAGTGACATGTATGAAAGAATTATGAACGATGGATTTGCCACAAATACAATGTCAACTACGTGATCATGTAAAGCAATATGACAATAATGGAGCATGTCATGATAAACGAAACGGTGGAAAGTTGCATGTCAATATATCTCGGAATGGCTATGGAAATGTCATGATAGGTAGGTATGGTGGCTGTTTTGAGGAAGATATAAGGAGGTTTATGTGTGATAGAGCGTATCATATCACGGGGTTTGGATGCACTGCCAAGTTTGCACCAACTCTCAAGGTGAGAAAGGGCAATGCACGGTACCGAAGAGGCTAGAAAATTGCGGAAAAGGAAGTGTGCGTATAATCCATGGACTCACATTAGTCATAAAGAAATCATATACTTATTGAAAAAACTATTAGCCCTCGAAGCAAAGTACTACTACGCATGCTCCTAGGGGAAGAGTTGGTAGGAGTTAACCATCGCGCGATCCCGACCGCCACACAAAGGAAGACAATCAACAAATACCACATGCTCCGACTTCATTACATAACGGTTCACCATACGTGCATGCTACATTATGCTAAGCTAATGGATGGATCTTCTCCATCACATCATTCTCCTAATGATGTGATCATGTTCATCAAATGTCAACACATGTCTAAGGTCAGGAAACTTAACCATCTTTGATTAACGAGGTAGTCTAGTAGAGGCTGATATGTCTCCAACGTATCTATAATTTTTGTTTGCTCCATGCTATATTATATTCTGTTTTGGACATTAATGGGCTTTATTATACACTTTTATATTATTTTTGGGACTAACCTATTAACCAGAGGCCCAGCCCAGAATTGTTGTTTTTGCCTATTTCGGAGTTTCGCAGAAAAAGAATATCAAACGGAGTCCAAACGGAATGAAATCTTTGGGAACGTGATTTTCGGAACAAACGTGATCCGGAGGACTTGGACCCTACATCAAGACATCAACCAGGAGGGCACGAGGTAGGGGCGTACAACCCCCGCCAAGACGCCTCCACCCTCATGGGCCCCACGTTGCTCCACCGACGTACTTCTTCCTCCTATATATACCTACGTACCCCCAAACTACCAGATACAGAGCCAAAAACCTAATTCCACTGCCGCAACCTTCTGTACCCGTGAGATCCCATCTTGGGGCCTTTTCCGGAGCTCCACCGGAGGGGGCATCGATCATGGAGGGCTTCTACATCAACACCATAGCCTCTCCGATGATGTGTGAGTAGTTTACCTCAGACCTTCGGGTCCATAGTTATTACCTAGATGGCTTCTTCTCTCTTTTTGGATCTCAAATACAAAGTTCTCCCCTCTCTTGTGGAGATCTATTCGATGTAATCTTCTTTTTGCGGTGTGTTTGTTGAGACCGATGAATTGTGGGTTTATGATCAAGTTTATCTATGAACAATATTTGAATCTTCTCTGAATTCTTTTATGTATGATTGGTTATCTTTGCAAGTCTCTTCGAATTATCAGTTTGGTTTGGCCTACTAGATTGATGTTTCTTGCAATGGGAGAAGTGCTTAGCTTTGGGTTCAATCTTTCGGTGTCCTTTCCCAGTGACAGTAGGGGCAGCAAGGCACATATTGTATTATTGCCATCGAGGATAACAAGATGGGGTTTATATCATATTGCATAAGTTTATCCCTCTACATCATGTCATCTTGCTTAAAGCGATACTATATTCTTATGAACTTAATACTCTAGATGCATGCTGGATAGCGGTTGATGTGTGGAGTAATAGTAGTAGATGCAGGCAGGAGTCGGTCTACTTGTCTCGGACGTGATGCATATATACATGATCATACCTAGATATTCTCATAACTATGCTCAATTCTGTCAATTGCTCAACAGTAATTTGTTCACCCACCGTAATACTTATGCTCTTGAGAGAAGCCAGTAGTGAAACCTATGGCCGCCGGGTCTATTTTCCATCATATTAATCTTCCAACACTTAGTTATTTTTAGTTCCTTTTATTTTAGTTTCCTCTTCAAGGGAAAACCAACGCAGTGCTCAAGAGGTAGCAAGAAGGATTTCTGGCGCCGTTGCCGGGGAGGTCTACGCAAAAGTCAACATACCAAGTACCCATCAGGAACCCTTATCTCCCGCATTACATTATTTGCCATTTGCCTCTCGTTTTCCTCTCCCCCGTTTCACTCTTGCCGTTTTATTCGCCATCTCTTTTTCGTTAGCCTCTTTTCCGTTTGCTTGTCGTTAGGGCTAGTCCCTTATCTACTCTGTTATCCCATGAGTTTGAAGTCTTTCACTTAAAACAAAGACAAGGAGAAAACTTAAAAGATTCCTGGTTTAGAATAATGGAGTCTTACCGTAATTGTACCTTTGAAGTGAACCTGAGAATTTTGCTTCGCAATTTTTATGTTGGATTAAATATGTCTCATAGACAACTCTTGGATTGCGTTGCCAAAGGTAATTTTATTGAAAAATTGATCCCCATATTGCGCATGAAGTTATAGAAGGTATAGTGGGAACACTACCTCAACAAAAGGGGCCTCACCCTACCCAGGAAGAGACACAAGTTCTTGAAATTTTTTGCGAAGTAACTAAGATTTTACAGAAGTCTCTTGAACCTCTTAAGAACGTTAGCAGAAATATTCACCGCATGAATATGCTGATTACTCTTTGCAATAAGCGGTTGGATTCTTTAGATCTAACAATTTCAGAATATGAAGGGAAACATAAAGAACCTCCCGGATTCAAGCTTGATTCCGCTAAAAAGTTGAAAACCAAAGATGTCAATACCTAGATCTATCCTTGCTTTTATGCCTAGCTAGGGGCGTTAAACGATAGTGCTTGTTGGGAGGCAACCCAATTTTATTTTTAGTTTTTTTCTTTTTGCTTCTGTTTAGGAATAAATATTTGATCTAGCCTCTGGTTAGATGTGTTTTTATGTTTTAATTAGTGTTTGTGCCAAGTTAAACCTATATCTATCTTCTTGGATGATAGTTATTTGATCTTGCAGAAAATTCCAGAAACTTTCTGTTCACGAGAATAATTGTTAAAAATCACCAGAACGTGATAAATTATTGATTCCAATTGCTGCTGATCAATAAACAAATTGTCTAGGTCTTCCTATTTTGGATGATATTCTGGAGTTCCAAAAGTTTGCGTTAGGTATAGATTACTACAGACTATTCTGTTTTTGACAGATTTTGTTTTTCGTGTGTTGTTTGCTTATTTTGATGAATCTATGGCTAGTAAAAGAGTTTATAAACCATAGAGAAGTTGGAATAAAGTAGGTTTAACACCAATATAAATAAAGAATGAGTTAATTACAGTACCTTGAAGTGGTCTTTTGTTTTCTTTCGCTAACGGAGCTCACGAGATTTTTTGCTGAGTTTTGTCTTGTGAAGTTTTCAAGTTTTGGGTGAAAGATTTGATGGATTACGGAACAAGGAGTGGCAAGAGCGTAAGATTGGGGATGTCCATGTAACCCCCAAGATAATCTAAGGACACCAAAAAGCCAAAGCTTGGGGATGCCCCGGAAGGCATCCCCTCTTTTGTCTACTTCCATCGGTAATTTACTTGGAGCTATATTTTTATTCACCACATGATATGTGTTTTGCTTGGAGCGTCTTGTATGATTTGAGTCTTTGTTTTTTTAGTTTACCACAATCATCCTTGTTGTACACACCTTTTGAGAGAGACAAACATTATCTGGAAATTATTAGAATGATCTATGTGCTTCACTTATATCTTTTGAGCTATATAGTTTTGCTCTAGTACTTCACTTATATCTTTTAGAGCACGGTGGTGGATTTGTTTTATAGAAATTATTGATCTCTCATGCTTCACTTAGATTATTTTGAGAGTCTTAAGTAGCATGGTAATTTGCTTAATCCTAATATGCTAGGTATTCAAGATTAGTAAACACTTTCTTATGAGTGTGTTGAATACTAAGAGAAGTTTGATGCTTGATGATTGTTTTGAGACATGGAGGTAGTGATATCAAAGTCGTGCTAGTTGAGTAGTTGTGAATTTGAGAAATACTTGTGTTGAAGTTTGCAAGTCCCGTAGCATGCACGTATGGTAAACGTTATGTAACAAATTTGAAACATGAGGTGTTCTTTGATTGTCCTCCTTATGAGTGGCGGTCGGGGACGAGTGATGGTCTTTTCCTACCAATCTATCCCCCTAGGAGCATGCGCGTAGTGCTTGGTTTTTGATGACTTGTAGATTTTTGCAATAAGTATGTGAGTTCTTTATGACTAATGTTGAGTCCATGGATTATACACACTCTCACCTTTCCATCATTGCTAGCCTCTTGATTGCCGTGCATTGCCCTTTCTCACATTGAGAGTTGGGCAAACTTCGCCGGTGCATCCAAACCCCGTGATATGATACGCTCTTTCACACATAAACCTCCTCATATCTTCCTCAAAACAGCCACCATACCTACCTATTATGGCATTTCCATAGCCATTCCGAGATATATTGCCATACAACTTTCCACCATCCCGTTTATCATGACACGTTCATCATTGTCATATTGCATAGCATGATCATGTAGTTGACATAGTATTTGTGGCAAAGCCACCGTTCATAATTCTTCCATACATGTCACTCTTGGTTCATAGCATATCCCGGTACACCGCCAGAGGCATTCATATAGAGTCATACTTTGTTCTAGTATCGAGTTGTAATCATTGAGTTGTAAATAAATAGAAGTGTGATGATCATCATTTTTTAGAGCATTGTCCCAAGTGAGGAATAAAAAAAATATAAAGGCCATAAAAAAGGAGAAGGCCCAAAGAAAAGAGAGAAGGGACAATGTTACTATCCTTTACCGCACTTGTGCTTCAAAGTAGCACCATAATCTTCATGATAGAGAGTCTCTTGTTTTGTCACTTTCATATACTAGTGGCAATTTTTCATTATAGAACTTGGCTTGTGTATTCCAACAATGGGCCTCCTCAAGTGCCCTAGGTCTTCGTGAGCAAGCAAGTTGGATGCACACCCACTTAGTTTCTTTTGTTGAGCTTTCATATATTTTTAGCTCTAGTGCATCCGTTGCATGGCAATCCCTACTCCTTGCATTAACATCAATCGATGGGCATCTCCATAGCTCATTGATTAGCCTCGTTGATGTGAGACTTTCTCCTTTTGTCTTCTCCAGATAACCCCCATCATCATATTCTATTCCACCCATAGTGCTATATCCATGGCTCACGCTCATGTATTGCGTGAAGGTTGAAAAAGTTTGAGATTACTAAAGTATGAAACAATTGCTTGGCTTGCATCGGGGTTGTGCATGATGAGAGCATTCTTGTGTGACAAAAGTGGAGCATGACTAAACTATATGATTTTGTAGGGATGAACTTTCTTTGGCCATGTTATTTTGAGAGGACATAATTGCTTAGTTAGTATGCTTGAAGTATTATTATTTTTATGTTAATATTGAACTTTTATCTCGAATCTATCGGATCTGAATATTCATACCACAATTAAGAAGAATTACACTGAAATGATGCCTAGTAGCATTCCACATAAAAAATTCTGTTTTTATCATTTACCTACTCGAGGACAAGTAGGAATTAAGCTTGGGGATGCTTGATACGTCTCCGACGTATCTATAATTTTTGATTGCTCCATGCTATATTATCTTCTGTTTTGGACATTATTGAGCTTTATTATTCACTTCTATATTATTTTTGGGACTACCCTATTAACCGGAGGCCTCCACCCTTGTGGGGCCCACGTTGCTCCACCGACGTACTCCTTCCTCCTATATATACCTACGTACCCCCAAACGATCAGATACGGAGCCAAAAACCTAATTCCACCGCCGCAACCTTCTGCATCTCCACGAGATCCCATCTTGGGGCCTGTTCCGAGCTCACCGGAGGGGCATCGATCACGGAGGGCTTCTACATCAACACCATAGCCTCTCTGATGATGTGTGAGTAGTTTACCTCAGACCTTCGGGTCCATAGTTATTATCTAGATGGCTTCCTCTCTCTTTTTGGATCTCAATACAATGTTCTCCCCCTCTCTCGTGGAGATCTATCCGTAATCTTCTTTTGTGGTGTGTTTGTTGAGACCGATGAATTGTGGGTTTATGATCAAGTTTATCTATGAACAATACTTGAAACTTCTGAATTATTTTATGTATGATTGGTTATCTTTGCAAGTCTCTTCGAATTATCAGTTTGATTTGGCCTACTAGAATGATGTTTCTTGCAATGGGAGAAGTGCTTAGCTTTGGGTCCAATCTTGCGGTGTCCTTTCCCAAAGGATGAGGGGCAGCAAGGCACGTATTGTATTGTTGCCATCGAGGATAACAAGATGGGATTTTTATCATATTGCATGAATTTATCCCTCTACATCATGTCATCTTGCTTGAGGCGTTACTCTGTTCTTATGAACTTAATACACTAGATGCATGCTGGATAGCGGTCGATGTGTGGAGTAATAGTAGTAGATGCAGGCAGGAGTCGGTCTACTTGTCTCGGACGTGATGCCTATATACATGATCATACCAAGATATTCTCATAACTATGCTCAATTTTGTCAATTGCTCAACAGTAATTTGTTCACCCACCGTAAAATACTTATGCTATTGAGAGAAGCCACTAGTGAAACCTATGGCCCCCGGGTCTATCTTCATCATATTAATCTTCCAACACTTAGTTATTTCTGTTGCTTGTTACTTTGCTTTTATTTTACTTTGCATCTTTATCATAAAAATACCAAAAATATTATCCTATCATATCTATCAGATCTCACTCTCGTAAGTGACTGTGTAGGGATTGACAACCCCTTATCGCGTTGGTTGCGAGGATTTATTTGTTTGTGTAGGTGCGAGGGATTCACGCGTAGCCTCCTACTGGATTGATACATTGGTTCTCAAAAACTGAGGGAAATACTTACGCTACTTTGCTGCATCACCCTTTCCTCTTCAAGGGAAAACCAACGCAGTGCTCAAGAGGTAGCAACGAGTGCAAAGAAAGAATCGCTAGGATGCGTGCTAAGAAAGATTGCTTTATGAAAGCATGTTCTTCTAATTTCTATGAAAATAAAGATGAAGATCTAAAATTTATTGATGTGTCCCCTGTTAAATCTTTGTTTTGCAATATGAATCTTGATAATAAAGGGACTAAATAAGATCCAACTTTACCTAGAAGGCGTTCCAGAAATTGGGAGTTTTTAGATCTTGATGCTAAAATTGATAAAAGTGGGATTGAAGAGGTCAAAACTCTAGATATTAATGAACCCACTATTTTGGATTTCAAGGAATTTAATTATGATAATTGTTCTTTAATAGATTGTATTTCCTTGTTGCAATCCGTGCTAAATTCTCCTCATGCTTATAGTCAAAATAAAGCCTTTACCAAACATATCGTTGATGCTTTGATGCAATCTTATGAAGAAAAACTTGAGTTGGAAGTTTCTATCCCTAGAAAACTATATGATGAATGGGAACGTACTATTAAAATTAAAATTAAAGATCATGAATGCTATGCTTTGTGTGATTTGGGTGGTAGTGTTTCCACGATTCCAAAAACTCTATGTGATTTACTTGGTTTCCGTGAATTTGATGATTGCTCTCTAAACTTGCACCTTGCGGATTCCACGATTAAGAAACCTATGGGAAGAATTAATGATGTTCTTATTGTTGCAAATAGGAGTTATGTGCCCGTAGATTTTATTGTTCTTGATATAGATTGCAATCCTTCATGTCCCATTATTCTTGGTAGACCTTTCCTTAGAACGATTGGTGCAATTATTGATATGAAGGAAGGGAATATTAGATTCCAATTTCCGTTAAGGAAAGACATGGAACACTTCTCTAGAAAGAAAATAAAATTACCATATGAATCTATTATGAGAGCCACTTATGGATTGCCTACCAAAGATGGCAATACCTAGATCTATCCTTGCTATTATGCCTAGCTAGGGGCGTTAAACGATAGCGCGTGTTGGGAGGCAACCCAATTTTATTTTTAGTTCTTTGCTTTTTGCTTCTGTTTAGGAATAAATATTTGATCTAGCCGCTGGTTATACTTGTTTTTATATTTCAATTAGTGTTTTTGCCAAGTTTAACATATAGGATCTTCTTGGATGATAGTTATTTGATCTTGCTGTAAATTCCAGAAACTTTCTGTTCACGAAAACAATTGTTAAAAATTATCATAACATGATATGATGTTGATTCCAATTGCTGCTGCCAATAAACAAATTGTCTAGGTCGTCCTATTTTGGCGGAATTTTTAGAGTTCCAGAAGTTTGCGTTAGTTACAGATTAGTACAGATTGTTCTGTTTTTGATTGATTCTGTTTTTCGTGTGTTGTTTGCTTATTTTAATGAATCTATGGCTAGTAAAATAGTTTATAAACCATAGAGAAGTTGGAATACAGTAGGTTTAACACCAATATAAATAAAGAATGAGTTCATTATAGTACCTTGAAGTGGTCTTTTGTTTTCTTTCGCTAACGGAGCTCACGAGATTTTCTGTTGAGTTTTGTGTTGTGGAGTTTTCAAGTTTTGGGTGAAAGATTTGATGGATTATGAAACAAGGATTGGCAAGAGCCTAAGCCTGGGTATGCCCATGGAACCCCCTAGATAATCTAAGGACACCTAAAAGCCAAAGCTTGTGGATGCCCCGGAAGGCATCCCCTCTTTCGTCTACTTCCATCAGTAACTTTACTTGGAGCTATATTTTTATTCACCACATGATATGTGTTTTGCTTGGAGTGCCTTGTATGATTTGAGTCTTTTCTTTTTAGTTTACCACAATCATCTTTTCTGTACACACCTTTTGAGAGAGACACACATGATTCGGAAATTATTGGAATACTCTATGTGCTTCACTTATATCTTTTGAGTTATATAGTTTTTGCTCTAGTGCTTCACTTATATCTTTTAGAGCACGGTGGTGGATTTGTTTTATAGAAATTATGGTTCTCTAATGCTTCACATAGATTATTTTGAGAGTCCTACAAAACAGCATGGTAATTTTCTTAAATAATTCTAATATGCTAGGTATTCAAGAATAGTAAAACTTTCTTATGAGTGTGTTGAATACCATGAGAAGTTGGATGCTTGATAATTGTTTTGAGATATAGAGATGGTGATATTAGAGTCATCCTAGTTGAGTAGTTTTGGATTTGAGAAATACTTGTGTTAAAGTTTGTGATTCGCGTAGCATGCACGTATGGTGAACCGTTATGTGATGAAGTCGGAGCATGATTTATTTATTGATTGTCTTCCTTATGAGTGGCGGTCGGGGACGAGCGATGGTCTTTTCCTACCAATCTATCCCCCTAGGAGCATGCGCGTAATACTTTGCTTTGATAACTTATAGATTTTTGCACTAAGTATATGAGTTCTTTATGACTAATGTTGAGTCCATGGATTATACACACTTTTTCTCCTTCCACCATTGCTAGCCTCTCTAATACCGCGCACTTTTCGCCGGTATCATACACCCACCATATACCTTCCTCAAAACAGCCACCATACCTACCTATCATGCCATTCCATAGCCGTTCCGAGATACATTGCCATGCAAATTTCCACCATTCCGTTTACTATGACACGCTCCATCATTGTCATATTGCTTTGCATGATCATGTAGTTGACATCGTATTTGTGGCAAAGCCACCGTTCAAAATTCTTTCATACATGGCACTCTTGATTCATTGCATATCCTGGTACACCGCCGAAGGCATTCACATAGAGTCAAATTTTGTTCTAAGTATTGAGTTGTAATTGTTGAGTTGTAAGTAAATAAATGTGTGATGATCATCATTTTTAGAGCATTGTCCCAAGTGAGGAAAGGATGATGGAAACTATGATTCCCCCACAACTCGGGATGAGACTCCGGACGAAATAAATAAATAAATAAAAGAGGCCAAAGAAGCCCAAATAAAAAAAGAGGACATAAAAAATAGAAAAGGCTCAAATAAAAAAATAAAAATAAAAATGAGAGAAAAAGAGAGAAGGGACAATGTTACTATCCTTTACCACACTTGTGCTTCAAAGTAGCACCATGATCTTCATGACAGAGAGTCTCCTATGATATCATATACTAGTGGGAAATTTTTCATTGTAGAACTTGGCTTGTATATTCCAATGATGGGCTTCCTCAAAATGCCCTAGGTCTTCGTGAGCAAGCGAGTTGGATGTACACCCACTCAGTTTCTTTTGTTGAGCTTTCATATACTTATAGCTCTAGTGCATCCATTGCATGGCAATCCCTACTCACTCACATTGATATCTATTAATGGGAATCTCCATAGTCCGTTGATATGCCTAGTTAATGTGAGACTATCTTCTCCTTTTGGTCTTCTCCACAACCACCATTCTATTCCACATATAGTGATATGTCCATGGCTCACGCTCATGTATTGCGTGAAGATTGAAAAAGTTTGAGAATGTCAAAAGTATGAAACAATTGCTTGGCTTGTTATCGGGGTAGTGCATGATTTAAATAATTTGTGTGGTGAATATAGATCATAGCCAGACTATATGATTTTGTAGGGATAACTTTCTTTGGCCATGTTATTTTGAGAAGACATAATTGCTTAGTTAGTATTCTTGAAGTATTATTATTTTTATGTCAATATTAAACTTTTGTCTTGAATCTTTCGGATCTGAATATTCATACCACAAGTAAGAAGAACTGCATTGAAATTATGCCACGTAGCATTCCACATCAAAAATTCTGTTTTTCTAATTTACCTACTCGAGGACGAGCAGTAATTAAGCTTGGGGATGCTTGATACGTCTCCAATGTATCTATAATTTTTTATTGCTCCATGCTATATTATATTCTGTTTTGGACATTAATGGGCTTTATTATACAATTTTATATTATTTTTGGGACTAACCTATTAACCGGAGGCCCAACCCAGAATTGCTGTTTTTTGCCTATTTCAGAGTTTCGCAGAAAAAGAATATCAAACGGAGTCCAAACGGAATGAAATCTTCGGGAACGTGATTTTCGGAACAAACGTAATCCAGAAGACTTGGACCCTACGTCAATACATCAACCAGGAGGGCACGAGGTAGGGGGCGCGCCTACCCCCCCCCCCCCAGGCGCGCCCTCCACCCTCGTGGGCCCCACATTGCTCCACCGACGTACTCCTTCCTCCTATATATACCTACGTACCCCCAAACTACCAGATACGGAGCAAAAAACCTAATTCCACCGCCGCAATCTTCTGTACCCGTGAGATCCCATCTTGGGGCCTTTCCGGAGCTCCGCCGGAGGGGGCATCGACCACGGAGGGCTTCTACATCAACACGATAGCCTCTCCGATGATGTGTGAGTAGTTTACCTTAGACCTTCGGGTCCATAGTTATTAGCTAGATGGCTTCTTCTCTCTTTTTGGATCTCAATACAAAGTTCTCCCCCTCTATTGTGGAGATTTATTTGATGTAATCCTCTTTTGTGGTGTGTTTGTTGAGACCGATGAATTGTGGGTTTATGATCAAGTTTATCTATGAACAATATTTAAATCTTCTCTGAATTCTTTTATGTATGATTGGTTATCTTTGCAAGTCTCTTCGAATTATCAGTTTGGTTTGGCCTACTAGATTGATCTTTCTTGCAATGGGAGAAGTGCTTAGCTTTGGGTTCAATCTTGCGGTGTCCTTTCGATGTGATGAGGGGCATCAAGGCACGTATTGTATTGTTGCCATCGAGGATAACAAGATGGGGTTTATATCATATTGCATGAGTTTATCCCTCTACATCATGTCATCTTACTTAAAGCATTACTCTGTTCTTTTGAACTTAATACTCTATATGCATGCTGGATAGCGGTCGATGTGTGGAGTAATAGTAGTAGATGCAGGCAGGAGTTGGTCTACTTGTCTTGGACGTGATGCCTATATACATGATCATACCTAGATATTCTCATAACTATGCTCAATTCTGTCAATTGCTCAACAGTAATTTGTTCACCCCACTACTACAAAATCTATCTGCAACGATGGTGGCTAAAAATTGTTGGTCGTTAAAATCTAGGCAAAACTCCACCGGATGGGATCACACGTCGGGGTTTACCTTTAACAACCACCAAATTGCACGTTGCTGAGCCCTCTATGCTATTGTCTTCCAAATCTCATCTAAAAGAGCGGATGGTGTCTCCAAAAATAACTAAAAGGGCGGATTGTCCATCAGATAACCATGCGAAGGAATAAATAAGTTTGTTACGGTTCCATGTATGGACCTCTTTATCCTCTCGTCATCCCTTGTTTTCTCCCTCATCCCGATCCGATCTTTGTGCGTATGTGGTGACGCCATCCGGGAATCCACCGAGATGGGAGTGACGGGAGACACGACATCCACCGCCGAGCACTGCCATGGGACAAATTATAGTGGGGAAGAGACACCGCCCACCGTCGGGACTCGCTATGGGAGGAGATGCCGAGGAGAGACGCGCCGTCCACCACCGAGCACCATCACCGTTCGTCGCCGGGACTCGCCATGGGAGGAGCTAGAGCGGGCTAGCGAGCAAGTGACGCCGTTCGCAGCCGGGACACTCCATGGGAGGAGCTAGAGCGGGCTAGCGACTCCGACTGGACTGTCATGGGCGCGCTGTTGGGGATGAGTCGAGCGCCACCAGTGCCGGTGCCGCTGTCACCAACCCCCACCTCCCGTCCCGGTGCCCGATCATGCCCCCATGACCGAAGCATGGAGAAAAGCGATCGGGGCACCAGTTCAACATCAGCGCGCCAGTTACGCCATTGTTGGCAGCTCCTCCTGACAGGCTGCTAAATTCATGGTAATCACTTCATTGCATTTAAATCACCCATTGCTTTGGCGTTCCTCAGTAAACATTTGGTAGCTCCTCCACATGATTGCTTTGGTTTTCGTCTATAATTTCAGTTATGACTAGCTTGCTCTGTTTATCTTGATCCAGTCATTCGTTGATATAGACTATATGAATATTCTAGTGTGAAGTGAATGATCAGTTGTAATTTATTCTACATTTACATAGCCTGCCATCGTACATTGAGCCACTGATAGAGCAGTGCAATGAGGGTGAACGCATGGTCCAATATTACTGATACAGCTCAGTAGCATATATTTGACGCAATTAAGGTATGTCTGGTTAAAAGTTCTAACATTATAACCTGAATTTCTGTGCTGATGTATTTATGATACTCTGTTTTATGAAAACTATTTATCACTAGTTAGAAAATATTGATGAGAACATTGCAAAAGATGTGTACAAAGAGGAGATATTAGACCATGTCAAGAAACTTTGGATCAACTGGTGTGGAGGCTTGCATTGGCATTCTGTGAAACCCAAGAAGACTATGCAGGAGGCTTTGAAAAAGGTACGTAAAGATATTCCAAAGGATGATTGGGGATGGCTTGTGAAGGAGCATTTCTTCAGCAATGAGTTTTTGGTAAGTTCTCATGTTGCCTCTCAACTTTTAACCATTGTGCAGCTGGCAATATAATCCTGTAACTATAGAAAAAGAGCAAGAGAAACACCCAAAACAGAGCTAACCTCAAAATGCTGCATTGACTTGGCAGTAAACCCTTTAGATGGATAATCTAGGACATGGCTTTAACTTCTCTTGTTTTTCATTTCCAATAATATAAGATCAGTGTGACTTGTCTTGCCATTTTATTTCTACTATAATAATTGCCGCTTGCACATGTTGGAACAGGGAGGAAAGGATAACAAACCATCGAGTATGGATAAACTATCTTCATAGACAGACAAGAAGGGTGCATCCTTTGCTGATTCTACAACCTCCGCCAAACATGTAAGACTTAATTTAATTGTAATAACTTCCATATTGAACAACAAGTGTACAATCCTACTTAGAAATAGAAGTTGATGCAAATAACTTACTATTGGAACTTCAAGCACAAATTAAGACCATAGTTCAGCTGAATTGGTTTCTAAACTTCAAGCTTCTGAGCAAGCGAAACAAGTACTCGAAGAAAGAGGTCCATGGCATGGTGCAAGAAGTGTCTGAAATTAAGTGTCTCCTGTTTGGTAGATCTCTAAGTAATAGTTCTCACGAAAGCTAACATGATCAAGTTGTTCTCATACATTGATTTTATATGTCATTATACTTTGAGACCATTTATTTACATGGACGGACTCTCATAAACTACTCAACATTTTGTAGGACTGATGGTCCACCATAATATATAGAAGCGTAAGAAGGCATTTTAATCGTTGATGAAGAATGATACCCATTGAAACAACGATGGTGTTCCTAATGGCGTTCCCACATTGAAGATTAATAAATATTATCTTTTCTAGTTGTCTCATTTCCGAGATAGAGATGATCAAGTACATTGGTCATATAAGGAGTGCTTTTGACTCAAATTTCTTAAATGATATTTCTATTTCAGAATTGTATGTCGCAATATTGGTATTTCTATTAATAAAGGAGAGTTTGATCATTTCAATTCAGATTCTTTTGTTTCTATATTAATGTGGATGTTAATATTGAAATGTTAGATGCTGCATAAAGTGACCATCGCTGAACGGAATCTTATACTAAATATAAGTGGTTCTGAAGGATACCAAATTGTGTAAAGAGTGGTCGGTAATGATACTTTGGACACCATAATAACATTATTACCAATGAAAAAAGTGGTCGTTGGTACTACAATTGCGGTCGTTATTGCCTTGGAATCGACGACGACACACCATCCCGTCGTTACAAAAATAACGACCACAAAAGGTATGTGGTCGTTATACTTTTAACGATGGAGCCTACCACGACCAGCACATTGTGGTCGTTAATGACCTTTAACGACCGCAATTCAGCCTTTAACAACCACATATACCGTCGTTAAAAACCGTTTTTCTAGTAGTGCCACCGTAAAATACTTATGCTCTTGAGAGAAGACACTAGTGAAACCTATCGCCCCCGGGTCTATTTTCCATCATATTAATCTCCCGACAACAAGCTATTTCTGGCGCCGTTTTTTTTTATTTACTTTGCATCTTTATCATAAAAATACCAAAAATATTATCTTATCATATCTATCAGATCTCACTCTCGTAAGTGACCGTGAAGGGATTGACAACCCCTTTATTGCTTTGGTTGCGAGGATTTATTTATTTGTGTAGGTGCGAGGGACTCGTGCGTGGCCTCCTACTGGATTGATACCTTGGTTCTCAAAAACTGAGGGAAATACTTATGCTGCTTTACTGCATCACCCTTTCCTCTTCAAGGGAAAACCTACACAGTGCTCAAGAGGTAGCAGAGGCATACTAGGGACACTGTGTTTTGTCAATGTATTCAAACATGTATCAAGTTCCGGTTAATACAATTCTAGCTTGAATAATAAACATTTATCATAATATAAGGAAATATAAATAACAACTTTATTATTGCTTCTAGGGCATATTTCCTTCAGAAGACTGCAGAATTCACCGGCCGATATGAGAAGATAAGAGATCACTGGCCTGCATTTGTGGCCTACAAGACATCGGATAAGGGTAAGAAAATGTCAGAGACAAACAAGATAAATGCTGCAAAGAAGCAGTATCACCATCACACGGGGTCAGGTGGCTACCTCAAAGCCCGACCATTGTGGGACAAAGCAGAGAATGACCTGCTTGCTAAAGGGGTCGAACCAGCGACATTGAACTGGCCAGACCATTCAAGGACTTAGTTCTTCGGGGTTGGGGGAATTTTGGACCCCGAAACAGGGGAGTGCCATTGGACGGACGAGCAACTTGTAATACCCGTCAAGAAGCTTCAGGAGTATATCACCGCAGTGCAACAAGGGACGTTCATTCCCGACAGAGAGAAGGATGAGTTTACTGAGGCCCTCGGGAATCCTAAGCACCCTGTACGAACACGAGGTACACCAGGCTCTATTCCGTGGGTTGTTGGGTTTCCCCCACGAATCGGCGCGGCTACCGGGGAACGAGACCGAGCCGCAGCCACGGGAGGGTGAGTGCGTTCTCCTCGCTACTCACGTCGACCGCGGGTTTTCTTTATCCCACACCCTTTCTTTCGAGGCTTCTTGACCTACTTTGGGGCGCAACTTCACTATTTTACTCCAAACACCATCATGTACTTTGCTGCTTCCATGTCTCTGTGCGAAAATTTCTTGGGCTGTCGACCGCACTGGGGCCTCTTCAAGCACATTTTCACATGTCGCTCCCAGTCGGTCAAAAAAGCCAATCCGAGTGACGAGAAGACAAAAGTGATCCAGATGTGTGTGGGTCTTGGGATTTAGATGAGGGGTAGAAGTTCTTTCCGAGCTATGATCCTTCCCGAGTCGGTCCGAGGGTGGCAGTCGACCTGGTTTTACTGCAAGGACCAGCCGACTCCATGTCAGTCGACTGGACTTCCCCCTTTTTCCATGGCTCGAGTGGGGAAGCCCTCCGCCTTGAAAGTGATCCCGCAGGAGAAGTCACAAGTGAAGATACTGGTCGAGCGAGTAGTTCAACTTGTCCGTGATGGGGTAACCGGTATGGATCTGTTGGAGGTCTTCCTCAGGCGACGCATTCAACCGCTTCAAGCTCGTGACCATCCGATGTGGATGTATTCGGGCACTGATGACACCACTCGGATCCATCCAGAGGAAGTCGACGAAGCGACGTTGGAGGGGTGGATGAGGAGTATCACTGCCAATAAAGATAACCCTAGGGGAGCCAGGAGAATTCCTCCACTCGACCAATCTTATGAAGCAGACAAGGTCCAACTCTGAATTGCCGAGTGTTATCTTGATTTATCATGCAACTATCTATAGTCAACCGATTGACTTTGTCTTGCTTGTTGTCTTCCAGGCCCTGACTGAGATGTACTCGATGCCCAACGGGGAGGAGGAACAGGACCCAGAGGGAGAGGCGAGCGGAGGCAAAAGTGACGAGTGGCATTCTGATGGTGAAGGGGACGAGGAGAGCGACAATCCGAGTGATGAAGAAGAGGTCGACTCACCTCCCCGAACGGAAAGGCGATCCAAGCTCATTCACGATCCCGCAAGCACCCACGACAAGGCAACCGTTCCGACTGGGCAGTCGTCAAAGCGTCCTCGGACATCTTCTCTGGCGCCGACTGAAAAGGCTCCAAAACAATCCAAGGTCGTACCGCCGAAGACTCGAAAGGCGCTGCCCAGAATCAAAATCGACATCCCTGTCGCATCTGCGTAAGTGTCTTGTCTTCAGTTTTACCCGGAATTCTGTGTTGTTTGTTTTTCCTTGCTTTGACCAATCGAATCTTGAAAGTAGCAGTGCCGCTACCTCTGGGACCTCTGCTTACAAAAATGAGGATGAGAACATGGAAGATGCGGTCACCTCCCGCCCACGTATAATCTTTGTGATCTTGTCTCTGCTTTGTCGATTGAACTGCAATATAACCAATTGAAGATGATCTTTTGGCGACTGATCTTTTTACAGCTCCTCTCAACGTCATTGACCTCCCCGACGAGGACGAGGACGAGCCACAGAGGCCCTTGGTGAGGAGAAACAGGAAAACTTCTGTTGGCAAGACGCCTCAGTCGACGCCAGTGGCGGAACCGGTAATTCAGGACGCCGGCGATGCCAATCGGACTTCTGTCTCGTTCACCATACCGTTGTCGAGTGCTCAGCCTTCAGCGTCAGCCGCACAGACTCTCGCCGATCCACCATCCATTTTTGCTGCACATCACGTCCCAGAGGACCAGGTGGGTGCTGCAAAAGAGGCTATACGCCAGGCGGGCATTATGATGGAGAAGATGAAGATGGTGCGGGAAGCCAGCCAAGCTGCTTATGATGCCAGCTCCGCTCTCCAGAACAACGTCCAGGTTAGCAGATCGTCGACTGACTCTTCTGGCTTGTTCTGTTAGGATATGGTACCTGAAAACTTTCTTTCAAAGAATCTTTGCATCTGTACTCCCACTGGGTGTTTTGGTTTGCCACTGAACAAACTCGCACTTTGAGCTGACTATGTTGTTGTCGATTGAATCTTTGAACCAGAGGGGGCACGCTGAGTGCACCCACTGGGTGTAGTCCCCGAGACCATAGTTGACTGTGGTCTGAGAATCGGAATTTTCCACTCGGTCTGGAAGGCCCATGACGAGTGGAACCTGAACCAGTGGGGGCACGCTAAGTGCACCCAGTGGGTGTAGTCCCCGAGACCGTGGTTGACTGCGGGCAGTCGACTATGGTCTGAGAGCAACATTCTCTTTTTTTTGCCTGGACATTCAACGTCGAGTGGAAACTGGATCAGTGGGGGCACGCTAAGTGCACCCACTGGGTGTAGTCCCCGAGACTACTGTTGGATGTTCGATTCGGCAGTAGTCTTAGAATTTGTTGACTTTAATGGTTTATCTCTCTGAAATAACCAATCTTTTCACCTGTAGACTGACCTGTTCTTTGGTTGCAGAAATCTTGTGATCTTGGAGCTCATTTTGCTAACTTGGAGAAGCAGCAAATTCAACTCAACCTCGATCTGGAATTAGCCAAGACGAATCTGTAGAAAGCCAAGGATGAAGCCGCTGGTAAGAAAGACTTGTCGACTAATTTATCTCTGAACTGGATTTCATTCTGCTTTTTCTGAATCAAGCATTATTTCTTTCAGAGACACTGAACCAAGCTCTGGCGAAAAAGGACCAAGATCTGGCGGCCGCGCAGAAGACAGCCGATGAGAAAACTGCACTCGCTGAACAAAAGCTAGCTTCAGTCGGAAAACTAGAAGAAGAAAATGCCAAGCTAAAAACTGCCCTTGACGAAGCCAATAAGGAAGCGACTCGCTTGAAGAAGGACAAGAAAAATCTGAACGAGAAGATTGAAGGTATTGCTCGCAAGCGGAGCAAACTGGACGACTTTCTGGGAGGTCTTGCCAAGAGATTGTTCACCATGCTTGAAGGTGCTTCCTTTTACTCGACTCACTTGTCACCATCGATTCATCATACCACCACTGACTCTTTTTTTTAATTGTGCGTGCAGAATTTTGTCAGAACTTCGAGGAGGAGACTGGGCGAGTTGAGACAAGCTTGGACCCCATCCTTTCTCCAGTGAAAGATGAAGCTGCCATGAACATACTCCAACTGGAATCACACGTTGCTGGTGTTGTCAACTATCTTTCTCGACTGAAAGTCGCGATGTCGCGGATCGACACGGCACTCTGGCCAAGGGCAACGCTCCAGAATGACCTCGAGTCCCTGATGACTCGACTCAGCGAGATCCCTGGTCGAGTGCAAGAATGGAAGAAGTCTTCACCTTGGTGCGGTGCTGATGTGGCTCTGTCCTTGGTTCGTGTCCACTGCAAGGAGGCGCGAGAGGAGAAGTTGGCGGCGATCAGGGTTGCCAATACCAAGAGGCACGACTTCCAGTCTTTCATGGAAACCTTTATCGCTGTTGCCACTCGGATCACTCACGGAATCGACCTGGACGAGTTCGTCGAGCCTGCTAGCCCTCCTCCTGCGGAGTGAACAAACTTTACGCCCCACCTTAAATTTGCCTCGGAATGCCGAGCGATTTTGTAATCATTAAACTCCTTCGGGCTGAATGCCCGAGTACTTGAATCCGTGGTCTTAAACGTTAGGATTTATCTGCACTTGGTTTATCTCTGAATATGCTTGTGTTTGCTTTCGAGCGGAGCCTGTTCTTCACTCGGAATAATCTTTGTACTTGAGATGCAGCCCTGAGGAGGAGGATCCAGTCGACCTGCACCTTGTCATCCTTGCAAATGAGGATGGAGCGCACATTGTATTTGTGGCGCAGCTCCGAGGAGAAGGTTGCAGTCGACATGCACCTCGTCGTCCTTGTGGATGAGGATGGAGCGCACATTGTATTTGTGGCGCAGCTCCGAGGAGAAGGTTGCAGTCGACCTGCACCTCGTCGTCCTTGCGGATGAGGATGGAGCGCACATTGTATTTGTGGCGCAGCTCCAAGGAGAAGGTTGCAGTCGACCTGCACCTCATCGTCCTTGGGGATGAGGATGGAGCTCACATTGTATTTGTGGCGCAGCTCCGAGGAGAAGGTTGCGGTCGACCTGCACCGCTTCGTCCTTGCGGATAAGGATATGTTCCAAACTTAGGCGATTAATGGACTGCAGCTAAGCCCGCCGAGTGGGAGGGTTGCTCACCACTCGGTAGGATTTTTCAAACTTAGGTGAGTACTAGACTGCAGCTAAGCCCCCAGTGGGAGGGTTGCTCACCAATCGGTAGGATTTTTCAAACTTAGGCGAGTACTGGACTGCAGCTAAGCCCCCAAGTGGGAAGGTTGCTCACCACTCGGTAGGATTTTTCAAACTTAGGCGAGTACTAGACTGCAGCTAAGCCCCAGAGTGGGAGGGTTGCTCACCACTCGGTAGGATTTTTCAAACTTAGTAGCATCTTGGACTGCAGCTAAGCCCCAGTGGGAGGTTGCTCACCACTCGGTGGGATTTTTCAAACTTAGGCGTAGTCTTGGACTGCAGCTAAGCCCCGAGTGGGAGGTTGCTCACCACTCGGAAGGATTTTCCAAACTTAGGCGTAGTCTTGGACTGCAGCTAAGCCCCCAGTGGGAGGGTTGCTCACCACTCGGTGGGATTTTTCAAACTTAGGCAAGTCTTGGACTGCAGCATAGCCCCCGAGTGAGAGGCTTGCTCACCACTCGGTAGGATTTTTCAAACTTAGGCGAGTACTGGACTGCAGCTAAGCCCCCGAGTGAGAGGCTTGCTCACCACTTGGTAGGATTTTTCAAACTTACGCGAGTACTGGACTGCAGCTAAGCCCCGAGTGAGAGGCTTGCTCACCAATCGGTAGGATTTTTCAAACTTAGGCGAGTACTGGACTGTAGCTAAGCCCCCGAGTGAGAGGCTTGCTCACCACTCGGTAGGATTTTTCAAACTTAGGCGAGTACTGGACTGCAGCTAAGCCCTCGAGTGGGAAGGTTGCTCACCACTCGATAGGATTTTACAAACTTAGGCGAGTACTAGACTGCGGCTAAGCCCCCGAGTGGGAGGGTTGCTCACCACTCGGTAGGATTTTACAAACTTAGGCGAGTACTGGACTGCAGCTAAGCCCTCGAGTGGGAGGGTTGCTCACCACTCGGTAGGATTTTTCAAACTTAGGCGAGTCTTGGACTGCAGCTAAGCCCCGAGTGGGAGGGTTGCTCACCACTCAGTCTGATTTTTCAAACTTAGGCGTAGTCTTGGACTGCAGCTTAGCCCCCGAGTGAGAGGCTTGCTCACCACTCGTTAGGATTTTTCAAACTTATGTTAGTACTGGACTGCAGTTAAGCCCCGAGTGAGAGGCTTGCTCACCACTCGGTAGGATTTTTCAAACTTACTGTGATCTTGGACTGCAGCTAAGCCCCCGAGTGAGAGGCTTGCTCACCACTCGGTAGGATTTTTCAAACTTAGGCGAAATGGTTTCGCGGCTAAGCCCCCGAGTGAGAGGCTTGCTCACCACTCGGTAGGATTTTTCAAACTTAGGTGAGTCCTGGACTGCAGCTAAGCCCCCGAGTGAGAGGATTGCTCACCACCCGGTAGGATTTTTCAAACTTAGGCGAGTACTGGACTGCAGCTAAGCCCCCGAGTGAGAGGCTTGCTCACCACAGGATTTTTCAAACTTAGGCGAAATGGGTTCGCGGCTAAGCCCCCGAGTGAGAGGCTTGCTCACCACTCGGTAGGACTTTTTAAACTTAGGCGGAACGGGTTCGCAGCTAAGCCCCAGAGTGAGAGGCATGCTCACCACTCGGTATGATTTTTTTAAACATAGGCGAAATGGATTCACGGCTAAGTCACCCACTGGGGGATTTCAGACACAAGTATAAGCAGCAACAATCATTTTTAGAAGACTGTAAAACTCTTGTCTCTAATAAACAAACTACAAAGGTATTTCTTATTACATCTCATCAGAATGAGTGCTTAAGTATAGAAGGGGCGGTGTAGCTCCGCATTCCAAGCGCACATCTCGTCTTTCTTGTGCTCGACATTGTAGAGGTGGTACCCTCCGTTGTGGATCACTCTGGTGACAATTAAGGGACTTTCCCAAGTAGGAGCAAGCTTGTGTGGTTTCTGCTGATCCACACGAACAACCAAGTCTCCCTCTTGGAAAGCTCGACTTCTCACGTTTCTAGCGTGGAATCGACGCAAGTCTTGCTGATAGATGGTCGGCCAGATTAAGGCCATTTCTCCTTCCTCTTCTAGGAGATCAACTGCGTCTTGCCGGGCCAGTTCTCCTTCATCTTCAGATAAAAGCTCGACTCGGGGTTCGTTGTGAAGCAAGTCACTCGGTAGAACAGCTTCAGCTCCGTAGACCAAGAAGAATGGAGTTCGGCCAGTCGACCGATTAGGAGTTGTCCTCAATCCCCAAAGAACTGATGGAAGTTCATCGACCCAGGCGCCTGCTGCATGTTTGAGATCACACATCAATCAGGGTTTCAGACCTTTGAGAATCAAGCCATTTGCTCTCTCTGCTTGCCCATTCGACTGGGGGTGGGCGACTGAAGCATAGTCGACTCGAGTGCCTTGGGAAGCACAGAAGGCTCTGAACTCATCAGAATCAAAGTTTGACCCGTTGTCAGTGATGATGCTGTGTGGAACTCCATATCTGAATGTCAACTCTCCGATGAAGTCGACGGCGATCGCTTCAAGATTCTTGATAGGCTTAGCTTCAATCCATTTGGTAAACTTGTCGACTGCTACAAGCACATGAGTGAAGCCGTTCCTACCAGTCCTCAGGGGTCCAACCATATCTAATCCCCAAACAGCAAAGGCCAGACGAGTGGAATGGTCTTTAGGGCTGATGCAGGCTTGTGGGACATGTTGGAGTAAAACTAGCAACCTTCGCACATGCCGACTATTTCTTTCGCCATCTCATTCGCTCGTGGCCAATAAAATCCTGCTCGGTATGCTTTGGCCACAATGGTCCGAGAGGACGCATGATGACCACAGGTCCCCGAGTGGATGTCATTGAGGATCACTCGACCTTCTTCTGGTGTTATGCATTTCTGGCAGACTCCAGTCACACTTTCTCTGAACAACTGTCCTCTTATCACAGTAAAGGCTTTGGATCGACGGACGATCTGTCGAGCCTCTTCTTCATCCTCTGGGAGTTCCTTCCTGAGAATGTATGAAATATACGGCACTGTCCAGTCAGGAGTGATGACCAAAACCTCCATGATCAAGTCGACCACGGCTGGGATTTCGACTTCAGTCGGATCTGTGGCACTCTTAGGCTGCGGGGGTTCTTCAGTGAAAGGGTCTTCTTGAACTGAACGTGTATGAGTGTGTTCCAAAAACATATTGCTGGGAATGGCTTCCCTCTTGGAACCTATCTTTGCCAAATCGTCAGCTGCTTGATTTTTCAGTCGGGGTATATGATGGAGCTCTAACCCCTCAAACTTCTTTTCCAACTTCCTCACTGCATTACAGTAACCAGTCATAGCTGGGCTTCTGACGTCCCACTCCTTCATCACTAGATTGACTACCAAATCTGAGTCGCCGTAGACCATGAGGCGACGGACGCCGAGTTAAATGGCCATACGCAACCCATATAAGAGTGCTTCATATTCAGCTTCGTTATTGGAGGAATCAAAGTGAATCTGGAGAACATATCTGAGCTTGTCTCCTCGGGGGGAAACCAGTACCACCCCAGCGCCGGAACCATTCAGCATCTTGGAGCCATCAAAGAACATGGTCCAGTGCTCCGAGTGAACTTGAGTCGGCAGTTTCTGTTCAATCCACTCGGCGAGGAAATCTGCTATTGCTTGGGACTTGATAGCTTTCTTTGCCTCAAACTTGATATCCAAGGGAAGGAGTTCAATCGCCCATTTTGCCACTCGACCAGTTGCATCTCTGTTGTTCAGAATCTCTGATAATGGAGCGTCGCTGATGACTGTAATGGAGTGGTCAGAGAAATAGTGTGCAACCTTCTTCGTGGTCATGTAAATCCCATAAACAAGCTTCTGATAATGTGGATATCTTTGCTTTGATGGAGTCAGAACTTCAGAAACATAATATACTGGGCGCTGAACTTTATAGGCTTTTCCTTCTTCTTCCCGCTCGACCGTGAGTACTGTACTGACAACTTGTCTAGTGGCTACAATGTAAAGCAGTAAAGGCTCTTTGCTGACTGGGGCAGCAAGCACCGGCTGGGTGGAAAGCAAGGCTTTGATCTCTACAAACGTTGCATCAGCTTCAAGAGTCCACTCGAACTTATTAGACTTCTTCATCAATCAGTAAAGAGGCAATGCCTTTTCACCGAGGCGAGAAATGAATCAACTCAAGGCGGCCAAACAACCAGTAAGCTTCTGGACATCGTGCACACGCACAGGGCGTTTCATCCGGAGTATAGCCCCAACTTTCTCTGGGTTAGCATCGATCCCTCATTAGGAAACGAGGAAGCCGAGTAATTTTCCACCAGGAACTCCGAATGTCCACTTTGATGGATTGAGCTTGATATCATACCTTCTGAGGTTGGCAAAAGTTTCAGCAAGGTCAGCCAGCAGGTCGGAACCCTTACGTGACTTGACCACAATGTCATCCATGCATGTATGCTTCCACATTCCGACTGATTTGAGTGAGTAAACACTTCTGAATCATCCTCATAAATGTGGCTCCGGCGTTCTTCAGGCCGAATGGCATGGTGACATAATAGAAGCACCTGAAGTGAGTGATGAAAGCTGTTTTTATCTCATCGGGTCCATACAGTCGGATCTGATGGTATCCGGAATAGGCGTCCAAAAAGGACAAGCACTCACACCCCGCAGTCGAGTCGACTATTTGGTCGATGCGGGGAAGAGGAAAATGATCTTTCGGGCAGGCTCGATTGATATGCTTGAATTCAATGCACATGCAAAGTGAGTCGTCCTTTTTGGGGACCATGACAACATTGGCGAGCCACTCGGAGTGGTAAATCTCTCAGATGAACTCAGCTGCCAGGAGCCGAGCTACTTCTTCACCAATTGCTTTCCTCTTCTGTACGGAGGACCGTTGAAGATGTTCCTTGACTGGTTTCACTTTTGGGTCGACTATAAGCGATGCTCAGCCAGCCCACAGGAACACCGGCATGTCAGAAGGTTTCCATGCAAAGATGTCCCAGTTCTCACGGAGGAACTGGATGAGCGCTTCTTCCTATTTGGAGTCGAGTGTTGTTGAGATGTGAGTCGGAGCAGCATTGGGATCGGTCAGGTGAATATGAATCGGCTTCGTTTCACTGGACGACTGAAATGCAGAGTCTGTGGCAGGCTTCTTGGCTCGCAGCAAATCACTCGGATCTGCATTTTCCTGATACTCTTGGAATTCTACTACTGCCATCTATGCATCGGCGATCTTTGAGCCCTTCTGGAAGCACTCTTCTCCCTTCTGCCGATTGCCAGTGATAGTGATTACTCCTCTGGGACCAGGCATCTTCAATTTGAGGTACACATAACATGGTCGAGCCATAAAACGTGCATAAGCAGGCCTACCCATAATAGCATGATAAGCACTCTGGAAACCCACGACTTCAAATGTCAACTTTTCCTTGCGGTAATTCTTGGAATCACTGAAAACCACATCGAGAGCAATCTGGCCGAGTGATTCAGCCTTCTTGCCGGGTATAACCCCATGGAAACTCATATTGCTTTCACTGAGTTTAGACGTCGGAATGCCCATCCCTTTCAAGGTTTCAGCATAAAGTATATTCAGGCCAATGCCACCATCCATCAGCACTTTAGTCAGTCGAGTGCCTTCAACAACTGGGTCGACCACCAACGCTTGCCTCCCAGGGGTGGCTATGCAACTAGTCCAATGTAATGGCAGTTTGAGACCACTTCAAATAACTGGGTGTCGCCGGAGCGACCATGTTCACCTCTCTGTTAATGACTTTCAGTCGACTTTTCCTCTCAACATCAGCAAAAATCATCAGAGTGGAATTGACGTTGGGAAAACCATCTTCGTCTTCTTCCCTATCCTCACCCTTGTCCGACTCCTTTTCCTTCTCCTTAGGTTGTTTCTCTCGGAACTGCTGGATCAGGAGCCGACACTGTCGAGTGGTATGTTTAGGGTAAATGAAATTACCCTCTTCATCTTTTTTCGTGTGAATGTGGCACGACAAATCCAACATATCATTTCCATCTTGATCTTTCACTTTCTTGGGGTTCCACGGCCCTTTGGGCTTCCCCTTGAACTTTCCTTGAGTCACGGCTAAGGCTTCACCAGGAACAGCTGGCTGGGCTTTGCGCTTCTGCTTCCGATTGGAATTCCCTCCTCCGGTTTCATGGGCGACTATTTTGTGCTTGCCACTCCTGTAGTCGGTCCTCCTCTTCGCCATTAGCATACTTGGTGGCAATCTCCATCATCTGACTCAGAGATATATCCCCGGTCCGACGAACTTCATGTTCAATTCTCAATACTTGACACCTTCCTTGAAGACACAAACTGCTTTGTGATCTGACACATTCTCCACTGTGTGGTGCAACGTGATCCATCTCTGGATATAGTCCCTCAAGGTTTCATTTGGTTTCTGCACACAGGATTGCAACTCTGTTAACCCCACTGGCCGTTTGCATGTACCTTCAAAGGTTCTAACAAACACTTGGGCGAGTTCCTCCCAACTACATATGCTGCCAGGTGCTAACTGATTCAACCATGCTCTGGCCGAGCCTTCCAGCATCAAAGGAAGGTGCTTCATGGCCACTTCATCATTGCCGCCGCCAATCTGAATAGCCACTCGGTAGTCCTCAAGCCCAGTGTCAGGCTTGGACTCACCAGTGAACTTGCTGACTCCAGTCGCCAACCTGAAATTGGGAGGAATCACTGCAACCATGATGGCTCTGCTGAAACACTCGGGACCTGAGACATGCACTCTGCTGCCAGTCAGATAATCTCTGTCATGACCTTCTCTGTGAGCTCTGTTCCTGTCAACCAGACCCTGAACGAGAATAGATCTCGCATCAAAGCCCGGCTCTCGGGGGTCGACTGGAATCCTTCGCCCACCACTGTGAGGGCGTCTGTCATCGTGCTGCCGAGGCACGTATGACCCACTCCTTGGGGGAGGCGTGGGCACTCGACGACGATCATCGTGGTCGAGTCGGTGATCATGCTGCTCTCGGTTTCTGTACTGATCTCGCCGATCTCCACGTGCTTCACGCCTCGGGGGCGATCTTGGGTTGTGGGCCGACTGAACTGTGTCTGCCATGACAGACCTGCTATGAATCCTATTCCGCGACTGGGACACTGCTGTGTTCTGCTCTTCCACTGCCCGGAGTAAAGCCTGGATCTGCATCAAACCTCTGTCAACTTCTGACTGGGAGGGCTGAATCGAATCTGCTATTCGGGCTGCAGCTCTGAGATTCTGAATCGCAGTTCGGTATACCTGAGTTGGAGGCGGAAAAAGTTGTCGTCGACTGGTCTCAGGAATCCGCTGCCTGATAGGTCACCAACGTATCTGTAATTTTTTATTGTTCCATGCTATTATATTATGTGTTTTGGATGTTTACGGGATTTATTATTCACTTTTATATTACTTTTCGGACTAACCTATTGACCCAGAGCCTAGTGTCAGTTCCTGTTTTTTACCTTGTTTCAGTGTTTCGAAGAAAAGGAATATCAGACGGAGTCGAAACGGAATGAAATCAACTGGAGAAGTTATTTTTGGAAGGAAAGCTACGGGAAAAACTTGGAGTGCATGTTAGGAAAGCTCCGAGGAAGCCACGAGGTAGGGGGCGCAACGTCCCCCCTAGGCGCGCCCTCCACCCTCATGGGCCCCTCGTGGCTCCCCTGACGTACTTCTTTCACCTATATATTCCCATATACCCTAAAAACTTCGGGGACGAGAATAGATCGGGAGTTCCGCCGCCGCAAGCCTCTGTAGCCACCAAAAACCAATCGGGACCCTGTTTCGGCACCCTGCCGGAGGGGGGAACCCTCACCGGTGGCCATCTTCATCATCACGGCGCTCTCCATGACTAGGAGGGAGTAGTTCACCCTCGGGGCTGAGGGTATGTACCAGTAGCTATGTGTTTGATCTCTCTCTCCCTCTCTCGTGTTCTTGATTTGGCACGATCTTGATGTATCACGAGCTTTGCTATTATAGTTGGATTTTATGTTGCTTCTCCCCCTTTACTCTCTTGTAATAGATTGAGTTTTCCCTTTGAAGTAATCTTATCGGATTGAGTCTTTAATGATTTGAGAACACTTGATGTATGTCTTGCATGCGTATCTGTGGTGACAATGGGATATCACGTGATTCACTTGATGTATGTTTTGGTGATCAACTTGCGGGTTCCACCCATGAACCTATGCATAGGGGTTGGCACACGTTTTCGTCTTGATTCTCCGGTAGAAACTTTGGGGCACTCTTTGAAGTTCTATGTGTTGGTTGAATCAATGAATCTGAGATTGTGTGATGCATATCGTATAATCATACCCACAGATACTTGAGGTGACATTGGAGTATATAGGTGACATTCGGGTTTTGGTTGATTTGTGTCTTAAGGTGTTATTCTAGTACGAAGTCTAGGGCTGTTTGTGACACATAGGAATAGCCCAACGGATTGATTGGAAAGAATAACTTTGAGGTGGTTTCGTACCCTACCATAATCTCTTCGTTTGTTCTCCACTATTAGTGACTTTGGAGTGACTCTTTGTTGCATGTTGAGGGATAGTTATATGATCCAACTATGTTATTATTGTTGAGATAACTTGCACTAGTGAAAGTATGAACCCTAGGCCTTGTTTCCTAGCATTGCAATACCGTCTACGCTCACTTTTACCACTAGTTACCTTGCTGTTTTTATATTTTCAGATTACAAAAACCTATATCTACCATCCATATTGCACCAGTATCACCATCTCTTCGCTGAATTAGTGCACCTATACAATTTACCATTGTATTGGGTGTGTTGGGGACACAAGAGACTCTTTGTTATTTGGTTGCAGGGTTGCTTGCGAGAGACCATCTTCATCCTACGCCTCCCACGGATTGATAAACCTTAGGTCATCCACTTGAGGGAAATTTGCTACTGTCCTACAAACCTCTACACTTGGAGGCCCAACAACGTCTACAAGGAGAAGGTTGCGTAGTAGACATCAAGCTCTTTTCTGGCGCCATTGCCGGGGAGGTGAGTGCTTGAAGGTATATCTTTAGATCTTGCAATCGAATCTTTTTTTTCCTGTTTTAGCACTAGTTTAGTTTATAAAAGAAAACTACAAAAAATGGAATTGAGTTTACGTCATACGCTTCATCTTTTTAATATCTTTTGTGAGTTTGATGGAAAGGAAAATTGTGCTCAAGTACTAATAGAAGAATTACATAGAATGCTTGGCATAAAATATGTGAATGATGAGCATGATTGCAATGTTGTTAGTATGAATTCTTTGAATATCCATGATACTAATGATGATTGCACTAGTTATGATGAAAATATCTCCAATAAGCATGTCAATATTTGTGGAATGCATTGGGTTTGCAAATACACTCCAAATAGGGAAGATAGATATTGCAAGAGGCATAAGCACTTAGAAACTAAAATGTTGCAAGAAAGGCTAGATGTTTGTGCTGAAGATTTAAATTTTCTTAGCCGTACTTGTGAACTTTTTGATGAACGGGGTCATTTAACTATCTGATGCAAATTGTTTCACGATCTAATTGTGTCCAAAAAATGTGATGACTTGATTTCCCTTGCACATTATAATGAACTTAGTTTGCTTATGGGCTATGAAGAAATGAAACGTATAACCAACTATCTCCTAGATTTTGCCCGTTATAAACTTCTTGGTTTAGGTCTAGAGGAAATTTATATGTATTGTGCGGTGAATTGCATTGAAAATCCTTATATTGTCAATTACATAAAGAAAATAAAGCAAATAGAAGATGAAGAGAATACTAACGAAAGGGAAGAGACTTCCCAATATTCTCCTATTATTTCTTATGATGAATCAGGTAACAAGGAGGAGCCTTCTATTCAACCAATCTCATCAATAAGGAGCTCCAAAAAGAGGATTGAACCCACACATGATGTGGTGAAGAAAAAGAAAATAAAAAGGAAGAGAGGTAAAAAGATATCTCTCCCAAATAATGTTGCTCCTATTATTGTTGTGCCTCATGAAAATGAATCAAAAATAATTGTGGAAGATGATACATTTCATGATGATCTCGTTATGCCTATTGTTTGTTGTGATGATTATGATTGGGAGGATAATGATACTCCTTATGATCTTGAAAATATTTTTGGCACTTGCTTGGAAGAATATGGTAATTGCTATACTATTAGTGTTATCCATACTATTAATGATGAGAGTGATTATGCTCATGATATGAAAAGGCCCAAGCTTGGGGAAGCTATGTTTAATGAGGATGACATATTTGAGAATATATTTGCTGCAATTAATGTTTGTCCCAAGCTTGGGGATGCTATGTTTAATAATGGTGATACTTTTAGCCTCCCAAGTTTTTATATGCAAAGTTGTTATGATGATAGCATGCCTTCTACTTATGATGATTATATTGATGAAAGTGGGTTTGGAAGAGTGTCAAGTTTAGGAAGTAATGATCCCACTATTTTTGAGGATGTTGAATCTTATAATATTTATGAAAGTGGATTTGGAGAGGTCATGACTTTATTTAGTGATGTATCCACTATCTTGGAAGAGGTTTCAATCGATTATGATGAGAACAAAGTTGCTACTTATGATGATTATTGTGATGAAACTTATGCTATAAAAAGTAGTGATGATTATATTTATAAAACTTGTCATGATTATGATTACCCTTTCTCTGAACATAACTCGTTTAATGTGGAAACAATTTATAATATTCAAGTCTCTTATGATACTCCCACTATTCCGAATGACAAGAATTTTGCTTATGTGGAGAGTAATGAAATTTCTATGCTAGTAGATCATGAAAAGAATGATTTAGGTGCTGGTTATATTGTTGAATTCATTCATGATGCTACTGAAAATTATTATGAGAGAGGAATATATGCTTGTAGGAATTGCAATAATATCAAGTTTCCTCTCTATGTGCTTAAATTTTTGAAGTTATGCTTGTTTTGCCTTCCTATGCTAGTTGATTATTGTTACCATAAGTTGTTTGCTCACAAAATCCCTATGCATAGGAAGTGGGTTAGACTTAAATGTGCTTTTCATGTGTTTCATGATGCTCTCTTTATGTTTCAACTCTTATCTTTTATGCGAGCATCATTGAAATCATCATGCCTAGCTAGGGGCGTTAAACGATAGCGCTTGTTGGGAGGCAACCCAACTTTATTTTAGTTTCTTGATTTTTGGTTCTGTTTAGGAATAAATAATAAATCTAGCTTCTGTTTAGATGTGGTTTTGTGTTTTAATTAGTGTTTGTGCTAAGTAGAACCTTTGGGAAGACTTGGGTGAAATCTTTATGATCATGCTGTAAAAAACAGAAACTTTAGTGCTCACGAGATTAGCTTCAACTTTTTACTGGAGAGTGCTATTTAGTTGATTATTTTTGCAGATGATTACTAGACAAATTCCTCAGGTCCAAAAATTTATTTTAGAATTTTTGGAGTTCCATAAGTTTGCGTTAGTTACAAATTACTGCAGACTGTTCTGTTTTTTGACAGATTCTGTTTTTCGTGTGTTGTTTGCTTATTTTGATGACTCTATGGCTAGTAAAATAGTTTATAAACCATAAAGAAGTTGGAATACAGTAGGTTTAACACCAATATAAATAAAGAATGAGTTAATTACAGTACCTTGAAGTGGTGTTTTGTTTTCTTTCGCTAACGGAGCTCACGAGATTTTCTGTTAAGTTTTGTGTTGTGAAGTTTTCAAGTTTTGGGTAAGATTCGATGGACTATGGAATAAGGAGTGCCAAGAGCCTAAGCTTGGGGATTCCCAAGGCACACCAAGGTAATATTCAAGGATAACCAAGCGTCTAAGCTTGGGGATGCCCCGGAAGGCATCCCCTCTTTCATCTTCGTTCATCGGTAACTTTACTTGGAGCTATATTTTTATTCACTAGATGATATGTGTTTTGCTTGGAGCGTCATGTCATTTTATTTTGTTTTGCTTGCTGTTTGAATAAAATAACAAGATCTGAAATTCTTAAAATGGGAGAGTCTTCACATAGTTGCATAATTATTCGACTACTCATTGATCTTCACTTATATCTTTCGGAGTAGTTTGTTGTTCGCTCTAGTGCTTCACTTATATCTTTTATAGCACGGTGGTGGATTTGTTTTATGGAAACTTTTGGTCTCTCTTGATTCACTTAGATTATTTTGAGAGTCTTAAATAGCATGGTAATTTTCTTAAATAATCCTAATATGCTTGGCATTCAAGATTTGTAAAACTTTCTTATGAGTGTGTTGAATACTATGAGAAGTTTGATTCTTGATAATTGTTTTGAGATATGAAGATGGTGATATTAGAGTCATGCTAGTTGAGTAGTTGTGAATTTTAGAAATACTTGTGTTAAAGTTTGTGATTCCCGTAGCATGCACGTATGGTGAACCGTTATGTGATGAAGTCGGAGCATAATTTATTTATTTATTGTCTTCCTTACGAGTGGCGGTCAGGGATGAGCGATGGTCTTTTCCTACCAATCTATCCCCCTAGGAGCATGCGCATAGTACTTTGCTTTCATAACTTGTAGATTTTTGCAATAAGTATATGAGTTCTTTATGACTAATGTTGAGTCCATGGATTATACGCACCCTTCCTCCTTCCACCATTGCTAGCCTCTCTAATACTGTATTTTTTCACGGTATCATACACCCACCATATACCTTCCTCAAAACAGCCACCATACCTACCTATTATGGCATTTCCATAGCCATTCGGAGATATATTTCCATGCAACATTCCACCGTTCCGTTTATTATGACACGCTCCATCATTGTCATATTGCTTTGCATGATCATGTAGTTGACATCGTATTTGTGGCAAAGCCACCGTTCATAATTGTTTCATACATGTCACTCTTGATTCATTGCACATCCTGGTACACCGCCGGAGGCATTCATATAGAGTCATATTTTGTTCTAAGTATAGAGTTGTAATTTTTGAGTTGTAAGAAAAATAAAAGTGTGATGATCATCATTTTTAGAGCATTGTCCCAAGTGAGGAAAGAATGATGGAGACTATGATTCTCCCACAAGTCGGGATGAGACTCCGGACTAAAAAAAAGAGGCCAAAAAAAGGAAAAGGCCCAAACAAAAAATATAATAAAAAATGAGAGAAAAAGAGAGAAGGGACAATGCTACTATCCTTTTACCACACTTGTGGTTCAAAGTAGCACCATGATCTTCATGATAGAGAGTCTCCTATGTTGTCACTTTCATATACTAGTGGGAATTTTCATTATAGAACTTGGCTTGTATATTCCAATGATGGGCTTCCTCAAAATGCCCTAGGTCTTTGTGAGCTAGCGAGTTGGATGCACACCCACTTAGTTTCTTTTTGAGCTTTCATACACTTACAGCTCTAGTGCATCCGTTGCATAGCAATCCCTACTCACTCACATCGATATCTATTGATGGGCATCTCCATAGCCCGTTGATATGCCTAATTGATGTGAGACTATCTTCTCATTTTTGTCTTCTCCACAACCACCATTCTATTCCACCTATAGTGCTATGTCCATGGCTCACGCTCATGTATTGCGTGAAGATTGAAAAAGTTTGAGAACATCAAAAGTATGAAACAATTGCTTGGCTTGTCATTGGGGTTGTGAATGATTTAAATACTTTGTGTGGTGAAGATAGAGCATAGCTAGACTATATGATTTTGTAGGGTTAACTTTCTTTGGCCATGTTATTTTGAGAAGACATAATTGCTTTGTTAGTATGCTTGAAGTATTATTATTTTTATGTAAATATTAAACTTTTGTCTTGAATCTTTCGGATCTGAATATTCATACCACAATTAAGAAGAATTGCATTGAAATTATGCCAAGTAGCATTCCACATCAAAAATTCTGTTTTTATCATTTACCTACTCGAGGACGAGCAGGAATTAAGCATGGGGATGCTGATACGTCTCCAACGTATCTATAATTTTTGATTGTTCCATGCTATTATATTATGTGTTTTGGATGTTTATGGGCTTTATTATTCACTTTTATATTACTTTTGGGACTAACCTATTGACCCAGAGCCCAGTGCCAGTTCCTATTTTTTACCTTGTTTCAGTGTTTCGAAGAAAAGGAATATCAGACGGAGTCGAACCGGAATGAAATCAACTAGAGAAGTTATTTTTTGAAGGAAAGCTACCGGAAAAACTTGGAGTGCACGTCAGGAAAGCTTCGAGGAAGCCATGAGGTAGGGGGGCGCGCCCTCCCCCCAGGCGCGCCCTCCACCCTCATGGGCCCCTCGTGGCTCCCCTGACGTACTTCTTTCACCTATATATTCCCATATACCCTAAAAACTTTGGGGACGAGAATAGATCGGGAGTTCCGCCGCCGCAAGCCTCTGTAGCCACCAAAAACAAATAAGGACCATGTTCCGGCACCCTGCCGGAGGGGGGAACCCTCACCGGTGGCCATCCTCATCATCCCGGCTCTCTCCATGATGAGGAGGGAGTAGTTCACCCTTGGGGCCGAGGGTATGTACCAGTAGCTATGTGTTTGATCTCTCTCTCTCTCTCTCTCTCTCTCTCTCGTGTTCTTGATTTGGCACGATCTTGATGTATCGTGAGCTTTGCTATTATAGTTGGATTTTATGTTGCTTCTCCCCCTCTACTCTCTTGTAATGGTATGATTTTTCCCTTTGAAGTAATCTTATCAGATTGAGTCTTTAATGATTTGAGAACACTTGTTGTATGTCTTGCCGTGCGTATCTGTGGTGACAATGGGATATCACGTGATTCACTTGATGTATGTTTTGGTGATCAACTTGCGGGTTCCACCCATGAACCTATGCATAGGGGTTGGCACACGTTTTCGTCTTGATTCTCCGGTAGAAACTTTGGGGCACTCTTTGAAGTTCTATGTGTTGGTTGAATAGATGAATCTGAGATTGTGTGATGCATATCGTATTATCATACCCACGGATAATTGAGGTGACATTGGAGTATATAGGTGACATTAGGGTTTTGGTTGATTTGTGTCTTAAGGTGTTATTCTAGTATGAACTCTAGGGCTGTTTGTGACACTTATAGGAATAGCCCAACGGATTGATTGGAAAGAATAACTTTGAGGTGGTTTCGTACCCTACCATAATATTTTTGTTTGTTCTCCACTATTAGTGACTTTGGAGTGACTCTTTGTTGCATGTTGAGGGATAGTTATATGATCCAACTATGTTATTATTGTTGAGAGAACTTGCACTAGTGAAAGTACGAACCCTAGGCCTTGTTTCCTAGCATTGCAATACCGTCTACGCTCACATTTACCACTAGTTACCTTGCTGTTTTTATATTTTCAGATTACAAAAACCTATATCTACCATCTATATTGCACTTGTATCACCATATCTTCGCCGAACTAGTGCACCTATACAATTTACCATTGTATTGGGTGTGTTGGGGACACAAGAGACTCTTTGTTATTTGGTTGCAGGGTTGCTTGAGAGAGACCATCTTCATCCTGCGCCTCCCACGGATTGATAAACCTTAGGTCATCCACTTGAGGGAAATTTGCTACTGTCCTACATACATCTGCACTTGGAGGCCCAATAACGTCTACAAGAAGAAGGTTGCGTAGTTAGACATCACTGTTGAGCAAGCTCGTCGAGTGCGTGCTGGAGGTTCTCCAGTCGAGTGCGCTCATCCAAGTTGGCCAGGCGCACCTCCTCCAAGGCCTGGGCCTCGGGGGTTTCTCCAACGATAGGAGTTTGAAATGCATCCATGTTACGTCGACGAAGTTCTTCCCTCTGCTGTGAAGAGAGGGGCACGGGGCGGTACTCCTCGTGGACGTGCGACGGATCACCGCCGCCATCTCCACCGTCGTCACGGGGGAAGCCAGGAGGACTATGCGGTCCATTGACCATCAGGACTTCCGCCGCGGGGTCATTGCTGTCGCACTCGGATGTTGTCCCGATGGAGCTAGTCGACAGGTCGAACATGCCATAGAGAGTTTCGTCGGGCTCGATTGCCGCGACTTGTGGGGTGGCCGACTGGCAAGCCACCGCGTGCCTCACCCACCGCTGGAGCCGCGACAGACCGGAGCACTTGCGCCGGCGAACAACAGGGAGTGAGGACGCCACGGGAGCCGACTGATACTGAGTCGATGGCTGTCGCAGAAGGACTCCGCGGACGCATGCGCGAAAGTGCGTTGCCCCGCGGACGGGGAGCGCCTCGACGTCAAGCGGAGCCTCTTGGAGCCAAGCGGAGTCGTCGGCGATGAACACGAGCGCGCCGATACGGATCTCGCGGCCCTCGGCTAATCCTCCGCCAGAAACCATGATGATGGGGATCAGAAAAAATTGCAACTTCCCCAACAAGTCGCTAAGACACCTGCCCCACGATGGGCGCCAACTGTCGTGGTACTAAGACTGATAGTAGAATAGGGGGGTAAGTATGGAGAGGCAAGATCCTAGCTATGGCGAAGTTGTACACATGAGTTTTACGAGTTCAGGCCCTTCTCAGAAGAAGTAACAGCCCTACGTCTCGGATCCCGGAGGTGGTCGACTGGATTATGTATATGTGTGTTTACAGGGGTGCGAACCCTTGTGCATGTGGAGGGGGTGGCTTATATAGAGTGCGCCCAGTCCCTAGCTAGCCCACATTGCAAGGGTTTTAAGGTACATCAAGAGGGGGGCGTTACTGGTAACGCTAGTAATAAAGAGACATAATTACCATTAAAGCTATGACGTAATGTCCGACCGTTGCAGTGCAGGGTGGCTTTAGATCTTCTGGCGGTCGAGTGACAGTCACCATGGTCGAGTGACTTCGAGTCTTCCGAGTGGAATGCCTTATGGTCGAGTGGATGATGACTCCTCTTCGATTGCTTCTGGTTTTAGGGTGAAGTCCTAGGGAAGGGTGTCTAAGTCAGGCCTATGACCCTACCCTAGGTACATGACTTCATCAGAAGCCGGGAGAGAAAGAGGAAAGCGGAGCCGAGCAAAATGCAGAAGCTCAATGCAAGACTACTAAAGCTAGAGGAACTTGAGAGCCAGCGAGCTGCCAGCCAACCATCTCAAGACACGGTTAACCTGTGGCTACCCCGCCATCTCAGCGGAGAAGCAGCGTGGCTTCCACGGAGCTCGTTCAGCCTGACTTCACGGCTCCTCGCTACCACATGGATACTATCACGGAGGCTCAACATTGCCAGCTTATGACGAAATGGCAGAACCTCACTTTGAAGGCGACTGTCGACGCTGTTGCACCTCCTCTACCTGACGGAAATTTTCACTATCATCCGATTCCACATGGCTATGTTGTCGTGACGGTGGATGAAGTAATGGATGGATTTGAGGAGCTCGATCTTGACCACCCTATAGGTGAAGGGGAGAATCAGTTGTTTTATGCTTTAAGTAGTACATGTCTATGGCAGAAGGACTACATCAAGCTTCCAAACTTGACGCCTCTGCCTCCTCCTCCTCCTCCGCCGAGTGATCAAGGCACTCTGCCTCCTTGTCCGCCTTCTCCGGCGCGTGTGGGCACTCCGGCTCCTCATTCGACTCCTCCGGTGCATCGGAGTAGTCCGCCTCCTCCTTCGCCTCGTTAGCAATGTCGAAAGACAGACGCCGCCGCTCCGGCTCCTCCAGCGCGTCGGAGCACTCCGCCTCCTTCTCTTCCTTGTCAGCAACGACGGAAGAGAGATGCAGCCGCTCTGGTGGATAGCAGTACAAGCAGAGGCGGGAGGCAATTCAGATACGGTCCATCTCTCAAGGCCCCGGAAAAGTTACCATATGGGAGGACCGACAAGGAAAACGAGGACATCTGTCGTGCCCAACTGAGGGACTTTTTTGCACTAGCACCCATATCACATAAGCCATGATAGCAATGATCTCATATTTTAACAGAAATAACAGGCATGCCTACAACAGGACTATGTTTATTTTTAGTATCTGGTCTAGCAATTCTAGCAGCTTCATCACAGAAGTAAATAACATGCCCATCAATATTATCGGCCAAGAGATCTTTAACCGTAGCAATACTAGGTTCAACTTTAATTTGCTCAGGAGGTGTAGGTGTTCTAGTATTACTCTTACGAACCACAGTTGAAGCTTTAGCATGATCCTTTATTCTAACAGGGAAAGGTGGTTTCTCAATATAAGCGAGGGAACAACAGGATCAACATTATAAGTGATAGTCTTTTCTTCAACTTTAATAGGTGCAACTACTTTTACTTCAATGGGAGGATTATATTTAAACCACTTCTCCTTAGGGAGATCAACATGAGTAGCAAAGGATTCACAGAAAGAACCTACTATCTCAGAGTCAAGTCCATATTTAGTGCTAAATTCATGGGAAACATCGATGTCCATAAAAGATTTAACACAATCAAACTTAGGTGTTATACCTGACTCCTTACCTTCGTCGAGATCCCAATCCTCAGAGTTGAGTTCAATTATTTCCAATAAATCCCATTTGAATTCAATAGTCTTCACCATAAAAGAGCCAGTACAAGAAGTATCGAGCATGGAGCGATTGTTGAGAGAAAGCCGAGCATAAAATTTTTGAATAATAATTTCTCTTGAGAGCTCATGATTGGGGAATGAATATAACATTGACTTAAGCCTCCCCCAAGCTTGAGCGATGCTTTCTCCTTCGTGGGGCCAAAAATTATATATATAATTACGATCATGATGAACAAGGTGCATAGGATAAAACTTCTGATGAAATTCCAATTTCAATCGTTTGTAGTTCCATGATCCCATATCATCACATAGCCTAAACCATGTCAATGCCTTTCCTTAAAAGATAAAGGGAAGACCTTCTTCTTGATAACATCCTCAGGCATACCTGCAAGCTTAAATAATCCACAAACTTCATCTACATAGATTAGGTGCAAATCGGGATGTAATGTTCCATCTCCTGTAAAGGGATTAGCTAGCAGTTTCTCTATCATACCCGAAGGAATTTCAAAGTAAACATTTTCAGTAGGTTCAGTTGGTTGAGGAGCAACACTTTGCTCTACTGGTCGGGGCGAAGATACCCCGAACAAGCCCCTCAAAGGATTATGTTCCATAGTAACAAGTGACAATAAATTTCAGCACCATTTCAAAAAAATTCAGCACACTATATAAAATTTGCCTTACCAAATTCCACCTACCAAAGGCGCTTCACTCCCCGGCAACGGCGCTAGAAAAGAGTCTTGATGACCCACAAGTGTAGGGGATCTATCGTAGTCCTTTTGATAAGTAAGAGTGTCGAACCCAACGAGGAGCGGAAGGAAATGACATACGGTTTTCAGCAAGGTATTCTCTGCAAGCACTGAAATTATCGGTAACAGATAGTTTTGTGATAAGGTAATTTGTAACGGGTAACAAGTAACAAATGTAAATAAGGTGCAGCAAGATGGACCAATCCTTTTTGTAGCAAAGGACAAGCCTGGACAAACTCTTATATATAAAAAAGCGCTCCCGAGGACACATGGGAATTATCGTCAAGCTAGTTTTCATCATGCTCATATGATTCGCGTTCGCTGCTTTCATAATTTGGTATGTGGGTGGACCGGTGCTTGGGCACTGCCCTTTCTTGGACAAGCATCCCACTTATGATTAACTCCTATTACAAGCATCCGCAACTACAAAAGAAGTATTAAGGTAAACCTAACCATAGCATGAAACATATGGATCCAAATCAGCCCCTTACGAAGCAACTCATAAACTAGGGTTTAAGCTTCTGTCACTCTAGCAAGCCATCATCTACTTATTACTTCCTAATGCCTTCCTCTAGGCCCAAACAATGGTGAAGTGTCATGTAGTCTACGTTCACATAACACCACTAGAGGAAAGACAACATACATCTCATCAAAATATCGAACGAATACCAAATTCACATGACTACTTATAGCAAGACTTCTCCCATGTCCTCAGGAACAAACGTAACTACTCACAAATCACAATCATGTTCATAATCAGAGGGGTATTAATATGCATAAAGGATTTGAACATATTATCTTCCACCAAATAAACCAACTAGCATCAACTACAAGGAGTAATCAACACTACTAGTAACCCACAGGTACCAATCTGAGGTTTTGGGACAAAGATTGGATACAAGAGATGAACTAGGGTTTTAGATGAGATGGTGCTGGTGAAGATGTTGATGGAGATTGACCCCCTCCCTATGAGAGGATCATTGGTGATGACAATGGCGGTGATTTCCCCCTCCCGGAGGGAAGTTTCCCTGGCAGAACAGCTCCGCCGGAGCCCTAGATTGGTTCCGCCGAGGTTCCGCCTCGTGGCAGCGGAGTTTCGTCCCATAAGCTTGCTTATGATTTTTTTCTCGGATGAAAGACCTCATATAGCATAAGATGGGCACCAGAGGCCTGCCAGGGGGCCCACGAGGCAGGGGGCGCGCCCAGGGGGGTAGGGCGCGCCCCCCACCCTCGTGGATGGTGGGTGGCCCCCCTCTGGTTGATTCTTTCGCCAGTATTTTTTATATATTCTGAAAATAATTCCCGTGGAGTTTCATGACTTTTGGAGTTGCACAGAATAGGTCTCTAATATTTGCTCCTTTTCCAGCCCAGAATTCCAACTGTCGGCATTCTCCCTCTTCATGTAAACCTTTTAAAATAAGAGAGAATAGGCATAAGTATTGTGACATAATGTGTAGTAACAGCTGATAATGCAATAAATATTGATATAAAAGCATGATGCAAAATGGACGTATCAACTCCCCCAAGCTTAGACCTCGTTTGTCCTCAAGCGGAAGCCGATAACGAAAAATATGTCCACATGTTTAGAGATAGAGGTGTCGATAAAATAAAATACGGACAAGAGGGCATCATGATAATTCTTATAACAACAACATATATATTGTCATATGATTTCCTATGTTCAAGTAATAATCTATTCACAATGTAAAGTATGATCAGAAACTTCATTGAGAACTAACAAACTATAACCTCAGTCATTGAAGCAATTGCAATTTATCATAACATCGGAAAGAGTCAATGTAAGAGCTTTTCAGCAAGTCCACATACTCAACTATCATTTAGTCTTTCACAATTGCTAATACTCATGCAATACTTATGGTTATGGAGTTTTAATATAACACAGAGAAAGATAGGGGCTTATAGTGTTGCTTCCCAACATTTTACCTCAAGGGTAATGTCAACAATAATAGTTCATGCTAACTTACATCCAATTGGATATATATATATATATATATATATATATATATATATATATATATCAGGATCTTTCTAACACAAGGTGCTTGCCAAAGGATAAAATATAAAAAGGAAAGGTGAAGATCACCATGACTCTTGTATAAGGTATAAGACAAGAATAAAAGATAGGCCCTTTGCAGAGGGAAGCAGAGGTTGTAATGTCCTTTTAAGGTTGGATGCACAAAATCTTAATGCAAAAGAACGTCACTTTATATTGCCACTTGTGATATGGACATGTATTATGTAGTCCGTCACTTTTATTGATTCCATATCACAAGATCGTACAAAGCTTATTTTCTACACACTAATAAATCATACATATTTAGAGAGAAATTTTTATTGCATGCAACAATGAAAACTTACTTTAAGGATCTTACTCAATCCATAGGTAGGTATGGTGGACACTCATGGCAAAACTGGGTTTTAAGGATAATTGGAAGCACAAGTAGTATCTCTACTTGGTGCAAAGAATTTGGCTAGAATGAGGGGGGAAACGCAAGCTCAACATGTTGGATGATCCATGACAATATACTTTATTTCAGATATAAGAAAACATAACCCATTACGTTGTCTTCCTTGTCCAACATCAACTCTTTAGCATGTCATATTTTAATGAGTGCTCACAATCATAAAAGATGTCCAAGATAGTATATTTATATGTGAAAATCAATCTTTATTTATTAATTCCTATTAATTGCAATGATGACCAAAACTATGTTTGTCAACTCTCAACAACTTTTATTCATCATACTCTTTATATGTGAAGTCATTACTCTCCATAAGATCAATATGATCTCTTTATTTCTTTTTATTCTTTCTCTTTTCTTTAACTCCCTCAAGATCATAGCAGGATGGAAAAGCCCTTGACTCAACACTAATCTTTACTATATATAGCTCACGGACTTGATTACATAGAAGGATCATAAAGCAAAACTCAAAACTAGATCATACTAAAAGTTTATTCTACTAGATCAAGATATTACTAAAAAGATCGAACTAAGAAAAACGGTAAAGATAGGAGTGTGATGGTCATACGATACCGGGGCACCTCCCCCAAGCTTGGCAGTTGCCAACGGGAGTGCCCATACCCATGTGATTATGTCTCTTTATTCGGAGGTGGTGAGGTGATATCCTTGGCGATGATGCCCCTCGGGATACGATTCTCCTCCTCAAGCTTATTGACTTGCTGCTTGAGGTCCATTATTTCCTTACGGAGCTTACCCGTGACGGCTAAAGCTCCTTTCACCCAACGTTGTTGCATAGCTGCGGGAGAACAAGTAACACTCTTTTTCATATTTTCATAAGAGAGAAATCTAACATTGGAAGGGGTGACCGAGTTTGGAATAGCTGAGCTCTGTAATTCCCCCATCGTGAATCCGGCCTGGAAACAAGAGGTAACTTCTTGATCCTCTTCCATGGCATCTATCCTTTTCAAGTCAGCTTCCATCTCTTCCTCCGTTGATGGCCCAAAGTGATAAGCATCACTGTTTGCTCCTGGACCCGGTGTCGGATGAGACACCCGACTCTCCCCACTAACTCTTGAGAAGATATCTTGCTCTAATCTGCGGCAGAAACAGCTCGAAATAGAAATAGAGGATATTTGTGTGATACGGTGGTCAATACCTTTGGGAGATTATATAATGAATTTTTACCGACCAAAAAGAGTATCGTGCAAGAAAATGGAGTCCGGAGGGCACACGAGGTGCTCACGAGGCAGGGGGCGCGCCCAGGGGAGTAGGGCGCGCCCTCCACCCTCGTGGACGCCTCATGTCCTTCCCGGACTACTTCTTATTTTCCTATTTTCTGAAATATCCCAAACGGAGAAAAAATGCTATTAGAACTGTTTTGGAATCGGTTTACTTACCGTACCACATACATATTCCTTTTCGGAGTCTCAAGCGTTCTGGAAAGTGTCCCTTATGTATTCCTCCGGGGTTACGGTTTCAATAACATTGGTTTCAACATTTGTAGGATTACCTGAGATGTAATGTTTGATTCTTTGACCATTCACCACCTTCGGATTTGTGCCTTCGAAGTTGTTGATTTTTATGGCACCGGAATGATAGACCTCCTCGATAACGTAAGGACCTTCCCACTAAGAGAGAAGTTTTCCTGCAAAAAATCTTATACGAGAGTTGAATAGCAACACATAATCACCTACACTAAACTCATGCTTTTGTATCCTTTTGTCATGCCTTCTTTTAACTTTTTCTTTAAATAGTTTGGCATTCTCATAGGCCTGGGTTCTCCATTCATCAAGTGAGCTAATGTCAAATAACCTCTTCTCACCGACAAGTTTGAAATCATAATTGAGCTCTTTAATGGCCCAATATGCCTTATGTTCTAGTTCAAGAGGTAAGTGACATGCTTTTCCATAAACCATTTTATACGGAGACATACCCATAGGATTTTTATATGCAGTTCTATAGGCCCATAATGCATCATCGAGTTTCTTGGACCAATTATTTCTAGATCTATTTGTTGGCACACGAACACGTCACGTGTACCCTCGACGCCGGGGGTGATGCACCGCAGCTCACGTCGAAGGAGACCCGACCGACAGCGCGATACGCAAGACAGTCGACGGGCGCTTTTGCAGACCCGAAAACCGTCACCCTCGAGAGGGACCCCGTCAGGGAGTGCGGCGGCTATGGGCTGCCCTAGGTAGATTCGCTCGCCCCTAGAGCCTCGGGATTTGTAGCTCTCAAATTCGAGGAACAACGAAGAATGAGAGACAAAAACGGTGGAGAGATAAAACATAGATGAAAAAATAGTATATTGATTTGTTCGATTGTCTGTTATTTCAATCGGCCCTCACCCCCAACATATATAAGAGGCGGCTGGACTTCCCGTACAAGCAAAGGATCTATCTAGGCTTTCTTACAAGAAAATTACATCAATTCACGTCCAAAACCCTAGTCAAATTCGGATTGGTTTTATCCGAACTTTCCAAAACTGTTCAGTTTAAACTGGTTGTACTTTGAGGGTCCTTTTTGTGGTGACAAACGACCTCGGATGGAAATGAGCCCAAAAGCAATCTTGACCGTTTCGACGAGACGAACATCTATCATGTTTAATGTTGTTTCATCAGACGTAACCTCGAGGGTAAAATCGCTCGCGCAAAACAGCTAATCATTCACGCAGCTCATCAGATATACCCACATGTGTCTGGTTCCGGGCGTCATATTTTGCTCGCTGGACAGTCTCGTTGTGCGGGCTCTAACTTTTGCATATGACCATGGATTGAGACGATCTTTATATCAAAATCGATCGTTTTGATGAGACGCACAACTTCCGTGTAGAACCCTTTTCCAACCAAGATCATCTGAATAACCTTCTAAGCCCATCTTCAACTTCTCATCGACTTGACTATCACAGCCTGCACCCCGGCAGGCTTTCCACCCGGGTAAGCTTTCCACACCGGCAAGGTTTCTACCCGGCAAGCTTTCACATCAGCAAGGTTTAACCCCGGCAAGGTTTCTACCCCAGCAAGAGTTCCTCCCCGGCAAGGTTTCTCCCTCGGCAAGATTTCACACCGGCAAGCTTCCACACCGGCGAGCTTTCTCCGCCGGCAAGCTTTCCACGCCGGCAAGCCTTCACACCGGCAAGGTTTTACCCCGGCAAGGTTTTCATTCAGCCGGCAAAAGCCAAATACTTTTTCACTCAGGGCCGGCCCGCGAAGTGTTGCCTCTAACTTGTGCATACGAACCCGGATTCTTGACCATGCCAATCTGGTGTCAACACATGCCCCCCTGTTTTTCGGCAAAGCTTGTGTGCCAAAAAATAAGTTGTACTGTGTTTGTTCTAAGGACGATGTCAACACCCCATCGGCCATTTATTTTTCTTAGGGCGATAATTATGTATCGGCCATTGCCATTTTAGGCTTCTTGCCACACACTCGGGTGGTATTTCTTCAAGTACTTGCCATTGAGAGCTCGAGGTAACAATGCCCCTTGTACGGATTCCACCAAATATGAGTTTTTGGGAACTATTCTTGTAATCCTAAAAGGACCTTCCCAACTTGGAGACCACTTCCCGAATTTTTTATATCTTGAACCAATCGGCAGAATCACTTTCCAGACGAGATCACCAACTTGAAAATTCTTCAACTTAACTTTCTTATTGTAAGCTCTTGCCACCCTCAACTTGTCTCTCTCTATGGCCTTCAAAGCAGCCAAATGTTTATCAGCAACTTCGTCAATGTTGTCCATCATTAAGTTATAAAACTCTACTGCCGATAAATCATTTTTCTTGGCTATTCTCAAAGCATTCAAATTTACTTCCACCGGTAAAACAGCCTCTTGACCATATACTAGCTCATATGGAGTCACCTTCGTAGAACCATGCCTTGAGATCCTATGTGCCCACAAAGCCTCAGACAACAACTCATGCCATCTCCTTGGATTATCCTCGATCTTCTTCTTGATGAGTTTGATTAAAATTTTATTGCTAGACTCAGCTTGTCCATTGGCTTGGGCATAATATGGAGAGGAATTGAGCAACTTTATGTTATAAGATTCGGCAAATTCTCTGACTTGGTGTGACATAAAAGATGAGCCTTGATCTGGAGTCAACGTTTTAGGAATGCTGAATCAATGAATAATGTGCTTGGTTATGAATTTAATTACCTCCTCATGTGTCATGTTCTTGAGAGGTACTGCTTCAGACCATTTAGTGAAATAATCGGTTGCCACCAATACGAACCGATGCCCCATTGAGGAAGACGGATGAATTTGTCCAATAAAGTCTAAACCCCATCCTCTGAAAGGCCACGGCTTGATAATGGGATGTAACATAGCAGCAGGAGCCAACTGAATATCACCAAATTTTTGACAAGCTTCACACCCTTTGTAATATCTGAAGCAATCATTAATCATAGTTGGCCAATAAAATCCAGCACATCGTAGCAACCATTTCATCTTGGGAGCCAACTGATGAGTGCCACAAATACCTTCATGGACCTCCCCCATAGCAACTCTCGCTTGGTCTTCGTCCAAGCACTTTAGAAGAACATCATCAACCGTTCGGCGATAGAGACCATCACACAAATAATCAACAATCAACAATGGGTTTCCTCCAGTCTTGATTTCCTCCTGCATTGAATATTTCATTAGTGGCCAAAACGGTGGGCTCCGGTTCAGCCTCCCCTATGTTGGCAAGACTAGACATCGGCTTTTCAGAAATATGAAACATGCCACGATCAACATGATAGCCGGATGCTTGTTGTGCAAACTCATTTGCTTTCCAATGGTCATGTCTAGATATATGAGCAATGCTAAAATAATCCAAAGTAGAAATTATATCTAGACATTTATCAAGATAAACATTAAGTGATTCGTCAAAGCATTGAAAGACTTTGGATATTTGTTGCACTACTAATAACGAATCACCATAAGCCTCAATATGTGTAACACCCATAGAAAGTAACATCTCTAGGCCGAATAATAATGCTTCATATTCGGCTTGATTGTTTGTACAAAAATACTCTAAACGGCATGAGGCTTCAAAAACAGCACCATGAGGAGATATGTAAACAATACCAACACCCTGGCCCTTGCTACAAACTGAACCATCAAAATATAATCTCCACCGTACTATTGAGACAAGGTTTATATCAACATCATGCTTGTCATCAATCCGATGTTCAACAATAAAATCAGCATCGATTTGGCCTTTCATGGATTTTAGAGATTCATAAGCCAAATCATACTCAATCAAAGCATAAGCCCACTTGCCAATTCTACCACTAAGAATTGGCCTATGTAGCATGTACTTAACAACATCGGTTTGACAAGCTACTACGCAAGCACTTGGCACTAAATAATGTCTTAATTTTGTGCAAGCATGATATAAACATAGACATAATTTTTCAATAAATGTATACCTTGTCTCGGCGTCCAATAAGCGGCAGCTCAAATAAGTGATCGCATGCTCTTTTCCTTCAGTTTCTTGAGTCAGAACAGCACCAATAACTCCTTCCTCTGCTGCAATGTAAATCATGAAGGGTTCCCTATGCTTGGGTGCTTTCATCACCGAAGGAGTGCAGAAATAATTCTTGATCATATCAAATGCTTCTCGCTGCTTTGCCCCCCCAAGTGAAATCAACATCATTCTTTAATCGAAGGATAGGAGTAAACGCATCAACCTTCCCTGACAGATTAGCTATGAACCTTCTCAAGTAATTGACCTTGCCAAGGAACTTTTGCATATCTCTCTTGCATGTTGGAGCCTCCACTTTCTGTATGGCCTCTATCTTTTTGGGATCAATCTCTATGCCATCTTCATGGATAATGAAACCCAAAAACTTTCCAGCTGACACGCCGAATGCACACTTCAACGGATTCATCTTCATTCCATGCTTTTTCATTCTTTCAAAAGCTAAACGCAAATCGGCCAAGTGAGACTCAAAAGCATCCGATTTGACAACAATATCATCAATATAAACTTCTAGTATGACACCTAGTAAATCATGAAAAATCAAATTCATAGCCCTTTGATATGTGGCGCCAGCATTTCTTAATCCGAATGTCATCACTGTCCACTCGAATAAACCAAGAAAACCAGGGCAACGAAAAGCTGTCTTGGACATGTCCTCTTCGGCCAAAAAAATTTGATTGTATCCGGCATTACCATCTAGAAAGCTAATAACCTTATGTCCAGAAGCATCATTAATAAGCATATCGGCTATTGGCATGGGATACTCATCTTTGGGCGTAGCCCTATTCAAATCTCTGAAGTCAATGCACACCCTCAACTTGCCGGATCCTTTCTTCTCCACTGGGACAATGTTAGAAATCCACTCGGCATACCTGCAAGGTCTAATAAAATTAGCTTTAAGCAAACGACAGATCTCCTCCTTGATCCAGTCATATGTTTTTGGATTAAACTTTCTAGCTGATTGTTTATATGGTCTAAAACTAGCCTTTATAGGTAACTGATGCTCCACTAGCTCTCAGCTTAAACCTGGCATCTCATGATATTCCCATGCAAAGCAACAAACATATTCTTTCAATAGCTCGATTAACTTAGCTTTACAATCGGCTTCCAAATATATTTTTACAAACGTCGGCCTAGAAATTGAACCATCTCCTATATCTCTCTCTTCCAATGGATCGGCCGATGTAAAACCTTGTCCTAATTTATCCATATCATCTAACTCTTCTATGGACTCATACACATCATTCTCATTGGACCGATATTCTACAAGTCGCTTTTGTAACCACTCTGAGTTAGGATCCATTTAAACATATCATACCTTGGAGTCGATTGCATTCAGTCGACTTTAAAGAGACGGGCACGAAACCATTCTTGGTCGCGCTGAGAAAATCGAACTCTGACAAGTCACATCCCGTCAAGCAAGTAGCATTTGGGTGTTGCCAATCCACTGATGCCTCGGCCAAAGCAACACAGGCCGAGTTATTTGCATGAATGACTTCCACTTCATCATCAACCCACTGGATCAAAAACTGGTGCATAGTGCATGGCACGCACTGGTTTGCATGAACCCAATCACGGCCTAGTATGACGTTGTAGTTACCTTGCACCTCAGCGACAAAGAATGCGGTAGCCAAAGTTTTACTTCCCACCGTGAGCTCTACATACATCACACCTTTGGCTTCAGTTTTCTCTTTGCCTTCAAACCCATTGAGCACCATGTTGGTCTTTATCAACTCTTCATCATGCAGCACCAATTTTTTTAAGACCGAATATGGCATAAGATTAACCACAGCACCACCATCAACAAGCATCCGAGTGAGCGGTGACCCATTGATATGACCTCTGAGATATAATGGTTTCAGATGGGTTACTGGGTCTTTTGGCTTTTCAAATATTGTGGTTTTAGGGCCAAAATCCAGCTGAGCCACCTCTCCTTCCTCATATACAGCACGAAACTCAGTAGGTACGTAATACACCATATTAATATCCATACCTTCATGAACCGGTGTAGACTCGTAATCTAACATATCCTCCTCTTCCCCCAGTGTAACCACCGGTTCTGAAATTTGTTCGAGCGAAGAGGAAGCAATAGGTAACACAGACAATGCAATGATTACATTGTCCTCTTTTGGTGGTGTAGGTGCTGATGTGATAGGTGTAGAAGCAACTGCAGTTTGTATTGGTTTAGGCCTCCACACTTGTTTTGTAGGCACCATGGGCCGAGTGTCGTTGAACAACTTATCCCTTTGCCTCTCGGCTTCTTGTTCTGTCATCTCTTGACTCCTTAACCTCTGTAGTTTCCTCTTTTGTATCTTTGTTAGCCCTGGAGGACACCACTTCGGCTGAGTGTATTTAGGATCTCTCGTCTTTACTTGGTTGGTGCTTGCTTCATGATCATTAGCCGAGTGCTTTGGCGCGATAGCAAGTATCGGCTCAGTCAGATTGCTATGCATAATCGGCTGCTGTATGGTGAATGTTTTGGTGCCCAAGATGAGTGATTCGACGTCGATTTTTTCCTTGCCTTTGCTTGACTCGACCGCTGCAGCATTTGGTGACTTAATACGCCATTCTTGCTTGCCGACCCTTTTTTGATTATCTTGCACTGGCCAATTGACACCATTGTTCAAACGGCCTCGTGTGGGATAAGAAAGTCTCTCATGAACGGGCCTCCTTGGTTCTGCCCAACCTGGATGAAAAGCATAAGGGGCCATTGGGGGCTGCCACCATCCTCCATTGAAGTCTCCCACGTAGTATGGCACATAGGGGGGTGGCGGCATCCATGGTCGCGGCGCTCACGACCCATATGGCCTTGCATGATGCTGAAATTCTTCCCGAGGAGGTGACCTTGAGCGCTTCATATTTGATGACTGGTTAGAGCTAGAATCGGCTGCATGATTGGCATACTTGGACAGCAGCATATCAAAAGTTGGCTTGATTTTCTTGCGCTGCACTTTAGCTTCATTCGTTTTCCACTTGCCAACTTCTGGATTCTTGGGCTTGACAAATTTAACACAAGTATTTTCTTGCACTTGCGGTTGCCCCCCGAGTGTAGGATTCCTGATGGTGATTTTGATTATCTCCTTGCCACCGGGTTGCTTGTCAAGCACAACCTGTCTCCCCAAGACCTTGTCACCCTCCTTGTCTTTCCTGGGCTCACCAACAATGACATTAGCTTTATTAGCAGATTCGGCAACCTCCGGCCGAATGAGTAGTTTCTTCCCCTCCAACTCCATGGTATTCATTGGAAAGGGTTGTTTATCAACTTGCATCTCAGAAAAGTTCAATCGTCTGTCATTAATGGCCGATTGTATCTGCCGTCAAAAAACATTAAAATCGTTAGTAGCATAAGAAAAAGAATGATGATACTTCCAATAAGCGTGCCATTTCAGCTCTTCAAACGGCGGTAAAGTATGAGATATTCTAATAATCTTAGCCTGCAGCAAAGCATCAAATATTCTATCAAACTTAGCAATGTTAAAAGTAAACTTCATCTCTTCATCACGATTCTTATGAATCGGTTTCATATTATTGCAAGTAAAGGGTTTGGCCTTAGATGGCCAAACAAATTCAGTAGCAAAAACATCACCCTCATCGTCCGAGTGATCACTACCATATTCCACCATATTCATCTTTGGACGATCGGCTTTGTATCTATGCACTTCTTTGAGGTCTTTCCTTCGGCTTTCCTGAGCCAAAGCCCTTTGTAAGACTTGGTTGATATTTAAGAACTCATACCCTTCTAGCTTTTCTCTAATGGGAGTCCTCAAACCACTCAGCACTAGGTCTGCCAAGTCTCTCTCGGTTATCACCAAACTAAAACACCGATTTTTTGTTTCTCTGAATCTCTTGATGTAATCGGAGACCCATTCATCATGCTTCTGTTTAACCTATGTTAGATGTGACAACTTGAGTTCGTTGTCGCCGCTATAAAAAGTGATCATGAAACTTCTGCTCTAGCTACGACCAAACCCGAATGGAACCATGTGGGAAAGAAGAAAACCATGAAAATGTGGTACCAGTTAATGATAAAGGAAATAAACGCACTTTCAATTCATTCAATGTGCCTGCCTCACCCAATTGTGCTAAATATTGACTAACATGCTCCCATGTGGTTTTTGTGCCCTCTCCATTGAACTTAACAAAATCTAGAATCTTATATCCCGGAGGGCACTGGATGGCATCAAAGTACTCGGGGTACGGCTTTTGGTAAATCCGATTCCGAGGTAACTCAACTCCAAAATTTTCTCGAAGCATCTTAGCCATCTCCTCTCTAAGATTAGCTAGACCATCATCCATACTAGACGATGAAGCTTGTGGCAGTGACATAGGAGGAGCAGGGTTACTAGTTGTAGGTAGGAATTGTGGCATGTATGTCGACCCATAATTTGGTAGTGGTCGAGTGGTTGTAGCTGTAGGTAGGGTTTGGTTCGGCGTTGCCATCGAACCTGGCATGCTCATAATAGGATTATTGGGTGCAGCCACAATCTGATTTGTTTGGGTAGGATAATAAGCCATCAGCACGGGAGGCGTCGATGAAATAGGTAAAGCCAGATTAGGGTTTTGCACACCAGCAGCTACACCATCATTACCACTAGATGATTGAGATATATTCTTCTGAGCATTAGTATTTTCTATGAAAGTTTGATAGACTAGATTGTTACCATCAGCAATACGACTCTCAATCTTAGCCCACTGCTCAGGAGAAAAGGCAGTACTCACAGAGTGTTTAACCTGCTCGGCTTGAAGAGGAGGGAACTTGATTTCTTCAATCAGAGTGATGTTGCCTTGGCGATCCTTCTTGAATTTTGCAAGGAACTCCTGCAAATCCTTCTCTTCACGCGCCTTCTTGTACTCCTCATAAACTTGGCGATGATGGGCCGATACCTCATCAAGACTAGGCTTAATGATGTTATCGGCGTCTACCTCAGATGGCTTGGGAAGATCAGACATGGTGGATGATGACGATTGATATTCAGTCCCCAGCGGAGTCGCCAAAAAGTGTGTTGACACACAAACACGTCACGTGTACCCTCGACACCGGGGGTGATGCACCGCAGCTCACGTCGAAGGAGACCCGACCGACAAATAGCGATCGCCAAGACACCGACGGGCGCTTTTGCAGACCCGAAAGCCCTCACCCCGGGAGGGACCCCGTCAGGGAGTGCGGCGGCTATGGGCTGCCCTGGGTCAATTCTCTTGTCCCTAGAGCCTCGGGATTCGCAGCTCTCAAATTTGAGGAACAGCAAAGAACGAGAGAGAAAAACGGTGGAGAGATAAAATGTAGATGAAAAAATAGTATATTGATTTGTTCGATTGTGTGTTATTTCAATCGGCCGTCACCCCCAACATATATAAGAGGCGGCTGGACTTCCCGTACAAGCAAAGGATTTATCTAGCCTTTCTTACAAGAAAATTACATCAATTCACGTCCAAAACCCTAGTCAAATTCGGTTTGGTTTTATCCGAACTTTCCAAAACTGTTCGGTTTAAACTGGCTGTACTTTGAGGGTCCTTTTTGAGGTGACAAACGACCTCGGATGGAAACGAGCCCGAAAGCAATATTGACCGTTTCGACGAGACGAACATCTTTCATGTTGAACGTTTTTTCATCAGAGGTAACCACGAGGGTAAAATCGCTCGCGCAAAACAGCTAATCATTCACGCAGCTCATCAGACATACCCACATATGTGTCTGGTTCCGGGCGTCATATTTTGCTCGCTGGAGAGTCACGTTGTGTGGGCTCTAAATTTTTCATACGACCTCGGATTGAGACGATCTTTATATAAGAATCGATCGTTTTGACGAGACGCACAACTTCCATGTAGAACACTTTTCCATCCAAGATCATTTGAATAACCTTCTGAGCCCATCTTCAACTTCTCATCGGCTTGACTATCACAGCCTTCACCCCGGCAGGCTTTCCACCCGGGTAAGCTTTCCACACCGGCAAGGTTTCTACCCGGCAAGCTTTCACATCAGCAAGGTTTAACCCCAGCAAGGTTTCTACCCCGGCAAGAGTTCCTCCCTGGCAAGAGTTCCTCCCCGGCAAGGTTTCTCCCTCGGCAAGATTTCACACCGGCAAGCTTCCACACCGGCAAGCTTTCTCCGTCGGCAAGCTTTCCATGCCGGCAAGCCTTCACACTGGCAAGGTTTTACCCCGGCAAGGTTTTCATTCAGCCGGCAAAAGCCAAATACTTTTTCACTCAGGGCCGGCCCGCGAAGTGTTGCCTCTAACTTGTGCATACGAACCCAGATTCTTGACCATGCCAAAATCTGGTGTCAACACTATTAACAATCTTTTGCAAGATTAATTTGAGCTCTCTATTACTAAGTTCTACTTGACCACTAGACTGTGGGTGATATGGAGATGCAATTCTATGATTAACATCATACTTAGCAAGCATTTTACGAAAAGCACCATGAATAAAATGTGAACCACCATCAGTCATAAAATATCTAGGGACTCCAAACCTCGGAAAAATAACTTCTTTAAGAATCTTAATAGAGGTGTTATGATCAGCACTACTAGTTGGAATAGCTTCTACCCACTTAGTAATGTAATCAAAAGCAACTAAAATATGTGTATACCCGTTAGAGGAAGGAAACAGTCCCATATAATCAAAGCCCCAAACATCAAATGGTTCAATAACAAGTGAATAGTTCATAGGAATTTCTTGACGTCTACTAATATTACCAATTCTTTGATATTCATCACAAGACAAGACAAACTTACGGGCATCTTTGAAGAGAGTAGGCCAACAAAAACCGGATTGCAATACCTTATGTGCAGTTGTATCTCCATCGTGGTGTCCTCCATAAGCTTCGGAGTGACACTTGCATAGGATATGTTCCTGTTCATGCTCAGGTATACAACGTCTAGTAACACCATCTACTCCATCTTTATAAAGGTGTGGGTCATCCCAGAAGTAATGTCTTAAATCACAGAAAAAATTGTTTTGCTGGTATGTGAAACTAGGTGGTATAAATTTAGCAACAATGTAATTAGCATAATCAGCATACCATGGAGCAGTACGAGAAGCATTTATGACAGCTAATTGTTCATCAGGAAAGCTATCATCAATAGGTAGTGGGTCATCAAGAACATTCTCTAACCTAGACAAGTTATGCAACGGGTTCTTAGCTCCCTTTCTATCAATAATATGCACATCAAATTCTTGTAGTAGGAGAACCCATCTAATAAGTCTAGGTTTAGCATCTTTCTTTTCCATAAGATATTTAATAGCAGCATGACCAATATGAGCAGTTACTTTAGAATCAACAATATAAGGTCTGAACTTATCACAAGCAAATACAACTGCTAAAAATTCTTTTTCAGTAGTAGCATAATTTCTCTGGGAACTGTCTAGAGTTCTACTAGCATATTGGATAACATTTAATTTTTTATCAACTCTTTTGTCCTAGAACAGCACCTACAGCATAATCACTAGGATCACACATAATTTCAAAGGGTAAATTCCAATCAGGTGGCTGAACAATAGGTGCAGAAATCAAAGCTTTCTTAAGTATTTCAAATGCTTCTACACAATCATCATCAAAGACAAAAGGAATATCTTTTAGTAAGAGATCAGTCAGAGGCCTAGAAATCTTAGAGAAGTCCTTAATGAACCTCCTATAAAACCCAGCATGACCAAGGAAACTTCTTATACCTTTAATGTCCTTAGGACATGGCATCTTTTCAATAGCATCAACTTTAGCTTTGTCAACTTCAATACCTCTTTCAGAAAATTTATGCCCCAAGACAATACCTTCATTAACCATAAAGTGGCACTTCTCCCAATTCAAAACAAGATTAGTTTCTTCACATCTCTGCAATACTCGCTGAAGGTTGCTTAAGCAATCATCAAAATAAGTTCCGTAAGCGGAGCAGTCATCCATGAAAACCTCAACAATCTTTTCACAAAAATCAGAGAATATAGCCATCATGCATCTTTGAAAGGTAGAAGGTGCATTACATAACCAAAAGGCATACGTCTATAAGCAAAGGTACCGAAAGGACAGGTAAAGGTGGTCTTTTCTTGATCCTCTTTTGACACAGGTATTTGAGAGAAACCAGAATAACCATCTAGAAATAGAAATGTGTATGTTTGGATAATCTTTCTAGCATTTGATCAATAAAAGGTAAAGGGTAATGATCCTTTTTAGTAGCTTTATTTAATTTGCGGAAATCAATTACCATTCTATAACCTGTAATAATTCTTTGTGGGATCAATTCATCTTTATCATTAGGAACAACAGTAATACCTCCCTTTTTGGGGACAAAATGGATAGGACTTACCCACTGACTATCAGCAACAGGATAAATTATACCTGCCTCCAGAAGCTTTAGTATTTATTTTCTTACCACTTCTTTCATCTTAGGATTTAACTGTCGTTGGTGATCAACAACTGGTTTAGCGTCTTTCTCCAATTTTATTTTGTGTTGGCATAGAGTGGGACTAATGCCCTTAAGATCATCCAGACTATATCTAGTAGCAACGCGGTGCTTCTTCAGAGTTTTCAATAATTTCTCTTCTTGTTGCTCTGAAAGGTTAGCGCTAATAATAACAGGATGTATCTTTTTCTCATCAAGATAAGCATATTTAAGAGTATCAGGTAATGGTTTAAGCTCAAACACGGGATCACCCTTGGGTGGAGGAGGATCCCCTAGGATTTCAACAGGCAAGTTGTGTTTCAAAATAGGTCCCTGTTTAAAGAATACTTCATCTATTTCCATTCTTTCATTCATAAACATATCATTTTCATGGTCAAGCAAATATTGTTCTAGAGGATCATTAGGAGGTACAACAATAGAAGCAAGACCAATAATTTGATCTTTACTAGGCAATTTTTTATCATGGGGCTGTCTACGAAATTTAGCAAAGTTAACCTCATGAGACATATCCCCCAGACCAATAGTAACAACATCCTTTTCGCAGTCTATCCTAGCATTGAAAGTATTCAAGAAGGGTCTACCAAATATAATGGGACAAAAGTCATCTTGTGGGGAACAAAGAACAAGAAAATCAGCTGGATATTCAACTTTCCCACACAAGACTTCAACATCTCTAACAATCCCAACTGGTGAAATAGTGTCTCTATTGGCAAGCTTAATTGTAACATCAATTTCCTCTATCTCAGCAGGTGCAATATCATGCATAATTTCTTTGTATAAGGAATGAGGTATTGCACTTGCACTAGAACCCGTATCACATAAGTCATGATAGCAATGATCTCCTATTTTAACAGAAATAACATGCATGCCTACCGCAGGTCTATGTTTATTTTTAGTATCTGGTCTAGCAATTCTAGCAGCTTCATCACAGAAGTAAATAACATGCCCATCAATATTATCGGCCAAGAGATCTTTAACCGTAGCAATACTAGGTTCAACTTTAATTTGCTCAGGAGGTGTAGGTGTTCTAGTATTACTCTTACGAACCACAGTTGAAGCTTTAGCATGATCCTTTATTCTAATAGGGAATGGTGGTTTCTCAATATAAGCAGTAGGAACAACAGGATCAACATTATAAGTGATAGTATTTTCTTCAACTTTAATAGGTGCAACTACTTTTACTTCAATGGGTGGATTATATTTAAACCACTTATCCTTAGGGAGATCAACATGAGTAGCAAAGGATTCACAGAAAGAAGCTACTATCTTAGAGTCAAGTCCATATTTAGTGCTAAATTGACGGAAAACGTCTGTGTCCATAAAAGATTTAACACAATCAAACGTAGGTGTTATACCTGACTCCTTACCTTCGTCGAGATCCCAATCTTCAGAGTTGCGTTTAATTCTTTCCAATAAATCCCATTTGAATTCAATAGTCTTCACCATAAAAGAGCCAGTACAAGAAGTATCGAGCATGGAGCGATTGTTGAGAGAAAGCCGAGCATAAAAATTTTGAATAATAATTTCTCTTGAGAGCTCATGGTTGGGGCATGAATATAACATTGACTTAAGCCTCCCCCAAGCTTGAGCGATGCTTTCTCCTTCGCGAGGCCAAAAATTATATATATATAATTACGATCACGATGAAAAAGATGCATATGATAAAACTTCTGATGAAATTCCAATTTCAATCATTTGTGGTTCCATGATCCCATATCATAACATAGCCTAAACCATGTCGATGCCTTTCCCTTCAAAGATAAAGGGAAGACCTTCTTCTTGATAACATCCTCTGGCTTACCTACAAGCTTAAATAATCCACAAACTTCATCCACATAGATTAGGTGCAAATCGGGATGTAATGTTCCATCTCCTGTAAAGGGATTAGCTAGCAGTTTCTCTATCATACCCGAAGGAATTTCGAAGTAAAAAATTTCAGTAGGTTCAGTAGCTTGAGGAGCAACTGTTTGCTCTACTGGTTGGGGCGAAGATACCCCGAACAAGCCCCTCAAAGGATTATGTTCCATAGTAACAAGTGACAATAAATTTCAGCACACTATATAAATTTTTCCTTGCCAAATTCCACCTACCAAAGGCGCTTCACTCCCCGGCAACGGTGCCAGAAAAGAGTCGTGATGACCCACAAGTGTAGGGGATCTATCGTAGTCCTTTCGATAAGTAAGAGTGTCGAACCCAACGAGGAGCAGAAGGAAATGACAAGCGGTTTTCAATAAGTTATTCTCTGCAAGCACTAAAATTATCGGTAACAGATAGTTTTGTGATAAGGTAATTTGTAACGGGTAACAAGTAACAAATGTAAATACAGTGGAGCAAGATGGCCCAATCCTTTTTGTAGCAAAGGACAAGCCTGGACAAACTCTAATATAAAAAAAAGCGCTCTCGAGGACACATGGGAATTATCGTCAAGCTAGTTTTCATCACGCTCATATGATTCGCGTTCGTTACTTTGATAATTTGGTATGTGGGTGGACCGGTGCTTGGGTACTGCCCTTTCTTAGACAAGCATCCCACTTATGATTAACCCCTATTGCAAGCATCCGCAACTACAAAAGAAGTATTAAGGTAAACCTAACTATAGCATGAAACATATGGATCAAAATCAGCCCCTTACGAAGCAACTCATAAACTAGGGTTTAAGCTTCTATCACTCTAGCAACCCATCATCTACTTATTTCTTCCCAATGCCTTCCTCTAGGCCCAAAAAATGGTGTAGTGTCATGTAGTCGACGTTCACATAACACCATGATACGTCTTCGTCGTATCTACTTTTCCAAACACTTTTGCCCTCGTTTTGGACTCTAACTTGTATGATTTGAATGGAACTAACCCGGACTGATGCTATTTTCAGCATAATTACCATGATGTTGTTTTATGTGCAGAAAAAAAAAGTTCTCGGAATGACCTAAAACTCCGCGGAACATCTAGTTAAAAATAATAAAAAATCCTTGCCAAAGATGAAGACCAGGGGGCCCACACCCTGTCCACGAGGGTGGGGGGCACCCCCCCAGGGCGCCCCTACCTTGTGGGCCCCCTGGAGCTCCTCCGACGCCAACTCCAACTCTATATATTTGCTTTCGGAGAGAAAAAAATAAAGGAGAAGAAATCATCGCGTTTTACGATACAGAGCCGCCGCCAAGCCCTAAAACCTCTCAGGAGGGCTGGTCTAGAGTCCGTTCGGGGCTCCGAAGAGGGGGATTCGTCGTCGTCGTCATCATCAACCATCCTCCATCACCAATTTCATGATGCTCACCGCCGTGCGTGAGTTATTCCATCGTAGGCTTGCTGGACGGTGATGGGTTGGATGAGATTTATCATGTAATCGAGTTGTTTTGTCAGGATTTGATCCCTAGTATCCACTATGTTCTGAGATTGATGTTGCTATGACTTTGCTATGCTTAATGCTTGTCACTAGGGCCCGAGTGCCATGATTTCAGATCTGAACCTATTATGTTTTCATGAATATATGTGAGTTCTTGATCCTATCTTGCAAGTCTATAGTCACCTACTATGTGTTATGATCCGGCAACACCGAAGTGACAATAATCGGGACCACTCCCGGTGATGACCATAGTTTGAGGAGTTCATCTATTCACTAAGTGTTAATGCTTTGTTCCGGTTCTCTATCAAAAGGAGACCTTAATACCCCTTAGTTTCCATTAGGACCCCGCTGCCACGGGAGGGTAGGACAAAAGATGTCATGCAAGTTCTTTTCCATAAGCACGTATGACTATATTCGGAATACATGCCTACATTACATTGATGAATTGGAGCTAGTTCTGTGTCACCCTATGTTATGACCGTTACATGATGAACCACATCCGGCATAATTATCCATCACCGATCCAATGCCTACGAGTTTTCCATATCTTTGGTTTACGCTTATTTACTTTCCCGTTACTCTTTGTTACAATCGTTACAAAACACCAAAAATATTACTTTTGCTTTCATTACTCTTTTGTTACCATTACCACTACTATCATATTACTTTGCTACTAAATACCTTGTTGCAGATATTAAGTTATCCAAGTGTGGCTGAATTGACAACTCAGTTGCTAATACTTGAGAATATTCTTTAGCTCCCCTTGTGTCGAATCAATAAATTTGGGTTTAATACTCTACCCTCGAAAGCTGTTGTGATCCCCTACACTTGTGGGTTATCAAGACTAATTTCAAGCGCCATGTCGGAGCATAGCTCTATTCTTTGAGTCACATGGGATTTATATCTGCTGGTCACTCTGAAGAACTTGAAAGACGCTAAGACAACAATTTATCCCTGAACTACGAGGGGAGGTAAGGAACTGCCATCTAGCTCTGCACTTGATTCACCTTCTGTTTTGAGTAAGCTTGCGACACCTAAACCTGCTTCTGCTATTCGTTCTGATATGTCGCATGTTATTGATGATGAAACTTCTGCTATGCATGATACTTATGATGAAACTACTTATATGCTTGATACTATTGTGCCCCTTAGTGAATTTCTTGATGAAAAAATTGCTAGGGCTAGAGAGAAAGAAATTATTGAAACTGATCATGTTGATGAAATCGATGACGAAAACATGCCTGTTATTCCTGAGGGTTATATTTTTGATAAAGAAGCTTCTGCTGCTATTTTCGCTTGCAAAGATAATGATGAGCTTAGAAGGTTATTGGCTAAACGGAATAAGCAATCTCTCAACGATAGAATGAGGCCCGACCCTGCTTTTGCTACTTCACCTATTTGTGTTGCCGATAAGGATTATGAATTCTCTGTTGATCCTGATATAATTACTTTGGTTGAATCTGATCCCTTTCATGGCTATGAATCTGAAACTGTTGTGGCACATCTTACTAAATTAAATGATATAGCCACCCTGTTCACTAATGATGAGAGATCTCGTTACTTTTATATCCTTAAAATATTTCTGTTCTCATTAAAAGGTGATGCTAAGATATGGTTTAATTCTCTTGATCCTGGTTGTGTGCGTAGTCCCGTGATATGATTTATTACTTCTCTGTTAAATATTTCCCTGCTCATAAGAAACAAGCTGCCTTGAGGGAAATATACAACTTTGTGCAAATTGAAGAAGAGAGTCTCCCACAAGCTTGGGGGAGGCTTCTCAAGCTACTTAATGATTTGCCTGATCATCCTCTTAATAAAAATGAAATAGTTGATATCTTTTATAATGGCTAACCGATGCTTCCAGAGATTACCTGGATAGTTGTGCTGGTTCTCTTTTCAGGGAAAGAACACCAGATGAAGCTGAAATTCTATTGAATAATATGTTGACAAATGAAAATAATTGGGCACCTCCTGAGCCAGCTCCTGCTCCAATTCCTGAGCCTATTCCTAAACCAACTCCGAAGAAGAGAGGTGTTCTATTTCTCAGTTCCAAAGATATGCAAGAGGCAAAGAAATCTATGAAAGAAAAAGATATTAAAGCTGAAGATGTTAAGAATTTACCTCCTATGGAAGAAATACATGGTCTTAATTTACCGCCTGTCGAAGAAACATATGATCTTGATCCATTACCTATTGAAGTACCTCATGGTCTTGATAACCCGACATAGGTAGTAAAGGTAAATTCTCTCTATAGATTTGATGAAGGTAATATTCCTCACTATAAGTCTGCTAGACAATGCTTTGATGAGTTTGATAATTTTATTGTCAAAGAAGAAAATTTCAATGCTTATTTTGGTAGACAATTAAAACAAAATACCTATATGATTAAACACTTGGGTGATTATATGGCTAATGTTAGATGCGAACTTAAACTCATTAGCAAACATGCTTCTATGGTTACCACTCAAGTAGAACAAGTACTTCAAGCTCAAAATGATTTGCTCAATGAAATGAATAGTAAGAAAAATGATTATGCTGTTAGAGTGGCTACTAGAACTGGTAGAATGACTCAAGAACCTTTGTATCCTGAAGGCCACCCTAAGAGAATTGAGCAGGATTCTCAGAAAAATAATATTGATGCACCTAGTTCTTCTAAAAGGAAGAAAAAGAAAAATGATAGGACTTTGCAAACTTCTAGTGAACCTATTGTCGAACCACCTGAGAATCCAAATGATATATCTATCTCTGATGCTGAAACCCAATCTGGTAATGAACATGAACCTAGTGAAAATGTTAATGATGATGTTCATGATGATGCTCAACCTAGTAATGACAATGATGTAGAAGTTGAACCTGTTGTTGATCTTGATAACCCACAATCAAAGAATCAACGTTATGATAAGAGAGACTTTGTTGCTAGGAAACATGGTAAAGAAAGAGAACCATGGGTTCGTAAACCCATGCCTTTTCCTCCCAAACCATCCAAGAAAAAGGATGATGAGGATTTTGAGCGCTTTGCTGAAATGATTAGACCTATCTTTTTTGCGTATGTGATTAATCGATATGCTCAAAATGAATCCTTATGCTAAGTATATGAAAGATATTGTTACAAATAAGAGAAAGATACCGGAAGCTGAAATTTCCACCATGCTTGCTAATTATACTTTTAAGGGTGGAATACCAAAGAAACTTGGAGATCCAGGAGTACCTACTATACCATGCTCCATTAAAAGAAACTATGTCAAAACTGCTTTATGTGATCTTGGAGCCGGTGTTAGTGTTATGCCTCTCTCTTTATACCATAGACTTGACTTGAATAAGTTGACACCTACTGAAATATCTTTGCAAATGGCTGATAAATCAACTGCTATACCTGTCGGTAATATTTTTGAGGATGTGCCTGTTGTGGTTGCAAACGTTACTATTTTAACGGACTTTGTTGTTCTTGATATTCCTGAGGACGATAGTATGTCTATTATTCTTGGAAGACCCTTTTTGAATACTGCAGGGGATGTTATTGATTGCAACAAAGGCAATGTCACTTTTCATGTTAATGGCGATGAGCATATGGTACACTTTCCAAGGAAACAACCTCAAGTTCATAGTATCAACTCTATTGGAAAAATTCCATCGATCATATTTGGAGGTTTTGAATTTCCTCTTCCTACTGTCAAGAAGAAATATGATATTCTCATTATTGGGGATGTGCATATCCCCGTTGAGGTAACATAGTGTTATTCGAAATTTCTCCGGTTCCATGTTAGTCGGAATGAGTTTGTTAACAAGACCTGGTCAACCTTGTTAGTGGATTCCTTTTGATGAGCATGAGACGGATGAAACTAGAAGGCACAACCTTCTGTACCCTCTTTATACTTTCTGTTATTTAGTTGAAATAAAGTAAAAATAGTATTTTTTTTCTGTCTGTTTTATTTATTTATCTGTGCAATATAAAAATACCCTGAAAATAAAAGTCCTCAAATGCCATGCCAATTTAATATGATTTTTTTGGGAATATTTGAGGATTTATGGTACTGAAAACACCATGGGGAGCTGCCACTGCCACGAGGTGGAGGGCGCGCCTACCCCCTGTGGCACGCCCCTGCCTCGTGGGCCCACGGTGGCCCTCCTCCACTTATTCCTGCACCCATCCTCTTCTTCTTCCTCCCACAAACACGAATATCTGGCTCAAGCACGAGTTCCAGCTCACTTTGTTGTGATTTTCGATCTCCTTGCTCAAAGCACCCCTCACAAAACTGCTTGGGGAGATTGTTCCTTGGTATGTGACTCCTCCATTGGTCCAATTAGTTTTTGTTCTAGTGCTTTATTCTTTGCAAATTTGTGCTACATAGGTGACCATGTTCTTGAGCTAGCATGTCAAATTTATATGGTTCCAAGTAGTTCTAATGCATGATATATCCTCTAGGCACTTGTAGGAGTAGTTGCTATCAATTTTGTTGAGCTTGGTTCACTTTTGTTTGAAGCTACTAAAAATTTCAGAATATTTCAGAAAATAATGAAGAGACTTTTGAGGGGCTCGTCGAGCCGAAGCTCGAAGGAAAAACAAAATGAAGAAGCACAGAGGCCCAAATATAATTTGCCTCGTATCATGGAGGTCCTACCGTGTGAATGGCCTTCCGATGACTTCTTGAGACAAGCCGGGATTTATGAGGATTTTTATTCATTGGTTGAGAATGCTGGCCTCACCGACAACGTCCGCGACCAACGTCATCAGTATCTCTTACTCACTAATACTTTTGTGAAAAACTTCTACTATTTTCCTAAGGAATCACCTCCTTCAGTAGAGTTTAATTTATATGACGTTGTTAAGAAGATGCCATTAGCAGAATTTTGCAAGGTTTGCAAAATACCCTCTGAGGGTACCTTAGAAGAACCACATATTAAGGATGTGGAAGAATTTATTAACACCATCACTGTGGGGGAAACCAGGAAGGTTTCCGATGCAAGAATCACTAGCATACATTTTCCTGTTTTACGCTACTTTGCCTTATTTGCTAGTCATTGCTTGATTGGTCGCAGAAACTGTGGAAACCTTAGTGTTCCTGATATTATCATTTTGTTCCATGGTTTATACCGCAATAACACTGTTAGTATGGGCGGAATTATTGTTAAGCGGTTAAGTTTGAACCGTACTAAAGGCCCCATCTTTGGAGGTATTTATGCTTCGCGCCTAGCTGCACATTTTAACATACCCATTAGGCTTTATGAGAAAGAAGAAAAATTGATGCCTAGTGCTTATTTAGATATAAGAGTATGCTAGCGCATGATTTTATTGTTAAGGGCAAGGAAGGGGAGCTTAAATATAAATTGTACTTTAATAAACATCACCCTGAGACTATTACTTTGCATGCTCCTTCTTTGTTTAACTTGTCTGAAGGTCCTTACCTCGTTCCGTGGGCGGCCATTCAAGCCTACCGGAATCCTGCACCAGCCCCGGAGCCGGAACCACAATACGAACCACCACGCCAGTCTGTTTATTCTTGGGATCCAGAGATGGCTGCCAGCCAGTGGCAGTCAGAGTCCTCTTCATCACAGTACGACCCCAGCTACACCTACGGGTATCCGCCAGGCCATCCCTGGCAACGAACCAACTTAGGCCAAAAGCCTAAGCTTGGGGGAGTACGTATTTCCCACCGACATTACATTTATGTTCACACACACTCATTACTAGATGGTGGTGCTCATACTCTTTCACTGTAATATCCATGCTAGTTTATTTTCTTTTTCCTGCTTTCTTCTTGTGTCTTTGTTAAACTTTAAGAAAAACAAAAAAATTAGTAGTAGTTTACTTTACTTGCTGTAGTAGTAATAATTAAAAAGAAAACCCAAAAATATTTCCCGTTCTTCTTTTGCCTGTTGGGAGTTTTCCCGTGTAAATAGTTTTTATTTCTTTTCTTTTCTTTGGGGGTCGATAGGAGAAGACCATGATTAAATTGTTGAAGTGGCTCTTATATGCATTATTGTTGATTTAACCAAGAGCCCATATTGCCTTGTCTTCTCCTGCTTATTAAATGCTCGCAGATTCCAGCTTAGTCCAATGCACGTGCACTCTTATTATTATTCACATCGTTCGGTCGTCCAAGTGAAAGGCAATAATAACGATTTATGATGAATTGATTGGGATAAGCGAAGCTGGTATGAACTCGACCTCTCTTGTTTTTGTAAATATGATGAGTTCATCGTTCTTGATTCAAATTTTATTATGAATAAACATGTTTGCAATGACAATTAGAGACCATAGTTTCTTATGCCATGCTTGATTAGCTATGAGTTATAATGGTTTACCTTGCGTGCCAACATGCTATTAAAATGGTTGTGATGTGGTATGATGGGGTGGTATCCTCCTTTGAATGATTTAAGTGACTTGACTTGGCACATGTTCACACATGTAGTTGAAACAAATCAACATAGCCTTCCACGATATTTATGTTCATGGTGGATTATATCCTACTCATGCTTGCATCCAATGTTTATTAATTTTAATGCATGTTCATGGCTATTGTCGCTCTCTAGTTGGTCGCTTCCCAGTCTTTTGCTAGCCTTCACTTGTACTAAGCGGGAATACTGCTTGTGCATCCAATCCCTTAAACCCCAAAGTTATTCTAGATGAGTCCACTATACCTTCCTATATGCGGTATTTACCTGCCGTTCCAAGTAAATTTGTATGTGCCAAACTCTAAACCTTCAAATAAACATTCTATTTTGTATGCTCGAATAGCTCATGTATCGACTAAGGCTGCCCTTATCTTCCATGTTAGGCGGGTTATTCTCAAGAGGAGTGGACTCCGCTCCTCACTCACGAGAAAATGGCCGGTCACCCGGATGCCCAGTCCCATGCTTTAAGCAAACTAAATCAAAATAATTGCAAACAAAACTCCCCCTGGGACTGTTGCTAGTTGGAGACACTCGTTGTTTCGAGAAAGTCATGGATTGATGCTTGTTGGTGGAGGGGGAGTATAAACTTTACCATTCTGTTTGGGAACCGCCTATAATGTGTGTAGCATGGAAGATATCACCATCTCTTAGTTGCTATGTTGACAATGAAAGTATGTCGCTCAAAATATTATTTATCTCTATTTCAAAACCGAGCTCGCACCTCTACAAATCCTGCTTCCCTCTGCGAAGGGCCTATCTATTTACTTTTATGTTGAGTCATCACCCTCTTATTAAAAAGCACTAGCTGGAGAACGCAGCTGTCATTTGCATTCATTATTGTTAATTTATATCGGGTATGACTATGATTGGATCTCTTTTGCCATGAATTACAATGTCTAGTCATTCCTTGATCTTTAAAGGTGCTCTGCATTTATGTTTTGCGGTCTCAGAAAGGGCTAGCGAGATACCATCTTGTTATATCATATTATGATTGTTTTGAGAAAGTGTTGTCATCCGAGATATATTATTATGACTCGCTAGTTGACTATGCCATTGATATGAGTAAACATGAGACCTGAGAATTATTGCAAATGTGGTTAGTTATAATCTTTGCTGAAAACCTGAATGCTAGCTTTACCTATTTACAACAACAAGAGCAAACAGAGTTTGTAAAAGTTTTTCTTTTTCTCTTTCAGTTTACCAACTGAATTTCTTGAGGACAAGCAAAGGTTTAAGCTTAGGGGAGTTGATACGTCGCCATCGTATCTACTTTTCCAAACACTTTTTCCCTTGTTTTGGACTCTAACTTGTATGATTTGAATGGAACTAACCCGGACTGACGCTGTTTTCAGCTGAATTGCCATGCTGTTGTTTTATGCAGAAAACATAAGTTATTGGAATGACCTGAAACTCCACGGAACATCTAGTTAAAAATAATAAAAAAATCCTTGCCAAAGATGAAGACCAGGGGGCCCACACCCTTTCCACGAGGGTGGGGGGCGCCCCACCCTAGGGCACGCCCCCCTACCTCATGGGCCCCCTGGAGCTCCTCCGACGCCAACTCCAACTCTATATATTTGCTTTCGGAGAGAAAAAATAAAGGAGAAGAAATCATCGCGTTTTACGATCACGACCGCCGCCAAGCCCTAAAACCTCTTGGGAGGGCTGATCTGGAGTCCGTTCGGGGCTCCGGAGAGGGGGATTTGTCACTGTCGTCATCATTAACCATCCTCCATCACCAATTTTATGATCCTCACCGCCGTGCATGAGTAATTCCATCGGGGGCTTGCTGGACGGTGATGGGTTGGATGAGATTTATCATGTAATCGAGTTAGTTTTGTTAGGGTTTGATCCCTAGTATCCACTATATTCTGAGATTGATGTTGCTATGACTTTGCTATGCTTAATGCTTGTCACTAGGGCCCGAGTGCCATGATTTCAGATCTGAACTTATTATGTTTTCATGAATATATGTGAGTTCTTGATCCTATCTTGCAAGTCTATAGTCACCTACTATGTGTTATGATCCGGCAACCCCGAAGTGACAATAATCGGGACCACTCCGGGTGATGACCATAGTTTGAGGAGTTCATCTATTCATTAAGTGTTAATGCTTTCTTCCGGTTCTCTATTAAAAGGAGGCCTTAATACCCCTTAGTTTCCATTAGGACCCCGCTGCCACGGGAGGGTAGGACAAGAGATGTCATGCAAGTTCTTTTCCATAAGCACGTATGACTATATTCGGAATACATGCCTACATTACATTGATGAATTGGAGCTAGTTCTGTGTCACCCTATGTTATCACTGTGACATGATGAACCGCATCCGGCATAATTATCCATCACCGATCCAATGCCTACGAGCTTTCCATATACTAGTTTACGCTTATTTACTTTCCCGTTGCTACTGTTACAATCATTACAAAACACCAAAAATATTACTTTTGCTTTCATTACTCTTTTGTTACCATTACCACTACTATCATATTATTTTGCTACTAAATACCTTGCTGCAGATATTAAGTTATCCGGTGTGGCTGAATTGACAACTCAGTTGCTAATACTTGAGAATATTCTTTAGCTCCCCTTGTGTCGAATCAATAAATTTGGGTTGAATACTCTACCCTCGAAAGCTGTTGCGATCCCCTACACTTGTGGGTTATCACACCACTAGAGGAAAGACAACATACATCTCATCAAAATACCGAACGAATACTAAATTCACATGACTACTTATAGCAAGACTTCTCCCATGTCCTCAGGAACAAACATAACTACTCACAAATCATATTCATGTTCATAATCAGAGGGGTATTAATACGCATAAAGGATCTGAACGTATGATCGTCCACCAAATAAACCAACTAGCATCAACTACAAGGAGTAATCAACACTACTAGCAACCCACAGGTACCAATCTGAGGTTTTGGGACAAAGATTGGATACAAGAGATGAACTAGGGTTTTAGAGGAGATGGTGCTGGTGAAGATGTTGATGGAGATTGACCCCCTCCCGATGAGAGGATCGTTGCTGATGATCCCCCCCCCCCCCCCGAGGGAAGTTTCCCCAGCAGAACAGCTCCGTCGGAGCCCTAGATTGGTTCCGCCAAGGTTCTGCCTCGTGGCGGAGGAGTTTCGTCCCGTAAACCTTCTTATGATTTTTTCTCGGGCGAAAGACCTCATATAGCAGAAGATGGGCACCGGAGGCCTGCCAGGGGGCCCACGAGGCACGGGGCCGCTGTAACATCCCAAATTTTCAATTTGGAATGTTATACATAGGTCATTCATGCATATCATATTTTACTGCATTTTTGTTCTGTGATCCTCGAAATTCTAAGCAACTCAAGGACCCATGGAGAGAGTTGGGGATTTCACGTTTTTCATATTTGAATTTAATCACATATCGAAACAAGGATCATTTCGGTTTTAATAATTTTCCTCTCCGAAAATATTTCATATTAAAATATATGAGAGGAGATAATATCACTTCTCCAAATTAAAGGGAATATTGGAGGAAAAATATTAAAATCAAATAATTATTTTCTTATTGAACTTTTATTGCTATTTTATTTCAATTAGGAAAAATATGCGTTTTTCAAAATGGCATTAGAGGCCCAAATAAATGTTCACCTTGTCCGCAATAGTATTATTAGAGGACCGTGAAAATTTATTTCAGGATTTTTGGACTCCGTTTAGTATTCCTTTTATTTGTTTTTCCACGTCAGGATAATTTAAAAAAAACAAAAGGTTTGCAACGACCTAAACGGCCCGTGTCCGTCCCGGACACCTCGCCCCGGCCGGCCTTATAAGCCGCGGCCTGAGCCCTGGCTTCCCAGCCGCCCTACCCCACCAAACCCTAGTCGCACTGCCGCCGCCGCCACCGCTCGCGCCGCCAGCCCGCGCCGCCGCCGACGCCGTCGACGACGTCTCGCCGGAGGTAGCTGCCGCCGCCGTTCGTCTTTTTTTTCGGTTAACCGATCGGTTTTTTCAGAAACCCTAGATCATTTTTTTTCTAAATAGATCGGTTCGGTTTTTTCGATTTAGTTATTTAGCGGACGTTCGTCCATACGTTTGTTTTAATGAACGTTGTTTCGATTAACCGCTTAGTCAGCGACGTTAGATTCGTTAAGCCTGTTAAATTCGTCTCGTTTTATTTTCCAGGGTTTTTCCGCGATTATTTTCGATCGCGATTTCTGCCCTAATCTTTGTTTTAGTTTATCTTTTTGCTCGTTTATCCAAATCAGGTGAAACAAGCGCCTAGATCTTCATCTCGAAGCCCTCTTTCTGTTTAACCAACTTGAACAAGATTTTCGTACTGTAAAATTTGACTTTATTCCAAATTAGTAAACAGATCTTGTTTCTTTTGTAGTTTGAGTTTCGTTGCTCCGTTTGATTTGATTCTTTTTGCAAATCAAATATCTTCAGTTGAGTTTTCATATTCGATCTTCTTATTTGAGTTTTACCCATGCATCTTCGCTTGATTTCTTATGTATGCTATTGTTTGTTTGCGATAGAATTTACGGCGTGCGAAGCGTGCTACTACGAGTCTTTAGGATTTGCAGATCGTCAGCAAGGCAAGTAACGCATTGATCATGCTCTTTTCATACCCAGTTTTTATGCATTAGTTTCAACCCTCAATCATTGCATGAATAGGATGTGATTAACTCAAGGGTTTGGGAAGTAGTTGATGAGGTAGAACCTATTGCCCTGTTTATTATCAAACCCTGGGAGTTACTTCTACGTTATGCTTATATTGCCATGCTATGCTCGTAGACGTGGATTGGGTTTGAGTGTATCCATGACAGATTTGAGATTATTATTTAATGGTTAACTTAAGGTGGCTACTTAAATACACATCTGGGTGGATTGCTAGCGGGCACCTGGAGAATCCAGTGTTATCCTAGGATATCCCAGAGTACCCGTGTGATCATCCTACGGTCTGCCACCCAGGATCAAAGGTATCATAAGATTATTCATGCTAGAAACTTCCGTTTGCATTCACAAGCCATTATGGGCTCTGGCATAGTTGAGTATGTTGCATGACCTCTTTCAGTGGTAGACTAGCAGATTTAGGAGAAAGTAGGTGTAAGTGTCTACCCAGAGTAAAGAGTAAATGCTTCTGAAAGACTGTGTCTCGGTCATCCGTTTCTCAAACACCATGTAGTGCGAGAAATGCAACGGAGGAGATCGAGTCTTGTGGGAAAAAGCACACAAACCTCTGCAGAGTGTACAAACTAATCATGATTAGTCGTGTCCCCGGTTATGGATGTCTTGAGTGTCTGGTTCTTGAATTATCATGTTAATCTCAACACTTTATTTAATTAATTTGATTGGGTTAATGATTATTATTTTGGGATTGAGTTGGAGGAACCTTCTCAATATTTTATCAACCAACTTTGTAGTTAAATATAATATATTCCTTTGATGTAGGGAAAAATTGGCTTTACGCAAAAATTTAACTTAGAGCTTTCCACCAGCCAAATATGCATGTAGTGATAGCCATTATTCAGCATTGCTCTATAGTGTGAAATTGCCAGTAGATTCAATGTACTGACCCTTTGTGGCTGCAACGTCTCATGTTGCAGGAATCTTACGACGAGTAAGTGAGACGTTAGGGTTACGATTTCTACACTCAACTTTGTCGTTGGTGTTGATGGAGATCCACAACCTTGTTGTTACTTCCGCTATTTGGATTGAGGTAATAGTATTTACGTTACTTTATACATGTGATTTACCTCTGTTATAACTCCTCGAGTATTGTGTGTGTCAGCATACTGATCCAGGGATGACACTTAAGCACAGAGACTTGACCGTCTGAGGTCGGGTCGCTACAGGCGCGCCCAGGGGTTAGGGCGATCCCCCCACCCTCGGGGATGGTGGGTGTCCCCTCTGGTTGATTCTTTCGCTAGTATTTTTTATATATTCTGAAAATAATTCCCGTGGAGTTTCAAGACTTTTGGAGTTGCACAGAATAGGTCTCTAATATTTGCTCCTTTTCTAGCCCAGAATTCCAGATGCCGGCATTCTCCCTCTTCATGTAAACCTTTTAAAATAAGAGAGAATAGGCATAAGTATTGTGACATAATGTGTAATAATATCCCATAATGCAATAAATATTGATGTAAAATCATGATGCAAAATGGACATATCAACGACCTCGTTGGAATGGATCTGTTGTCTGTTGAATTTAACGAGTTATTCCAGTTATACAATCTAAAGGCCCTCGACAAAACACTCGTGACTTGCTATTGTCTGTAAGTACTACTTCTGTAATTAAGTCTCTATATATAGCTCAGCTCTTTCGTTGCATGTATATATAATTATCCTCACTATATTATGCAGATTGAAGATCGTCGAATACAGAAAAGCACAAATCTATGACATTGGATTCATTAACCCAAATATCATACATGAATGGACGGTTCAAAAGAATGTCACAGAAACCGAGGACAACTTGCTACAATCATTGTTTAAAAATCAAAACAAAGAGAAAATACTCTTTCCATACAACTTCAAGTGAGTGTTACTGTATTGTGCATATTCAGTTTCCCTTATTACTTGAGGTTATAGTAATGTAATTGATGAGTTATGCATGCGTCCACAGGTTCCACTTTATTCTGCTAGAGATTAATCTTGAGCGGGGAGTAGTAACCGTCTTAGACTCAAGACGAAAAGATCCCCAGGAGTATGCGGACATGACAGAAATGCTCCAGAAGTAAGTTCAATCGATCATTATCGCACCATATCGGCAACTTTATTCATTTCCTGATATCAAGTAATTATTTTCTTTGTCTGGCAGGGTTTGGAAAGAGTTCACCGTAATTGTTCCGACACTGCCGAGGGAGCTACGATTTACACACCCGAAAGTAAGTACTACTAGCTAGTTCCGCGCATCTCCCATTGATTCTAGTTTCATCAATACCATTAATCATGCTTGATTATCAGTTTGATTGAACTCTATTTCTTGTAAAGTGTCGGGGCAGGCTGATCTGGCCCACGAACACCTATGGGACCGGCGGACCGAGCCCCTTTCGGTTCGGCGGGGAGCGGAGGTCGCACGAAGAGCAGATCAAGGCGAAGCACACGGGAGGTTTACCCAGCTTCGGAGCTCTCCGGAGAGATAACACTCCTACTGCTGCATGTCTGAGTGTATTGAGTTCTTGCTCAGGAGCGCTTGAGTGCTACAGTACACACAAGCTGCTAATGAGACCGAGCATTTCTGGCTTCGAACCTTTCGAAACCCCCCCTACGTTGCGCATGGGCCTCCTTTTATATGCTCAAGGGGTCTCCGACAGGTGGCAACGTAGACAAGGGTAAAAATGGAAAAGGAGTGGTTGGTACAGCTACTTGTACAATATACAGTGTACAGTGTATCATACCTAACCCTGACGGCAGGGGACAAAGGCATTAAATGCTCGTCTACGTCGCCCTAACGGTGCAAACAGGGACCGTCAGGGGCGCCACCGTTCGCCACGATGGCAATCTTGTCGATGCCGCTTGCCACCTCGACCGTTGGCTGCAGACCTCTCGCCACGCGCTGGAAAGGTCCTGTATGACACGTTAGTGGATGTGCTAGAGCGTAGGTACAGAGTGGTGGTCGCGGCAAGCGCCTTGCCGCGGTTGTTGTCTTGTCGCGTCCGGAAGCTTGTCGCTCACCGGGCCTTCCCGGCAAGCTCCTCTTGCCGGGGCCTTGTCTCCTAGGTGCCTTGGGTGGCCTTCCCGACAAGCTCCTCTTGTCGGGGCCTTGTCTCCTTGGCTTGAATACTTTGTTCTTGAATGGCTCCAAAGGAACCACGGAGGACCTTGGCGGTCACCCGGTAAGCCTTGCCGCGGAGGGCTGCAACTGCCCGTGCACAAGTTCGGGATACTAGGGTACCCCTACTCTAGTACACCGACAGGAGCCCCCGGGCCTGGGCCACACACGGTGCCGAGCGCTGTTGGGCCAGGCCCAAAACAGGGCACGGGCACACGCGGCCTGGGTCACGCCGTAACTCACCCCGGACCCACCACGCCCTCCACGAAAGGCACGATGCGGTGTCGTGTGAGAGATCGTGGGGGGGTTTCTTTATTCGGAAAAGCGGAACGTCCGCCCCCTTCCTCTTTATAAGCAGGGGAAACAGGGGCAGTCCGCCCATCTCGCCAGTTGCTGTCCCATCTCGAAAAACTTCTGCTGCTCCCCCCCTTCTTCCCAAGGCTGAAGAGAGCAGCGCCCGCTTCATCGCCACCAAGATCACCAACGCCGCCGATCTCCCTCACCACCTCCGCCATGGCTCAAAGCCGACAAGGGAAGGCCGTGAAGTCGGCCGAGGCGTGGCGGCTTGCGGCGCCAAGGAAGGAGCGGGCAATCTTTCCCCCAGCTCGCCATGAGGAGCTGAGGGAGAACTACTACCTCTTCCGTCGACGGAGACGCGAGCGCATCCACAAGACAAAGGTATTTCCAAATTGCCGCTTTGAATTGGCCCCGACTGGGTATCCCTTCTTCGCGCTCTTCTTCTACTGCGGGCTCTGCCCGCCTTTCTCTGAGTTTTTCTGTGACATCATGAACACCTACGGGTTCCGCCTCCTTGAGTTCACCCCCAATGTTGTTCTGACCATGGCAGTTTTCGCACATCTCTGCGAAAACTTTGTCGGAGTCCATCCAAACATAGCTCTTTTCCGCCACTTCTTTATGCCTCGAGTTGAGAGAGGGGAGCCTCTTGCCGGAGGAATCGCTTGGATCTCGAGGGTCGACAAGAAGGAAGCCTATCTGGAGGAGAGCTCCGTAGCAAATGGGAGGAATGGAGGCGGATTGGTGCTGGATTGTCGAGGAGAACCCGCAGCCATTTACCGCCCGCCAAACCCAGAGGCGCTGCAACGATTGGAGCAATCTGGCCCGGAAGACGCTTAGGTCAAGATTGTAGTCACCCGAATCCTTCGCCTTAGACTTGCCAGGCTCACCGTAGGCACCGTTGGCGCAGACTTTCTTCGCCGCCGCATCGCCCCCTTGCAGGAGAGGAGGAGACCTGCCTGGGAGTTTCAGAACGCGGCAGATATCATGAGGCTGCGCCCAGGCCTCAACTTCAACTTCACCGTCTTGGAGCTTGACGCGATGCTCTTGGAGCTGTTCAAGCCCGATCCTGATCATCCAGAAATGTTTAGGTTGTCGAGGGGCGTCGTTCATGTGCAACAATTCCTCGCTTGACCGCATCCGTGCAATGATGCCGCCAGCGACTCGCATGGAATTGTCCCAACTTGGCAAGAGCCTGCAGATGACGTCGCGCGACAGTTCTTTGACAATCTGGTAGAAATGCCGGTCCGCCCCGATGAACAGAGGGGCCTCACCCGCGACACCACCGATGATGAGATGCAGCGCATCGCCACAAGGCTGGAAGAGGTGGCAGCAGCCGCTGCCGCGGGCGAGTTTGGCTTCACCGTGGAGGAGGAAGAGGCAGCAGAGGCGGCAAGCCTTGTCGAGCGAAAGGAGTTTGCCGGCGAGGAAGATCTTGCCGAGCCTGAAGCCGAGTCGAGCGAACCCGCCGAGGGCGCCTCCTCCCCGCCTTCAAGCAGCTTGTCATGAAGCGGAGCCCGGCTCCACCAAGAAGGCGTCTTCGCAAGGCCGGAGACGAAGCGTGGCGGGCGGCGGCAGCCAAGCGCCCATGACGCGCGGCCGCTCCACCGGCAAGCACTGTTGCAGCTGAGCACCACACGCCGCTGGCAACCGGAGCGGGGCCCTCACAGCCACCGGTTCTGCTCGCCAAGCGGCCAAGGGAACCCACTCCTCCGCCTCGTCGTACTGGAGGCGGGCCAGAATTTGATCTCTCCGCGCTCAGCTCCGGCGAGGAAGAAGAAGAGTAAGATTCTTTGCTGTACTTGTAATTCTTCGATTTGTTGCTTTGTCTTGTATCTGATTTGCTTTACTCAACCCATTCCTTTTCGTGACGCTGGCCCGTAGAGTGTCGAAGAGAGCCAAGACCCCGGTGATTGTCGTCGAGGCGAACCCATCGCGACAGCAGGAGGCGCGTCTGAGACCACCTTGCCGGATGCGGCAACTCTTCTTCAAAGCAGCCCCAGCAGCCCCCAGCCGTAAGTATATGGTCTACTTCTTGCTGTTCGCGTGCATGGGTGCTCTTTCTTTGCCGATATCTCGATCGTTGATTTGTGTAGGAGCGAGCAGCCTCCTTCGCTTCGACCACGCCGCCAAGGGAGGATTCCCGGCAAGGAGCGTTCTCCGCAAGGAGACTTCTCCAAAGAAGGGGCAGCTCTCCGCAAGGGACAGCACCAGCGATCTCTGGCGGCGGAGACCATGATCATGACCTTAGCACAGGTAATCCTCTTGCCTGAAAACTTCCCTTGTTTTCTTCTTCTTCTGATTTTCTTTTTGGATATCTGCTTGACTTTTCTTCATTTCCCGGTCGTCAGAACCATCCGCCACAGAGCCAATGGAGACCGAGGCCGCCGGCGAGGAGGACGCGCGCGGCAATACTGACGATGGAGCTGCCATCGGAGAAGAAGCTGGCGCTGACGAGCCCGCCGGCGAAGAGGCCGCCAAAGCTGCTGCCGCAGAAGCTGGAGAGGGGTCCGGCGATCGCACCGACGGCCCTGAGGCCGCAGGAGCGCCAGGCGCTACGCCGACCGCCGATCCCTCCGCTGCTATGGCAGCGTCGGGCTCCGAAGAGCCCCAGCCCGGCGCCTATTTGAAGGCCGGCGATGGCGTCTTCATCAAGCTCCCATGGGAGTCGAGCTCCAGGGCGCCGGCCGAAGGAGAAACTTTTGATGAAGAGCTGCTCGCCTCATTGGATCGACGCTAGTCGACGCGCTTAAGCAAAGCAGCAGCAGCGGCGAGCCTGAGGAGGAGCAGCTGCTGCGGAAGTTATTGTCGCTCTACCGCGCCCGACAAGCCAAGCTGGAATCCCGGGAAGCGCTTGTCGCGAAGGCGGGAGCAGACATCGAGAAGCGCGCGGAGGAGCTCCGGGGCCTCAACCAGGAAGCTCTCCGTGTTGGGGAACGTAGCATAAATTCAAAATTTTCCTACGTGTCACCAAGATCTATCTATGGAGAAACTAGCAACGAGGGAAGGAGAGTGCATCTACATACCCTTGTAGATCGCTAAGCGGAAGCGTTCAAGAGAACGGGGTTGAAGGAGTCGTACTCGTCGTGATCGAAATCACCGGAGATCCGAGTGCCGAACGGACGGCACCTCCGCTGCTCAACACACGTACAGCCCGGTGACGCCTCCCATGCCTTGATCCAGCAAGGAGAGAGGGAGAGGTTGAGGAAGACTCCATCCAGCAGCAGCACAACGGCATGGTGGTGATGGAGGAGCGTGGCATCCCGCAGGCTTCGCCAAGCACCAAGGGAGAGGAGGAGGAGAAGAACTTGGGAGAGAGGAGGGCTGCACCAAAGGCAAAAGGTGTGTTTGAGAGGCCCTCCTACCCCACTATATATAGGGATCCCAAAGGGGTGCGCCAGCCCCTAGGAGATCCAATCTCCAAGGGGCGGCGGCAGGAGGAGTCCTTCCCCAAGGCACCTAGGAGGTGCCTTCCCTTATGGGAATCTTCCTTTAGGGTTTCCCCTTCACCCTAGGCGCATGGGCCCTAGGGGAAGTGGCGCCCAGCCCACTTTGGGCTGGATCCTTCTCACCTCAGCCCATGGGACCCTCCGGATAGGTGGCCCCACCTTGGACCCAGGACCCTTCCGGTGGTCCCGGTACAATACCGATGACCCCGAAACTTGTCCCGATGGCCGAAACAGGACTTTCTATATATAAATCTTTACCTCCGGACCATTCCAGAACTCCTCGCGACGTCCGGGATCTCATCCGGGACTCCGAACAACATTCAGTAACCACATACAAGCTTCCGTTATAACCCTAGCGTCATCGAACCTTATGTGTAGACCCTACGGGTTCGGAGACATGTAGACATGACCGAGACGTTCTCCGGTCAATAACCAACAGCGGGATCTGGATACCCATGTTGGCTCCCACATGTTCCACGATGATCTCATCGGATGAACCACGATGTCAAGGACTCAATCAATCCCGTATACAATTCCCTTTGTCTAGCGGTATTGTACTTGCCCGAGATTCGATCGTCGGTATCCCGATACCTTGTTCAATCTCGTTTCCGGCAAGTCTCTTTACTCGATCCATAACACATCATCCCGTGATCAACCCCTTGGTCACATTGTGCACATTATGATTATGTCCTACCGAGTGGGCCCAGAGATACCTCTCCGCTTACACGGAGTGACAAATCCTGATCTCGATTCGTGCCAACCCAATGAACACTTTCGGAGATACCGTAGTGCACCTTTATAGTCACCCAGATTCGTTGTGACATTTGGTACACCCAAAGCATTCCTACGGTATCCGGAGTTGCACAATCTCATGGTCTAAGGAAAAGATACTTGACATTAGAAAAGCTTTAGCATACCTAACTACGATCTTTGTGCTAGGCTTAGGATTGGGTCTTGTCCATCACATCATTCTCCTAATGATGTGATCCCGTTATCAATGACATCCAATGTCCATGGTTAGGAAACCGTAACCATCTATTGATCAACGAGCTAGCCAATAGAGGCTTGCTAGGGACATGGTGTTGTCTATGTATCCACACATGTATTTGAGTTTCCTATCAATACAATTATAGCATGGATAATAAACGATTATCATGAACAAGGAAATATAATAATAATAACTAATTTATTATTGCCTCTAGGGCATATTTCCAACAGTCTCCCACTTGCACTAGAGTCAATAATCTAGTTCACATCGTTATGTGATTAACGGTGATAGGTCACATCGCCATGTGACCAACATCCAAAGAGTTTACTAGTGTCTCAGAACTAGTTCACATCATCATGCGATTTAGACTCAATGAGTTCTGAGGTTTGATCATGTTTTGCTTAAGTAGAGAGGTTTTAGTCAACGGGTTTTAGTCAACGGGTCTGAACCTTTCAGATCCGTGTGTGCTTTGCAAATTTTAGGTCATATTATAAATGCTCCATTTGAAACTATTCCAAATGGTTGCTCCACTATACGTATCCGGTTTGCTACTCAGAGTCACTCGGATAGGTGTTAAAGCTTGCATCGACGTAACCCTTTACAATCGAACTCTTTATCACCTCCATAATCGAGAAACATGTCCTTATTTACTCCAAGGACAATTTTGATCATTGTCCAATGATCCATTCCTGGATCATTCTTGTACCCTTTGACCGACTCATGGCATGGCACACTTCCGGTCGGTACATAACATAGCATACTGTAGAGCCTATGTCTAAGGCATAGGGGACGATCTTCGTCCTTTCTCTCTGTTCTGCCGTGGTCGAGCTTTAAGTCTTAACTTCATACCTTACATCTCAGGCAAGAACTCCTTTTTTGACTGATACATCTTGAACACCTTCACGATCATGTCAGGTATATGCTCATTTTAAAGTACCATCAAGCATTTTTTATCTATCCTTATAGATCTTGATGCTCAATGTTCAAGTAGCTTAATCCAGGTTTTCACTTGAAAAACACTTTTCAAATAACCCTATATGCTTTCCAGAAATTCTACATCATTTCTGATCATCAATATGTCAACAACATATTGTTATCAGAAATTCTATAGTGCTCCCACTCACTTCTTTGGAAATACAAGTTTCTCATAAACTTTGTATAAACCCAAAATCTTTGATCATCTCATCAAAGCGCACATTCCAACTCCGAGATGCTTACTCCGGTCCTTAGAAGGATCGCTGGAGCCAAAGATACCTTTTAGCATCCTTAGGATCGACAAAACTTTCTCGATTGTATCACATACAACCTTTCCTTACGAAAACTGGTAAGGAAACTCATTTTGACATCCATCTGCCAGATTTCATAAATGCAGCTTATGCTAACATGATTCCGACGGACTTAAGCATCGCCATGATGAGAAAAACTCATCGTAGTCAACTCCTTGAACTTGTGAAAAACTCTTCGCCACAAGTCGAGCTTCATGGAAGGTGACATTACCGTCCACGTCCGTCTTCTTCTTAAAGATCCATTTATTGCAATGGCTTCTAACCATTTGTCGGAATTTGGGCCCACCATCACTTCTCCATAGCTCGTAGGTTCATTGTTGTCTAGCAACATGACCTTCAAGACAGGATCACCGTACCACTCAAGCGATGCTGGCGTCCTTGTCGTCCCACGAGGTTCGGTAGTGACTTGATCCAAACTTCATGATTACTATCATAAGCTTCTACTTCAATTGGTGTAGGTGCCACGGAACAACTTCCCGTGCCCTGCTACACACTAGTTGAAGTGACGGTTCAATAACCTCATCAAGTCTCCACCATCCTCCCACTCAACTTTTCGAGACGAACTTTTCCTCGAGAAAGGACCCGATTCAAGAAACAATCCCTATTGCTTCCAGATCTGAATTAGGAGGTATACCCAACTGTTTGGGTGTCCTATGAAGATGCATTTTGTCCGCTTTGGGTTCGAGCTTATCATGATGAAACTTTTTCACATAAGCGTCGCAGCCCCAAACTTTTAAGAAACGACAACTTATGTTTCTCCAAACCATATTTCAAACGGTGTCGTCTCAACGGAATTACGTGGTGCCCTATTAAAGTGAATGTGGTTGTCTCTAATGCCTAACCCATGAACGATAGTGGTAATTTGATAAGAGACATCATGGTACGCACCATAGCTAATAGGGTGCAACTATGATGTTCGGACACACCATCAAACTATGGTGTTCCAGGTGGTATTAATTGTGAAACAATTTGCACAATGTCTTAATTGTGTGCCAAAACTCGTAACTCAGATATTCATCTCTATGATCATATCATAGACATTCTATCCTCTTGTCACGAAGATCTTAAACTTCACTCTGAAATTACTTGAACCATTCAATAATTCAGACTTGTGTTTCATCAAGTAAATATACTCAACATCTACTCGAATCATCTGTGAAGTAAGAACATAACGATATTCATCGCATGCCTCAAAGACTCATTGGACTGCACACATCAAAATGTGTTACTTCCACAAGTTGCTATCTTGTTCCATCTTACTGAAACCGAGGCTTTTCAGTCATCTTGCCCATGTGGTATGATTTGCATGTCTCAAGTGATTCAAAATCAAGTGAGTCCAAACGGTCCATCTGCATGGAGTTTCTTCATGCGTATACACCAATAGACATGGTTCGCATGTCTCAAACTTTTCGAGTGAGTCCAAAGATCCATCAACATGGAGCTTCTTCATGCTTTTATACCATTATGACTTACATGGCAAAGTGCCACAAGTAAGTGGTACTATCATTACTATCTTATATCTTTGGCATGAAAATGTGTATCACTACGATCGAGATTCAATAAACCATTCCTTTTAGGTGCAAGACCATTGAAGGTATTATTCAAATAAATAGAGTAACCATTATTCTCCTTAAATGAATAACCGTATTGTGATAGACATAATCCAATCATGTCTATGCTCAACGCAAACACCAAATAACAATTATTTAGGTTTAAGATCAATCTCGATGGTAGAGGGAGCGTGCGATGCTTGATCACATCAACCTTGGAAACACTTCCAACACATATCGTCAGCTCACCTTTAGCTAGTCTCCGTTTATTCCGTAGCCTTTTATTTCGAGTTACTAACACTTAGCAACTGAACCGGTATCTAATACCCTGGTGCTACTAGGAGTACTAGTAAAGTACACATTAACATTATGTATTTCCAATATACTTCTTTCGACCTTGCCAGCCTTCTTATCTACCAAGTATCTAGGGTAATGCTGCTCCAGTGGCTGTTCCCCTTATTACAAAAGCTTTTCGGTCTCGGGTTTGGGTTCAACCTTGGGTTTCTTCACTAGAGCAGCAGACTGATTTGCCGCTTCATGAAGTATCCCTTCTTGCCCTTGCCCTTCTTGAAACTAGTGGTTTCACCAACCATCAACAATTGATGCTCCTTCTTGACTTCTACTTTCGTGATGTCAAACAACGCGAATACCTCAAGGATCATCTCTATCCTTGATATGTTATAGTTCATCACGAAGCTCTAGCAGCTTGGTGGCAATGACTTTGGAGAAACATCACTATCTCATCTGGAAGATCAACTCCCACTCGATTCAAGTGATTGTTGTACTCTGAAAATCTGAGCACAAGCTCAACGATTGAGCTTTTTTCCCTTAGTTTGTAGGCTAAGAAAATCGTCGGAGGTCTCATACCTCTTGACGTGGGCACGAGCCTGAAATCCAATTTCATCCCTCAAAACATCTCATGTTCCGTGACGTTTCGAGAAACGTCTTTGGTGCCTCAACTCTAAACCGTTTAACTGAACTATCACGTAGTTATCAAAACGTGTATGTCCGATGTTCGCAACATCCACAAACGATGTTTGGGGTTCAGCTCACTGAGCGGTGCATTAAGGACATAAGCTTTCTACTGATCGCATAATTGCTACTTTCAACTTTCAACTATATTTTCTCTAAGAACATATCTAAACAGTGGAACTTAAGCGCGAGCTTACGACATAATTTGCAAAAGGTCTTTTGACTATGTTCAAGATAATTAAGTTCATCTTATGAACTCCCACTCAGATAGACATCCCTCTGGTCATCTAAGTGATTACATGATCCGAGTCAACTAAGCCATGTCCGATCATCACGTGAGACGGACTAGTCAACATCGGTGAACATCTTCATGTTGATCGTATCTACTATACGACTCATGCTCGACCTTTCGGTCTCTGTGTTCCCGAGGCCATGTCTGTACATGCTAGGCTTGTCAAGTTAACCCCAAGTGTTTTTGCTGTGTAAATCTGTCTTACACCCGTTGTATGTGAACGTAAGAATCCATCACACCCGATCATCACGTGGTGCTTAGAAGCGACGAACTGTAGCAACGGTGCACACCGTGGGAGAACACTTCTTGAAATTTGTGTAAGGGATCATCTTATTTACTACCGTCATTCTAAGTAAACAAGATGCATAAACATAATAAACATCACATGCAATTATATAGTAGTGACATGATATGGCCAATATCATATTGCTCCTTTTGATCTCCATCTTCGGGCTCCATGATCATCATTGTCACCGGCATGACACCATGATCTCCATCATCATGATCTCCATCATCGTGTCTCCATGAAGTTGTCTCGCCAACTTATTACTTCTACTACTATGGCTACCGGTTAGCAATAAAGTAAAGTAATTACATGGCGTTGTTCAATGACACGCAGGTCATACAATAAATAAAGACAACTCCTATGGCTCCTGCCGGTTGTCATACTCATCGACATGCAAGTCGTGAATCCTATTACAAGAACATGATCAATCTCATACATCACATATCATTCATCACATTCTTCTTGGCCATATCACATCACATAGCATACCCTGCAAAAACAAGTTAGACGTCCTCTAATTGTTGTTGCATGTTTTACGTGGCTGCTATGGGTTTCTAGCAAGAACGTTTCTTACCTACGCAAAACCACAACGTGATATGCCAATTGCTATTTACCCTTCATAAGGACCCTTTTCATCGAATCCGTTCCGACTAAAGTGGGAGAGATCGGCACCCGCTAGCCACCTTATGCACCAAGTGCATGTCGGCCGGTGGAACCTGTCTCACATAAGAGTACGTAAGGTCGGTCCGGGCCGCTTCATCCCACAATACCGTCGAAACAAGATTGGACTAGTAACGGTAAGCATATTGAACAAAATCAACGCCCACAACTACTTTGTGTTCTACTCGTGCAAAGAATCTAAGCAATAGACCTGGCTCATGATGCCACTGTTGGGGAACGTAGCATAAATTCAAAATTTTCCTACGTGTCACCAAGATCTATCTATGGAGAAACTAGCAACGAGGGAAGGAGAGTGCATCTACATACCCTTGTAGATCGCTAAGCGGAAGCGTTCAAGAGAACGGGGTTGAAGGAGTCGTACTGCCGTGATCCAAATCACCGGAGATCCGAAAGTGCCGAACGGACGGCACCTCCGCGTTCAACACACGTGACAGCCCGGTGACGTCTCCCATGCCTTGATCCAGCAAGGAGAGAGGGAGAGGTTGAGGAAGACTCCATCCAGCAGCAGCACAACGGCATGGTGGTGATGGAGGAGCGTGGCATCCTGCAGGCTTCGCCAAGCACCAAGGGAGAGGAGGAGGAGAAGAACTTGGGAGAGAGGGAGGGCTGCACCAAAGGCAAAAGGTGTGTTTGAGGGGCCCTCCTACCCCACTATATATAGGGATCCCAAAGGGGGTGCGCCAGCCCCTAGGAGATCCAATCTCCAAGGGGCGGGCGCTGTGGAGGAGTCCTTCCCCAAGGCACCTAGGAGGTGCCTTCCCTTATGGGAATCTTCCTTTAGGGTTTCCCTTCACCCTAGGCGCATGGGCCCTAGGGAAGTGGCCCCCAGCCCACTTTGGGCTGGATCCCTTATCACCTCAGCCCATGGGACCCTCCGGGATAGGTGGCCCCACCCGGTGGACCTCGGGACCCTTCCGGTGGTCCTGACAATACCGATGACCTCAAACTTGTCCCGATGGTCAAAACAGGACTTTCTATATATAAATCTTTACCTCCGGACCATTCCAGAACTCCTCGCGACGTCCGGGATCTCATCCGGGACTCCGAACAACATTCGTTAACCACATACAAGCTTCCGTTATAACCTTAGCGTCATCGAACCTTAAGTGTGTAGACCCTACGGGTTCGGGAGACATGTAGACATGACCGAGACGTTCTCCGGTCAATAACCAACAGCGGGATCTGGATACCCATGTTGGCTCCCACATGTTCCACGATGATCTCATCGGATGAACCACGATGTCAAGGACTCAATCAATCCCGTATACAATTCCCTTTGTCTAGCGGTATTGTACTTGCCCGAGATTCGATCGTCGGTATCCCGATACCTTGTTCAATCTCGTTTCGGCAAGTCTCTTTACTCGTTCCGTAACACATCATCCCGTGATCAACCCCTTGGTCACATTGTGCACATTATGATGATGTCCTACCGAGTGGGCCCAGAGATACCTCTCCGTTTACACGGAGTGACAAATCCAGCCTCGATTCGTGCCAACCCAATGGACACTTTCGGAGATACCAGAGTGCACCTTTATAGTCACCCGATTACGTTGTGACGCTTTGGTACACCCAAAGCATTCCTACGGTATCCGGGAGTTGCACAATCTCATGGTCTAAGGAAAAGATACTTGACATTAGAAAAGCTTTAGCATACGAACTACGATCTTTGTGCTAGGCTTAGGATTGGGTCTTGTCCATCACATCATTCTCCTAATGATGTGATCCTGTTATCAATGACATCCAATGTCCATGGTTAGGAAACCGTAACCATCTATTGATCAACGAGCTAGCCAATAGAGGCTTGCTAGGGACATGGTGTTGTCTATGTATCCACACATGTATTTGAGTTTCCTATCAATACAATTATAGCATGGATAATAAACGATTATCATGAACAAGGAAATATAATAATAATAACTAATTTATTATTGCCTCTAGGGCATATTTCCAACACTCCGGTCCTTGGCAGAGGAGCGGGAGTGGCTTGCCGAGGAGCGCAAAGCCTTCCTCCTCGAGAAGGCTGAAGCTGAGGAGCAACAAATGACTTGTCAGCCGAGAAGCTGTCTGCGCAGGAAGGCGAGTTGGCAGCGGAAGGTTAACCTTGACAGCCACGAGGAGGATCTTGCCATGCGCGAGCAAACATTTGGCGGGGCTCTCAAGGAAGCAAAGGATGCTGCCGCCGCCGAGGCCGCCAAGAAGGAGCCGAGACGAAGGTGGCGCAGCTTGGAGGCCAATCTCAAGGAGAGCGGCGAGGAGCTTGCTGCACTCAAGCACGAGCGAGAAGGACGCTTACACTCTTGGCGAGCTGCAGGGCCGTCTCGCCGAGAGGAGCAAGGAGCTCAAGCGCCGCCAAGGACTCCAATGCAGATCTTGAGTTGAAGCTAACTACTTTGACTCGGGACTGGACGGCGCCAGGAGCAGGAAGTGGCCTTGAAGGAGAAGATCAAGGCCGACGAGGCGCCGGCGAAAGTGTCATTGCCGCCTGTAATGCCTTGAGGGAGAATGTGGAGCACTGGACCGAGGGTCTCGTGAATATTGTTGCAGCCATCGACGAGGAGCTGGCGCAGCTGGGGATGGTGGATCTTGGATATTCCTCCGATGAGCACCTCCAACGCAGCGCCAAGCTCAGCTTGTTCTTCAAGGGCGTGGTGACGGCCCTCCAGCGACTCCGAGAAGAAGTCCCAAAGCAGCTGGCCGAGGAGTCGCGCCAGATCTGCACGGGAGCTCTTCAAAAGGTGCTGATGAAGGCGGCCTTCCGCAATCCAGGCCTCAACCTCACCAACGTCCTCAAGTCCTTGCCGCCGGATGCTGATGTGGAGGCGCTCAAGACCCTTGTCGCACCCATCGTGGACAGGGTGAGCGGGATCAAGAGGGTTGAGGGCGATCGCGTAGATTAGGCCGCCCGCTTTCTCTTTTTCTTGCCACTGCTGGTCATGTTATGAGAACAATCTATTAGAGTTGCGACAAGCTATCTTGTAATATAACTCTATTTTGGGTAGCAATTGCTATGTTATTTCCTTTACTTGATTCCTTCCTTTGTATGTTTTGCCCTACGCTTTTAGGGAACTTGTCGGCGCAGGCACCTGGGCCACGAGCGCTGAGTGCGGGACGCCAAGAGCCTTTCAAGCGGTACCGCTTCCGACAACAACCTTGTCGCAACGAGTAGCTGCTCACTTAAGTTGTTGATTGTGCTCGAAACAAAGTAAGGGCGCATCTAGCTACGAGTTGGTTCCTCTCACAGCATGTGTTTTCCATACAAAGTACGGTCGTTCGAGGAAGATAACTTAAAAATTTTAAAACTGATTGCTCAAACTTTAGCAACTTAGCTTTTCCGTCGCTTGCTTCCGGTAAGGCTAGACTTCCTTGAGCGACGCTTGGTCCACACCATTATCTTCTCCTTTCCCCCGCAAACTTGTGTGCGAGGGAACCTTCCTTTCTTTGAGAAAGAGAAAGAAGAGAAAATAAAGATATGGAGCCTTATGGCTCGTTATTGCTTACTGTAGGTGCTGCACAAAGTGTCAGATACTCCATCCAAAATAGAAGTAAAAAGCATGAAATTGACAAGATGTGCGAAGCACGCTAGCTTTACTTATGCACGGGATCTGCTACCGCTTTGTACAAAGGATTACATGCAACATGCAAGACTTGTACAAAAGGTGGTTGCTTTAACAGGTTCCGGCAACCGCACCTCACGGGTAAAACTTACGAAGATGCTCAATGTTCCAGAGTTGCTCACCCGAATGCCATCTTCGGTCTCAAAGGCGGACAGCGCCAGCCTAGTGACTCGCTTCACCCGGTAAGGGCCTTCCCACTTCGCATCAACTTGTTGGAATTCTTGGCGGACTGAACGCTCCGAAGAACAAGGTCGCCTTCCTCGAGACTTCTCGCATTGACTTTGCGGCTATGGTAGCGGCGCAAAGCTTGCTGGTATCGAGCAGCTCGTACAGCAGCCTGAAGACGATCCTCCTCAAGGAGCAACGCGTCATCTTGTCGCAGCTGCTCTTGCTCAAGCTCATCATAAGCGAGCACTCGAGGCAATCCATATACGAGTTCCGTGGGGAGAACCGCCTCTGCTCCATAGACTAGAGCGAAAGGTGTCTGGCCAGTGGCTCGATTTGGCGTCGTCCTGATCGACCAAAGAACCACCGGCAGCTCCTCAATCCAGTTCTTTCCGCACTTGTGCAGCCTGTCAAAAGTTCTGGTCTTGAGCCCGCGCAGCACTTCAAAGATTTGCCCTCTCCGCTTGACCGCATTTCTCGGATGAGCAATGGTTAAGCGGCACCTTGGCGCCAAGATCTTGGACGTCCGCATGAAGGTGCGGCTCGTGAATTGCGTGTCGTTGTCGGTGATGATCCTGTTAGGGATTCCGAAACGGCAAACAATCGACCAAGAACTTGATCGGCCGATCTTTGTCACCTTCCTCATCGCTTCCACTTCCGCCACTTTGTGAACTTGTCGATTGCAACGCATAAGTACTCAAAGCCCCGACAGCTCGGGAAAGGGGCCGAGGATGTAGAGCCCCTGCATCAAAATGGCCAGGATAAAGGGATCGTCTGGAGAGCTTGAGCCGGCTGGTGTATCTGCTTGGAATGGAACTGCACGCTTCACACTTGGTTACTTGTGCGCTTGCATCCGGAGGGCTGTCGGCCAAAGAAACCTTGCCGAACGCTTTTGCAGAAGTGCTCCGCGCCAATGTGGTGACCACATATGCCTCCATGTATCTCTCGCCAACAGCTTTTGTCCGTCTTCCCGGTGAATACACTTCAATTTCACACCGTTGAGTCTTCTTCTCAGACAGTGTGTTGTCGACAAACCGGTACATACTTGACTGTCGGGCTACTCTTTCCGCTTCTTCTTGCTCTTCGAAGTTCTCATGTCTCAAGGAAATGGACAATCTTCGTGCCCATCTTTGGAGCTTGCGGCTCGACAACAAGGACTAAAGGCACATCTTCTGCTGCGGGAACATCCGCTTCTACGGCGAGAACCTGCGGCTCAGCCGGAGCTTGACGTTCCCCGGCAAGCTTGCCGGAGCAAAACTTGTCGGGAGCGTCTGCTTCAACAAAACAAAACCTAGGGTTTGTCGGAGCAGACTTCTCCTAAGCACTGTTGGTGTTGATCCTGGGGACCTTCTTGGCAGCGGCCTCGGGGAGCTCTGCCGGAAAATAGTCACCAGAAATCAACTTCCTCTTCTTGCTCTGTCCAATTGATGGTGTTACAGACGGTTGAGTCAGCTTGAGCACAAAGATCCCTGGTTCCACAGGTAGCTTAAGTGCAGCGCACTTCGATAGGCCATCAAGAATGTCGCTTCCGAGCTCTTGGAATATATTCCATCTCAGAGGCCGTCAAAGTGCTCTTCTAGCTTTCTCACTTCATCAACATAAGCTTCCATCAACGGACTCTGATAACTCTTGTTGACTTGGCGGATGACAAGCTGTGAGTCGCCCCTGACAATGAGCTTCTTGATCCCAAAGTCTATTGCGATCCTGAGACCAGCAAGCAAACCTTCATACTCTGCAGTATTGTTTGTTGCTTGCTCCTTGGGAAAGTGCATCTGGACTACGTACTTGAGGTGCTCTCCGGTGGGTGCAACGAGTAGCACACCCGCACCGGCGCCTTGCAGCGAGAAGGCACCATCAAAGTACATCAGCCACTCTTTGCTTGCTTCCTTGACGGGGATGCTCATTTCTGGAATTTCTTCATCTTGTGTTGGCGTCCATTCTGCTATGAACTCCGCCAATGCTCGCTTTGGATAGTTGAAGTGCTCTCAAACTTGAGGCCAAAGCTTGACAGCCCAAAGGCCCACTCGACAATCCTGCTGTTGCCTCTGGATTTTGCAAGATCCTCTTCAGCCGAAAACGAGTAACGACTGTGATCTCATGTGCTCGGAAGTAATGGCGCAGCTTTCTCGAGGCCATGAGGAGGCCGAAAAGCAATTTCTGCACACCGTAGTACCTCGACCTAGCCCCCGCAGAAGGGAACCGACAAAGTAAACTGGGCGCTGCACCATTCTTTTCTCAGATCTTCTCATGCGTCTCAAGCAGATCCATCCTTGTCAGACCAGAGCTTGCCGGTGAAGCCCCTCGCTTGTCGGTGGATGCATCCGCCATGGTTGCTAGCTCATCATCCGCCTCCCTCTCCGCTACTAACGCAGCACTAACCACTTGATTGGTTGCCGCTATATATAGCAGAACTTCTCTTGTGGCTTAGGTGCGACAAGTGTTGGAGTGGAGGACAGTATATCTTCAAGTCTGCAGCGCAGCCTCCGCTCGAGTCCATTTCATCGGACCTGCCTTTTTCAAAATTTTGAAAAATGGCAGGCCGCCAGCAGACCTAGAGATAAACCTGCCGAGAGCAGCTACACAACCGCAAGTCTTCATACATCCTTGACGCGCTTTGGTGCTTCAATCTGCTCAATGGCCTTGATCTTGTCGGGATTGGCTTCAATTCCTCATTGAGACACGAAGAACCCGAGAAGCTTGCGGAAGGGACTCCAAACACACACTTCTCGTGGTTGAGCTTGAGGTTGATCTTGCAGATTTGCAAAGGTTTCGTCTAAATCTTGAATCAGAGTCGCCTTGTCCTTGCTTTTGACCACTATATCATCCATGTAGGCTTCTACATTTCTGTGCATTTGCGGCTCAAAAGCGTCATGGACTACTCTTGCAAATGTTGAACCAGCATTCTTTAATCCAAGGGCATCCAGACAAAGCAAGATGTGCCACATGGGGTGATGAATGTGGTCTTCTCCTCATCCTCTTCTACCATGAAGATCTGATGATATCCTCGAGTATGCATCCGTAAATGAAAGCAAATCACATCCGCCGTGGAGTCAACAATCTGGTCGATGCGCGGCAAGGAAATGGGTCTTTGGGACAAGCTTTATTGACATCGGTAAAGTCGATACAAAGCCTCCATTTCCGTTAGCCCTTATGCATAACTACAGGATTGGCCAACCACGTAGGATGGAGCACTCCGACAAGGCCTCGCTGCTTCCAATTTCTTGATTTCTTCTGCGATGAATTCTTGGCGCCCACCGCTCGCTTCCCGACTTTACGCTTGACGGGCCGCGCATGAGGACAAACGGCAAGATGGTGCTCAATTACTTTCACAGGAACACCGGGATGTCGACGGTTCCCACGCAAACACGCCGACGTTTGCCGCAGGAAAGCAACGAGCGCCGCTTTCCTATTTAGGGTCGAGAGTGGCACCGATGGTGAAGGTACCACCGGTGTCATCCTCCTTGGCGTACACCTTCTTGGTCTCTCGTGGAGCTGCCATCGCCTTTCTTACACTTGCCGGTGGAGCTCGATGGTGCGTTCTCGACGGTAGCGCAGCACTCCGAAGAGGTGCGCTTGCCGGAGTGGGCATCAGAGCTCTTGCCGGACTTGGTCTTCTTCTTCCCCCCGGGAGCTTCAGCGGCAAGTGGCTTGCAATCTGTTGCAGCTGCTGCTTCCCGGTAGATCTTGTCGGCGCAGATAAGAGCATCCTTCTTGTCGCCAGGGACAGATGACACTTATCGGCCTGGCATTTTCGGCATGTTGTATGCATAGTGAGAGGCTGCCATGAATTTGGCGAGTGCCGGACGGCCAAGTATCCCATTGTAAGGCAATGGAAAGTCAAGAACGCCAAAAGTGACCCTCTCCTCCTGAAGTTCAACTCGCTGCCAAATGTCACCGGCAATGTGATCTTTCCCTTCGGCTTGCTCCTTCCCGGATTGATTCCTTGGAATGTGCCGGTCTCTTCGAGCTCGCCATCAGGGATCTGGAGTTTCCGGAGCACCGTGGAAGAGATCAGGTTCAAGCCGTCCCCGCCGTCAACTAGCATCTTGGTGACCTTGAGGTTGCGGATAGTTGGTGAAACCAACATCGGCAAGCACCCGACCACAGTTACGCGATCAGGGTGGTCCTCAATATCAAAGATGATAGGCGTCTTGGACCATTTCAGAGGCTGCGTGACTCGACGGATGGTTCCGCCAGCATTGACTTCCCGCATCCACTACTTGAGCTGGCGGTGTGAAGTATGCGGAGAAGCACCACCGTCAACGCAGACCTCTCGTGGCTTTCTCGAACTCCTGCTCATCGGTCTCGTCATCATCCATTTCTTCATCATCGCCGTCGTCTTTCGTCTTTGTCACGGCCGCTGGAGGTCTGTCTCCTTGCCGCTGCTTGGCCTTGTCGCGCGTCCTCCTCGGCCGTGGACGCTTTCTTGCTAGCTCCTCCAGCACCTTCCTGGGCCTTCTCCTTGTCGCGTCGTTCGTATTCAGCCTTCTGCTGCTCGACAAGCTGCTCGACCTTCTTGCAGCTCTGGAGGTCATGGCCCTTGGTGCGGTGGATCTTGTAGTACTGTTTGTTGGAGCCGTCCTGCTTGTCGGCGACCGCCACAGCCTGGCAGTTGGCGCCAGCGGCAACCTCCTTGCCGGAGCTACCAGCTTTGGCTTTCTTGGCGCCACCTCCATTGCCGGACTGCTCAACAACTAGCACATCTTTGCCTTTCTTCTTCCTGTTGCTCCGCCGCCGGTTTTTCTTTGCCGGAGCGGTCTCCTCACCATCGCACCCTCCTGCTTCAAGATTCTCTCCGGGAGTCTCCTCCTTCCTCAAAGACGCGTGCACACTTGTCGGCCAGGGCATATAGCTCACCGACGCCTCTCGATCTTGCACATCGCCATCTCCTCCCGCATCCTGCGGTTCCGCACGCTCGATGGAACGCTACCGACATCATGCGGGGTGGACATCCGATGTTGTCTGCCGCACGCGGCTGAATCTCCGAATGTACTTGCGCAGGGCTCTCCTTCCTTCCGGGCGACAGATGAAGGTCGCTTTCTTGGCCATGAGGCTTGTGGCCGCCAGAAGGCGCCGACAAACCGATGGCATAGATCTGCCCAAGAGGATATGGAGTTGTCCGGCAAGTGCATGAGCCAGATCTCGACATTGGGCTTGAGCACCGGGAAGTAGTTGGCCGTAATCTTGTCATCTCGCCTCGGCAGCCTGCACCGCGATGGTGTAGATGTTGAGGAACTCCGACGGATGCGTCTTGCCGCTGCATTTCTCTCGGTATGTCTGGCTTGAAATTCTTCTTGCCGGGCCATCGACTTGCCGCAGCTCACGAGTGAACGCAGGACAACCTACCGCGACGGCAAGTCGCCTGGTTCTTCCGGGCGCATGCATGTCGACAGAGGGCCCAGCGCTTGTCGGATTGACGCCGCTTCTCTTGGCGCTCGATGCGAGTTCGAGCGTCTTCTTGCCGCTGCTCGTGAAGAACTTGGCGCTGATCGCGACGAGCTCGTGGATCCGGCGACGCGGTGGAGTCATTGTCGAGGTGGATCTGGCGAGTCGGCGATCTTGGCCTTCGGGGCGGAGAGTGCATGGTGGTTGCACCCCCACCGGTTTCGTCGCCACCGGCTCGTGTTTGGCAGTCCTGCCGCGGCAGCGATGCACTCGGTTGCCGCGGAGCGTCGCTGTTGGCAAAGCCGATGAGACTCTGAATGGTGGCCCTCCATTCATCGACCTTGTCGGTTGTTGGAGGGTAATCTAGGAGCAGTTGAGCTCTCGCCAAAGCTTCTGCTGGAGTGGTGGGTGGCAGTGGCGAACGGTGCGAGGAGCGGGATATGCTCGGACTTCTAACTATGTTAGAAGGAGCAGTATCCCGTCCAGGCGACCGTGCCTTTCGCCGCGCCAAAGATGTTGGCGCCGCATGCTGGTCTTGAGCATCCCGAGATCCACCAGCTCGATCTTGGTCCAACGAGCGTATGGCGTTGTGAATACCATGACGCTGTCGGTCCCGCGCCTCCTGAGACGGGCGCGGTGCATGTATGGACGCCGAGGTATGTGCAGCCTTGTCCTTGGACTTGGCAGCACCGTGGGCTCCTCCGTCTACGTCCATTCTTCCGCCGGCGTCTACCCCACCACCCGTTTGCTCTGGTGGCGGTGGGTTCGACGCGGACGGAGCTTCGCGCCAAGCCTTCTTCTTCGGTGGCATGACGATGAAGATGATGAAGATCTAGCTCAGAGACGCCGGATCAGGTTCACACAATCTCGACGCCCCTACCTGGCGCGCCAAAGATGTCGGGCGCGCTGATCTGGCCCACGAACACCTATGGGACCGGCGGACCGAGCCCCTTTCGGTTCGGCGGGGAGCGGAGGTCGCACGAAGAGCAGATCGAGGCGAAGCACACGGGAGGTTTACCCAGCTTCGGAGCTCTCTGGAGAGATAACACTCCTACAGTCCTACTGCTGCATGTCTGAGTGTATTGAGTTTTTGCTCAGGAGCGCTTGAGTGCTACAGTACACACAAGCTGCTAACGAGACCGAGCGTGTCTGGCTTCGAACCTTTCGAAACCCCCCCTACGTTGCGCATGGGCCTCCTTTTATATGCTCAAGGGGTCTCCGACAGGTGGCAACGTAGACAAGGGTAAAAATGGAAAAGGAGTGGTTGGTACAGCTACTTGTACAAAGGTATTATGTTGTATCATACCTAACCTCGACGGCAGGGACAAAGGCATTAAATGCCTGTCACGCCGCCTAACAAGGCAAACAGGGACCGTCAGTGGACACCACCGCTGCCATGATGGCAATCTTGTCACGCTTGCCACCTCGCACCGTTGGCTGCAGACTCTCGCCACGCGCTACCGGAAAGGTCCTGTATGCGACATGTTAGTGGATGTGCTGGAGCGTGGGTACAGAGTGGTGATGCATGCGGCAAGCGCCTTTGCCGCTGTTGTTGTCTTGTCGCGTCCGAAGCTTGTCGCTCATCGGGCCTTCCCGGCAAGCTCCTCTTGCCGGGCCTTGTCTCCTAGGTGCCTAGGGTGGCCTTCCCGGCAAGCTCCTCTTGCCGGGGCCTTGTCTCCTTGTCTTGAATACTTTGTTCTTGAATGGCTCCAAAGGAACCACGGAGGACCTTGGCGGTCACCCGGTAAGCCTTGCCGCGGAGGGCTGCAACTGTCCGTGCACAAGTTCGGGATACTAGGGTACCCCTACTCTAGTACACCGACATAAAGTGCTTGTGGCAGGAAGCTGGGAACGATTTTTGTGGATACTACGTTTGCGAGTTCATCAACAACAATACGGCCTCTAAGCGGGGCTACTCTGAAAAACAATATGAAGTGTATAAGCAATAATATTCACAATTTTATTTTATTACCATCATTTGTGTTGAGTTTCATTCATATATATGTATTGACCCCCTTCTTCAAATTAGATGTGGCAGATGCGGGATGAACTCCTACCACATGATCGCATACGAGCAATTCAAGAGAAATTGGCGGGACTCTTTCTTGACCATGTAATACATAAATCCGGAGAATACCATGTGGAAATTGATATAGACATGAGATGTTAGGGATTGTAAGAGATCTTATATTGTATATATGTAGCTAGTAGCGTCGGATAGATATACCAAAACTTGTTGTTCGACCAATCTCTCAAATAAAAAGAGGTCACTCCTCTCTGTATATGTTCATGACGATCTTGTGTAATTAATGGTTCCTTCATTTGCTTACTAGATAGCGTGTCAAGTTCCCTCTATATGTATATGTGATGCCCCGAGACCGACGCTTCAGAAGACTTCTGTATTTTCGTGATCACCGTGTGTTTCATTTGTGCTTGCTCTTTTATTTTTGCATTGCATCATGTTATCATGCCATCATGTCATTAATCTTTGCATCTCAACTCAACTAATAAATTGCATGGATCTTCGATCCATTTAAATCGAGGGAATTCACATGGTGATTTCTCTTTATAACATATCCTCTCGATATTTAGGGAGATACTATAAATATTTCCTTAGTTTGGAATTAACCATAACACACTTGCATTTTAGTTCCATGCCTCTTCTGCTTCAAGTTTTGCCTCCAAACCTTGTCAATAATTTCGTTCTCCATCTATTGATGCTCCTCCATAAATCCCAATATTTTTGGACCTTTCAAATGCCCACTTCTTATTCAAACTCATTTGAATTTAATTCAAACGAGTTCGAATCCAATCTTCACACACACGCTCTCTTCTATTTTCTTGGGTCAAGCACATTTTTGTGAGCCCGGGAAAATTATCCACGTGTCCAGCTTCTTCCCCTAACCTTCTTTTCTTTTCTTTCTTATCTCGGTTTGTTTTCATTTTCTTTAGAGTGAGAGCCCAACAGCCGTGGCGTCTGCCACTTCCTTCTCTCTTGGGCGGCCTCCTCGGCCCACCTAACCCTCCTAACCCTAGCCGCTCGACCCTCAACCCTCTCCCTCCCGCAGTCATGGGCGCCCCATCTTCCCGCAGCGCCCTCTTCCTCGATCCTCCTTCTTCCTTGCTTCGCAGGAGAAGAGCGAGACCCAGCGCTGCAGCCGTCGTCCTCCGCGCGCCTAGCAGCTGCGTCGCACCTCGTCCCGTTCCCCTGCCTTGCCTCTCCGTCGCATGGCCCGCGCCAGCCGCCTTGCTGCTCGTCGCCCGTGCCGCCATGGCCCTCCTCGTGCCTCTGCTTCCTCGCCCTCGCTGGATTCGAGTCCCTCCGCTCCGGATCTGGCGCTTGCCGCGCCCCGGACCTCACCTGCGGCTCCACCGCCCCATCTCCACCTCGCCGACCGTCAACCCCGACGTCCGACCTGGCCATCTTTTGCTGACCCTTGGAATCATCAAGACCGCCAAGTACCACGACATACGGCGCCCGAACGACCACCGCACCGAACGCCAAGTACAGGATGATGACCCGCGAAGCCCTGGACGCCATGTACCACAATCGTTGTGTTCTGTTTCATCTCTGTCGAGGCCAAGAGGACGCCAAGTACCAGGATGACGACTGATGTCTACTACACAACCTTCTTCTTGTAGACGTTGTTGGGCCTGCAAGTGCACATGTTTGTAGAACAGTAGCAAATTTCCCTCAAGTGGATGACCTAAGGTTTATCAATCCGCGAGAGGCGTAGGAGAAGATGGTCTTTCTCAAACAACCCTGCAACCAAATAACAAAGAGTCTCTTGTCTCCCCAACACACCCAATACAATGGTAAATTGTATAGGTGCACTAGTTCGGCGAAGAGATGGCTATACAAGTGCAATATGGATGGTAGATAAAGGTAATTGTAATCTGAAAATATAAAAACAGCAAGGTAACAAGTGGTAAATGTGAGCGTAAACGGTATTGCAATGACAGGAAACAAGGCCTAGGGTTCATACTTTCGCTAGTGCAAGTTCTCTCAACAATAATAACATAGATAGATCATATAACAAGCCCTCATCATGCAACAAAGAGTCACTCCAAAGCCACTAATAGCGGAGAACAAACGTAGAGATTATGGTAGGGTACGAAACCACCTCAAAGTTATTCTTTCCAATCAATCCGTGGGCTATTCCTATAAGTGTCACAAACAGCCCTAGAGTTCGTACTAGAATAACACCTTAAGACACAAATCAACCAAAACCCTAATGTCACCTAGATACTCCATTGTCACCTCAAGTATCCGTGGGTATGATTATACGATATGCATCACACAATCTCAAATTCATCCAACCAACATAAAAGTATTTCAAAGAGTGCCCCAAAGTTTCTACCGGAGAGTCAAGAACGTGTGCCAACCCCTATGCATAGGTTCCCAATGTCACGAAACCCGCAAGTTGATCACCAAAACATAGATCAAGTGGATCAATAGAATAACCCATTTTCACCACAGTTATCCCACGCAAGACATACATCAAGTGTTCATAAAAGACTCAACCCGATAAGATAACATCAAAGGGGAAACTCAATTCATCACAAGAGAGTAGAGGGGCAGAAACATCATAAGATCCAACTACTAGCAAAGCTTGGGATACATCAAGATCATGCCATAGAGGAACACGAGAGAGAGAGAGAGAGAGAGATCAGACACATAGCTACTGGTACATACCCTCAGCCCCGAGGGTGAACTACTCCCTCCTCGTCATGGATAGCGCCGGGATGATGAAGATGGCCACCGGAGATGGATCCCCCTCCGTCAGGGTGCCGGAACAGGGTCCCGATTGGTTTTTGGTGGCTACAGAGGCTTGGGGCGGCTGAACTCCCGATCTATCTTCTCTTCTGGAAGTTTTAGGGTACGTAGGTATATATGGGTGAAAGGAGTACGTCGGTGGAGCTACGAGGGCCCCACGAGGCAGGGGGCGCGCCCCCCACCCTCGTGAGCACCTCATGTATCTTCTGACGTGGGGTCCAAGTCCATCAGGTGGGTTTCCTTCCAAAAATAACTTCTCCAGTTGATTTCGTTCCGTTTTGACTCCGTGTGATATTCCTTTTCCTTGAAACACTTAAATAGGCATAAAACAGCAAATCTGGGTTGGGCCCCCGGTTAATAGGTTAGTCCCAAAAGTAATATAAAAGTGGATAATAAATCCCAATATTGCCTAAAACAGTAGATAATATAGTATGGACCAATCAAAAATTATAGATACGTTGGAGACGTATCAAGCATCCCCAAGCTTAATTCACGCCGTCCTCGAGTAGGTAAATGATAAAAAAGAATTTTTGATGCGGAGTGATACTTTGGCATAATTTCAATGTAATTATTCTTACTTGTGATATGAATATTCAGATCCGGAAGATTCAAGACAAAAGTTCATATTGACATAAAAATAATAATACTTCGAGCATACTAATCAAAGCGATCATGTCTTCTCAAAATAGCATGGCAAAAGAAAGTTCATCCCTACAAAATCATATAGTTAGGCTATGCTTCATTTTCGTCACACAAAGATGTTCCCAACTTCTATACCCCGATGACAAGCCAAGCAATTGTTTCATACTTAAATAATCTCAAACTTTTAAACCTTCACACAATACATGAGCGTGAGCCATGGATATAGCACTATGGGTGGAATAGAATATGATGATGGGGATTGTGTGGAGAAGACAAAAGGAGAAAGTCTCACATTGACGAGGATAATCAACGGGCTATGGAGATGCCCATCAATTGATGTCAACATGAGGAGTAGGGATTGCCATGCAACGGATGCACTAGAGCTATGAATGCTCAACAAAACAAAACTAGTGGGTGTGCATCCAACTTGCTTGCTCGCGAAGACCTAGGGCAATTTGAGGAAGCCCATCGTAGGAATATACAAGCCAAGTTCTATAATGAAAAATTCCCACTAGTATAAAAGGACAACTTATGAGACTCACTATATGAAAAACATGGTGCTACTTTGAAGCACAATATATGAGACTCACTACATGAAGAACATGGTGCTACTTTGAAGCACAAGTGTGGAAAAAGAGATAGTAGCATTGCCCTTTTTATTTTCTTTTTTTTGGGCCTTTCTTTTTTTCTCCTTTATCTTTTTTTTGGGCCTTTCTTTTTTTGGCCTTTCTCTTTTTTTTGGGCAATGCTCTAATAATGATGATCATCACACTTCTATTGGTTACAACATAAGGATTACAACTCGAAACTAGAACAAGGTATGACTCTATATGAATGCCTCCGTGATGTACCGGGATGGTGCAATGAATCAAGAGTGACATGTATGAAAAATAATGCACGGTGGCTTTGCCACAAATACGATGTCAACTACATGATCACGCAATGGCAATATGACAAAAGTAAAGTATGTCATGATGATGATGAACGGAACGGTGGAAAGTTGCATGGCAATATATCTCGGAATGGCTATGGAAATGCCATAATAGGTAGGTATGGTGGCTGTTTTGAGGAACATATAAGGAGGTTTATATGTGATAGAGCGTATCGTATCACGGGGTTTGGATGCAACGGCGAAGTTTGCACCAACTCTCAAGGTGAGAAAGGGCAATGCACGGTACCGAAGAGGCTAGCAATGATGGAAGGGTAAAAGTGCATATAATCCATGGATTCAACATTAGTCAAAAGAACTCATATACTTATTGCAAAAATTTAGAAGTCATCAAAAATCAAGTACTATGCGCATGCTCCTAGAGGATAGATTGGTAGGAAAAGACCATCGCTCATCCCCGACCGCCACTCATAAGGATGCACAAGCCAGGTACACTTCATGTTTCAAATTTGTTACACAACTTTAACCATACGTGCATGCTACGGGACTTACAAACTTCAACACAAGCATTTCTCAAATTCACAATCACCCAACTAGCACGACTTTAATATCACTACCTCCATATCTCAAAACAATTATCAAGTATCAAACTTTTCTTAGTATTCAACACACTCATAAGAATTCTTACAAATCTTTTATGCTTAGCATATTATGATTATTTAAACAAATTACCATGCTATTTAAGACTCTCAAAATAATATAAGTGAAGCATGAGAGATCATCTAATTATTCAAAATAAAACGACCACCATGCTCTAAAAGATATAAGTGAAGCACTAGAGCAAACAACAAACTACTCCAAAAGATATAAGTGAAGATCAATGAGTAGCCGAATAATTATACAACTATGTGAAGGCTCTCCCATTTAATAATTTCAGATCTTGATACTTTATTCAAACAGAAAGCAAAGCTAAATAAAACTACATTTCAAGGATAGCACAACTCATGTGAAGAAGCAAAAACTTAGGTTCAACCGATACTAACCGATAGTTGTTGAAGAAGAAAGGTGGGATGCCTACCGGGGCATCCCCAAGATTAGATGCTTGAGACTTCTTGAAATATTATCTTGGGGTGCCTTGGGCATCCCCAAGCTTGAGCTTTTGTGTCTCCTTAATTCCTCTCATATCATGGTTTCTCTTTTTTATCAAAAAGCTTCATCCACACCAAACTCAACAAGAACTCGTGAGATAGGTTAGTATAAACCAATGCAAAACCTTATCATTTTCTACTGTAACAAATCACTAACATTATTATTCAAATTGAATACTAAATGCCTCTACATATTTAATACTCCTATCCTTAAATAGAATCATTAAACAAGCAAACATATGCAAACAATGCAAACATAAAAGCAATCTGCCAAAACAGTACAGTCTATAAAGAATGCAAGAGTATCAATACTTCTATAACTCCAAAAATTATTAACTAAAATTCCCACTGTAATAAATTTATCATAGCTCAATATGCAAAAATATTCAACATTATACCACTCTCTGACTTTTCTAGGGAATTTTTGCAATAGCGGTAAACTTTCTGTTTTCAAACAGCAACATGTATACTAGCAAAATAAGCATGGCAAAGGCTATCTTTGACTTTTTTATTGAAACTAAAGATGAAAAACATTATTATAACTAACAGCAAGAAAATACTAACAAGATAAAATGACGCTCCAAGCAAAACACATATCATGTGGCGAATAAAAATATAGCTCCAAGTAAAGTTACCGATGAACGAAGACGAAAGAGGGGATGCCTTCTGGGGCATCCCCAAACTTAGAAGCTTGGTTATCCTTGAATATTACCTTGGGGTGCCTTGGGCATCCCCAATCTTTGGCTCTTGCCACTCCTTATTCCATAGTCCATTGAATCTTTACCCAAAACTTGAAAACTTCGACCACACAAAACTTAACAGAAAACTCGTGAGCTCCGTTAGCGAAAGAAAACAAAAGACTACTTCAAGGTACTGTAATTAACTCATTCTTTATTTATATTGGTGTTAGACCTACTGTATTCCAACTTCTCTATGGTTTATAAACTATTTTACTAGCCATAGATTCATCAAAATAAGCAAACAACGCTTGTTGGGAGGCAACCCAATTTTATTTTAGTTTCTTGCTTTTTGGTTATGTTTAGTAATAAATAATCCATCTAGCCTCTTTTTAGATGTGGTTTTATGTTTTAATTAGTGTTTGTGCCAAGTAGAACCTTTGGGAAGACTTGGGTGAAGTCTTTATGATCATGCTGTAAAAAAACAGAAACTTTAGCGCTCACGAGATTAGCTATAACTTTTTTTACTGGAGAGTGATATTTAGTTGATTCCTTTTGCAGATGATTACTAGAAAAATTCCTCAGGTCCACCAATTTATTTTAGAATGGGGGATAAAAAATATCATCTTCGTGAAACATAGCTTCCCCAAGCTTGGGCCTGCAAGTGCACATGTTTGTAGGACAGTAGCAAATTTCCCTCAAGTGGATGACCTAAGGTTTATCAATCCGCGAGAAGCGTAGGAGGAAGATGGTCTTTCTAAAACAACCCTGCAACCAAATAACAAAGAGTCTCTTGTCTCCCCAACACACCCAATACAATGGTAAATTGTATAGGTGCACTAGTTCGGCGAAGAGATGGTGATACAAGTGCAATATGGATGGTAGATAAAGGTAATTGTAATCTGAAAATATAAAAACAGCAAGGTAACAAGTGGTAAACGTGAGCGTAAACGTGGTATTGCAATGATAGGAAACAAGGCCTAGGGTTCATACTTTCGCTAGTGCAAGTTCTCTCAACAATAATAACATAGATAGATCATATAACAAGCCCTCATCATGCAACAAAGAGTCACTCCAAAGCCACTAATAGCGGAGAACAAACGTAGAGATTATGGTAGGGTACGAAACCACCTCAAAGTTATTCTTTCCAATCAATCTGGTGGGCTATTCCTATAAGTGTCACAAACAGCCCTAGAGTTCGTACTAGAATAACACCTTAAGACACAAATCAACCAAAACCCTAATGTCACCTAGATACTCCATTGTCACCTCAAGTATCCGTGGGTATGATTATACGATATGCATCACACAATCTCATATTCATCCAACCAACATAAAAGTACTTCAAAGAGTGCCCCAAAGTTTCTACCGGAGAGTCAAGAATGTGTGCCAACCCCTATGCATATGTTCCCAATGTCACGAAACCCGCAAGTTGATCACCAAAACATACATCAAGTGGATCAATAGAATAACCCATTGTCACCGCGGTTATCCCACGCAAGACATACATCAAGTGTTCATAAAAGACTCAATCCGATAAGATAACTTCAAAGGGGAAACTCAATTCATCACAAGAGAGTAGAGGGGGAGAAACATCATAAGATCCAACTACAATAGCGAAGCTCGGGATACATCAAGATCGTGCCATAGAGGAACACGAGAGAGAACACGAGAGAGAGAGAGAGATCAAACACATAGCTACTGGTACATACCCTCAGCACCGAGGGTGAACTACTCCCTCCTCGTCATGGATAGCGCCGGGATGATGAAGATGGCCACCGGAGATGGATCCCCCTCCGGCAGGGTGCCGAAACATGGTCCCGATTGGTTTTTGGTGGCTACAGAGGCTTGCGGCGGCGGAACTCTCGATCTATCTTCTCTTCTGGAAGTTTTAGGGTACGTGGGTATATATGGGTGAAAGGAGTACATCGGTGGAGCTACGGGGGCCCCACGAGGCAGGGGGCGCGCCCAGGGGGGAGGGCGCGCCGCCCACCCTCGTGAGCACCTCCCATATCTTCTGACGTGGGGTCCAAGTCCATCAGGTGGGTTTCCTTCCAAAAATGACTTCTCTAGTTGATTTCATTCCGTTTTGACTCCGTCTGATATTCCTTTTCCTCGAAACACTGAAATTGGCATAAAACAAAGAACTGGGCTGGGCCTCCGGTTAATAGGTTCGTCCCAAAAGTAATATAAAAGTGGATAATAAAGCCCAATATTGCCTAAAACAGTAGATAATATAGCATGGAGCAATCAAAAATTATAGATACGTTGGAGACGTATCAACGACGACCCGTCAAGTTCATCTACGGGCGTGTACCACTACGCCGGAGTCCTCGGATCCGTCAAGTTCCACTATGAAATGTACAACTACCATCGACCCCGAAGACCTCGGATTCATCAAGTTCCCACGACGACTTAAGTGTACCCCTCCGGTTCGTCAAGTTCGACTACCGTCGCTATCATGTACAACTACTTCCACTACGCCGCCTCGTGTGCCACTACTTCCCACGACGACCCGTGAACAACTACTTCAACTTCGAACCCGTCCGCCCCGAAACGTATGCTTTGAAGGTATAACCGTCGGGACGACCGCCTTGAACGAATGCATGTTGTATGAGATGCTCGTGTTTGCACCGTGTCCGAGTTATTCCTTGCGCGTTCCTCGTTGCCTTGCCATCGACACGTGGGAACCCGGTCGCCAGGATCACCCCACCATCTTGCATGACACGCTCACGCCACGCTTCCTTTTGTGCTGGTATCTCCACGAGCTACCGGAACCGATATGTTGTTGTGGCATCATTTTCGGATTCGTTGTCGTGGCACCCCTTTCTTTCTTCCACCACGGTGACAAATGCTTCATAACATGCTCATGTCAACATTTTCATAAAATGGTATAAAACTTGCATTGTCATCCGCATCATGATAACAACATTTTAAAATGTTTATAATTGTTGTTTCCTTTAAATTGCTATTTATGCATGTGGGGATTTTCCGGAATTGTTGTTTGTTGTTTCCGGCCCCATTTAAATTGCTTAGATAGTGTAGTTTAATTATGCCTCACCTCTTGCCATGTTGACCAACATTTAATATTGTTGAGTACATAAACGGGAGAGAACTAAATAAGTCATTTGGTGTTTCGTTAATATGCAAGTCGTTGCATATTGAGCTTCACTTAATTTGTAGTATTGTTTGTGCACCTTGCCATGCCATGCCTCTTTAAACCGGACATGCATCATACTTGATTGTGCATCATGCCATGTTTATGTGATGGTTGTTTACCATGTTGTTTGCTTATTTTCGGTGTTGCTTCTTCGTGTTAGTTCCGATAACGTCGCGTTTGTGAGGATTCGTTCGACTTCGTCCATTTGTCTTCTTCATGGACTTGTTCTTCTTCCTTGCGGGATCTCAGGCAAGATGACCATACCCTCGAAATCACTTCTATCTTTGCTTGCTAGTTGTTCGCTCTATTGCTATGCCGCGATACCTACCACTTGCTATATCATGCCTCTCATATTGCCATGTCAAACCTCTAACCTTTTCATCCTTCCTAGCAAACCGTTGTTTGGCTATGTTACCGCTTTGCTCAGCCCCTCTTATAGCGTTGCTAGTTGCAGGTGCACTTGCAGTTTGTTCCACGTTGGAACATGGATATCATGAACTTTGTTGGGATATCACAATATCTCTTATATTTAATTAATGCATCTATATACTTGGTAAAGGCTGGAAGGCTCGGCCTTATGCCTGGTGTTTTGTTCCACTCTTGCCGCCCTAGTTTCCGTCATACCGGTGTTATGTTCCTTGATTTTGCGTTCCTTACACGGTTGGGTGTTATGGGAACCCCTTGACAGTTCGCTTTGAATAAAACTCCTCCAGCAAGGCCCAACCTTGGTTTTACATTTGCCTAACAACCTATTACCCTTCCCTTGGGTCGGCCAACCCGAGGGTCATCTTTATTTTAACCCCCCCCCCGGGCCAATGCTTCTCTAAGTGTTGGTCCGAACTAGAGCCACTTCTGCAAAGGTTCCCCCTCGGGAAACTTGAGGTCTGGTTTTAGTTGTATGCGTAGTGCTCATCCGGTGTTGCCCTGAGAACGAGATATGTGCAGCTCCTATCGGGATTGTCGGCACATCAGGCGGCTTTGCTGGTCTTGTTTTACCATTGTCGAAATGTCTTGTAACCGGGATTCCGAGACTGATCGGGTCTTCCCGAGAGAAGGAATATCATTCGTTGACCGTGAGAGCTTGTGATGGGCTAAGTTGGGACACCCCTGCAGGGTATAAACTTTCGAGAGCCATGCCCGCGGTTATCTCGGTGTTAGCCACCATATTTGCTTAGTGCTTGTTGCATCTCCACCTCATTACCCCTTTCCTACCCATAAGCTTAAATAGTCTTGATCTCGCGGGTGTGAGATTGCTGAGTCCTCCTGACTCACAGATTCTACCAAAACATTTGCAGGTGGCGTTGATACCAGTGCAGGTGACGCAACCGAGCTCAAGTGGGAGTTTGACGAGGACCTTGGTCGTTACTATGTTTCGTTTCCGGTTGATCAGTAGTGGAGCCTAGTTGGGACGATCGGGGATCTAGCAGTTGGGTTATCTTCTTTTCTTTTGGCTTTGACCGTGGTCGGTCTATGTGTATACTCTGATTGATGTATGACTTATTTATGTATTGTGTGAAGTGGCGATTGTAAGCTAGCTCTCTTTATCCCATTCTTGTTCATTACAAGGGATTGTGTGAAGATGACCCTTCTTGCGACAAAACCTACAATGCGGTTATGCCTCTAAGTCGTGCCTCGACACGTGAGAGATATAGCCGCATCGTATGCTATGTTGGTAATCAGAGCCATCCCCGACTTAGGAGCCCCCTGCTTGATTGAATCGCTGACGTTGTTGAGTCTAGAAAAAAATGTTTTGAGTCTTATGATTATATATATCGGAGAGTAGGATTCTTTTTACTCCTCAGTCCCTTCGTTGCTCTGGTGAAGTCTCCTAACGTAGATGTTTTGATTTTCCTCTCCTCAAATGTCACTAATTTTTTTTAGGATCACGCGGATATCTTGGGATCGTTCCGATATTCTTGTGACGAGAACATTGTTCTTGGTGCCTCCTGACATTTAGGGATTGTGGCAGTGTCCCAGGGAGTTGAGCTCCGAGGTGTTGTCGTCACAATGTTATCGTTGCAGTTCTGGAATACCTGAGTTTCGCCGACATCGAAAATCTCTTTTATGCAGTTGTTGGTGAGATTACCTCGACGCCACCCAGTACTGGGGTGGGAGTTCGGGAGTATTGCCATAACTCGTATAATGGATGCTTTTCGAAGGTTGAGGTACACGATTTCTGGAGTTTTCTTGGTTATGTGTTGACGGATGGATACAGCTGGATCTAGGTATTGTTAGTTTGGGTGAGATATATTGCGTCCCCTGTATCCCCAACACTAGATTGCATAACTAGAAAGTTTCGAGAGTTTATAAGTGGGAAGTCAAGTATCTCGTAGGATATCTTTCCAACACACACATGATACGATATGGGATCTATCATATGTTTGTTTCCGACTTATTCTGCAAGCCAAATCCTTTGTTTTTGTTTTGTTTTGTGGTATTCGAGTTGCTTCAATGCCAAGTGTTGATTCCATACCTTTCCTAAGCGGTGTTCTCATATTTCTATGGGAGTGCTAATCCTTCTTGATCATCGAGATTGTCATGTCAATTCTTTTCCAACCAGCGTGCTTCTCTTCAAGAGGATCCTTTCATTTTTCCCATCTGCAAGATCAACTCAAAGTCTTCTCAACGTTATTTGTTTCATCCGTCCCAAGTTGCCTTTGTTTTTCCCGCCCTCCCACCCTTTTATTCAAGGACTCACATATCTTAATCAAGTATCCATTTATATTGCTGGGAAGTCTCTCCATTCTTTTTCGTCAATGTTCTTATCCGGTGATTCTCAGGAAGATACTAACGGAGCCTTAAGTTTTTCATTATTCATTATTTTTCTTCTTCGCTGGACTAATTTCAAGCCTTCAATGTTGATCACATTCCTTTTCTTGTTTCAAATGCTTTCTTATGCCGGTGCACCTCTTAATCATCCACTTCTCGCTATTCAATTGTTCCGGAGTGCCGAAGATATCTCAGAAGATTCGCATTTCCATCTTAATCCGTTCAAGCTATTTTGAGGATGTTATCTCATTCAAGCCATTTAATTCAACCAGTGCAATCTTTCTCTTTTCAAGCAATCGTTCAACGGTGGTTCTTTTGAGTGGGCCCTAACCCACAGGTCTTTCCCCAGGTTCTTACCTGACTCTTCTAATTCTTTCCGTAGTTATTCTCAAATTCATTGCAAAGTTTGACGTAAGAATGAATTATCATCAGTCAAATGTCTTTCTCCAAGATCTTTCAAAATTCTTTTCATCGTTGATTCAACCTTTCTAATTTTCATTCCGGAGTGCCTCAACAATTCATGGTGGTGTTTCTCATCGTCATTCTCAACATTTGAAGACTGAAGAAGAGTTTCTCTTAAATCTTGCTCCATTCTCTTCAATATTCATGGTTCTAGCTTGATGCCATCCTCTCATAATTGTTTTCGATTGCGAGAATTCTTTTCACCATCCGGAGCATTTCAGAAGTCTTTTCAGTTTGATTCTCCGAAGCCCATCATCTCAGTATTATTCCTTCTCAGCTTTCAGATCTCATTCCCCAAATCTTACCGGTGCATCGTTCAAATATCCTCTAATCAGCTCATGATCTCTTCGTTCTCATGTATCTAAATTCTCTGAAGTATCTTTGTTCTTTTTATAATTCTTCCTGGTGTTTCTTTATCTTTTCTTCGTTCATTTTCAATTCTTACGGTGGTTAGTTCAAGAGTTCTGTTCCTTCGTTATCATATCAATTCATTCGTTGTTTCCAAATCCCACCGGTGGTTCCATCAATACCTTCTCAAGTTTACGCTATATCTCTCTTAATCCTTTCTACGAGAATAAGTAGTATGCCAAATTTGTTGCTTGTCATCAATTTATATTGGTGAAGGATACGCATAACATAATTCTTGTTCTTGTTTCATCAAAGTGATTAATTCCTTCTTCCGGAGTTCGTTTCAACTTTCTTTTCGTTTGATCATTCTTTTATTACCGGAGTTCTCACGAATCCTCAACATGGTGGTTCGTCAAGGATTCCTTTCATTCTTCAATTGTTCTTCAAGATTTCTCTCGGAGTTATGATCCGCCAAGCTATACTCTAAAATAAACATGGTGTTCAACACATGTTTTGTTTTGTGGAGTCCAAGCATTCTTCATCTTGCATTCTGAAGTGCAATTCTTTCTACAGTATCTTTTGAGGTGGTGTTATGTAATTTTTGACAATTTCTTTGTGTTTCATGATTCACAAGTTTAGGAACGAGATATTTAAACCCATCACTTTCTTCCTTGGAGTTATCTTAGTATAGATTTCACCTAAAGCCTTCCATTGGGAATGTTGCTCTTTGTGATGATTACCTATGATCCAAGTTTTCTTATCACCTTGGTGGAAGAAGCTTTCTATCTTTTCTAGATCTCAATCAAATCTTTTTCCGGTGAATGGCAGGTTGTCACCTCATAATTTTTAGATGTCTTCCATAAGCCCACATCAAGCTTATCCTTTCGTTGTTGATAATCCAACAACTCCGTTCTAGCATTTGTTGTAAGCGTGCTCTCTCATGATCTTGTTTCCCTCCGTTCATTCCATTCCATTCTTTCATTTCTTCCGGAGGCATTGTGATGTTGCTCTCTTCTATCATCATCTTCAGTTGTGGGGATCGTGTTCTTTTCATGCTTATCCGTTTAACCGGAGTGTTGTGTCCTCGGCTCAAGTTCTTTTCATCTTATCAAGTCTTGCATCTCTTCTCAACCGGAGTGCTGTCTGAAATCTTTCTTACCCCCTGTGCCATTCTTTTAATAGTTTTGGAGGCAGTGTGTTGTTGATTTCGTCAAGTATCCTCTCATCTTGTCAAATTCATGTTCAATTCCTTCCATTTACAGTCGGAGTGTTGTCCAAATTATATCACTCTTATTCATTCTCTATCTTGTTTTAACCGGAGTGTTGTCGTAATTGATCTTTATCGTTCCTTGTACATCTCGTTTCAACAGGAGTGCTTGCATGCACTTATTGGCCATTGCAACCCTTTTTCTTATGTCTTTCAACCTACAAGGTTCCCGTAATGTTCCTTGTTCCTTTTTTTCTAACGGAGTTTTTTCAACTTTGTTCATCTTCGTTGTATTCCTTCTTTAAATTTGTTCAACCTCGCAAGGTTCTTTGGTTTCACTCATTTGTCAAAGAAGCAATTTGTTTTACCTCTTCCTCTTCCGCTTCTCTTCGGTGCCATCCTTAGATCTCGGGACGAGATCTCTTGTAAGTGGAGGAGTGTTGTGACGCCCCGAGACCGACGCTTCAGAAGACTTCCTTATTTTCGTGATCACCGTGTGTTTCATTTGTGCTTGCTCTTTTATTTTTGCATTGCATCATGTCGTCATGCCATTATGTCATTAATCTTTGCATCTCAACTCAACTAATAAATTGCATGGATCTTCGATCCATTTAAATCGAGGGAATTCACATGGTGATTTCTCTTTATAACATATCCTCTCGATATTTAGGGAGCTGCTATAAATATTTCCTTAGTTTGGAATTAACCATAACACACTTGCATTTTAGTTCCATGCCTCTTCTGCTTCAAGTTTCGCCTCCAAACCTTGTCAATAATTTCGTTCTCCATCTATTGATGCTCCTCCAAAAATCCCAATATTTTTGGACCTTTCAAATGCCCACTTCTTATTCAAACTCATTTGAATTTAATTCAAACGAGTTCGAATCCAATCTTCACACACACGCTCTCTTCTATTTTCTTGGGTCAAGCACATTTTTGTGAGCCCGGGAAAATTATCCACGTGTCCAGCTTCTTCCCCTAACCTCCTTTTCTTTTCTTTCTTATCTCGGTTTTGTTTTCATTTTCTTTAGAGTGAGAGCCCAACAGCCAGGCGTCTGGCCACTTCCTTCTCTACTGGGCCGGCCTCCTCGGCCCACCTAACCCTCCTAACCCTAGCCGCTCGACCCCTCAACCCTCTCCCTCCCGCAGCCGCGGCGCCCCCATCTTCCCGCAGCGCCCCTCTTCCTCGATCCCCTCCTTCTTCCTTGCTTCGCAGGGAGAAGAGCGAGACCCCGCGCCTGCAGCCGTCGTCCTCCGCGCCCAGCAGGAGCGTCGCACCCTCGTCCCGTTCCCCTCTGCCTTGCCTCTCCGTCGCATGGCCCGGCGCCAGCGCCGCTGCTGCTTCGTCGCCCGTGCCGCCATGGCCCTCCTCGTGCCTCTGCTTCCTCGCCCTCGCCGGATTCGAGTCCCTCCGCTCCGGATCTGGCGCTTGCCGCGCCCCGGACCTCACCTGCGGCTCCGCCGCCCCATCTCCACCTCGCCGACCGTCAACCCTGACGTCCGACCCGGCCATCTTCTGCTGCTACCTCGAGCAGTCCCGCCACGGCCATCACCTCCCCAACGCCCTTGCAGCTGCTGCTAGACCACCTCGGTGCCATCAGGGAGTGCCATGGCCTCCACCGAGACCCTTGGAATCATCAAGACCGCCAAGTACCACGACATACGGCGCCCGAACGACCACCGCACCGAACGCCAAGTACAGGATGATGACCCGCGAAGCCCTGGACGCCATGTACCACAATCGTTGTGTTCTGTTTCATCTCTGTCGAGGCCAAGAGGACGCCAAGTACCAGGATGACGACGACCTGTCAAGTTCATCTACGGGCGTGTACCACTTCGCCGGAGTCCTCGGATCCGTCAAGTTTCACTATGAAATGTACAACTACCGTCGACCCCGAAGACCTCGGATTCATCAAGTTCCCACGACGACTTAAGTGTACCCCTCTGGTTCGTCAAGTTCGACTACCGTCGCTATCATGTACAACTACTTCCACTACGCCGCCTCGTGTGCCACTACTTCCCACGACGACCGTGAACAACTACTTCCACTTCGAACCCGTCCGCCCCGAAACGTATGCTTCGAAGGTATAACCGCCGGGACGACCGCCATGAACGAATGCATGTTGTATGAGATGCTCGTGTTTGCACCGTGTCCAAGTTATTCCTTGCACGTTCCTCGTTGCCTTGCCATCGACACGTGGGAACCCGGTCGCCGGGATCACCCCACCATCTTGCATGACACGCTCATGACACGCTTCCTTTTGCGCTGGTATCTCCACGAGCTACCGGAACCGATATGTTGTTGTGGCATCATTTTCGGATTCGTTGTTGTGGCACCCCTTTCTTTCTTTCACCACGGTGACAAATGCTTCATAACATGCTCATGTCAACATTTTCATAAAATGGCATAAAACTTGCATTGTCATTTGCATCATGATAACAACATTTAAAAATGTTTATAATTGTTGTTTCCTTTAAATTGCTATTTATGCATGTGGGGATTTTCCGGAATTGTTGTTTGTTGTTTCCGGACCCATTTAAATTGCTTAGATAGTGTAGTTTTATTATGCCTCACCTCTTGCCATGTTGACCAACATTTAATATTGTTGAGTACATAAACGGGAGAGAACTAAATAAGTCATGTGGTGTTTCTTCAATATGCAAGTCGTTGCATATTGAGCTTCACTTAATTTGTAGTATTGTTTGTGCACCTTGCCATGCCATGCCTCTTTAAACCGGACATGCATCATACTTGATTGTGCATCATGTCATGTTTATGTGATGGTTGTTTACCATGTTGTTTGCTTTTTCCGGTGTTGCTTCTTTGTGTTAGTTCCGATAACGTCACGTTTGTGAGGATTCGTTCGACTTCGTCCGTTTGTTTTCTTCATGGACCCGTTCTTCTTCCTTGCGGGATCTCAGGCAAGATGACCATACCCTCGAAATCACTTCTATCTTTGCTTGCTAGTTGTTCGCTCTATTGCTATGCCGTGCTACCTACCACTTGATATATCATGCCTCTCATATTGCCATGTCAAACTTCTAACATTTTCATCCTTCCTAGCAAACCGTTGTTTGGGTATGTTACCGCTTTGCTCACTCCCTCTTATAGCGTTGCTAGTTGCAGGTTGTTCCATGTTGGAACATGGATATCATGAACTTTGTTGGGATATCACAATATCTCTTATATTTAATTGATGTATCTATATACTTGGTAAAGGGTGGAAGCCTCGACCTTATGTCTGGTGTTTTGTTCCACTCTTGCCGCCCTAGTTTCCGTCATACCGGTGTTATGTTCCTTGATTTTGCGTTCCTTACGTGGTTGGGTGTTATGGAAACCCCTTGACAGTTCGCTTTGAATAAAACTCCTCCAGCAAGGCCCAACCTTGGTTTTACATTTGCCTAACAACCTATTACCCTTTCCTTGGGTCGGCCAACCCGTTATTCATCTTTATTTTAAAACACCCCCCCCCCCCCCCCGGGCCAATGCTTCTCTAAGTGTTGGTCCGAACTAGAGCCACTTGCAGCGCCCCCTCGGGGAAACTTGAGGTCTGGTTTTAGTTGTACGTAGTGCTCATCCGGTGTTGCCCTGAGAACGAGATATGTGCAGCTCCTATCGGGATTGTCGGCACATTGGGCGGCTTTGCTGGTCTTGTTTTACCATTGTCGAAATGTCTTGTAACCGGGATTCCGAGACTGATCAGGTCTTCCCGGAAGAAGGAATATCCTTCGTTGACCGTGAGAGCTTGTGATGGGCTAAGTTGGGACACCCCTGCAGGGTATAAACTTTCGAGAGCCGTGCCTGCGGTTATGTGGCAGATGGAAATTTGTTAATGTCCGATTTTAGCGAACTTGACACTTGACTTAATTAAAATACATCAACCGCGTGTGTAGCCGTGATGGTCCCTTTTCGGCGGAGCACGGGAAGTGAACACGGTTCTTGGGTTTATGTTTGAACGTAAGTAGTTTCAGGATCACTTCTTGATCACTTCTAGCTTCTCGACCGTTGCGTTGCTTCTCTTCTCGCTTATATTTGCGTATGTTAGCCACCATATTTGATTAGTGCTTGCTGCAGCTCCACCTCATTACCCCTTTCCTACCCATAAGCTTAAATAGTCTTGATCTCGCGGGTGTGAGATTGCTGAGTCCTCATGACTCACAGATTCTACCAAAACAGTTGCAGGTGCCGTTGATACCAGTGCAGGTGACGCAACCGAGCTCAAGTGGGAGTTTGACGAGGACCTTGGTCGTTACTATGTTTCGTTTCCTGATGATCAGTAGTGGAGCCCAGTTGGGACGATCGGGGATCTAGCAGTTGGGTTATCTTCTTTTCTTTTGGCTTTGACCGTGGTCGGTCTATGTGTGTACTCTGATTGATGTATGACTTATTTATGTATTGTGTGAAGTGGCGATTGTAAGCCAACTCTCTTTATCCCATTCTTGTTCATTACATGGTATTGTGTGAAGATGACCCTTCTTGCGAAAAAACCTACAATGCGGTTATGCCTCTAAGTCGTGACTCGACACGCGAGAGATATAGCGGCATCGTGGGCGTTACAGTATAGTAGCTAGCGTCGACCAAACACAGAGAAAGAGAGGACACTTCTCTCTATAACACAATATGGAACCCCTAAATTAACCCTCCAAAGCCCCCTAACCCACCCCCCCCCCCCCCCCCCTAAAAAAACAAAAACCCCAGCTCCTACCAGATGCTGACGCGTGGATGCCTTTTGGTCCCAGTTAATGTTACCAACCGGGACTAAGGGTCATCCCGCCTGGACGCCCTGCTGCGGCCACGTGAAGCCCCGTCTGTCCCGGTTCGCAAGTGAACCGGGACTAAATGTTTTGAGCTTTAGTCCCGACCCTTTAGTCTAGGCCTATTAAACCGAGACAAATGGGCCGTTTTCTACTGGTGGTTGTACAACAACATGAAGCCGTTGTCCACATTGTTGGTGAAGGCCTTGGCGTCGATGAGCTTGTTGTTGCACAAGCTAGTGCTAAAGCCCTTGGCCTCCACACATCTGTCTTTTCAAGTCGAGAGGACATGAGCGAGGTCGATGCCGTTAAGCTATGGTGCCCTTGCCATATCTGTTTGTCGATGAATGTGATGATTACACTGTCGCCGAAGTCTATCTCAGGCCAAGCCCCGTGGAGAGGGTCGAGGCCTATGAAACCTGATGTCCTTGTAATTTGGGTGATGTACACCCTCTCCTTGTAGACACTGGAGACGTCGTGTAGTCTAGACATAGCTTGGGCGAAGACCTCGTTGAGACGAACGACAAAGCCTTGCAACACCATGTCATAGGTGTGCACGACGCGACTGACATCAACCATGGAATGAGAGGAATTGGTGGTGGCGACCTAGGCAGAATACCACCAGTTGACGGTGGGAATATGGTTGGTTTGGCGATGTGATCAATTCAGATGCGGTATATTGAACTGGTATTTTGGTCAACGTCAATGGCGTAGTGGTGGCTTGGGGGCATGCCGGCATGCACACCCATCACTAGCACTAGGCACAAAAACACCATATGCATGGAAGCCAGTGGGGAGGGATGGAGAGATTACCTAATCTAGGGAGTGTGGCCGGGTACATATATGGTTGCTTCCTCTAATCTAGGGAGGTGTTTGGCCCCAAGTGCAAATGTTTGTAGCATGCAACAATTTGTCTCAAGTGAATGACTTTAAAGTTTATCGAACCCATAGAAACTTCGAATTGCAACCAATAATCAGTACCTACACACACAAATACAAAGCTTGACTCGGCCCCCAATGAAACTAGTAAGACTAGTTTTACTAGCCTTTGTAGTCATAAGGATTAATGCAACTTGTGTTTGGAAATATTGGTTGCAGTAAAAGAAACAAAAGTAAACAAACGGAATTAAAAATACGTTGATCATGGTTGAAAGCAATACAGATGAATGGAGTGAGATCCATAGTTTCACTAGTAGCATCTCTCCAATAAAAGATAACATGGCATGATGAGGAAATTGCAGTTTAAATTGCAATATTTATGAGTAGGATTATACATGGCATAACTGCATATAGGCATCACGTCCAGATATTCATAGACCGATAATCCTACATCTACGTAACCCGCTATGAAGATCTACGAAAGCTGCTTATCTAATCTCCTCGGCCCCCTGATTTTCAGGTGGGTGATCCCCTTCCCTCCTAATGATCCACTAATAACTATCCACGTTGCTATTTACGTGAAGCATGTAACAAATATTACGTAGGTATAGCATTTCCCTTCATAGATTGTTAATCCAATAGGATATATAGCTAATACTCCACCCCAAGACTGCTATCCAGCATGCTTGTCAAAGTATTAACTAAAATAGAGTATTGCATTAAGTACGATGGCATGATGTATATAGTATATTGCCTTCACACTACACTTAAAGGACAATTATACAACTATATGTTTATCCTCAGTGGCAACAATACATACAATACAAGCATTTTCACTTTCTTTCGCTGCGGTGGATTACTTGCAAGATTGGACACAACTAGCATACACAACTCCCTCTGGGAGACCATTCATCTAAACATTGTTAGTGCAAGACTAATAGATTGGGGAGCATATATGTCTACAGGCTACGCAACAAACAACTCATAATCCATGAATAAAAAATATATAATTATGATCATAAAGTGAAAACTTATCACACTACAACAACATACCATAAAAATTACACTCAGATGGATCACAATCATGTAAGCCGCTCAAGGGATTGTATTAAAGAACAAGGTAAAGATTATCATCTAGTTACTGCTATAGACACATAGTTTAAAGGAAAGTACTCACTAGCGATCATGGTGACAGCAAGGGTTGGTGTAGATGGTCACCGTGATAATTTCCCAGTTTCCCTTCCGGCAGAGTACCGAAAAAGGCCTCCAAATTGACTCGCAACGGAACAAAGAGGTGTTGTGGCTCTGCTGATGAAAAACAATGCTATAATTTTATATTTAGTCTCAGTTATTATCAAGCTTTCCCTTTGTATAAAATTGCATGCATATGTAATAATTTGTTTGGGGCTGCATGCTCCATAGTTTTTATAATCATGCCATAGATTTCAGCATTCCTATTCCAATTGCCTATGATGAAGATGAGTCTCTTTGTCTGACAAGGTTGTGATTGGGTGACTCACACCGGCGGCTACCAGAAGCAATGCAATCACAATCGTTGGGAGAAGGGCGAACTTTCGACGTCATCGATGTCAGGCTAGATGGAATTCTGGACCAACGGCCCTCTTAATTGCTCGGGTGTGAGCTACTCCCTTCGTTCGGAAATAAGTGACTATGTTTTAGTTCAAATTTGAACTAAAACAATGTCACTTATTTTCGGACCGGGGGGGGGGGGGGGGGGGTACAAATATATTGGAACAAATTATTATTTTTGATACGGATTTGAGTACACCTAGAGCTAAATCTTTTGTGCCTATTGTGCAACAACTTGTTGACAACATGATCACCTGATCGATCAGAAGGTGTAGTTTCTGAGTGGGAGTCGGCAGATGCATCTGCCTCATTTGGTAGCTTCATTGTCGGCACTGTTAGTATAATCCAAATTGATACTCCCTTCGTCAACATAATGTAAGACCATTTTACAAGCTAACATAGCTTGCAGAAAGATCTTACATTATGGGATGGACGGAGTATGGTCCAGCCGTCTAGGTCGATGCATGTATATGGTGCTATGTAACCAAAGAAATCGCAGTATAAAGAGAAGAAAGAGGCAGCATGACCGGAGCCATTGGCTAAGTTTTTGATCGCAGGTGCTCGTGATATTCTGATGTGACTGATCTGTGGACAAAACTCAACCAGCAGAGTGCAGTGCAGGCCGGTGCTTACCCATCTCTGAGTTATGACTGATTTCTGAGAAAAGAAGGGTATGACAAGTGCTCTTGTTCAAAAGTTTGTGTCCGTGCGTATTAGTCGGTTTTGATGTTAGCGATCCTCGGGAAATACAGAAGTCAAACTGAATCATTGATGGAACGATAACCTTTCAATCTCCACAACTCGGCATGAAGTTCATTAGCAATTCAGAACACATAAATTCTAGGCAAAGCCACATACAAAAAGTATAGTATAATCAAAATCACTAGGGCGGGCTTCACTGTAACACCCATGAGCAAACCATGGATATTGAGGAACTGAAAAACAACAAACAAAAACGTACATACAGAGAAACCAAACCAGGAGAAGAGTGCAGGTAAATATATTGCTGTATCATAAAGAATAGTGGGAATGGATGACCCAATTGATCAAAGGTGTGGCATGTAAATCCTTGCAGAAAATGCTCAACCTTAAAAGGAAGTGCCACTATAGTTCCAACTCTCGTTTGGTTCACTAAAATATTTGGCTGCACCTTTTATATCAATCTGTGCAATATAATCTTTCCCCAATATACTCCCATGACATGGTCGCACGCATATTTCAAGATATAAAGCTGGCATAATGCATAAAAATGTGCAATTGCTTATATACCCAACATGTGCAATTGCTTAAATACCCATTAGAAACGCACATAATCCGGTCATGTGAGCCTTAGTTAGTTGTAGGAGCATACTAGGATGCATAGCAGCTAAACTAGTTAGGAAAATATTTTCATGGCTCGCAGCCGAGAAGGCATGTCGATCTCCAAGAGCATAGAGGAGGAGAGAGCCAAGCGTTGCATAATGTGGATCTCCTTCGTCTCTAGATCAAGCACGGCCATAAAATCACATTCACCATTTAATGGCCCATGCCAGGGCAGGCTTACCTGCATCAAGACGACACCTCTCCTCTCGCCCAAGGGCCTAAACCAAACATGAAGATGCCAGTGGGGAAGAAACCTGGGGTCTAGCGACCGTAACTTCTTCTCCACATCGATCATAGTCTCTAAGATCCAACCACCGTCCGAGAGCTGATGCCACACAGAGATCATGCACCCAACATTCACGACCAGCTTTAGTAGCATGTGCCCGTCTCGCGAGGAGTACGACCCCAGGTGGAACCGACGTCTTGCTTTGTAGCTGGTGACGGGGCTGGGGAGGCCAATCGTGCCAGGTTTCTCCATGCAGACGTCGTAGGTGAAAATCTCGCCGCCATGCCGCCCCAGCCAGTGGATTACACCACCGTGGAGGACGACGGTGGTGGCATCATGACCGGTTCCGAGCCACCGCTGCAGAAATAGGTTGTCGTGGGTCACCATAGGCCCCCAGGTGCCGGTCGACGATGTGAAGGTCCGGAATTTGATGGCACATGTGGTGGCTCTATTGGTGTCAGACGACTTATCCAAATAGCCGACGAATAGCATGAAGGAGCAGTCAATGCCGTCTACGGCGGTGATCAAGACGCACTTGAGAAAGCATCCCACATCATTCGAGATGCCTGGTGGTTCACAGAGGAAGGTGCGGTGGCCGCTGATGGGGTCGTACACGCACATGTCAGATTCGCTGCCGACGACGTGGTGATAGCGACGATGAAGGAGGACGAGGCCGCCACGAGACGTCATGGGATAGTACTTCTCGAAAAGATCACCCGCGTTGCGTGACATGAAAGATGACAGATGGTCATCACAAAACAACACACCGGCGGGCGTGGCTGGGTACACCAAAGAGAGGGAAGGCGGCGGAATCTCCACATCATCGTGTGTCTGGAGGTAGGCGAGGACGCACGAAGGCACGATGCCGCCATGATGGGTGACGCGGCGGATGAAAGACGGACTGAGAAAGTCATGACGAAGGAGCTTGCATAATGCGGTGCAGCGGACGAGGGTGCGGATGTCGGAGCGCGCGACGATCTCAAGTAGAATATCCGCAGGGAGCGCCCACTCCATCGCGACCGGTGACGCCGGCGCCTCCGGCGTGCACGCGTTTTGTTGCCGGCGTACTAGCGATGCCATTGCAGTGCAACGTGTTTGAGGTCGAGACCGTAGCTAGCTTAATTTTTCTTACAGTATATGAGACCGTAACTATATAGCTTAGCTAGAGCTAGGGACGTATTTATTGTGTAAAGCCAATTCACACTGGTGGAAAAAAAGCCTTTGGTCGCGGTTCGCAACTGCCATTAGTCGCGGTTGGGCAACCGCGACCAAATAAGCGCGACTAATGCCCCCCACCTTTAGTCGCGGCTGCTTAAGAATCATGACTAACGGCCCGTCCACGTGGGCGCCAAAGCGGCTGTCGGGAGGACCTTTAGTCGCGGTTCTTCCGCCAACCGCGACTAAAGGCCGCCACAGGTGTTTAGGGTTTTAGCAACTCCCGCCCCCTAATCCTGTTTTCTGTTTAATTTGTATTGTTTTATTTCTTTTGTGCTTTATTTTAATTTTGAAGGAGTTTCATATATTATACGGTACTACATACATGCATATGAATGTACAATTTCAAATAAATTTGAAATTAGAACCAAAAAGAATTCAAGAGGAATATACAATATATATTCAATATCATCGGATGACCATATACAATTTTGAACAAGTTTCCATACATGATGCCGCATCTTTCCCTAATCCCTAATCCCTAATTCCCTAATTTATTAATATTTTTATTTTTATTTTAATTTTTTTATTTTTAATTTTTAATTTTAATAAAGCAAATAGTGTTTCTGGTCGACGTCAGTCGGCTATTTTGCATGAAAGTCCCTTCGCTTCTGAGAATTCAACCCAGTCCTACTTTAAGTGTGTTCCTGATGAGATAATGTTTTATTTTTATAGAAAACCCCCGCCACCATCGCCACTTATCCATTGCCGCCATCATCGCCACTTATCCATTGCCGGCCTCCACCGTCGGGCACGCCGCCGCCGCTTGCCGCCGGCGTGCACGCCGGAGAAGCCAAGGAAGGGTGATGCGTCATGGCCAAGGCGTGGCCGCAAGGTGAGCCCAAGAATGGGTCGAGCTGCTGGAGAGCGCGCATGTGAAGTAGCCGGAGGTGGCCTTGGCCGGATGCACTACCAAGTTGCGTCGAGGGCGGGCGAGCGAGGCGGGCGCTGCTGGGCGAGGAGGCTTGCCGGCGGCGTTGAGGGCGGGCGAGCGAGGCGGCAAGATCGAGGTCGGCCGCGCGCTGCTGTAGGCGAGGGCGACGGCGGGCGGCGCCGAGGGCGAGGGCGACGGCGGGCGGCGCCGAGGGCGAGGGCGACGGGCGGTGTCGAGGGCGCGCAGAGACGCAAAGTAGAATCGAATCGGAGAAGACGAGAATCGAAGCCTTGTATTTATAGCCCTCCCTTTAGTCGCGGTTGGCGACGAGACCATGATTAAAGGGTACCCTTTAGTCGCGGTCGCTTTGCCCAACCGCGACTAAAGGGTTTTTATGGAGTTTATGCGTTCAGCGCCCCACCTTTAGTCGCGGTTGGTTCTGCCAACCGCGACTAAAGGCCGCCAGGTTTAGGGTTTTAGCCCCCCCCAAACCTGTTTTCTGCTTAATTTGTATTGTTTTCTTTTTAATTTGTATTGTTTTCTGTTTAATTTGTATTGTTTTATTTCTTTTGTGCTTTATTTTAATTTTGAAGGAGTTTCACATATTCTACGGTACTACATACATGCATATGAATGTACAATTTCAAACAAATTTGAAATTAGAACCAAAAAGAATTCAAGAGGAATATACAATATATATTCAATATCATCGGATGACCATATACAATTTTGAACAAGTTTCCATACATAATTTAATGCATATAAAGTTGTATCGTCCTTTGTATCTACGAACCGTCTCCAAACCCTACGAGGCAAATACAAATAATATGTCAAAATAAAACTAATTCAATTCAATATGTTAAAAATACAAATAATATATCAAAAATTCAGAAAAATAGAACTAATTCATTTCAAAATTCTAAAAATACAAATAATATATCAAAAATTCAGAGAAGTTCTTCCCGCCGCCTGTCTTCCCACAAGTTCTTCGGCCAGTCTTCCCGTCAGTTCTTTCCGCCTATGTCTTCCGCCATTTCTTCACGCATCTATCTTCGCGTGACGATGCTCCTTTTATAGGCACGGCGCCGCTTCTGCTTTGTCTTGTTCCTCCGACAGTATGTCAGGCGCTACCCATCGCGTCTGTCTAACCTTTAGTCCCGGTTGCACCAACCAGTAGGGACTAAAGGTTAGATGACCAGCTCTGGATTCCTCTTCTTCCCGCCATTTCTTCCCTGTCTTCCCGCCTCTTTCTTCCCCGCCACTTTCTTCCCGCCTCCTGTCTTCCCCGCTCCCATTTTTCCCGCCATTTCTCACTACATATATGTAGCCCGGCTTGGCCAGCATTATCACATCTCTACAATCTCTCATCACTCTCTCATGGCTTCCACCGCACCCACTCTAACTATCGGGATGAATCCCCGCTGGCATCCCGATAACCAGCATACTTGGGACGCCTTCTTCATCAATCGGCGTGAGAGGGCGCTCGCTAGGTATGAGGAGGACGGTCTGCCTCCTGGGAACTTCCACGAGGCCGGCCGTCGGCTATGGTGGTATGGCCGGACTCTGCAGAGCGTCATGGACTACATCACGGCCGGCGATATCCCCGCTGCGCTACCCTCGATTCGAGCCACGGCGCCGCCCGACGACAATGACGACAGCGGCGGCGGCGGCGGCGGCAACTTAGAAGCGGCGACTACTACCAAGACACGTTCTTCTTACAATTTGGCAAATGTACACTTTCGGTCTCATGTAAGCGATGCGTGCATGCATTGTATCCCTTATTTGACAAATTCCGAAGGTTACTAAGAGCAGGCCAATCGTTGATGGTTACGAAAAGCAACGCCAGAGGTCAAATTCCTCTTGTTTGTGCTCATCCCACACACGGACACCACCCCACAGCTGTAAAAGTTCATCAACTAATGGCCTTAGGTACACATCGATGTCGTTGCCGGGTTGCTTCGGACCTTGGATGAGCACTGGCATCATAATGAACTTCCGCTTCATGCACAACCAAGGAGGAAGGTTGTAGATGCATAGAGTCACGGGCCAGTGCTATGGTTGGAGCTACGCTGCCAAAAGGATTCATGCCATCCGTATTTAGAGCAAATCTTATGTTCCTTTGCGTCACCGCAAAATCTTTGAACCATCCGTCGATCTTTCTCCATTGTGTTCCATCTGCGGTGTGTCTCAACTCCCCGTCCGACTTACGGTCCTCTTTGTGCCATCGCAACAACTTGGCATGCTCTTTGTTCCTGAACAGACGTTTCAACCGTGGTATTATAGGAGCATACCACATCACCTTGGCGGAACCCTCTTCCCGGTTTCTCGCCTCAACATCGCTACCGTGGTCATCGCCTCGATCTTATAACGCAATGCAAGGTATACCGCATTCATTCAAATTCTCGTATTCACCGCGGTAGAGGATGCAATCGTTGATGCATGCATGTATCTTCGTAACCTCTAAACCTAGAGGGCGCACAACCTTCTTTGCTTCAGACGATCAAGCGGGCAACTCGTTATCCTTTGGAAACATATTGTTCAACATTTTCAGCAAGTTTTCAAATGCCGAGTCACTACACCGCCTCGCCTTCCATTTCAGCAAATCCGATTAGCAGCCCAACTTTTCGGACCATCATCGCGCATCCGGTACAGCGCCTTTACGTGATCCTCTAACATGCGATCCAAATTCTCCCTCTCCTTTTCGGTTTCGCGGCGTCTCCGTGCATCAAAGAATGGTCCGACCAAGATCATCAACGGGATCATCACGCGGCCTCTTCTTCACCTTCCCTTCACCTTCAAAGATCCTCCATGAAAGTATCACCGAAATGAGCAAGATAGCTTTCATCGATGAAATCATCCCTTCTTCATCTTCTTCCATTATAACCCCTCTTTCTCCATGCTTGGTCCAACAATTATAGCTTGGCATGAAACTGCGTCAAGCAGATGCATGTGAACATCTCTTGAGGAAGAGTAACCCTTCCGATTCTTACAGATAACACATGGACAGATAACAAAACCCCCGCTTGTTCGCATTAGCCACTACGAGGAAATCTTTCAAACCCGTAGTGAACTCGCCGGAGAGTCGGTTACCGTACATCCATTGCCGATTCATCTGCATTATTATAATATAAAATATATAATTAACCATCATGCATTTGTTAAACTAACTAGCTACAAACAATATAAATTAAACAATGAACTACACACATGCATATTTTATCAATGACACATCAAAGGTTCATCAAGTTGCTAACCATGATCGAGGAGTGTGGCTCCAACACTTCATGTCATGTTTGTTTCATGCTCTTGGGGCATTTCATCAAACACCTTATGTGCATAAGAGGAACCAAAAGCAAACCTACACCCACTTGTGAAGAGAATGGCTCCAAATGGCTAAGTGTTGGCTGCTTTGGATGGGTATATATAGGGAGGGGCTTTAGTTGCGGTTGGCACGGCAAACCGTGACTAAAAAGGTGCCCGAAAACCTTTAATCGCGGTTGTCCAAGCAAACCGCGACTAAAGACCTCACGTCTTGCCAGCTGGCCACCGCCACAGGCCCGAGCCTTTGGTCGCGGTTCACCTCCAGAACCGCGACTAAAGGTCCCATTAGTCGCGGTTCCTACAGCTTCGCGACTTATGGGGCTGGACGGAAGCCTGTTTTTCCACCAGTGTCAAGTCGAATTCGACCTGGAAACAGAATCCGCATGGACGGCTATCGGCTTAAACATACTACTCCTAGTAGTCTACTAGTATGAATTAGAGTATAGTACTACTTCCGCTACGTACTACTACGATGATATCCCGAGAATTGCAAGGAAACGACTCTAATCGTCGTCTTGATCACTACAAAAACAAGTCTACGATGAATATGTAGACATCCTACAAAAACAACAACCTTTTTGTTTCACACAGAGAGAGATGTGACAAATTATTTCCAAAATATCACAGCTCAGAAGTTTATATCCATTACTTTTTTTGAAGGGAGTTTATATCCATATTACTTATTCATCAGGCTGTGCCAGATTCTTTTCCTTTCACAACACGTACGTGGTCTTATTTGTCAACTTGCATGTACTGTAACGTTGACTGTACACGTGTACCTGATCGTGACTCATGTATAGGGCAGTCGGGTAGCTCTAGATTGTACTCCCTCTGTTTTTTTAGTCCGCATATAAGGTTTGGTCAAAGTCAAGCTTTGTAGAGTTTGACTAACTTTATATTGAAAAATATAAACATTCACAATATAAAATCAATATTATCAGATGCACCATGAAACGTATTTTCATACTATATAGTTTTAGTATTGTAGATGTTTATATTTTTTTATATAAATTTGGTTAAACTTTGTGTAGTTTGACTTTGATCAAATCTTATATGCGGAGTAAAAAGAGATGGAGAGAGTACGGGAGAGGATTTGTCACATGCAGGTCTCACGGCACGCTGTCCCTCAGGGCATGTCCAATGCTTTTGGCGCTTGCGCAGGCGCTGAAGGAAATAAAAGAAAAAGGATAAGGACGTAGCAGCGGTGTTAGCACATCACGGAGTGGGCGGCTGTTCACGAGAGGCAACAGAAGATACCATCTCCAGCACTGGCCGTGAGGTGGAATCCACCGGAACATGGATGGCTCAAAGCGAACGCAGATGGAGCTTTGGCGAAAACCCGAGATCGAGGCTGCAGCGGAGTGTGGGGTGTGCATCTTTTGTATTCCCTGGTGTTTCTGACCCAGAGCTTGAGCTTGCCGATAATCTCTCTGCTACGGGGCCGATCATAGAGGCTATCAAGGTGTCGGCGCAATCACTGCAAGGTTTTAAAGCGGCCTGGATTAGGAGACAAGGGAATAGAGCAGCTCATTGTCTAGCTAGGTTGGGTGTTAGTAGCGAACTCTGTATTTTTTGGCCTTCTGTGCCACCAGACTGTATTCTTCATGTAATCTCGGACGAGATCCCGGCTATGGGCAAAATAATCTTATACGACCGGGTTGTACGTACGACCCAGCCGCATGGGGAGGCTGGCAGGTGGGCCACCCTCACGAGGTGCTCTCTCACAAGCGGATCGTACAGGATTCGCCTCCCGGCTATGGGGTGAGTAATAAAATCAAAACGCTAATGTCAAGGGACAAGCGCTTATACGGGACATATTTTTTTAGTGCTGGCGTGGAAGAAAAAAAGGTATAGCTTCGGTGCAAGAAGTGGAGTCGATGCTAGGACAAATCCTGGGCTTAGCAGGGAATAGGAAAAAATGGCTGGGAAATTGGGTGTAACCACCGGGGATTTGACCCTAGCGCCTGGACTAAGCGCCCCGTTGTAGATGTCCTCGGGTGTGTTATTTTTGGCTTTTGATTTGGGAGGTGAGCTACGTCGCAGTCGTGTGTACTAGTATTACTAAACAGTATAACTAAGCTAGTTAGGGCCCCTCACAGCGATTTGACGCTCTATATCGTCGGATCCCACGAACGGATGTACAAGATCGTTCGAACGTTCGACTGCGCATTCCAAACGTCACAAGGCCGCTGCTCCAGAGATGGACCTGGAAGCTTTCTCATTGAATGGGCCGAAAAACTCCCGCAGGGCCTGCTAGGCCACGTGAGTCTGCACGGCTCGTCTCCTGTCGATTGACTACCTTTTCCTTCTCTCGCGAAACCTAATGGCGCGATGGCGGCGGCAGTGGATGGCGCCCAGATGCCGGTGACATTTATCCCGTGGCTCCTTTCCTTCTCCCTCCTTCCCATCCCGTGGCTCCACTCTCCCCTCCCATGACAGTACATCGCCCCGCCGCGCACTCCCCTCGACGGTCGATCGTGTGTCCCATCGACTAATTTAGTGGCAAACAGGTTCACGGCGAACGACGGGCTGTGAGCAACAACTCTAAAGTTCGTTCTGGTGGAGACTTATATTGTACCACCTGCAAAGATCGTTTCTAATTTCTTTCATCTATGTTGCTACAAACTGCAGAGTGGCTCATGGCAGAGAAGCTGTGTTGTCTTGTCAGGTGCTAGAGCGCAGCAAATTCAGTATCATGACTAGCGTCAAGGGCACTGAGAAGGAGTATATGCGATCTCGCTCTGGTTCCTTCTTTCTATCTCATTGAACAAGAAAGGTCACCCAGTGCAATGATTCAGGGTTGTTGTATCTTCTATCTGAATGCTGCATTCATCAGGATGAGCAAGGTGAAGAGTGACAAGAAGATCGTGTAAGAATATAAGAAAATTTGTGTTGCCATTGATGGTGCCTGATCCACCATCTTGCCCATTAACTCTCCAACTATTTTGAAGACTTGACAAGGCCTACTTGCCGTGTTGGCATACACTGACATGGACATTGTCGCACTCTTTGCTACTCGCCGAGCGAATCGCCAACTCGCAGATGGTGAAGCTGCATTTCAACACAGGTAATAACAGCAGGCAGACACATCTGAATCCGTTCTTGGTATCCACTGATGGGGTGGGTGCTTAATGAAATGCCTACCATGCCGTGTATTCCTATGACGGCAGATTAATAAGGCCGACACACTGTTATCAAACAAGATTGATGGCTGAAGTAATGCACATTTGAGATAGTTGTTGAACTGTACCGTGGAGTTTGGGTATGCTTCTGATTCCTAACATTAGTTTATTAATCCTTTTCTATTTTGTTGCAATTTAATTATTTTATTTAAGATGATTATGATTGATGTAACTTTTTAACCTGTTGGCAAATGCTCCTTCGCCAAGTAATGGTATTACTGTATCAGGCACATTTCTAATCAAGAACAGCGTAGTTATATAAAATTAAAGTGCATGGTTGAAAATGTCATGCGATAACCTGTGAGTTCACACATTGCTGTTCGAACTGTAGAGCCAGAAATACATCAACGGTGCATGTTATCTACGAATATGGAGTGTCAGCAGTCGATAGTAAGTAATGGTAAATGGTAAATATTTCACCTTCGGCTCTATGAGTTTAATTTTTTCCTTCCATGTGAAATAGTGCATATTGGTGGTCTTTTGTTTCCCATCCATTCTGATGTTCTTTTACATATTCAAGAATCAAGAGTAATGTTGTTTCCTTCCAAGTAATGCTTTATAGGATTGTCAGTAGCCACTCCAACGAAATCAGAAATGTTGTTTACATACTTTTCACCGTGCTCTTAGTTTTCTCTGTTCTCAGTCCACTTTTATATTTAAACTTCTTTCATTCATATGGAGTAGATTTAAGTTACTCGCAAGTTTTTTTGGATTAATTCATCGGTTTAATTGCAGCAATGTATTTAGTACACTTTTTAAGACTTACTCTATTGTCACGTATTAGAAAGTGTGAGAATGTATTTTTTTAATCATTTCCTTCCAGAAGATGTATAGGTTTTGATCTGTAGAGTTACGATGCAATGCTTCTTGATTCCCATTTTCAATTCGGATTTACCTATAAACATTGCATAGATTCTTGCACATATTGTACTTGATTTCTGGAATTTCTTGTAGTTTAACTACATGTAAGATCTCTACCGTATTTCATAACTTGTTTGTCTTCTGGATTGATTAGATGAAGAAGTAGGCCGTATTAATTTGCTTGTGATACAAATGATTTTAACTTATATGATGGACACATCTTTCAGGAACTATTGCAAAACATAGCAGAAGAATATAAGTCAATTTAAGATGCCATGACAAACCAAAGAGAAGGGAGAAGTCGAAACATGCAAAAATAAAAAGCATAAGAAAGAGGAGGCAAAGGCAAACACATGATAAAAATACTCTTGTATAGATTAGACGGTTTTATCTACATCAATCCTACTATTTGTATATGTGAACTGCCATTCTGCCAAACTGACAAATGCTTATCATCATGGTGTATATTTTAAATATACATATTGGCACTTATGCCAAATTTGCAATTAAATACCTATTATAAATCAGCAAACATGGAAATATCAATACGAATCAGTTGGTAGGTATTCTACTTTCTCTATGTACTCTTGGATGGATTACGCTAACGCAGAATCTTGTTTTCGGCTGATGCTTATGAATCATTCATAGTGCACCTCTGACTTTGTGAATTATAAGAATAACCATGTGCGATTAACGTGGAAGTTAGTGCGAGGATCAATGATTAAAGATACATGATTCTTTTTATAAATCAGTGCACGTTTCTAACTTAGATTCAACAATTCTCCGACTTCTTGTTAAAGTATTTACTACACCACTCACACAAAAGAGATAATCCTTACATTGATGTTTCTCCATATTAATATGTTACAATTCTTGTTTCAGGTAACTATCATTCGTCCACCGAGTGAAGGCTTGCTATTGCACCTTGAGCACCACTAAATTTTTAGTTGTATTTTGGAGTATGTTCATAGTCCAGTATATATCAAAGTGTTAAAATGGACTACACACTTGTATCGATGAAATTAAAATGGGAATAAAAGGTTCCAGCTTAGTATTTTCATGTTTTTGTTTATTCTATTGTTGTATGTTAGAATGAATGGGCGCGGCAACGTGCGCTATCATGGTCTAGTTATCAGTATGAACGACGACGCGCGCTTCAGTTTTCCAGTAATATATACTCCCTCTGTTTTTAAATACAAGTCTTTATAGAGATTTTAATACAAACTATATACAGATGTATATAGACATATTTTAAAATATAGATTCATTTATTCTGCTCGGTATATAGTCTACATTGAAATCTTTAAAAGGACTTGTATTTTTTGGGAACGGAGGGAGTACAAAGTCAAAACATATTGGTGGCCATGCATGCATGCATGGATACGTTTGGGGTGTGTTTGGTTGCCCTCATCGAGCCCAACCAGGCCCGCGCGGAAAGGAAGAGGCCAGTTTGGTTGCCTGGTTTCACTGTTGAGCCTGCACCGCACGCTTCTCAAAGCAGCCCACAGCCTCACTCGCTGAAAACGCTTGGATCGGCAGTTTCTCGCGAGTCGGGCTAAGTGCGGCGCGAGGTCGCACGGGCGGGTGCGAGGCGAGGGCGAGGGAGGATGGCGGGAGATGGAAATCTGGACGCGAGGACAACTCGCGAGGACTCTTCGCATGGTGAACTGTCGTGAACCATCCGCGCACGTCATCTGGACGCGGCTTTGCGACCTCTTCCTCGAAAATCAGCTCCAACGCCGCGTGTTCCTCCAAGGCGGGTTTTTCACCATGCAGCAAAACGATCTCACGGTCGACGAGTACTGCACCAAGCTGAAGGTTCTCTCCGATGAGCTTTATGACGTCGGCATGGTGGTCGATGACTCCATCCTCCTCACCAACCTCCTCCGCGGCCTCCACCCCGACCTTGGCCAGTCCGCCGCCAACCTCTCCCTCACCACACCCTCCTTCGCGAAGGGCGTAACTTACCTGCGGATGGAGGAGAAACGCCTCCGTCACGCGGCTCGGCAGGTGTCTCATGCCGCGCTCCACGTCGGCACCATCGGGGGCCCCGCCGTCCCCCAGCCGCATCCTCGCGCGCCGGCTCCACCGCCACTAGCCGCCCCCGACCGCGGCCGCCAGAAAAAACCGGGGAGGGGAGGGGGCACGACGGGTGGGCCTGCCACCCGGGTTCCAAGCCCCGCCAGGCCGCCGCACCCGTCGCTGCCCCTCCCCTGGGCACCCGCTCCGGGCCTCCTTGGCCCTCGCCCGGCCACTCATCAGGCTCTCCTGGCCGCGCCGGGTGGCTCCGGCCCCGGCGGCTCTTCGACGTACAGCGGGCCTGCGGCCTACGGCGGCGCCATGGCGCCACCCTATGGTGCCGCCCCTGGCGGCTTCTCCTACGACCCGACCCTCCTAGCCGCTCTACACGACACCCCTTCCCCAAGCAACTACACCGGCGACGGGGGCTGGTACATGGACACAGGTGATACGTCTCCAATGTATCTATAATTTATGAAGTATTCAGGCCATGTTTACAATAATTTTATTTGATTTTGGTATGATTTGATTAGGACTAACCTGGACTGACGCTATTTTCAGCAGAACTACCGTGGTGTCATTTTTTGTGCAGAAATAAAAGTTCTCGGAATGGGCTGGAAATTTAAGGTGGGTTTTTATGAACCAAAAGAGACCCCCGAAGCATCGGAGTTGGGCCAGAAGAGTCCCAAGGCGATGACAAGGTAGGGGGCGCGCCCTACCCGCTGGGAGGGTGCTCCTACCTTCCCTCTGCCTCGTGGCCCCCCTTGACGTGAGACCAACGCCAAAAATTTCTATAAATACCAAAACCACCAAAAATAAACCTAGATCAGAAGTTCCGCCGCCGCAAGCCTCTGTAGCCACGAAAAATCAATCTAGGCCCTCTTCAGCACCCTGCCGGAGGGGGACATCATCATCGGAGGCCATGGAGGAGGAATCCGGAGGGGCCATTGATAACCCACAAGTATAGGGGATCGCAACAGTTTTCGAGGGTAGAGTATTCAACCCAAATTTATTGATTCGACACAAGGGGAGCCAAAGAATATTCTCAAGTATTAGCAGTTGATTGTCAATTCAACCACACCTAGAAACTTAATATCTGCAGCAAAGTGTTTAGTAGCAAAGTAATATGATAGTGGTGGTAACGCTAGCAAAAGTAAAGACAGCAAAAGTAACATTTTTGGTATTTTTGTAGTGATTGTGACAGTAGCAACGGAAAAGTAAATAAGCGTAAACCAGTATATGGAAAGCTCGTAGGCACCGGATCAGTGATGGATAATTATGCCGGATGTGGTTCGTCATGTAATACCATAACATAGGGTGACACAGTAACTAGCTCCAATTCATCAATGTAATGTAGGCATGTATTCCGTAAATAGTCATACGTGCTTATGGAAAAGAACTTGCATCACATCTTTTGTCCTACCCTCCCGTGGCAGCGGAGTCCTATTGGAAACTAAGGGATATTAAGGCCTCCTTTTAATAGAGAACCGGAACAAAGCATTAGCACATAGTGAGTACATGAACTCCTCAAACTATGGTCATCACCGAGAAGTATCCCGATTATTGTCACTTCAGGTTGTCGGATCATAACACATAATAGGTGACTATAGACTTGCAAGATAGGATCAAGAACACACATATATTCATGAAAACATAATAGTTTCAGATCTGAATTCATGGCACTCGGGCCCTAGTGACAAGCATTAAGCATAGCAAAGTCATATCAACATCAATCTCAGAACATAGTGGATACTAGGGATCAAACCCTAACAAAACTAACTCGATTACATGATAAATCTCATCCAACCCATCACCGTCCAACAAGCCTACGATGAAATTACTCACGCACGGCGGTGAGCATCATGAAATTGGTGATGGAGGATGGTTGATAATGACGACGACGACGAATTCCCCTCTCCGGAGCCCCGAACAGACTCCAGATCAGCCCTCCCAAGAGATATTAGGGTTTGGTGGCGGCTTCGTATCGTAAAGCGCGATGATTTCTTCTCTCTGATTTTTTTCTCCCCGAAAGCCAATATATGGAGTTGGAGTTGGCGTCGGAGGGTCTCCAGGGGGCCCACGAGGTAGGGGCGCGCCAAGGGGGGCGCCCCCAACCCTCGTGGACAGGGTGTGGGCCCCCTGGTCTTCATCTTTGGCGAGAATTTTTTATTAGTTTTTTATAAGACATCCCGTGGATTTTCAGGTGTTGGGGAACGTAGTAATTTCAAAAAAATTCCTGCGCACACGCAAGATCATGGTGATGCATAGCAACGAGAGGGGAGAGTGTTGTCCACGCACTCGTGAGACCGAAAGCGGAAGCGCGTTATGACAACGCGGTTGATGTAGTCGTACGTCTTCACGATCCGACCGATCCAAGTACCGAACGTACGGCACCTCCGAGTTCAGCACACGTTCAGCTCGATGACGATCCCCGGACTCCGATCCAGGAGGGTGTCGGGGATTAGTTCCGTCAGCACGAAGGCATGGTGACGATGATGATGTTCTACCGACGCAGGGCTTCGCCTAAGAACCGCAAAGATATGACCGAGGTGGAATATGGTGGAGGGGGGCACCGCACACGGCTAAGGAACGATCACGAAGATCAACTTGTGTTGTTGTCCTAGAGGTGCCCCCGCCTCGTATATAAAGGAGCAAGGGGAGGGGCGGCCGGCCTAGGAGGGGCGCCAAGGGGAGTCCTACTCCCACCGAGTAGGACTCCCTCCTTCCTTGTTGGAGTAGGAGAAGGGGAAAGAGGGGAGAGGAAGAAGGAAGGGGTTGCGCCTTGTCCAATTCGGACCAGAGGGGGCGCAGCATCCTTCCTTTGGCCTCTCTCCTCTATTCCCGTATGGCCCAATAAGGCCCATATACTCCCCGGCGAATTCCTCAGAACTCTCCGTACTCGAAAATACCCGACTCACTCGGAACCTTTCCGAAGTCCGAATATAGTCGTCCAGTATATCGATCTTTACGTCTCGACCATTTCGAGACTCTCGTCATGTCCCCGATCTCATCCGAGACTCCGAACTCCTTCGGTACATTAAAGCTCATAAACTCATAATATAACTGTCATCGAAACCTTGTTGCAAGCGGACCCTACGGGTTCGAGAACAATGTAGACAAGACCGAAACACGTTTACGGTCAAAAACCAATAGCGGAACCTCGATGCTCATATTGGCTCCACATATTCTACGTAAGATCTTTATCGGTCAAATCGCATAACAACATACGTTGTTCCCTTTGTCATCGGTATGTTACTTGCCCGAGATTCGATCGTCGGTATCTCAATACCTAGTTCAATCTCGCTACGGCAAGTCTCTTTACTCGCTCCATAATACATCATCCCGCAACTAACTAATTAGTTGCAATGCTTGCAAGGCTTAAGTGATGTGCATTACCGAGTGGGCCTGTAGATACCTCTCCAGCAATCGAAGTGACAAATCCTAATCTCGAATACGCCAACCCAACATGTACCTTTGGAGACACCTGTAGAGCACCTTTATAATCACCCAGTACGTTGTGACGTTTGGTAGCACACAAAGTGTTCCTCCGGTAAACGGGAGTTGCATAATCTCATAGTTGTAGGAACATGTATAAGTCATGAAGAAAGCAATAGCAACATACTAAACGATCAAGTGCTAAGCTAACGGAATGAGTCAAGTTAATCGCATCATTATCCTAATGATGTGATCCCGTTAATCAAATGACAACTCTTTTGTCCATGGCTAGGAAACATAACCATCTTCGATAAACGAGCTAGTCAAGTAGAGGCATACTAGTGACACTATGTTTGTCTATGTATTCACACATGTATTATGTTTCCGGTTAATACAATTCTAGCATGAATAATAAACATTTATCATGATATAAGGAAATAAATAATAACTTTATTATTGCCTCTAGGGCATATTTCCTTCAGTCTCCCACTTGCACTAGAGTCAATAATCTAGTTCACATCATCATGTGATTCAACACCAATATTCGTGATCTGTATGTGATTAACACCCATAGTTCACATCGTCATGTGACCAACACCCAAAGGGTTTACTAGAGTCAATAATCTAGTTCACATCGCTATGTGATTAACACCCAAGAGTACTAAGGTATGATCATGTTTTGCTCGTGAGAGAAGCTTAGTCAACGGGTCTGTCACATTCAGAACCGTATGTATTTTGCAAATATTCTATGTCTACAATGCTCTGCACTAAGCTACTCTAGCTAATTGCTCCCACTTTCAATATGTATCCAGATTGAGACTTAGAGTCATCTGGATCGGTGTAAAAAGCTTGCATCGATGTAACTCTTTACGACGGGCTCTTTTATCACCTCCATAATTGAGAAATATTTCCTTAGTCCTCACTAAGGATGTTCTTGACCAATGTCCAAAGGATCTACTCCTAGATCACTATTGTACTCCTTGCCAAATTCAGAGCAAGGTATACAATAGGTCCGTACATAGCATAGCATACTTTATAGAACCTATGACTGAGGCATAGGGAATGACTTTCATTCTCTTTTCTATTTTCTGCCGTGGTTGGGATTTGAGTCTTACTCAATTTCACACCTTTGCAACACAGGCAAGAACTTTTCTTTGACTGTTCCATTTTGAACTACTTCAAAATCTTGACAAGGTATGTACTTATTGAAAAAACTTATCAAGCGTCTTGATCTATCTCAATAGATCTTGATGCTCAATATGTAAGTAGCTTTACTGAGGTATTTCTTTTAAAGAACTCCTTTCAAATACTCCTTTATGCTTTCCAGAAAAAATCTACATCATTTCTGATCAACAATATGTTACTCATATATATTTATCAGAAAGGCGGTAGTGCTCCCACTTACTTTATTATAAATACAGGCTTCACCGCAAGTCTGTATAAAACTATATACTTTGATCAACTTATCAAAGCGTGTATTCCAACTCTAAGATGCTTGCACCAGTCCATAGATGGATCGCTGGAGCTTGTACATTTTGTTAGCTCCTTTAGGATTGACAAAACCTTCTGGTTGCATCATATACAACTCTTCTTTAAAGAATCCATTGAGGAATGCAGTTTTGACATCCATTTGCCAGATTTCATAAAATGTGGCAATTGCTAACATGATTCGACAGACTTAAGCATCGATACGAGTGAGAAAATCTCATCGTATTCAACACCTTGAACTTGTCGAAAACCTTTCGCAACAAGTCGAGCTTAGTAGATAGTAACACTACTATCAATGTTCGTCTTCCTCTTGAAAGATCCATTTATTTAACATGGCTTGCTGATCATCGAGCAAGTTAATCAAAGTCCATACTTTGTTCTCATACATGGATCCCATCTCAGATTTTATGGCCTCAAGCCATTTCGCGGAATCTGGGCTCATCATCGCTTCCTCATAGTTCGTAGGTTTATCATGGTCTAGTAACATGACTTCCGTAATAGGATTACCGTACCACCGGTGCGCACCGTACTCTGGAAAACCTACGAGGTTCTCAGAGTAACTTGATTTGAAGTTTCATGATCATCATCATTAGCTTCCTCACTAATTGGTGTAGGAATCACAGGAACTGATTTCGTGATGAACTACTTTCCAATAAGGGAGCAGGTACAGTTACCTCATCAAGTTCTACTTTCCTCCCACTCACTTCTTTCGAGAGAAACTCCTTCTCTAGAAAGGATCCATATTAAGCAACAAAGATCTTGCCTTTGGATCTGTGATAGAAGGTGTACCCAATAGTCTCTTTTGGGTATTCTATGAAGACACACTTCTCCGATTTGGGTTTGAGTTCATCATGCTGAAACTTTTTCACATGAGCATCGCAACCCCAAACTTTAAGAAATGACAGCTTAGGTTTATTGCTAAACCATAGTTCATACGGTGTCGTCTCAACGGATTTAGATGGTGCCCTATTTTAACGTGAATGCAGCTATCTCTAATGCATAACCCCAAAACGATATTGGTAAATCGGTAAGAGACATCATTGATCGCACCATATCCAATAAAGTATGGTTACAATGTTTGGACACACCATTACGCTGTGGTGTTCCATGTGGTGTGAGCTGTGAAACTATTCCACATTATTTTAATTGAAGGCCAAACTCGTAACTCAAATATTCGTCTCCATGATCAGATCACAGAAAACTTTATTTTCTTGTTATGATGATTTTCCACTTCACTCTGAAATTCTTTGAACCTTTCACTTGTTGCAAACTTATGTTTCATCAAGTAGATATACTCATATCTGCTCAAATCATCTGTGAAGGTCAGAAAATAACGATACCCGCCACGAGCCTTAATACTCACTGGTCTGTATACATCAGTATGTATTATTTCCAACAAGTCAGTAGCTCGTTCCATTGTTCCGGAGAACGGAGTTTTAGTCATCTTGCCCAAAAGGCACGGTTCGCAAGCATCAAATGATTCATAATCAAGTGATTCTAAAAGTCTATCTTTATGGAGTTTTTTCATGGGCTTTACACCGATATGACCCAAACGGCAGTGCCACAAATAAGTTGCACTATCATTATCAACTTTGTATCTTTTGGCATCAATATTATGAATATGTGTATCACCATGATCAAGATTTAATAAACCATCAATGTTGGGTGTATGACCATAGAAGGTTTTATTCATGTAAACAGAATAACAATTTATTCTCTGTCTTAGATGAATAATCGTGTCGCATTAAACATGATCTAATCATATTTATGCTCAACGTAAACACCAAATAACAATTATTTAGGTTCAACACTAATCCGGAAAGTATAGGGAGTGAGTGATGATGACCATATCAATCTTGGAACTACTTCCAACACTCATCGTCACTTCCCCTTCAACTAGTTTCTGTTTATTCTGTAACTCCTGTTTCGAGTTACTAATCTTAGCAACCGAACAAGCATCAAATACTCAGGGCTACTATAAACACTAGTAAGGCACACATCAATAACCTGTATATCAAATATACCCTTGTTCACTTTGCCATCCTTCTTATCCACCAAATATTCAGGGCATTTCCGCTTCCAAAGTGACCATTTCCTTTGCGATGTAAGCACTCGGTTTTGCTTTGGTCCAGCTTTCGTCTTCTTCACGGAAGTGACAACTTGTTTTCCATTCTACTTGAAGTTTCCCTTTCTTTCCCTTTGCCCTTTTCTTGAAACTAGTGGTCCTGTCAATCATCAACACTTGATGCTCTTTCTTGATTTCTACCTTCGTTGATTTCAACATACGAAGAGCTCGGGAATCGTTTTCGTCATCCCTTGCATACTATAGTTCATCACGAAGTTCTAGTAACTTAGTGATGGTGACTAGAGAATTCTGTCAATCACTATCTTATCTGGAAGATTAACTCCCACTTGATTCAAGCGATTGAAGTACCCAGACAATCTGAGCACATGCTCACTAGTTGAGCTATTCTCTTCCATCTTTTAGCTATAGAACTTGTTGGAGACTTCATATCTCTCAACTCGGGTATTTGCTTGAAATATTAACTTCAATTCCTGGAACATATCATATGGTCCATGACGTTCTAAACGCCTTTGAAGTCCCGATTCTAAGCCGTTTAAGCATGGTGCACTAAACTATCAAGTAGTCATCTTTTGAGCTAGCCAAACGCTCACAACGCCCCAGATCCGCTCCTGCAATAGGTTTGTCACCTAGCGGTGCATCAAGGACATAATTCTTCAGGCAGCAATGAGGATAAACCTCGATAACGGATCCAATCCGCATCATTGCTACTAACATCTTTCAACAAAATTTTCTCTAGGAACATATCAAAACAAACATATGAAAGCAACAACGCGAGCTATTGATCTACAACATAATTTGCAAAATACTAACAGGACTATGTTCATGATAAATTAAAGTTCAATTAATCATACTACTTAAGAACTCCCACTTAGACAGACATCTCTCTAGTCATCTAAGTGATCACGTGATCCAAATCAACTAAACCATGTCCGATCATCACGTGAGATGGAGTAGTTTTCAATGGTGAACATCACTATGTTGATCATATCTACTATATGATTCATGTTCGACCTTCGGTCTCCGTGTTCCAAGGCCATATCTGTATATGCTAGGCTCACAAGTTTAACTCGAGTATTCCGCGTGTGCAACTGTTTTGCACCCGTTGTATTTGAACGTAGAGCCTATCACACCCGATCATCACGTGGTGTCTCAAAGACGAAGAACTTTCGCAACGGTGCATACTCGTGGAGAACACTTCTTGATAATTTTAGTGAGAGATCATCTTAAAATGCTACCGTCAATCAAAGCAAGATAAGATGCATAAAGGATAAACATCACATGCAATCAATATAAGTGATATGATATGGCCATCATCATCTTGTGCTTGTGATCTCCATCTCCGAAGCACCGTCGTGATCACCATCGTCACCGGCGCGACACCTTGATCTCCATCGTAGCATCGTTGTCGTTTTGCCATCTATTGCTTCTACGACTATCGCTATCGCTTAGTGATAAAGTAAAGCAATTACAGGGCGCTTGCATTTCATACAATAAAGCGACAACCATATGGCACCTGCCAGTTGCCGATAACTCGGTTACAAAACATGATCATATCATAAAATAAAATATAGCATCACGTCTTGACCATATCACATCACAACATGCCCTGCAAAAACAAGTTAGACGTCCTCTGCTACGGGCTTAGCAAGAACCGTTCTTACCTACGCATCAAAACCACAACGATAGTTCGTCAAGTTAGTGCTGTTTTAACCTTCGCAAGGACCGGGCGTAGCCACACTCGGTTCAACTAAAGTTGGAGAAACAGACACCCGCCAGCCACCTGTGTGCAAAGCACGCCGGTAGAACCAGTCTCGCGTAAGCGTACGCGTAATGTCGGTCCGGGCCGCTTCATCCAACAATACCGTCGAACCAAAGTATGACATGTCGGTAAGCAAGATGACTTGTATCGCCCACAACTCACTTGTGTTCTACTCGTGCATATAACATCAACGCATAAAACCAGGCCCGGATGCCACTGTTGGGGAACGTAGTAATTTCAAAAAAAATCCTACGCACACGCAAGTTCATGATGATGCATAGCAACGAGAGGGGAGAGTGTTGTCCACGTACCTTCGTAGACCGAAAGCGGAAGCGTTATGACAACGCGGTTGATGTAGTCGTACGTCTTCACGATCCGACCGATCCAAGTACCGAACGTACAGCACCTCTGAGTTCAGCACACGCTCAAAGACGATGACGATCCCGGACTCCGATCCAGCAAGGTGTCGGGATGTGTTCCACAAGACGACGGCGTGGTGACGATGTTTATGTTCTCCCGACGCAGGGCTTCGCCTAAGCACCGCAACGATATGACCGAGGTGGAATATGGTGGAGGGGGGCACCGCACACGGCTAAGAAACGATCACGAAGATCAACTTGTGTTGTTGTCCTAGAGGTGCCCCCCTGCCCCCGTATATAAAGGAGCAAGGGGGGAGGGGGCAGCCGGCCTAGGAGGGGGCGCGCCAAGGGGAGTCCTACCCCCACCGGGAGTAGGACTCCCTCCTTCCTTGTTGGAGTAGGAGAAGGGGAAAGAGGGGGAGAGGAAGAAGGAAAAGGGGGCTGCGCCCCTTGTCCAATTCGGACTAGATGGGGGCGCAGCCTCCTTCCTTTGGCCTCTCTCCTCTATTCCCGTATGGCCTAATAAGGCCCATATACTCCCGGAGAATTCCCGTAACTCTCCGGTACTCGAAAAATACCTGAATCACTTGAACCTTTCCAAGTCCGAATATAGTCGTCCAATATATCGATCTTTACGTCTCGACCATTTCGACACTCCTCGTCATGTCCCCGATCTCATCTGGGACTCCGAACTCCTTCGGTACATCAAAACTCATAAACTCATAATATAACTGTCATCCAAACCTTAAGCGTGCGGACCCTACGGGTTCGAGAACAATGTAGACATGACCGAAACAAGTTTACGGTCAATAACCAATAGCGGAACCTGGATGCTCATATTGGCTCCCACATATTCTACGAAGATCTTTTCGGTCAAACCGCATAACAACATACGTTGTTCCCTTTGTCATGGGTATGTTACTTGCCCGAGATTTGATCGTCGGTATCTCAATACCTAGTTCAATCTCGTTAACGGCAAGTCTCTTTACTCGTTCCATAATACATTATCCCGCAACTAACTAATTAGTTGCAATGCTTGCAAGGCTTAAGTGATGTGCATTACGAGTGGGCCCAGAGATACCTCTCCGACAATCGGAGTGACAAATCATAATCTCAAAATACGCCAACCCAACATGTACCTTTGGAGACACCTGTAGAGCACCTTTATAATCACCCGATTCGTTGTGACGCTTTGGTAGCACACAAAGTGTTCCTCCGTAAACGGAGTTGCATAATCTCATAGTTGTAGGAACATGTATAAGTCATGAAGAAAGCAATAGCAACATACTAAACGATCAAGTGCTAAGCTAACGGAATGGGTCAAGTCAATCACATCATTCTCCTAATGATGTGATCCCGTTAATCAAATGACAACTCTTTTGTCCATGGCTAGGAAACATAACCATCTTTGATAAACGAGCTAGTCAAGTAGAGGCATACTAGTGACACTATGTTTGTCTATGTATTCACACATGTATTATGTTTCCGGTTAATACAATTCTAGCATGAATAATATACATTTATCATGATATAAGGAAATAAATAATAACTTTATTATTGCCTCTAGGGCATATTTCCTTCATCAGGTCATTCCGAGAACTTTTGTTTTCTGCACATAAAACAACACCATGGCAATTCTGCTGAAAACAACGTTAGTCCGGGTTAGTTCCATTCAAATCATACAAGTTAGAGTCCAAAACAAGGGCAAAAGTGTTTGGAAAAGTAGATACGACGGAGACGTATCAACTCCCCCAAGCTTAAACCCTTACTTGTCCTCAAGCAATTCAGTTGACAAACTGAAAGAGAAAAAGAAAAACTTTTACACACTCGGTTTGCTCTTGTTGTTGTACTTATGTCAAGCCAACATTCAGGTTTTCAGCAAAGATCATAACTAACCACATTTGAAATAATTCTCAGGTCTCATGTTTACTCATATCAATAACATAATCAGCTAGCAAGTCATAATAATAAATCTCGGATGACAACACTTTCTCAAAACAATCATAATATGATATAACAAGATGGTATCTCGCTAGCCCTTTCTGAGACCGCAAGAAACATAAATGCAGAGCACCTTCAAAGATCAAGGACTGACTAGACATTGTAATTCATGGTAAAAGAGATCCAATCATAGTCATACCCGATATAAATTAACAATAATGAATGCAAATGACAGATATGCTCTCCAGCTAGTGCTTTTTAATAAGAGGGTGATGAATCAACATAAAAGTAAATAGATAGGCCCTTCACAGAGGGAAGCAGGGATTTGTAGAGGTGCCAGAGCTCGATTTTGAAATAGAGATAAATTATATTTTGAGCGGCATACTTTCATTGTCAACATAACAACTAAGAGATGACGATATCCTCCATGCTAAACAAATTATAGGCGGTTCCCAAACAGAATGGTAAAGTTTATACTCCCCCTCCTCCACAAGCATCAATCCATGGCTTGCTTGAAACAACGAGTGCCTCCAACATTCAACGGGTCCTGGGGGAGTTTTGTTTGCAATTATTTTGAGTTAGTTTGCATAAAGCATGGGACTGGGCATCCCGGTGACCAGCCATTTTCTCGTGAGTGAGGAGCGGAGTCCACTCCTCTTGAGAATAACCCGCCTAACACGGAAGATAAGGGCAGCCCTAGTTGATATATGAGCTATTCGAGCATGCAAAACAGAATGTTTATTTGAAGGTTTAGAGTTTGGCACATACAAATTTACTTAGAACGGCAGGTAGATACCACATATAGGAAGGTATAGTGGACTCATATGGAATAACTTTGGGGTTTAAGGGACTGAATGCACAAGCAGTATTCCCGCTTAGTACAAGTGAAGGCTAGCAAAAGACCGAAGCGACCAACTAGAGAGCGACAACAGTCATGAACATGCATTAAAATTAATAAACATTGAATACAAGCATGAGTAGGATATAAGTCACCATGAACATAAATATCGTGAAGGCTATGTTGATTTGTTTCAACTATATGCGTAAACATGTGCCAAGTCAAGTCACTTAAATCATTCAAAGGAGGATACCACCCCATCATACCACATCACAACCATTTTAATAGCATGTTGGCACGCGAGGTAAATCATTATAACTCTTAGCTAATCAAGCATGGCATGAGCAACTATGATCTCTAATTGTCATTGCAAACATGTTTATTCATAATAAGCTGAATCAAGAATGATGAACTCATCATATTTACAAAAACAAAAGAGGTCGAGTTCATACCATCTTTTCCCATCTCGACCACCCATCATATATCATCATAATTGCCTTTCGCTTGCACGACCGAACGATGTGAATAATAATAAGAGTGCACGTGCATTGGACTAAGCTGGAATCTGTGAGCATTCAATAAACAGGAGAAGACAAGGCAATATGGGCTCTTGGTTAAATCAACAATGAGGCATATAAGAGCTACTACAACAATTTAATCATGGTCTTCTCCTACTGACCCCCAAAGAAAAGAAAAAAAATAAAAACTATTTACATGGGAAAGCTCCCAACAAGCAAATGAAGAACAGGAAATATTTTTTTTTTGTTTTATTTTTAATTATTACTACTACAGCAGGAAAAATAAACTACTACTATTTTTTTTCTTAAGGTTTATTAAACACACAAGAAGAAAGCAGGAAAAAGAAAATAAACTAGCATGGATATTACAGTGAAAGAGTATGAGCACGACATCTAGCAATGAGTGTGTGTGAACATGAATGTAATGTCGGTGGGAATACGTACTCCCCCAAGCTTAGGCTTTTGGCCTAAGTTGTTCTATTGCCAGGGATAGCCTGGCGGATACCCGTAGGTGTAGCTGGGGTTGTACTGCGATGCAGCCGCTATCGCCTCCTGAGCTGCAGCGTGGCGTCGAGCCGCCTCCGCTCTCCTCTCGTACTCATCTGCCTCCTCTCTGGTAATAATATATCTTCCTTTAAATCGAAAATCAAAGAAGGCAGGAGCGGGAAGAGTAACATGGACAACATGCCGCTTGTTAAAGATTAGTCGACTTTGGAGAGGTGGTTCAGTCCTCTCAACAAACTGGTGGGAAACCATAGAATCAAAATCCAAATAAGTAGGGGGTAATTCCATGTCACCCTCACGAATGTCTATCTCAAGAAAATTAGCTAAGCGGGTTGCATAAATTCCTCCAAAGAAATCTCCGTTATGTCTATTATGATGCAACCTACGAGCTACAATGGCTCCCATATGATAAGATTGGTCTCCTAACACAGCACTTCTGAGAATGCCGAGATCAGGGGCACACATGTGACATGCTTCATCCTTAGCATTTATGCATCTACCTATGAAGAGAGCAAAATAATGTATAGCAGGAAAGTGAATGCTCCCTATAGTGGCTTGTGTTATATCTCTAGATTCCCCACAGTTATTCTAGCAAGAAAGTCTCTATATTCAGATTTAGGGGGATCCCTGACACTACCCCAAGATGGAAGTTTGCAAGCAAAAGTGAAATCCTCTAAGTCCATGGTATAAGATTTGTCATAAAGGTCAAACATGACTGAAGGAGAATTACGTGAAGATGAAAACTCAAACCTCCCCACAAATGAACTTGTGAGATCATGATACTGGGGGCATTTGTCAGCTTCAAAGTCCTCAAGACCGGCATTACGCAAATATGCGTTAAATTCTTCTTTGATTCCCGCTTGATCCATAAAATTTTCTGAAGGCCATTCACAGGGCCTCACAAGAGCGTCTCTTGGTGGTTCCTCGTCAGCATCACGCATTGCAAGCCTGGGACCTTGCTTCCTTGAAGAACCACCTTGGAACATCTTCCTAAACATATTGTTTTCTCTAAAAGAAATCTGAAATTTTTAGTAACTTCAAACAAAAGTGAACCAACTTCAATAAAACTGATAGCAACTACTCATACAAGTGCCTAGAGCATATATCAAGCACTAGAACTACTTGGAACCATATAAATTTGGCATGCAAGCTCAAGAACATGGTCACCTATGCAGCACAAATTTGCAAAGAATAAAGCACTAGAACAAAAACTAATTGGACCAATGGAGGAGTCACATACCAAGGAACAATCTCCCCAAGCAGTTTTGCGAGAGGTGCTTTGAGCAAGGAGATCGAAAATCACAGCAAAAGTGGCTGGAACACGAGCTTGAGTTGGTTTTTCGGGTTTGTGCGGGGCAGAGGAAGAAGATGGGTGCAGGGATAAGTGGAGGAGGGCCATCGTGGGCCCACGAGGCAGGGGGGCGCTGATACGTCTCCAACGTATCTATAATTTTTGATTGCTCCATGCTACTTTATCTATTGTTTTGGACTATAATGGGCTTTATTTTCCACTTTTATATTACTTTTGGAACTAACCTATTAACCGGAGGCACAGCCTGTAATTGCTGTTTTTTGCCTTTTTCAAGATTTCAAGAAATGTAATATCAAACGGAGTCCAAACGGAATGAAACTTTCGGAAACGTGATTTTCTCACCGAACGTGATCCAGGAGACTTGGACCCTACGCCAAGGAACATCGGAGGCGGTCACGAGGGTGGCCCCCCCTAGGGCGCGCCCCCCTGCCTCGTGGGCCCCTTGATGCTCCACCGACATACTCCTTCCTCCTATATATACCTACGCACCCCCAAACGATCAGAACAGGAGCCAAAAACCTAATTCCACAGCCGCAACTTCCTGTATCCACGAGATCCCATCTTGGGGCCTGTTCCGAGTTCCGCTTGAGGGGCATCCACCACGGAGGGCTTCTACATCAACACCATAGCCTCTCCAATGAAGTGTGAGTAGTTTACTTCAGACCTTCGGGTCCATAGCTAGTAGCTAGATGGCTTCTTCTCTCTTTTGGATCTCAATACAATGTTCTCCCCTCTCTCGTGGAGATCTATTCGATGTAATCTTCTTTTGTGTGTGTTTGTTGAGACCTATGAATTGTGGGTTTATGATCCAGCTTATCTATGAATAATATTTGAATCTTCTCTGAATTCTTTTATGTATGATTGAGTTATCTTTGCAAGTCTCTTCGAATTATCCATTTGGTTTAGGCAACTAGATTGGTAGTTCTTGGAATGGGAGAAGTGCATGGCTTTGGGTTCAATCTTATGTGTCCTTACCCAAAGGATGTAAAGGGTTACAAGGCACGTATTGTATTGTTGCCATCGAGCATAACAAGATGGGGTATTTATCATATTGCATGAATTTATTCCTCTACATCATGTCATCTTGCTTAAGGCGTTACTGCTTTTTAACTTAATACTCTAGATGCATGCTTTGGATAGCGGTCGATGAGTGGAGTAATAGTAGTAGATGCGTAATCATTTCGATCTACTTGTCTCGGACGTGATGCCTATATACATGATCATACCTAGATATACTCATAACTATGCTCAATTCTCACAATTGCTCAACAATAATTTGTTCACCCACCGTAGAATACTTATGCTCTTGAGAGAAGCCACTAGTGAAACCTATGGCCCCGGGTCTATTCTCATCATATCAATCTCCATCACTTCTATACTTGCTTTGTTTTTACTTTGCTTTTTACTTTTCACTTTGCATCTTAATACCAAAAATATTATCTCTATCAGATCTCACTCTCGTAAGTGACTGTGAAGGGATTGACAACCCCTAATCGCGTTGGTTGCGAGTAGCTATCGTTTTGTGCAGGTACGAGGGACATGTGCTAGGCCTCCTCACTGGATTGATACCTTGGTTCTCAAAACTGAGGGAAATACTTACGCCATCTTGTGCTGCATCATCCTCTCCTCTTCGGGGAAACCAACGCAAGCTCAAGACGTAGCAAGAAGGATTTCTGGCGCCGTTGCCGGGGAGTCTACGCAAAAGTCAACATACCAAGTACCCATCACAATCCCTATCTCTCGCACTACATTATTTGCCATTTGCCTCTTGTTTTCCTCTCCCCCACTTCACCCTTGCCGTTTTATTCGCCCTCTCTTCCCCAACCTCCTCCTCTCTTTTTTGTTTGCCTTCCCGTTACCATGGCCGAACCAAAAAGAACTACGGGTTTTCTCCCGAACTCTAGTGCCTTGGATAACCCCTCTATCCTCTCTAAGCTCATAAATAATGATGCTATAGAAAGACCCACTGGGGTCACTAATGAGAGCTTGAATAATTTTGATGAGGATGACTCTGGAATTTTTCGCTATTTACTTGATGAGTCTTTAAAAGATGCTTGGGATAGGTTACTTAGGATTCAGGCTAGCTATGTGCCACAATTTCAAATTGAAATTTACTTAAAAAGTTTTTATGTTGGCTTGCCCGCTTCCTTCAAACAAGTTTTAGATTCCATCTTTGAAGAAGGTTTTCTTGAAGGGGGTGCTATAGATACCTATGAAAGAATGAAAACTATATTTGGGCACCCCATGAATGATAAGGTTGAATCAACTACTCTCTTGTGCTTTTCTCAAAATGAAATTATTAAAGAGATGAAGTCTAGTTTACAGGAAAATTTCCGTAACGTGCTTAATCATACTTCTTCCATTAATGGACATGTGCTTAACTTAAATAGAAGAATGAATGCCATAGAAAGGAGATCCTCCTCTCCGAATACCAAAGATGGCAATACCTAAATCTATCCTCGCTTTTATGCCTAGCTAGGGGCGTTAAACGATAGCGCTTGTTGGGAGGCAACCCTATTTTATTTTTAGTTTTTAGTTTTTGCTTCTGTTTAGGAATAAATAATCCATCTAGCATCTGTTTATACGTGGTTTTATCTTTTAATTAGTGTTTGTGCCAAGTTAAACCTACTGGATCTTCTTGGATGATAGTTATTTGATCTTGCTGTAATTTCCAGAAACTTTGCGCTCAGTACCCGAATTGTTAAAAATCACCAGAACGTGATAAAATATTGATTACAATTGCTGATGATCAATAAACAAATTGTCCAGGTCTTCTAATTTTGGTAGAATTTTTTGAGTTCCAGAAGTTTGCGTTAGTTACAGATTACTACATACTGTTCTGTTTTTGACAGATTCTGTTTTGCGTGTGTTGTTTGCTTATTTTGATGAATCAATGGCTAGTAAAATAGTTTATGATCCATAGAGAAGATGGAATACAGTAGGTTTAAAACCAATACAAATAAAGAATGAGTTCATTACAGTACCTTAAAGTATTCTTTTGTTTTCTTTCTCTAACGGAGCTCACGAGATTTCTATTGAGTTTTGTGTTGTGAAGTTTTCAAGTTTTGGGTGAATTCTTTTGATGGATTATGGAACAAGGAGTGGCAAGAGCCTAAGCTTGGGGATGCCCATGGCACCCCCAAGATAATCTAAGGACACCAAAAAGTCAAAGCTTGGGGATGCCCCGGAAGGCATCCCTCTTTCGTCCACTTCCATCGGTAATTTACTTGGAGCTATATTTTTATTCACCACATGATATGTGTTTTGCTTGGAGCGTCTTGTATTATTTGCATCTTTGCTTGTTAGTTTACCACAATCATCCTTTCTGTACACACCTTTTGAGAGAGCCATACATGAATTGGAATTTGATAGAATACTCTATGTGCTTCACTTATATCTTTTGAGCTTGATAGTTTTGCTCATAGTGCTTCACTTACATCTTTTTGAGCGTGATAATTTTTGCTCTAGTTCTTCACTTAGATCTTTTAGAGCACGGTGGTGGATTTGTTTTAAAGAAACTTGATCTCTCATGCTTCACTTAGATTATTTTGAGAGTCGTTAATAGCATGGTAATTTGCTTAATGTTAATATACTTGGTATTCAAGATATGTGAAACTTTCTTTTGAGTGCGTTGAATACTAAGATAAGTTTGATGCTTGATAATTGTTTTGAGATATGAAGATGATGATATTAGAGTCATGCTAGTTGAGTAGTCGTGAATTCAAAGAATACTTGTGTTGAAGTTTGTGATTCTCGTAGCATGCACGTATGGTGAACCGTTGTGTGATGAACCCGGAGCATGATTTATTTATTGATTGTCTTCCTTATGAGTGGCGGTCGGGGACGAGCGATGGTCTTTTCCTACCAATCTATCCCCCTAGGAGCATGCGTGTAATACTTTGCTTTGATAACTTCTAGATTTTTGCAATAAGTATATGAGTTCTTTATGACTAATGTTGAGTCCATGGATTATACGCACTTTTTCCCATCCTTCAACTATTGCTAGCCTCTCTAATACCGCGCACCTTTCGCCGGTATCATACACCCACCATATACCTTCCTCAAAACAGCCACCATACCTACCTATCATGGCATTTCCATAGCCATTCCGAGATATATTGCCATGCAACTTTCCACCGCTCCGTTTATTATGACACGCTCCATCATTGTCATATTGCTAGCATGATCATGTAGTAGACATCGTATTTGTGGCAAAGCCACCGCTCATAATTCTTTCATACATGTCACTCATGTTTCATTGCATATCCTGCACATCACGGAGGCATTCATATAGAGTCATATTTTGTTCTAAATATCGAGTTGTAATTGTTGAGTTGTAAGAAAAATAAAAGTGTGATGATCATCATTATTAGAGCATTGTCCCAAGTGAGGAAAGGATGATGGAGACTATGATTCCCCCACAAGTCGGGATGAGACTCAGGCGATGAATAAAAAAGAGGCCATAAAAAAGAGAAAAAGCCCAAATAAAAAATGAGAGAAAAAGAGAGAAGGGACAATGTTACTATCCTTTTACCACACTTGTGCTTCAAAGTAGCACCATGATCTTCATGATAGAGAGTCTCTCATTTTGTTACTTTCATATACTAGTGGGAATTTTTTCATTATAGAACTTGGCTTGTATATTCAAATGATGGGCTTTCTCAAATGCCCTAGGTCTTCGTGAGCAATCGAGTTGGATGCACACCCACTTAGTTTCTTTTGTTGAGCTTTCATATACTTATAGCTCTAGTGCATCCGTTGCATGGCAATCCCTACTCACTCACATTGATATCTATTGATGGGCATCTCCATAGCCCGTTGATACACCTAGTTGATGTGAGACTATCTTCCGTTTTTTGTCTTCTCCACAACCACCGTTCTATTCCACATATAGTGCTATATCCATGGCTCACGCTCATGTATTGCATGAAGATTGAAAAAGTTTTGAAAATGTTAAAGTATGAAACAATTGCTTGGCTTGTCATCAGGGTTGTGCATGATTTAAATACTTTGTGTGGGGAAGATGAGCATAGCCAGACTATATGATTTTGTAGGGTAACTTTCTTTGGCCATGTTATTTTGAGAAGAAATAATTGCTTAGTTAGTATGCTTGAAGTATTATTATTTTTATGTCAATATGAACTTTTGTCTTGAATCTTTCGGATCTGAATATTCATACCATGATTAAGAAGATTTACATTGAAATTATGCCAAAGTATCACTCCGCATCAAAAATTCTCTTTTTATCATTTACCTACTCGAGGACTAGCAGGAATTAAGCTTAGATGCCCGATACGTCTCCAACGTATCTATAATTTTGATTGCTCCATGCTACTTTATCTATTGTTTTGGACTATAATGGGATTTATTTTCCACTTTTATATTACTTTTAGGACTAACCTATCAACCGGAGGCCCAGCCCAGAATTGCTGTTTTTTGCCTTTTTCAGTATTTCGAAGAAACAGAATATCAAACGGAGTCCAAATGGAATGAAAACCTTCGCAAACGTGATTTTCTCACCAAACGTGATCCAGGAGACTTGGACCCTGCGCCAAGGAACATCGGAGGCGGTCACGAGGGTGGGGGGCGCCCCCCCCCCTAGGGCGCGCCCCCTGCCTCGTGGGCCCCCTGATGCTCCACCAACGTACTCCTTCCTTCTATATATACCTACGTACCCCCAAACGATCAGAACATGAGCCAAAAACCTAATTCCACCGCCGCAACTTCCTGTATCCACGAGATCCCATCTTGGGGCCTGTTCAGAGCTCACGAGGGGGCATCCACCATGGAGGGCTTCTACATCAACACCATAGCCTCTCCAATGAAGTGTGAGTAGTTTACTTCAGACCTTGGTCCATAGCTAGTAGCTAGATGGCTTCTCTCTTTTTTGATCTCAATACAATGTTCTCCCCCTCCCTCGTGGAGATCTATTCGATGTAATCTTCTTTTTGCGGTGTGTTTGTTGAGACCGATGAATTGTGGGTTTATGATCCAGCTTATCTATGAATAATATTTGAATCTTCTCTGAATTCTTTTATGTATGATTGAGTTATCTTTGCAAGTCTCTTGAATTATCCGCTTGGTTTGGCCAACTAGATTGGTAGTTCTTGCAATGGGAGAAGTGCATGGCTTTGGGTTCAATCTTGCGGTGTCTTTACCCAGTGACAGAAAGGGTTGCAAGGCACGTATTGTATTGTTGCCATCGAGCATAACAAGATGGGGTATTTATCATATTGCATGAATTTATTCCTCTACAGCATGTCATCTTGCTTAAGGCGTTACTCTGTTTTTAACTTAATACTCTAGATGCATGCTGGATAGCGGTCGATGAGTGGAGTAATAGTAGTAGATGCAGAATCGTTTCGATCTACTTGTGTCGGACGTGATGCCTATATACATTCTCGTACCTAGATATACTCATAACTATGCTCAATTCTATCAATTGCTCAACATTAATTTGTTCACCCACCGTAGAATACTTATGCTCTTGAGAGAAGCCACTAGTGAAACCTATGGCCCCCGGGTCTATTCTCATCATATCAATCTCCATCACTTTTATACTTGCTTTGTTTTTACTTTGCTTTTACTTTTCACTTTGCATCTTTATACCAAAAATACAAAAATATTATCTCTATCAGATCTCACTCTCGTAAGTGACCATGAAGGGATTGACAACGCCTAATCGCGTTGGTTGCGAGTAGCTATCGTTTTGTGCAGGTACGAGGGACTTGTGTGCGGCCTCCTACTGGATTGATACCTTGGTTCTCAAAACCGAGGGAAATACTTACGCCATCATGTTGCATCATCCTCTCCTCTTTGGTGAAAACCAACGCAAGCTCAAGACGTAGCAGCGCGCCTGGGGGTAGGCGCGCCCACCCTCGTGGCTGTGTGGCAGCTCCCTCATGTAAATTTTGCACTAAAATCCTCAAATATTCCCAAAAAATCATATTAAATTGGCATGGCATTCGAGGACTTCTATTTTCGGATATTTTTATATTGTACGGATAAGTCGGGAGATGCATAAAAAATACTATTTTACTTTATTTCTACTAAAGAACAGAAAATATAAAGAGGGTACAGAAGGTTGTGCTTCTAGTTTCATCCATCTCATGCTCATCAAAAGGAATCCACTAACAAGGTTGATCAAGTCTTGTTAACAAACTCATTCCGATTAACATGGAACCAGAGAAATTTCGAATAACACTATGTTACGTCAACAGGGATATGGACATCCCCAATAATAAGTATATCATATTTCTTCTTGACAGTAGGGAGAGGAAATTCAAAACCTCCGAATATAATCTATGGAATTTTTCCAATAGAGTTGATACTATGAACTTGAGGTTGTTTCCTCGGAAAGTGTACCGTGTGCTCATTACCATTAACATGAAAAGTGACATTGCCTTTGTTGCAATCAATAACAGCCCCTGCAGTATTAAGGAAAGGTCTTCCAAGAATAATAGACATACTATCGCCCTCGAATATCAATAATAAAAAGTCCGTTAAAATAGTAACGCTTTGCAACCACAACAAAGCGCATCCCGACAAATACCGATGTGTATAGCAGTTGATTTATCAGCCATTTGCAAAGATATTTCAGTAGGTGTCAACTTATTCAAGTCAAGTCTACGATATAAAGAGAGAGGCATAACACTAACACCGCTCCAAGATCACATAAAGCAGTTTTAACATAATTTCTCTTAATGGAGCATGGTATAGTAGGTACTCCCGGATCTCCAAGTTTCTTTTGGTATTCCACCCTTAAAAGTATAATTAGCAAGCATGGTGGAAATTTCAGCTCCCGTATCTTTCTTTTATTTGTAACAATATCTTTCATATATTTAGCATAAGGATTCATTTTGAGCATATCACCAATCGCATATGCAAAAGATGGGTCTAATCATTTCAAAGCAAAGCGCTCAAAATCCTCATCATCCTTTTTCTTGGATGGTTTGGGAGGAAAAGGCATGGGTTTCTGAACCCATGGTTCTCTTTCTTTACCATGTTTCCTAGCAACAAAGTCTTTTTATCATAACGTTGATTCTTTGATTGTGGGTTATCAAGATCAACAACAGGTTCAACTTCTACATCATTCTCATTACTAGGTTGAGCATCATCATGAACATCATCATTAACATTTTCACTAGGTTCATGTTCATTACCAGATTCTGTTTCAGCATCAGACATAGAGATATCATTTGGATTCTCGGTGGTTCAGCAACAGGCAAACTAGAAGCTTGCACAATTCTATCATTTTTCTTTTTCTTCCTTTTAGAAGATCTAGGTACATCAATATTATTTCTCTGAGAATCTTGCTCGATTCTCTTAGGGTGACCTTCAGGATACAAAGGTTCCTGAGTCACTCTACCAGTTCTAGTAGCCACTCTAACAGCATAATCATTTTTCTTACTATTCATTTCATCAAGCACTTCTTTCTGAGCTTTAAGTACTTGCTCTACTTGAGTGGTAACCATAGAAGCATGTTTGCTAACAAGTTTAAGTTCACCTCTAATATTAGCCATATAATCACCCAAGCGCTTAATCATAAAGGTATTCTGTTTTAATTGTCTACCAAAATAAGCATTAAAGTCATCTTGCTTAAACATAAAGTTATCAAACTCATCCAAGCACTGACTAGCAATTTTAGTAGGAGGTACTTCAGCTTTATCATATCTATAAAGAGAATTTACCTTTACTACATGTGCCGGGATATCGGTATCAGGAGGTTCTTCAGTGAATAAAGAATTGAGATCATATACTTCTTCAACATGCGGTAAATTAAGACCATGTATTTCTTCAATAGGAGGTAAATTCTTAACATCTTCAGCTTTAATACCTTTTTCTTTCATAGATTTCTTTGCCTCTTGCATATCTTCGGGACTGAGAAATAGAACACCTCTCTTCTTCAGAGTTGGTTTAGGAATAGGCTCAGTAATTGGCTTAGGAGCTGGCTCAGGAGTTGGCTCAGAAGGTGCCCAATTATTTTCATTTGTCAACATCTTATTCAATAGAATTTCAGCTTCATCCAGTGTTCTTTCCCTAAAAAGAGAAGCAGTACAACTATCCAGGTAATCTCTGGAAGCATCGATTAGTCCATTATAAATGATATCAAGTATTTCAGGTTTCTTAAGAGGATGATCAGGCAAAGCATTAAGTAACTTGAGAAGCCTCCCCCAAGCTTGTGGGAGACTCTCTTGTTCAATTTGCACAAAATTATATATGTCCCTCAAAGCAGCTTGTTTCTTATGAGCAGGGAAATATTTAGCAGAGAAGTAATAAACAATATCCTGGGGACTACGCACACAACCAGGATCAAGAGAATTAAACTATATCTTAGCATCACCCTCTAATGAAAACGGAAATATTTTGAGTATATAAAAGTAGCGTGATCTCTCATCATTAGTAAACATGGCAGCTATATCATTTAACTTAGTAAGATGTGCCACAACAGTTTCAGATTCATAGCCATAAAAAGGATCAGATTCAACCAAAGTAATTATATCGGGATCAATAGAGAATTCATAATCCTTATCAGGAACACAGATAGGTGAAGTAGCAAAAGGTGGTCAGGTCTCATCCTATCTCTAAGAGATTCTTTACTCCATTTAACTAGCAGCCTCTTAAGTTCATATCTATCATGGCAGGCAAAGATAGCTGCAGAAGATTCCGCATCAAAAAGATAACCCTCAGGAATAGCAGGCATATCCTCATCATCACTTTCATCATTGTATTCAGTTTCAATAGTTTCTCTTTCTCCAGACCTAGAAATTTGTTCATCTAGAAATTCACCAAGGGGCACAGTAGTATAAAACATAGAAGTTGTTTCATCATAAGTATCATGCATAGCAGAAGTGGCATCATCAATAACATGCGACCTATCGGAACGAATAGCAGAAGCAGGTTTAGGTGTCGCTAGCTTACCCATAACAGAAGATGAATCAAGTGCAGAGCTAGATGGCAGTTCCTTACCTCCCCTCGTAGTTGAGGGATAAATTGTTTTCTTAGCGTCTTTCAAGTTCTTCATAGTGTCCAGCAGATATAAATCCCAAGTGACTCAAAGAATAGAGCTATGCTCCCCGGCAACGGCGCCACAAGTATAGGGGATCGCAACAGTTTTCGAGGGTAGAGTATTCAACCCAAATTTATTGATTCGACACAAGGGGAGCCAAAGAATATTCTCAAGTATTAGCAGCTGAGTTGTCAATTCAACCACACCGGAAACTTAATATCTGCAGCAAAGTGTTTAGTAGCAAAGTAATATGATAGTGGTGGTAACGGTAGCAAAAGTAAAGACAAAGAAAAGTAACGCTTTTGGTATTTTTGTAGTGATTGTGACAAGAGTAACGGAAAAGTAAATAAGCGTAAACCAATATATGGAAAGCTCAGAGGCACCGGATCGTTGATGGATAATTATGCCGGATGCGGTTCGTCATGTAACACCATAACATAGGGTGACATGTAACTAGCTCCAATTCATCAATGTAATGTAGGCATGTATTCCGTAAATAGTCATACGTGCTTATGGAAAAGAACTTGCATGACATCTTTTGTCCTACCCTCCCATGGCAGCGGGGTCCTATTGGAAACTAAGGGATATTAAGGCCTCCTTTTAATAGAGAACCGGAACAAAGCATTAGCACATAGTGAATACATGAACTCCTCAAACTATGGTCATCACCGAGAAGTATCCCGATTATTGTCACTTGGGGTTGTCGGATCATAACACATAATAGGTGACTATAGACTTGCAAGATAGGATCAAGAACACACATATATTCATGAAAACATAATAGGTTCATATCTGAATTCATGGCACTCGGGCCCTAGTGACAAGCATTAAGCATAGCAAAGTCATAGCAACATCAATCTCAGAACATAGTGGATACTAGGATCAAACCCTAACAAAACTAACTCGATTACATGATAAATCTCATCCAACCCATCACCGCCCAGCAAGCCTCACGATGAAATTACTCACGCATCGGCGGTGAGCATCATGAAATTGGTGATGGCGGATGGTTGATGATGACGACGGCGACGTAATCCCCTCTCCCGAGCCCCGAACGGACTCAGATCAGCCTCCCGAGAGAGATTAGGGCTTAGCGCGGCTCTGCATCTGTAAAATGTGATGATTTCTTCTCTTTGATTTTTCTCCCGAAAGCCAATATATGGAGTTGGAGTTGGCGTCGGAGGGTCTCGAGGGGCCCACGAGGTAGGGGGCACGCCCCACCCTCGTGGGATGTGGTTTGGGCCCCTACTCTTCATCTTTGGCGAGGATTTTTATTATTTTTATAAGACATCCCGTGGAGTTTGTGTCATTCCGAGAACTTTTGTTTTCTGCACATAAAACAACACCATAGCAATTCTGCTGAAAACAGCGTCAGTCCGGGTTAGTTCCATTCAAATCATACAAGTTAGAGTCCAAAACAAGGGCAAAACTGTTTGGAAAAGTAGATACGACGGAGACGTATCAGCCATCATCACCATGGAGGCCAAGGACAAGAGGGAGAACCTCTCCCCATCTAGGGGAAGGCCATGGAGGAGGAAGCACAAGTGGGAGACTCTCTCCCCCTCTCTCTTGGTGTCGCCGGAGTGCCACCGGGGGAATCATCGCCGCGGTGATCGCCTTCATCAACATCACCATCTTCATCACCTTCCTCATCTCTTTTAAGCGGTCCACTCTCCCGCACTCAACAGAATCCCCTACTTGAACATGGTGCTTTATGCCACATATTATGATCCAATGATGTGTTTCCATCCTATGATGTTTTGAGTAGATTTATTTTCTCTTTTGGGTTGATTGATGATCTAGATTAGTTTGAGTTGTATGTTTTATTTTGGTGCTGTCCGATGGTGCCTTCCGTGCAGTGCACACGTAAAGGATTCCCGCTGTAGGGTGTTGCAATACGTTCATGATCCCTTATAGTGGGTTGCTAGAGTGACAGAAGGTTAAATCCGAGTAACGGGGTTGTTGCGCATGGGATAAAGGGGACTTGATGCTTTAATGCTATGGTTGGGTTTACCTTAATGATCTTTAGTAGTTGCGGATGCTTGCTAGAGTTTCAATCATAAGTGCATATAATCCAAGGAGAGAAAGTATGCTAGCTTATGCCTCTCCCTCATATAAAATTGCAGGCTATGCATCAGAATAGGAACAATCAATTACAGTAGCAAAATCTAATGCAAGCATGAGAGAATGGAATGGGAGATATCGGGATGATCAAAAAGGGGGGCTTGCCTGGAAGCTCCGCTGAAAAGGAAAGAAGGGTCGTCGGTGAAGTAGTCGATCACAGGGGCAGCATCGATCTCGGGGGTCTACCGGAGAGAAGAGGGGGAAGAAACAGTAAATATAAAGTAAACAAAGCATCATAAAGCATAACATGGCAATATGTTGTGCTGGGTGTGACCTAACGTATGGCTACACGATATATGTGAAGGGAGAATTCAACCGGGAATGTTTTCCCAGTTCTGGACCTGTGTCAGACAGATGACCGGAGGGGGAATGTTCCATGTTCAGATAGTTAGAGGCATCGTACAGGTAAACGAACCACGTATTCGGATTCGTCTCGTCGTTTTGAGCAACTTTCATGTAGAAAGTTTTTCGATCCGAGCTACGGTTTATTTTCTATGATTTTCTAAAGTTTTAACGGTTTTTCTGAAATTATTTAAATTAACAGAATTAACAGAAAAGGAAATATGACGTCAGCATTGCGTGGGGATGACATCAGCAGTCAACAGACTCGCTGACCAGGTCAAACCTGGCCTGTGGGTCCAGTGGGGCACTCATTTCAGCCTCTGTTAGCCTAACAACGGATTAAACTAACCTAGCAGGGTTAATTAGGGGTGTGGGCCCCAGGTGTCAGTGAGTGATTAGGCTAATCTAATTACTTTTATCTATAAAATATTTATTAGACTAACTAACAGAGGGGGGGGCACATGTTAGTGGCTGGGGGCTGCCCAGTCAGCACGTTGACCACGGTCAACAAGTCAAAGGGGGCCCCTGGGGCCATTGGTCAGTGACCCAGGTGGTGGCGCCAGGCTGGCCACGTCGGCTGGCGGCGGTGGCGAGCCGACGGCGGCCATTCAGACGGCGGCGCAGTGTGGACATGGTTAGAAAACGGCCACCAGGGGACGTTTGGACCGCCGCGAGCATCAACAGGCGCAGGGGACGGCGGCTCAATCAAGCGGCAACTGCGACGATGGGGTTGGTTTAACGGCGCCACAAGTAGTCATGTGGTGGTGGGTTTCCGGTGAGAGGCGAACAGGGGCTGCAGGGCACGATGAGTCGCGTGAGTGGGCATGTTGGGATCCAAGCGAAGTGGCAAGCGAGTTGCACACGGGCCGAGGCCATTTGGCCGCCAGAGCATCGCCGACGACGAGCTCGGACGGAGCCGCGTTCGGGCATGACGAGGAGGAGGAGCTACGGCGGCAGAAACACGCGGGGAAGAGAGGGGAAAGTGCCGCGTGCTCATGTTGGTCCTGAGGTGTGCTCAAGTGGGCTCGGGGAGGGCTCGGTGTGGCGGATTCGGCGACGGCGTGCGGTGGCCGTGGTTGAAGATGGCGACGTAGGGGACGACACAGAGGCGCTCCTGCTCGGGTGATTCGTCGGGGAGGAAGAGGAGGTCGAGGCGGTCCTTCTTGGCGCGGAGGCGAGGTGAGGCGGTGGCGGGGGCCGCGTGCGTTACGGCGGCGGTGCCATGACGGCGCTCGGGCGAGGGGAAAGCAGAGAGGGAGCGAGGGAAGAGTGAGCGAGGCGGAGAGGGGGATCTAAGGGCGCTAGGGTTAGGGTTAGTGCCAGGGAGGGGTGGCCGGCGACTTGAGGGCACCGGGAAGCGGCAGATGGACGCCGCGTGTCCATCGGCGGCGTGTGTGGGCGCACTGCGGCCAACGCACGAGGTGAACAGGGAGAGGAAGGGGGGAACAGGGAAGTGGGCTGGGTTGTGCACTGTAGCAATGGGCTACAAGTGCACAGTAGTAGCTAGGCCCTTTTCTATTTCTTCTTTTCTGTTTTAGCTTTTATTTATTAACAGAGATAGAAAGGGAATTATTTGGTCAAATATTTCATTTAGGAAAAATTTGGGAGGTGTCCCATTAAATACTTGGTGATTATAGACAGAGCCACAAATATTGTGGAGACCATAGGAATTCATTTGGTACTTTTCGTAAATAGGATAGCATTTAAAATTGCTGAATTGATGTTGTTATAATTGCTAATGATCATCTTTGCACAAAAGTGATGTTTTATTCCTTAACAAATAATTGTTATGGAATTTTTGACAAATGATGAACATTTTTCTAGCAACTTTTGAGCAACTTAAAATTTCACTTGAATTTGAATTGACTGGAATTTCAAATGGGATATTGAACAAAGGTGATTAAGCACTGTTTGAAAAAATGATTAGTTTAATCACAGAGGGTTACTGTAGCATGACACTGGGGATGTTACATTTATGCATCATGCTAGTATGAGATAGTCATTCACTGATTTATAGAATGCTTCATGCGCTTCACTTAAATCTTTTGAGTATGGCTTAATAGAATGCTTCGTGTGCTTCACATATATATTTTGAGCTTGGATGTTGATAAATTTATATTAATTGTAGAATGCTCCATGAACTTCCCTTATATCTTTTGAAGTATGGATAATACTATCATCGAAGTTGGGCTTGGAAGAGTATCATTAAAATATCATGCCTAGATAGGGGCGTTAAACAATAGCGCTTGTTGGGAGGCAACCCAATTTTATTTTTATATTTTTGGTTTTTGGTTCTGTTTTTCAATAAATACACATTATTACCTCTGTAGTAATTTTGTTTTGGTGTTTTAATTAGTGTTTGGGCCACGTAAGACCTTTGGGATGGCTTACAGTGATAGTTGATTTAACCTTATTGGAAAACGGAAACTTGTTAGCTTATGCCTCTCCCTCATATAAAATTGCAATAACGACTATCAATCTTGTTAACAATTGCCTATGACAATTCCGCACACTGATCCATCATTATTCCACACTTGCTATTTATAATATATAGTAATATATTCTAACTTTATGTTAACAACACTTATTTTTATATTTTACTTCTCCGATATCATGCAAAGTTATCCTCTTCATACACACAACGTAGTTTTATTTCTCGTCTCTAGATGAAAGCAAACGTTCGGTGTACGTAGAGTCGTATTAGTGGCAGATAGGACTTGAGAGAATACTGATCTTACCTTTAACTCCTTATGGGTTCGACACTCCATACTTATCACTTCCACCTTTAGAAATTGCTACAATGATTCCTTGCACTTGGGGAGTATCAACGGGTACCGCTGCTCATATGGCGTCGCCCAGTATCCTCTCTCATGCCACTCCGTACCCCTCCTTCTCTCGCATCGTCGTTGGTGATGGTTTCACACTTCCCATCACTCACCACGGCGTGTCTTCCCTCCCCCTCCCATCGTCATCATTACCTCTTATCAATGTTTTTGTGTCTCCGTCATTAATAAAAAATTTATGTTCCATTCGCACTCTTACTCGTGAACACCCTGTTATAGTTGAGTTTGACAAACATGGTTTTTCTGTTAAGGATTTTCACTCCCGGAAGGTTCTGCACCGATGTGATTCTCCCGACGACCTCTATTCATGCGGCCCAACGACGAGCAGCGGTCCCGTCGCCCTTCACGCCGACGTCTCCCTCTGGCATGCTCGTCTTGGTCATCCCGGTGCAGACGTTCTTCATAAAGATTTGTGAACTTTTCCGTTTTCATGTAATAAATCGGAGGCACACACTTGTCATGCCTGTCGCATGGGAGAACATGTCCGTTTGCCGTTTTCATCTTCATCATCAATTGTCACTTTTCCTTTTGATGTTATTCACTGTGATCTTTGGACATCTCCCGTACCTAGCAATTCGGGTTTATCATATTACCTCGTGATTTTAGATGATTTTTCTCAATTCACTTGGACTTTTCCGTTACGTCGTAGATCCAACGTCGCCTCGACTCTTCGTGCCTTTTACGCATATGTTGCCACCCATTTTCATTGCGCCATTGTCCATCTCAAAACGGACAACAGAAAAGAATTTGATAACCTCGCTATTCGCACTCTTTTATCCACTCATGGCACTATTTTTCGCCTCACATGTCCATATACATCACAGCAAAACGGTCGTGCCGAACGTGTTCTTCGCACGCTTAATGAGAGCGTCCGCCCTTTGCTTTTTCATCCATGCCGGCCCAGTTTTTGGCACGATGCTCTTGCAACCGCTACACTTCTTCTCAACATCCGGCCTTGCAAACCTAGGTGGAACTACACACCTCATCATTGATGTCTACTACACAACCTTCTCCTTGTAGACATTGTTGGGCCTGCAAGTGCACAGGTTTGTAGGACAGTAGCAAATTTCCCTCAAGTGGATGACCTAAGGTTTATCAATCCATGGGACGCGTAGGATGAAGATGGTCTCTCTCAAGCAACCCTGCAACCAAATAACAAAGAGTCTTTTGTGTCTCCAACACACCCAATACAATGGTAAATTGTATAGGTGCACTAGTTCGGCGAAGAGATGGTGATACAAGTGCAATATGGATGGTAGATAAAGGTATTTGTAATCTGAAAATATAAAAATAGCAAGGTAACAAGCGGTAAAAGTGAGCGTAAACGGTATTGCAGTGATAGGAAACAAGGCCTAGGGTTCATACTTTCACTAGTGCAAGTTCTCTCAACAATAATAACATAGATAGATCATATAACAAGCCCTCAACATGCAACAAAGAGTCACTCCGAAGCCACTAATATCGGAGAACAAACGTAGAGATTATGGTAGGGTACGAAACCACCTCAAAGTTATTCTTTCCAATCAATCCGATGGGCTATTCCTATAAGTGCCACAAACAGCCCTAGAGTTCGTACTAGAATAACACCTTAAGACACAAATCAATCAAAACCCTAATGTCACCAAGATACTCCATTGTCACCTCAAGTATCCGTGGGCATGATTATACGATATGCATCACACAATCCCAGATTCATCCAACCAACATAAAAGTACTTCAAAGAGTGCCCCAAGTTTCTCTGAGAATCAAGAAAACGTGTGCCAACCCCTATGCATAGGTTCATGGGCGGAACCCGCAAGTTGGTCACCAAAACATACATCAAGTGGCACGTGATATCCCATTGTCACCACAGATAAACACGGCAAGACATACATCAAGTGTTCTCATAAAAGACTCAATCCGATAAGATAACTTCAAAGGGAAACTCAATTCATCACAAGAGAGTAGAGGGGAGAAACATCATAAGATCCAACTATAATAGCAAAGCTCGGGATACATCAAGATCGTGCCATAGAGGGAACACGAGAGAGAGAGAGAGAGAGAGAGAGATCAAACACATAGCTACTGGTACATACCCTCAGCCCCGAGAGTGAACTACTCCCTCCTCGTCATGGAGAGCGTCGGGATGATGAAGATGGCCACAGATGAGGGTTCCCCCCTCCGGCAGGGTGCCGGAACAGGGTCCCGATTGGTTTTTGGTGGCTCTGGAGGTTTTGCGGCGGTGGAACTCCCGATCTAATCTCTGTTCTGGAAGTTTTACGATACGTAGGTATATATGGGTGCAGGGGGTACGTCGGTGGACCGAAGGGGGGGCCACGAGGCAGGGGGCGCGCCCCCCACCCTCGTGAGCATGTCCCTTCTTTCCCAACGTGCACTCCAAGTCCATCGGGTGGCTTTCCTTCCAAAAATTAACTTCTCCATTTGATTTCGTTCCGCTTTGACTCCGTTTGATATTCCTTTTCTTCGAAACACTGAAATAGGTATAAAACAGCAAATCTGGGCTGGGCCTCCGGTTAATAGGTTAGTCCCAAAAATAATATAAAATTGGATAATAAAGCCCAATATTGCCTAAAACAGTAGATAATATAGCATGGAGCAATCAAAAAATATAGATACGTTGGAGACATATCAAGCATCCCCAAGCTTAATTCCTGCTCGTCCTCGAGTAGGTAAATGATAAAAAGATAATTTTTGATGCGGAGTTCTACTTGGCATAATTTCAATGTAAATCTTCTTAATTGTGGTATGAATATTCAGATCTGAATGAATACAAAATAAAAGTTCATATTGATAAAAGAAATAGTAATACTTCAAGCATACTAATCAAAGTAATCATGTCTTCTCAAAATAGCATGGCAAAAGAAAGTTCATCCCTACAAAATCATATAGTTAGGCTATGCTTCATTTTCATCACACAAAGATGTTCCCAACTTCTATACCCCGATGACAAGCCAAGCAATTGTTTCATACTTAAATAATCTCAAACTTTTTCAACCTTCACGCAATACATGAGCGTGAGCCATGGATATAGCATTATGGGTGGAATAGAATATGATGATGGGGATTGTGTGGAGAAGACAAAAAAAGGAGAAAGTCTCAAATTGACGAGGATAATCAACGGGCTATGGAGATGCCCATCAATTGATGTCAACATGAGGAGTAGGTATTGCCATGCAACGGATGCACTAGAGCTATAAATGAATGATCAACAAAAGAAAACTAGTGGTTGTGCATCCAACTTGCTTGCTCACGAAGACCTAGGGCATTTGAGGAAGCCCATCGTAGGAATATACAAGCCAAGTTCTATAATGAAAAATTCCCATTAGTATGAACAAGACAACTTATGAGACTCACTATATGAAAAACATGGTGCTACTTTGAAGCACAATATATGAGACTCACTGCATGAAGAACAAGGTGCTACTTTGAAGCACAAGTGTGGAAAAAAGATAGTAACATTGCCCTTTTATTTATTTTCTTTTTTGGGCCTTTCTTTTTTTCTTTTGGCCTTTCTCTTTTTTTGGGCAATGCTCTAATAATGATGACCATCACACTTCTATTGATTACAACATAAGGATTACAACTCGAAACTAGAAAAAGATCTGACTCTATATTAATGCCTCCGGCGGTGTACCCTATGCATAGGTTCATGGGCAGAACCCTCAAGTTAGTCACCAAAACATACATCAAGTGGCACGTGATATCCCATTGTCACCACAGATAAACACGGCAAGACATACATCAAGTGTTCTCATAAAATACTCAATCCGATAAGATAACTTCAAAGGGGAAACTCAATTCATCACAAGAGAGTAGAGGGGGAGAAACATCATAAGATCCAACTATAATAGCAAAGCTCGGGATACATCAAGATCGTGCCATAGAGGGAACACGAGAGAGAACATGAGAGAGAGAGAGAGATCAAACACATAGCTACTGGTACATACCCTGAGCCCCGAGGGTGAACTACTCCCTCCTCGTCATGGAGAGCGCCGGGATGATGGAGATGGCCACAGATGAGGGTCCCCCCCTCCGGCAGGGTGCCGGAATAGGGTCCCGATTGGTTTTTGGTGGCTCTGGAGGTTTTGCGGCGGCGGAACTCCCGATCTAATCTCTGTTCTGGAAGTTTTACAATACGTAGGTATATATGGGTGCAGGGGGTACGTCGGTGGACCAAGGGGGGCCACGAGGCAGGGGGCGCGCTCCCCACCCTCGTGAGCACCTCCCTTCTTTCCCGACGTGCACTCCAAGTCCATCGGGTGGCTTTCCTTCCAAAAATAACTTCTCCAGTTGATTTCGTTCCGCTTTGACTCCGTTTGATATTCCTTTTCTTCAAACACCAAATAGGCATAAAACAACAAATGGGTTGGGCCTCCGGTTAATAGGTTAGTCCCAAAAATAATATAAAAGTGGATAATAAAGCCCAATATTGCCTAAAACAGTAGATAATATAGCATGGAGCAATCAAAAAATATAGATACGTTGGAGACATATCAAGCATCCCCAAGCTTAATTCCTGCTCATCCTCGAGTAGGTAAATGATAAAAAGACAATTTTTGATGCGGAGTGCTACTTGGCATAATTTCAATGTAAATCTTCTTAATTGTGGTATGAATATTCAGATCCGAATGAACACAAAATAAAAGTTCATATTGATAAAAGAAATAGTAATACTTCAAGCATAATAATCAAAGTAATCATGCCTTCTCAAAATAGCATGGCAAAAGAAAGTTCACCCTACAAAATCATATAGTTAGGCTATGCTTCATTTTCATCACACAAAGATGTTCCCAACTTCTATACCCCCGATGACAAGCCAAGCAATTGTTTCATACTTAAATAATCTCAAACTTTTTCAACCTTCACGCAATACATGAGCATGAGCCATGGATATAGCACTATGGGTGGAATAGAATATGATGATGGGGATTGTGTGGAGAAGACAAAAAAGGAGAAAGTCTCACATTGACGAGGATAATCAACAGGCTATGGAGATGCCCATCAATTGATGTCAACATGAGGAGTAGGTATTGCCATGCAACAGATGCACTAGAGCTATAAATGAATGCTCAACAAAAGAAAACTAGTGGTTGTGCATCCAACTTGCTTGCTCACGAAGACCTAGGGCATTTGAGGAAGCCCATCGTAGGAATATACAAGCCAAGTTCTATAATGAAAAATTCCCATTAGTATGAACAAGACAACTTATGAGACTCACTATATGAAAAACATGGTGCTACTTTGAAGCACAATATATGAGACTCACTGCATGAAGAACAAGGTGCTACTTTGAAGCACAAGTGTGGAAAAAGGATAGTAACATTGCCCTTTTTATTTATTTTCTTTTTTTGGGCCTTTCTTTTTTTTCTTTTTGGCCTTTCTCTTTTTTTTTGGGCAATGCTCTAATAATGATGACCATCACACTTCTATTGATTACAACATAAGGATTACAACTCGAAACTAGAACAAGATATGACTCTATATTAATGCCTCCGGCGGTGTACCCTATGCATAGGTTCATGGGCGGAACCCGCAAGTTAGTCACCAAAACATATATCAAGTGGCACGTGATATCCCATTGTCACCACAGATAAACACGGCAAGACATACATCAAGTGTTCTCATAAAATACTCAATACGATAACATAACTTCAAAGGGGAAACTCAATTCATCAGAAGAGAGTAGAGGGGGAGAAACATCATAAGATCCAACTATAATAGCAAAGCTCGGGATACATCAAGATCGTGCCATAGAGGGAACACGAGAGAGAACACGAGAGAGAGAGAGAGAGAGAGAGAGAGATCAAACACATAGCTACTGGTACATACCCTCAGCCCCGAGGGTGAACTACTCCCTCCTCGTCATGGAGAGCGCCGGGATGATGAAGATGGCCACAGATGAGGGTTCCCCCCCTCCGGCAGGGTGCCGGAACAGGGTCCCGATTGGTTTTTGGTGGCTCTGGAGGTTTTGCGGCGGCGGAACTCCCGATCTAATCTCTGTTCTGGAAGTTTTACAATACGTAGGTATATATGGGTGCAGGGGGTAAGTCGGTGGACCGAAGGGGGGGGGCACGAGGCAGGGGGCGCCCCCACCCTCGTGAGCACCTCCCTTCTTTCCTAACGTGCACTCCAATTCCATCGGGTGGCTTTCCTTCCAAAAATAACTTCTCCAGTTGATTTCGTTCCGTTTTGACTCCGTTTGATATTCCTTTTCTTCGAAACACTGAAATAGGCATAAAACAACAAATCTGGGCTGGGCCTCCGGTTAATAGGTTAGTCCCAAAAATAATATAAAAGTGGATAATAAATCCCAATATTGCCTAAAACAGTAGATAATATAGCATGGAGCAACAAAAAATTATAGATACGTTGGAGACGTATCAATCATCTCCTATTCGGTTCATCTCCATCATATGATGATCTTCATGTTTTCGGTTGCCTTTGTTATCCTAACATCACAACCATGGCACCACATAAGCTGGCGCTGCGTTCCCTTGTCTGTGTCTTTCCTGGGTACCAACCTAACACCAAAGGCTTCTGCTGCTACGACCCGAAGACCCATCATGTGATCGTGTCCCGACACGTTTACTTTGATGAGGTTATTTTTCCTTTTCAGCAGGCCTCAATGAGTTCCCCGCCGTCTCCGGACGCCCCTCCTCGACGGGTTTGTGGAGCCCTTGCGCTCCCTCCGCCATGTCGCTTGGGCGCGGCTACGACCCCATCGGACTCTTCGTCCTCGGTCGCGGCCCCGCCGCCTTCGGCGTCACCCTCGCTGGCTCAGGAGGAGCCGGTCTCCCAGGCCTCGTCGGCCTCTCACCCCCGGCTCGGGAGGAGCTGACCTCCCCAAGTCCGGTGGTGCTCCCGGCCTCGCCCCTAGCCGGGCCCTCGGGGGTCTCGTCCCCGACCACGGCGTCGCCCTCGGCTGGGCTCCCGATGGCGTCACCGACCCCCTCGCTGGCTCAGGAGGAGCCGGCCTTCTCGGCCCCGTTGGCGCCTTCGTCGCCGCCCACGGCTGGGCCGTCCGGTGCCTCCTCGGCCGCACCGTCGGCTTCGGCGCCCGCGCCCTCTACTCCGACGCCCATGGCCTCACCCGCTTCTTCATCGTCGTCTGAGCCGCCCAACTAAGCATTGCCTCACGTATAACTTTTTAGTTGCAAGGTGGTGTTCAGACACCCAAGCCACCAGCGATTCGAGCTTGCCTCTGTGGCGTGTGCTTATTTCTTTTTAACACGGTATATATGTTTTTTTTTTGATAAAGGGTGGATTTTATTGACTCAAAATGACGAATCAAGAGGATACAAGCACTATGAGCACACACCCGGCCTCTGCATAGTTAGGATAGTGTAGGCGAGGAAAAAATACAAAGTGATCAATCTGTGATCGGCAAACTATATCAATAACCATATCCGCACCAATCATCACTCAAACACGAAATTCTCCAACAGCAACGCCCTCAAGAGGGAACCAACACAGACGCAGTCACTGTCACCGGATCCAACCATCAAGGCCAGAATCTAGGTTTTCACCCCGAAGAACCAATCAGAGCTTATCCAAGTAATGCCTTCAAGAAGGTTACGGCGTAAAATAAAAACGTCGCCATTGCCAGGTATAACCAACAGGGGTTAGAGAAAGGCTTTCACCCCGGAGCTCAAGACCAAGTTCACATATATAGCACCATCATCGAAGTCACTCGTGTGTTGTCGCCACCATTTTTCCGCGATCCCAGCAACTACATGCGATGTGCGACCGCCGCCACTACACCACCATCCCTCTGCGTCAAGCCTTCAACCATAGTTTGTATCTCACCGCTGAAGTCAACCATCAGATATAAAAAGATGAACACTCTCTGAAGACCTTGCGGTGTCCACTGCCGTCATGGAACCGTAGGAGGTTGCTGTAGCATAGTGCAGGCACCACCGTCCGGCCGACCAGATCTTGATCACCACACCGCCATCTGAGGCCAAAGTACCCACATTGAGACAAGCAAACCCTGCCAGATGCAATGAAAGCGGGGAAGCCAACCGATAGTGACCGATCCAGCCATCCTACACAGCAAGCATAGGATCGGCCAGGCGCGGACATCCATGGGCTGGAGAAGCCACTTGCTCATAGCAGCCAAGGCCGCCGCAAGAGGCAGCAACACGCGAGAAGGCCAATCTCCGATGCACTCGAGATGACAGGCATGGATCTGACGCCACCACCACCCAGCACACCAACCGCACTCGAGCGACAACTGCACGCGCGCGGACGAGGAGACGGGCCACCGGCCCAGCCTTGCCGGAACTGAGCAACCACGCCAAAACATCGCCGCCGCCATCACCGAGGTGGGATCCGCGGTGCCCGAGTCCACCCCCACGACGCGAGCAAGATCCCCCCCCCCCCCACCGCCGCCGTCGGCCGAAGCGGCTTCGCCCCGCAGCTTCCTCCGGCGGTGGCGGAGAGAAGAGGAAGCTTTTTGTGTGTGGCAGCGCTAGGGTTTTCAGTCAGCCCGAGTCGCCTGCACAGGGGCGACGCGGGGGCCTTTTTCCACGATACACTAAGTAGACAGTTCATACATATATACATAGGCGCTCATACATATATACATACATCCATCTTTATGAACGCATGCGCACACACACACTCTACTCCTATGAGCACCTCCGAGAGACTGAGCCGGCATATCATATTGAGATTGACGAAGTCTTCACAGACGCCTTGTAGTCTACGGGAACATCTCCTCCCACTGAACGCACATCGCCGACAAGTCTGAAATAAATCAAGAAAAATGCGAGCACGGGTGTCAACTGGACTTAAACTCTGGTAGGCTAGGGATATCACTGTTCCCTAACCATCTAACCATAACTTGGTTCATCATGTTCTTATATTGAGGTGGTGAAAATCTGTCAATGGCACTCTTTTTTTACGCGACACCAAAGGTAGAGCTCTTCATGGCAATGACAAGAAGAGATAAATCTAACATATAAAGCCTCCTACACTACCCGCCGTTTCAGCGCCATCGCAGCTTCAAAATCATCCTGCGCGCACGATTGACCTTGCTGGCAGCCGTAACAGTGATTATCATCGACCTAGTAAACATCCCACCGCCGTTATTACATGCGCCCGGCGTGATTGGACCAGGAGCAGATGACGATCGGCCGGAGCTTGTGCGCTGGCCAGCCTAAGCAGCGATATGGTGTGTGCGTCTCTGTGTCCGGGTGAAAGCAGGAAGCGATCGATCGTGGGTTGCTGTGGCATCCATCATGGGTGGACCGAGCCGAGCCCTAGAAAATATCCGGGTTGCCTCCTCTCCTTCCTCTCTCCCTCCGCCGCCTCCTCTCCTCTTCGTGCGCGGCGGCGTCTCGTCATCCCCAGCCCCCACCTCCCCAACCCCTTGCTCCCGCACGAACCCTATCAGAGAGAGAGAGAGAAGATGAGAGGGAGAGAGAAGGAAGGAGAGGAGAGGCGGGAGAAAGAGAGAGGAAAGAGGAGAGGGAGGTGTGGCAGCTGACAGGAGAGGGTCACCGGCCAGCGTCGGCTTTATTTGGCGAGGTCGGGCACGACTGGCGGTTGGCGGCGGCTCGACCCGTTCCTAAATCAGGAGCTGCGAGGAGGCTGGGGCTGGGGCGCGATGCACGGAGGCTCCACCCGCCTCCATCTCTCTGGCGTGCATCAGCGACCCCGGAGGAGCTCGAGCCACATCCGTGATCCACGCCGCCGTCGTCGGGCAGGAGGAGCGTGGGTCGCAGAGATGGCCGGCTCGATCCGGCTTTCATATTGTCGTCCATCCACCCGAGACACCGGTCCCGCGTCCTCGCGTACATCCTCTCGCTGTCACACACGCTCTCTCTTCCGTTCTCTCACGCACGTCCTCGTGGCGGATATTTGGTAATTTCTTTCTCGAGCATAAATAGATATTGTGCCCCACCTGTTTGTTGTTTTGCCCAGCTGAAAGGTGGATCAAATATGAAATACGTGAACGTTCCATAGTGTGAAAAGCAAGCCATGGTCTTATTAAAGTTCCGTTGAATTTCTGTGATACCTAAGAAGTATTAATGCTCATATGTTTGCAATTTGCTCTCCACGACTTTCACCATCGGTTCTTGAGGAAAGCAAGTAATGCATTTTGTTTGTGTCAACTATACTGAATCTGCAAAGCCTTTTTTATCTTCAGAGAAATTCACACTGCATTAGTTGCAAAAGATGCTGATTTTGATCTTAACAATTGCAGGGAACTATGAGACTTGCACAGTTTGGGCCAAAGACAACAGCAAGAGTTTCTGTTCAAGTAGTAGCAGACCAGCAAAGCGCGGACGAGGAGATCCAGGTCACGGGCCATCCCCATTTAGGTAAGCATGTCTTTCATGTGCGGATTTGTTTGATGAATTTTTGAGGGCTTCTTTGATGAATTACTCATATGTGAGGACATTGTAGGCCATGCACACATCGAGTGAACAGATTCAGTTTTCTTTTTTTATCCCTTAGTAGTGCTCATTGAATCTTCAAGTATGAATATCGTTGCAATTAGCAAGCACCCCTGATGGCAGAAGCTAGCTACATGCCTAGATTGATGCGTTCCGGTACTATTCTATGCAGATTCTTCACTACTAATTGTTTTTCCATTGTTAGCCGTATTCAATCAATACGGTTTGGTGTACTATTTTTAGCTTCATAGATGTGAGCACGCCTCTTCATTGTTCTTAGAATGTTCAGAAGTGGTGCTCCCTTTAGCCCTCTTCACTGCTTAGCACCAGTTTTCGCTTCTGATAACTTCTTTTTTCCAATCACGAGTTTGCATGTTAGCATGATGTGCTTAATAAGACAGTCCTACACAAGCTCGATGTCTGTTAGATGAATTTTCTTGATGCAGTGGCATGCACTTTAGTGACCTATAATTTTAAGTTGCTAACTATGCTACAAATTTTACCTTTCTGTTAAAGGTCCTGCCACGTAATCAGGTTGTATTTGTGTTCATTGGTGTGGATTTACAACTGTTAGTTCCTAAACTCCTAAATCTGCAATTTATTTGGTCCCTCCATTTTTGTTCAGATCTATGTCAATTATAAGCTCCACAAGAAAATAGCAAAATTTTGTATCGACTGGCGCATCACCGACTTTGACGGGATAGCAAGACACATAGAAGAATATAAAGCATCAAGGTAGCAACTCATTGGTTTTTGCTCCCAGCTGATGCATACTACTTTGCTTGCAGCCATCGTCAACCATTGTTGCTGGTATCGCTACTTTTTAGAACCAAAAAAATATTGCTTTTCAACTCAGATGTGTGTTAGGTGATGTTGCATACCATTTTTGTTCATCGGCCTGGCATGATTTGGATTGGTGCAGAGGTAGGTTTCATCACCTTATGGCATATATATATATAATTTCAGCTTCATTTGTGCACACCATTAACTTGATGAAATTATCAAATTTCTCATTTTCTTGGTTGTAGGTCGGTGTGAATGAAGAGCTAGCTTCTGAAGACGCAGTCGATTATTATTGCCTATTTTTTTATTGAAAGGTGTTGCTTCTTTTATCTTGACAGGTACATGTGTGTATTATGGACACTTTTACTGTGATGTTTCTTCTTTGTCACGGAGGCTTTGAAATTGTTGTACATATTAGTCTTTTCGCATTTCATTTCACTTTACTATTTAATTTTTTGTTGAAAGAAGAGTGAGTTCAACCATGAACATGCATGATTATATAATTACATGCTTGCACCTCAACGACAATCGACGTCTGCTGGACCTGCCGGTTCTCGTGTGGAAGGTGGTGACCAGCAGCCAAGACGTGGACAATGATTGGGATGGTGCTATTACCCGTGCACTGTACCAACTTCTGCACCATCTTTTCTCCCTAAACTCCCTTGCCTCCCCACTCTTGCTTTGGGTTTGTTATTAATTTTGTTGTTTGAAGAGAGAACGAAAGCATCATTGAAATTGCAGAGCCAGGTTACTCACTTCTAAACCATCTCTTTATTCATGGATAAAATATACCTTCAGAAACAACAGATTCCTACAAAATCAGGTGGTGGTTGGTTTTAAAGAATAGCAATGGACAAAATTATCATGGACTGATTTTATTTTTATTCTCTATGGTTACTGGTTATCTTCATTGCCGAATATCGATTGCCATTTGTAATAGTTTAACGAACTAATCTTGTTGCTTGCTAACTTTTGTAGGACTGCCTAATGTCTATTCTGGGAATGGTTATTTCTGCTCTTGCAGACAAATCACCTGATTTGAACTGTGTACGAGATAAAGTTATGCAAGGTATTCACATTGAGAAAGCTATGGTATTTGCATATTTACCATAGACAATATAGGTAGAATAGTGTTTGGAATGATAACTGTGACTTACTTGGTCTTTCCAGCTTCGTGCTCGGAGTCCCCACTCTCATGTTGTTGGAGCAGTGACATACATGTGGCGGCTATCCTCAATAGGGAGTAGCAAATTGGAGGCCAAAGAAGAAAATTTGTTCAATTCTGAAACTAAATTTAGTGAAGGAGGCGAAGTTCATTACAACGCCAATATGGATCCATCCTGTTGCGTTGGGTGAAGGTCTGGATGCAATAAAAATTGCACGTAGCAAACATGTGCTTCCTCTATATCTGTACAATCAGAGTTCTCGCTTTTCTTTGTGTGATCTTTGTTTATCCTTTTTGTTGTGTTTATGTTGCCTACATTCAGTCGACTTCAAGTTAACATGTCCATTTATTTTTATTCAGATAGTTCAGATGTCTAATGTTTATAGCATACACATCAGTCTAGGGTTAACAATAGTAGAATAACTCTTTCCATATCTCATGATTCATATGTGAGTCTCCCTGTCTGAGTATAACCATGAGTTGACATGCTATTATTAACAAGAAGATATAATTCAATTTTGTTGTTTCATTGTTGAAAGATCATTAGTAATTTATCAGAGTCTATTCTGTCGTTTCATGATTTTAACATAAAGTTAGTAGTTTGCCAGTTCTTAAATTCTACCGAGGGACACCCATCTACTTAATAAGAGTATCTTGACACTCCACATTATCTAAAAGGAAAAACTTATCAACTGTTAATTTGCTTAATTTATCTTATGCAAGTCAGGGCTTACTTATTTATGACAATTATAAAAAACAATTTTCTTCCATGTAGTAACACTAACCTTACTCTTTTATCACCATTCAATGTGTGGCCTCACACTGCAGATGCAAGATTCCGGTGTTCTGAAGTCATGGGATGCAACACTATGCAATCTCTTAACAGTATATTGCACCCAGTTAGCAAGTAAGTTCTTTCTCTTTCTTTTTTATTTCCTGATTGCATTCAGAATCATTATGTCTAGGCATATGAACCTACATTTTTCTAATGTGTGCTTCTCAAGAATGATCTACATTCGGAACAAACTCTTGGAGACAGTAGATAAATGCAAATGTCCCCAGCACCAGAGGCGATCCTTTCTATGGAGAAACACCATATACGTACATAATTTTGTGCCTGGATTCTGGAAACGACCAAGGATAAGCAACTCAAGTGAAAGACTGCCTTGGTCGATCCTGCCATGTTATTCTTCTCAAACATGCTGAAGAAAGATTAAATACGATTGATAGCCGACTAACTTATATAACATGCACACATTACTCTGTTTTTTAATGAGTGTATGTGGATGCATACAAATACTTTAGTAGCAATTTCTATTCTCTATTTCTTTAGTGAGTATATGAGGATGCGTAACAATTCTCAGCTTTTCACGGATCTATGTTGAAGCATGGAAAATGTATATGGTGTGTTCCATTTCTGCTCATCCTGATTTAACCAAACCAACCCCATGTGTATGAGGTTGTTGTGCCTGTCATATTTGGACATGTCCTTATTTGTTCTAAATCACTAAACTAAACTTTATAAATAAAATAGCCTCCTCCTCCTTTCCAACAACTAATTTATTATTAGAGCAAGCAACGACGTGTTATCATGCTCGCTTTCTTATGAGCAGTACTTTAGTTTAGATTGACATATACTCTTAGGTATATAGCATCTTTGCCTACCTCTTGCCTATTTCGCATAGATAGATGGTTTGCTTTGGACAGGGATTAGATAAGGCCTATGAGTCCTAAGTAAGCATGATAAGCAAGCAGTACACTTCTATTTACTATTAAGCGGCAACTGAATTTTTGATAATGGCGTTTCACGGATGATACAATCAATCCAAATGTTACCTTTAGGATGCTTTTTGGATGGACTAATCTGAAGATGCTGGCTAGCTTGCACCGCCATCATACAGTCTAGAAGTACAGGGAAAATAAAGGTGCAATGAGCCCAATATATTTTACTTTTTGGCAAAGTTTTGGTGCTTGCGCAAGAAAGTAACACCTATTAAACCTACTAATCCTTTTTACCAGGCAATTCGCCATCCGGAGAAAAACAAACTAATACATTTTTGTACTTTCTTTGTTACATAGGTAAAAATACTACTGATTTTTGAAAGCTTTTTTTGTTGCATGTTCCCCTTTCTTAATCTTCTATTTGTTCAAATGTACATACCTGAGCTTATAATCATTATTACACAATGAATCTCACCATTCTATTGTTTTCCTGGAAATTTATACTCACATAGTTCTATTTTCTTATTAGTGATCTTCTGTTTGGCCTTCATTTGGTGTGCATATAGCATGGGATATTATAGGCATATTTTTGTTCTCTCTATTTGTTCATGCACTAATGCATAAATCTTTTGGTTATGCTCTTATTATTTAGTCTAGAGCTATGCAATAACAACCATGGCTTTAGTGTTCTGGTGAATGCCATAGAGAGTGAAGAACCCTTGGCATCTTATCTAAATTCTTTAATCCTATTGTGCATGCCCAGTTAAAGGTATAAGTACCTTATATCAGTACCTTATTTAGCCTCTTCTGACTATTGACTGTTTGAACTGTTGTAGTAGGACTCAAGCTTTCAAAGTTATTAGGCATGTGGACATGTTTTTGTTTTAGTTTGTACAGTTGTGTGTTCTTTTGGCTTCAGGTTGCTCTTGTAGAGAAAACATAGTAAACTCAGATGATTGGATTAGAAAATACTCTTCAGCATCTCAAACATCTAAAGGCGGTCACTCAACTAAGTATCTTATACAATATACCCAGCTGGATGATTGGAGCAGTACCAGCCGCTATGTATCACTCAGATGATTAGTGCTCCTGCATTGAACCACTCAGCTAAGTATCAACACTGCCCTCGAGACTTGGCTATTAGCATAGTAGCAACGAGCTCACAAAAAAATCTACAGATTCATCAAACACCAAGGAGATAGTTCTTACCGAGCGGCAATAGCGGCTGCCATAGTCTTCTGGAGCATCCCTTCCCATGAAAAGTTACCGCTTCAGGAGTGCCGGACAGCCAAATCACCGGTGACGAGCAACAGCGGCACCGTTTGCGGTTCTGCGGCTCCAAGCTACAGCAGTAGCCGGGCCACCAAGAAGCAGATGGAGCCGCACGCCTGTGAGCTGCAGCATGAGCCGCTCTGCTGGCCAAGCTGCGTCGGCCACCGCCAAGATGGAGCCCAAAGTGTCGCCGTCCGCCTCCACGGTGCTTTCTCACTTAGGTACGAGTAGAATGGGGAAAGGAACGGGATGAGGACGATGAACTGGTGGTGGATGGAACAAGACCAACAGTCGACCACGTGGTGACCTGTTGTGTTACATGTGTGACGCGTGTGTATAGGTTTCCAGAGTGTGCGGTTCTTTGTCCCAATGGCACATTTGTAATTTTGTTTTTCTTGCTAATTTGTACTGCATTTACTGTTATGATCTGTACCGTTTCATGCAATCTACTCCTACTTATCTTAAACTTCCATTTAGCTTGTATCATATAATAATAAAATATAAGTATCTATTAGGTTAATTTTAAGTCAGTCGACTGAATTTGTGAATGGGTCAGTCACTTCTTTTACCCTATAGTACGTGTGGTGTGGTGTGTCCTGTGCGTGTGCGCGCGATGTAGCTAGCTTCAGCTGGCCGTAGCGCGTGAGCTAGCTAGCTCCAGTTGCGTCCATGCATGAGCTAGCTCCGCGTCGCACGTGAGCTTGCTAGCTCTGGCTTTGTCAGTGCGTGAGCTGGCTGGCCATGGTTAGTGGCATGATATTGCATTGCATAAAAGAAAACAATATGTAAAAACACATAAAACAAATAATGATGAAAAATACATATATGTTTAAAAAGGAGGAAAGCTCCTGACCTCAGCATCAAAATGACGCATGCAGCCAATTTATTAACCAAAAGTATGTAAACAAAGTCTGAGGTCTAGAACTACTCACAAAAGGAGAACAAGAACAGTAAATATAAAAAGATGCCACAACCGGCGGAAAAACAGGCTACAATGACTAAACACATAGCCTTCGTATTACACTTTCAAAACAAAAAAAAACTAAAACAAAATCAAAATAATTAAATTTTCTAAGAAAGAATGAAACCCTTTAAGAAGAAAGAAAATGAAAATGAAAACACTTTCAAAACTTGCACACAATTTGCATTGATATTACACTTTTTGAAATATGCAAAGAATAAGCATATAATATTGAATATTTTGCATTCTACTATAATTTCAATAGTTTAACTGAAACAATGTATTTCCTTTAAGAAGAAACACAACAACAAAAAACTTATGCATAACTTTGCACCGAAATTGCACTTTATCGTATTATGCAAAAAAATCATATAATCATTAATTTTTGGCACATATTGTATAGTATTTGTTTGTATAAAATTACACTCAGCCAAAAACCCACAAAAAACAATAATAAGCAATAAAGGAAAGGTATGGGAAAAATAAAAAACCATAAAAAACAGAAAACAGAAATAAAAAAGTGAAGCAAAAATACCCTTAAATAGAAACAAAATGATATAAACAACTAAAACAAAATAATGACAAAATTTGCACGCAATTTGCACATAATTGTGCTTTGTTATAATATGCAAGATTAAACACATAGTGAAAATTTTCGCAAAAACATAATTATCTAAAGAAAGAATGAATTAGTGACATTGGTATTTGATCCATGGTGTCTCTACTTCTCCAGATCAAAATAACGAATTAGTGGTATCGGTATTACCGTTTAAGAAGAAAGAAAAGTAGAAAAAAAAATAATGATAACATTTGCACACCGTTTGAATAAAAATTGCGCTTTTTTTTATAATATGCAAAAATAAGCACAAACAGTGATATTTCACAAATATCCTAAGTAGGAACGAATTAGAGGTATTGGTATTACCCTTGAAAATAAAAAAAATGAAATAAAACTTAAAGAAAATTAAAATAGTGAAGTTTTCTAAGAAACAATGAATTAGTGTCATCGGTTTCCCATTAAAGAAGAAATGAACTGGAAATAATAAAAAAATGAAATATTTTGCAAACTATTTGCACAGAAGTTGCACATTTTTAGTGTACATATAATCATGAAAATTTGGCACATATTATATAGTATTTATTGTATACAATTACACTTAGCCAAAAACCCACAAAAAATAAAAATAACCAATAAAGGAAAGAAAATGGGAGAAAGAAAAACCCATAGAAACAGAAAACATAAATAAATAAAAATAAATCCACAAAATAGAAATAAAACCAACTAACAAAGAAAGTAAAAAAAAGCAAAAGCAATAAAAACAAAAAAGTATTAAAAATCGAGGGAGAGAGATGAGGGCTGGATTGCACAGTTAATGAGCTTCGGCCCAGAAAGAAATCGACTGACCCAATTAAGAGGTCAGTCAAAAAAAGAAAGAAGCCCACCCAACAGACAACACAGGTCAGGAAAAAAACGCAGCACTAATCTTACAGAAAAATCCAATGGCCACAAATTCGACTGACTCAAAAGTGAAAATTTTAGCTGACTGAAAAGTAGCTAAATTGTAATTTTAAATCAGTCACATATACATGGTTTGAATATTTGGCTCACTGTTGATTTTTGCGCCATGGGCGCAACGGGTTGTCAATGCACTTTCAAGGACTGCGTCTGGTCGTCTACTCAATATAAGCAAGTTGTAAGAGCCCCTTGTTATATAACTTAGCATTAGTATATAATCCTACCAAAACTTCTATGTTTATCATCCTTTTGGATCTTATGTAATCCCCAAGACCATCTTGTGCATTTAACTTTATTTGCTACTTAGACTGTTGTGTGATATGCTTTTGAAACAACCACCATCTATCTATCCGTACTTATTTTTATATGTTTGATTTTGTGTTTATATATTTTAATGCACACTCTTTCAATGCTTGGCTTGTACTCGGTCTTTACGCCATGGGCGCAACGGGTCATCTTACAGAAACCAGTATTCATTTATTCAAAGAGCATCGTTATTTCATATTTGTGAGATAACTAAAAAAGTTATTTATCTTTCTGCAAGACATTGGCCATCCTAAATGACTTAATGCATTATTTCCAACCTAATGTACTTACTACATATAATATATGAGCTATTCTTTTCGTACAACAATATATTAACGCACACTTTTACACCGATTGGCTTACACTCGGCCTTTGTGCCATTGGCGCAACGGGTCATCTAGTGTATTTAAGGGCATAAAGAGGAGCGCCAGGGGGAACGAACCATGATGGGAGAATGGCAGTTGAGAGGCATGAACACATCTAGCTTTTTTCTTTAACACAATACAATCAAAGTCGCTCACAATGAACGTACATACACGAGCCTACACTCATTCCTATGAACGTAAGCACGCACATCTTACCCCTACGAGCACCTCCGAGAGACTTAGCTGGCATAACATCTTGAGATTTTACAAAGTCATCACAGATGCCTTGCAGTTGACGGGAACATCTCCTCCCACTAAACGAATGTCGCCGAAAGACTGAAATAAATCTGTAAATAAGAGCACCAGTGACACATCTAGCTAGATAGAAGGGTGTTTGCCGAAATTTCAGTTTATATTGTTATAAAATTTCAGTTTAGACCAACTGTTATTAAGCCATGACATGTTACCGTAGCTACTGTTATGATCGAAAAATCAATTCTGATAATTAAAACATTATAGAAAAAATTCTAAGATTACAAGTGTTACACGTGCAGTAATATGAAAGGAGACCTCCCCTTAAAAAATAAGCAAGACGTGCTTTTATTTAGAACGTCGATAACTGCCAGACGTTGGGGGACGTCATCACATGCATGCATGCGAGAATCTTTTTGGATTTTCAGTTTTTAAAATGTTTTATCTTTTAAATGAAAAATTCAATTGAAGATCCGTTTTCACCATTAAATCCCTCGCGACGAGATCTTCAAAACTAGATCTCATATCGATATATTTCAGCGAATTTATTTTTGTTAAAAGTTGCCATGTCTATTGCATATGAATTGTCATGCTATTTACACTGAAGTTGCCATGATATGTTTCAACTATTTTCTTTTACATTTAAAAGTAAATTTTAACATATTATAAAACGAAGAATTAAGAAACTAGACTTGCCATGCATCATAAACTAAAATTGCCATGATACATGCACTTACAATTGCCATGGTTCAATAAAAAACATATTTTCATGGTCAAAGTACTGGAATTGCCATCATCAAAAAACTAAAATTGCCATGATCTACAAATTAAAATTGCCACATGGCAACTTTAGTTTAAGCAATATGCCAACTATAGTGTAAACATCATGACAAATTTTGGGAAAAAAAATCGTCAAAACATATCAATATGGGGTCTAGTTTTGAAGATCTCATTGAGACGGATTTAATAGTGAAAACGGACTTTTAGTTCGTTTTTTTTATTTAAGAGATAAAATATTTTTTAAGACGAAAATCAAAAAGATTTCTGCTGATGTCATCTATTCATACATGGTAAAATGAGTTACGATGGCGTGGGCGTTAGTTCTTTTGTTTATTTATTATCGACGACAATGTCTCTGCTCTTACTCACGCGACCCGCACGTGCCTCTCTAGACTAGTCTCTCTCCCCCCGTCTTCCGCCGCGTCAGATCACGCGCCGCTCCTCCCGGTCGCCCTAGCGCCGCCACCGAACGATCCCCGAACCCCCAAACCACGAGACCACCCGCGGCGGCGCAGGGATGGGCGACGAGGCCAAGTACCTGGAGACGGCGCGGGCGGACCGCTCCGTCTGGCTCATGAAGTGCCCCCCCGTCGTCTCCCAGGCCTGGCAGGGCGCCTCCTCCTCCTCCGGCGATGCTAACCCTAACCCGGTCGTCGCCAAGGTCGTGCTGTCCCTCGACCCCCTCAGCTCCGCCGAGCCCTCCCTCCAGGCAAGGACCCCGCCCCGCTGTTCCCCTTATCCCCCCGTGCCTCTGATTGGTGTGCGGATTTGTTGGGTAGAGTCGCCTCGATTGAACTGCAGAACCAATAGGTTGCTACGGGAGCTGACGGCGTAACGCGATATGGTCGAACTCATTTAGGTACCTAAGCATTAGGTGCTTGATGAGAATAAACTAAGGTTGGAGACAATTGTGCTCATGAACAACCCGCCTTCTATGTATAATTTGGGGATTTGTTTGAGTCCGCAAGGTAGACTAGAAGCAAGTTTGGTGAAGACTGGTTGAACTGCAGGATAGTTTGTTAATAGATGATTAAGTGGATGGATAAATCGTAATCTCTGATGCTAGGATTTAATGGGTAGTTGAAGAGACTATACCTTTTGCACGAGTTATTTACGTAATAGCTGTATTCTGCGTACACCATGAAGAGCATGAAAATCTTATGCAGATTGAACTTGTGCGTTGAAGATACTCATATGAAGAACTGCATGGCATACTGCTATGCCCCAACTGTTAATTGTCGCTCATTCTATGTCTGTATCATACTTATTATTTCATGCTTGTCGTGCTTATCGTTCTTACGACTTGTTATTTGGAATGGCAGTTCAAGATGGAGATGTCTCAAACTAGTGTAGCCAGCACTTGCAATCTACCAAAGAGTTACTCCTTGAATATGTTCAAGGATTTTGTACCCATGTGTGTTTTCTCTGAGACTAATCAGGGTATGAAACAAATTCCCTGCTCGTTATTATTGTAGTGCATGTGTCAATGTGTTTCTTATTTGTGTATTTTACTGGCCTGGACATTCTGTTGTCCTGACTGATGTGCCTGGTTTGGATTTGCACTTTGGTTCTGCCTATGTACTTTTGGTTTAACACAGATATTGATTTTATATGCAATAGTAATCTTGTGGAAACAGTCAAATATGCTGTACTATAATTCTGTGACGTGTCATGTCTTTAATATTCCGCACATGCTGCATATTTTCTACAAGAGAGCTAGACACGTGCACTTCAAATGTTTTTATCTATACATTGTGGTTGTCAATATGAATTTGTTAACATCTGCAAATGGTTTCAGTCCCAAACCTTTTGCACCGTACTCATGAGAAATGAATCCACACAGTTACTTGTACATCAATTATCTGACTTGAATGATTTAGTTTGGCATGTATGGATTTTCTGATTTTGATTGCACGACTTGGGCTATCTGTTGAATTTTAATGATAATGATTGTCCCATCTTCATAATTTTGATACCCTGTTCTTCTAAAAAGTCGCTGTGCGAGCATAGAACATGCCATATATTTGTGAATTTGTCTATGTTGGCCTATTTGCTTAGAATTTTAATGATAGTGATTGTCCCATCTTCATAATTTTGATACCCTGTTCTTCTAAAAAGTCGCCGTGCGAGCATAGAACATTCCACCTTTTTCTTCATATATTTGTGAATTTGTCTATGTTGGCCTATTGTATCTGCCTGAATATTCTAAACCCACAACCACAAGTTTCAGGATTTAGAATTTAGTAGTGTAGCAGTAGTAGGTGTCTTGGTGGTGATTACATTTATTCCAAGTTTAGTATTTTCTTGACATATAATTCATGTCTAGCATGTATTTTGGTTCTTACGGAATTCATGTAGCTTAGGAGTTTTTCTTGTGTATGTATTGTCCAGTGTTTTGTTAGGTGATCGGATGCTTTAGTCTGTGGGGACGTTTTACATAATTGTTGTGTGATCACTGAGTGCATAGTGCCTTTGATTCCCCAAACCTCAATAAACATTGCCATCAAACATGGTGTAGTTTTGGGTTGTTTTCCCATGCAATCTTCTCTCTGTGGTGATGTTCTGTTTTGATTCCATCATGTTAAATTTGAAACATATGAGATGTCAATGTTCACCATGCTCCCTGAGCGATTTTGCAGAATTTGTGCACATTGATACATCCTTTCAGTTATTTCAGAAAAATAGGGAGACTACTGTCATATGTGGTGCTATCTAACTTGCTGAGCTGCTTCTACATCCATATAGCTCACTAAGTAATATTGAAACCCTAACCTGCTAACTTCAGATGGCCTACCACCGGTAACTGGTCACCACTGGCAGGTTACTGCCTGTAACAAGATTGAAAAGTTCGCACTTACTAGCAGCTCTGTGGTTCTTGGTTCCCGAAGATTTCTGGGATTCTTGGAGTGGCACAGTGGCACTTATTAGTTTTGAATATGACCAAAACATAACCTCTGTTTGTTGCAGGAAAACTCTCATGTGAAGGAAAAGTCGAGCATAAATTTGACATGGAACCTCACAAGGATAACTTATTAAACTACGCAAAGTTATGCCGTGAAAGAACACAAAAGTCGATGGTTAAAACTAGAAAAGTGCAGGTGGAGTGCTTCAATGGCCTTTTCAGCTTATTGCGTCTTTAGGGTATTATAATTAACCATTGTCTTTACTGCTTGTAGGTTCTTGATAATGACCACGGAATGAGCATGAGACCCATGCCTGGCATGGTTGGTCTGATATCTTCTAGCTCCAAGGTAGTTGCTTCTTCTGCCATTTGAGGATTATCCGTTGTGCTTTTGTCCATTGTGATATATGTCAACATTTGTTAATACATGGAGGTGGTTTTAATATGTCATGCAATGTTTCCCGAATTTAGGTCCAAAGTTTGCGTGTTACATATGTAACTGATGCTTGTAAAATGATTTGCAATTTTGAAGTTTTTCTTCCATTTTAGATCCGTACATCCATTTTTGTTCTGTTATTTGCCAAATATAATTTGTCATGACATATTTAAATTTGTGCTGTGCAGGAGAAGAGGAAGCCGACGCCAACCAAACCATCCGATGTCAAAAGGACACGTAGGGATCGTCGGGAACTGGAAAACATTATCTTCAAGCTTTTCGAAAAGCAGCCTAACTGGGCACTGAAGGCTCTAGTGCAAGAGACTGACCAGCCAGAGGTACTTCCTAAGCTTATCCCTGGCATCGTTAGCAGGGAAAGAAAAATCTGTCCTGCTAATATGAAGTGGTTTCCGGCACAGATCTGCAATTTGTTCGTTTCTCAGTGACCCCTTACGCATCTGTTTGTGCTTGGTTCAATGCAGCAATTCCTCAAGGAGATTTTGAACGACCTCTGTATGTACAACAAGCGAGGGCCGAACCAGGGCACGCACGAGCTCAAGCCCGAGTACAAGAAGTCGTCGGAGGACGCCGCCGGTGCTGCTCCGTGAAGATGATTTGCGTATCCGACTGCTGTTGTATAACTGTGTACCTGTTGGCTTTGATGTGCGGAACGATGAGTTGTCTATCTGAAACCTCCGACCATGCCTGGGCTGCATTTGTTTGCTTTTTATTAAGAAGGCATTGTTGTAACTGTATGGGTATAAGATGATACACATACAACACATGTCACAGGGAAATGAATCTACTGATAAACCACAGTACCACATGAGATATCGTTTCATTGACAAGAGTCACGCCGAGGATTCGACGTGTGTGTGATCTGTACTCCTTTTGAGAACTCACGTGCTTCAAAATAATCCAACATATTTGGGCAAAATCTAGTCTAATCTTAAACCTGATTTGTCCAAACAATTTTGAGGGAACGAGAGAGATTGTGAGATGCGACGAACTATTCATTGAGTCATTTTTTTGAAAGGTTCATTGAGCCATTTGGCTGTGCTTTTATTATTTAATTGCTTATTATTAATCTGCTCTAAATAAAATTGCTTATTAATCAGCGGAGAGGTGTCCGCTCCAGAGGCCTCTCCACTGTTGGATTATTATATGGACGGTGGACGAGAAAGAGAAACCTCCTCCCCACTTCCCCAGCCTCGCTAAACCGCCCGCCGCTCCCTCCTCTCCTGCCCTGTTCGGCTCGGCTCTGGGCTCCGGCCGCTTTCTTCGTCGTTGCCAGCGCCGCTGCCGCTCCGATCGCTGCTCTTCCCCCGCCACAGCCCCCTCCACCTCCGTCTCCAGGTAATCAAATCTTCTATTCATCTCTGCCGCCTCTCTCTCCTCCTGGTCAGGGAACAGCGCGCCATGTACGCCAGCTGTTTGTTGAAATGTCTCAGCGGTCACCGGCGCATTTCCGCCATCTGCGTGCTTCGTCCCTCCCCCCGATCCGCGGTTAGTCTACGGTGGGAATCGGGCGGTAGCAGTAGTGTGATCCCAGTACAAGGCCGCTCCTTTTGGATAAACGGGCGGTGCGGGAGGCGGCCCCTGGATTGAGTAGAGAAAATAAAAAATCAAATGATGCCCCGTGCTGTGCATTCTGGATTGCCGATTGATATGGGAATGGAGCTCATACCTGCCACTGCATTAGCTACTTAGTTTAGTACGTCATCATTGTTTGTCTAGAAAGTGGACGGCCTCATGGCAGAGATTCCTCGGCATTTGTGTTTAGGCTTATGTCAGACACCGTCCCTGAGTGTGTACCTGAGAGACACAATTCAAGCCGTTGCACTAGTTCTCTAGGCTTTCGGAAACTTGACTCGTTTAGACACTGCCAGTCCACGTAATTGAATAACAAACAATCTCGTGCGTCGCGGCATGTCATTGGAAAAAAATAACAACGCATTGATAATATACTAAACACTATTGTTGCTGTTCTTATTGTCGACCCTGTTGCTCATGCCATCCGTTGTTAGTTCCCATTTCAGGTGATAAAGAACAAGCCTGTCGGAACAAAATTAGCAAGACCATGTCTAGAATGTGTCTTTTGGCCATTGTACTTTGTGTTTTCGCTCTGTCTCTTATATTCATGTATGCATTTAGTTACTCACAAGACCATTAAATATGTTTTAGTTACAATTGTCTCATGTTAGCTTGGAAGATATTCAGCTGTTTTCCTAATGCATATTCTCAGTCATATTGTATTTTGCTAGAAAAATATTACACTGGACACGTAAAAGGCTCAAGATCAAGAGAATTGATTTGCTAGAGCAAAGTGTTGAAGGGGAACAATTGCTCTGGTTTTCTTTTTGTTATGTTCAAGGGGGAAATAAGGGTATTTTCCAGTGATTTTGTTTGTGGTTATATCATTTAAACGTTCTTTTGTCTCTGCATGTAGATTACGATGGGTTCTGTTGGCACTGGATTGCTGAAGGGCTTGAGGAGAGTCTTAGAGAAGCAAAGGAAACCAGTTGGTTGGTTATTTTCTATTCTTATTCATTATGATTGATGATAAGCACAGTCATACTGAGGAGTAAGGGGAAAGCTTCATTACTGGCTCTTTGTAGATTTATGCAGAACATCACGAGCTTGGAGTTCTACAGTTTCTTTCTCCGATATTGATGAGAAGGATGACATGGGTGATGATGGCGATTTGAAAGATTCAAGGAGAGAGTTAGAACCCCAAAGCGTGGACCCCAAGAAGGGCTGGGGATTCCGTGGCGTTCATAGGGTATTTATATGTTATGTGATACAGTGATTTGCTGCTTGGTTCCATGGACTCCAGGAGCATAAACTGACACTTATTGGTATGTTTTGTCCTTGCTAGGCTATAATATGTGGTAAAGTTGGACAAGCGCCCGTGCAGAAAATTTTACGTAATGGGCGGACGATAACTATATTTACTATTGGAACTGGTGGCATGTTTGACCAGCGGGTAATTGGGTCTGCGGATACACCAAAGCCGGCTCAGTGGCATCGAATAGCTGTTCATAGCGAGCATCTAGGTGCTTATGCTGTTCAGAAGTTGGTGAAAAAGTATGTGATTCAAATACAAACATTTCATCTTTTCTCTCCCCATATAGATGTAGCAAGTCTTGGATTTTATCTTCAGTTGGAACATGTTATCTTCATTCATGCCTTATTTCAGCTCTGCGGTATATATCGAGGGTGAAATCGAAACCAGGGTCTACAATGACGGCATTGATGGTCAAGTCAGGAGTATACCGGAGATCTGTATTCGGGGTGATGGTATGCTGATCAACATTGACTAACAATTTAATGCTAATTCAATTTTGTTGTAGTAATATTTGATAAGGAGTAATTCTGTCATAATAGTTTTTATAGGTAACTCAGTGACTGTTGTATTTTGCTTGGTAATATTCTTTTTATTCTGTATATCTAACTGAACACAGCCATGCGTTCTGCCTTTTTCAATTATACTTTTCTTTTGTACTACTCCCTCTGTCCCATAATATAAGGGCATTTTTGACACGGCTCTTATATTATGGACGGAGGGAGTAGTTTACTATATCAGTCTTGCTAAATCTCAGTCGACTGAGACTTAGTTATGTCTCCGTCGATGCTATATTCGTGAGATCTTGCATGAGATCCATGCAAAAGAAAGTTTTTTTTCTTGTTCTTTCTTACATGTTATGCACTTGACTGAGACTTGGTTAAATCTTAGTCGACTGAGACCTAGCCACACCCATTATGCATTCTCTTCATGCAAAAGCTAATCTTCTGAGTAATTGTTTTGTGTACAGGTAAGATTCGACTGGTTAAATCTGGGGAGAGTGCTGCTAGCATATCACTAGATGAGCTGAGTAAGTTTGATGACTATCTTAATGTTCTGAAATACAGGAATGTTTCTTATATTTATATTCGTCGAGCATTATGTGTTAGTCCACGGTCTAAACAATGTTTGGCATACTGATATATGTTTCTATATTACTATACAAACCATGATAACAATAACCTTTGGACGCAGGAGACGGATTGTTCTAGTTACAGCTATCAGTGTCAGCATAAGCAGGTCAGGACTAGATATCTTGCTTGAGGTCTTTTTCCAATGTGTGTGTTTTGTTAGCTTTAGTAGTGTTAGGTTTTGACTGTTGAGTCGTATCTAAATGTTGTGCTGGTTGCAAGTTCTGAGTTTTTTCTCCTTTCAGTTTGGCTTTAATTTTGCATTATTTGTGGAACACCTTCAACTATCAAGCATTACCCTCTCTCGTTCAGTGTTATTGTGTTTCCATGGTTGAGAAACATCCACAATCGATACACATCCTTTTTACAACTTTCACGACCTTAAAGTAGGGGTAGAGCAGTATTATTGCCGTAACTACGCTGTTGACCTATGCTGTAGACTTTCCCAGTAAACAACATTCTGAAACAACACATCCCAGTAAATGGACAAACTGACTTCATAATGTGAGTTGTATCTTCATCGCGAGGAACTTTATGATGTTGGTACACTAGTGGTAATTCTGGCTTTACAGTATTCCAAACCTTGAATCCTAAGGCATTTTCCCTTTTATTCATGTTTTAATCTGTTTGTACATGTTGGTGGGCAGTAGACAGTTTTCTCTGGAATGCTCTAGGTATTTATGAAGAGTAGCACAGTGAGATCCACCTAGGTCAAATCTTATTCCAAATTTTCTGGCCGATATGGTAACAAAGGAACACATTGAACAGAAATTGCAGAGTTGAACTGGCAAAGTAACTGTTCACTCACTCTACATTATCATTATTAGAGTTAGTTTTTCACTATATATCAACTGCATAAATTGAGAATGAGAACCAAAGCCATATTCTAGAATCGAAAACAAACAGTTGTAGATGAAGTTATATTCTCCTCATAAAAAATAAAAGGAAGGCAGAAAACCAGTTTCATATATCTCCAGTGAACGAAGCTTGCATACATTCGGAAGCATAATGATATTGAAACCTCATATCATAAGATCGATCATATTTACAATTGACATGTTGCCTAGGAATATCAAACATAAATTACTACAAATATAACTCTTCAGTAGATTGGCAGACTCACATCAGTAATGTCCAAAGATGACTCAGAGCATCATTGGGATGTTCCTTACTTCGAAAAGCTTCTCACCTAGCTAGAGTGAGCATGACTTTGCTGATGTTGAAGGCCTCCCCTTATCTCTTGAGCTCCTTCTGAGCATCTCCCTCATGCCATCGGCGACTCGTACAGCTGGGCTTGACAGAGCCATCCTGCAGAATGCCATATGTGCCTCGATGGCCTCTTTGACGCCATCTTGGCCTCTTCCCTCTCTACTGAGTTCATCCCCTACGGCCTCCGAGCATAGACCGCAGAGCCATTCCCCTCCAAAGTTGGCCTTGATGCTCTTTATGTACTCCTGGGTGCACTCCTCTTTGAAGTCACAACATGCACACCTCATCGACTCAGTGTCCATCTTCAGTGTTGATGGAGACGATATGCGAAAAACAGGAGGTGCGTAGCAGCAGAGCTGGAGAAAGAGGGAGGGAGTGGACTAACAGAAGGGAGCGATAAGGGGACCTTGGGACTAGGCTGCTAGCCTACTTGTATGGAAAATGTGAAGAGCTTGTTTTTTCCTTTGGCTTGTCTGGCTTAGCTTGATCGATTATTGAAATCCCGGGATTTGCCCTGGCCCATATCATCTTGAGCAGTGCACTAGGTTGTGAGAGCATATGTGTTTGCTGACACTTTACTAGGTAAAATTGGCGATGCGTGGAAACCTTAGTCACATGGCTGCTGCTGTGTTGAAGGTACATGTGGGAGAAGATGTTGTTGGTTGGTCTTGTTAGCTATGATCCTATGACGATAACCCAGCTGGTAGAGTCCATGGCTGCCCCCTTGCACGTGTATGGTTTTCACGCGACAAGTATTTTGCATTCCTAAATATATGACCTCTCAGAGATTCTAATATATATGGATTACATACGGAGCAAAATGAGTGAATTTACACTTTAAGTTATGTCGATATACATCCGTATGTAGGAACGGAGGGAGTACATCTTAACAGTGGTCATTGCATGTTTCTTATAGCTAGAGTTTTACTTCCACATGCGCTCATGTGGATCCCAGCAGCGTTGATTTTACTCTCCTCAACTCTCCATTGTAAACCTTATACTTTTGCTGCGCAGGCCGCAACTCATAACTAGCGGTGAGTCAATTTGGGAATAAGGCGCTGCTTTGTTGAAGCCGTGGATGCTGAGAAAGATGGATATCGTCACATCTTCAACCTTGGCAGAAGCGGTTAGACTTACTGGTGGATGCGCGTAAAGCCTTCCCGGAACCCGGGCTTGCGTGTTTTACCATGCTGCGGGTGGTGACTGATGAACTGTTTTACAAGGGTTGATGATAACAATGATAATGATGTACGTACTGAATGATTGTTCAAGATAAGGCATGGTAGAACGGCGTGTAGCGCGGCACAGAAGGTCCGGTCCTGTGAGTTATCTTGTGGAGCGGGGAGGCAGTAGTTTGGAATGGTCACAAAATTGCTGACCGTGGCTGCCTGACATAGCTAGTGTGGACCATTGACTTGGTGAGTAGGCAGCAGCGCACCGCAGTCGATGGTGACCATCTCGCGATCGCGCCCAGACGCCGGTAAAAACGGATGAGAGTGAATAATCTAGGCCCTGCCTGCCAAAAGCTTGGCACGTACGCCCGTGAGATTTTTTTTTTTTTGAGAATCAGATTTGGCTCCAGGCCCTCCGTCCGGGGGCGCACTAGTGGGTACTGCGTAGGGCCTGGGCGGAGCAGGTGGCACGAACGAACAGCGCTCGTCTGCGTGGCCGCGGGGACAAATGTCCGGCTCAGCTGTTCGGCAAGTACTTTTGGTGTAGTGTGAACAGCCAATACCCGCGTGCACCCGCCCGCCGCTCCCGGCGCCGGCGCGACGGAGGTGTTGAAAATATGAGCAATTTACCGAATGATTTTATTAACAGAAAAATTAGATAAAGTATTATCAGAATAATAGTTATAAAACAAGCCATGCGATTTGATAAAGAGAAGGTAAACAACATCTTCATATATGAACTGTAACTAAACATATCTAGAGCAGACAGTATAGCAAGTTGAATATATGAAATAGAGTCTAACATATCTAGGGCAAATACTAGAACAAGGAACTGTAGCAGGATCTCTAATAGAAAGGAGAAGAACACTTACTGGACAGTGCGAAGCAGGTTACCGGACTTGGGGTCGGTGTCCTCGCCGTCATGTCGTCGAGGAGGTCGTGGACGTCGGGGAAGAAGTCGTCGGCGACGGATCGTCCGTGATGAACCAGCCCGATGGTCGCTGGCGCTTCCCAAAAACCTTATCACCCTTCTCCCGTACATGACTCAAAAGGTGCGGTTTCGGAGGCCTACTGTCCCGTCGTGCGGTGCACGCCACAAGCCGGGATGAGGAAGACAACAACAGCTCAGAGATGGAACCGATGACGAGGAAAGGAGTAGTTTTGGTGCGTCTCTCTGGGAGGAGCGACCTCCCTTTTATAGGCGCAAGAGAAGGTGGCGAGAGGGCAGCGACGGGAGGCGAAACGAAGAGACGGAGATAAAGCGAACAACCAGCAGCCGAAGAGCTGCACCGTTCGCATTCGAACTCCACATTCGTAAAAATCTTTTCAGCTTTCGTGTGACCTTTCGTATACCCATAGTGCGCGGCAGAGAAGGAGCGCGCGTGGATGTCCCTCTTGTTCTCATACTCATACAAGTGGAGAAAGAACCTCCCTTATAAGGAGGTCCAACTCCCACTCAACTAGCAATGTGGGACTAAACTTTAGTACTACCTCCGTCTAGGTGAATAAGTCATTCGCGTAGTTCTAGGTCGACGATTTAACTATCTAAATATATATTATATGTGATAAAAAGTATATATTTAGAAACTACATCCTTGTAGAAATTTAGTGATATACTTTTCATTACATATAACACATATTTAATTCCTTAAATCGCTGACCTAGAACTACGCGAATAACTTATTCACCTAGACATAGTAGTATTCCTTGCCTTGTATAAATAGGCTAAGTGAGCCTCTAGATACTGCTATTGAGTTAGACTCAAAATAGACAAAATTCCAGCCGCAGGAGGAGGCCGTGGAAGATGGCCACCGGGTGCGCGCGCGGCGCGTACGTAGAAGCAGGAGGGAGCACCTGAGACAGGGACAGCGAGCCGCTCGTCCCGGCGCGTCGCGGGGGTTGGACGGACGCGCGTGCGTAGGACGGTACGAGGCTGGCTGGCGAGCGCACGGGACCGTGCCGGGGGTCACGGGCGGGCAAGGCACGTGGACGCGCCGTGGAGTTTCTCGCCGCGGCCCCGACAGCCCCCGCCCCGCAGCGCTGCCCGTAGCTAGCCTAGCTAGGGGCACTGCACCTCCACGTGAAGCCCAGCCAACCCCCTCCCCTCGCCACTGACCTCCAGCTCCAGGCACACCTCCGTCCGACTCGGCCCAGGCCCAGGCCCCTACCCGTCCCTACGGGCTATCGTGGATCCATCCTGCAAGTTGAACCATGCATGTCCTCTCCGGACCGTCGATCGAGTCGCGCGCCTGCCGGGCCATGGATGTCTGTTGGTGCGTAGCGTGGTGCAGACCTGCAGCCTGCGTCAGCAAACCAAGCGGCTGGAGGATCGACCCAGCCGGCGTCGATCACCGACGAGAGGCGCTGGCGCCGGCACGATCACAAGCGTTGGTGAACTCCTTCATGGCTGTAAATCACGAGATAGCGCGTGGTAGTACTGTACTGAGTACTGAACCTCCCCTTTGGACACGGCCACAAGGATGTCGATCAGTCAGGTACAGTTTCCGGACTGATTTAATGGACCACGCATACGCCGATCATCCCGCAGGCCACCACACCGATACGTACGCCAGCTGATTATGCTCGATCCTTTCATTGCCGCCAAAGAATACGGATACATCTATCGCTTTCTTTCTTTCAGGAGAAGAAAGAAAGGCGATCTCGTCTCCAGCCGCCTGGGCGCCTTCCTCCGCTGCCGTTCTCCGGCGGCTCCCCTCCGCTGACGACCTCGGTCGTTCATGATGAGGGAGGTTGCCGGATCCACACGTATGGATTATTTTAGGCATTAGTTTTTAGGGTTTTGGATTGTTTATTGTCTTGGCTTTGGCGGTGCCGATGACGGCATCGACTAATAAATCTTTAGGTTGGTCCCTAACGAGGTGATTCATTTTTGGGATGGATTTAGAAACCAATCTGTTCAAGTAAGGATGATGCGGCGGCGGCGGCATCCTCGTGGTGGACCTGTGTCCTCGAGCTCCGCTGTTGCGACGGCGTTTGCTCCAGCGCCGGCGCGGAGCTTCGGAGGTAGTCCAGGAGCGGATGCGGATTATGGTCCGCATCCGCGGCATTTAAAAGATGGTTGATCGTGCGTTAGGTTCGTGGTTCGTGGCATGCAGGTATGTTTTCGTGGTTAGTTGGTCGGTGGTGGCAGATCTGAAGTCCGATGGCGTGTCCGCGGTGTTGTCCGGGTCTGATTCGTTCAACGGCAATGGTTTCATCTTTATTGGCGAGTCACCTTGGAGGTCCGCAAAGCTGCATATCAGTGATGGAGCCGTGTCGAGCTCGGGTGTGGAGGTGATCCGTCATTTTCTTCTTTGATGGCTGCTATGATGATGTCAAAGGCAAGTGACAGGCGTTGGTGTCAAGCTCAGAGAATTCTTCAGTCTTGTTTGTAATTTTATATATTGGTTGGTCTTCCCGTGTCAAAGACTAGTGTTATGTTGTCTTTTTAGTTTTGTCAGGTTGGTATGTACGTGGCTTGTACTATAATCTTTACGATATAAATGAGACACGTATTACCATAAAAAGTATAGATAGATTTTTTTGAGGGAAAATAATACCGATAGATGTACGATGATTCCGACTTGTAAGAGATTGCCCCCACCGTGGCCACTATTGTGAAGTGTCGACCTGGCCAATCAACACCCTATATCAAAGGACCACATATAGGGTAGTGCATCATTATCTTTTTTTTTGACTTATGTGAAGTATAGTGCCCATGTGGCGAGCAAATGGGCTAGGTCCATTCGGTCATTTCTCAATGGTAGGAGTGGTTTTCTTCGGGGTTTTTTTTGGGCCTTTCACTTTTTACTAAAAGAGGACGGGTTTTAGCTCATGTTATAACTTAACCCCGTGCTTGAAAAGAAGGCATATAACTTTTGTTTGAGGTCAAACAGTACAAAGTTTGACCAAGTTGATAGAAAAAACTACCAACAACCACAACGCTAGATTGGTATAATATATGGAAATATATTTTATTTTGTGTATTTAATGATTAATTTGGTACTGTAGTTGTTGATAGTTTTTGTGATTTTGCATTGTTTCGCTTCAATCAAAATTTATACGCCTTCTTTTTTCAAGAACGTAGGGAGTGCGTCTTTACCCGCCGGTCCGGATTGGTACATTCTTGTGCAACTTTATCTATACATATATGTTTGCATAGTGGTTGGTTTTCCTTGATCAAGAAAGCATATGACTATTTTGTGAACTAATCAACTAACAGTTTCGTTTAAGTTTCATTTGGGATGAAGTCTTTTTAATTTGAAACAATTCCTTATTTAACACTATCTTAAATTTTGTTTCCTTATTTGACATCGAAAAACTTTTTCTTCCCTATATAACAACGACTCTAAATTTTATGCCCTAAATGACACTTAAAAAGACTCTTTTACCCCTCATGTGGTATGTGTGTGTGCGGGGCAGTAACGCACACACACGCAGCTTCAGTGCGAGGGCAGTAGTACATACACACGCAGCACACTCGCAGGCAGCAACACACCCATGCAGCACAGTCACGCGCAGCAGCACACACGCACGCAGCACGCTCACAGGCAGCGGCACACACTGCACGTAGACAGCAGCAGCAGCGCGCACACACGTGCAGCAGCACACACAGTAAGCCAATGTGGACGCCAGCACGTGCACACGCAGTAGTGAACACACACGTAGCAGTAGCACACATGTATACGCGCGCGCACACACACGCAACATCACACACGTGCGCACACAAATATACCACATGAGGGCAAAAGGGTCTTTTCATATACCATTTAGGTTTAAAATGAACAGAAGTGTTATAAAAGGCATAAAATTTAAACTCGTTGTTAGATAGGAAAGAAATTATTCGTCAATGTCAAATAGGGCATAAAATTTAGACACGATGTTAAATAAGAAATTCTCTCTTTTAATTTAGAGGAGCCACAACAAAGGAAAGTCAAGGAGAGCTAGAGATTAAAGCTTGGAGATGCCCAAGACACCCCCAATTTGTGTGAAAGAAGTCTCAAAAGGCTAAGCTTGGAGATACTTAAGGCATCCCCATTCTTTATCAACCTTCTACTATGACTTTGTTAAACTTTTTTTATTCATCCTTGCACTATGTGTAGTTTGTTGGAGCGTCAATTTTATTTTAACCTTTTTAATAAATATAATCATCACATCTAAGAGTCACCTATGAGAAAGCGAGAGTTTTGCATGGCTTGATCATTTGCCCTATGTACTTCACCTACCTCTGTGATAGTAAAAGTGACCAACTAAACACATAAATTGTCCCTTTTCACTTATACTTATCGGAAAGTTGAAATCATGGTTGGCACTTGAGTTAATATTATATCTTGGGCATATTTTCATTGACTTGGTACTGAATAATTAGACTGCATGCTTGAGAAGAATAAGACATGATAAAAACATCAACTAAAGTTGGAAAACACATGAGTGAATACTTGGCAATAATTTTGAGACATTCTGAAAGCCACTAAATTTGCATTGGTATAAAGCTCCTGTTATTTAGAGATATAATACCACATTAATGTTCAGTTGAACCATTGCCATTCTTTCATGTAAATACGACAACATTTTGAAACTCTAGTATTTGACTAGATTGGCACAATCTTATTTTGTTTGCAACCATTGATAGACTTGCGTCTTTGATGTGGCTGGGGCGAGGTGATGGTTAATTCCTACCAACTATCCTCCTCGGGGTACTTAGCATTTTGTTCTATGCAACATAATGCCCTGATTTTGTTGTTTACTTTTTGAGTTCTTTATGGTTAATGCAAGTATTAGTTTTTATGCTTCCACCAAAATAGTATTATTGCTAGACTCTTATGTATTCAGTATTGTCCAATTTAACACTGAGACATGGTGCATACTTCGATGATACATCCAACCCCGTGGGATGACTTCCTCTCGTTATCCTACACATAAACACAGTATTTCCGCAAAACAACATGATACCTACCTATTATGGGATTTTCATAGCCATCCCAAGCATATCGTCATGCACTACCATCATTTATTCACATTACATAACTAGAGATATGATCCTTATTGTCGTGTGCTTTACATGATCATTATATCTAGCTTCATAACACAAAATGACCATAGTTTATCATATTCAGGAGTTACGCTCAAGCTTGGGATTACCTAGTAGGCGGGTACACTTCCAAAGGCATTCATATAGAATTTATTCATGTTCATAGTATTTTCTCTGTTTACATTGAGTTGGAGTTGAGAAAAGTGTATTGATCATCATTGTAAGGCGTTGCTTCTTCAATGAGAGAAAAAATGTGCCAATGAGAGAAAAGTATATTTGTTTTACGTCATGACCTTTTTTTTAGATGCACGATTAATAGTTCATTTAATACCCATTTAACACTTTTTAATACTCCATGAACATTTGTTTAAACCAGTAAACACTCTTTATAATTACATGAACATTTCAAATAACTTTTTTACATGATTTTTTTTGAATACATGGTGATTTTTTTGTAATACATGATAAACATTTATAATTATACCATAAGTTATTTTTTAAAATACATCATGATTTTTTTAATATGCGTTGAATATTTTCTTAATACTAGACACACCTTTTCTTTAAACTTTGAAGATTGTTTTTAATTGCAGGAATGCCTTTTTAATACAAGAGAATTATATATTTAGTTGTGCTATGAGTTTTTGAATACATCATGAACATTTTTGGAAATACAGAATGAAAATTTTGTTAATATGCGCTGACCATTTTGTCGGTAATATCTGAGAAAAAAAACTGTAAGATATTAAATGAAAATTTCTAATGCACTACGTGCATTTTGAAATAGTTCCTGCAGCAGAAGCGATCACATATGGAACATGTCTGTCCTAAGAGAAAACCGGTGGTGTGCGTTCCTTCGTGGACCCGGTCGAACACAGTGTGTCATGTAGGCGAGGCAGGCGTCTAGGTCGCTATAAGCGAGATATAGACGCACCCTGGACACACCTCCCATGCATGCATGCCACTTCGATCAACCTCCAGCGCGCGCGCTGCACCGCACCGCACCACCCAAGCGTAGAGCATGCATGCAAACACGTGCCAAGCATGCCGAGAAGGCGAGAACACGTGTAGTACCACGCAGTACAAGCCGACCGATCACTCGCGTGCACTCCTGGCTCGATCGGTGTGCGTACGAAGTACGGCGACACCACCACCGCTTAACGGACCCGATCGACGGGTCCTCATCCTCATCCTCATCCTTGCTACCCACATATATACGCGTGCCAATGCACACGCCGATCCATCTACTATCCGTCGAGGTCACGATGAGAGGGACCGTGCCCCTCGCCGCGCTCCTCGCCGTGCTCCTCCTGGTCGCCGCGGCGTGCGCGGGGAGGGAGGAGGAGGACCCGGAGGTGACGGCGTGCAAGCAGCAGTGCGCGGGGCAGCGGCAGTTCGGCGCGGAGGAGCGGCGGTACTGCGTGGCGGCATGCGACGAGTACGGCCGGATGAAGAAGCGCCGGGAGGAGAAGGAGGGTCCACGCAGCGCGGAGAAGGAGCGCGACCGGTGCCTGCACGAGTGCCGTGCCGGCCCGCGCAAGCCGGGCTGCGAGAAAAGGTGCGTCGACGAGTACGAGCGGGCCACCCACCAAGGCACCAAGCCGGACGACGCGTGACGAGGAGGACGTAGACGTTGTTGTTGCCTCCTGCGGAGTATTCCTCCGTCCGAAAATACTTTGTCGTGAAATAATGAAAAAGTCAAAAATCTTTGTCGTGAAATGGAATGAAAAGAGTGTATCTAAAACTAAAATACATCTAGATACATCCCTTTTTATTCATTTTGAAGATTTATTCATTTTGAAGATAAATATTTCCGGACGGAGGGAGTATTACCGAGTCGAGCGAGTTGAAGCTTGTTTCGGGGTAGAAAAATGTTGTGCAAGCTCAGGTCATCAATAAATAAACAAAGGAGCAGTCCACTGAATTTCAAATTTGGGTCAATCGATTTTGAGTAGTTCGTCAGAGTGAGCCGGAGGGAAAGAAGGAGAAAGAAAGGGCTCGCGGGTGGGCAACCCCATTATCCATCTTAGGTTTAGGATGGGGTGGTGATGGGGTTTTGCCAGAGAAAAAAAATAGATGCGGACGAGGCTAGAGGGATGGCTGTGGCGGCGGCAAGACTAGCGATGGGGGGTGGTTCAGCGGTGGGAGGCGGTTCAAGGAAGGGCGGGGCGGCGAAGCAGAAAATTACAAACATCTACTCCCTCCGTTCGGAATTACTTGTCGCAGAAATGGATGTATCTAGAACATTCTAGATACATCCATTTCTGCGACAAGTAATTCCGAACGGAGGGAGTAGGTGGGAGGATGACATTATCCGACATGCCACATCAGCAGATAAATAAAGCCCCGTCATTGTATTGTTTGTTTGTTCGTCTTGCAAGCCACGGAAACAAACTAGTTGTAGTGACAGAAAGAAGTAGAGGGTAGTTTAAAGAACTAATAACTGTATTAACTAGATAATTACAAACAAATTTTCAAGTTTCAAAGAATTTTTCAAAATTACGTACATTTTTTGTTAAATGCGAGCAGGTTTCTAAACTTTTTTTAGCTGTGAAGAAATTCTAAAAATTCCATAATATTTTTTGAATTCATAACAACAAAACTTAAAAATGTGAACATCTTTTGAAATTCGGAGCAATATTTGAAAACACGGACATTTTTTAAAATTTCAGAATATTGTTTTAAAATGTGAACATTTTTGAATTGGTGAACAAAATTTTTGCACAAACATTTAATTTTTTTCCAGAATATTGTTTTAAAATGTGAACGTTTTTTGAATTGGTGGACACAATTAAAAAAACGATTTTTAAATTACAAAACATTGTTAGAATTGGTGAACAAACTAGCCTTATATACAAAAGGATATGACTCAAAAGGTCGTGTCTCATTTGTATGCAACTATGAGATTTCGAAGAAAGGTGGTGAACTAGTTCACTGCTTGGGAACTGAAATTCATATAAATGGTGGCTTTAAAAAAACATATGAAAACTCGAGTTCCTCCGGCTCGGTTGCATATCTTTAAGAAAACAAAATGGGTCGAAGATGGGCTTGCAAGTGAGACATTTGAAAAATGGGTTATGCTCAAAAAATAAAAAAATAAACAATGTTATCAGCTAAAAAGGGCAAAAAGAAAGGTGGACTAGTAACTGAGGGTTGGGGCTCACATTTTCCATATTTAAGATGGAATTGTACTTGGCATAAAAAGTAGTCAATCACCCTAGTTGGTTGATGTGAACTTGTAATTGCAACAAAAAAACTTGGAGCCCAATTGCAAGTAGGTGGTGGACTTGTAGTTGGGACGAAGAAAAAAGGGGATACCTAGTCGCAATACTAAGCCAACAAAAAAAGGTAAAAAAAATGTCACGATTGCAAATAGAGGACGGGCTTGCAACTAGGAGCAGAGAACCAGAAAGTGGCGGTGCTCGCTGTAAGCTGAGGGTGGTGTTGCAAACTCAGGCGACAACAAAAAATTGAGCCCATTTGCAAGCTGACAGTGGACTTGCAACTGGGGTGAAAACAAACTACGAGCCCAGACTTACAACTTGGAAAACTACACAAAACTACGATACCAGTTGCGGATCGAGGGTGGCCTTGCAACTAGAATGAAAAACAAACTACAGTCTCAATTGCGAGTCAAGGGTGGACTTGCAACTCGGATGAAAAACAAACTACGAGCTTAGTTGCAAGTCGAGGGTGGACTTGCAACTAGTACATTCTACACAAAACTACGATACCGGTTGCGAGTCAAGGGTGGGTTTGCATCTGGGACAAATACAAAACCACATGCTCAGTTACGAGTCAAGGATGGGCTTGTAACTGGGATGGCACAAACTATGATCCTAGTTGCAAGTCAAGGGCAAACCTGCAACTAGGACACCTACACACAACTATGATATCTTTGCGAGTCGAGGTGGACTTGCAACTGGAACAATAATAAACTACGAGTTGAGTTGTGAGTCGAACATGGACCTGGATGAAAAAGAAAACGCAAGCCCAGTTGCGAGTCGAGGTTGGACTTGCAACTGTGACAAATATGAAACTATGAGCGCAGTTGAGAGTCTAGAATCGGCATGCAATTAGGATGAAACAAACTACATGCCTAGTTGCAAGTCAAGGTAGACTTACAACTAAGATGAAAGACAAAACATAGGTCGAGTTGCGAGTTAAAGGCGAAGTTGCAACTGGGATGACACATACTACGGTCCTAATTGCGATTCAAGGACGGACTTGCAACTTAGACAACTAGACAAAACTACGATACCATTTGTGAGTCGAGGATGGACTTGCAACTGGAACACATGCCCAGTTGCCAATCATGGTTGGACTTGCAACTAGGACAACTACAAGCTCATTTGTTTGTCAAGGATGGACATGTCATGCAACTGGGATAACTACAAAACTACGAGCCTAGTTGTGAGTCAAGGGTCGTCTTGCAACTGGGATGTAATAAACTATGAGCCTAAGTGCGAGTCAAGGGTGGAATTGCAACTGTGATGAAAACCAAAACACCGGCTCCAGTTGCGAGTCAAGTGGTGGGCTTGCAACTCAGACAACTACAAGCCCGTCCACCCTCGACTAACATCTGCGAGCCCAGTTGTTATTCAAGGCTGAACTTGCAAGTAGGTCGACTACAAAACTACGAGCCCAATTGCAAGTCAATGGTCGACTTCCAACTGGGGTGAAATAAACTAAGGACCCAACTGCGATTCAAGAGTGGCCCTGCAACTTGGATGTAAGAAAGAGCACAGACCGAGTTGCGAGTCATGGGTGGGCTTGCAACTGAGATAAAGAAACTATGGATCTAGTTATGAGTCGAGGCTAGACTTGTAACTGGGATGAAAAAACCTATGAGCCTAGTTGTAAGCAGATTATGGACTCGCAATAGGGACAAACTACACAAAACCACAATAGCAGTTACAAAGTCAAGGGTGGACTGGCAACAAGGATAACTATTGGGGAACGTAGTATTTCAAAAAAAATCCTACGATCACGCAAGATCTATCTAGGAGAAGCATAGCAACGAGCGGGGAGAGTGTGTCCACGCACTCGTGAGACCCGAAAGCGAAGCGTTTAATGCTTGGCGCTTGATGTATTCGAACGTCTTCGCGATCCAACCAATCCAAGTACCGAACGCACGGCACCTCCGCGATCTGCACACGTTTAGATCGGTGACGTCCCTCGAACTCTTGATCCAGTTGAGGTCGAGGGAGAATTTCGTCAGCACGACAGCGTGGTGATGGTGATGATGATGTTACCGGCGCAGGGCTTCGCCTAAGCACTACGACGATATATGACTGAGGTGTGTTTCTGTGGAAGGGGGCACCGCACACGGCTAAAAGATCAACTTGTGTGTTCTAGGGTGCCCCCTCCCCACGTATATAAAGGAGGGGGAGGAGGAGGCCGGCCAAGGAAGGAGGCACGCCATGGGGGGGGGAGTCCTACTAGGACTCCAAACCTAGTAGGATTCGCACCCCTTTCCTATTCCAAGTGGGAGAAGGGGGGAAGGAGGAGGAGGAGAGAAGGAAGGAGGAGGGCGCCGCCCCCTCCCCTTGGCCAATTCGGGTTGGGGCAAGGGGGGGGGGGCGCCACCTCCTGGCCGGCCCTCTCTCTTCTCCACTAAGGCCCATGAGGCCCAATAGCTTCTGGGGGGGGGGGTCGGTAACCCTTGGTACACTCAAACTTATCCGAAACGACCCGAACCATTTCGGTGCCCGAATATAACCTTCCAATATATGAATCTTTATGTCTCGACCATTTCGAGACTCCTCGTCATGTCCGCGATCTCATCCGCGACTCCGAACAACCTTCTGTCATCAAATCACATAAACTCATAATACAAATCATCAACGAACGTTAAGCGTGCGGACCCTACGGGTTCAAGAACTATGTAGACATGACTGAGACACATCTCCGGTTAATAACCAATAGCGGAACCTGGATGCTCATATTGGTTTCTACATATTCTACGAAGATATTTATCGGTCAAACCGCATAACAACATACGTTGTTCCCTTTGTCATCGGTATGTTACTTGCCCGAGATTCGATCGTCGCTATCACCATACCTAGTTCAACATCGTTACCGGCAAGTCTCTTTACTCGTTCCGTAATGCATCATCCCGCAACTAACTCATTATTCACATTGCTTTCAAGGCTTATAGTGATGTACATTACCGAGAGGGCCCAGAGATACCTCTCCGACACACAGAGTGACAAATCCTAATCTCGATCTATGCCCACTCAACAAACACCATCAGTGCCACCTGTAGAGCATCTTTATTACCCAGTTATGTTGTGATGTTTGATAGCACACTAAGTGTTCCTCCGGTATTCGGGAATTGCATAATCTCATAGTCCGAGGGACATGTATAAGTCATGAAGAAAGCAGTAGTAATGAAACTGTAACGATCATAATGCTAAGCTAACAAATGGGTCTTGTCCATCACATCATTCTCCTAATGATGTGATCCCGTTTATCAAATGACAACACATGGCTATGGCTAGGAAACATAACCATCTTTGATAAATGAGCTAGTCAAGTAGAGGCATACTAGGGACACTCTTTTTGTCTATGTATTCACACATGTACTATGTTTCCGGTTAATACAATTCTAGCATGAATAATACACATTTATCATGATATAAGGAAACATAAATAACAACTTTATTATTGCCTCTAGGGCATATTTCCTTCAGTCTCCCACTTGCACTATAGTCAATAATCTAGATTACATAGTAATGATTCTAACACCCATGGAGTCTTGGTGCTGATCATGTTTTGCTCGTGAGATAGGCTTAGTCAATGGGTCTGCAACATTCAGATCCGTATGTATCTTGCAAATCTCTATGTCCCCTTTCGACACTTGATGACGAATGGAATTGAAGCGTCTCTTGATGTGCTTGGTTCTCTTGTGAAATCTGGATTCCTTTGCCAAGGCAATTGCACTAGCATTGTCACAAAATATTTTCATTGGCCCCGATGCACTAGGTATGACACCTAGATCGGATATGAACTCCTTCATTCAGACTCCTTCATTTGCTGCTTCCGAAGCAGCTATGTACTCCGCTTCACACGTAGATCCCGCCACGACGCTCTGTTTGGAACTGCACCAACTGACAGCTCCACCATTCAATATAAATACGTATCTGATTTGTGACTTAGAGTCATCCGGATCAGTGTCAAAGCTTGCATCGACGTAACCATTTACAACGAGCTCTTTGTCACCTCCATAAACGAGAAACATATCCTTAGTCCTTTTCAGGTATTTCAGGATGTTCTTGACCGCTGTCCAGTGATCCACTCCTGGATTACTTTGATACCTCCCTACTATACTTATATCAAGGCACACATCAGGTCTGGTACACAACATTGCATACATGATAGAACCTATGGCTGAGGCATAGGGAATGACTTTCATTTTCTCTCTATCTTCTGTAGTGGTCAGGCATTGAGTCTCACTCAACTTCACACCTTGTAACACAAGCAAGAACCCTTTCTTTGACTGATCCATTTTGAACTTCTTCAAAATCTTATCAAGGTATGTGCTCTTTGAAAGTCCAATTAAGCGTCTTGATCTATCTCTATAGATCTTGATGCCCAATATGTAAGCAGCTTCACCGAGGTCTTTCAAAGAAAAACTCTTATTCAGGTATCCTTTTATGCTATCCAGAAATTTTATATCATTTCCAATCAACAATATGTCATCCACATATAATATTAGAAATGCTATAGAGCTCCCACTCACTTTCTTGTAAATACATGATTCTCCAAAAGTCTGTATAAAACCATGTGCTTTGATCACACTATCAAAATGTTTATTCCAACTCCGAGAGGCTTGCACCAGTCGATAAATGGATCGCTGGAGCTTGCACACTTTGTTAGCATCCTTTGGATCGACAAAACCTTCTGGTTGCATCATATACAACTCTTCTTCTAGAAATCTATTCAGGAATGCAGTTTTGACATCCATTTGCCAAATTTTATAATCATAAATGCAGAAATTGCTAACATGATACGGACAGACTTAAGCATTGCTACGGGTGAGAAAGTCTCATCATAGTCAACTCCTTGTACTTGTCGAAAACCTTTTGCAACAAGTCGAGCTTTATAGACAGTAACATTACCGCTAGCGTCGGTCTTCTTCTTGAAGATCCATCTATTTTCTATGGCTTGCCGATCATCCGGCAAGTCAACCAAAGTCCACACTTTGTTCTCATACATGGATCCCGTCTCAGATTTCATGGACTCAAGCCATTTCACGGAATCTGGGCTCATCATCACTTCCTCATAGTTCGTAGGTTTGTCATGGTCAAGTAACATGACGTCCAGAACAGGATTACCGTACCACTCTGGTGCGGATCTTACTCTGGTTGACCTATGAGGTTTGGTAGTAACTTGATCAGAAGCTTCATGATCATTATCATTAGCTTCCTCACTAATTGATGTAGGAATCACTGGAACTGATTTCTGTGATGAGCTACTTTCCAATGAAGGAGCAGGTACAATTACCTCATCAAGTTCTACTTTCCTCCCATTCACTTCTTTCGAGAGAAACTCCTTCTCTAGAAAGGATCCATTCTTATCAACAAATATTTTGCCTTTGGATCTATGATAGAAGGTGTACCCAACAGTCACCTTTGGGTATCCTATGAAGACACATTTCTCCGATTTGGGTTCGAGCTTATCAGGTTGAAGCTTTTTCACATAAGCATCGCAGCCCAAACTTTAAGAAACGACAACTTTGGTTTCTTGCCAAACCACAGTTCATATGGTGTCATCTCAACGGATAGATGGTGCCTTATTTAACGTGAATGCAGCCGTCTCTAAAGCATATCCCCAAAACGATAGCGGTAGATCAGTAAGAGACATCATAGATCGCACCATATCTAATAAAGTGCGGTTACAATGTTCGGACACAGCATTACGCTGTGGTGTTCAGGGTGGCGTGAGTTGTGAAACTATTCCGCATTGTTTCAAATGAAGGCCAAACTCGTAACTCAAATATTCACCTCCACGGTCAGATCGTAGAAACTTTATTTTCTTGTTACGATGATTTTCCACTTCACTCTAACATTCTTTGAAGTTTTCAAATGTTTCAGACTTATGCTTCATCAAGTAGATATACCCATATCCGCTCAAATCATCTGTGAAGGTTAGAAAATAATGATACCCGCCGCGAGCCTCAACACTAATCAGACCGCATACATCAGTATGTATTATTTGCAACAAGTCTGTTGCTCGCTCCATTGTTCCGGAGAACAGAGTCTTAGTCATCTTGCCCATGAGGCATGGTTCGCAAGCATCAAATGATTCATAATCAAGTGATTCCAAAAGCCCATCAGCATGGAGTTTCTTCATGTGCTTTACACCAATATGACCTAAATGGCAGTGCCACAAATAAGTTGCACTATTATTATTAAACTTATATCTTTTGACTTCAATACTATGAATATGTATATCACTACTATCGAGATTCAACAAAAATAGACCACTCATCAAGGGTGCATGACCATAAAAGATATTACTCATATAAATAGAACAATCATTATTTTTTGATTTAAATGAATAACCATCTCGCATCAAACAAGATCCAGATATAATGTTCATGCTTAACGCTGGCACCAAATAACAATTATTCAGGTCTAAAACTAATCCCGAAGGTAGATGTAGAGGTAGCGTGCCGACCGCGATCACATCGACTTTGGAACCATTTCCCACACGCATCGTCACCTCGTCCTTAACCAATCTTCGCTTAATCCGTAGCCCCTGTTTCGAGTTGCAAATATGAGCAAAAAAACCAGTATGAAATACCCAGGCGCTACTATGAGCATTAGTAAGGTACACATCAATAACATGTATATCAAATATACCTTTCACTTTGCCATCCTTCTTATCCGCCAAATACTGGGGGCAGTTCCGCTTCCAGTGACCAGTCCCTTTGCAGTAGAAACACTCAGTCTCAGGCTTAGGTCTAGACTTGGGCTTCTTCACTTGAGCAACAACTTGCTTGCCATTCTTCTTAAAGTTCCCCTTCTTCCCTTTGCCCTTCTTCTTGAAACTAGTGGTTTTGTTAACCATCAACACTTGATGCTCCTTCTTGATTTCTACCTCCGCAACCTTTAGCATCGCGAAGAGCTCGGAATTGTCTTATCCATCCCTTGCATATTATAGTTCATCACGAAGCTTTTGTTGCTTGGTGGCAGTGATTGAAGAACTTTGACAATGACACTATCAACCGGAAGATTAACTCCCAGTTGAGTCAAGTGATTGTGGCACCCAGACATTTTGAGTATATGTTCACTGACAGAACTATTCTCCTCCATTTTGTAGCTGTAGAACTTATTGGAGACTTCATATCTCTCAATCCGGCATTTGATTGAAATATTAACTTCAACTCCTAGATCATCTCATATGCGCCATGATGTTCAAAACATCGTTGAAGTCACGGTTCTAAGCCGTAAAGCATGGCACACTGAACTATCGAGTAGTCATCAGCTTTGCTCTGCCAGGCGTTCATAACGTCCGACGTTGCTCCTGCAGCGGGTCTTGCACCTAGCAGTGCTTCCAGGACGTAATTCTTCTGTGCAGCAATGAGGATAATCCTCAAGTTACGGACCCAGTCCGTGTATTTGCTACCATCATCTTCAACTTAGCTTTCACTAGGAATGCATTAAAATTCAATGGAACAGTAGCACGGGCCATTTATCTACAACAACATAGACATGCAAAATACTATCAGGTACTAAGTTCATGATAAATAAAGTTCAATTAATCATATTACTTAAGAACTCCCACTTAGATATACATCCCTATAATCATCTAAGTGATCACGTGATCCATATCAACTAAACCATGTCCGATCATCACGTGAGATGGAGTAGTTTTCAATGGTGAACATCACTATGTTGATCATATCTACTATATGATTCACGCCGACTTTTCGGTCTCGATTATTTGAGGCCATATCTGCATATGCTAGGATCGTCAAGTTTTACCCGAGAATTCTGCGTGTGCAAAACTGGCTTGCACCCGTTGTATGTGAACATAGAGCTTATCACACCCGATCATCACGTGGTGTCTCAAAGACAATTTAACTGTCGTAATGGTGCATACTCGGGGAGAACACTTTTACCTTGAAATTTAGTGAGAGATCAGTTTATAATGCTCCCGCCGTACTAAGAAAAATAAGATGCATAAAAGATAAACATCACATGCAATCAAAATAAGTGATATGATATGGCCATCATCATCGTGTGCCTTTGATCTCCATCTCCAAAGCACCGTCATGATCACCATCGTCACCGGCTTGACACCTTGATCTCTATCGAAGCATCGTTGTCGTCTCGCCAACTATTGCTTCTACGACTATCGCTGCCGCTTAGTGATAAAGTAAAGCAATTACATGGCGATTGCATTTCATACAATAAAGCGACAACCATATGGCTCCTGCCAGTTGCTGATAACTGCTACAAAACATGATCATCTCATACAACAATTTATATATCATCACGTCTTGACCATATCACATCACAGCAAGCCCTCCAAAAACAAGTTAGACGTCCTCTACTTTGTTGTTGCAAGTTTTACGTGGCTGCTACGGGCTTAGCAAGAACCGTTCTTACCCACGCATCAAAACCACAATGATTTTTCGTCAAGTGTGTTGTTTTAACCTTCAACAAGGACCGGGCGTAGTCACACTCGATTCAACTAAAGTTGGAGAAACAAACACCCACTAGCCACTTGTGTGCGAAGCACGGCGGTAGAACCAGTCTCATGAACGCGGCCATGTAATGTCGGTCTGGGCTGCTTCATCCAACAATATCGCCGAATCAAAGTATGACATTCTGGTAAGCAGTATGACTATTATCGCCCACAGCTCTTTGTGTTCTACTCATGCATATAACATCTACGCATAGACCTGGCTCGGATGCCACTGTTGGGGAACGTAGTATTTCAAAAAAAATCCTATGATCACGAAAGATCTATCTAGGAGAAGCATTGCAACGAGCGGGGAGAGTGTGTCCACGTACCCTCGTAGACCGAAAGCGGAAGCGTTTAGTAACGCGGTTGATGTATTCGAACGTCTTCGCGATCCAATTGATCCAAGTACCGAACGCACGGCATCTCCGCGATCTGCACACGTTCAGCTCGGTGACGTCCCTCGAACTCTTGATCCCGTTGAGGTCGGTGGAGAGTTTCGTCAGCACGACGGCGTGGTGACGGTGATGATGAAGTTACTGGCGCAGGGCTTCGCCTAAGCACTACGACGATATGACTGAGGTGTGCTTCTGTGGAAGGGGGCACCGCACACGGCTACAAGATCAACTTGTGTGTTCTAGGGTGTCCCCTCCCCACGTATATAAAGGAGGGGGAGGAGGAGGCCGGCCAAGGGAGGAGGCGCGCCATGGGGGGAGTCCTACTAGGACTCTGAACCTAGTAGGATTCGACCCCCCCTTTCCTATTCCAAGTGGAAGAAGGGGGGAAGGAGGAGGAGGAGAGAAGGAAGGAGGGGGGCGTCGCCCCTCCCCTTGTCCAATTCGGATTGAGGCAAGGGGGCGCACGCCACCTCCTGGCCGGCCCTCTCTCTTCTCCACTAAGGCCCATGAGGCCCAATAGCTTCCCGAGGGGGGGGGGGGGGTTCTGGTAATCCCTGGTACTCCGAAACTTATCCGAAATGACCCAAACCATTCCGGTGTCCGAATATAACCTTCCAATATATGACTCTTTATGTCTCGACCATTTCGAGACTCCTCGTCACATCTGTGCTCTCATCCGGGACTCCGTACAACCTTCGGTCGTCAAATCACATAAACTCATAATACACATCGTCATCGAATGTTAAGCATGCGGACCCTACGGGTTCGAGAACTATGTAGACATGACTGAGACACATCTCCGGTTAATAACCAATAGCGGAACCTGGATGCTCATATTGGTTTCTACATATTCTACGAAGATATTTATCGGTCAAACCGCATAACAACATACGTTGTTCCCTTTGTCATCGGTATGTTACTTGCCCGAGATTCGATCGTCGCTATCACCATACCTAGTTCAATATCGTTACCGGCAAGTCTCTTTACTCGTTCCGTAATGCATCATCCCACAACTAACTCATTAATCACATTGCTTGCAAGGCTTATAGTGATGTGCATTACCGAGAGGGCTCAGAGATACCTCTCCGATACATGGAGTGACAAATCCTAATCTCGATCTATGCCAACTCAACAAACACCATCGGAGACACATGTAGAGCATCTTTATAATCACCCAGTTATGTTGTGACGTTTGATAGCACACTAAGTGTTCCTCCGGTATCCGGCAGTTGCATAATCTCATAGTCTGAGGAATATGTAGAAGTCGTGAATAAAGCAGTAGCAATGAAACTGTAACAATCATAATGCTAAGCTAACGAATGGGTCTTGTCCATCACATCATTCTCCTAATGATGTGGTCCCGTTTATCAAATGACAACACATGTCTATGGCTAGGAAACATAACCATCTTTGATAAACGAGCTAGTCAAGTAGAGGCATACTAGGGACACTATGTTTGTCTATGTATTCACACATGTACTATGTTTCCGATTAATACAATTCTAGCATGAATAATAAACATTTATCATGATGTAAGGAAATATAAATACCAACTTTATTATTGCTTCTAGGGCATATTTCCTTCAATAACTACGAAACCACATGCCCAGTTGCAAGTTAAGGATGGACTTGTAACTAGGATGAAACACACTACGGTCCTAATTGCAAGTCAAGAGCGGACTTGCAACTAGGATAACTACACCAAACTACAATACAATTTGAATTCAGGGTGGGCTGCATCTGAAACAATAACCAACTACGAGCCCAGAGTCAAGCATGGACTTGCAACTGGGATGAAAAACAAAACACATTCCCATTTAGGATTCGAGGGTGGGCTTGCAACTGGACAACTATGAGCCCATTTGCGAGTTGAGGGTGGACTTGCAACTCGGACAACTAAAAAACTATGAGCACAATTACGAGTCAAGGCTCGACTTGCAACTAGGATGTAACAAACTATGGACCGAGTTGTGAATCAAGGGTGGACCTCAACTGTGATGAAAAAAGATACATACCAAGTTGTGAGTCAGGTGGGCTTGCAACTTGGATCAAATAAACTACGCACGTAGCTGCGAGTCGGGGAGGGGATTGCAACTGGGACAACTACGAAACAACGAGCCTAATTGCGAGTCAGGGGTGGACCTGCAACTAGGATGAAACAAACTACGATCCTAGTTACGAGTCAAGGGTGGACTTGCAACTCGACAATTACACAAAACTACAATACCATTTGCGAAATGAACTGGAAAGCCAACTACTGCTATAGAGCTCCCCTTTTCACGTACCTTCAATTGTATATTGCGGTCAAGAAACAACACACAAAACAGGCTGCCAACATGCCGCGATAATGAGCCGATAAAAATGAAGGCAAAATTGGCCAACAAAAGGATGCACAACAACCAAACAACGACCAACGAATAGGGGGTTCGAGCGCTTGTAAAAAAATATAGAAACTAAATCGTACGGTGGCAAACTTAGATGAGACATCGTTAAAAATCATCTAGATGTGATTTAACAATCCCGTACAAAAAAATATGCACAAATATAGAAGATATTCACAAAACTAAAATTATTGTTTCCAAAATTTATAAAAAATATTCGTAAAAATCATATTCACAAATTTGAAAAAAAGGATAAAAATAAAGACAAAATAAATAAGAAACAAACAGAAAAACTGAAAGAAAAACTGGACAAAGTTGCGAGGCCGGTCAACATTTACAATTGTGTGTCTAATGATGGACATGCAACTGAACATCGACAAATACTTTTATCTGTTCCATACAAAATTGTGGTCATGTTAAAGACGTGCGGTTGCAGTTGGGTAGCTTACAGTTGTGTGTCTACTAGAAGTCATGAATCAACTCTCCAAACAAATTATCTCTGTTCCCTAATTTCCAGTCGCATTGGAAATGTGCAGTTGTGGAGCGATGACAACACTTACAATTGCGTGTTTGATGATGGACATACAATTCACAACCACAAAACAATTCATATATTTTTTAATGCATGAATTTAAACATAAAAAGTAGAAAAGAAAAAAGAACAGGAAAATGAAATAAGAAATAGGTCAACAAGAAAAAAAAAGGAAATAGCAAAAGAGAGTAAGTAACTACTAGCAAACAAAAAAAGCAGGGCAAACTATAGGAAAAAAATGTTGTCTAAAAAATAGGAACACAAACATTAGATTTCAATACACATACATGATTGTAACTTCCAATTTGAAACTGCAAAATCAAGAATAGTTTTACTGTTAAAAATATCAAAAAGGACACATTCAATGTAAAAAAATGGTTGTAGTGAAAAAGAAATGATAGAGACAAAAGAAGTTCCACTGCCGATTTTGCGCCATGAAAAAAAAAACAACGCTCCAAAAAAACAGAGACAACCAAGACAATATAAAATTATTTTATGTGCAGCCCAATAAAACACAAATAACCAGGCCCCAACAAGAAAATCGAATAAATAATTTTAGCTATTGGAAAATTCATAATGGTACAACCCAACCAGCCAGACCGACGTGAATCAAAACAAGAAGGGGTACTAGATCGCGTGAAAGGCAAAGCAAGAGAGGCGCGCTTGCGGACGGACTCATGGACCTGGACACTACACAATTGTTTTATTTGAAGCCTAATAAAGAACAGACAACCAGGCCAGCGACAGGAAAAACAAAAAATGTCCTGGAAAATAAATGTGGGCGTACATGGGCTACTGTTTCTCAGTATGAATATTCTAGCACGTAGATATAAAGATAGCAATTTCGTACTAAAATATCATAGATTGAAAAATGAAAAAGAAGTGAAGAGAAGAAGAGTAGAAAAAAAGAAAAAAGAAAAAAAAAAGAAAGACAAAATTGTTTGTATACACATTCAGGACGGACCACAACAAAAAAGAAAGAAAAAGAAAAAGGAAAAAAGGAGAAGAGAGAAAAGAAAAAAAAGAAAGCAAACAGCCCATAAAAAAGATAAATGGGCAACTTTCTACAAACAACGACATATACGGGCCATGCAAAAACGAAACGTGAGAATGGGCTGACATAAACAAACGGGATATCGGACACGTGACAAAGAAAAGATAGGGCTGACACGAGGGTGCAACAAAATTGGGACATGATCAATTTTGCGCGAGATTTAAAGCACATACAATTTGATGGTTGAAGACTTAGATGTGAGCTAAGTATTTCACATCTAGATGTGAAATAGCAATTGGTTTTGGAAAATATATTTAAGTTGAGCGAGTTGAAGCTTGTTACGGGGTAGAAAAAAGTTGTGCAATCCCTGCAAAAAAGAAGAAGTAAAAAGTTGTGCAAATTCAAGTCAATAAATAAACCTTTGGTTTTGGAAAATATATTTGATTTTGATGGCTAAACAAAGGAGCTTTAACAACACAGTATTTTTTGTTCTAAACGGAGGCAATTTTTTTTGCCTCATTAGTTAATTCAGGAGAGAAATAGAGTTTAGTTTGTGTTAAAACTGTTGGGGAACATAGTAATTTCAAAAAAATTCCTACGAACACGCAAGATCATGGTGATGCATAGCAACGAGAGGGGAGAGTGTGTCCACGTACCCTCGTAGACCGAAAGTGGAAGTGTTAGAACAACGCGGTTGATGTAGTCGTACGTCTTCACGATCCGACCGATCCAAGTACCGAACGCACGACACCTCCGAGTTCAGCACATGTTCAACTCGATGATGTCCCACGAACTCCGATCCAGCAGAGCTTCGAGGGAGAGTTCCGTCACCACGATGGCGTGATGACGGTGATGATGATGCTACCGATGCAGGGCTTCGCCTAAGCACCGCTACGATATGACCGAGGTGGATTATGATGGAGGGGGACACCGCACATGGCTAAAAGATCAAAGATCATTTGTTCTGTCTATGGGGTGCCCCCTGGCCACGTATATAAAGGATGGAGGGAGGAGGAGGCCGGCCCTCATAGGGCGCGCCCAAGTGTGGAGTCCTAATAGGACTCCCTAGTCCTAGTATGATTCCACCTCCCACATGGAATAGGAAAAAGGAAAGGGAGCAGGAGAAGGAAGGAAGGGGGCGCCCCCCCTCCCTAGTCCAATTCGGACCAGTCCATGGGGAAGGGTGCGACCACCCTTTGGGGCCTTTCTCTCCTTTCCCGTATGGCCCATTAAGGCCCAATATGAATTCTCGTAACTCTCCAGTACTCAAAAAAAAAAACCCGAATCACTCGGAACCTTTCCGATGTCCGAATATAGTCGTCCAATCTATCGATCTTTACGTCTCGACCATTTCGAGACTCCTCGTCATGCCTCGATCTCATTCGGGGCTCCGAATTACCTTCGGTACATCAAAACACATAAACTCATAATACAAATCGTCACCGAACGTTAAGCGTGCGGACCCTACGGGTTCGAGAACTATGTAGACATGACCGAGACACGTCTCCGGTCAGTAGCCAATAGCGGAACCTGGATGCTCATATTGGCTCCTACATATTCTACGAAGATCTTTATCGGTCAAACCGCATAACAACATATGTTGTTCCCTTTGTCATCGGTATGTTACTTGCTCGAGATTCGATTGTCGGTATCTCAATACCTAGTTCAATCTCGTTACCGGAAAGTCTCTTTACTCGTTCCGTAATACAAGATCCCGCAACTAACTCATTATTACAATGCTTGCAAGGCTTATAGTGATGTGCATTACTGAGAGGGCCCAGAGATACCTCTCCGACAATCGGAGTGACAAATCCTAATCTTGATCTATGCCAACTCAACAGGTACCATCGGAGACACCTGTAGAGAACCTTTATAATCACCCAATTACGTTGTGACGTTTGGTAGCACACAAAGTGTTCCTCCGGTATTCGGGAGTTGCATAATCTCATAGTCACAGGAACATGTATAAGTCATGAAGAAAGCAATAGCAATATACTAAACGATCAAATGCTAAGCTAACGGAATGGGTCAAGTCAATCACATCATTCTATAATGATGTGATCCCATTAATCAAATGACAACTCATGTCTATGGCTAGGAAACTTAACCATCTTTGATTCAACGAGCTAGTCAAGTAGAGGCATACTAGTGACACTGCTTGTCTATGTATTCACACATGTAGTAAGTTTCCAGTTAATACAATTCTAGCATGAATAATAAACATTTATCATGAAATAAGGAAATAAATAATAACTTTATTATTGCCTCTAGGGCATATTTCCTTCAGTCTCCCACTTGCACTAGAGTCAATAATCTAGTTCACATCGCCATGTGATTTAGCACCAATAGTTCACATCACCATGTGATTAACACCCATAGTTCACTTCGTCATTTGACCAACACCCAAAGGGCTTACTAGAGTCAATATTCTAGTTCACATCGCTATGTGATTAACACCCAAAGAGTACCAAGGTGTGATCATGTTTTGCTTGTGAGAGAAGTTTAGTCAACGGGTCTGCCACATTCAGATCCGTATGTATTTTGCAAATTTCTATGTCAACAATGCTCGCACGGAGCTACTCTAGCTAATTGCTCCCACTTTCAATATGTATCCAGATTGAGACTTAGAGTCATCTGGATCGGTGTCAAAACTTGCATCGACATAACCCTTTACTTACGAACCTTTTGTCACCTCCATAATCGAGAAACATATCCTTATTCCACTAAGGATAATTTTGACCGCGTCCAAAGGATCTACTCCTAGATCACTATTGTACTTCCTTGCTAAACTCAGTGTAGGGTATACAATAGATCTGGTACATAGCATGGCATACTTTATAGAACCTATGGCTGAGGCATAGGGAATGACTTTCATTCTCTTTCTATCTTTCTGCCATGGTTGGGTTTTGAGTCTTACTCAATTTCACACCTTGTAACACAGGAAAGAACTCTTTCTTTGACTGTTCCATTTTGAACTACTTCAAAATCTTGTCAAGGTATGTACTCATTGAAAAAACTTATCAAGCGTCTTGATCTATCTCTATAGATCTTGATGCTCAATATGTAAGCAGCTTCACCGAGGTCTTTCTTTGAAAGAACTCCTTTCAAATACTCCTTTATGCTTTCCAGAAAATTCTACATTATTTCCGATTAACAATATGTCATTCACATATATTTATCAGAAATGCTGTAGTGCTCCCACTCACTTTCTTGTAAATACAGGCTTCACCGCAAGTCTTTATAAAACTATATACTTTGATCAACTCATCAAAGCATATATTCCAACTCTGAGATGCTTGCACCAGTCCATAGATGGATTGCTGGAGATTGCACATTTTGTTAGCACCTTTAGGGTCGACAAAACCTTCTGGTTGTATCATATACAACTCTTCTTTAAGAAATCCATTAAGGAATGCAATTTTGACATCCATTTGCCAGATTTCATAAAATGCGGCAACTGCTAACATGATTTGGACAGACTTTTAAGCATCCATATGAGTGAGAAAATCTCATCATAGTCAACACCTTGAAATTGTTGAAAACATTTTGTGACAATTCGAGCTTTGTAGATAGTAACACTACTATCAGCGTCCGTCTTCCTCTTGTAGATCCATTTATTCTCAATGGCTTGCCGATTATCGGGCAAGTCAACCAAAGTCCATACTTTGTTCTCATACATGGATCCCATCTCAGATTTCATGGCCTTAAACCATTTTGCGGAATCTGGGCTCATCATCGCTTCCTCATAGTTCGTAGGTTCGTCATGGTCAAGTAACATGACCTCCAGAACAGGATTACCGTACCACTCTGGTGTGGATCGTACTCTGGTTGACCTACGAGGTTCGGTAGTAACTTGATCTGAAGTTTCGTGATCATCATCATTAATCTTCCTCACTAATTGGTCTAGGCATCACTGGAACTGATTCCTGTGATGAACTATTTTCCAATTCGGGAGAAGGTACAATTACCTCATCAAGTTCTACTTTCCTTCCACTCACTTCTTTCGAGAGAAACTCCTTCTCTAGAAAGGATCCATTCTTAGCAACGAATATTTTGCCTTTGGATCTGTGATTAGAAGGTGTACCCAATGCCTCCTTTGAGTATCCTATGAAGACGCATTTCTCCGATTTGGGTTCGAGCTTATCAGGTTGAAACCTTTTCACATAAGCATTGCAACTCCAAACTTTAAGAAACGAAAACTTTGGTTTTTTACTAAACCATAGTTCATATAGTGTCGTCTCAACGGATTTAGATGGTGCCCTATTTAACGTGAATGCAGCTGTCTCTAATGCATAACCCCAAAACAATAGTGGTAAATTGGTAAGAGACATCATAGATTGCACCATATCTAAGTACGGTTACGATGTTCGGACACACCATTATGCTATGGTGTTCCAGGTGGCGTGAGTTGCAAAACTATTCCGCATTGTTTCTAATGAAGACCAAACTCGTCACTCAAATATTCTCCTCCACGATTAGATCGTAGAAAATTTATTTTCTTGTTACAATGATTTTCCACTTCACTCTGAAATTATTTGAACTTTTCAAATGTTTCAGATTTATGTTTCATCAAGTAGATATACCCATATCTGCTCAAATCATGTGTGAAGGTCAGAAAATAACGACACCTGCCGCGGGCCTCAACACTCATCGGACTGCATACATCAGTATGTATTATTTCCAACAAGTTTGTTGCTCGCTCCATTGTTCCGGAGAACGGAGTCTTAGTCATCTTGCCCATGTGGCATGGTTCGCAAGCATCAACTGATTCATAATCAAGTGATTCCAAAAGCCCATCAGCATGGATTTTCTTCATGCGCTTTACACCAATATGACCTAAACGGCAGTGCCACAAATAAGTTGCACTATCATTATTAACTTTGCATCTTTCGGCTTCAATATTATGAATATGTGTATCACTGCAATCGAGATCCAACAAACCATTTTCATTGGTTGTATGACCATAGAAGGTTTTATTCATGTAAACAGAACAACAATTATTCTCTAACTTAAATGAATAACCTTATTGCGATAAACATGATCAAATCATATCTATGCTCAACGCAAACACCAAATAACATTTATTTAGGTTCAACACTAATCCCGAAAGTATAGGGAGTGTGCGATGATGATCATATCAATCTTGGAACTACTTCCAACACACATCGTCACTTCACCTTAACTAGTTTCTGTTAATTCTGCAACTCCCGTTTCGATTTACTACTTTTAGCAACTGAACCAGTATCAAATACCGAGGGGTTGCTATAAACACTAGTAAAGTATACATCAATAACATGTATATCAAATATACCTTTGTTCACTTTGCCATCCTTCTTATCCGCCAATTACTTGGGGCAGTTCCGCTTCCAGTGACCAGTTCCTTTGCAGTAGAAGCACTTAGTCTCAGGCTTAGGTCCATACTTGATCATCTTCACTTGAGCATCAACTTGCTTGCCATTCTTCTTGAAGTTCTCCTTCTTCCCTTTGCCCCTTTTCTTGAAACTAGTGGTCTTGTCAACCATCAACACTTGATGTTTTTCTTGATTTCTACCTTCATCGATTTTAGCATCGCGAAGAGCTTGGGAATTGTTTTCGTCATGCCGTGCATATTATAGTTCATCACGAAGTTCTATTAACTTGGTGATAGTGACTAGAGAACTTTGTCAATACTATCTTATCTGGAAGATTAACTCCCACTTGATTCAAGCAATTGTAGTACCTGCATAATCGAGCACATGCTCACTTTGGTTGAGCTATTCTCCTCCATCTTTTAGCTATAGAACTTGTTGGAGACTTCATATCTCTCAACTCGGGTATTTGCTTGAAATATTAACTTCAACTCCTGGAACATCTCATATGGTCCATGACGTTCAAAACGTCTTTGAAGTCCCGATTCTAAGCCGTTAAGCACGGTGCACTAAACTATCAAGTAGTCATCATATTGAGCTAGACAAACAATCATAATGTCTGCATCTGCTCCTGCAATAGGTCTGTCACCTAGCGGTGCATCAAGGACATAATTCTTCTGTGCAGCAATGAGGATAAACCTCAGATCACGGACCCAGTCCGCATCATTGCTACTATCATCTTTCAACTTAGTTTTCTCTAGGAACATATATAAAACATAGGGAAGCAACAACGCGAGCTATTGATCTATAACATTATTTGCAAAATACTATCAGGACTAAGTTCATGATAAATTAAAGTTCAATTAATCATATTACTTAAGAACTCCCACTTAGATAGACATCCCTCTAATCATCTAAGTGATCACGTGATCCATATCAACTAAACCATGTCCGATCATCACGTGAGATGGAGTAGTTTTCAATGGTGAACATCACTATGTTGATCATATCTACTATATGATTCACGCTCGACCTTTCGGTCTCAGTGTTCCGAGGCCATATCTGCATATGCTAGGCTCGTCAAGTTTAACCCGAGTATTCTGCGTGTGCAAAACTGGCTTGCACCAGTTGTATGTGAACGTACAACTTATCACACCCGATCATCACGTGGTGTCTCAGAACGACGAACTGTCGCAATGGTGCATACTCAAGGAGAACACTTGTACCTTGAAATTTAGTGAGAGAACTATTCTCCTCCATTTTGCAGCTGTAGAACTTATTGGAGACTTCATATCTCTCAATCCGGGCATTTGCTTGAAATATTAACTTCAACTCGTAGAACATCTCATATGCTCCATGACGTTCAAAACGTCGTTGAAGTCACGGTTCTAAGCCGTAAAGCACGGCACACTGAACTATCGAGTAGTCATCAGCTTTGCTCTGCCAGGCGTTCATAACGTCCGGCGTTGCTCCTTTAGTGGGTCTTGCACCTAGCGGTGCTTCCAGGACGTAATTCTTCTGTGCAGCAATGAGGATAATCCTCAAGTTACGGACCCAGTCCGTGTAGTTGCTACCATCATCTTCAACTTAGCTTTCACTAGGAATGCATTAAAATTCAACGGAACAGTAGCACGGGCCATTTATCTACAACAACATAGACATGCAAAATACTATCAGGTACTAAGTTCATGATAAATTAAAGTTCAATTAATCATATTACTTAAGAACTCCCACTTAGATAGACATCCCTATAATCATATAAGTGATCACATGATCCAAATCAACTAAACCATGTCCGGTCATCACGTGAGATGGAGTAGATTTCAATGATAAACATCACTATGTTGATCATATCTACTATATGATTCACACTCGACCTTTCGATCTCCAGTGTTCCGAGGCCATATCTGCATATGCTAGGCTCGTCAAGTTTAACCCGAGTATTCCTGCGTGTGCAAAACTGGCTTGCACCCGTTGTAGATGAACGTTGAGCTTATCACACCCGATCATCACATGGTGTCTCGGCACAACGAACTTTGGCAACGGTGCATACTCAGGGAGAACACTTTTACCTTGAAATTTAGTGAAAGACCATCTTATAATGCTACCGTCAATTAAAGCAGAATAAGATGCATAAAGGATAAACATCACATGCAATCAATATATGTGACATGATATGGACATCATCATCTTGTGCCTTTGATCTCCATCTCCAAAGCATCGTCATGATCTCCATCGTCACCGCCATGACACCATGATCTCCATCATCTTGATCTATATCAATGTGTCGTCACATGGTCGTCTCGCCAACTATTGCTCTTGCAACTATTGCTATCGCATAGCGATAAAGTAAAGAAATTATTTGGCGCTTGCATCTTATGCAATAAAGAGACAACCATAAGGCTTCTGCCAGTTGCCGATAACTTCAACAAAACATGATCATCTCATACAATAAATATAGCATCATGCCTTGACCATATCACATCACAACATGCCCTGCAAAAACAAGTTAGACGCCCTCTACTTTGTTGTTGCAAGTTATACGTGGCTACTAGGGGCTGAGCAAGAACCGTTCTTACCTACGCATCAAAACCACAACGATATTTCGTCAAGTTAGTGCTGTTTTAACCTTCAAGAAGGACCGGGCGTAGTCACACTCGATTCAACTAAAGTTGGAGAAACTGACACCCGGTCTCGCGTAAGCGTACGCGTAATGTCGGTCCGGGTCGCTTCATCCAACAATACCGCCGAACCAAAATATGACATGCTGGTAAGCAGTATGACTTGTATCGCCCACAACTCACTTGTGTCCTACTCGTGCATATAACATCTACGCATAAACCTAGCTCGGATGCCACTGTTGGGGAACGTAGTAATTTCAAAAAATTTCCTACGAACATGCAAGATCATAGTGATGCATAGCAACGAGAGGGGAGAGTGTGTCCACGTACTCTCGTAGACCGAAAGCGGAAGCGTTGGAACAACGCGGTTGATGTAGTCGTACGTCTTCACGATCCGACCGATCCAAGTACCGAACGCACGTCACCTCCGAGTTCAGCACACGTTCAGCTCGATGACGTCCCACGAACTCCGATCCAGCAGAGCTTCGAGGAGAGTTCCGTCGGACGACGGCGTGATGACGGTGATGATGATGCTACCGACGCAGGGCTTCGCCTAAGCACCGCTACGATATGACCAAGGTGGATTATGGTGGAGGGGGCACCGCACACGGCTAAAAGATCAATGATCAATTGTTCTGTCTATGGGATGCCCCCTGGCCACGTATATAAAGGATGGAGGGAGGAGGAGGCCGACCCTCATAGGAAAAAGGGAAGGGAGAAGGAGAAGGAAGGAAGGGGGTGCCCCCCTCTCTAGTCCAATTCGGACCAGTCCATGGGGAGTGGTGCGGCCACCCGTTGGGGCCTTTCTCTCCTTTCTCGTATGGCCCATTAAGGCCCAATACGAATTCCCGTAACTCTCCGGTACTCTCAAAAATACCCGAATCACTCGGAACCTTTCCGATGTCTGAATATAGTCGTCCAATATATCGATCTTTACGTCTCAACCATTCCGAGACTCCTCGTCATGTCCCCGATCTCAGCCGGGACTCCGAACTACCTTCAGTACATAAAAGACATAAACTCATAATACAAATCGTCACCGCACGTTAAGCGTGCGGAGCCTACGGATTCGAGAACTATATAGACATGACCGAGACACATCTCCGGTCAATAGCCAATAGCGGAACCTAGATGCTCATATTTGCTCCTACATATTCTACAAAGATCTTTATCGGTCAAACCGCATAACAACATACGTTGTTCCCTTTGTCATCTGTATGTTACTTTCTCGAGATTCGATCGTCGGTATCTCAATACCTAGTTCAATCTCGTTACCGGCAAGTCTCTTTACTCGTTCCGTAATACATCATCCCGCAACTAACTCATTAGTTACAATGCTTGCAAGGCTTATAGTGATGTGCATTACCGAGAGGGCCCAGAGATACCTCTCCGACAATCGGAGTGACAAATCCTAATCTCGATCTATTCCAACTCAACAAGTACCATCGGAGACACCTGTAGAGCACCTTTATAATCACCCAGTTACGTTGTGATGTTTGGTAGCACTCAAAGTGTTCCTCCGATATTCGGGAGTTGCATAATCTCATAGTCATAGGAACATGTATAAGTCATGAAGAAAGCAATAGCAATATACTAAACAATCAAATGCTAAGCTAACGGAATGGGTCAAGTCAATCACATCATTCTCTAATGACGTGATCCCGTTAATCAAATGGCAACTCATGTCTATGGCTAGGAAACTTAACCATCTTTGATTCAACGAGCTAGTCAAGTAAAGGCATACTAGTGACACTCTGTTTGTCTATGTATTCACACATGTACTAAGTTTCCGGTTAATACAATTCTAGTATGAATAATAAACATTTATTATAAAATAAGGAAATAAATAATAACTTTATTATTGCCTCTAGGGCATATTTCCTTGAAAAACACCCCAAAAACAGTAGGTCATTACTCTCTCGGCATCATATTTCTCAATCTTTTAGCTTTCTAGGTGACCCAAAGCTTAACTTCCTTCTTGTTGTTGGCCAGTAGAACCGTCGAGGGAGGCATATACATATGCATTTCAAATGGTACATGTCTTTCGCTTTTGAGGTGACCCAAAGCTTAACTTCCTTCTTGTGGCGAATGACATGTGCATTTCTTTCATTTCAAATGGTACAAATGGTGAGCATGGTGAGGTGGGCCATCGTTTTCTATTTGAAATTGATTTGTCTGAAAGTCCCATCCACCAATCTTTCAAGTGGAAGTAGCAATGCTCCTAAATTGGAGCTAATCTTTGTGCATGCCCCATAGGCGGAGAGAGAACCGGCGTTTGTAGAAAAGGTGGTCCATGGGTCTAGTTGCCGCTTGCATAAAGGACAAAGACCACAATTTGGCCAACGTTGCTTCTTCAATCTATCCGTTTGGATGGTCAAGCAAGCAAAGAACTTGACTTTGGGCGACGATCAAGCCTTCCAAACCGTGTGCCCCCGTAATGCTACATCAACGGGGACTTAATACTGAGTTTTACGGACTGGTTGACGTGGACGAGTAGAATTGCAGATCAAGGGAAGGAAGGGTCCGCACCCACTGAAAATCAAGGGGGGTGGGGGGTGGGGGCAGAGAGATTAGTCAGAAGGATGGCCTATAAAACGCCCGTAATCATCTGTGTGTCTAGCATTTTCGCCGTGTGCCCCATAGACAATTAAATGGTATTGAAGAATTCGCTAAAAAAAGGTATTGAAGAATTACGCTTTGTAAGCCAACTCGACCATATATTATCCACGGACGGTGTGCTTCCATACAGTCTCATCGATCTCTGAAATTATTGTCAAGATGGAAGCCACGGAAAGTTATCCAAAGGGCCACAGACAACACGGATTATGATCCTATAGCATGCCTAGCTTTGTCATGATACTTGACATCATAATTCAGACACTTTATGGGACGTGGGAACCGTAACAGAAAATGCAGCACATTTTTAATTTCTCCCCCAACTATCGTCCATACCCATGCATGATTGTCTGTGCATCAAGTCTCCATTATAAGCCTAGGTTTCGCGATGGAATTGTGCATGTTCATGTCCATCCCTTCGAATGATTATTGCTCAGCAAAATGCAAAGGAAAGGCTGAGCTTCTGTGCAGCTCCCTTCTAATCATGTTTCACTTTTCTTTCCTTGTACGCAAAGAAGGAAAGCAAAGCCAGGTTAGTTGAGCAAAACGAAAAGAGGCACGCACAAAGGAGTAGAAGGTTATGATGACTGCTTCGCTGGGTGTTATTCGTATGTATAATCCCTTTTTAAGTTTGCTACCTTTTCTTGACACGTACGATTGTATGCGCTCACGCACACGCACATACACTCACCCGTATGACGCAACCCTATGAACACCTCCGAAATACTGAGTCAACACAAAATCTTTAGATTGATGAAGTCACCACATGCACCTCATAATCGACAGGAACATCTCTTCTCACTGAATGAACATCATCAACGATTGAAATAAATCCAAAAAAATATGTACACCAATATCAAGTCTAGGACTTGAGCCCTGATGAACTGGTTCCACCACAAGGAACCTCATCTGAATTACCCTCAGTTCGCTTTTGTTTTTGCGGGATTACCCTCGGTTTGCTTTAAGTGTGCTGCTAGTTGTAACGTTTGAAACACAAAGCAAACACGTTTGGGAGTCCATGGTTACTGGACGCACCCAATTGCAAACAGTCATACGTAATTTGTTCCCGCAAAAGGAAACATGCAATTTGTTCTACTGGTTTGATGACGGTGTAATAGAATATGTGTATGAGTTATGTACTCTTTGTTGCCCAGTTTATTGACCGACTGAGTTTTTACCTGGTTAGGCCTTCATGGAACTACTTGAATATTTGATTTGATACTTTGATAACGATGGTTGTGGCATCGGCTTATACAGAGGCCAGGGTTTAACCTCCTCCTCAGAAAAGGAGAAAACATTAAGCTGTCACAAGGATGAAATATAATATAAGTAAGCAAGTAATACGCGGATGTTTTTCCACAGGCTGCGAAAAACTGCCACAGTGTACTAACAATTCTACTGCTCGGTAATTATGTATTTTGTACAGAAGATTTCCAACGATCCACAAATATAATACAGGACTTGCACTGAACTTTAAACTTATCAAAAAGAGGAAATAACATATGTGCTTCATCTATCATGGGCAGTATATATATCCGTCTATTGGTGCGACATTGTTCCTTCAAAAATGAGCATCCAGTACACCGAGGAGGGTAGCTTCGTCGGAGTTGCCATCTCCTCCGTGCTGGCCATGCATACTCAACAATGGCGATGGGGTGGTTGCCGAGGCACGGAAAGACCTCGCGGACCCGACGAACGCCCGGTCCTGCTGGCCGACCTCCCTGCAGACACGGTCCAGAATGGCGACGAAGTCCCTCGCCACCATGAATATCCTCAGAGGATGCGCCTCCTCTTTCGCCGTGTTGCCATGGAAGTAGCCAGTGATCTCCTTCACTCTCTCCATGGCCTTCCTCTCATCACCCCTGACCTGTCTGATCCCCTGCTCAGCTTCCTTGAGAAAACCGCGCATCACGGCGAAAAACCTCTCCCCCTTCCTGCATTGATTCTGGAGCAGAATCACCGATGTTATCTTCCCAACGCCGGTCTCAAGCTTGGAGACATAGCCATGCAGCACGTCGAAATCCATTGTTGCTGCTTTTTTTAAGCTTCCCAGCTCGCTGCTCAGCCCGGACACGACCTTCAGGCCATGCTTACGGAATTGTATGTGATTTTCTGCGATTTCATCAGATTTTTCGTCCTCTGACCGGGCGATCTCTTGCACGGCAGAGTGTAGCAGGGTGGTTTTGCCATCGGCGCCTTTGATGTCTGCTAGTTTAAGGAGCGTGTCAAGTTTCGAAGCTTTGGGCTCACCCCGATTTGTGTCGATATTCATTCGGTTCCCGGTTCTCAGCACTGCTTCGAGTATTTTGAGGAACAATCTGCTGCCTCTTAAATCATCACAAGCTGCCTGAAAAAAACAGATGAATAGTCAGTCACTAAAAATGCCATTATAGTCCTTGGTAGTATTATGAATATGACAGTGCAAAAATGGTAATCTCCAAACTAAAAATAATCTTGTCATGAACCATTGGGAAAATTTCAAGATGGGTGGAAAGGTCAAGGGTGATCTCAACCATATTGTGTGTATTCTATCTTTAAAATTCAAACTTGTTGTGTTTTACCAATGAAAATGAATTAAAACGGGCAAGGATGATCAAACTTGCTTGGCTCGGTTACTAGCGGATGTAAGCCACAAACACCGTGGAAGACAGAGTTCAGTTTCATATTGGAATCGGAGGCAATGCATATTGGTTTCAGGCAGAAAGACTATGAAGCTTGATTGCGGTGATTCACAATTAGAATACTAGTACAAAATGAACTGGAATACCTCAATTGTTTGAAAACATTTTCTGAGGTACGTTATTTCATTCTCAAAATTTGCTCGGTATAGCATTGCGTCAATTCGTTTGAAGGCGAAAGGTATATCAAGAACTGCTTTAAGAAAGCACTCCACCGAACCAAGTTTAGATGATTCCCCAGTAAAATCTCTCAGTTTAAGTTCTTCCTCTTTGGTAGGAGCCATCTTTACTAAAGTCTCCAAAAGTTCTGCCCCCAAACATTCACCATTACCTACTTAAAATGATGGTAGGAACACAATATTGTTAGTAGAATTTTAACACTGCATAACTTTATATGGCTGTGTCAGCTCTCAGAGTAATGTGCCAATTAAAAGATTTTTTATTAAAAGGGAGAGGAATGCCATTATAAATTGGAATGCAACTTTTTTTTTGAAGAGTTCCTAAATGGCGTGCCTACTTCTTAGTGAGATTTATCCGTGGAATATTAACTCGGTAGCAATATAAAGAAAAGAAAGATAGAAGACTAGCATAGGAAAAAGTATGAGCTCTTTAAGATGGACTAACTTACCTCTGGAGAGGTAAGTGTTGTTTTGAGCCCTCACCATTGATTTAGGCTATTTGGTTTGGACATCAATAATATAACCGGCACTTTCACGTTAATACATCATAAAGAAATTCACTCGATGCAGAGGCCGGTGGTTATCCTCCTTTTCGAAAAACATCATAACGAAAAAAGGAGAGGTGATTACAAATATTTATTTGCCTTGCAAACCGTAATCATGCATGCATCTTGGACACCACTGGAAGCATGATTGAAGGCCAATTTACAGCCACACTGGGCTTGAGTACATCTAAAGAAAGAAGCCCCACCTTTGTTGATTATTACTACTTGAAATTAGATAGTGACCCTCAAAAGAATATAGACAGTGAAATGTAGGTGACATTTACATTGTAATGAAATTTAGATGATATACAGTCATAGGTTTTCTTATATTTTATCATGTTGGGTTTGCATTGTAAATGAAAATTTATGGAATCTTAAATCATCAAATTCTAAAATGTGATATAGAAGCATAGAATGTGAGAAAATACTTGTCAAAGTTTTAACAAAATGTTACTGTTTTCAAGTTGTACCCAATATCTTGTCAAGGTAATATTTTCAAGGATAGAATTTAAACTCATGCGATCATATGTTCTATTTTTATCCCGCAAAAAATATATTCTATTTCTAAAAGTTCTATCTGTATATATGAAATCTGGCACAAATATTTTGTTATAAATAACCTAGGTGACAAATTACCCCCTAGGAGGTAACACAACACCATGAGATCACCGCAAATGAACCGTCCATAATCAACTGGACCACCTTGAAATTTCTCAAGACAAATGCAAAAGTAAAGCATTTGCGCAACTTTTTTGACTTATTGAAAACCGTGCAACTTCTCCACCGAATTGCACAAATTTCTTTATGCAACTTTAATCCAAGCCGCATGCAGCTATATGTCAAAAACAAAAATAGAATTGAAATTCATACCCAGATATAAACCAAAAATTCCATGCACAAATCGCAGAGCTCTTTTCAAGATATTTGCTGACGACCAATTTCAAGCAACAGAAGAAGCAAATGGTTGCTCACCATGTAAGAGTGCATCCGAGACCTCATCAGGTGTGACATTCAGCGCACGCATCAGGATGGCAATGCTCTGTTCCTTCTCCGGGTCGAGGACCCTCTCCTCCCGCCTAAGCTTCGTCGACATGCCACCTTTTCTCGATGTGTCCCTACTGTTCATGGCCAGCACCTCGATCATGTCCTCATCCGACCTGCAAGAAAAACTGTTGTGAGATTCAGAGATCCAACAAAACGACACGAAAATCCTGCATCTGGTCTGCCATTATAATCTGCATCCTTAACTGGAAGGAGCTGGACTTGAGCCGGTCCCAGGCCATGTCGCGGTCATCGGAGCTCGCGCCGCCGCGGACCTTTTCCCGGTGCAGTGGCTTCAGCCTCGGTCGGGCTCCATCATTGCCGTGCGTCCGCATGCTGCTCCCGTCGTCACTTTCCTTCATCGTCGCCATGGCAGGCGCCGCACGCACGGCGATGCTGGGATCCTCTGCTCGGACCGGGTTGAGTGACCGGCGCATGGATATTGGGTTGTTGAATGTTTGGGGCTGCGGTGGCGGAGGGTTGACAGTCCCCGCCGAGAAGCGGGTGCCCGGCGGTGTGCGGCGGGACCGTTGTGGCGGAGGAGCGGGAGGGGGCGCGGTGGTGGAAGTAGAAGCGGCGGCGGCGGCCGGGGTCGCGGGGAAGAAGTCGCTGGTGAGACTGGGGAGGCTGCGTCGCGAGGGCGTGGTGGTGCGTGCGCTGGAGCTGGACGCGCTTGCCTCGGTCCATGTCCCGCGGGCCTCGGCGCCGCCGGAGCCGGACCCCGCGGAGTGCTGGCCCGGCGTGTAATACGGCGCCTCCTCCTCGGACGAGCCCACCGCCGCGGCAGACTCCCGCCGCAGCGGCGGCAGCGGGCGGAGCTCCGGGCTCGGGACGGTGTCGACGTCGTGGCAAATGCCCCGCCGCGCGCGTTCGTGCCGGGCCTTGCGGTAGTGGGAGGCCGTGGAGGGGCCGGCCACAGCGGCGTTGGGCTCCGACGACTCGAAGACGTGGGCATGGCCGCCGGGGTGCTCGGGGACGCGTGGCTGGCCCGGGTGGCGCGGACCGCGGCCGGTGAGGAGGAACGCGGCGGCGAAGGCGAAAAGGGCGAGAAAGGCCGCGGCGGCGGCGGACGCGACGACTATGGCGGCCTTGGGGGTGCCTCCGCCGCCGCGGACGCGCGGGGCGGGGCCTCCAGGGGACGAGACCACGGCGGGGACGGTGCTGGGCTGCGGCGGCGCCGGGGTGACGACCGTGTCGGGCGGGGCTGGCGTGGAGGGGTCGGAGCTGAAGCCCGGCGAGGGCGGAGCCGAAGCGGGCGGTGACGGGGGCGGGGTCCACTCGATGGGGAAGAGCGGCTCGTGGAGCAGCCGCCGGACGTTGCCGTCGGCGGCCACTGCGGCCGGGAGGAGGAGGGGGGTGAGAGTGAGGAGCAGTGCCAGGGAGAGCGGCATTGGCGAGTAGGGGGAGACGAGAGAGCTGTGTGCCGCGTCGGCCAGCGAGGAGGAGCTTCGTTTTGTGGAGACGGCCGGGGAGAGGTGATGAAGAGTGGAAGTGAAGCATGGAGGTGCGAGCAAGGAAGGAAGGAACAAAAGGAGCGTTCAAGAGAAACTTCTCTCTCACGTCACGTGTAGCATAATTCTTTTCTGTACATGCAAGAGGAATATACTTATTTGGGATTGAGATTTTCGACCGAATGCTGTGGTGCCCTTTTTTTTTCAATTCAACATAGTATAATCAGCTTACATACACGAAAAACACTCATCTTAATTCAAAACTAACAATATCATATCCCTACTAGCACCGCTAAAAAAATATCCCTATAAGCACTTTTGAGATGGTGAGCCGGCATAACATCTTCTTTATTTTCATTTATGGATTTCATAATGATAGCAAATCATGTCCCGTTGAGACAGAATAAAAGCCTTATGCTAAATATATTTGCCAAATCCTCGTGGGTGGGTTGGGTTGAGAGGACTATGACACATGAAATTACAAAGAATGGCTACTTCACCATTCGGTCTGCATATCACCTTGAAATGCAGCTTCCAGAGCAAAAGCGGGACAACCCATCTTGCTCCTCTACGGTGGTTGCTAGACATGGTTGGAACGAGTTATGGAATACGGAGGTTCCGGGCAAAGTAAAAATTCATGTATGGAGACTCATTAGGACCGACTTGGTGTAGGATCCGAATTTCATCACGAGAATTTAAGGAGGGTATCTTCTGCCCCATTTGTAACCGAGAGGAGAGGACTTTTCATCGGTTTTGGAAATGCCCATTGTTGGGGAACGTTGTACGAAAAATAAAAAAATTTCTACGCACAGGCAAGATCTATCCATGAAGATGTATAGCTACGAGAGGGGAGAGTGTGTCTACGTACCCTCTTAGACCCTTAAGCGGAAGCGTTTATTTACGCGGTTGATGTAGTCATACACCTTCACGATCCGTCCTGATCAAGTACCGAACGTATGGCACCTCCGCGTTCAGCACACGTTCAACTCGATGACGTCCTCGTCTTCTCGATCCAGCAAGAGAGGCGAAGTAGTAGATGAATTCCGGCAGCACGAGGACCTGGTGACGGTGGTGGTGAACTTGTTCTCGCAGGGCTTCACTGTGCACTATGGAAAAACTTGACGGAGGATGAAACCGGGGAGAGGGGCGCCACACACGGCTTGGGGAAAGTCGTGGGTTGTGTGACGCCCCCTCCCTCTCATGTATATATAGGTGGGGGGCTGGGAAGCAACCAAGGTGCGCCCCAAGGGTGGCCGCCGGCCCCCTTAGGCGTCTGCCCTATGGCGCCACCCCCTTTCCTTCCTAGGGGCGGAGGAGAAGGCATGAGGGGGGGGGCCCGGCTGTCCCTTGCCTTAGGCGCCCCCTTTCCTTCCCTATAGGGCCGACGGCCAGGGAGAGGGCGCGCCAGCCCCGTGTGGGCTGGTATGTTCGTCCCCTTGGCCCATTAGGCCCATATACTCCCCGTAGGTCTCCCGGAACCCCTTCCGGTGACCCGATAAATACCCGGTTCATTCCGAAATCTTTCCGGAGTCCAAATAGTATCGTCCTATATATCAATCCTTAGCTCCGGACCATTCCGGAGCTCCTCGCCATGTTCGGTATCTCATCTGAGACTCCAAACAACATTCGGTCACCAACTCACATAACTCATATAGTACTATATCGTCAACGAACGTTAAGCGTGCCGACCCTACGGGTTCGAGAATGATGTAGACATGACCGAGACATCTCTCCGCTCAATAACCAATAGCAGGACCTGGATGCCCATATTGGTTCCTACATATTCTATCAAGATCTTTATCGGTCAAACCTTTATGACAACATATGTAGTTCCCTTTTGTCCGTCGGTATGTTACTTGCCCGAGATTCGATCGTCGGTATCTTCATACCCAGTTCAATCTCATCACCGGCAAGTCTCTTTACTCGTTCCATAATACATCATCTCGCAACTAACTCCTTAGTCACTTTGCTTGCAAGCTTCTTGTGACATTGTATTACCGAGAGGGCCTAGAGATACCTCTCTGTCACAAGGAGTGACAAATCCCAATCTCGATCCATGCCAACTCAACAGACACCTTTGAAGATACCTGTAGAGCATACTTATGACCACCCAGTTATGTTGCAACGTTTGATAGCACACAAGGTATTCCTCCGGTATCCGGGAGTTGCATGATCTCATGGTCGAAGGAATATGTATTTGACATTTAAGAAAGCAGTAGCAATGAACTTAACGATCATATGCGAAGCTAATGAATGGATCTTGTCCATCAAATCATTCTCCTAATGATTTGATCCCGTTATCAAGTGACAACACATGTCTATGGTTAGGAAACCTTAACCATGTGTTGATCTACAAGCTAGTCTAGTAGAGGCTCACTAGGGACACGGTATTTGTTTATGTATCCACACATGTATTTAAGTTACTGGTCAATACAATTCTAGGATGAATAATAAACCTTTACCATGAATAAGGAAATATAATAATAACAACTTTGTTATTTCCTCTAGGGCATATTTCCATCGTTCTTCCATTTGCACTAGAGTCAATAATCTAGTTCACATCATCATGTAATTAATACCCATAGTTCACATCGCCATGTGACTAATACCCAAAGAGTTTAGTAGAGTCAATAATCTAGTTCACATCGCCATGTGATAAACACACAAAGAGTTCTAAGGTGTGATCATGTTTTGTTTGTGAGAGAGGTTTTAGTCAATGGGTCTGCAATATTCAGATCTGTGCGTACTTTGAAAATTTCTATGTCTACAATGCTCCGCATGGAGCTACTCTAGCTAATTGCTCACATGTTCAATACGTATCCAAAATGAGACTCAGAGTCATCCAGATCGGTGTCAAAGCTTGCATTGACGTAACCCTTTACGATGAACTCTTTATCACCTCCATAAACGAGAAACATTTCCTTAGTCCTCTTTAGGTACCTACGGATAATTTTGACCGCTGTCCAGTGATCCACTCCTGGATCACTATTGTACCCCCTTGCCATACTCATGGCAAGGCACACAATAGGTCTGGTATACAACGTTGCATATTTTATAGAACCTATGGCTGAGGCATACATAATGACTTTCATTCTCTCTCTATCTTCTGCCGTGGTCGGGTTTTGAGTCTTACTCAATTTCACACCTTGCAAAACAGGCAAGAACCCATTCTTGGACTGATCCATTTTGAACTTCTTCAAAATCTAATCAAGGTATGTGGTTTGTGAAAGTTCTATTAAGCGTCTTGATCTATCCTAATAGATCTTGATGCCCAATATATACGAAGCTTCACCAAGGTCTTTCATTGAAAAATTCTTACTCAAGTATCCTTTTATGCTATCCAGAAATTCTATATCATTTCCAGTCAACAATATGTCATCCACGTATAATATCAGAAATGCTATAGAGCTCCCACTCACTTTCTTGTAAACACAGTCTTCACCATAAGTATCTATAAAACCATATGCTTTGATCACCTCATCAAAGCGTATATTCCAACTCCAAGATTCTTCCACTAGTCCATAGATGGATCGCTGGAGCTTGCACACTTTGTTAGCACCCTTAGTGAAAGTGCTAGTATTCGACTAGAGGGGGGTGAATAGGCGATTTTTATGAATGTCTTCAAAACATAGGTGCTTTGAAGACAAACAATAGAAATGAACCTATTGATATGCAGCGGAAGGTAGACTACACTAGACAAGCCATAGTCAAGTAAGCAATGAAATGAAAACACGAAGACTATCAGCAGCTAGGTAGTAAGGATCAGGATGGAAGACAGTGTGAAGCCAAACAGTAAATAGTCTTCACTCAGTGAAGTCAATCAGATTAGACAAACAAGTAATGACTTCACGAAGACAAACCGTAAGTAAAGAGAGGTAAGGATAGAACGAGTTGCTCGGAGAGGACAAGGATTTGTTGGACCAGTTCCAGTTGCTGTGACAACTGTACGTCTGGTTAGGGAGGCTGAGATTCAACCCAGAAGACCGCGTCTTCACCTTATTCCCCTTGAGCTAAGAACACTTAGTCCTTGCCCAATCACTTTGGTAAGTCTTCAAGGGAGACTTCCAAACCTTCACTAACTTCATTCATCGGCAATCCACAATGGCTCTTGGATGCTCAGAACGCGACGCCTAACCAGCTGGAGGATTCACAATCCTCAAGTGTAATAAGTCTTCAGATCACGCAGACAGAAAGACTTCAGTGATGCCTAAAACTCTTTGGCTCTAGGTGTTTTGGGGTTTTGTCCTCGCAAGGATTACTCTCTCAAAGGCTTCGGAGGTAGGTTGCTCTGAAACGACAAAAGCCGTGCACTAACTCTGAGCAACAACCAATTTATGGTGTAGGGGGTGGGCTATTTATAGCCAGGAGGCAACCCGACCTGATTTGTCCAAAATGACCCTGTGTCACTAAGGAACTGACACCTGTCCAACAGTCAGATTTCAAACACATGCGACAGCTTGACTTGAGCTACTGACACATCTCCATCGTATCTACTTTTCCAAACACTTTTGCCTTGTTTTGGACTCTAACTTGCATGATTTGAATGGAACTAACCCGGACTAACGTTGTTTTCAGCAGAATTGGCATGGTGTTATTTTTGTGCAGAAATAAAAGTTCTCGGAATAACCTGAAACCTCATGGAGAATATTTTTGGAATTAATAAAAAATACTGGCGAAAGAATCAAGACCAGGGGGCCCAAACCCTGTCCACGAGGGTGGGAGGCGCGCTTGCCCTCCTGTCTTGTGGGCCCCCTGAGGCTCCACCAACCTCAACTTCAACTCTATATATTCACGTTCAGGGAGAAAAAACCAAGAGAGAAGGATTCATCGCGTTTTGGGATACGGAGCCGCCACAAATCCCTAATCTCTCTTGGGAGGGCTGATCTGGAGTCCGTTTGGGGCTCCGGAGAGGGGAATCCATCGCCATTGTCATCATCAACCATCCTCCATCACCAATTTCATGATGCTCACCGCTGTGCGTGAGTAATTCCATCATAGGCTTGCTGGACGGTGATGGGTTGGATGAGATTTACCATGTAATCGAGTTAGTTTTGTTAGGGTTTGATCCCAGTATCCATTATGTTCTATGATTGATGTTGCTATGACTTTGCTATGCTTAATGCTTGTCACTAGGGCCCGAGTGCCATGATTTTAGATCTGAACCTATTATGTTTTCATGAATATATGTGAGTTCTTGATCCTATCTTGCAAGTCAGTAGTCACCTACTATGTGTTATGATCCGACAACCCCGAAGTGACAATAATCGGGACCACTCCCGGTGATGACCGTAGTTTGAGGAGTTCATGTATTCACTAAGTGTTAATGCTTTGGTCCGGTACTCTATTAAAAGGCGGCCTTAATATCCCTTAGTTTCCAATAGGATCCCGCTGCCACGGGAGGGTAGGACAAAAGATGTCACGCAAGTTCTTTTCCATAAGCACGTATGACTATATTCGGAATACATGCCTACATTACATTGATGAACTGGAGCTAGTTCTATGTCACCCTATGTTATAACTATTGCATGAGGAATCGCATATGACATAATTATCCATCACTGATCCAATGCCTACGAGCTTTTCACATATTGATCTTTGCTTAGTTACTTTACCATTGCCACTATTACAATTACTACAAAACTGCTACTGTTACTTTTGCCACTATTACCGTTACTTCCATATTACTTTGCTACCAAATACTTTGCTGCAGATATTAAGTTTTCCAGGTGTGGTGTAATTGACAATTCAACTGCTAATACTTGAGAATATTCTTTGGCTCCCCTTGTGTCGAATCAATAAATTTGGGTTGAATACTCTACCCTCGAAAACTGTTGCGATCCCCTATATGTTTGGGTTATCAAGACTATTTTCTAGCACCGTTGCCTGGGAGCATAGCTCTATTCTTTGAGTCACTTGGGATTTATATCTGGTGCTCACTATGAGGAACTTAAAAGACGAGAAAACCAAGATTTATATCTAGCTCTGCAATTTATTCACCTTCTATTTTGAGTAAACTTGCGACACCTAGTCCTGCTGTTAATTCTGATATGTCGCATGTTATTGATGATACCACTTCTGCTATGTGTGATGCTTATGATGAAACTACCTCTATGCTTGATAATACTATGCCATTAGGTGAATTTCTTGATGAACAACTTGCTAGGGCTAGAGAGAATGAAATTTTTGAAACTGATAATACTGATGAAAGTGATGATGAAGATTCTCCCCCTAGATATGAATTGCCTGTTATGCCTGAGGGTTATGTTATGGATGAAGAAACTGCTAGAGATTTTCTTGCTTGCAATGATAGATCTGATCTTAAGAAATTATTAGCTAAGCTGAAAGAAAAGTCTTTGAATGCTAGAATGAAATACGACCCTGCTTTTTCTACTTCACCTATCTGTGTTACTGAAAAGGATTATGATTTCTCTGTCGATCCTGAGATAATTACTTTGGTTGAATCCGATCCTTTTTATGGCTATGAATCTGAAACTGTTGTGGCACATCTTACTAAGTTAAATGATATAGCCACCCTATTCACTAATTATGAGAGAACTCGTTAGTACTATATCCTTAAATTATTTCCGTTCTCATTAAAGGGTGATGCTAAAACTTGGTTTAATTCTCTTGATCCTGGTTGCCTGCGTAGTCCCTAGGATATGATTTTTACTTTTCTGCTAAATACTTCCCCGCTCTTAAGAAACAAGCTGCTTTAAGGGAAATATATAATTTTGTGCAAATTGAAGAAGAGAGTCCCCCACAAGCTTGGGGAAGGCTTCTCCAGTTACTTAATGCTTTGCCTGATCATCCTCTCAAGAAAAATGAAATACTTGATATCTTTTATAATGGACTAACCAATGCTTCCAGAGACCACCTGGATAGTTGTGATGGTTGTGTTTTCAGGGAAAGAATAGTTGATCAAGCTGAATTGCTATTGAATAATATGTTGACTAATGAAAACAATTGGACACTTCCTGAACCAACTCCTAAGCCAACTCCGGATCGGGCCCGTGCGAGCCCGTCCACGCCCGCCGCCCGGCTCGCGTGCGCCAGCGCCCGCCGTCCTCGCCGTGCCGCCCCGCTCCCGCCGCCGGCGCCGTCCACCGTCGCCATGGGCTCGCCGGAGCCCCTACGCCTCGCTTTCGGCTCCCATGAGCCGCCCGCAGCCGCGCCTCCCCTGACCGGACCCGCCGCCCGTGCTCCGCCAGCGCCGCCGTGGGGCATCCCGTCACCGCCAGCGTCCCCGCCGCGCCGCCCGCCAGCGACGCCCGCGCCTCTGCGCCCGACCCGCCGCCCGGTCCGTCTCGGCCGGATCCGGCAAAGGCGAATCCGGCGACCCGGCCGTCCCCGACCCTCTCCGGCGCCCTCTCCGCCCCGCTCCGGCGAGCTCGCGCCGCCACCTCGGTTCCCGTGCAACGAACCCCAGATCCAGATCCAGTCCACGAAGGTTGACCCTGAAATCTGACCAAGTCCCTGATATTTTGCATATTCTGGTGCATACTTTGACCTGCCATATCTTGTTGCATACTGCTCCGTTTTGTGCGTGTAATATGTCAAAATGTTCATGGAGAGATGCGCTACATTTCATTCCATTGTGTCATGTTAATTTGAGTGCATCTTGATTCCTGAATCATTGTTGCAATAGTGCTATATGATGTTAACTGCTGTTTGTTTATAGAACTGCATTTGGTGTGCGCATCCTATGAGCATGAGCTCTACATGTGTTTTGAACTACATCATGCCATCTTTACAGGGGTGCTTGTCTTGTATTTTTGTGAGTTGTGTAGTGAGTGCATCAAGCTTGTTAAGTACGGTACTTGTTGCTGTTTTGCTAGGCTGAATCTGTTATTTCGTGATGCTATGTAAACCTGCTGCTACAAGTCATTCTATGCATAATATGGAGATGTTCACTAAGGTTGTTTTGTTATACATGTCATGCTCTATCCATCCATGTCCCTGGTTGCATTTATAGTCTGCTTTAGCTTGTTGTGATCTTGCTCTCAAGTTGCTAAATAATATTGTTGTCAGCCTGTTAACATTAAGTTCAGTTTTGCCATGTGATTTGCTAGTGATCCATGTACCCTATGAACTTTCTCTTGCCATTCTTAGCTTCATAAACATGTCTTATTACTGTTGATTACATTGTCATGCCATTTATTGCTCTGTGGTGAGTGGTACAAGCTCACCAACATGCCTACTTATCGTTGTTCCTGCAATGTTTGAATCTGTCATGTCATTTGCCATGTTTACATGGGTGCCATCATATTTTATGTTCCTTTTTAGCTCATGGTCATTAAAGGACTTTTGTTCTATGCATTTAGTAGTATTATGCCAGGTATTAATTTTCTATGATATGTTCCTGTAACATGTTGTTTGATAGCTCTAAACATTGCAACCTGCTGTTATTTCTGCAAAGTCTGAAACTGTTATTATTTGCAATCTTGCCATGTCTTTTGAGCATGTTCTAGTGATTTATGGAGATAACTCAGTGTTCATGTTTTGTTATGCTTTACCTGTAAATCATGTCCATGCCTTCTTTTTTCATATTGTGGTACTGTAGCCTGTTGTTTTGATGCTTGCTAGATGCCTAGTTGCTGTTTTGGACAACTTGTCCTTTAAACTTGTATAGTGTATGTGTTGAACCGTTGCTCCGTTTTGAGTGTGCTCTATATGAAACTTGCTTAGAATTGCATATAGTTTCATATTATCATGTTGCATCCTGGTTTTGAGTGTTTGCTTGACGTTTGGATGTATTTTGCATCTATGCCATGTTTGACTTGTTTTGCTCATATCTTTTAGGCCGTAGCTCCGAATTAACTGAACTTTATATGTAACTTGACTAGAATCTCGTGTAGATCATCTTGGTGCATCTTAACTTGCTGTTTAACAACTTGAACATAAGGTTTATTCTGATCTGGACCAATTTCGAAATTTGCATATGAGGACTTACCGGAATTGTTATATGTTGTTTCCGGCCTCATTTAAACTTGCTTTGATGTGTTGCTCTTGTTTGCATCATCTCTTGCCATGAGTAGATTCATGTAGCCTTGTCATGCATCATGCTTGGTTGTGCATCATGTCTTGTACATGTGTGGTGTGTTTACCATGTTGTGTGCTTCTTCTCGATAGTTCCCGTTTCGTTGCGATCGTGAGGATTCGTTCGTCTACGCTTGGTTTGGCTTCATCCGTTCGTCTTCTTCACGGACTCGTTCTTCTTCCTTGCGGGATTTCAGGCAAGATGACCGCTACCCTGGATCTCATTACTATCATTGCTATGCTAGTTGCTTCGTTCTATCGCTATGCTGTGCTACCTATCTCTTGTTCATCAAGCCTCCCAATTTGCCATGTCAGCCTCTAACCTTTTTCACCCTTTCTAGCAAACCGTTGTTTGGCTATGTTACCGCTTTTGTTCAGCCCCTCTTATAGCGTTGCTAGTTGCAGGTGAAGTTGAAGATTGCTCCATGGTGGACAGGATTATGTTGGGATATCACCATATCTCTTATTTAATTAGTGCATCTATATACTTGGTAAAGGGTGGAAGACTCGGCCTTATGCCTGGTGTTTTGTTCCACTCTTGCCGCCCTAGTTTCCGTCATACCGGTGTTATGTTCCCGGATTTTGCGTGCCTTACGCGGTAGGGTGATTTATGGGAACCCCTTGACAGTTCGCTTTGAATAAAACTCCTCCAAAGAAGGCCCAACCTTGGTTTTACCATTTGCCTCACCTAGCCCTTTTCCCTTGGGTTTCGGAGCCCGAGGGTCATCTTTATTTACCCCCGGGCGGTGCTCCTTCGAGTGTTGGTCCAAACTAGAGCACCGTGCGGGACCATTCCTTGGCAACTTGGATTACGTCGGTACCTGTACGCTTCGCTTATCCGGTGTGCCCTGAGAACGAGATATGTGCAGCTCCTATCGGGATTTGTCGGCACATCGGGCGGCTTTGCTGGTCTTGTTTTACCATTGTCGAAAAGTCTTGTAAACCGGGATTCCGAGTCTGATCGGGTCTTCCTGGGAGAAGGAATATCCTTCGTTGACCGCGAGAGCTTATCATGGGCTAAGTTGGGACACCCCTGCAGGGTATAAACTTTTGAAAGCCGTGCCCGCGGTTATGAGCAGATGGGAATTTGTTAATGTCCGGTTGTAGATAACTTGACACCAGATCCGAATTAAAACGCATCAATCGCATGCGTAGCCGTGATGGTCTCTTTTCGGCGGAGTCCGGGAAGTGAACACGGTTTTGGGTTATGTTTGACATAAGTAGGAGTTCAGGATCACTTCTTGATCATTGCTAGCTTCACAACCATTCCGTTTGCTCTCTTCTCGCTCTTATTTGCGTATGTTAGCCACCATATCATGCTTAGTCGCTGCTGCAACCTCACCACTTTACCCCTTCCTTCCCATTAAGCTTTGCTAGTCTTGATACCCATGGTAATGGGATTGCTGAGTCCTCATGGCTCACAGATTACTACAATAAAAGTTGCAGGTACAGGTTCTGTGATGATCATGACGCAAGAGCGATGCTTGCTTGCGTTGAGTTCTTCTGCTGCTTCTTCAATCAGGGGATATGTCGTGGTTTTGTCACAGCAGATGTCGTCATGAAAGGACTTAGTCGTGGAGCCATCGCTACGGGTTAGCTTGAAGGGGTTAAAGCGGACACAAGGACGCAAGAGAGTTTATATTAGTTTGGCCCCTTCGATGAAGGTAAAAGCCTACGTCTAGTTGTGATGGAATTGATGGGGGTTTCGATGACTAGGGAGCAAATAAGCTTCGCCTAAGTCTCGAGTTGTTGTCTGTCGTCCTGAATCGCCTCCGGGTCGTCCCCTTATATACATGGGTGGCGCCTGGCCGGTTCCTGAAGTCCCGACGCCGGTTTATAGATGTATCCGGCTCGGTCTTTGCTATTCCTAACTTACAATACAAGTTACATACCCACGCCGGTTTACGGCTACAGGCTTCAAACCAGCTATAGGCTTTAAGCTCTCATCTGCCTACTTGGGCTTTAATATACTCAACTACTAATGAAGTTAACCCGGCCTGTCCTGGCCGGTTTACGCCCAGTAGTAATATCCCCAACATTAGGCCCCAGATTGATTTGAACAGGTTCATGTTAATCCGCAGCAAAAAACTTCGTCTTCAGCAACTTCGTGTAATTGGGTGAACCGCCATGATGTCATCTTCTCTGGTCATCGTAAACCGACGTGACGTCACCTGTCATAAAAACTATCTACAATACCTTTTTTGTTTAATAGACCTGCGACAATCGAGGCGACAACTCCGTTTACAAACTCGTGGCCCCTTGATTCTCGCGCCTGACACATGTCCCTTGCTTTATAAATAAGACCGAAGGGTCATTTCTTTTTTCCCCTTCGTGCCCCTCTGCTTCGTGCCCCTCTTCTCGCGCCCAGCTTCGGAGCTCCGCCGCCGCCGTCAACTTCTGCACCAACCTTGGCCGCTGCATCACCCCGAGTATACCAGAGCATCGCGGTGGTCCTCCGTTTCTTCCTCAGCTGTGGTAAGCCTTCTATCTTTTCACCATAGATCTGTTCTAGGGTTTCCATGTTCTTCGGCGTTCATCCCTTGCTTCTTGCTTATATGATAATTTTTAGTTAAGTCTGTGAATCCTTGTTCTGCGTAGCGGTAGTTTTTTAGCATCCGCTGTCACTTGGCATCTCAAGGCCATAGATCTCCCTGCACCCTTGCTCATTGATTCAGTACCGCTCTGTTTTGGATCTTGAATATTTATTTCTTTTCTGAATATGCTCCAGATCCAAAACTATGAAATACTTTTGTGAAACCTGTTTTCGCACATCCACTCTTGATTCATCAATGTTTCAGACTAGGCGGTTTAACTTTGTAGAAAAATTGACAACTCGGCATATACCATTGGTCCCCTTGTTGAACCGCCAGGATTTCCTAGCTATGTATTGCTACCTTGCAGAATTCCGGTTTATAAGCAACTTCTTCCGGTTTAGCAATGAATGCATCAATGTATAGCCTGCCAACATATTCTTGAACCGGTATTACTACTTTGCAGATTGCACCATGGCCAAACAAGTGTACGAGTGCAACTGGTTCCCTTCTCGGGTGACTGAAACACAACTGCATAACTTAGTCAGCACCGGCGCTTTAGGCAATAAAGATGTCATTCATTGGAGGGTCACTGGCCCGGAGAGTCTTCCAGAACCCAAGGATGGAGAAGTTGTTGTTTTTGCTGACCATTTAGCCCGGGGCTTCAGTCCGCCCGGTTCAAAGTTTTATCGGGATGTCTTGGCCAACTTCCAACTGCGTCCACAAGATATTGGCCCCAACTCCATAACCAATATCTGTCACTTTCAAGTGCTCTGTGAGGTGTTCTTTCAAGAGGAGCCCATAGTTGAATTGTTCAGAGATTGCTTCCATCTAAACCGCCACACTGAATTTTCTGACGGTCCCAACACCGAGTTGGGTGGTGTGGCGATTCAAAAGCGGAAAGAGGTCACTTACCCTTACGCCAAACTGCACAACCATCCCAAAGAGTGGAATTCAACATGGTTTTACTGCAAAGATACCTCTCTCGAGGGAGAAAATCCTTTACCGGGTTACCTTCCGGAACGGCTAAGCAACACACATCCCCTCCCTCACAGATTGACTGCTAAGGAAAGAAGCAAATATGTCCCTCAATTATCCAAGCTCCGGGCCTTCATGGCCAACGGGTTGACATGAGTTGATCTTGCTTGCTGCTGGATATCTTGGAGTATACTACCCATAAGCCCGCGCTCCGGTTTGATGTGCAAATACACAGAAGATGTGAAAGACCCTCTACGGCATATTGAGATCCAAATTGGTGATTCTTGAAGTTACTGAGGCTGTTAAGAGGATGTTAAACAAACCGGAAGCTGCTTGCGCCCAAACCGGCCTGGCTCCCTTTTCTGCCATTAACAAACCGCCAGCCGTAAGACTCATATCTTATGTCTTTATAAAATCTAACTATGTTTAAATACTCTTTGTTGATATTAACATCTTTCAAACAGGGTGATGATCCATTTTGGAGTAGGAAGACTCCACAAGAGAAACCGGAGAAAATAACCCGGCCCAAGACCAGAGTTGTGAAGAAACCAGCAAATAGAAAGAAAACCACTGCCTCCTCCGATCCACCAGCTGACGATGATGTGGGTAATCCGGATCTTGTGGTAGAACTTAACTCACTTGGTTTATTTTCACACTCTTTATTGATAATGATTATTGCCAGGATGATGCTGAAGTTAGTCATGCTGATGTTGTAGAGGTAATCGCTCTTTCTTCCGATTCGAACTCTTTACCTTCAGTAAAAATCCGTCGGGCAAACCGGAAAGTTAAATTTTCTCATCCTCTTGCTTATTTGGACCGAAACTTTCTTATGAAGACACAACAGCATGAAGCTCATCATGCAACCCGGCACAACGGCCAGGTAGTTACCTTCACCGGTTTACCGAACAGTCCGGTTCGGAAACACCGTTCAGAGGTCTCTAACTATTTCGTCAATGCTTATCCTAAAGCGGGTTGCGTTCGTCAACCTCTTAATCCATCTGACTCCGATTATCAGGTGACTTCTCATTCTTCCTCTGGCGAGTCGACAGGCACCCAACTCCCACCGCTCAAGACAGTGCTTGGGTGAGCCATATTCCTGATAATGCTGTTTGATATCCCACTTTCAATGTTCATTTAACTGATCTGTCTTTTTTTCTTTCAGGGCCAAGCCTAGGCCAAGCAAGAAAGCTCGCCTGGACAAAGCAGCAGAAGACGATGCTCCTGAACCGACCCAAATACCAAATCCCGAGGAACACATCCAGGATGATATGCTGACCGACCCACCATTGCAAGATCATGATGTTACTGTTGAAGAGGCACATGTTGATACCACCGGCCCTTCAAATCAACCCACGAGTCCTGCTCAAACTGACAAGACAGCGAGTCCACCAAAGCATACGGATAAACCAGCGACCCCAGTGCGAACCGGCGAAGCCAAGGATGACGATGTTGTTATTACTGGCTTTGGCCATTCCGAGCTAGGTAATCCTGTCGCCTTGTCCAAGCACACTGCAAAGGATGAATTTACTGTGTTTGGTAAAGGCAAGTGGAATGCCGATTTGGCAACTTATGCCGCTTTGAATCCCCAAGATCTTCATTCCGGTTATCTGAACCGGTTATATACCAGCCGTGATTATGAAGCCGGTCTGGTAAATATGATGAAGGACAAATATGAGGTAAATTCCATATGACTCTCTGCTTGTATATTTCAGTCTGTCAGCTCTAATAGCCCCCAAGTGACGGTTTTAAAATGTGAACTTAAACCGGGACTTCCCAATATAATCTTGAGCAAAGCTGTACTGTTGGGAAAGTAGCCCCCAAGGGCTGGTTCAACCTAATGTAGTTAAACCAGGACTTCTATAAGAAATCCAGTATCCCTCAAGGACAGAGCAAATAAGCTTTAGCCCCCAAGTGCCAAACTGAATACTTGTATTGAGCTTGGGAATTGATATAGAAATTGTAGGATGAAAAGCAATTATGTATTAGCCCCCAAGTACCAAGGGCATAACTTGTTTTAGGGTTGGTACTTCAACTCTTCACCTTAACCCTTATCAAATGATTATCTGTATGTAGGCTGATCTGAGCAAGAAAGAAAGTCAAATCGCCGATCTTCAAGAAAACCTGAAATCCCAGCAAGCTGAAACCTCCAAAGCAAAGAATGAATTAACCAGTGCTTTAAGCGTCATGGAAAAGCTTAAGGAAGGTTTCAACAAGGAGCGGGCGGATTGGGCCACTGAAAAGGCCGCTTTGACTCAACGGGCAGAGAATGCTGAAGCCGCACTCAAACCGGTGGTTGATGAACTGACCAGTGTAAAGCGGCAAGTGCATGCCATGACCGCTGCTGTCTTTGGTAAGACTTTTTGACTTCTGCCGTAATGAGGCCTTCTCATGAAATTGCCGGTTTATTAACCCTTTGAATGATACAGGGACACGCATTGGCCACTTGGGATCAGACGTGCAGAAGAAATTGAAAGCCTCTTATACATTGATAGAGCAACTCTATACTGGTGCGCAACGGATCATCAGTACCGCTTCTCACAACAACCCGGCTCCGACCTTGATCCAGGACACCATTAAAAGGTTGTTAATGCTTCCTGCCCGGTTTGAAGAATTAAAGAAATCTGCTGCTAGAACCGGTGCCATAAACGCCTTAATCCGGGCCAAAGCGTGGGTGCCGGATTTTGACCCTGTTGAAGCGGCGCAGGGCTTCCCAGGCTTGAAGGAAGACGGGACAGAATTCAGCGAAGAGGATCTCCGAGCGATAAACATGGAAGTGCGCCCTTTGGCTTGCCAATTGGCTGAAGAGGCAAATCTGTCTCACTATCAAGCCCAATATGATGGAGAAAATAAACGAGTGCCTGCACCGATTCCTGAAGCGGAGAACTTTATACCGCCAATCCGTAAGCATACTTACGCTCCTGATATTGAACCGTCGTTGTTGATCGATGATGAAGCCGTATTCCAAGCGTTAATGGGAATCGACTGGACAACTGTTGATTTCCAGCCACTGGGTAGGGAATCAGAAGTTGAAGCAGCGCAGGATGACCCGCAACCATCAGGCCAAGCTGGCGATCAAGCATAAACCGGAGGCCGGTTTACAATACTGCTTCCGTATGTTATGCCAAAAAACAATTATCTTATCTGGGCACTGTGTTGCCTTGTAATAGACTAGCTGCCACACTTTGTGTTGATATGCCTTCGTGCATATTTATTGCAATTTATGCTTTTGTTGAATCATCAACCTTAAACTATTGCCTGCAGCAAAAAGCTTAAAACGCCATTGTAGTTGTATCACCAGGCGGGTCATCATATCCATGTATATGAAATTAAAGATAATACTTTAGATTAAACATATGATAATATATGGGAATATATGATACCTGCCATCGTAGGGCATGAAGTTGGCTGTGCCAATCTTGAAGCGGAGTTGTAAGAAAACCGCTCCGCTGAAGGAGAAAATAGTTCCTGTGTATATAGGTTCGGTTTACCAGGTAAACTGTTCCGGGTTAAGATGAACACCGGTGTTACTCCATAATAGGATGTTTATCAAAAATCAAACCGGGCAAAGTGTCTCCGGATGAACAACAAACCGTGTCCTGTCAACTAACAGTTGAATCGGTTTAATAATTGTCGGTTTAAGAACACAACAAGAGAAATATGCAAAAAGACAAACAAATTTCAAGCAAAGGCAAAGACAAAATCTTTTGCGAAAAGAGGCTGTTTTAGCCGATCAAGTGGCATTACCGTGGTCGGACACGACCAAGCCCCCAATAGGCGTAGCTATGGTTCATGTCAGCCAGGTCCCCAAATGATGCAGTGGCATTACGCCGATCAAGAGGTGTAGCGATGGTTCGGGTTCGACCAAAGCCCCAAGTGATTCTGTGGCCTTAGGCCGATCAAGAGGCGTGACTGGTTCAGACGTGACCAAGTCCCCAAGTGATCTCGTGGCTTTCGCCTATCAAAAGGTGTTGCATTGGTTCGGACACGACCAAGCCCCCAAGTGACATGATATAAAGCTTTGTGAAAAAGCTAACTCAAGGGGTAAACTGGAGACCGCTTTAAGATAGAACTCCGTATAACCACTCATGATGTAAAAATAACAGAGACCCCGCTTTAGCTAAGGCTCCGGTTTATTGTATTGATCATAATATATACATTGTCATAATATGTACATAAGTAGAGCCTATGGCTCAAGTATAGTAGGGCCGAAGATGAGCTATGTTCCATGGCCTGTTGGTCTCCTCCTCTGATGTACGTGAGTCTTTATGCTCTCGAATATCAATCAGATAGTACGACCCATTGTGCAGATTCTTGCTGACCACGAAAGGTCCCTCCCAAGGTGGGGATAGCTTGTGCATATCAGTCCGGTCTTGGATGAGCCGGAGCACCAAATCTCCTTCTTGAAAGGTTCTGGTTCTAACTCGGCGACTGTGATAGCGACGAAGATCCTGCTGGTAGATCGCCGAACGGGCAGCTGCAATGTCACGCTCCTCATCCAACAGTTCCAAAGCATCTTGCCGTGCTACCTCGTTGTCGGCTTCAACATAAGCTGCTAAACGAGGTGAATCATGACGGATATCACTGGGGAGAACCGCCTCCGCTCCGTAGACCATGAAGAACGGTGTGTATCCTGTCGATCTGTTGGGTGTAGTATTGATGCTCCATAACACAGATGGTAACTCCTCAACCCAACAACCCGGCGTCCGCTGCAAAGGGACCATAAGCCGGGTTTGATGCCTCGTAAGATCTCCTGGTTAGCTCTCTCGCTTGGCCATTGGACTGTGGGTGAGCCATCGATGAAACGTCTGTCGGATGTGCTCACGTTCACAGAACTCCTTCATAGCGCCCTTAGACAAATTGGTACCATTATCAGTAATGATACTGTGTGGAAAGCCAAACCGGAAAATCACCTTCTTAATGAATTGAACCACCGTGGCTGCATCACACTTGCTAACGGGCTCCGCTTCCACCCACTTTGTAAATTTGTCAACCGCCACCAAAAGGTGGGTCTTCTTGTCCTTGGACCGTTTGAAAGGCCCAACAATATCCAGCCCCCAAGTCGCAAACGGCCAAGTAATTGGAATCATCCTCAATTCTTGAGCCGGCACATGAGCGCGTCTTGAGAACTTCTGACAGCCGTCACACCGCCTAACTAGGTCCTCCGCATCAGCATGAGCAGTCAACCAATAGAAACCGTGACGAAACGCCTTAGCCACCAGAGATTTTGAACCGGCGTGGTGACCACAATCTCCTTCGTGGATTTCGCGCAAGATCTCACAGCCTTCCTCCGGCGACACACAACGTTGAAACGCTCCTGACACACTGCAATGATGCAACTCGCCATTGACAATAGTCATGGACTTGGATCGCCGGATTATCTGTCTGGTCAGCGTCTCATCCTCTGGTAACTCGCCCCAGTTCATGTACGCCAGATAAGGAACCGTCCAATCCGGAATAACATGCAGAGCCGCCACCAACTGAGCCTCCGGATCAGGAATAGCCAAATCCTCTTCGCCAGGGAGCTTAACCGACAGGTTATGCAGGACATCCAAGAAAACATTAGGCGGGACCGGTTTACGCTGAGAGCCCAGACGGCTTAAAGCGTCCGCTGCTTCGTTCTTCCGCCTGTCCACGTGATCCACCTGACATCCCTTGAAATGGCCTGCAATAATATCCACCTCACGACGGTATGCTGCCATGAGCGGGTCCTTAGAATCCCAAGTACCAGACACTTGTTGGGGCACCAGGTCCGAGTCGCCGAAGCACTTAACTCGGTTAAGATTCATCTCCTTAGCCATCCGGAGACCGTGGAGTAAAGCTTCGTACTCAGCCGCATTGTTAGTACAAGGGAACATTAAGCGGAGAACGTAACAGAACTTATCACCTCGTGGGGAAGTTAATACGACTCCAGCCCCGAGCCCTCCAATTGCCTGGACCCATCAAAATGAATTGTCCAGTAGGTGTGATCCGGCTTTTCTTCAGGTGCTTGTAGTTCCGTCCAATCATTGATGAAATCCACAAGTTCTTGAGACTTGATCACCGTCCGAGGCACGTATTTCAAACCGTGCGGCCCAAGCTCTATAGCCCACTTGGCAATCCGGCCAGTTGCCTCCCTGTTTTGAATTATATCTCCCAAAGGAGCAGAGCTGACCACTGTGATGGGATGTCCCTGGAAGTATTGCTTAAGCTTCCGTCTTGCCATGAAAACTCCATACACCAGCTTCTGCCAATGCGGGTATCTTTGCTTGGACTCAATAAGCACCTCGCTGATATAGTAAACCGGATGCTGAACCGGATATTCCTTGCCCGCCTCCTTGCGCTCCACCACGATAGCTACGCTGACTGCACGAGCATTTGCTGCCACATAGAGTAGCAATGGTTCCTTGTCAATCGGAGCAGCAAGAACAGGCGGATTGGCTAGCTGCCGCTTTAAGTCCTCCAGTGCTTTATCAGCGGCCGGACTCCAGACAAAGGGATCTGCTTTCTTCAGCATCTGATACAAAGGATCGCCTTCTCACCGAGGCGGCCGATAAACCGCTCAACGCGGCAATCCGCCTGCCAAGTTACCGGACATTATTGATACATTTCGGTTTAGCCAGAGAGGTGATAGCTGTGATCTTCTCCGGATTAGCCTCAATTCCCCTGTTGGACACCAGAAAACCCAATAACTTGCCTGCTGGTACACCAAAAACACACTTTGCCGGGTTGAGCATCATCTTGTATGTCCGTAGGTTATCAAAGGTTTCCTTCAAATAATCAACCAGAGTCTCCTTTTCCCTTGATTTAACCACACTATCATCCACATAGGCATGTACATTATGGCCAATCTGCTTATGAAGGCAATTTTGTACACACCGTTGATAAGTTGCCTGAGCACTCTTGAGCCCAAAGGGCATAGATACATAGCGTATAGGCTCCAAAGGGGGTTATGAACGCCGTCTTTTCCTGGTCCTTAACTGCCATCTTGATCTGATGATAACCAGAATATGCATCCAGAAAACTCAAACGCTCACAACCCGCCGTAGCATCAATAATCTGATTGATGCGGGGGAGGGAAAAAGGATCTGCTGGACAAGCCTTGTTAAGATCTGTGTAATCCACACACATGCGCCAGGTACCGTTTTTCTTAAGGACCAACACCAGATTAGCCAGCCATTCAGGATGGAACACTTCAACAATAAAGCCAGCCGCTAAAGCCTGGCCACCTCCTCTCCAATAGCTTTGCGCCTTTCTTCGTTGAACCGGCGGAGAAACTGCTTCACCGGTTTGTACTTAGGATCAACATTAAGAGTGTGCTCAGTGAGTTCCCTCGGTACACCGGCATGTCAGAAGGCTTCCATGCAAAAATGTCCCGGTTCTCACGAATGAACTCGATGAGCGCGCTTTCCTATTTCGGATCCAAGTTGGTGCTGGTACTAAACTACTTGGACAAATCGCCAGGTACGAAGTCAACAAGCTTAGTCTCAGCCGCCGATTTGAACTTTAGAGCCGGATCATGCTCTGTGGTTGGCTTCTTCAACGGAGTCATGTCCGCCGGATCAACATTATCCTTGTAGTACTTCAACTCTTCTGTGGCACAAACCGACTCTGCATAGGCCGCATCACCTTCTTCACACTCCAAGGCAATCTTGCGACTTCCATGAACGGTTATGGTCCCTTTGTGACCCGGCATCTTGAGCCGCAGATAAATATAACAGGGCCGTGCCATAAATTTGGCATAAGCCGGCCACCCAAATAAAGCGTGGTATGGGCTCCGGATCTTCACCACCTCAAAAATCAATGTTTCGACACGGAATCATGATCATCTCCAAAGGCCACCTCCGAGCTATCTTGCCAATGGGATATGCTGACTTACCAGGTACCACACCATGGAATACCGTATTGGACGGTTTAAGATTCTTGTCTGTTAACCCCATACGGCGGAAGGTCTCATAGTATAAGATATTAATGCTGCTTCCTCCATCCATGAGCACCTTGGTGAACTTATAACCTCCCACCTGAGGTGCCACCACCAACGCTAGCTGACCTGGATTGTCAACCCGGGGAGGGTGATCCTCTCTGCTCCATATGATTGGCTGTTCGGACTAGCGTAAATAACGAGGCACGACCGGTTCAACAAAATTCACTGCTCGCTTGTGAAGCTTCTGGTCTCGCTTGTCTAAGCTAGTGGTGAATACATGATATTGCCCGCTATTCAACTGCTTTGGATTGCTCTGATAGCTCGACTGCTGCTGCTGGTTGTAACCATCCTGGCTATTCTGATTGTTCTGATTGTTATGTCCACCCTGATCTCCATTGAAGCCTGAACCGGCATTTCCTCCACCGTGACCCGGCCCATGGAATCCGGATCCCGAGCCACCACCTGATCTGTGATCATACCGGAAAGCATTAGAATTTTTGAACTCCTGCATAATATAGCAATCCTTCCAAAGGTGGGTGGCCGGCGTCTCCTCCGTCCCGTGCTTTGGACAGGGCTGGTTTAATAGATAAGTTAGGCGGTCCGGTTGGGGTTTGGAGCTCCACCGTGATTTGGCGGTTTACCCTTCCGTTGCTGGCCCCTGTCCTGCGCGCTAGTATTAGCCACAAAGTCCATGCTGCCATCCGCTTTACGCTTGCCTCCGTTACCATGACCTGCCGTGTTGTGTTGCTGCCCCTTGGAGTTGTTGTTCTTCTTTCCCTTCCCTGTCTTGTCATCATCAGACTCGGGATCCTTGGTACTATCAGAATCAGTATACTTCACTAACGCAGTCATGAGGGTCCCCATATCGTTACAATGGCGCTTCATCCATCCCATTTTCAACTTCAGAGGTTTAAAGCGGCAGTTGCTTTCCAAAGTTATGACTGCGGAGTCGGTGTTGATACGGTCTGATGAGTGCAAAATTTCCGAAACTCGGCGTACCCAGCGGTTTGTTGACTCTCCTTCCTCCTGGACATAGGCCGCTAAGTCCACTATCGACATGGGCTTCTTACATGTATCCTTGAAATTCTGGATAAACCGGGCTCAATAATCGGGCCCATGAACTGATAGAATTGGCTGGTAAGCTCTTTAACCAAATACGGGCCGTCCCTTCAAGCATCATGGTGAAATACTTTGCACATGCCGCTTCATCTACGTCAAGCATTTCCATGGCCATCTCATAGCTCTCTATCCATGTTTCCGGAGACAAATCGGCCATGTAATTTGGCACCTTGCGCGGGACCTTGAAATCCTTGGGCAGACGCACATTGCGTAAAGCGGGGACAAGACAAGGCACTCCCAAAGAACTAGAAGTAACTCCTGGCTCGATCGAGGTGGTTGGACGAACCGCGTGGTCGACGAGCCTCATGTTGCGCTGCTAACTCGGCATCCCTTCGTGCTCGGGCCGGTTCACCACTTCACGAGCATCACCCGGCTGGGTTATGGCCACGGGCGCTTCACGATTCCGTGCATTCTTGGATACGGCGGTTCATCCATCCGCCGCTGTAACTCCGGCTCGGATGGGGGTGGAATGAATTCGGTCACGGCTATATGAATATGCTTCCTGAACCAAGGCTGTTCAAGAAGTTCCTTAACCCGACGCGTCTCCACCGCTATGGAGAATCACCTTCAATCGGGATGGCCTCCAGCCGTGAAGCGGCGGCGATAAGATTGTCCATTGGATTGGAATAATGACCTGGAGGTGTCTGGACAGGCTGAGGTACGATGTTATTCTGTCGAGGCGGCTCCATCAGGCGAGGCTGAACCGGCGCACCCGGCCCAGGTGCCTCCGCCCGGTTTAGCCACGGCGGGTTACTAGTCCCTGCTCCTGGGGTAATAAAGAGGTTTATGGCATCGAAAACCGTCGGCAAAGTAGACCGATGCTTCCTTTTCAGACTTCATGCGACGTTACTCGTCCAAAGATAAGCCTATAGGCTGCGCAGATTCAAAGCGGCCCGCTCTGCGGCCATCCTGTTGTTCTCGGCTGCCAGGTCAGCCTTGGCCTGAGTGATCTGTTCCCTCACCTTTGCAATCTCCGCGTTGTGAGCGTCCTGATCCGCCGGGTTAGCCTCTGCCATAAGCACAACAAACGCATCAAACAGATCAGATAAGACTTGAGCCGGCAGGTGCACAGGTCCTCCTGCCCCGGCCGCCACTGCTGACTCGGAGAACATTGCTGCTGCGGTCGAAGAGTGGACCGCCGCCTGTGTACCGGCCATGAATATCCCAACCCGGTTGGGCAGATCAGAGATGTCCGGAATACTGTCGCCATCGGAACAGCCCCCAATCCGGCCGTCCTGTAGCTGATACAATGATTCGATTTCTCCAGTCGAGGACTCGTCGTCGGAATAAACGACGGTCTCGCTGCCAGATTCCGATCCACCATCATATTCTCCTCCGTGGATGACTCCCACGAAGGCACGCTTCATGGCCGGTTTACTCTGGGCAGATCTCGCCGAGCCGTTCGACGAGGTCGGTGCAGATTCCGCTCGAGGCCCGGTTCACCGATCTTGCCAATGAAGACGTGTATACCACCAAAGGGGACCCGGTACCCGTACTCAATCGAGCCGGCCTCGGGGCCCCAGCCTGAATCGTCGATGTAGAACTTGCCGCGATGACACTTAGTCATCCGGCCCACAGCGTAACCCTTGAGTCCTTCAAAGTTTCCCTCCAAGAACTTGAAACCATCGTGCGATAGCCCCACGGTGGGCGCCAACTGTCGTGGTTTTGTCACGGCAGATGTCCTCATGAAAGGACTTAGTCGTGGAGCCATCGCTACGGGTTAGCTTGAAGGGGTGAAAGAGGACACAAGGACGCAAGAGAGTTTATACTAGTTCGGACCCTTCGATGAAGGTAAAAGCCTATGTCTAGTTGTGATGGAATCGATGGGGGTTTCGATGACTAGGGAGCAAACAAGCTTCGCCTAAGTCTCGAGTTGTTGTCTGTCGTCCTGAATCGCCTCCGGATCGTCCCCTTATATATATGGGTGGCGCCCGTCGGTTCACAGAGTCCCGACACCGGTTTATAGATGTATCCGGCTCGGTCTCTGCTATTTATAACTTACAATACAAGTTACATACCCACGCCGGTTTACGGCTACAGGCTTTAAACCGGCTATGGGCTTTAAGCTCTCATCTGCCTACTTGGGCTTTAATATACTCAACTACTAATGAAGTGAACCCAGACTGTCCTGGCCGGTTTACGCCCAGTAGTAATATCCCCAACAGGATAGGTTCCAGGTCGGCAGCCTGGGCTAGCAGGGTGGATGTCGTTTGAGTTTCTGTTTGTGTTTCGTCCGTAGTCGGATGATGCTCTTATGTATTGTGATGTTGTATTCGTGTGGCATTGTATGCCTTAATGTAGCGACCCGACCTCATATGGTCAAGTCTCGGTGCTTCTGTGTCATCCCTGGATCGGTAATGCTGACACACACAGTACTCGAAGGATTTATAACAGAGTAGCAATCACACACTTATTACATCGAATGTCTCAAAAGAGAACTTATTACAATAATATGGCTTAAGGCCATCTAATGCGATAATAGCGGAAGGCTTGGAAGATAGAGTGAGTCCATCAACTCCAACGGCATAGCTGAGCTGCACGGCAACGACCTATCGAACCTTACTCCTCGTCTGAAAAGTCTGCAACATAATACATTGCAGCCCGAGAACGGGTCAGCACATGGAATATGCTGGCAATGTAACATAATAGAGCAACAACAGAATAATGCTAACACTACATGCATTTTTGGCTGGTGGAAAGCTCTACGGTTACAGTTTTTGCGAAAAGCCAATTTTTCCCTACATCAAAGGAATAAGTTTTACTTTAACTATCATGGTGGTTAAAACATCATTGAGAAGGTATAACCCAACTCAATCCCAAATAAAGTAATTAACAACCCAACAATATTAATTTAGAGTGATGAGATACATGTGAATACTCAAGTACTAGATACTCAGAATTGTCCATAACCGGGGACACGGCTAACCATGATTAGATTGTACACTCTGCAGAGGTTTGCGCACTTTTCCCCACAAGACTCGATCGCCTCCGTTGATTTCTCGCACTACATGGTGTTTGAGAAACGGATGACTGAGACACAGTCTTTCAGAAACATTAACTCTCTACTCCGGATAGATCATACCAAACCTATAAAACCCACTACCTGCTGATCTACCTCTTCGAGAGCTTCACGTAACTTACTCAACTATGCTAGAGCCCATAATAGCTTGTGGCTGCACAGAAGTTTCTAGCATGAATAATCTCAGTTCCCTTTGAGCCCTGGTGGCGGTCCATAGGAAGATCACACGGGTACCCCGGGATTTCCAAAAAAAATAGACAACACTGGGTTCCCCAGATGCCTCAATCCACCCAGATGTGTATTTAAGTTGCCACCTTAAAGTAAACCATTAATTGACAATCTCACATCTGTCATGAATATCTCTCAAACCCAAACCACGTCTACGAGCATAGCATAGCAATATAAGCAACACGTAGAAGTAACTCCCAAGGTTTTGATAGTAACAGGGCAATAGGTTCCTACCTCATCATCTACTTCCCAACCCACAATTTAATGACATCCTAACCATGCAATGTTTGAGGGTTGAACTAATGCACAAAAACTGGGTATGAAAAGAGTATGATCAAGTGTTACTTGCCTTGCTGACGATCCGTGAATCCTAGAGACTCGTAGTAACACGCTTCACACTCCGGGAATTCTATCGCAAGCAAACAAAACATACATAAGCAACAAGCAAGGATGCACAAACGAAACTTCAACTAAAAGAGATTGACCGGAGAGTTCAACTTAAGAACTCCGGTTTGCAAAAAGAATCAGACCAAACGGAGCAACGAAATTCAAATGGCGAAAGAAACAAGATTCGTTTACTAATTTGAACTAGGGTCAAATTTTACAGAGATAAAAACTGGTTTAAGTTGGCTAATCGGAAAGAGGGTTTCGAGGTGAAACTCCAGGCGCTTGAATCGCCTAATTCTGATAAACGAGCGAAAAGTTATACTAATTTGAAAATCGGATCAGAAATCACGATCGGAATAATCGCGGAATAAATCCGATAAAAGAAAACGGCGAACGGCTAAACGAACGAACGTTCGTTAGCAGAAACTAAACGACGAACTTGTTCGTAAAAATGAACGAACGAGCGAACGCTCACAAAATAAATAATCCGGAGAAATAAAACCGATCTTATAAAAAAATGGGCTAGGGTTTTTCTAAAAAAACCGAAGGGTTCTAGAAAAAAAACCCGGTGACGAGGGCTACCTCCGGAGAGGTCGTCCGGCGGGGCGGCGGCTCCGGCGAGGGGCGGCGAGGGCGGCTAGGGGCGGCGGCGACTTGACGAGGGGGCGGGCGGCGCGGAGGCGGCGGCGACGGCCAAGGCGGCGGCGGCTCGGGCTCGGGCCTCCCGAGTCCGGGTGGGCGGCGGTGGTGGTGGCTAGAGAGGGGGGGCGCTATTTAAAGAGGGAGGGGGTGGCTTGGAGGAGGGGCAGGCGGCGGGAGGAGGAGTCCGCTCGGACTCGGTCCGGGCGCGGCCAAGAAGCGGGCGGCGGCAAGCTGGCCGGGTCGGGCTGCTTTCCTTTGGCCCAGCCATGATTCATTTTTAAAGAAAACGTCTACTAAACTTAAATAAATAAAAATCCTAGAAAATAAATAAAATCTAAAATACCAAAACAAGTTTTCTTTGCCTAAATAAAATATTTAGACCAAGATGAACTTTTCTTGGCCCCTAAAATGCAATTTTTTTAATTATGCAAATTTTCTCTAGGCAAATAAAATTCCAAATAAATAAAATAAAATCCAAATAATGATTTTAACATTTTTCCTTCGATATTTCAATTATTTTTGGAGAAGTCATTTTATCTCTTCTCATTTATTATTAAACATGAAATATTTTCCGGAGAGAGAAATAATAAAATCCAAAATCCTCGTCTTCATTATTTGATAAAATTCATCGGAAAATCCCCAACTCTTTCCGAGGGTCCTTGAGTTGCTTAGGATTTCGAGGATGGCAAACGAGAATGCAATAAAATATGATATGCATGGATGACCTATGTATAACATGCCAAATTGAAAATTTGGGATGTTACAAACCTACCCCCCTTAAGATGAATCTCACCTCGAGATTCGGGTTGGCTAGAAAATAGGTGCGGGTGGTCCTTGCGAATATCATCTTCTCGCTCCTGTGTGGCTTCCTCCTCCGTATGGTGGCTCCACCGAACTTTGCAAAACTTGATAACTTTCTTTGCGGGTGACTCGGCTGTCGAAATCAAGAATCTTTACCGCTTCTCCTCATAAGTCAAATTCTTGTCCAACCAGACGCCTCTAGGGGCACTGTATCCTTTAACGGTATATCGGCCATCTCAGCATGGCACTTCTTCAGCTGTGATACGTGAAACACATCATGAACTCCTGACAATCCTTCAGGTAACTCCAATTTGTAGGCAACTTCTCCCATCCGTTCCAAAACAAATACGGTCCTACAAATCTTGGGGCTAACTTTCCCTTTACTCCAAAACGTTTCACTCCCTTCAAGGGTGATACTCGCAGATAGGCTCTGTCTCCAATTTCATAGGTTACTTCCTTGCGTTTTGAATCTGCGTAACTCTTCTGTCTAGACTGAGAAATCTTTAGTCTATCTCTGATCAATTTAACCTTCTCCTCTGAGTCCTTGATCAAATCTGGTCTAAACAACTGACGGTCTCCAACCTCATCCCACATCAATGGTGTTCTACATCTGCGTCCATACAGAGCTTCGAACGGTGCCATCTTCAAACTGGCCTGGTAGCTGTTGTTATATGAGAATTCTGCGTACGGCAAATTGTCATCCCAACTAGATCCATAATCTAGCGCACAGGCTCTTAACATATCCTCCAGAATCTGGTTAACTCTCTCTGTCTGTCCATCCGTCTGTGGGTGGAACGCGGTACTGAATTCCAATCTGGTACCCAAAGTCTAGTGTAGTTGATGCCAAAACTTTGAAGTAAACTGTGTTCCTCTATCTGATACAATGCTCCTCGGAACTCCGTGCAAACATACGATCCTGGTCATATATATCTTGGCCAACTTGGCACTTGTATAAGTTGTTTTCAATTGGGATGAAGTGAGCTACTTTGGTCAAACGATCCACAACTACCCATATTGAATCATATCCTGCTTTGGTTACGGGTAATCCGGTGATAAAATCCATGCCAAGTTTGTCCCACTTCCATTCGGGTATTGGCATAGGCTGCAACAGTCCTGCTGGCTTTTGATGCTCGCCTTCACTCGACAAACATCGCAAACGGCTACATACTCGGCAATATCCTTCTTCATACCAGTCCACCAGAAACGTTCCTTCAGGTCTAAATACATCTTGGTGTTTCCGGGGTGAATCGAGTATGGTGAGTCATGGGCCTCCTGAAGTATTAACTCCCTGATCTCCGAATTATTGGGCACCTAAATCCGGTCCTCAAACCACAAGGTATCGTGCTCATCTTCGCGAAAACCTTTGCCTTTTCCTTTGCCCATCTTCTCTTTTATCTCAGCAATCTCTTTGTCCTCCTTCTGAGCTTCTCGAATCTTGTTCAATAACGTCGACTGGACCTCCATTGTAGCAAGAAAACCTCTTGGAACAATCTCCAACCGAAGTTCCATAATATCCTCTGCTAACTCCTTTGGCAGTCCTCTACTTTCAAGGATATTGGCATAACTCTTCCGACTCAAAGCGTGCCTCATACGACGTTGGCCTTTCTGGATGGTAGTGTAGCTTCATATCGTAATCCTTTATAAGCTCCAGCCATCTCCTCCGCGAGGTTCAACTCCTTCGTGTGAAAATGTACTTCAAACTTTTATGATCCGTGTACACATCACAACGGTTTCCAATGAGATAATGTCTCCGTGTCTTTAACGCATGCACTACAGCTGCTAACTCCAAATCATGCGTGGCATAGTTCAACTCATGTGGCTTCAGTTGTCGTGAGGCATACGAAACAACTTTTCCGTCCTGCATAAGAACACATCCAAGTCCCAAGCGAGAAGCTTCACAATACACTTGAAACTCCTTATGTATATCTGGCAAGGTCAGCACTGGGGCTGTAGTCAACCGTTTCTTCAACTCTTGAAAGCTTGTCTCTCAATCCTCTGTCCATTTGAACTTAGTGTCCTTCTTTAGCAATTCTGTCATTGGTTTGGCAATCTTGGAAAAATTCTCAATGAATCTCCGGTAATATCCTGCCACCCAAGGAAATCGCGAATCTCACCGATCAAGTGGGTGCCAACCATTCAGGATCGATGTAATTTTACTGGGATCTACTGCTATACCCTCTCCTGATATAACATGCCCAAGAAATCCAACTTCTTTCAACCAAAACTCGCACTTGCTGAATTTGGCGTATAACTGGTGTTCCCTGAGTTTCTCGAGAACCAAACGTAGGTGTTCTGCGTGCTCCTCTTCGTTCTTCGAGTAAACCATAATATCATCAATAAACACCACAACAAACTTGTCCAAATACTCCATGAACACTTTGTTCATCATACTCATGAAATAGGCAGGGGCGTTAGTCAGTCCAAATGACATGACCGTATACTCATATAATCCATACCGTGTGGTGAATGCTGTCTTTGGTATATCCTTCTCGCGAATCTTCAACAGATGGCATCCTGATCATAAATCAATCTTCAAAAACACCTTAGCTCCTTGCAACTGATCAAACAGATCATTAATCATCGGTAAGGGATACTTGTTCTTTATCGTTACTTCATTCAGAGCTCGGTAATCAACAACCATCCTTAGGGATTTATCTTTCTTCTCAACCAAAAGTGCTGGGGCTCCCAAGGTGATGAACTTCACGAATGTAACCTTTCTCCAATAGCTCCTTGATCTGCTTCTTAATTTCCTCCGGATCATTTGCGGGCATCCGTAGGGTCTCTTTGATATTGGCCCTGCACTGCATTAGTTCTATCGTAAACTCGATGTCTCGATCCGGTGGCATGCCCGGTAACTCCTCCGAAAAACATCTGGATAATCCTCTACTACGTGTACTTCCTCCTGCATAACTCCCGTGAGGGCATTCACTTGGCTCCTCCTAGGCACATGCCTAGATACATACTTAATCCTTTTTCCTCTGGGTGGTAAGATAAATTGACTTGCTAGCATAGTCAATACTTCCTCCATACCTTGACATCCGGTCCATACCTAATATCACATCCAATCCTTGCGACTCCAAGATAATTAGGTCGATCAAAAACATGCGTGCCAATGATTAGGGGTATCTGGGTGCACCATCTGCTAGCCATGTACTCTGCTCCAAAGTAGCTCACTAAAGAGGGGTCCTAAGGGTCCGGGTTGGTAACTTAAACTTATCCACAAATCCCTTGATATGTATGAATGCGATGCACCAAGATCGAAAAGAACAATAGCGGTAAATGATCGAACCAAAAACTTACCTATTACCGCGTCCGCTGCTCTTCAACTTCCTCCACGTTAACGTGGTTCACTTGTCCTTTGTTGAATGGATTGGGCTTCTTCCCAGCGCTTCCATTTCCGTTTCCATTCTTTCCTTCAGGGCAGTCATTGGCGTAGTGCCCTGTCTTCCCACACTTAAAGCAAATAACTTGGCTTAAGTCCCTCTTGGCGGGTGTAGCTGGGTTAGAGTGATTCTGATTATTGTTGGCCCCATTCCCATTATTCACACCAGTTTGATTATGCGATCCTCCTCCAGTATGGTTATGTCCTCCATGGTTATGAACAAGTCCTCCCGAGTTCGGGATTAAGCGAGGCTTCTGGTGAGCTCCTGAGTCGTACTTCCCTTGTCCATACTTCCTCTTACGACTCTCAATTTGCTGCTGCTTTCCTTCAATCAGTAGAGCCTTATCTACCAACTCCTGGTAGTTGTTGAAAGTTGCTACCATCAACTGCATACTCATCTCATCATTCAGCCCTTCCATAAACTTCTCTTGCTTCGCGGCATCTGTGGCCACATCATCAGGGGCATAGCGCGATAACTTGCTAAACTCATCCACATACTGGGCCACAGTACGGTTCCCCTGGCGTAAGTTGCAGAACTCACGCTTCTTTATCTGCATGGCTCCAGTTGAAACATGGGACGTGCGAAAGGCTTGTTGGAACTGGTCCCAAGTGACATTGGCTATAGGAAAAGTAGTCGTGTAATTTTCCCACCATGCGGCTGCTGGTCCATCCAATTGATGTGCGGCAAAGCGCACTCTTTCAGCATCCATGCATCCTGCGGTGGTTAACTCCCTTCCAATACGGCGTAGCCAATCATCTGCCACTATTGGCTCGGTGCTACTGGAAAACACCGGCGGTTGTAACCTCAGAAAACGGGCTAAATTGTCCACTGGCGGCGGGTTGTTGTTGTTGTTGACATTGCCCTGGTTCTGAACTAGCAATTGCATCAGGGCATTCTGCTGTTGGATCAACTGGGTGAGCTCCGGTGGAAAAACAAAACCGGGGTCACGTCTCAGAGGCATCTGAAGGTTTAGATGGAAGAGATTAGAATAGAAAGAGGTCTAGCGAGAAAACACTACCCATATGCACATGAGGCAAACACACGTATATTCATTCAATCAAGCAAGGGCATACAAAACGGTCTAGGACTATCGCATAAGTGCTCAACTACTACTAGTTACATGGGGGAAAATACTACTATTATATGGTGGCCATCTAGAAATTTTGATCGGTGGAAGACTCCATGATGTCTGCTCCAGCTTCGTCTTCATAGTCATCATCACTTGGATCTGAGTCGGTGTCGTCGATGATGATGTAGTTGTCCGGACAAGTGGGATCTTCTTCCTCTTATTTCGGTGCTGGTCCTCCCATGAAGACTCCGATCTTCTTGACTAGGTCGTCATTCTTCTCCAGTAGGGTCTTGATTTCTTCCTCATATACATCGCGTGTAGACTTGAGTTCTTCCTCCACCTCGATGATCCTAGTTTTTTCCTTCTTCAAATCCATCATGTCTGCGCACATCTGGTTCTCTTGACGTCGAATGTGCTGGTTTAGCTCCTGGATGTAAGCTGCAATGGATCTATCCTTCTTGGTGCTGATTACTTCCCATTGCTCGTCCCGGCGCCCACATATTTGGTATATGGTGTCTTTAAGCTCCTTATTGTAGACTTCTCCAATGCGTCCCATGGTAATGTGAGCTGCCATACTCTTTCCCAAACTCCATGTTGGTGCATTGAAAACACACACTATGGGCTCCGTGCTTGGCGCAAACGCCCTTCCCGAACTAGAGCTTGAATCTTCCAGCATTCTTCTTCTGGTAAGGTGGCGTTGTACGTCCCGGTGAAGCTTGGTATTCCAATATTCAGGTACCTAGTGACTTCCTTCAAGTGGCGTCCAAAAGGTGTGTCTTCATCCGGTTGTGCAAACTTGTACTTCATCTCCGTCATCCTAAAGAGTGGAAAAATGGAGAGGGGTCAGAAATGAGTAGAGAGGAGTGACCTATGGTTTTATCTTAGTGGTCGTGTCCTACACTCAGCGTGTGCTCGATACCATCTTGTAGCGACCCGACCTCGGATGGTCAAGTCTTCGTGCTTCCGTGTCATCCTCGGATCGGTAATGCCGACACACATAGTACTCAAGGATTTATAACAGAGTAGCAATCACACACTTATTACATCGAATGTCTCAAAAGAGAACTTATTACAATAATATGGCTTAAGGCCATCTAATGCGATAACAGCGGAAGGCTTGGAAGATAGAGTGAGTCCATCAACTCCAACGGCATAGCTGAGCTGCACGGCAATGACCTATCGAACCTTACTCCTTGTCTGAAAAGTCTGCAACATAATACGTTGCAGCCCGAGAATGGGTCATCACATGGAATATGCTGGCAATGTAACATAATAGAGCAACAACAGAATAATGCTAACACTACATGCATTTTTGGCTGGTGGAAAGCTCTACGGCTACAGTTTTTGCGAAAAGCCAATTTTTCCCTACATCAAAGGAATAAGTTTTACTTTAACTATCATGGTGGTTGAAACATCATTGAGAAGGTATAACGCCAACTCAACCCCAATTAAAGTAATTAACAACCCAACAATATTAATTTAGAGTGATGAGATACATGTGAATACTCAAGTACTAGATACTCAGAATTGTCCATAACCGGGGACACGGCTAACCATGATTAGATTGTACACTCTGCCGAGGTTTGCACACTTTTCCTCACAAGACTCGATCGCCTCCGTTGATTTCTCGCACTACATGGTGTTTGAGAAACGGATGACCGAGACATGCCTTCTTCGTAAACATTAACTCTCTACTCCGGATAGATCATACCAAACCTATAAAACCCACTACCTGTTGATCTACCTCTTCGAGAGCTTCACGTAACTTACTCAACTATGCTAGAGCCCATAATAGCTTGTGGCTGCACACGGAAGTTTCTAGAATGAATAATCTCAGTTCCCTTTGAGCCTGGGTGGCGGTCCATAGGAAGATCACACGGGTACCCCGGGATTTCCAAAAAAAAAACAGACAACCTTTGGGTTCCCCAGTGTGCCTCAATCCACCTGGATGTGTATTTAAGTTGCCACCTTAAATTAAACCATTAATTAACAATCTCACATCTGTCATGAATATCTCTCAAACCCAAACCACGTCTACGAGCATAGCATAGCAATATAAGCAACACGTAGAAGTAACTCCCAAGGGTTTGATAGTAACAGGGCAATAGGTTCCTACCTCATCATCTACTTCCCAACCCACAATTTAATGACATCCTAACCACGCAATGTTTGAGGGTTGAACTAATGCACAAAAACTGGGTATGAAAAGAGTATGATCAAGTGTTACTTGCCTTGCTGACGATCCGTGAATCCTAGAGACTCGTAGTAACACGCTTCGCACTCCGGGAATTCTATCGCAAGCAAACAATACATACATAAGCAACAAGCAGGGATGCACAAACGAAACTTCAACTGAAAGAGATTGACCGGAGAGTTCAACTTAAGAACTCCGGTTTGCAAAAAGAATCAGACCAAACGGAGCAACGAAATTCAAATGGCGAAAGAAACAAGATTCGTTTACTAATTTGAACTAGGGTCAAATTTTACAGAGATAAAAACTGGTTTAAGTTGGCTATTCGGAAAGAGGGTTTCGAGGTGAAACTCCAGGCGCTTGAATCGCCTGATTCCGATAAACGAGCGAAAAGTTATACTAATTTGAAAATCGGGTCAGAAATCACGATCGGAATAATCGCGGAATAAATCCGATAAAAGAAAACGGCGAACGGCTAAATGAACGAACGTTCGTTAGCAGAAACTAAACGACGAACTTGTTCGTGAAAACGAACGAACGAGCAAACGCTCGCAAAATAAATAAACCGGAGAAATAAAACCGATCTTATAAAAAACGGGCTAGGGTTTTTCAAAAAAAAACCCGAAGGGTTCTAGAAAAAAACCGGCGACGAGGGCTACCTCCCATGAGGTCGTCCGGTGGGCGGCGGTTCGACGGGTCCGGCGAGGGGCGGCGGCGACTTGGCGAGGGGCGGGCGGCGGGAGGCGGCGGCGACGGCTAAGGCGGGCGGCGGCTCGGGCTCGGCTCGGCCCGGGTCCGGGGTGGGCGGCGGTGGTGGCTTGAGAGGGGGGGTGGCTTGGAGGAGGGCAAGGCGGCGGGAGGAGGAGTCCGCTCGGACTCCGGTCCGAGCCGGCCAGTGGTGGCATTTGGGCGGCACTGCTTTCAGCTGAGCCTTTGGCCGGTCGGTAGCGGTTCATTTAAAAAAAGCGTTCACCAAACTTAAATAAATAAAAAAATCCTAGAAAATAAATAAAAATCTAAAAATACCAAAACAAGTTTTCTTTGCCTAAATAAAATATTTAGAACAAGATGAACTTTTCTTGGCCCCTAAAATGCAATTTTTTTAATTATGCAAATTTTCTCTAGGCAAATAAAATTCCAAATAAATAAAATAAAATCCAAATAATGATTTTAACATTTTTCCTCCGATATTTCAATTATTTTTGAAGAAGTCATTTTATCTCCTCTCATTTATTATTAAACATGAAATATTTTCCGGAGAGAGAAATAATAAAATCCAAAATCCTCGTCTTCATTATTTGATAAAATTCAAATACGAAAATCGGAAAATCCCCAACTCTCTCCGAGGGTCCTTGAGTTGCTTAGGATTTCGAGGATGGCAAACGAGAATGCAATTAAATATGATATGCATGGATGACCTATGTACAACATGCCAAATTGAAAAATTGGGATGTTACACTTATGTATGTATCCCTATCTATTATGTAATGTTGATGTAATGATATCCACCTTGCAAAAGCGTCTTCAAGATGCGCTTCTATCCTTGGTGGGACCTTCGAGTTCCTTTAGGATAGGGTCGCATCTTGGGCGTGACAAGTTGGTATCAGAGCCTCGACCGACCTTAGGAGCCCCCTTGATTGATCGTGTAGTTTGGCCGGTGTTGAGTCTAGAAGAAAACTTTTTTCGGAGTCTAGTTATATCGTAGAGTAGGAATTCTTTTTACTCCTCAGCCCCTTCGTTGCTCTGGTCAGGAATCTTGACGTAGGTGTTTTGAATTACTCCTCTTCCCTTTCAAACTTTCTTTAGGATCACGCAGTTGGTTTTCCGATCGTTGGTTCTCAGCTCTTTTCGTCCGGTGCATTTCTCGTCAAGTTGACTCGAGCCTCTTCTTCTTTGCCAAGTTCAATCCTCAGTTGTCTTCTTTTCCCACCCACCCACCCTTTTCTTCTCGAAGCCGGAGTCTGTAATCGAGTTTCCATCCTACTCGTGCGAAGTCTTTACTTTCTTTCCTCAATGATTTCAACCTATGTTTTCTCTTCAAGATATTCGTCGATTTCCCCTTCCAAGTTGCCTTTGTTTTTCCCGCCCTCGCACCCTCTTCTTCCCAGAGCCTGAGCCTCTTTCGAGCATCAATTCCATTCGTGTGGAGCCTCTTCAGTTTTCTCTCAATCATTTCAACCGGCGAATTCTCGTCTCGTTAGTCATTCTGCATTCCTTTCTTTTCCGGTGGATTCAATTCTAATTTTTGGTAGTGATTATATTCTTTTCCTCGGCTCAAGTGTTTCCCCTGCTCGTTCGCCTCTCGCCAGTTTATCCTTCCGGAGTGTTCAAGACATCTCAGGAGATTCGTCTATGTTCGAATTAATTTGAGGTTGTCGCCTCATTCAAATATTTCAATTGTTCCGGTGCATCATCTATCTCTTCAACAATCCTTGCCAACGGTGTTTTCTCTTCAGTGGTCCCTAACCCACAGGTCTTTTCCCAAGATCTTACCTGACTCTTCTAATCCCCCCGGAGTTATTCTAAAATTCTTTTCAAAGCGTGACGTAAGAATGAATTTCATCAGTCAGATGCTTTTCCAAGTTCGATTTCAAATCATTTCATTGATTGGCTCAACCTCTTTGCTTTCCATTCTACCGGAGTATCTCAGTAATTTTGGTGGTGTTTCTCGTCGTCCTTCTCAACGTTTGAAGATCGAAGAAGAGTTTTTCCTCTCAATTTTGTCCGTTCTCTCGAAGATTCGTGGTTCTAGCTTCATGTTATCCTCTCGAATTATTCCATTTGTCAGATATTCCTTTTCTTACCCATCCGGAGTATGTCAGAAGTTGATTTCTGTTTCTTTTCATCGGAGGCCATCGTCCTAGAAGAATTCTTAGTCCTCACATTTCAGCTACTGTTATCCAATTATCCTGGTGCTTCGTTCAAGTGTTCTTTAATCAGCTCATGATCTCTTCGTTCTTTTGCATCTAAATCCCCTCTAGCATATTTGTTCTTCTAATTCTTCCCGGTGATTCATTCTCTTTCATCAGTCATTTTCGAATTCTTACGGTGGTTCGTTCAAGATTCATTTCCTTGATTATCATTCAATCCTTTCGTTCTTTTCAACCCTACCGGTGGTTCATGAAGACCTTCTCAAGTTTGCGATATGCCATTTCTAAAGGAATAAGTTGCATGCCAAATCCGCTCGTCACCCATTAAATTGGTTGAGGATAAGCATAACATAATTGTTATTCTTATTTCATCATCGTCCAGTAATCCCTTTTCTTCGGAGTTTGTTCGTGAGGAATAAATTCTAGTTCCAAGTGTTTTCATCTTTTCTTTTCCCGGAGTTCAAATTACTCGGCCTTTTCATCAGAACCTCCATCTAAATCATCGCAAGGCTCATTTTATTCTTTCATCCTTCAATCTTATCTCATCATCCTTTTGGCACCGGAGTTCTTCATGGTGGTTCTTCATGATTTAATTCATTCTTCAAGTTTTCATCAAGATTTTGTTGGAAGAGCTCAAGTATCTTCTTCTTATTGCTTCTCGAGGTGCTCATTCTTTCAATTCTTCCGGCTTTGCGTTGTTCATCTCGTCAAGTGTCATCCCATCTTGTGAAGCTCATGTCTCCATTCCTTCCATTTTCAGCCGGAGTGCTGCCGGAATTCTTTTATTCGTATTCCTTTTCTATCTTGTTCTAGCCGGAGTGGTTTCATAGTCTATCTGATTCCGTGAGATTTCGATTCTCGTCGTTTTCGTCGTTCCTCTCTTCCTCTCGAGTGCTCTCGATTCTTTGATTCTTCTCTTGAGTTCTTGTTTCACCTCATCCCATTTCCCTTCCTTCTCAGTCCTAAGTTCTCGGGACGAGATCTCTTGTTAGTGGAGGAGTGTTGTAACGCCCCGGATTCGATGCACCAGGTGTCTTCTAGTTATTCGTCGTTGTTGCCATGTAATTTGTTTGCGTGTTGCATTTTATCATGTCATCATGTGCATCTCATTTTGCATACGTGTTCGTCTCATGCATCCGAGCATTTTCCCCGTTGTCCGTTTTGCAATCCGGCACTCCTATCTCACCCGACGCCCCCTTTTGCCTCTTTTCATGTGCGGGTGTTAAACGTTCTCGGAATGGCCCGAGGTTTGCCAAGCGGCCTTGGTATAGCACCGGTAGACCGCTTGTCAAGTTTCGTGCCATTTGGAGGTCGTTTGATACTCCTACGGTTAACCGGGTAACCGTAAAAGGCCTCTTTGTGTTGCAGCCCAACACCCCCCCAAAGTGGCCCAAAACCCATCCAAACCCCCTCCATGCTCTCGGTCGTTCCATCGCGATCGTGTGGGCGAAAACGTGCCTCATTTGGACTCTCCTAGCTCCCTCTACCTATATATATGCCTTCCCCTTCCAAATTCACGGTGCAACCTAGCCTCCATCCTTCTTGCGCCGCCGGACACGTCCGTCCGCGCCGGACATGTCCGCCGGCCACCTCGCTCCGCCCAATCACAACGCGCCACATCACCCGCGCCGCCGCCCCAGCCTCTCTCTAGCCGCCACCTCACCCTCTCTCTCCTCCCTCCATCACATGCCTGGACCGGATCGGGCCCCGCGCTAGCCAGCGCCTGCCCGGCCAGCACACCGCATACGCCCTTCTCGCCTGCCGCCCCGCTGCTGGCCAGGCCGTCACGCCGCCGTGGGCTCGCTGGAGCCCTGCCTGCCGCCTCGGATCCCGCCATCAGGCGCGCCTTAGCCGGACCCGCCGCCCGTGCTCCGCCATGGGCATCCATCGCCGCCCAGCGCTGGAACTGCTCGCCGTCCGCCTCCCGTGTCCCCGCCGCCACTCCGCCTGACGACGTCGCCTCGCCGACCTCGCCGGTCCGTCTCCGGCCGGATCCGGCAAGGGGCCGGCCAGATCCGGCGCCCCGGCCGTCCCCGGCCCTCTCCGGCGCCCTCTCCGCCCCGTCTCCGGCGAGCTCGCGCCGCCACCTCGGTTCCCGAGCAACGAACCCCAGATCCAGATCCAGTCCATGAAGGTTGACCCCAAAATTTGACTAAGTCCCTGATATTTTGCATATTCAGGTGCATAGTTTGACCTGCCATATCTTGTTGCATACCGCTCCGTTTTGTGCGTGTAATATGTCAATATGTTCCCGGAGAGATGAGCTACATTTCATTCCATTGTGTCTTGTTCATTTGGGTGCATCTTGATGCCTGAATCATCGTTGCAAGAGTGCTATATGATGTTAACTGCTCTCCGTTTACAGAACTTGATGATTTGTCATTTTTGTTGCATTTGATGTGCGCATCCTATGAGCTTGAGCTCTACATGTGTTTTGAACTACATCATGCCATGTTTACAGGAGTGCTTGTCTTGTATTTTTGTGAGTTGTGTTGTTAGTGCATCAAGCTTGTTAAGTAGGGTACTTGCTGTTGCTGTTTTGCTAGGCCGAATCTGTTATTTCGTGATGCTATGTAAACCTGCTTCTATAAGTCATTCTATGCATAATCTGGAGATGTTCACTAAGGATGTGTTTTTATACATATTATTCTCTATCCATACATGCCCCTGATTGAATTTAAAGCCTCCTGTAGCTTGTTGTAATATTGCTCTCAAGTTGCTAAATAATGTTGCTGTCAGCCTGTTAACTTTAAGTTCAGTTTTTTCATGTGTTTTGCTAGTGATCCATGTACCCTATAAACTTTCTTTTGCCATTCTTAGCTTCATAAACATGTCTTATTACTGTTGGTTACCTTGTCATGCCAGGTATTGCTCTTGGGTGAGTGGTACAAGCTCACCAACGTGCCTACTTATCGTTGTTCCTGCCATGTTTGAATCTGTCATATCATTTGCCATGTTTACATGGGTGGCATCATATTTTCTGTTCCTTTTTGGCTCATGGTCAGTAAAGGACTTTTGTTTTATGCATTTAGTAGTATCATACCAGGCCTTAAGTTTCTATGATATATTCCTGTAACATGTTGTTTCATAGCTCTAAACATTGCAACCTGCTGTTATTTCTGCAAAGTCTGAAACTGTTATTATTTGCAATCTTGCCATGTCTTTTGAGCATGTTCTAGTGATTTATGGAGATAGATCAGTGTTCATGTTTTGTTATGCTTTACCTGTACATCATTTCCATGCCTTTTTTTTCATATTGTGATAATATAGCAGGTTGTTTTGATGCTTGCTAGATGCCTAGTTGCTGTTTTGGACAGCTTGTCCTTTAAACTTGTATAGTGTATGTGTTGAACCGTTGCTCCGTTTTGAGTGTGCTCTATATGAAACTTGCTTAGAATTGCATATAGTTTCATATTATCACGTTGCATCCTTGTTTTGAGTGTTTTCTTGATGTTTGGATGTATTTTGCATCAATGCCATGTTTGACTTGTTTTGCTCATATCTTTTAGGCCGTAGCTCCGAATTAAATGAACTTTATATGTAACTTGACTAGAATCTCGTGTAGATCATCTTGGTGCATCTTAACTTACTGTTTAACCACTTGAACATAGGGTTTATTCCGATCTGGACCAATTTCGAAATTTGCATATGAGGACTTACCGGAATTGTTATATGTTGTTTCCGGCCTCATTTAAACTTGCTTTGATGTGTTGCTCTTGTTTGCATCATCTCTTGCCATGAGTAGATTCATGTAGCCTTGTCATGCATCATTCTTGGTTGTGCATCATGTCTTGTATATGTGTGATGTGTTTACCATGTTGTATGCTTCTTCTCGATAGTTCCCGTTTCGTTGCGATCATGAGTATTCATTCGTCTACGCTTGGTTCGGCTTCATCCGTTCGTCTTCTTCACAGACTCGTTCTTCTTCCTTGTGGGATTTCAGGCAAGATGACCGCTACCCTAGATCTCATTACTATCATTGCTATGCTAGTTGCTTCGTTCTATCGCTATGCTGCGCTACCTATCTCTTGTTCATCAAGCCTCCCAATTTGCCATGTCAGCCTCTAACCCTTTTCACCCTTTCTAGCAAACCGTTGTTTGGCTATGTTACCGCTTTTGCTCAGCCCCTCTTATAGCGTTGCTAGTTGCAGGTGAAGTTGAAGATTGCTCCATGGTGGACAGGATTATGTTGGGATATCACAATATCTCTTATTTAATTAATGCATCTATATACTTGGTAAAGGGTGGAAGACTCGGCCTTATGCCTGGTGTTTTGTTCCACTCGTGCCGCCCTAGTTTCTGTCATACCGGTGTTATGTTCCCGGATTTTACGTTCCTTACACGGTTGGGTGATTTATGGGACCCCCTTGACAGTTCGCTTTGAAAAAATCTCCTCCAACAAGGCCCAACATTGGTTTTACCATTTGCCTCACCTAGCCCTTTTTCCCTTGGGTTTCGGAGTCGAGGGTCATCTTTATTTACCCCCCCGGTCCAGTGCTCCTCCGAGTGTTGGTCCAAACTAGAGCACCGTGCGGGACCATTCCTTGGCAACTTGGATTACGTGGGTACCTGTACGTTTCGCTTATCCGGTGTGCCCTGAGAACGAGATATGTGCAGCTCCTATCGGGATTTGTCGGCACATCGGGCGGCTTTGCTGGTCTTGTTTATCATTGTCGAAATGTCTTGTAAACCGGGATTCCGAGTCTGATCGGGTATTCCTGGGAGAAGGAATATCCTTCGTTGACCGCGAGAGCTTATCATGGGCTAAGTTGGGACACCCCTGCAGGGTATAAACTTTCGAAAGCCATGTCCGTGGTTATGGGCAGATGGGAATTTGTTAATGTCCGGTTGTAGATAACTTGACACCAGATCCGAATTAAAATGCATCAACCGCGTGTGTAGCCGTGATGGTCTCTTTTCGGCGGAGTCCGGGAAGTGAACATGGTTTTGGGTTATGTTTGACGTAAGTAGGAGTTCAGGATCACTTCTTGATCATTGCTAGCTTCACGACCGTTCCGTTTGCTGTCTTCTCGCTCTTATTTGCGTATGTTAGCCACCATATCATGCTTAGTCGCTGCTGCAACCTCACCACTTTACCCCTTCCTTCCCATTAAGCTTTGCTAGTCTTGATACCCATGGTAATGGGATTGTTGAGTCCTCGTGGCTCACAGATTACTACAATAACAGTTGCAAGTACAGGTTCTGCGATGATCATGACGCGAGAGCGATGCTTGCTTGCGTTGAGTTCTTCTTCTGCTTCTTCGATCAGGGGATAGGTTCCAGGTCGGCAGCCTGGGCTAGCAGGGTGGATGCCGTTTGAGTTTCTGTTTGTGTTTCGTCCGTAGTCGGATGATGCTCTTATGTATTGTGATGTTGTATTCGTGTGGCATTGTATGCCTTATGTATGTATCCCTATCTGTTATGTAATGTTGATGTAATGATATCCACCTTGCAAAAGCGTCTTCAAGATGCGCTTCTATCCTTGGTGGGACCTTCGAGTTCCTTTAGGATAGGGTCGCATCTTGGGCGTGACAGATATCCTCCTTTGAATGATTCGAGTGACTTGACTTGGCACATGTTCACACATGTTCACACATGTAGTAAATCAACATAGCCTCCACGATATTTATGTTCATGGTGGATTATATCCTACTCATGCTTGCACTCAATGTCCATTAATTTTAATGCATGTTCATGACTGTTGTCGCTCTCTAGTTGGTCGCTTCCCAGTCTTTTTCTAGCCTTCACTTGTACTAAGCGGGAATACTGCTTGTGTATCCAAAATCCATAAACCCCAAAGTTATTCCATATGAGTCCACCATACCTTCCTATATGCGGTATCTACCTGCCGTTCCAAGTAAATTTGTATGTGCCAAACTCTAAACTTTCAAATGAAATTATGTTTTTATGCTCGAACAGCTCATGTATCAACTAGGGCTGTCTATATTTTCCATGCTAGGTGGGTTATTCTCATGAGGAGTGGACTCCGCTCCTCATTCACGAGAAAATGGCCGGTAACCGGGATACCCAGTCCCATGCTCAAATCAAAATAATTGCAAACAAAACTCCCCCACGATTGTTGTTAGTTGGAGGCACCCATTGTTTCGGGAAAGCCATGGATTGATGCTTGTTGGTGGTCGGGGAGTATAAAATTTACCATTCTATTTGGCAACCGCCAATAATGTGTGTAGCATGGAAAATATTGAGATCTCTTAGTTGTTATGTTGAAAATGAAAGTATGTCGCACAAAATATTATTTATCTCTATTTCAAAATTGAGCTCTGGCACCTCTACAAGTCCCTGCTTCCCTCTGCGAAGGGCTTATCCATTTTACTTTTATGTTGACTCATCCTCCTCTTATTAAAAAGCAGCAGTTGGAGAGCACCGCTGTCATTTGCATCCATTACTATTAATTTATATTGAGTATGACTATGACTAGATCTCTTTTACCATGAATTACAATGTTTCGTCAGCCCTTGATCTTCAGAGGTGCTGTGCATTTATGTTTTGTGGTCTTAGAAAGGGCTAGCGAGATACCATCTTGTTATATCATATTATGATTATTTTGAGAAAGTGTTGACATCCGAGATTTATTATTATTGCTCGCTAGTTGATTATGCCATTGATATGAGTAAACATGAGACCTAAGTGTTATTGTGAATATGGTTAGTTCATAATATTTCCTCAAAACTTGAATGCTGGCTTTACATATTTGCAACAACAAGAGCAAACAGGGTTTGTAAAAGTTTTTCTTTATCACTTCCAGTTTTTCAACTGAATTGCTTGAGACAAGCAAAGGTTTAAGCTTGGGGGAGTTGATATGTCTCCATCATATCTACTTTTCCAAACACTTTTGCCCTTGTTTTGGACACTAACTTGCATGATTTGAATGGAACTAACCCGGACTAACGCTGTTTTCAGCAGAATTGCCATGGTGTTATTTTTGTGCAGAAATAAAAATTCTCGGAATGACCTGAAACCTCATGGAGAATATTTTGGAATTAATAAAAAATACTGGTGAAAGAGTCAAGACCAGGGGGCCCACACCCTGTCCACGAGGGTGGGGGGCGCGCCTGCCCTCCCTGGGCGTGCCCCTGTCTCGTGGCCCCCCTGAGGCTCCACCGACCTCAACCCCAACTCTATATATTCACGTTCGGGGAGAAAAAAACCAGAGAGAAGGATTCATTGCGTTTTACGATACGGAGCCGCCGCCAAGCCCTAATCTCTCTCGGGAGGGCTGATCTGGAGTCCGTTCGGGGCTCCGGGGAGGGGAATCCATCCCTCTCGTCATCATCAACCATCCTCCATCATCAATTTCATGATGCTCACCGCCGTTTGTGAGTAATTCCATCATAGGCTTGCTGGATGGTGATGGGTTGGATGAGATTTACCATGTAATCGAGTTAGTTTTGTTAGGGTTTGACCCTTAGTATCCATTATGTTCTGAGATTGATGTTGCTATGACTTTGCTATGCTTAATGCTCGTCACTAGGGCCTGAGTGCCATGATTTAAGATCTGAACCTATTATGTTTTCATGAATATATGTGAGTTCTTGATCCTATCTTGCAACTCAATAGTCACCTACTATGTGTTATGATCCGGCAACCCCAAAGTGACAATAATTGGTACCACTCCCGATGATGAGCGTAGTTTGAGGAGCTCATGTATTCACTAAGTGTTAATGCTTTGGTCCGGTACTCTATTAAAAGGAGGCCTTAATATCCCTTAGTTTCCAATAGGACCCCGCTGCCACAGGAGGGTAGGACAAAAGATGTCATGCAAGTTCTTTTCCATAAGCACGTATGACTATATTCGGAATACATGCCTACATCACATTGATGAACTGGAGCTAGTTCTATGTCACCCTATGTTATAACTATTGCATGAGGACATAGTTATCCATCACTGATCCAATGCCTACGAGCTTTTCACATATTGATCTTTTCTTAGTTACTTTACCGTTGCCACTATTACAATTACTACAAAACTGCTACTGTTACTTTTGCCATTGTTACCATTACTTCCATATTACTTTGCTACTAAATACTTTGCTGCAGATATTAAGTTTTCCAGGTGCGGTTGAATTGATAAATCAACTGCTAATACTTGAGAATATTCTTTGGCTCCCCTTGTGTCGAATCAATAAATTTGGGTTGAATACTCTAACCTCAAAACTGTTGCGATCCCCTATACTTGTTGGTTATCAGCTACAAGTAAAGCTAACTCATCCAGCTCTGGATAAGATTTGCTCTCATTGTCTTCGCTCGAAGACATAGGATTTGGTTGAGCATCACTTAGTCACTCTGACTTTGTTCACTTGGACCCCGCTTAATAGTATGGTGGTTCCTATGACTCAACAAAGAAGAAAAGGAAACTGCAAAACAACTATGTCTTCGCACTCCATAGTCTTCATACAATGTCTACTCACGCCATAGTCTTCATTGTGAATATCTTCGTAGACCACCATTGTATTCAATGTCTTCACACATTTTTAGGGGTCATCTCTTGTAGGTAAACCGAATCAATATGGGACTACTACCTGTGTTATCCTGCAATTCTCACAAACACATTAGTCCCCCAACCATGTTTGTCATAATTACTCCAAAACCAACTAGGGGTGGCACTAGATGCACTTACAATCTCCCCCTTTTTGGTGATTGATGACAAACTGGTTGAAGTTTTCAACGGGGATAAACGTATGTGAAAGTTCAGTGTTGTGAGTATTGTCTTCATACATATGACGAGGCTCCCCCTGAAGATGTGCATATAAATGATTTGCTTTTGAATGCAAATGCACATGATAGATTTTGCTTTGTGTAGGTCATAATCAAAGTGTGAAGACAATGCATCATGCATATACGAAGATAATGAATATAATGATATGCATAATGGAAAATGGACGTCTGCAGAATGACTTCATGCGGGATTTATCATCGCATCACAAAGTGGCAGTAAAAATAGCAGACGACCATCAAGTTTAAGTGTTACTACTCAAAAGCCAAAAGTTTCAGAACGAGAGTTGTAAGTACTTAGCAAAAATCAAGCAACCACCCATATGGACCCCTTGAAGACTATCAACTCTTATGCTTCTCCCCCTTTTGTCAGTAATGACCAAAAATGAATATTCAGAATATTCAAGTGAGGGAGTGCGGCGCCAACTTGCATTTTGTGGAGGCCTGGAATCAAACTTGAAGCCCTCGGTGAAGCCATCTTCGTGAAGATCGTATTCAAAACATAGTAAGGTGAGGGACTTCCAGGACCGCCGAGAGGTTTCATGAGTAGCAAATGAGTTCTTAGTGGCTAGGTTTCAAATGCGATTGACATCCACCAAGAGACTATGCATCTGACGCTTTAGCCATACGTGATGCTTATTCTGCTTTTGATGTAAGGCCACAAGCAGCTCTCGGTCATTGAGTACACAAGAACGCTTCCGAGGCCTTTGGGCAATCGTACTAGCAGTGGCTTCATTATTTGCATGATGAGGCATACACACATTGCCAGCCAGAGGATAGGCAGGAGTTACAGCATTGGGGACATGAACTCCTTCTATTGGTTGCGAGAAGCTGTGATGATCAATATTTTGATGACATAGAGGCTCCTTGGCAGGCTTGGGGTAGATGGCTTCAACTGACAGATCAACCTCAGGCAGAAAGACAAGATGGTTGCATGCTGAAGGCTGATAATCGACAGAAGAATGGAGTTTGATTAGGCGCATCACCCATGGAGCATAGAACTTCAAGCAAAATAGATCAATCCAGATGCAACAAGTTGTCTGATGAAGAAATCCTGGGAGTTGAATCTGATGCCATTGACAAAATAAAACACCAAAGTCTTCATTGTTCCTTCAAGTTTGGCTTTGGAAGAATGTCCCTTGATTGGCCATAGAGTACGCCTCAGTATATGATAGACTGTGCGGGGCAAGTACTCGAGGTCCTTGACCAAGAATTCCTTATGATATTCTACATCTTGAGGCAATGGCTTCATCATGCTGAGCATCTGACTCATATTGGGTTCAGGCCTTTGAAAGATACTCTGCAGTTCTTCTCTTTGACGCTGACAACCAGGCTCATACAATTCACCTGGAGTGGGCAGGGAGGTAAGCTCGATGATGTCTTGAGCTTTGGCTTCATGGTGCACATCTCCTGTCATCTGCTCGAGGATCCATGTCTTCAGATCCCTGTTGTAGCCACGAATGTGAAGAGTAGCATAGAACTGCAGTAGAAGCTCTTCATTCCAGTGCTCTTTGGCAGTGACAAATTGCAGAAGACCAGCATCCCGAAAGCATTCAAGAGCTTCTTCAAGGCAGGGTAGCCCAGCAACAGCTTCACAATCAAGACGCATGTGAGGAAAAATCCTCCCTTGATTATAGAGAATACATGAGTAGTAACCGCACTATTGATGGCTCCAAAAGCAATCAGAAGAGATCTTTGGCTTCGAGTATGGTTTCTTGGCACTGTCAAAGAATGTATTGTGTGCCCTGAAGCTGTTTACGCTGAATGATCCTGGCGAAGTAGAAGCACCTGGAAGCCTTGGCAGCCTTGGCTTTGGCTTCTGAACTTGTGGTCGCTGCTCCACATGATAATCATATTGTGGTCAGGGGGTAGTGGGAGGAACCATGATTGGCCAGCGAACTGTGACCAAGTCCCCATCATGATTGTAAGCCGTTTCCATAGTGTGAGGCCTTGGGGGAGGAATAGCACCGTCAGTGGGGACCAGCATCACAGAAGCTTCAGGATTCACATTGGCTTTAGGGATAACATTAGCTTCAGGCTCCACATGGTCTTCAGCCAAGACAGAGTCATTGGCTTCAGCAGTGTTTGTGCCAGCCTCATTGTTCTCAACCTCCATTTGGTCAACGACCGGAGGGTCTGGCACAATCCCATTCTCCTCGAGAATGACTTAGTTTGTAGTTGGGGGTGTGGCAACTCTCTCTTTTCTTCTTTCTTCTTCTTCAGCTGATGCAGCCAGAATGTCTTCAGCAGCTTTAGCTTCAGACTCTGGAACCGTCACAGAAGGATTCTCTTCAGGGAACACTTGACGTGCCACTGAACTAGATTGTTGTGAATCTTCTTCTGGGATGGTTGACATGGAGACAGATGGCCTGAGACCTTTGCGAAGCCGTTGAAACACGGGCAACGTCTTTGGTGATGGAGTTGTCTCCATGTAGTTGTCGTCATTCAGTACCAGATTGGTAACTTGTGCTGGGGGAGTATGGGGTGTCTCATCATGAACTGGTGTTTCTTCTTACGGGCGCTCAGCCCAGGAATCATCTTGAGTGATTGGCATCAATGGACGACCAATACTAATGTATTCACTGCTCGTTGGAGCAGGCGATGATACCAAGTGGTGCTCGAGTTGAGGAAGGACTTCATCATCAACAACATTGTCTTCATGACCAATGTCTTCAGCTGCGTTGGGGTCAATAGCTGGAACTTGTTCATCTACATGAGCCTCTGTGGAAGCAGGCTGGTGGATCACAGCTCATCAATCTTGGTTGGTGGCAGCTGGAGGAGCGATAGAGATGGGTTCAACAATGAGAGGCTGAGAGGTTGCATCACGCTCTTTCTTTGAAGACTTAGTTCCCTTAGTCTTCAATTTTTCTTGGAAGGGGCATCGTCAGATGCATCCTTGTGCTTGCGCTTCTTGGCTTCGGCTTCAGCTGCCCTTGTCTTCTTCAACTCAGAAGCTACTGTGGGGACCTTAGGCTTCGAGCCTATCATGCTGGCAGGGAAGAAAATGCGAGGTACTTCCTGCCTTGGTGCTTATGTTTGGGTCATAGCAGGCTTCTTTTGTTTGGCAGCCATCCTAGGATCGATGCCAGGGCGCCCAAGAGCTTTGCGCTTCTCAGCTTCATTGTGTGCTTGAACACATTTTTCTGCAAAATACTTCATGCACTGTCGCGAGCCTTTAGCTTCAGTGTGCTTCTTGTGGAATTCCTCCTTGAGGTCATGCAACATCTTCTTGAAAGATTTGAACATCTGCCACGCTGAGCTTGGCCATGTGTAGGATCGAAAGTATGTCTAGAGGGGGGGGGGGGGAGGGTGATTAGACTACTTGACCAAATAAAAAAACTATCTTTTTCCCAATTTTAGTTCTTGGCAGATTTTAGCAACTTAGCACAAGTCAAGCAATCTTATCACAATTCAAGCAAGCATGCAAAGAGTATATAAGCAGCGAAAAGTAAAGCATGCAACTTGCAAGAATGTAAAGGGAGGGGTTTGGAGAGTGCAAAAGCAATAGGAGACACGGATGTTTTTGTCGTGGTTCCGATAGGTGGTGCTATCGTACATCCACGTTGATGGAGACTTCAACCCACGAAGGGTAACGGCTGCACGAGTCCACGAAGGGCTCCACCCATGAAGGGTCCACGAAGAAGCAACCTTGTCTATCCCACCATGGCCGTCGCCCACGAAGGACTTGCCTCACTAGGGTAGATCTTCATGAAGTAGGCGATCTCCTTGCCCTTACAAACTCCTTGGTTCAACTCCACAATCTTGACGGAGGCTCCCAAGTGACACCTAACCAATCTAGGAGACACCACTCTCCAAAAGGTAATAGATGGTGTGTTGATGATGAACTCCTTGCTCTTGTGCTTCAAATGATAGTATCCCCAACACTCAACTCTCTCTCACAGGATATGAATTTGGTTGAAAGAAGATTTGAGTGGAAAGCAACTTGGGGAAGGCTAGAGATCAAGATTCATGTGGTAGGAATGGAATATCTTGACCTCAACACAAGTGTAGGTGGTTCTCTCTCAGAAAATGTATGTTGGAAGTGTAGGCATGTTCTGATGGCTCTCTTCACGAATAAAGAGTGGGTGGAGGGGTATATATAGCCTCCACACAAAAACTAACCCTTACACACAACTTACCAAACTCGGTGGGACCGAATCGTGAAACTCGGTAAGACCGATTCAGTTCATAATGTGACCGTTAGGTATTTTGGTGGGACCGACATGTCAACTCGGTGGGACCGATATCATTAGGGATAGGGCATGATGTAATCTCGGTGAGACCGGTTACACAAACTCGGTGAGACCAATTTTGGTAATAAGCTGTCGGTGCAGGGACGACACCTATGGGATCACAAGAATCCCTACTACGGTTGCGGGGCACGGGGTCGTGAGAAGAGCAGATCAAACAGATAGCACACGGGTTCTTTATCCAGGTTCGGGCCGCGAGATGCGTAAAACCCTACTCCTGCTTTGGTGGTTAGTTTATCTGTGTTCTAGCTATGGGGCGTGTGGAGCTCCCAAAAGCCGAATCCCCCTCCTGGTCGCCTTGGGCCTCCTTTTATAGGGAAAGGGGTTGCCACAGTGGCATACAGGAGGTGGAAAGGGTACGGTCATACAAGTTTATCCCTCGCATTACATGACAAGGCGCCATAAATGCATCTTGCTTAGGTGTCCTTGCTTTATCGTGGACGGGAGGGCCCAGTCTCGTCACGCCGCTCCCTCAGGTTGACACGCTACCGCCAGCGGTGCCTGTGGTGCCATGTAGGTAGGCAGGCACTGAGGTGGCGCAGCTGGTGGGTCTCCATGAAGGTTCGCTTGCCAGTGCAGTGCCTGCCTAACTGGTTGGGTCGGCGGCAGCGTGGTGGAGGCTCGATTAAGCGCAGGCTCGATGGTGGCCCTACGGTGTCCTTGGCGGGGGCCTTGCCGCAGCCGACAAGGGTCTTGCCGGGGCCCCGGCAAGGGTCTTCTTGCGGCGCTGCTGCCATCCCCAAGAAGGCTCTTGCCGGGGCCTTGTGGTCCCCTTGGTCGGGATCCCGCCACGGGTCGTCATCTTCTGTAGTATGTATCTGATCTTTGAATGTCTTCACAAAGATCTGCATGCCACCACGGGGATGTCTCCCGAATCCTTTGCCCCATGGGGGGGGGGGCAGTGGACTCAAAGGTGATCCGCTCCGTGGGCGTGGGGCGAGCCGCCCCGGCAAGAACCTTCTTAAGATGCCGCTAAAACCGCCCGGCAAGGATCTTGCCGGGGGAGTCTGCTTCGTCCCCTTTTCTCTTTGTGGTCTTGGTCTTGGCGTCGTTCTACTTCTTTCGAGCGTCGGCCTTACCTTGGCTCACCTTCCTTGCCTTGCTTTAGCGTGGCGGCGCCCGCGGCTCAGACTGTCCATGCACAGTTAAAAGGTGTACCCTTCTTTTCGTACACCGACATAAGCTAACCAGAGAGTTGGTCAGGCAAACTCGGTGGGACCGATTTGCTCATCTCGATTGGACCGAAATGTTACAAAGGGGAAACAGAGAGTTTGCATTGCAATCTCGGTGGGACCGATCGCTCATCTTGGTTTGACCGAAATGTTACGAAGGGAAACAGAGATATTACAATCCCATCTCGGTGAGACCGAGATCCCTATCGGTGAGACTAAAAAGACTAGGGTTTCTGGCAGTGGCTATGTCAACTTAACTCGGTGGCGCCGGATATAAAGTTTCGGTGGGGCCGAGTTTGACTTTTGGTTTGGGACATATGTGGATGTGAGAAAGTAGTTGAGGGCTTTGGAGCATAGCACTGAGCACTTTGAGCAAGAAACTCATTAAGCAACACCTCACCCCCTCTTAATAGTATTGGCTTTCCTATTGACTCAATGTGATCTTGGGTCACTAAAAGTAAAATGTAGAGTCTTGTGCTTTGATCTTGAGTCAATCCTTCTGTCCTTAGCATTTTGAGGAGTCCACGTTTCTCATCCATGCCATGCCAAACATTGAGCTTTCCTGAAATATTTATCTTGAAATAGCATTAGCTCAATGAGATATATGTTGTTAGTAATTACCAAAACCACCCAGGGATAGTTGCACTTTCACCATGTTCTTCTTGAAGTGAGCCTTCTCATAATCGATCTTGTTTTTTAGTTCGACAATCTTCTGAGCCAAGGCCAACTCGCTGGCAATGGCTCCGTGGAATGTGACGTTGATGCCCACTAGAAGCTAAAGATCATCAATGCTGATGCGCTGGTCGTCGAACCACTCATCGATGAAGTTGTTCAGAATGTTAACATCAAATAGGGGCAGGTCATTTAAGATTTATGCCTCTTGCTTGCTCTTGATAAGCAACTCGAGAGCATCATCACCAAGATCTTCGTCGCTGGACAGATCAATGGTGTCATCTTCGCTATGAGCGACAAGAACGGAGTCGTGGATTGCCAGTGGCCTTCTTGGGCAATGGCTTCTTTGTCCTCTTGGACATGCGAGATAAGTCTTCAGACTGCACACTGGATTCAGGCAGTGCAGACTTCAGAGTCTTCCTAGTTGAAGCTTTTGGTGAAGTAGATGGCTTTGCAGCTTTTGTCTTTTTCTTCTTTTTCACCTTTGGAGGCGAGGGAGCATCATCAGAATTAGCTTCTCCAGCAGATTGCTCCACAACTGCTCTCTGAGTAGCAACATGAGATAGAAGCCCGTCAAAATTGGTGAATGGGCCAATTCTGTTCTCATTATCTTCACGTGTCCCATCAGATCTTGGAGCGGAGGGGCCAGGGTTGAAGTTGAGGCCAAACTCCTTCTGGTTCTTGATAGCTGAATCTTTTGCAAACTGAAAGTTGCGCTTGAAAAGATTGTCTTCACGAAACCATAGAAGAGATGATGGGCCGGCATTCTCAGGTTGTGGTCCTCTGACCATACAGGGATAGAACTCCCGTTCAATAGCTTCAGCCTTAGTCTTCGGCACCAAGCCACGGTACAGACAGTCACCGCACGTGCGCTTGATGGCATTCTTTTCAGCATATTCAGGTGTTACAAACCTGTACTTGAACCATTCCTCATCCCAATATCTTCTAATCCACTGAATTTGGTTCTTGCGCTGATTGTAATTTTCTTCAGGATCTAACTTGTACAGTTCAGACAGATCAGGAGGCAAATCAAGTGCTGTGTTACCACGGTGTTGTCTGCCGCCTTTCCGTGTAGACTTTTCTGAAGCCATTATATTCAGACTGATTGGCTTCAACACAGTGAAAGGCTTCCGTCTGCTGGTCAGACAAGAACTGGCTTTGGGAGATTCGATGTGACGCTATAAGTATTCTGCAAATGAATGGAGACTATGAGAACCAAGGGATTCTCCCATGGACATGTACCTGTGACAACATTAGAGAAGCGAGGGAAGGGGAAGAGGTCATATGCATTCTCAGAAGATTTTGAAGATAAATCAGTTTAGAAGACATTAACCTCATAGTGCGAAGACATTCACTTATTTGGAGAGAGTTGGTTCCAGATTTGTACAAATCCATGAGTAAGTACAAGTGAGGAATCTAACTAGTTATGAAGCATAAGTGAATATAGTTGGCATGATATGAAATTCAGGAGAAGATATATCCAAATTTGGAAGTGAAGAAACCACTTTTGGTTGAAGTGGATGGATTTCACGGATCAAAAAGGCAGTAAAAAGTAAGATTTAATTACTACATACGAACTGCTAGACGATGTTAAAAGAGAGGTCGAGCAGTTCAATCTCCTGCGCCCTAACTCGGCGGCGGAAGACACCTATGGCGGCGGTGGAGAGGACGAGGTCCGCAGCCGGCGTGAGGACGGCGTCGAAGAAGTCGCGACAACTAAGCGCTTCATCTCCGTTGTCGACGCGAGCTAGCGGAGGCGCCAGGGTTGGTGCGAGGTGGCGAAGGTGGAAGAACAGATATTGACCTGGCGGGTGAGTATTTATAGGAAAGAGGAGGGCGGTGCAGTGCAATTACTCAGGTGCCCCTGGCGGTTCACATCTGAGGGACACGTGACGTGCATGCAACTTATTGAAAGTTGTTCCATGTGTTCCACGCATGCCTGGATTGTCGGGTGGTCGTTCCAGCTTCTTCGTATTCAAGCAATAAGGATATAACATTAAAAGCAGATTTAAATGTTTGTCACATTGTCATCTGCTGACAAGGACTCATTGAAGACAATTGGCAGGTTTCAATAGAATGCATATGATTTGGATAGATAGAGTTTGAGGTAGAAGCACAGAATAGGTTAGGGTCCGATCACATTCACTTAGATCAATAAAGATTCAAGAACGAAGACATAGCTATAAGTGAATGCTGTAGAGGACAGAAGACAAACAATATATATCAACTCAACATTGTGAAGATAAACCTTGAAGTCAAATCAATGTTGAATACAAACCAAACGCGAATACTATGCAACCATGACGCCAAGAGAAACACTTCAATAAGAATTTTGGTGGTGGCGCTACCCACCGTATAGGAAGTATTAGACCCAGACACGACGCACAATTATCGTGGCACTCCGAAGTCAATTTCCACGTTAATGTATTCACACTCAGAGCGTAAGTCTTCATTGATTGAAAATATATGTTACTTCATGTGTTTCACATCTAAGTCATCAACATGCATAAGCGTTAGAATATGTGTCTAATTACAGGACATTTGAGGATTATAAGATATTTAGCTCGCACCGCAACTTGCAAAACCTTTTCTCATCCAACGGCTTTGTGAAGATATCTGCCAATTGCTCTTCAATGTTGACTGAATGATATCAATATCTTCCTTCATGACATGATCTCTGAGAAAGTGATGACGGATTTGAATGTGCTTTGTCTTCGAGTGCTAAACTGGGTTGTTGGCAATCTTGATGGCGCTTTCATTGTCGCAGTAGAGTGGCACATGCTTCATATGGATACCATAGTCCTTGAGAGTTGTCTACATCCATAGAAGCTGAGCGCAGCAAGATCCAGCAGCAATGTATTCAGATTCAGCAGTGGAGAGAGACACACAGTTCTGCTTCTTTGAAGACCAACAGACAAGAGATCATTGAAGAAAGTGACATGTCCTGATGTGGACTTGTGATCAACTTTGTCACCAGCATAATCGGCATCTAAGAATCCATTTAGATCAAACTCTGAGCCCTTTGGATACCATAATCCTAGAGTTGGGGTGTAAGCCAAATATCAAAGAATTCGCTTCATGGCTAAGTGATGCGATTCCTTTGGTGCCTCTTGAAATCGGGCACACATGCAAACGCTAAGCATTATATCTGGCCTAGATGCACATAAGTAAAGTAAAGAACCAATCATGGAGCGGTATACCTTTTGATCGAACTCTTTACCATTATCGTTGGAGCCCAGATGACTTTTGGTTGGCATTGGTGTAGTGTATCCTTTGCAGTCTTGCATTCCAAACTTCTTCAGGCAATCTTTGAGGTATTTCTCTTGAGATATGAAGATGCCATTGCTCTGCTGATGGATTTGAAGACCGAGGAAGAATTTCAGCTCACCCATCATGGACATCTGATATTGCTCTCGCATCATGTGCACAAACTCATCACTGTATCTTTTGTCAGTGCAACCGAAGATAATGTTATCCACATAGATTTGGCACACAAACAGTTCACCATCATATGTCTTGGTGAAGAGTGTAGGCTCTAGAGAACCAGGTTTGAAGCCTTTGCTCTTCAGGAAGTCTTTGAGTGTGTCATACCAAGCGCGAGGAGCTTGTTTGAGGCCATACAGTGCCTTGTTGAGATTGTATACCATATCAGGATGTTTTGGATCTTCAAAGCCAGGTGGTTGTGCAACATACACTTCTTCTTCAATCTTGCCATTGAGAAAGGCACTCTTCACATCCATTTGGCACAGAAGAATGTTGTGATGGTTGGCATAGGCTAGCAGTATGCGAATGGCTTCAAGCCTTTCCACGGGAGCGAATGTTTCATTGAAGTCAATCCCTTCTACTTGAGTGTAACTTTGAGCAACTAGACGAGCCTTGTTTCTGACAACTTGACAATGCTCATCTTGTTTCTTGCAATAGATCCATTTGGTGCCAATGATATTGTGCTTGCGAGGATCAGGACTCTTGACCAATTCCCATACATTGTTAAGCTCGAACTGATGAAGCTCTTCTTGCATAGCTTGAATCCATTCAGGTTCCATGAAGGCTTCAACAACTTTCCTGGGTTCAGATATAGAGACAAATGCAAAGTGCCCACAGAAATTTGCTAGCTGTGTTGCTCTGGAACGAGTGAGTGGACCAGGTGCATTGATGCTATCAATATCTTCTCAATCTGTATTTCATTTGCAACACGAGGATGAACTGGACAAAGATTTTGCCCTTGCAGATCATTGTCTTCAGCTTCAACATTGACTTCAGGGTGAGCATTGTCTTCGGGTTGATTTGGTGCAATGATGATTTCTTCTTCAGCATGTGCTTCTGAAGGTATGATTTCTCCAGTACCCATAAGTTTGATAGATTCACTAGGAGGGACTTCATCTAGCACATTTGGCAGGTGCTCTCTTTGCGAGCCGTTAGTCTCATCGAACCACACATCCATAGTTTCAACCACTTTATAGTGAAAGAGGTTGAAGACTCTGTAGGAGTGCGAATCCTTTCTGTATCCAAGCATAAAACCTTCATATGCTTTCGGTGCAAATTTTGAAGTGTGATGTGGTTCCTTGATCCAGCACCTAGCACCAAATACTCTGAAGTAACAGACGTTTGGCTGCTTACCAGTTAGCAGCTCATATGATGTCTTCTATAGAAGCTTGTGAAGATAAACATGGTTGATGACATGTCATGCAGTATCAATGGCTTCAGGCCAGAACTTCCTTGGAGTCTTGTACTCACCAAGCATTGTCCGAGCCATCTCAATGAGGGTTCTGTTCTTGAGCTCCACGATGCCATTCTGCTGAGGTGTGTATGGAGCAGAGGACTCATGAGTGATACCCAGTGTATCAAGATAAGTGTTGAGGCCGGTGTTCTTGAATTCTGTGTCGTTGTCACTTCTGATGTGCTTGATCTTGATGCCATAGTTCATCATGGCACGATTGGCGAATCGTCTGAAGACATCCCGCACTTCAGTCTTGTAGAGGATTATATGCACCCATATATATCTTGAGTAATCATCAACAATGACGAAGCCATAGAGACAAGCAGTGGTAGTAAGAGTAGAGTAGTGAGTAGGGCCGAATAAGTCCATATGAAGCAGCTCGAAGGGACTTGATGTCGTCATGATTGTCTTCGAGGGATGCTTGGCCCTAGTCATCTTCCCAGCTTCATAGGCACCATACAGATGATCCTTCTTGAACTTGACGCCCTCGATGCCCACGACATGCTTCTTCTTTGCGAGATTGTACAAATTCGTCATGCCAGCATGTCCTAGCCTCCGATGCCAGAGCCAGCACTCTGAAGCTTTTGCTAGAAGACATATGACCAACTGTGGTCCTGCTGAAAAGTCTACCATGTATAGATCATCTTTTCGATACCCTTCAAAGACTAGAGATTTGTCAGATTCCATAAGCACAAGACAACGATATTCTCCAAATATCACAATCATGTTCAGATCACAAATCATTGAGACATACATTAAGTTGAAACCAAGGGATTCAACAAGCATCACTTTATCCATGTGCTGATCCTTTGAGATAGTAACTCTACCTAGACCCAATACCTTGCTTTTACCAGTATCACCAGTCGTGTGGTTAGTGCATCCACTATCCATGATCCATTGTGAATCCTTTGGTGTCATATCCTATAGTACAGTTTGGGGGATAGGCTTCACCAAGGGTATTGTGAAGTAGAAACATTTGACGAACAAGTGGAATATGAAAGTTCAGATCTTGGTTAGGATAAATAGGATGATTGTCAAGGAATCCCGGGACGAACTACATAATAAGACCATTTGGACATTTTATCTTGCGTCCCACAATATGTTTAAGGTCCCCAGCATTAGCATCTGACGCCTTTGATTTTTGGCTGGAGACCTTACCCTGCAAAAGAGAGTTAAGTTTTCTTAACCACCCACATCTTCAGGGGTGGCTTATAAGTAATGAGTCTAAGTGCAGCATCTGAAAACTTTGGCTTTGGAGCCCTAGCAAATAGCCTTGCAGGAGGTGAATAATACTCATAAGAATAACCAGAAAAGTTCTTGGTCTTATGAACATAGCGGTTTGACGACACACACTCATATTCACAAGTCTGAGTATGGTTTCCCTGCAAAACATCATCGTTAGGGTGACTCTGGTGTGTCCTCTGTCTATATGAAGCCTTTGGACCATATGAAGCATTTGGTTTGGGATTTGTCTTCTTCCCAGGTGGTGTCATGATGACATTCACGGGTAGATTCTCAAGAAAACTCTTGGGTATCCAGATCTTCTTGAAAGGTGGTCCATTCCTGCAGTTAGTACCGATATACCTGGCAAACACTTCACCATTCTGATTCCTGAATAGTTTATAGTTTGCATCAAAGGATTCATCAATGATAATTGAGTTAGCATAAGAGAAGCCAGATAAGGTAGATGGATCCAATGAAGGTCCCTTTGCAGCAACCCATGTGGTTTTGGGGTACTGCTCAGGCATCCAGTAAGAACCATCAACATTCATTTTCCTTTCGAACCCAACACCCTCTTTCCTAGGGTTTCGGTTCAGAATATGTTTTTTGAGGAAATCACATAGTGTCTAATGCCCTTGGAGACTTTTATACATTCCTGTCTTAAGTAATGTCTTCAACCAGGCATTCCCATCAGCAATAGTTGTGGTATCCTCAGTAGAGGGGTTAGTTACCACATCAGCAGTTGAAGATATTGCAACAGTAGCAACATTTGAACATTCAGCAAGAGAGACATCATTGTCACGCTCAAGACATTTTGGACATGGTGGTTCAAATCCTTCCTGAGTAGAGCTGATCTGTTGAGCGCAGAGTGACTCGTTCTCCTTTTGAAGATCTTCATGAGCCGATCTCAAGTTCTCAAGTTCTTGCTTCCTTTGGAGATAATCATAGGAGAACTTTTCATGAGAATTTGAGAGCGTTTCATGACGACTGTCAAGTTCCCCGTACTTAACATGAAGATTTTTAATGTCTTCAATTAAGGACTGAGTTCGGGTCATTTCCTTGTCCAACAGGTCATCACTTTTGTCTAGCAATTTTTGAATATGTCCCATAGCATTTTGTTGTTCGGTTACAATTTTAGCAAGTGTTTTGTAGCTAGGTTTAGATTCACATTCAGAATCATCTTCACTTTAGGTTTGAAAGTAAGCATTGTGTGAGTTTACCTTGGCACCACGTGCCATGAAGCAGTAGGTGGGAGCAGAGTCATCCTCATCCTTTGCCTCAACGTTGGTGACGAGGCCATTGTCTTCAGTGTTGAAGATGGACTTGGCGACATATGCAGAAGCTAGAGCCAGGCTTGCTACTCCAGAATCAGATTCCTCTTCAGACTCCACCTCTGCCTCCTCAGATGCAGATTCCTCCTCTGAATCCATCTCCTTGCCAACAAATGCACGAGCCTTGCTTGATGAGCTCTTCTTGTGTGATGAATACTTTGACGAAGACTTGGAAGAAGACTTTGAGGATTTCTTGTTCTTCTTGTCATCAGAATCATATTCCTTGCTCTTCTTCTTCTTCTTGGTCTCATTGTTCCACTGTGGACACTCAGAGATGTAGTGACCAGGTTTCTTGTAGTTGTGGCATGTTCTCTTCTTGTGATCACGAGAGGGAGCTTCATCATTTCTAGAGCTGGATCTTGAAGACTTTCTGAAGTCTTTTTTCTTAGTGAACTTCTGGAACTTCTTCACAAGCACAACAAGTTCCTTTCCAATGTCTTCAGGATCACCAGAACTGCAGTCAGATTCTTCTTCAGATGAGGAAACAACGTTTTCCTTCAAAGCATGAGTTCGGCCATAGTTGGGAACATAGATATCTCTTTTCTCAGATAGCTGGAACTCATGTGTGTTGAGCCTCTCAAGTATGTCAGACGGATCGAGAGTCTTGAAGTCAGGACGTTCTTGAATCATAAGAGCCAGAGTGTCAAATGAGTTGTCATGTGACCTTAGCAATGTCTTGACGATTTCGTGCTTGGTGATCTCAGTGGCGCCGAGTGCATGAAGCTCATTTGTGATGTCAGTGATGCGATCAAATGTGAGCTGGACATGGTCATTGTCATTTCTCTTGAAGCGGTTGAAGAGATTGCAAAGAACATTGATCCTTGAATCTCTCTATGTTGAGACGCCTTCATTGACCTTGGAAAGCCAGTCCCAGACTAGCTTTGCAGTTTCCAGAGCACTCACACGACCATACTATCCTTTGGTCAGATGACCATAGATGTGTTGGAAATATGCCCTAGAGGCAATAATAAATTAGCTATTATTATTATATTTCCTTGTTCATGATAATCGTTTATTATCCATGCTATAATTGTATTGATAGGAAACTCAAATACATGTGTGGATACATAGACAACACCATGTCCCTAGCAAGCCTCTATTGGCTAGCTCGTTGATCAATAGATGGTTACGGTTTCCTAACCATGGACATTGGATGTCATTGATAACGGGATCACATCATTAGTAGAATGATGTGATGGACAAGACCCAATCCTAAGCCTAGCACAAAGATCGTAGTTCAGTATGCTAAAGCTTTTCTAATGTCAAGTATCATTTCCTTAGACCATGAGATTGTGCAACTCCCGGATACCGTAGGAATGCTTTGGGTGTACCAAACGTCACAACGTAATCGGGTGACTATAAAGGTGCACTACAGGTATCTCCGAAAGTGTCTGTTGGGTTGGCACGAATCGAGATCGATTTGTCACTCCGCAGACGGAGAGGTATCTCTGGGCCCACTCGGTAGGACATCATCATAATGTGCACAATGTGACCAAGGGGTTGATCACGGGATGATGTGTTACGGAACGAGTAAAGAGACTTGCCGGTAACGAGATTGAACAAGGCATGGGATACCGACGATCGAATCTCGGGCAAGTACAATACCGCTAGACAAAGGGAATTGTATACGGGATCGATCGAGTCCTTGACATCGTGGTTCATCCGATGAGATCATCGTGGAACATGTGGGAGCCAACATGGGTATCCAGATCCCGCTGTTGGTTATTGACCGGAGAACGTCTCGGTCATGTCTCAGATGTCTCCCGAACCCGTAGGGTCTACACACTTAAGGTTCGGTGGCGCTTAGGGTTATAAAGGAAGCTTGTATGTGGTTACCGAATGTTGTTCGAGTCCCGGATGAGATCCCGGACGTCACGAGGAGTTCCAGAATGGTCCTGAGGTAAAGATTTATATATGGGAAGTTCTGTTTTGGTAACCGGAAAAGTTTGGGCGATATCGGTAATGTCTGGGACCACCGGAGGGTCCCTGGGTCCACCAAGTGGGGCCACCTGCCCTGAAGGCTGCGTGGGCCAAGTGTGGAGGGGACCAGCCCCTAGGAGGGCTGGTGCGCCCCACAAGGGGCCCAAGGCGCAAGGATGAGTGGGAGGGGCAACCCTAGTCCAGATGGGCCCTAAGGCCCATCTAGTGGGCGCCTCCTCTCCCTCCCTCTTGGCCGCCTCCCCAAACCCCATCTAGGGCTGGCCGCACCCCTTGGGGTGGAAACACTAGATGGGGGCGCAGCCCTCCCTTCCCCTATATATATGAGGCCAAGGGGCTGCCCAAAAGACACGATTCTATCTCTAGTTGGTGCAGCCCTGCGTCTCTTCCTCCTCCTCCTCTCCCATGGTGCTTGGCGAAGCCCTGCAGGATTGCCACGCTCCTCCATCACCACCATGCCATTGTGCTGCTGCTGGATGGAGTCTTCCTCAACCTCTCCCTCTCTCCTTGCTGGATCAAGGCATGGGAGACGTCACCGGGCTGTACGTGTGTTGAACGCGGAGGTGCCGTCCGTTCGGCACTAGGATCTCCGGTGATTTGGATCACGACGAGTACGACTCCTTCAACCCTGTTCTCATGAACGCTTCCGGTTAGCGATCTACAAGGGTATGTAGATGCACTCTCCTTCCCTCGTTGCTGGTTTTCCATAGATAGATCTTGGTGACACGTAGGAAAATTTTGAATTTATGCTACGTTCCCCAACAAGATGATGTTCTTGGCAGTTGAGTCCAGTTGAATGAACCTCTTGACATCAGCAGTAGTGACACCTTCACCGACCTTGGGAACACCATTCTTGATGACATGCCAGAGGTCGACATCAATGGATTCAAGATGCATACACATCTTATTCTTCTAGTATGGGTAATCTGTGCCATCGAAGACGGGGCACGTAGCGGAGACTTTGATTATCCCTGCAGTCGACATAGCTAAACTCTAGGTGTTTAAACCGAATCATACAGAACAAGGGAGCACCTTGCTCTGATACCAATTGAAAGTGCTAGTATTCGGCTAGAGGGGGGGTGAATAGGCGATTTTTATGTATGTCTTCAAAACACAGGTGCTTTGAAGACAAACAATATAAATGAACCTATTGATATGAAGCGGAAGGTAGACTACACTAGACAAGCCATAGTCAAGTAAGCAATGAAATGTAAACACGAAGACTATTAGTAGCTAGGTAGTAAGGATCAGGATGGAAGACAATGTGAAGCACAACAGTAAATAGTCTTCACTCAGTGAAGTCAATCAGATCAGACAAGCAGGCAATGACTTCACGAAGACAAACTGTAAGTAAAGAGAGGTAAGGATAGAACCAGTTTCTCGGAGAGGACAAGGATTTGTTGGACCAGTTCCAGTTGCTGTGACAACTGTACGTCTAGTTAGGGAGGCTGAGATTCAACTCAGAAGACCACGTCTTCACCTTATTCCCCTTGAGCTAAGAACACTTAGTCCTCACCCAATCAATCTTGTAAGTCTTCAAGGGAGACTTCCAAACCTTCATAGACTTCGTTCACCGGCAATCCACAATGGCTCTTGGATGCTCAGAAAGCGACGCCTAACCGGTTGGAGGATTCACAGTCGTCAAGTGTAATAAGTCTTCAGATCACGCAACAGAAAGACTTCAGTGATGCCTAACACTCTTTGGCTTTGGGTGTTTTGGGCTTTGTCCTTGCAAGGATTACTCTCTCAAAGGCTTCGGAGGTGGGTTGCTCTCAAACGACAAAAGCCGTGCACTAACTCTGAGCAACAACCAATTTATGGTGTAGGGGGTGGGCTATTTATAGCCAGAAGGCAACCCGACCCGACTTGTCCAAAATGACCCTGGGTCACTAAGGAACTGACACGTGTCCAACGGTCAGATTTCAAACACAGGCGACAGCTTGACTTGGGCTACAAGTAAAGCTGACTCATCCAACTCTGGATAAGATTTGCTCTCATTGTCTTTGCTTGAAGACATAGGATTTGGTTGAGCATCACCTCAGTTACTCTGATTTTGTTCATTTGGACCCCACTTAATAGTACGGTGGTTCCTATGACTCAACAAAGAAGAAAAGGAAACTGCAAAACAACTATGTCTTCGCACTCCATAGTCTTCATACGATGTCTTCTCACGCCATAGTCTTCAATGTAAATATCTGGTAGGTAAACCGAATCAATATGGGACTACTACCTGTGTTATCCTGCAATTCTCACAAACACGTTAGTCCCTCAACCATGTTTGTCGTCAATACTCCAAAACCAACTAGGGGTGGCACTACATGCACTTACAGTTAGGATCGACAAAACCTCCTGGTTGCATCATATACAACTCTCTTGAAGAAATCCATTCAGGAATGCAGTTTTGACATCCATTTACCAGATTTCATAATCATAAAATGCGGCAATTGCTAATATGATTTAGACGGATTTAAGCATCGCTATGGGTGAGAAAGTCTCATCAAAATCAACTCCTTGAACTTGTCGAAAACCTTTTGCGACAAGTCTAGCTTTGTATACGGTGATATGACCATTCGTTTTTGTCTTCCTCTTGAAGATCCATTTATTCTCAATGGCTTGCCGATCATCGGGCAAGTACACCAAAGTCCACACTTTGTTCTCATACATGGATCCTATCTCAGATTTCCTGGCCTCAAGCCATTTATCAGAATCTAGGCTCATAATAGCTTCTTCATAGTTCGTAGGTTCGCCCTTGTCTAACAACATAACTTTCAAGACGGGATTACCATACCACTCTGGTGCGGTACGTGTTCTGGATGACCTACAAAGTTGAAGGAAATATGCCCTAGAGGCAATAATAAAGTTGTTATTTTATATTTCCTTATTCATGATAAATTTTTATTATTCATGCTGGAATTGTATTAACCGGAAACTTGATACATGTGAGAATACATAGACAAAATACCATGTCCATAGTGTGCCTCTACTAGACTAGCTCGTTGATCAAAGATGGTTAAGTTTACTAGCCATGCACATGAGTTGCCATTTGATGAACGAGATCACATCATTAGTGGAATGATGTGATGGACAAGACCCATACGTTAGCTTAGCATAATGATCGTTCAGTTTTATTGCTACTACTTTCTTCATGTCAAATACATATTCCTCTGACTATGAGATTATGCAACTCCCGAACACCGGAAGAATGCCTTGTATGCTATCAAATGTAACAACGTAATTGGGTGATTATAAAGATGCTCTACCAGTATCTCCGAAGGTGTTTGTTGGGTTGGCATAGATTGAGATTAGTATTTGTCACTCCGAGTATCAGAGAGGTATCTCTGGGCTGTCTCGGTAATGCACATCATATGAAGCCTTGCAAGCAATATGACTAATGATTTAGTTGCGGGATGATGAATTACGGAATGAGTAAAGAGACTTGTCGGTAATGAGATTGAACTAGGTGTGAAGATACCGACGATCGAATCTCGGGCAAGTAACATACCGATGACAAAAGGGAATAACGCATGTTGACATTGCAGTTCGACCGATAAATATGTTCGTAGAATATGTGGGAACCAATATGAGCATCCAGGTTACAATATTGTTTATTGACCGGTGAGGTGTCTCGGTCATGTCTACATAGTTCTTGAACCCGTAGGGTCCGCACGCTTAATGTTCAATGACGATATGTATTATATGAGTTATGTGTTTTGGTGACCGAATGTTTTTCGGATTCCTGGATGAGATCACAGACATGACGAGGAGTCTCGAAATGGTCGAGAGGTAAAGATTGATATAATGGAAGGTGGTATTCGGACACCGGAATGGTTCCGAAGTGTTTCGGGTATTTATCAGAGTACCGAGGGGTTACCGGAACCCCCTGGGGGAAAAATGGGCCACATGGGCCATAGGGGAGAGGCAAGGCAGCCTGCAAGGGGGTGGCGCCCCCATGAGGAGTCCGAATTGGACAAGGGGAGGGGGCGCATCCCCCTTTCCTTCTCCCTCTCCTTCCCCCTTCCCCCCTCCGTTAGAAGGAAGGGGGGCGAATAGGACTAGGAGCCCTAGTAGGACTCCCCCCATGGGGCGCGCCCTAGGCCGGACTCCTCCCCTCTTCCTCCTTTATATATGGGGGGGGGGCAGCTCTAGGCACATCAATTGTTCTTAGCTGTGTGCAGTGCCCCCCTCCACCGTTTACTCCTCGGGTCATATTGTCGTAGTGCTTAGGCGAAGCCCTGTGCGGATCACATCACCATCACCGTCACCATGTCGTCATGCCGACGGAACTCATGTACTCCCTCGACCCTCTGCTGGATCAAGAGTTCGAGGGACGTCATCGAGCTAAACGTGTGCATAACTCGGAGGTACCGTACGTTCGGTGCTTGATCGGTTGGATTGACAAGACGTTTGACTACATCAACCGCATTAAGCTAACGCTTCCGCTTTTGGTCTACAAGGGTACATGGACACACTCTCCCCCTCTCCTTGCTATGCATCTCCTAGATAGATCTTGCGTGAGCGTAGGATTTTTTTTGAAATCGCATGCTACATTTCCCAATAGTGGCATCCGAGCCAGGTCTATGCATAGATGATATGCACGAGTAGAACATAAAGAGTTGTGGGCGATGATCGTCATACTCCTTACCACCAATGTCTTATTTTGATTCAGCGGTATTGTTGGATGAAGTGGCACGGACCAACCTTACATGACTACGTTTATGAGACCGGTTCCACCGATAGACATGCAACTAGTTTTGCATAAAGGTGGCTGGCAGGTGTCTATTTCTCCAACTTTAGTTGAATCGAATTTGACTAAGGACGGTCCTTGTGAAGGTTAAAACAACAAACTTGATAAATCACCATTGTGGTTTTTGTGCCGTAGGTAAGTACGGTTCATGCTAGAAGCTCGTAGCAGCCACGTAAAACTTGCAACAACAAAGTAGAGGACGTCTAACTTATTTTTGCAGGGCATGTTGTGATGTGATATGGTCAAGACATGATGTGATATACGTTGTTAGAGATGATCATGTTTTGTAAAAGTTATCGGCAACTGGCAGGAGCCTTATGGTTGTCGCTTTATTGTATGAAATACAAACGCCATGTAATTGCTTTACTTTATCACTAAGCGGTAGCGATAGTCGTAGAAGCAATAGTTGGCGAGATGACCACGACGCTACGATGGAGATCAAGGTGTCAAGCCGGTGAAGATGGAGATCATGACGTTGCTTTGGTGATGGAGATCAAAAGCACAAGATGATGATGGCCATATCATGTCACATATTTTGATTACATGTGATGTTTATCTTTATGCATCTTATTTTGCTTAGTACGGAGGTAGCATTATAAGATGATTCCTTACTAAAATTTCAAGGTATAAGTGTTCTCCCCGAGAAAGTTCTTCATGTTGAGACACCACGTGATGATCGGGTGTGATAGGCTCTACGTTCAAATACAACGGATGCAAGCCCGTTTTTGCACATGCGGAATACTCGGGTCAAACTTGACGAGCCTAGCATATAAAGATATGGCCTCGGAACACTGGAGACCGAAAGGTCGAATGTGAATTATATAGTGGATATGATCAACATAGAGATGTTCATCATTGATGACTACTCCATATCACGTGATGATCGGACATGGTTTAGTTGATTTGGATCACGTATCATTTAGATGACTTGAGGGATGTCTATCTAAGTGAGAGTTCTTAAGTAATATGATTAATTGAACTTAATTTATCATGAACCTAATCCTGATAGTTCTTTGCATATCTATGTTGTAGATCAATGGCCCGTGCTACCGTTCCCTTGAATTTGAATGCGTTCCTAGAGAAATCTAAGTTGAAAGATGATGGTCGCAACTACACGGATTGGGTCCCTAACTTGAGGATTATCCTCATTGCTGCACCGAAGAATTATGTTCTTGTGTCGGTGGAAACGACACCTATGGGATCAAAACGGGATCCCTAATATGGTTGCGGGGCGCAGGGTTGAGAGGAGAGCGGGATCGGAGGCCAATTCAATGGAAACAGGGCGTTTACCCAGGTTCAGGACGCGTTCAGCGTAATACCCTACTCCTGCCTATGATCTCTGTTTGAGTGTTCTTGTTGTTCTTGAGCTAGCTACAATGAGCGTAACTTGTCCAAGGATCCGAATCCTTCTCCTAAATTCCTTGGGCCTCCTTGTATAGGCAAGGGGATCGCCACAGTGGCACCAGGAGGTGGCATCGGGGTACTGTATTTAAGCCTATCGATAGTCATATGGGACAAGGCGCATTAAATGCGAACCCACGTCCCGTCCGCTGCCGCTCCACCCTGCTTCGACATGCGCCTGAGCCAGCAAGGCGTGTGGTGCCATGTAGACTAGCAGGCAGCTGAGGTGGCGCCATGTAGGCTGGCAGGCAGCTGAGGTGGGGTGGTGGTAGGACCTTCATGAAGATTTGCATGCCATCACGTAGGCATGCGCTGAGTTGGCCCAGGAGCCCCTTGTTGACACGCAGGTGCCTGCCTAGCTGGTGGGCTGACAGCTGCATAGGGAATGGGGGCGGGACCGTGGCTGGCGCGGGCCTGGCGTAGATGTCACAGACGTCCTCGGCAAGGGCCTTGCCGGGGCCCCAGCAAGGGTCTTGCCGCGATGTCGGAGTCGTCCCCGGCAAGGATGCTGTCGGAGGTCTTGTGTGCTTCTTTGGCAAGGATCTTGTCGGGGTTCGTCGCCTTCTATTCCTCCTCTGATTTGTAGTATCTCTTGTCTTGACAAAGATCTGCATGCCACCACAGAAGTGTCCCCCGAGCCCTGGCTCGAACGAGGTTGGGGGAACTTGGGCTTAAGGGTGGCACTTCCTGCTGGCGTGGGGCTGGGCAAGTTGCCCCGGCAAGACTCTTGTCGGGGCTGCGGATCCTGCCCCGACAGGACTCTTGCTGGGGATATTTGCCTTGCCCTCTTGATCTTCTTGTCTTGGCGCCACGTTGATTGTTTTTGCAGCTCCGGCCTTTTCCCCTTGCCCTGCTTAGTGTGGTCATGGCCACGCGGCTTTGAATGCCCATGCACTTAGTAAGGGGTACAAATTAGTGCCCCTACTTTAGTACACCGACACCTTGATGCACCGCTAGGTGTACCACCTGCCCTAGAAACTGCAGACATTGTGAATGCCTGACAGTCGCATGTTGATGACTACTCGTTAGTTCAATGTGCCATGCTTTACAGCTTAGAATCGGGACTTCAAAGATGTTTTGAATGTCATGGACCATATGAGATGTTCCAGGAGTTAAAGTTAATATTTCAAGCAAATGCCCGAGTTGAGAGATATGAGGTCTCCAACAAGTTCTATAGCTGCAAGATGGAGGAGAATAGTTTTGTTAGTGAGCACATACTCAAAATGTCTGGGTACCGTAATCACTTGACACAGCTGGGAGTTAATGTTCCAGATGATTGTGTCATTGACAGAGTTCTTCAATCACCGCCACCAGGCTACAAAGGCTTCATGATAAACTACAATATGCAAGGGATGGAAAAGATTATTCCTGAGCTCTTCGCAATGCTAAAGTCTGCGAAGGTAGAAATCAAGAAGGAGTATCAAGTATTGATGGTTAACAAACCACTAGTTTCAAGAAGAAGGGCAAGGATAAAAAGAAGGGGAACTTCAAGAAGAATGACAAGCAACTTGTCACTCCCGGGAAGAAACTCAAAGCTGGACCCAAGCTTGAAACTGAGTGCTTCTACTGCAAAAGGACTGGTCACTTGAAGTGGAACTGCCCCAAGTATTTGGCGGATAAGAAGGATGGCAAAGTGAACAAAGGAATATTTGATATACATGTTATTGATGTGTACCTCACTAATTCTCATAGTAGTGCCTGGGTATTTGATACCGGTTCAGTTGCTTATATTTGTAATTCGAAACAGGGACTACGGATTAAACGAAGATTGGCTAAGGACAAGGTGACGGTGCGCGCCGCGAATGGTTCCAAGGTCGATCTGATCGCCGTCGGCACGCTACCTCTACATCTACCTTCGGGATTAGTTTTAGACCTAAATAATTGCTATTTGGTGCCAGCGTTGAGCATGAACATTATATCTGGATCTTGTTTAGTGCGAGACATTATTCATTTAAATCAGAGAATAATGGTTGTTCTATTTATATGAGTAATATCTTTTTTGGTCATGCACCCTTGAAGAGTGGTCTATTTCAGTTGAATCTTGATTGTGGTGATACACATATTCATAATATTGCTGCCAAAAGATGAAAAGTTGATAATGATAGTGCAACTTATTTGTGGCACCACTGTTTGGGACATATCAGTGTAAAGCGCATGAAGAAACTCCATAAATATGGACTTTTGGAATCACTTGATTATGAATCTTTTGATATTTGCGACCGTGCCTTATGGGCAAGATGACTAAAACTCCATTCTCCGGAACAATGGAACGAGCTAATGACTTATTGGAAATAATACATACCGATGTATGCGGTCCAATGAGTGTTGAAGTTCGTGGCGGGTATCGTTATTTTTTGACCTTCACAGATGATTTGAGCAGATATGGGTATATCTACTTAATGAAACACAAGTCTGAAACATTTGAAAAGTTCAAAGAATTTCAGAGTGAAGTGGAGAATCATCGTAACAAGAAAATAAAGTTTCTATGATCTGATCGTGGAGGAGAATATTTGAGTTACGAGTTTGGCCTTCATTTAAAATAATGTGGAATAGTTTCACAGCTCACGCCACCTGGAACACCAGAACGTAATAGTGTGTCCGAACATCGTAACCACACTTTATTAGATATGGTGCGATCTATGATGTCTCTTACTAATTTACCACTATCGTTTTGGGGTTATGCATTAGAGACAGCTGCATTCACGTTAAATAGGGCACTGTTAATATCCATTGAGACGACACCGTATGAACTGTGGTTTGGCAACAAACCTAAGCTGTCGTTTCTTAAAGTTTGGGGATGCGAGTATGTCAAAAGGCTTCAGCCTGATAAGCTTGAACCCAAATCGGAGAAGTGCGTCTTCATAGGATACCCTAAGGAAACAATTGGGTAAACCTTCTACCGCAGATCCAAAGGCAAGATCTTTGTTACTAAGAACGGAACCTTTCTAGAGAAGGGGTTTCTCTCGAAAGAAGTGAGTGGGAGCAAAGTAGAACTTGATGAGGTAGTTGTACCTTCTCTCAATTTGGAAAGTAGATTATCCGAGAAATCTGTTCCCGTGATGCCTACACAAACTAGAGAGGAAGCTAATGATAAAAATCATGATACTTTAGATCAAGTTGCTACAGAACCTCGTAGGTCAAATAGAGGACGATCCACACCAGAGTGGTATGATAATCCTGTTCCAGAGGTCATGTTACTTGACCATGAAGAACCTACGAACTATGAAGAAGCTATGATGAGCCCAGATTCTGATAAATGTCTTGAGGCCATGAAGTCTGAGATAGGATCCACGTATGAGAACAAAGTGTGGACTCTGGTGGATCTGCCCGATGATCGGCGACCCATAGAGAATAAATGGATCTTCAAGAAGAAGACTGATGTTGATGGTAATGTTACTGTCTATAAAGCTTGACTTGTTACAAAAGGTTATCGACAAGTTCAAGGAGTTGACTACGATGAGAATTCCTCACCCATAGCGATCCTTAAGTCTGTCCGAATCATGTTAGCAATTGCCGCATTTTATGATTATGAAATCTGGCAAATGGATGTCAAAACTGCATTCCATAATGGATTTCTTAAAGAAGAGTTGTATATAATGCAACCAGAAGGTTTTTTCGATCCTAAAAGTGCTAACAAAGTGTGCAAGCTCCAGTGATCCATTTATGGACTGGTGCAAGCATCTCGGAGTTGGAATATACGCTTTGATGAGGTGATTAAAGCATGTGGTTTAAACAGACTTTTGGAGAAGCCTGTATTTACAAGAAAGTGAGTGGAAGCTCTATAGCATTTCTAATATTATATGTGGATGACATATTATTGCTTAGAAATGATGTAGAATTTCTGGATAGCATAAAAGGATACTTGAATAAGAGTTTTTCAATGAAAGACCTCGGTGAAGCTGCTTATATATTGGACATCAAGATCTATAGAGATAGATCAAGACGCTTGATAGGACTTTCAAAATGCACATACCTTGATAAAGTTTTGAAGAAGTTCAAAATGGAACAATCAAGAAAGGGTTCTTGCCTGTGTTACAAGGTGTGAAATTGAGTCAGACTCAATGCCCAACCACTGCAGAAGATAGAGAGAAAATGAAATTCATTCCCTATGCCTCAGCCATAGGTTCAGGTATGCTATGTTGTGTACAAGACCTGATGTGTGCCTTGCTATAGGTTTAGCAGGGACGTACCAAAGTAATCCAGGAGTGGATCACTGGACAGCGGTCAAGAACATCCTGAAATACCGGAAAAGGACTAGGGATATGTTTCTCGTTTATGGAGATGACAAAGAGCTTGTCGTAAGTGGTTACGTCGGCGCTAGCTTTGACACTGATCCGATGACTCTAAGTCACAAACCAGATACATATTATTATTGAATGGTGGAGCTGTCAGTTGGTGCAGTTCCAAGCGGAGCGTCGTGGCGAGATCTACGTGTGAAGCGGAGTACATAGCTGCTTCGGAAGTAGCAAATGAAGGAGTCTGGATGAAGGAGTTCATATCCGATCTAGGTGTAATACCTAGTGCATCGGGTCCAATGAAAATCTTGTGTGACAATACTGGAGCAATTGCCTTGGCGAAGGAATCCAGATTTGACAAAAAGACCAAACACATCAAGAGACGCTTCAACTCCATCCGAGATTTGGTAAGGAGGGAGAGATAGAGATTTGCAAAATACATACAGATCTGAATGTGGCAGACCTGTTGACTAAGCCTCTTCCACGAGCAAAACATGATCAACACCAAGACTCCATGGGTGTTAGATTCATTAAAACGTAATCTAGATTATTGACTCTAGTGCAAGTGGGAGACTGAAGGAAATATGCCCTGGAGGCAATAATAAAGTTGTTATTTTATATTTCCTTATTCATGAGAAATGTTTATTATTCATGCTAGAATTGTATTAACCGGAAACTTGATACATGTGTGAATACATAGACAAAATACCGTGTCCCTAGTGTGTCTCTACTAGACTAGCTCGTTGATCAAAGATGGTGAAGTTTCCTAGCCATGCACATGAGTTGTCATTTGATGAATGGGATCACATCATTAGTGGAATGATGTGATGGACAAGACCCATCCGTTAGCTTAGCATAATGATCGTTCAGTTTTATTGCTACTTCTTTCTTCATGTCAAATACATATTCCTCCGACAATGAGATTATGCAACTCCTGGACACCGGAGGAATGCCTTGTGTGCTATCAAACGTCACAACATAACTGGGTGATTATAAAGATGCTCTACAGGTATCTCCGAAGGTGTTTGTTGGGTTGGCATAGATCGATATTAGGATTTGTCACCCCGAGTATCGGAGAGGTATCTCTGGGCCGTCTCGGTAATGCACATTGAGGGAGTCCTGGACTAGGGGGTGTCCGGATAGTCGAACTATCATGTTTGGCCGGACTCCTAGACTATGAAGATACAAGATTGAAGACTTCGTCCCATGTCCGGATGGGACTTTCCTTGGCGTGGAAGGCAAGCTTGGCGATACGGATATGTAGATCTCCTACCATTGTAACCGACTCTGTGTAACCCTAACCCTATATGGTGTCTATATAAACCGGAGGGTTTTAGTCCGTAGGACGAACAACAATCATACCATAGGCTAGCCTCTAGGGTTTAGCCTCGCTGATCTCGTGGTAGATCTACTCTTGTACTACCCATATCATCAATGTTAATCAAGCAGGAGTAGGGTATTACCTCCATCGAGAGGGCCCGAACCTGGGTAAAAACATCGTGTCCCTTGTCTCCTGTTACCATCCGCCTAGACGCACAGTTCGGGACGCCCTACCCGAGATCCGCCGGTTTTGACACCGACATTGGTGCTTTCATTGAGAGTTCCTCTGTGTCGTCACCTATAGGCCCGATGGCTCCTTCGATCATCAACAACGACGCAGTCCAGGGTGAGACTTTTCTCCCCGGACAGATCTTCGTATTCGGCGGCTTTGCACTATGGGCCAATTCGTTAGGCCATCTGGAGCAGATCGAAAGCTACACCCCTAGCCATCAGGTCAGGTTTGGAAGTTTAAACTACACGGCCGACATCCGCGGAGACTTGATCTTCGACGGATTCGAGGCGCAGCCAAGCGCGCCGCACTATCTCGATGGACATCATCTAGCTCTGCCGCCGAACAGTGCCCTGGAGGCCGCACCAGCATCTGCTCCGACCCTTAATCCGGAGCCGGATTCCCCGATCAAGGACGGTAGGTTAAACACCGCCTCGGGGGCTGAAATCTCTACGGCGATTGAGCCGAACTCCATCCCTGTCCTTTGCGAAGCTCGTGACTCCCAGGTGCCGGACTCCTTAACAGACTCCGAACCTCCCGCGCCCCTGCCAGTCGAATCCGACTGGGCGCCGGTTATGGAGTTCACCGCCGCGAACATCTTTCATCACTTGCCCTTTGGCGATATCCTGAATTCATTAAAGTCTCTCTCTTTGTCAGGGGAGCCCTGGCCGAACTACGGTCAGGAAGGTTGGGATTCGGACGACGAAGAAATTCAACGCCCACCCACCACCCACTTTGTAGCCACAGTCGATGATTTAACCGACATGCTCGACTTCGACTCCGAAGACATCGACGGTATGGACGACGATGCGGGAGACGAACAAGAACCACATCCTACAGGGCACTGGAAGGCCACCTCGTCATATGACATATACATGGTGGACATCCCAAAAGATGGGAATGGCGACGGAGCGGCGGAGGATGAGCCCTCCAAGAAACAACCCAAGCGCCGACGTCAGCGGCGCCGCTCTAAATCCCGCCACAATAAAAACGGCGATTCCGGCATGGGAGACAATAATACCCCGGACAGTGCCGAAGACGACCCCCTCCAGCAGGACTTAGCACAGGAGGAGGGAGAAGCAAGTCCGCACGACAGTGCGGCAGAAAGAGAGGTAGAGGACGATAATTATGCGCCCCCCCTCCGAAGATGAGGCAAGCCTCGACGATGATGAATTTGTCGTGCCTGAGGATCCTGCCGAACATGAGCATTTCAAACGCAGGCTTATGGCCATGGCAAGCAGCCTCAAGAAAAAGCAGCAGCAGCTTAGAGTTGACCAAGACTTGCTAGCTGACAGATGGACTAAAGTCCTTGCAGCCGAAGAGTATGAACTCGAACGCCCCTCCAAAAGCTACCCAAAACGCAGGCTGCTACCCCAATTAGAGGAAGCAACACCCAAACCTACATCACCAGCGCATGATGCGGCCGACCGGCCACCCCGTGGTCGCGACAGAGAGGCCTCTAGACCCTCCATTCCAGCCGCACCCCGTCGCTCAAAAGTACCAATGCACGGGAAACACGCCGGACTGCGAGACATATTGGAGGACAAGGAAAGGCAAACAAGATCGATCTACGGATCGCGGGCGCCCACGACACGTGATGATAACCGCCACGCCGGATACAAGAACTCCGCCGGGCCGAACACAGTAGACAAAGCTCAGATGAGCTACATCGTGATATAGCCCAATACAGAGGCGCCGCACACCCACTATGCTTCACAGATGAAGTAATGGATCATCAAATCCATGAGGGCTTTAAACCCGTAAACATCGAATCATACAATGGCACCACAGATCCTGCGGTCTGGATCGAGGACTATCTCCTCCATATCCACATGGCCCGCGGTGATGATCTACATGCCATCAAATATCTCCCACTCAAGCTTAAAGGACCAGCTCGGCATTGGCTCAACAGCTTGCCGCCAGAATCAATTGGTTGTTGGGAGGACACGGAAGCCGCATTCCTTGATAACTTCCAGGGCACATATGTGCGACCACCAGACGCCGATGACCTCAGCCACATAATTCAGCAGCCAGAAGAATCAGCCAGACAATTCTGGACACGGTTCCTAACCAAGAAAAATCAAATCGTTGACTGTCCGGATGCAGAGGCCCTTGCAGCCTTCAAACATAACATCCGCGACGAGTGGCTAGCCCGGCACCTAGGACAGGAAAAGCCGAAATCCATGGTAGCCCTCACCACACTCATGACCCGCTTTTGCATGGGAGAGGACAGCTGGCTAGCTCGTAGTAACAACTTGACCAAAAACCCTGGTAGTTCGGATACCAAGGACAGCAATGGCAGGTCGCGTCGCCAATAAGAACAAGCGCCGCATTAACAGCGATAATGATGAAGATACGGCAGTCAATGCCGGATTCAGAGGCTCTAAACTCGGTCACGGAAGAAGCCATTCAAAAGAAATACCCAGGTCTGGCCCAACTTGGACCGAATACTCGATCGCCTGTGCCAGATACATGGCACCCCCGAAAAACCAGCCAACCACACCAACAGGGATTGTTGGGTGTTCAAGCAAGAAGGCAAGCTAAGTGCCGAACTCAATGACAAGGGGCTGCATAGCGATGACGAGGAAGAGCCCCGGCCGCCGAACAACAGAGGACAGAAGGGCTTCCCCCCACAAGTGCGGACGGTGAACATGATATACGCAACCCACATACCCAAAAGGGAGCGGAAGCATGCACAACGGGACGTATACACGATGGAGCCACGCCGAAGTTCAACCCATGGTCCTCCTGCCCAATCACCTTTGATTGAAGGGACCACCCCACTAGCATCCGTCACGGCGGATTCGCCGCATTGGTTCTTGACCCAATCATCGACGGATTTCACCTCACTAGAGTCCTGATGGACGGCGGTAGCAGCCTGAACCTGCTTTTATCAGGATACAAGGTCGCAAAATGGGCATAGACCCCTCAAGGATTAAACCCACAAAGACGACCTTTAAAGGCGTCATACCAGGTGTAGAGGCCCATTGTACTGGCTCAGTTACACTCGAAGTGGTCTTTGGATCCCCGGATAACTTCCGAATCGAAGAGTTAATCTTCGACATAGTCCCGTTCCGCAGCGGCTATCACGCACTGCTCGAACGAACCGCATTTGCAAAGTTCAATGCGGTGCCGCACTACGCATACCTCAAGCTCAAGATGCCAGGCCCTCGAGGAGTAATCACGGTCAATGGAAACACCGAACGCTCTCTCCGAACGGAGGAGCATACGGCGTTCTCGCGGCGGAGGTGCAAAGCAGCCTCTCACAGCAATTCTCGAGTCCGGCCTTTAAACGTCCGGACACCGCTGCCGCTACCGAGTAACCTACAACAAGACCGCCGGCACGATTCAAGCATCGCCAGAGTAATCCAGCCCCAACCCCAGCCCTCGCGAAATTGCGGTTAAAGATTACGCGTACATAACTACGCCCGAGATACCATGGGCATAAGGGAGGGCACGACCACGGCACGCCTGCACGCGGCTCAACCGCACTGTGGGCCCCGATTGTGTCATTCTTTTCTTTTTCTTTTTCTTACTTTCAAAGACTCCGTTTTCAGAGGTCCCGTCTGACACTAGAATTGCCGAACTCACGATACAACAGCCGTGGAAGCGTAGTTACGTCGAGTGTCCAGGTGGTCTCTACTACGAGCATTATACCTGTTTTACATACCATCCCGCGGCTTACCCCTGGAGGGGGACATGTTAAATAGTCGCATCCCTTGCTTATCGCACAATTTGTATCGTTCTGCTTTTATTTGCAGTTTCTTTTTAATAACCAATATATAGCTCTTGCCTATTATTGCACTCCTTTCTTTATCTATATATATCTTCATTTTATGACATGTTGCACCCGTACACTTTGGTACGGCCAGTACACCAGGGGCTTAAGTACCCCAAAAGTATGGTGTTTAAGTCCGAACACTTTCACAAGTGTGGCACCCCGAACTTATAGCATTATATGCATCGGCTCCGAATCATGTCTTGGGTCAATAGTTGGGGTTGCCCGGCTCCCATGTTTTGGTACCTTACGCCCGTTATATCGGCTAAGGTAGCACCGGAGAACCACCGCGATTGTACCCGGTTGAGCTGGATTGAGCATCTCAAAGGAGAAAGCTAAAACTGACCGTCATGATAGGGCGAGAGCCGTCGCTGTTCGAGAGGTTTTTTCGGTCCCTAAAGACTTATGCCGCTTAGAGCGAGGAGTCGGCATTGTCCGCCAAGGCGTGGATAGCGCCTCAACTCGGTCTTCCGAATACTAGGGGCTTCACCGAAATTTAAAATTATAGAATTCTATGGCTAAGTGAGAGTGTTCAAGCACTATAAGTCCGGTTGCCTTGTTCATTATGCGTTGAACGCCTCCTCGATGGACCCAATAATGGGAACAAGAGCGCTCAAGTTTATCCCTAACACCCCAGCACTCGTGGCTTGGGGGCTTAAGCAAACGACTTGCCATCACTCAAATTTGAAAAACGACCGCACATAAGGTAATATTTTAAATTAACAAGCGTTGCTTAGCGATATGAACAAGTTTTCAGCGACAGGATAACAAATGTGAGTCTATTCAAAAATTACATCTTTGGAGCACTCATCCGCTATATAATGGCACCCTTCAGACGCCCTCATAGTACATTTCGGGCGTGCGATGGTCCTTGCCCTTCGTGGCCTGTCGTCACAAGCTTCTCCGCATCCAGCTTGTCCCAAAGTGCACTTCAGCACGGGCAAGGGCCCGACGGACACCTTCAATGCAGACGGAGCGCTTGATGACTTCAATCCATGGACAGGCGTCCACCAGCCGCTGCACTAACCCGAAGTAGCTCCCAGGCATGGCTTCCAATGGCCACAACCGAACTATGAGGCCCTTCATGGCCTGTTCGGCGACCTTGTGGAGCTCGACCAGCTGCTTCAGCTGGTCGCTCAAGGGCACCGGACGTTCGGCCTCAGCATACTGAGACCAGAACACCTTCTCCGTCGAGCTCCCCTCCTTGGCGCGGTAGAACGCGACAACATTAGATACACTACGGGGCAGATCTGCGAACGCTCCTGGAAAGCTCCGGATTCGGGTAAGTACTAGATAATTGACTTTTACATTCTTTCTCCGCATAAAGAATGCCTTACCCGCCGCGATCTTCTTTATTGCCTCAATCTCCTGGAGGGCTTTTTGGGCCTCGGCCTTAGCAGCTTTGGCACTCTCAAGAGCCGAGGCGAGCTCGGACTCTCGAGTCTTCGAGTCACGCTCCAAACTCTCGTGTTTTTCCACGAGATCCTGGAGCTCTTGCCGCACCTCCACCACCCGCTCCTCCTGCTTCTCTCGCTCGGTGTGTTCCGCTGCCGCTTTGCTTTCGGCCATGGACACCGCTTCTTTCAGGGTCGCCACCTCGTTCGTGGCCCCTACAATACCCACGTTATTCCTGTCATTTTTTGCAACCAAATCCATTCTATAAGGTATTACCTTAATAAGGTATTACTTACCTTCCTTGTCCTCGAGCTGCTTCTTGGCTTGGCCGAGCTCGTTCTCGGACCGCTCGACCCTCCACTTCAATGCATTGACCTCCGTAGTCAGTGTGGCAGAGGTCAGCAGCGCAGCCTGCATTCCCATATTGACATACTTATGTTAGACTCCTGCGTATATCTTTTTAGATCCTTAGTCCGGCTTTTCTTTCCGAACACCGAACTAAGCATCAGGGGCTACTGTCTATGCGATAATATTTTTACATATTCTAAACTTACATCAAAGCCTGTTAAAAGGCTGGTACAGGCTTTAGTCAGCCTGCTCTTGGCGGACTGAACTTTCTGGATCACCACACTCATAACAATGCAGTGCTCCTCGTCAACGGAGGCGCCGTTAAGCGCCTCCAGTAACTTATCCGGTGCCTCCGGTTGGACGGAGGACACCGGCGTCTTACCCTTCCTACGAAGGGGCCGCTTGCGGACTTCGAACCGCTGAAGGTTCCGGTATGGAGTCCGGACGAGGTCGGGCTTACAGCCCCGGGGTCTCGCTCCCCACGCTACCGAGTCCGGGAGGTTGCCTCATGGCGCCTCTGCGCCACCTCCTCTTGACCATGCCCCTTGGGGCCCCACCTCGGCGTTGTCCGCAGCATGAGGTGAGGAGGCGGCCGAAGTGAAGTACTCTCCATTTCCGGCGAACACGAGGACCCGCCGATGAAGCGGCGAACTCGTCCTTGGGCGGGCTGCATGATTGTTCGGCATTAGAGAACACTATGCAATGATAAAAAGCCATGGGTATCCTGGACACTTACGATCTCGCCAGGGCTTGGCCCTTGTTGGCCACTCCTCCTCGTCGTTGTCGACGCTATGGAGAAGTCCGGAGGAAGGGTTCTTCCTTCTTGGACCCTCCGGCCTCCCGGTTAGGCGGCCTTCCTTTCTTCTCTCTCACCGGGGAGAGGCTTTTTCCTCCTCCTCTTCCTCGAGGAGGATTCCACCTCCGGGTTGTCGGGCAATGAGTCCGACAGCCTCGCGCCGGAGCTCCTTCGAGTTCCCGTGGCCTCCTTCTTGGCCTTCTTCTCCGGCACCACGTGAGGTGCCGGAGCCAGCAGCCCTGACAATCGGGCGTCTGCTGGGTCTTCTGGCAATGGGGCCGGATAGTTAATCTGTTCGGACGTCTTCAACCAGTCCTGTCAAAGGATTAGGGAGTTTTAGATCCCGCATAGAGTCAAACTATGAAAAAAGAGTCCCATAAAGGGTAAAATAACTTACCTCGCGGGCTTGACGCTGCGAGCTGAATCCGCGATCTTCGGTAGCGGATGTGGGAGCCTCGGCGCCCTTGAAAAGTACCTTCCAGGCATCTTCGTACATAGTGTCGAAGAGCCTCTTCAGAGTCGAGTGCTGTGCCGGATCAAACTCCCACAATTTGAAGGCCCGTTGTTGGCATGGGAGAATCCGGCGGATGAGCATCACCTGGATTACGTTGACAAGCCTGAGATTCTTGTCCACCAGGTTTCGGACGCAGGTTTGGAGTCCGGATAGCTCGTCCGAATCCCCCCACGCCAAGCCCGTCTCTTTCCATGATGTGAGCCGTGTGGGGAAGCCAGATCGAATTGGGGCCGCTACCATTTAGAGTCGCTGCTCGGTGATGTAGAACCACCCCGATTGCCACCCCTTTACGGTCTCCACAAAGGAGCCCTCGAGCCATAGGACTTTGGCCATCTTGCCAACCATGGCACCTCCAAGACTCCGCTTGGCGGCCGCCCACTACCTTCGGCCTGACATTGAAGATCTTCAGCCATAAGCCGAAGTGGGGCTGGATGCAGAGGAAGGCCTCGCACACGACGATGAATGTCGAGATGTTGAGGATGAAATTCCGGGCCAGATCGTGGAAGTCCAGGCCGTAGTAGAACATGAGCCCCCGGAGAAATGGGTGAAGTGGAAAACCTAGTCCGCGGAGGAAGTGGGGAAGAAACACCACCCTCTCATGGGGCCTGGGGGTTGGAATGAGCTGCCCCTCGTCGGGTAGCCGGAGCGCGATGTTGCTGGACAAATATCCGGCCTCCCGCAGCTTTTTGATGTGCCCCTCCGTGACGGAGGAGGCCATCCACCTGCCTCCCGCTCCGGACATAGTTGGAGAAGGTTGAGGTGGGGTGTGCGGACTTGGGCGCTGGAGCTCGAAAAGGAAATGGATGAGCAAAGGAGGAAGAAGGCGTAGGTGAAAAGGTGGATCCTTATCCCCTTATATGGACGGTCGAAGCTATGCGTCCCCCGCCAGCCTGGTAAAACTCGCTTATCTCCCAAGCGCCATAATCAAGGGCGCGGATGGGTTACCCATGTCCGTATTGATGAGAATCCCGGAATAAGGGGGCACGATCTATGCTTTGATAAGACGTGCCAAGTAAACCGCCTCGCTAAACGCCGCTTAAGGTGGAACAAGAAAATGATTCATATAAAGGCCTGGCCGTGGTGTGATGTCACGCCGTGGAATACGCCAAGCAGATCAGGCAAAAATTATTCTCTCTACGGTGGTATGTGGAACTTGTTTTGCGAGCCGGACACTATCCTTGTGTTCAAAACCTTCTATGAAGTATTTCGAGGAGGAACCCGCCTTGCAATGCCGAAGACAATATGCGCGCCGGACTCGTCGTCATTGAAGCCTGGTTCAGGGGCTACTGAGGGAGTCCTGGACTAGGGGGTGTCCGGATAGCCGAACTATCATCTTTGGCCAGACTCCTAGACTATGAAGATACAATATTGAAGACTTCGTCCCATGTCCGGATGGGACTTTCCTTGGCGTGGAAGGCAAGCTTGGCGATACGGATATGTATATCTCCTACCATTGTAACCGACTCTGTGTAACCCTAACCCTATCCGTGTCTATATAAACCGGAGGGTTTTAGTCCATAGGATCTAACAACAATCATACCATAGGCTAGCCTCTAGGGTTTAGCCTCTACGATCTCGTGGTAGATCTACTCTTGTACTACCCATATCATCAATATTAATCAAGCAGAGTAGGGTATTACCTCCATCGAGAGGGCCCAACCTGGGTAAGAACATCGTGTCCCTTGTCTCCTGTTACCATCCGCCTAGACGCACAGTTCGGGACCCCCTACCCGAGATCCGCCGGTTTTGACACCGACACACATCATATGAAGCCTTGCAAGCAATGTGACTAATGATTTAGTTGCGGAATGATGCATTATGAAACGAGTAAAGAAACTTGTCGGTAACGTGATTGAACTAGGTATGAAGATACCGATGATCGAATCTCGGCAAGTAACATACCGATGACAAAGGGAATAACGTATGTTGACATTGCGGTTCGACCGATAAAGATCTTCGTAGAATATGTGGGAACCAATATGAGCATCCAGGTTACAATATTGTTTATTGACCAGAGAGGTGTCTCGGTCATGTCTACATAGTTCTCCAACCTGTAGGGTCCGCACGCTTTACGTTCAACGATGATATGTATTATATGAGTTATGTGTTTTGGTGACCGAGGGTTGTTCGAAGTCCCGGATGAGATCACGAACATGACGAGGAATCTCGAAATGGTCGAGACGTAAAGATTGATATATTGGAAGGTAGTATTTGGACACCGGTATGGTTCCGAAGTGCTTCGAGTATTTATCAGAGTACCGAGGGGTTACCGGAACCCCGTGGGGGAAGTAATGGGCCACATGGGCCATATGGGAGAGGCAAGGCAGCCCGCAAGGGGGTGGCACGTGCCCCCCTCATGGGGAGTCCGAATTGGACAAGGGGAGGGGGCGCGGGCCCCCTTTCCTTCTCCCTCTCCCTCTCCTTCCCCTTGCCCCCTCAGTTAGAAGGAAGCGGGGCCGGATTGGACAAGGAGTCCTAGTAGGACTCCCACCCATGGGGCATGCCCTAGGCCTGCCTCCTCCCCTCTCTCTCCTTTATATATGGGGGCGGGGAGGCACCTCAAGGCATATCAATTTTTCTTAGCCGTGTGCGGTGCTCCCCTCCACCATTTACTCCTCCGGTCATATTGTCGTAGTGCTTAGGAGATGCCCTGCACGGATCACATCACCATTACCGTCACCACACCATCGTGCTGACGGAACTCAGCTACTCCCTCGACCTTCTGCTAGATCAAGAGTTCTAGGGACGTCATCGAGCTGAACGTGTGTAGAACTCGGAGGTACTGCCATGGAATTGTCACGGCAGATGCCCTAGCACGTGGACTTAGGTGTGGAGCCATCGCAACATAGTTAGTTTGAAGGGGTTAAAATGGGACAAGGGACACAAAGAGTTTACCCAGGTTCGGCCCCTCACAACGAGGTAAAGGCCTACTCCAGCTTTAGGTTGTATTGCTTGGGTTTCGATTATCAGGGAGAGAATACACTTGACCTAGCTCTCGACTTATTTTTTCTTGCCTTAAAACGCCGCCGGGTCACCCCTTTTTATACACAGGCTGATGCCCGACGGCTTACAAAGTCCCAGCCGGCATATACACAACGTGTCCGGCTCAGTGACCAAATTACACTTTCCTTAACATACAAGTTAATCATATGGCGGTTTATACCCGTGGGCCTCAAGTCTCTTCCGGGTCTTGGGCCTTCAGTAAGCTTGCTTCATGAACCGCCATCTTCAAGATCTTCTTGGGCCTTCTCGTTATGAACCGCCAGTGGCATGACCCGACCCCTCCAGGGTGGGTCATACCCAATAATCATATCCCCAACATTAGGTCCCAGGTTGACGTGAACTTGTTCTTATCAATCTTCAAGACTTTGGAAAAATCCTTCCTTGTCAGTACTTATGAAATCTTATAACCCGCCGCGACGTCAGCTCACAGAATCACGGTAAGGCGCCATGATGTCATCTCACATTAATATCATACGAATCTTAAATCTTAATAGGCCTTCACTTTTAGTGAATCTCCAAAAATTGAGGCATCTTTGTTGTCAAATTCTTTTTTGGCCTCCTCGATTCCCGCACATGCTACTTATGCTTCTGCCTTATAAATAGGGCCATGGGTCCCTTTCATTTTTTCCTTGCCTCCTCGTCTTTGTCCTCTTCCTCCCAACACCTCCAGCGCCCGAGATCCGCCGCCGCCGTCGACCTTCGTCCACTGTGTCAACCTCGGCTGCTGCATCGACCTGAACGCACCAGAGCTCGTATGCGCACCTCCACTGTTTAATAGCCTCGGTAAGCCTTCCTCTTTCCTCACCATAGATTTCTATTAGGGTTTTCTCGAGTTCTTTGGAGTTCATCTCCTTTCCTCTTTGTTCCTCCCTGTCCTTGTAGTTTTGATCTAAGGTTAAATGCTCATCTTGCGTGACATCATTTTTAGCACTCATTTTTGATACTTGAACACCTCCCCTCCGTGAGAGATCCCATCTGATCCCATCTGAGCACAACATAATCCTAAACCGGCAAAAATTTCTTTTTAGATCATCATCAACAATGACTAAGACATTCACTGCATGCAACTGGGCATCATCCCGGGTCACCGAAGAGGATTTGAACAACTTTGTTGAGACTGACGTCTTAGCCAAGAAAGATGGCATCCACTAGAGGATCCCTTGAAAATCCTCCTGAGCCCAAAGAAGGAGAAGTAATTGTTTTTACTGACCACATGATCCGGGGGTTTACCCCGCCCGGCTCAAAATTCTTTCGAGATGTGCTACACTTTTTCCAACTTCATCCTCAAGACATTGGGCCTAATTCCGTCTCCAATATTTGCAATTTCCAAGTCTTCTATGAAGATTATATCCAAGAAGAGCCCACTATTGAACTGTTCAGAGAGTTTTATTACTTAAGCCGGTAGACATAATTTACCGATGGGCCCAGCTTAGAGCTCGGTGGGGTCTCAGTTCAGAAACGGAAAGAGGCCTCCTTCACGTATGCCAAACAGCCCAGTCATCCCAAGGATTGGAACCAGACTTGGTTCTATTGCCAAGACACATCCCCAGCGGGTGAGAATCCCCTGTCGGGTTATCGTGACCACCAGCTTAGCAACACACATCCACTCCCACAGCGGATCAGTACGAAGGAACGAGCCAAGTATGCGCCCACTTTTTCAAAGATCAGAGCCTTCATGGCTAATGGCTTAACCGTCATCGACCTTGTTCGGTGCTGGGTCTCCTGGAGGATCATGCCCTTAAGCCGCCGCCCCAGCTTAATGTGCGAGTACACCGGCAACTTAAAAGATCCCCAACGCCACTGCGAAATTCAATTATCTGATGCAGAAGTCACTGAAGCAACCAAGGCTTTGTTACATGAAAGCTGGGCAGAATACAGTAAAACCGGACTTAGTCCTTACTGCACCTTCAACTAGCCACCAGCTGTAAGTGTTGCACACCATGCTTCCAGTCTATATCATGTTTTCGTTAATACTGTCCACTTATGATCATCTGACCTCAACCGGCTGATTCTCCATTTTGGAAGAAGAAGTCGCAGGATAAGTCGGCCCAGCTGACCCGGACCAAGATCAAGATTACCAAAAAATCTTCCAAGAAGAAGAATGACCCCTCCGAGTTACTAAACTTGGACGACGATGATTCGGAGGTACAACTTGATTCTCTTGGCTCATTTTTTATACATCTTATTGACAATGACTGTTATCGGGATGAAGCGAAAGCCAGCTGCGCGGGTGACAAAGAGGTAATTGTTCTTTCCTCCGGTTTAGAATCTCTACCAAAACAGAAAACTCGCCAAGCAAGCCGGAAAGTAAGGTTTTTTCATCCTTTGGCTTATTTGGATCCCAACTTTATTTTGAAGAAGCAGCAACATGAAGCTCGCCGGACAACCCGGAATAGCAGAAGAGGAATCCTTTCCTCCGGTTTACCAAACACTCTAGCACCCCGCAAGCATCGTCCAGAGGTCTCAACAATTTCTGACTTAACTTCTCCCAAGGCCGGTCTTTTCCGACAACCTCTTAATCCTTCCGATTCAAATTATCAGGGAACATCTCATTCCTCCTGTGGCGACTCAACGGGGACTCACGTCCCAGTCTTCAAGATTGTGCCTGGGTAAGAATGATTAATCTCTGCTTTCGATCATATATTCAGTTGTTGTACTAACCTCATCTTTGTGCTCTACTCACAGAGCTATGGTGAATCCCAGCAAGAAATCAAAGGTGACAAAGACTACTGACAATCCTCTCAAGCCAGAGCAGCAGTAAACAGAAATCGCCCACCATTCCCCTGAAGCCACAAACAATGAACCGCCAATGGTCGACCACAACATCTCCATGGATCAAATGGATGTTGACTCAGCCATCACCAAGCTGCCAAGCCCCATTAAGCTGCCAAGCCCCATCAAGCCTAATGAAGAAAAGGCCGGTGATGTTATCATCACTGGGCTTGGCTTTACATCACCAGGCAATCCCACTGTCTTGGCCAAGCACAACGCCAAGGAAGAAACTTTTGTTGCTAACCAAGGCAAATGGTTAGTCAACTTAGAGAGTTATGCCCACTTCAGTGCCCAAGATATCCACTTTGGGTACTTGAACCGCCTACACACAAGCCGCAATTTTGAAGCCGGCTTAGTAAACCTGATGAAGAAGCGCTTTGAGGTAAACATTACAGCTCTCTTCTATTAGCCGCCAAGTTTACTGGACATGATAGAATGGAATGTTCCGTAGACTTCAAAGATCAATTCAAGTAGCCCCCAAGGGCCGGTTTATACTTTCAAGATAAACCGGGACTTCCAATAGTAATACTTCAACTTTGCATATGTAGCCCCCAAGGGCCAGCTTAATCTGTTAAGATGAGCCGGGACTTTGAATAGTAATGATTCAATTTCACCTGTAGCCCCCAAAGTTGGAAAAGGCGGTAGGCGTAAGCAAGGCGGTTGGCCTTTGCCTAGTGCCTAGGTGGTGCTTAAGCGCACTAGGCGCGGCCTAGGCGGTAATATAGTTTTACTATCAGGATGTATTTGCGAGTATTATATGTGTGTAGATATTAATTTAGGGCAAATAAATAAGTTAATTTCTAGACACTCCCATTGTAATATGGTCTGTTTGGTATACTAGTGCAATATGGCATGATTCTTCACTTGGGTAGACAATTCCTTGCTTGCCCTTCCTAGACTTCCATTTATGCCGTAGGCGAGGCGTTTGGCCATCACCTAGCGCCTAGGCGTGCCTAAGCGCCTCCTAGGCACTGCCTTTTCCAACAGAGGTAGCCCCCAAGGACTGGCTTAATCTATCAAGATGAGCCATGTCTCATTACCATAGCTGTCCATAAAATCCAAGTATATAGCACCCATGAATCGGCTATAGTCATCATAAAGTAGCCGGGTCATCATAAGCTTGTCTTCAAAAAGAGCAATGTGCATTAGCCCCCAAGTGCCAAGTGAAATACTTGTATTGTGCTTGAGGCTTTTAAGTAAAATGTTTGTAATTCACCTATTGTTTATATCCTGCAGGTTGAACTTACTGCCAAAGAATCCCAAGTCGCCGATCTTCAAGAAAACATCAAGTCTCAGCAATCTGAAACCTCCAAGGCCAAGGCAGAATTAACTACCGCCTTGGCAGATATGGAAAGGTTGAAGAAAGACTTCAAGGCTGACCAAGAAAGTAGGGATACAGAGAAATCATCTCTATTGCAAAGAGCAGAAGAAGCAGAAGAAACTCTTAAGCCGGTGGCTATAGAGCTTGCCGGTTTAAAACATCAAGTAAATGCCATGACTGCTGCCATCTTTGGTAAGTGATTTCATCTTAAGTTGATACTACCAAAGCCTTGCAAGAATATCTCATCCGGCTTGTAGATTTACTTATTGATACAGGCTCCAAGATTGCCCCACCTTGGCTCAGACATGCGCAAGAAGCTGAAAGCCTCCTACATCGTTATAGAGAAATTATATACTGGCGCATAACGAGCCATTTGCACATCTGTGCATAAGAAACAACCACCAACCCTCATCAAGGACACACTGGAGAAGCTATCTGTGCTGCCTCTGCGAGTTGAGGAACTTAAGAAATCAGCTGCAAGAGCCGGTGCCCTCACCACGCTAACTCGGGCTAAAGCATGGCAAGCAGATCTTGACCCTAAAGATTTGGCTAACGGCTGCCCCAGCGTGAAAGAAGACGTGTCTCCCTTCAGCATAGAGGAATTTGCTTCAATAGCAAGGGAAATGCGCCCTTTGGCAAGCATACTAGCTAAAGTTAGTGACATGTCACATTATCAGGAAGTTTTTTTTTGACTATTTACTGTGAAGCAACAGCTCCACAGTCTTTTATTTCAGTAAAATAATAGAGGTCCACCTAATTACAAACTAAAAAAGAAAAAAGGGGGGTAAGTAGGAGAAAAGCTTACCTACTTACCTATGATACAAAATACAACTAGCTAAGGAAGATTATTAACCCAAGATAAGAAAGCAGGGTTAACACTCTCCCTCACTCTATGGTACAACAAATTGATATCATGTACAAATTTACATCTCCAGGTGCCAAACGAAGCCCTTTCTGATCTGAAATCTTCCCATTCCTTGTAGTCCAAATGCACCAGGCCGCAGTTAGCATAACCTCAAAGAAGAAAGGGTGCCCAAAATTCTTCTTGGCATGCAATAAACAGGAGGTCACATCCTGCCCCCCCCCCCCCCAACCAGTCAATCTGCAGATAAGACCATACTCGTTGACTGAAATTGTAGGTGAAGAAAAGATGAAACCTGTCTTCATGCAAAAGGGTAGGACAAAGAACACATAAATTTTCATCTTGGTTAGTCCTCCAATGTCTCCGGAGCAGGAGGTCCCGATTGTTCAGACGATCAAAGAAGAGAAGCCAACCAAAAACCTTGATTTTCATCGTGCATGAACATCTCCAAAGCCAAACACAAGGAGCAATTGTTGGAAGGTGAGTGTACATGATGGTATAGAAGCTCTTAGCAGAATAACAAGATTTAGAAGGCCAAGACCACACATCAGGAGCAGCAGCATCTCTTTGCAGCAAAGTTACCCAATGAAGGAGGTGCTCAAGTTCTGTAGCTGCTAAGTTTGAAATAGGTAAATGAAACATTGAAGACACATCCTCAGAATCCAAAAAATCCATGGCAGAGATCTTGTCATCCTTGACAAAGGAGAACAAGTGAAGCAAGCGGTCCCGAAGTGGTCTGTTTGAGTTGTGCAATATCCAACTATCAGACCAGAACAAGATAGAATCACCCTGATTCACAGTGGCTGTAGAGATTTTTCTGGAGGAATCAGCCAACTTGAACACATGCTTCCACCAGAAAGAGCCACACAACACTGTGGCCTGGGGTGCAATACCATCATAATAAGTACTCCAGATAAGAGATACCCAAGGGATGTCTGCCTTGTTGTAAAATTTATGAAGATGCTTAATGAGAAATCCTTGATTCTGCAGGTGCAAGTTGATTATGCTAAGCCCACCTTTATCCTTGGGCCTGCAAACCAAGTCCCATGCCGCAAGAGACTGCTTAGGAGGGTCAGAATTACCACGCCAAAGGCATTGCCTTTCAATTCTCTCCAGTTGCTTAATGATGCCAATTGGGATGTCCAAAGTGCATAGGAAATAAATGGGCATAGAGGACAAAATAGAGGTAAGCAACTGGAGCCTTGAGCCCTGGTTCAGCATGGCAGAGCTAGCAGAAAGCCTTCGTTCCATCCTGTCCACCAGCGGCATGAGATCAACTATCCTAGGCTTGGTAGTTCCCATAGGAAGGCCTAAGTAAGTAAATGAAAATGTCCCCAAAGAGCAACCAAACACAACAGCAAGTCTAGTGGCCTCCTCATTGTCCACATTAAGGGGCACCATTGTAGATTTCTGAAAATTCACCTTGAGACCAGTGGAGGCATAGAAAACATCCAACATTTCCTTGAGTGCAATGAGTTGGGAGTCCACTGTAGGTACAATTAAAATAGTATCATCAGCATATTGGATGATTGGAAAATGTGGATCATGGGAGGGGATTGGCAAAGTGAGGACTCCATCAGCCAGCATTCTATTGACCACGTACTGCAGAAGATCAGCTGCGATTACAAAAAGCAGAGGAGATAGAGGGTCTCCTTGCCTAACACCACACATGCACTGGAACTTCTTGCCTGGCACCCCATTTAACAAAACCGAAGAAGACCCAAAAGATAAGATTTCCCTGACCCAAGCTAACCATTTAGCATCAAAGCCCTTCTGCTGCAAGATTAACAAGATGGCCTCATGCTCAATCGTATCGAAAGCCTTAGCAAAATCCAGCTTCAGAATCAGTATAGGTATCCCAGATTGCTTGCACTGATGGATGTACTCAAAAGCCCATGCCAGACAATCTTGAATGGACCTTGATTTCATAAACCCATACTGATTTTTGTGGATACATTTGAGGATCACCAACTGCAGCCTATTAGCAAGTAACATAGTTAAGAACTTTAGGCATGTGTTGGTCAAAGAGATTGGCCTGAAATCTCCAGGACCCTGAGGAGCAATCATTTTAGGTATAAGATTTATTAGTGAACCATTGATGCCCTCAAGACTGAGCTTACCAGCAGCAAATTGCTCGATCAAATTCAAAAAATCCTTCTGAATAATGAACCAACATTTTTAACAAAAAGTCCATTGAAATCCTCAGGCCTAGGGGCCCTGTCCGAAGGCATTTCCTTCATAACCTTATCAATTTCAGCTTGTGAAAAAGGCCTCGACAGCTCATGCAGGCCATCAATGGGCTGGATGAGGTTAGCCAAGCAAAAGCCCATTCGGATCCCTCTGGTCTGGCCCATCCTTGATTTGAAAGAGTGCCAAAGAACTCCCGCCATTTGATCATGATCATGAACAGTAACACCATCATCAGACACCAGACTAGCAATGCTATTTTTTCTCAGCCTGTCAGACGCCATGGCATGTAAAAATTTAGAGTTTTCCTCACCAACTTTGATGTAACGAATAGTGCAGCGCTGCTTCCAGTAAATATACTGCAACCGGAGCAAATCCTCGTGGTGAAGCTTAACTATTTTCCTGAAATTGAACTCAGGGATAGTGAGAGGTCTACATTCCTCCAAAGAATCCAAACAAAGAATCACTTTAGAGCAATTAAGGATAACTTTCTTGATGGAGGCTAGATTAATATGCCATCGCTTAAGATCACTCCTAAGACACTTGAACTTCTTTGAAATAACAGCACCTGCTGAACCCGAGCAAGGTAAAGGAGCATTCCATGAAGCATTGACACAATCCATAAATCCAGGTAAATCCACCCAGTAATTTTCAAACCGGAAAATTTTAGCTCTAGGTATGGTGGTGTCAATCGATACCAAACACGGGATATGATCAGAACCCGTTCGAGCAAGAGGGTGCACAACAGTGTTAGGGTACAAAGAGATCCAAGAACTAGTTGTAAAAAACCAGTCCAACTGCTCAAGGAGAGGCTGTTGCTGCATATTTGACCAGGTATAGGCCCTTCCCTTCAACGGCAATTCCAATAAACCAAGATGGCCAATAATCTCATTGAACAGGAATATATCATTGACATTATCCCCAGGTAGGTTCCTGTTGTCCAATGATCTGATAAAGTTGAAATCACCAAGTAGCAACCAGTTAGCATCAACTGGTATTTGAAGATGATATAACCAGTGAACAAAATCATCACGCAAAGGGCCGTCACAAGGGCCGTAAACCGAAACCAGATTCCAAACTTCAGAATTATGGACTGAAGTAAAAGACACGATGACAGCAAAACGCTGGATTTCAATGAGACAACCAGAGAAAATAGCTGAATTCCAAACAACTAGAATGCCTCACGAAGCCCCATGCGATGGTGCAAACGCAAAATTATCAAATCTTCGCGGGCAAAATTGTCGGATGGACTTGAGATCAAAAGATTCACATTTTCTTTCTTCTAAACAAACTATTGAACAATTACTTTCCTCAATCTTAGCACGGACATCTCGCTGACGTTTCTCGGAGTTCAGACCACGCACATTCCAACACAGAACTTTCCAATTACGGAAACGTGGATTGTCCATAAAGATACTCGAGAAGATAACCAAACATCTCCACTGCATAACAGAGAAGATAATTGCCAATAGGTTTATACAAGCAAATATATAATAGGAGTTCAGACCTCAACCCAGTGCTGGCAACACAAAGAACATAAACAGCCCACAGCTTAATGCCATGATTAACAGAGGGAAGTTCAGACTGCAGACACAAAATAACAAGCTGGCGGACACTAAAATCTAAACAAAAAAGTAATGACAGCGCATTCCCGCCGAACTAACATCTTGATGTTTCACTTATCATCGCAAACATTGTGCTGGTCCTTCTTCTCAGGACTTGCCATAAGCTTGTCCTCGGTGAGCTTCTCTAGTGAGATCCCTAGAGATTCTCCAATACGCTGCATTAGACTTATTGGTGTTGGTCGTGGAACTGCCGTGTTGTGCTCCTCCGCAGCAGACTCGCTCTCCTCCTGAGAGACAGAACTGTACCTAAGCTTCTTAGCTCGAGGACGCCGTAGAGGAGAGGGCTTGTTAGGAATTGCAGAAATGGGTTTGAAACTCGACTTCTTGGCGCAACTGCGGGTCATTCTCCTGGTTGAAAATTTCTCAGGAGAACGAACAAGCTTGGTGCCCTGACGGCGGCCACGTTTGGACTTGCCTAACATGGATGGAGTCTTGGAAGAAAATTCAAACTCCTCAAGCTGAACTGGCTCTGCAGAAAAAACCTCAGGTAGATCTCTCATAGTTTCATCTCCTGCAAAAACATCCTGCTCAACTAGCTCAGTAGAAAACCCCTCTGTTAAAGCCTTCTGTGATGCAGCTCCCCCAACCATTCCATCAGAAACCTGGCCAAACAAAGACTGGAAAGGGTGCTCCAGCTCCTGGGGCCAGATCCTCATTGGCAAAACCGCAGGTGGGAGCACAGAGAGACAAAGAGGCTTGTGGATGCTCTGAACTTCAAATTCCGGCAGGAGGTTCCTAAAAGAGCGCTCCCACACCATAGCAGGTGGAAGAGCTGGACCAAACACCACCCTGACAATACCCAGATGGATTGGATCAAGGTTAACGACAGGTGGATGAACAACTGGAGTAATGTAGGGGACAATTGCACGCTCCAAATTTTCCGGGACCACAACCTGCTGAACAACTTCAATGGCTGCTGACTGATCTTCAGAAGAACTGTTGGACCCCAAGGAGGGGTTCAACACCATGGAGTTCTGATCTTGGGTAGCGTGAACTTCAGGCTCATGCTGTTGAGCATTCTGAGCAGCAACAACCTCCTCCCAAGGGCCCCATCCAGCAGCATTCTGCTTGGGCTCTTACTGCTGGTTAGGCTGATCAGCACCCCAGCCATGAGGTTGCTCTAGTTGATGTTGAACATTTGCAGGATTGGCATCCCAGCCCAAAGCTGGAAACGACGGCATTCCCCAGAATGGTTGCGGAGGATCATGCCCTGGCATAGGATGAGGATTTACATACAGGGGCATCGGGTCCTCATCAGCACCCAACATGGCTTCCGCAAAATTATCAGTGAGAATATAGACCGCAGCAGTCCAAGAAACAATAGTGCCTCCCCAACTTGCATACTCACAAAAAACCACAGATCGAGGCACCATAATGTTATCTGGGAAAGAAGCATAAACCAAAGATCACACTAGACGCTGATCTTGCTGATCCCAGTAGTGAAACTGACCAAACATGCTGACAACATCAGAGGTATTGGGTATTCCTGTAATCTAGCGGTACACCAATGAACATTAACCAACCTGTTATGTATCCATGAATAGCCCTAAAACCCTCTCCCTGGTTGTGAGGAATGAAACGCACAAAGAACTCATGCCCATCTTCGTCCAAACCCATGGGGAAAGGCGGATGACGAGTAAACCAAGATCACATTACCGGACTGGCCACTTCAAATAAACCAACACCCTGGAACCAGGTCTAAGCAGACCGAATAATCACCTGGAGATCCTCTTGCAAGAAAGTGAGCACTTGCTCCCGTCTGATGGCCACAAGATCTGCCGGCGGCAGCGGCTCGACGATGGCCACCATGAACTGCTCATGGGCTCTTGGAGGCGCCTGCATTTTGGTGTAGTAGGTTCTTGGCAATCTCTCTGCCCCTCCATCGATGATGTCATGGCCAACAGGAAGAAATCACCGGGGGTCAAGCTCATAGACCGCCATTGATGGAGTATCAGCTGGGGCAGGCGATGGTGGAGGCGATTGTGGTTTTCCGGCAGATTGGTTCTGTGTGGAAGAGGTGGAGGTGGGCGGTGGAGGCAGCGAGCCCGAAGCGTCGGGGAGGGGTTCTATCAAGGCGCGAGGCTCGAAACCTGGTGACGGGACTTTGGGTACCCAAATAGTGGAACCAGCATTAATACCCGAGCAGTCTTTCTTAACGTGACCAGACCGAAAGCATAATCTGCAACGTACACGATTCGTGCATGAATCGGACAAGTGACCCATACCCAAACAGTTCAGACAATCCCAATATTTAGCTTCCATATCCTCAATCATCTCATTGAAACTTTTTAAATCATCCACAATTTCCTTAGGTGACGGGACACAAACCGGAGACGTGGTTCCAGGCAGATCATCATCAGATTACAAAATTGGGCTGTCCAAAGAGGATCCATGGGCCAAATCCAAACCCAAAGTTGCAGTGCCAAGCGATGGAACATGGGCCCGGTCCAAAACACACGATGGAGTGCTAGGATATTAACCATTGGAATGGGCCCAGAAGATTTTGAAATCCCAGAAAATCCGGGGTTGCCGCTAGGAGGACTAACCGATTCTAGGGATGGAGGAAAAGATCCAAATTGGATAGTCATCGGTGGCAATGAGGGACTCACTGGCGGCGATGATGAGATCGCCGGAGGTGATGTAGGATTGCCCGACCATGTGGAAATCGGGTTGTCAGGTGAATCAACATCATAACCAGCCTCCCGGATAGTCAAAACTTCAACATCATTTGGACGATATTGATAACCCTTACAAACATCATACTTCATGAAAGTAGCAAATCTTAAGCTCTTAGCAGGACCCGACCTAGGAACAGTGCGTAAAGATGACTTGACAGGTGGATTTCTCATGGCTAATAAACCTAGATTGGCACGATGTCTAGAAGGACTAACCATCATCCACTCCTCATTGCATTCAATCTGCCAGAGACGAAATTCCTTCGTCCAATCTGGACCACCATGACCCCATAGATGGAAATAACACTTAAACTGAGGGCAAACGAAGCTACGTTGATGCAGGATGAAAAACCCAACTTCTTTGCAGGAGACATGAAAAGAGAAAACATGATCACGTAGGCAGAAAACCTTGAGCTGCGAACAATATCCTCCAATCATTGATTCCAAGGCGAGAGCAACATTCTCCACAGATACTCTGAAAGAATGCCTTGCAAATGAGACAACCATGACGAAGTTGCCCGAATCCTCAGAAGGATGAACAGAGCGGCGAAAAGAGCGCCAGATCTCCTGGGCTAAGCCCATCCCTGGTGACGGTGTCCTGGACTAGGGGGTACTCACCACGTCATCTCCCGATCTGTTAGATTGAGCCGACGACCCCATGGCCATATACTCATGGGCCAGTCCAGACTGCTGCCGCATACAAGGAAGATTCCGCAAGACTTGGCGATCAAGATAAGGACTCCTCCCCCACCGGCGTATTCGGCTAGGACTCTTGTTATCCTAGGCCTCTGGTGCATTATATAAACCGAGGCCAGGCTAGTCGATAGATATACAACAATCATACCACAGGCTAGCTTCTAGGGTTTAGCCTCTCTGATCTCGTGGTACATCCACTCTTGTACTACCCATATCATCAATATTAATCAAGCATGAGTAGGGTTTTACCTCCATCGAGAGTGCCCGAACCTGGGTAAAAACATCGTGTCCCTTGTCTCCTGTTACCATCCGCCTAGACGCACAGTTCGGGACCCCCTACCCGAGATCCGCCGGTTTTGACACCGACACCTGGGTTAAAATCAAACCCTAGAGAGATGGACACGTGAACAGCCATTGAGATGACCACCAGGGGCTGCGGGAGAGGACTCCGGAGATGATGAGCGGATCAGAAGGCAAAAAGCACGGCTAGACGTGGAGATCGCCAGTGGGGTGGCGGCGGCTAAGGGTTAGGGTGGGTGGGAGGTGGGAGTCGCCATCTTGGGGACTTTGCAGAATAGGTTTCCAAACCTTATCAGGTAGTTTACGATGCTGATAACAAGAAGGTCAAGGCGCAAATCCATGAGTCACAGGACCTTACTCCTCCAATCTGTAAGCACACTTTTGCTCCTCACATTGACCCGTCAACACTTACTAGTGATGAGGCTATATTCAGGGCTTTGACTGGAATCAACTAGGCAACTTCTGACTTCTAGCCAATGGGTGAAGAGGAGGAGGATGAACCGGTGCTTGATGACCCACAACCCTCAACTCGCCAAGGGCAAGACTAGTAAGCCGCAGTCTAGCTTAGCCTGTGCCAGCTGTGAAACTTTGCAAATGCACTTATTCTTTTGGGCTATCTGATGCCTTGTAATAGGCTAGTCTTGAAAACAATTATCTGTGATGCCATCGCGCATGTTGATATGCATAACACTTATGAATCATTTTGATCTTCTTTGACAATCCACTATTTATGCTCATACTCATTATCAACTTTTGCTTAATCATGTTGTCATAAACTCTACATACAAACAGAGCACAAGTGCCTTGGTGGTTTACCCCAAGGTGGGTCAAAATGCCACATATAACAAACCACGACTGTAACATCCATAACCAGGGCTGGTTTACCAAAACCTTATAGAATCATAACAAGAATAAATATCATACCTGTGATATTTATGTATATCGCCAACTTACCATGCCATGTGAAAATAAGGGTAACAGTCCCAATCCAGAGCACAACACCCTATGAAATTTATTCATACGCGTCCCAAATTTTTAAACATATGATCATCATATATTGGCGACTTAACATCCAAAGCCACTCCCGGTTAATCAAACACCAGATAGTATCAAATAAGATCAAGGCATCATGGCCTGAATCAAAGTGCAACCATATATCAATATGGCACAAACACAAATCGCCAAAAAGATTCAAAGGCAAAAGAAAACAGAAGATCAAGGCATTCAAAGGCTACCAAGCCCCAACATCAAGTGCTATTCAAGGGATGCACAACCAGTGAGTTACTCCTTAATTCAAACCTGTAAGCCGGGCCTCACATGACCAATCGCCGTATTAACTTTGACAAGTTAAGGGTCTTTAAAAGATTAACTGTCAAGAGTACGGCGAGTCATTCCAGGATTACCTCGTCGGAGTGGCAAGCATACAAAGGCAGGATAGCCCGGATTTTAGGTGAATACACCTGGCATCCAAGCCTATTACGAGCGATAGCAAAGCTCTTGTTCATTTAACAAAAAGGCCCCAAGTAATATTTCAATCCAGGCGTACAAGGCGGACCAGATAGTCATACCTATGCTCAATGAGCAGGAAGCCCCCAAGTATTTGCAATCAAGGCGTACAAGCCGGATCAAAAGGGTAATCGTAGCTATGTGATGACCCACAAGTATAGGGGGTCAATTGTAGCTCTTTTCGATAAGTAAGAGTGTCGAACCCAATGATGATCAGAAGGAAATCACAAGTAGTTTTAAGTAAGGTAATGTGTGCAAGTGCTGAAACTGTAAGTAGCGAGTAGTTTGATAGCAAGATAATTTGTAACGAGCAAGTAACGATAGTAACAATAAGTATGCAGCAAGATATCCCAATCCTTTTTAGACAAAGGACAGGCCAAAACGGTCTCTTATAACAAGAAAAGCATTCTTGAGGGTACGCAGGAATTTCATCCAGTTACTTTCATCATGTTGGTTTGATTTGTGTTCGCTACTTTGATAATTTGATATGTGGGTGGATGATACGTCTCCAACGTATCTACCATTTATGAAGCATTCATGCTATTTTATTATCTGTTTTGAATGACTATGGGCTTTATTATACACTTTTATATTACTTTTGTGACTAACCTATTAACCGGAGGCCCAACCCATATTGCTGTTTTATTGTGTGTTTTAGTATTTCGAAGAAAAGGAATATCAAACGGAGTCTAAACGGAATGAAACCTTCGGCAGCGTTATTTTTGGGAAGAATATCACCCAGGAGACTTTGAGTTCACGTCAGAAGAGCCTCGAGGAGGCCACGAGAAAGGAGGGCGCCCCCCCTACTGGGCGCGCCCCCCTATCTCGTGCGCCCCTCGAGCACCTCCCGACCGACTTCTTTAGCCTATATAAGCCTACGTACCCTAAAACCATTGAATATCAAGATAGATAGGGAGTTCCGCCGCCGCAAGCCTCCTCAGAGCCACGTAAACCTCTGGGAGACCTTCCCAAGACCTCACGGAGGGGGATCCTTCACCGTGGCCATCTTCATCATCCCAAGGCTCTCCATGACGAGGAGGGAGTAGTTCACCCTCGAGGCTGAGTGTATGTACCAGTAGCTATGTGTTTGATCTCTCTCTCTCTCTCTCTCTCTCTCTCTCTCTCTCTCTCTCTCTCGTGTTCTCTCTCGTGTCCCTCTATGGCACGATCTTGATGTATCCCGAGCTTTGCTATCATAGTTGGATCTTATGATGTTTCTCCACCTCTACTCTCTTGTGACGAATTGAGTTTTCCCTTTGAAGTTATCTTATCGGATTGAGTCTTTTATGAGAACACTTGATGTATGTCTTGCCGTGCTTATCTATGGTGACAATGGGATATCATGTGCCACTTGATGTATGTTTTGGTGATCAACTTGCGGGTTCCGCCCATGAACCTATGCATAGGGGTTGGCACACGTTCTTGACTCTCCGGTAGAAACTTTGGGGCAATCTTTGAAGTACTTTGTGTTGGTTGAATAGATGAATCTAAGATTGTGTGATGCATATTGTATAATCATGCCCACAAATACTTGAGGTGACAATGGAGTATCTAGGTGACATTAGGGTTTTGGTTGATTTGTGTCTTAAGGTGTTATTCTAGCACGAACTCTTGAATACATTGATCCGAAAGAATAACTTTGAGGTGGTTTCGTACCCTACCATAATCTCTTCGTTTGTTCTCCGCTATTAGTGGCTTTGGAGTGACTCTTTGTTGCATGTTGAGGGATTGTTATATGATCTATCTATGTTATTATTGTTGAGAGAACTTGCACTAGTGAAAGTATGAACCCTATGCCTTGTTTCCTACCATTGCAATACCGTTTACGCTCACTTTTACCGCTTATTACCTTGCTGATTTTATAATTTCAGATTACAAATACCTTTATCTACCATCCATATTGCACTTGTATCACCATCTCTTCGCCGAAGTAGTGCACCTATACAATCTACCATTGTATTGGGTGTGTTGGGGACACAAGAGACTCTTTGCTATTTGGTTGCAGGGTTGCTTGAGAGAGACCATCTTCATCCTACGCCTCCTACGGATTGATAAACCTTAGGTCATCCACTTGAGGGAAATTTGCTACTGTCCTACAAACCTGTGCACTTGCAGGCCCAACAACGTCTACAAGAAGAAGGTTGTGTAGTAGACATCAAGCTCTTTTCTGGCGCCGTTGCCGAGGAGGCTAGGTAAATGGTACTCACACCCCGTCAACTAAGCTCTTTTCTGGCGCCGTTGCCGGGGAGGTGAGTGCTTGAAGGTATATCTTTAGATCTTGCAATCGAGTCTTTTAGTTTCTTGTTTTATCACTAGTTTATTTTATAAAAGAAAATTACAAAAAATGGAATAGAGTTTGTCTCATACACTTCGTCTTTTTAATATCTTTCGTGAGAATGATGGTAAGGAAAATTGTGCTCAAGTGCTAGAAGAAGAAATCTATAAAATGTTTTGCACTAAATCTTTGAATGATGAGCATGATTGCAATGTTGTTAGTATGAATTCCTTGAATATCCATGATGCTAATGATATGGAAAGCCACAATCTTGGGGAAGCTATGTTTGATGAATATGATATTTTTTGTCCCCCAAGTTTTGATATGTGATGCCGACAGCTGGAATTCTGGCTGGAAAAGAAGAAAACGTTGGAAACCTATTCTGCACAACTCCAAAAGTCCTGAAACTCCACGAAACAACTTTTCGGGATTTATAAGAATTTCTGAGCGAAAGAAATAGGCCAGGGGCCCACACCCTGTCCAGTTGACACGGGGGCGCACCCCCACTATATGGCGCGCCCCCTATCTCCTGGGCCCCCTGGTGGGCCTCCGGCGTCCATCTTCTGCTATATCATCAGTTTTACCCTGGAAAAAATCGTGGGCAAGCTTACGGGACGATACTCCGCCGCCACGAGGCGGAACCTTGGCGGAACCAATCTAGGGCTCTGGCAGAGTTGTTCTGCCGGGGACACTTCCCTCCGGGAGGGGGAAATCATCACCAACGTCATCACCAATGATCCTCTCATCAGGACGGGGTCAATCTCCATCAACATCTTCACCAGCACCATCTCCTCTCAAACCCTAGTTCATCTCTTGCATCCAATCTTGTATCCAAAACCACAAATTGGTACCTGTGGGTTGCTAGTAGTGTTGATTACTCCTTGTAGTTGATACTTATTGGTTTACTTGGTGGAAGATCATATGTTCAGATCCTTAATGCATATTATTACACCTCTGATTATGAATGTGAATATGCTTCGTGAGTAGTTACGTTTGTTCCTGAGGACATGGGTGAAGTCTTGCTATTAGTAGTCATGTGAATTTGGTATTCGTACGATATTTTGATGAGATGTATGTTGTCTTCTCCTCTAGTGGTGTCATGTGAACGTCGACTACATGACACTTCACCATTATTGGGCCTACAGGAGGGCATAGGGAAGTAATAAGTAGATAATGGGTTGCTAGTGACAGAAGCTTAAACCCTAGTTTATGCGTTGCTTCGTTTGGGGCTGATTTGGATCCACATGTTTTAGTCCATGGTTAGGTTTACCTTAATACTTTTGTTGTAGTTGCGGATGCTTGCAATAGGGGTTAATCATAAGTGGGATGCTTGTCCAAGTAAGGGCAGTACCCAAGCACCGGTCCACCCACATATCAAAATATCAAAGTACCGAACGCAAATCATATGAACGTGATGAAAACTAGCTTGATGATAATTCCCAATGTGTCCTCGGGAGCTCCTTCTCATTATTAGAAGTTGTCCATGCTTATACTTTGCTACATAAAGGATTGGGCCACCTTGCTGCACTTTATTTACTTTATTTACTTGTTGCTCGTTACTATTTATCTTATCATAAAACTATCTATCACCTACAATTTCAGTGTTTGCAGAAAACCTTACAGAAAACCGCTTATCATTTCCTTCTGCTCCTCGTCGGGTTCGACACTCTTACTTATCGAAAGGACTACGATATACCCCCTACACTTGTGGGTCATCAAGACTATTTTCTGGCGCCGTTGCCGGGGAGTGTAGCGCTTTTGGTGAGTGGAACTTGGTAAGGAAACATTTATATAGTGTGCTGAAATTTTCTCTTACTTGTCACTATGGAAACTAATCCTTTGAGGGGCTTGTTTGGGGTATCTTCACCCCAACCAGAAGAGTAAAGAGTTGCTCCTCAACCTACTGAAATTTAAGAAAATATTCACTTTGAGATTCCTTCGGGTATGATAGAGAAACTGCTAGCTAATCCATTTGCAGGAGATGGAACATTGCATCCCGATTTACACCTTATCTTTGTGGATGAAGTTTGTGGATTATTTAAGCTTGCAGGTATTCCCGATGATGTTGTCAAAAGGAAGGTCTTCCCTTTATCTTTGAAGGGAGATGCCGACATGGTATAGGCTATGTGATGATACAAGATCTTGGAATTATAAGCGATTGAAGTTGGAATTTCACCATAAATTCTATCCTATGCATCTTGTTCATCGTGATCGTAATTACATATATAATTTCTGGCCTCGCGAAGGAGAAAGCATCACTCAAGCTTGGGGGAGGCTTAAGTCAATGTTATATTCATGCCCCAATCATGAGCTCTCTCGCGAAATGATTATTCAGAACTTTTATGCTCGGCTTTCTCTTGATAACTGCAACCTGCTCGATACTTCCTGTGCTGGTTCTTATATGATGAAGACTATTGATTTCAAATGGGACTTATTGGAAACAATTAAATACAACTCTGAAGATTGGGGTTCCGACGATGGTAAGGAGTCATGTATGACACCTAAGTTCGATTGTGTTAAATCTTTTATGGATACCGATGTTTTTCGTGGATTTAGCGCTAAATATGGACTTTACTCTGAGATAGTAGCTACTTTCTGTGGATCTTCTGCTACTCACGTTGATCTCCCTAAAGAAAAGTGGTTTAAATATAATCCTCCTGTTGAAGTGAAAGTAGTTGCACCTATTACAGTCAAAGAAAAGACTATTACCTATAGTGATCCTATTGTTCCTACTGCTTATGTTGAAAACCTCCTTTTCCTATTAGGATAAAGGATCATGCTAAAGCTTCGACTGTTGTTCGTAAGAGTAATACTAGAACTTATACACCTCCTGAGAAAATTAATGTTGAACCTAGTATTGCTATGGTTAAAGATCTCTTGGATGAGGACTTAGATGGGCATGTTATTTCTTTCTGTGGTGAGACTGCTAATATTGCTAGGCCAGATACTAAGACACGTAGACCTGTCGTAGGCACGCCTGTTATTTTTGTTAAAATAGGAGATCATTGTTAACATGGTTTATGTGATACGGGTGCTAGTGCCAGCGCTATCCCTTATGATTTATATAAAGAAATTATGCACGACATTGCACCCGTTGAATTAGAAGACATTGATGTTACTATTATGCTTGCTAATAGGGATATCATTAAACCTGTTGGGGTTGTTAGAGATGTTGAAGTTTTGCGTGGGAAGGTTAAATATCCTACTGATTTTCTTGTTCTTGCTTCCCCACAACATGCCTTTTGTCCAATTATTTTTGGTAGACCCTTCTTGAATACTGCTAGTGCTAAGATTAATTGTGAAAAGAATATTGTCACTGTTGGCATAGACGGTATGTCTCATGAGTTTAATTTCGCTAAGTTTAGTAGACAACCTCGTGAAAGGGAACCACCTAGCAAGGATGAGATTATTGGTCTTGCTTTCATTGTTGTTCCTCCAACTGATCCGTTAGAACAATATTTGCTAGACCATGAAAACGATATGTTTATGAAGGAAAGGGAAGAAATAGATGAGGCGTTCCTTAAACAGGAACCTATGATGAAACATAACCTTCCCGTTGAAATTCTTGGGGATCCCCCTCCACCCAAGGGTGATCCCGTGTTTGAACTCAAACCGTTACATGATAATCTTAAGTATGCTTATCTTGATGAAAAAGAAATATATCCTGTTACTATTAGTGCTAACCTTTCAAAGAAAGAAGAAGAAAGATTATTGAAAACTCTGAAGAAGCACCGAGCAGCTATTGGATATACTCTGGATGATCTTAAGGGCGTTAGTCCCACGTTATGTCAACACAAAATTACATTGGAGGATGATGCCAAACCAGCAAGAGATCCCCAAAGACGATTAAATCCTAAGATGAAGGAAGTGGTAAGAAAGGAGATACTAAAGCTCCTTGAGGCAGGTATTATTTATCCCGTTGCTGATAGTGAATGGGTAAGCCCTGTCCATTGTGTCCCTAAAAAGGGAGGTATTACCGTCATTCCTAATGATAAAGATGAATTGATCCCACAAAGAATTATTACAGGTTATAGGATGGTAATTTATTTCCGTAAGTTAAATAAAGCTACTAAGAAAGATCATTACCGTTTACCTTTTATTGATCAAATGCTAGAAAGGCTATCCAAACACACACATTTTTGCTTTCTTGATGGTTATTCTGGTTTCTCTCAGATACCTATGTCAGCGAAGGATCAATCTAAAACTATTTTCACTTGCCCTTTTGGTACTTTTGCTTATAGACGTATGCCCTTTGGTTTATGTAATGCACCTGCTACCTTTCAGAGATGCATGATGGCTATATTCTCTGATTTTTGTGAAAAGATTTGTGAGGTATTCATGGATGACTTCTCTGTCTATGGATCCTCGTTTGGTGATTGTTTGAGCAACCTTGATCGAGTTTTGCAGAGATACAAAGACACTAGTCTCGTCCAGAATTAGGAAAAGTGTCACTTTATGGTTAATGAAGGAATTGTCTTGGGGCACAAGATCTCCGAGAGAGGTATTGAAGTTGATAAAGCCAAAGTTGATGCTATTGAAAAGATGCCATGTCCCAAGGACATAAAAGGTATAAGAAGTTTCCTTGGTCATGCCGGTTTTTATAGGAGGTTCATTAAGGACTTTTCTAAAATCTCTAGGCCTCTGACTAATCTATTGCAAAAAGATATTCCTTTTGTCTTTGATCTTGATTGTGTAGAAGCGTTTGAAGTGCTTAACTAAGCTTTGATCACTGCACCTATTGTTCAGCCACCTGATTGAAATTTACCTTTTGAAATTATGTGCGATGCTAGTGATTATGCTGTAGGTGCTGTTTTAGGGCAAAGAGTTGATAAGAAATTGAATGTTATCGAGTATGCTAGTAAGACTCTTGATACTGCCCAGAGAAATTATGCTACTACTGAAAATGAGTTTTTAGCAGTTGTGTTTGCATGTGATAAGTTCAGACCTTATATTGTTGATTCCAAAGTTACTATTCACACTGATCATGCTGCTATTAAATATCTTATGGAAAGAAAGATGCTAAGCCTAGAATCATTAGATGGGTTCTCTTGCTCTAAGAGTTTCATTTGCACATTATTGATAGAAAGGGAGCTGAGAACCCCGTTGCAGATAACCTGTCTAGGTTAGAGAATGTTCTTGATGACCCACTGCCTATTAATGATAGCTCTCCTGATGAACAATTAGCGGTCGTCAATGCTTCTTGTACTGCTCCTTGGTATGCTGATTATGCTAATTACATTGTTGCTAAATATTTACCACCTAGTTTCACATACCAGCAAAAGAAAAAGTTCTTTTATGATTTAAGACAATACTTCTGGGATGATCCACACTTTTATAAAGAAGGAGTAGATGGTGTTATTAGACGTTGTGTGCCTGAGCATGAACAGGAACATATCCTACGCAAGTGTCACTCTGAATCTTATGGAGGACACCACACTGGAGATAGAACTACACACAAGGTACTACAATCTGGTTTTTATTGGCCTACTCCCTTCAAAGATGCTCGTAAGTTTGTCTTATCTTGTGATGAATGTCAAAGAATAGGTAACATTAGTAGACGTCAAGAAATGCCTATGAATTATTCTCTTGTTATTGAACAATTTGATGTTTGGGGCTTTGATTATATGGGACCTTTTCCTGCCTCTAATGGTTATATACATATTTTAGTTGTTGTTGATTACGTTACTAAGTGGGTAGAAGCAATTCCAACTAGTAGTGTTGATCATAACACTTCTATTAAAATGCTTAAAGAAGTTATTTTTCCGAGGTTTGGAGTCCCTAAATATCTTATGACTGATGGTGGTTCACATTTTATTCATGGTGCTTTCCGTAAGATGCTTGCTAAGTATGATGTCAATCATAGAATCGCATCCCCCTATCACCCGCAGTCTAGTGGTCAAGTAGAGTTGAGCAACAGAGAGGTCAAATTAATTTTGCAAAAGACTGTGAATAGATCTAGAAAGAATTGGTCCAAAAAACTTGATGATGCATTATGGGTCTATAGAACTGCATACAAAAATCCTATGGGTATGTCTCCGTATAAAATGGTTTATGGAAAAGCATGTCATTTACCTCTTGAACTTGAACATAAAGCATATTGCGCTATTAAAGAGCTCAATTATGACTTCAAGCTTGCCGATGAGAAGAGGTTATTTGATATTAGCTCACTTGATGAATGGAGAACCCAAGCCTATGAGAATGCCACGCTTTTCAAAGAAAAAGTCAAACGCTGGCGTGATAAGAGGATACAAAAGCGTGAGTTTAACGTAGGAGATTATGTGTTATTATTCAACTCTCATTTAAGATTTTTTGCAGGAAAACTTCTCTCAAAATGGGAAGGTCCCTACGTTATCAAGGAGGTCTATCGTTCTGGTGCCATAAAAATAAACAACTCCGAAGGCACAAATCCGAGGGTGGTAAACGCTCAAAGAATTAAACATTATATTTCACGTAATCCTATCAATGTTGAAACTAATATTATTGAAACCGTAACCCCTGAGGAATACATAAGGGACACTTTCTAGAATGTTCGAGACTCCGAAAAGGCATAGGTATGTGGTACGGTAAGTAAACCGACTCCAAAACAACTCCAATGGCAATTTTTATCAGTTTTGGAATATTTAAGAACTTTAGGAAGAAAGAAGTAGTCCGAGAGGGACACGAGGCTCCCACGAGAGTAGGGGGCGCCCCTCCCCCCCTATAGGGCGCGCCCCTGTCTCGTGGGCACCTCGTGTGCCTCCCGGACTCTGTTTTCTTGCACGTTTCGTATTTTGGTCGGTAAAAATTCATTATATATACTCCCGATGGTTTGACCACCGTGTCACGCAAATATCCTCTGTTTTCGTTTCGAGCGGTTTCTGTTTCAGATCTAAGAGCATCATGTCATCTCCAAGCGCTCCCAAGGACAAGTTTTTCGAGAGGGTTATCAACCCCTTTCTTGTGGAGGTGCTGCAACACCCTCAAACCATTGAGATGTGTGAGGGGGTGCTGCACATCCGCGATGTGGACGGACCAAAGCGTACCGGGAGCGTGGAGACAAAGCTCGAAGCCGTGGAGCAGCAAGTTTTCAAGTGCCAAGGGATGGTGGAGCGTGGACTCAATGCCAACCAGATTATGATCATGGATTTCACCAATAACCACAAGCTGGATGCCAAAGTCATTGGGGATACCATCTTCAAGCTTCAATAGAAAATTGAATTGAAGGATACCGGAGACTCGATCATCCTTCTATGATGGAGAGCATGTTGGGGAACGTAGCAGAAATTCAAAATTTTCTACGCATCACCAAGATAAATCTATGGAGATTCTAGCAACAAGAGAGAGGGGAGTGTATCTTCATACCCTTGAAGATCGCGATGCGGAAGCGTTGCAAGAACGCGGTCGGTGGAGTCATATACGAAGAGATTCAGATCGCGGTCGAATCCGATCTAAGCACCGAACAATGGTGTCTGCGCATTCAACACACGTACAGCCCGGGATGTCTCCTCCTTCTTGATCCGGCAAGGGGAGAGGAGAAGTTGAGGGAGAACTTCGAGAGCATGACGGCGTGGTGGTGATGGAGCTCGTGGTTCTCCGGCAGGGCTTCGCCAAGCACTACGGAGGAAGAGGAGGTGTTGGAGGAGGGAGGGTTGTGATACGTCCATTTTGCATCATGCTTTTATATCAATATTTATTGCATTATGGGCTGTTATTACACATTATATCTCAATACTTATGACTATTCTCTCTTATTTTACAAGGTTTACCATGAAGAGGGGGAATGCCTTGCTGGAATTCTGGCCGAAAAGGAGCAAACGTTGCAAACCTATTTTGCACAACTCCAAAAGACCTGAGACTCCACGAAACAACTTTTTGGACTTATTAAGGAATTATGAGCAAAAGAATTAGGCCAGGGGGCCCACACCCTGTCCAGGAGACAGGGGGCGCTCCCCCCTAGGGCGCCCCCTATCTCCTGGGCCCCCTGGTGGGCCTCCGGCGTCCATCTTCTGCTATATGAAGGGTTTAGTCCTGGAAAAATTTCGGGGGCAAGCTTATGGGACGAAACTCCGCCGCCACGAGGCGGAACCTTGGCGGAATTAATCTAGGGCTCTTGCGGAGCTGTTTTGCCGGGGACACTTCCCTCCGGGAGGGGGAAATCATCACCAACGATCCTATCATCGGGAGGGGGTCAATCTCCATCAACATCTTCACAAACACCATCTCCTCTCAAACCCTAGTTCATCTCTTGTATCCAATCTTGTATCCAAAACCACAAATTGGTACCTGTGGGTTGCTAGTAGTGTTGATTACTCCTTGTAGTTGATACTTATTGGTTTACTTGGTGGAAGATCATATGTTCAGATACTTAATGCTTATTATTACACCTCTGATTATGAACATGATTATGCTTTGTGAGTAGTTACTTTAATTCCTGAGGACATGGGTGAAGTCTTGCTATTAGTAGTCATGTGAATTTGGTATTTGTTCGATATTTTGATGAGATGTATGTTGTCTCTCCTCTAGTGGTGTTATGTGAACGTCGACTATATGACACTTCACCATTACTTGGGCCTAGAGGAAGGCATAGGGAAGTAATAAGTAGATGATGGGTTGCTAGAGTAACAGAAGCTTAAACCCTAGTTTATGTGTTGCTTCGTTAGGGGTTCATATGGGCCCATATGTATAATGCTGTGGTTAGGTTTACCTTAATACTCCTTTTTGTAGTTGCGGACGCTTGGAATAGGGGTAATCATAAGTGGGATGCTTGTCCAAGTTAGGGCAGTACCCAAGTGTCGGTCCACCCACATATCAAATTACCAAAGTACCGAACGAGAATCCTATGAACGTGATGAAACTAGCTTGGCGATAATTCCCAATGTGTCCCCGGGAGCTTCTTCCTTATTATTAGAATTTGTCCAGGCTTATCCTTTGCTACATAAAGGATTGGGCCACCTTGCTGCACTTTATTTACTTTATTTACTTTTTCTTGTTACTATTTATCCTATCACAAAACTATCTATCACCTACTATTTTAGTGCTTGCAGAGAAAACCTTACAGAAAACCGCTTATCATTTCCTTCTGCTCCTCGTTGGGTTCGACACTCTTACTTATCGAAAGGACTACGATATATCCCCTACAATTGTGGGTCATCAAGACTCTTTTCTGGCGCCGTTGCCGGGGAGTGTAGCGCTTTTGGTGAGTGGAACTTGGTAAGGAAACATTTATATAGTGTGCTGAAATTTTCTGTTACTTGTCACTATGGAAACTAATCCTTTGAGTGGCTTGTTTGGGGTATCTTCACCCCAACCAGAAGAGCAAAGAGATGCTCCTCAACCTACTGAACTTTTTGAAAATATTCACTTTGAGATTCCTTCGGGTATGATAGAAAAACTGCTAGCTAATCCTTTTGCAGGAGACGGAACTTTGCATCCCGACTTACACCTTATCTTTGTGGATGAAGTTTGTGGATTATTTAAGCTTGCAGGTATTCCCGATGATGTTGTCAAAAGGAAGGTCTTCCCTTTATCTTTGAAGGGAGATGCAATGACATGGTATAGAGTATGTGATGGTACGAGATCTTGGAATTATAAGCGATTGAAATTGGAATTTCACCAGAAGTTCTATCCGATGCATCTTGTTCATCATGATCGTAATTACATATATAATTTCTGGCCTCGCGAAGGAGAAAGCATCGCTCAAGCTTGGGGGAGGCTTAAGTCAATGTTATATTCAATCATGAGCTCTCTCTGGAAATGATTATTCAGAATTTTTATGCTCGGCTTTCTATTGATAATCGCAACTTGCTCGATACTTCCTGTGATGGCTCCTATATGCTGAAGACTATTGATTTCAAATGGGACTTATTGGAAAGAATTAAACGCAACTCTGAAGATTGGGGTTCCGACGATGGTAAGGAGTCAGGTATGACACCTAAGTTTGATTGTGTTAAATCTTTTATGGATACCGATGCTTTCCGTCGATTTAGCTCTAAGTATGGACTTGACTCTGAGATAGTAGCTACCCTTTGTGAAACTTTTGCTACTCACGTTGATCTCCCTAAAGAGAAGTGGTATAAATATAATCCTCCTGTTGAAGTGAAAGTAGTTGCACCTATTACAGTCGAAGAAAAGACTATTACATATAGTGATCCTATTATTCCTACTGCTTATGTCGAAAAACCTCCTTTTCCTGTTAGGATAAAAGATCATGTTAAAGCTTCGACTGTTGTTTGTAAGAGTAATACTAGGACTTATACACCTCCTGAGCAAATTAATGTTGAACCTAGTATTGCTATGATTAAAGATCTCTTGGATGAAGACTTAGATGGGCATGTTATTTCTTTTGTGGGTGAAACTACTAATATAGCTAGACCCGATACTTTTTTTAGAAAAGGAGGAATCACTCCCGGCCTCTGCATCCGGATGATGCATGCGGCCATATTATTTATTATTCACGAAGACCTTACAAAGTAATACAACAGTAAGCCCGAGGCCACCATCTAGACGACACCTGTCGCTACTCCTAAACCCTTAATGAAAGCGTGCGAATGTCCGGCCAAATACCAAGCGGACATCGCACGAAAGCCTAACAACTAACGTCGGATGCCCCATCCGTGCCACATAGGCGGGATTGGGTAACACTCGTCCGGGCGCACTCTCGCGAGTACCACACGCACACGCCGCAAAGGGCCGCCACCTCCATCTTCCCTCGATCCATCCTCAAAGCGTGTCTTGACGCGCCGACCTTGTCGAGCCTCTACGCCATCGACGCCACCACGACGCCGCATAACATCGACCTCCCGCGTGTCCCTCACCACACATCTGACGCCAAGCCTCCACTGCTCCATGCCGTCAAGAACCGCCGCCATGAATATGTAGAAAGAAACACCGCTCCACCGCAGCTTCCATCCGCTGGTCCCTCGAGCCCGAGTGCATCTCCAAGAATGCCGCTCCCAAGGGGGTAACGACACATGAATGCCGCCGTCATCCGATCAACTGATCTAGGGTTTCCCCCGGAGGTATTGGGTGGGGTTGGGAGCTTCACCTCGATGATGCCTTCCTGAAGGAAACGATGATAAGAGCATCGTCATCACCGGCTCCGGCCAATGACCGAAGACCAAGTTTTCACCCGGATCCATTCCAAGAAATCCACCCGACAACCTATGCACTGTCTCGACCGCCTTCAAAGCCCCGGATCTAGCCTCCTAGATCTGGCGACCAACCGTGACAGAAGTGCCACCGTAGGAGCCTGGGCACCAGCCATCGCTGCGTGAATGTGCCACCACCGAGCTCGGAGGAGGGCTCCCACCCCACCTCGCCAAACCGCGAGAGCCGCCGGATGGATCCTGCACGCTCATCACCGTCTCTCGATCTGAACCAATCCGTGGCCAAACCACGAGATCGCCGATGCAGATCCGCCTTGGATAGGGACTACACCACGCCATGCCGCCGCGGGAAGCCTGAGCTTCACTCGCCGCCACCTTCCAGGGCCGCCGCCGCCGACAGGACGCGCCGCCCACGTGCAGCAGGCCGGAGGAGCTCCCCCGATCTAGATATGGACCGAGAAGCTGACCACAGCCGCCCCACGCCGGCACGCCCCGCCGCCGAATCTGCAGCAACCCGCGCCCACGCCAAGCCGCCATCCGCCACCACAGGCGCATCCGCCGCCGCCGCATGGCTGCGGGCATCCGCGAGGGCGCTGTCCCCGCCGCCACCCACACCGCGCCGAAGGAGGAGGGCCGCCACCGACGCCAGCCGTGCTTTGCCCGGCTCGAGCCAGCGGCGGCGGGAGGGGGACGGGGAAGGGTTGGAGGCGGCGGCGCGTGGGTTCGCCCCCCCGCTCGTGGGAGCGGGCTGGGCGAGATCTTTGGGACCGACCTGTCCATTAATACGATACCCGATACTAAGACACGTAGACCTGTTGTAGGCACGCCTGTTATTTCTGTTAAAATAGGAGATCATTGTTATCATGGCTTATGTGATATGGGTGCTAGTGCTAATGCGATACCTTATGATCTTTATAAAGAAATTATGCACGATATTGCACCGGTTGAATTAGAAGATATTGATGTTACAATTAAGCTTGCTAATACGGACACCATTAAACCTACTGGGATTGTTTGAGATGTTGAAGTCTTGTGTGGGAAGATTAAATACCCTGCTGATTTTCTTGCTCTCGGTTCCTCACAAGATGATTTTTGTCCCATTATTTCTGGTAGATCCTTCTTGAACACTACTAGTAATAAGATTGATTGTGAAAAGAATATTGTCATTGTTGGCTTAGATGGTATGTCTCATGAGTTTAATTTCGCTAAGTTTAGTAGACAACATCATGAAAAGGAACCATCTAGCAAGGATGAGATTATTGGTCTTGCTTCCATTGTTGTTCCTCCAACTGATCCGTTAGAACAATATTTGCTAGACCATGAAAACGATATGTTTATGAAGGAAAGGGAAGAAATAGATGAAGTGTTCCTTAAACAAGAACCTATGCTAAAACATAATCTTCCCATTGAAATTCTTGGGGATCCCCCTCCATCCAAGGGTGATCCCGTGTTTGAACTCAAACCCTTACCTGATAATCTGAAGTACGCTTATCTTGATGAAAAATAAATATATCATGTTATTATTAGTGCTAACCTTTCAGAGAAAAAAGAAGAAAGATTATTGAAAACTCTGAAGAAGCACCGAGCTGCTATTGGATATACCCTGGATGATCTCAAGGGCATTAGTCCCACATTATGTCAACACAAAATTTCAGTGGAGAAAGATGCCAACACTACCGGGAAAACGGTTTTTAACGACGGTATATGTGGTCGTTAAAGGTTGGATTGTGGTTGTTAAAAGTCAATAACGACCACAATCTGCTGGTCGTAGTAGGCTCCGTCGTTAAAGGTATAACGACCACATACCTTTCATGGTCGTTATTCTTATAACGACGGGATGGTGTGTCGTCGTTGATCCCAAGGCACTAACGACCACTTTTGGCGTCGCTGATAATGGTGGGATGGTGTGTCGATCCGAAGGCAATAACGACCACTTTTGTGGTCGCTAATAATGTTATCATGCTGGCCAAAGTATCATTACCGACCACTTTCTTCACACTTCCATATCCTTCAGAACCACTTATATTATAACATTCCTTCAACAATCACTTTATGTGGCATCCAACATTTCAATATTAACATTCACATTAATATAGAAACAAAATAATCTTAATTGAAAGGATCATAGCCTCTTTTATTAATAGAAGTACCAATATTCTGACATACAATTCTGAAATTGAAATATCTTGTAAGAAATTTGAGTCAAAATCACTCCTTATATCACCAATGTAGTTGATGATATCTATATGGAAAATGAGACAACTAGAAAATATAATATTTATTAGTCTTCAATAGAGGAACACCATCGTGTTTGAATGGATATCATTCTTCACCAGCGATTACAATGCCTCCTTATGCTGATATATATTCTGGTGGACCATCAGTCCTACAAAATGTTGATTAGTTTAGGAAAGTCAGTCCATGTAAATAAATGGCAACAAAGTATTATGACAAATAAAACCAATGTGTGAGAACAACTTACTTGATCATGTTGGCGTTCATGAGAACTATCAGTTAGAGATCTACCAGATAGAAGACGCTTAATTTCTGATACTTCTTGCGCCATGCCATTGACCTTTTCTTCGAGTACTTGTTTCGCTTGCTCAGAAGCTTGAAGTTGAGAAACTAATTCAGCCTTACTTAGTTCTGGTCCTCGCAAATCTCTTGCTCTAATTCCACCACCAAAGCCAGCTACACGATCACGCCGCTTAGATGTGTCACATTTTTGCTTGACTTCATCATTTGAAAGACCAGGATTCAACTGACCTATTATCTTAATTTGTGCCTGAAGTGCCAACAGTAAGTTATTTGCATAGACTTCTATATCTAAGTAGGAATTGTACACGTGCTAACGTTAAATTAAGTCTTACATGTTTGGCGGAGGTTGTAGAATCAGCGAAGTCTGTACCCTTCTTGTGTGTCTCTAGAAATAGTTTATCCATACTCGGTGGCTTGTTTTCTTTTCCTCCCTGTTCCAACATAGGCAAATGACTATTATTAGTTGAAACAAAATGGCAAGAAAACTCACACTGATCTTATATTATTGGAAATGAAAAACAAGAGAAGTTAAAGCGTGTACCATGACCCAAATTATCTGTCTAAAGGGTTTACTGCCAGATCGGTGAAGCATTTTGAGGTTAGCTCTGTTTTAGGTATTCCTCTTGCTCTTTTTCTGTAGTTAAAGAGGATTATATTGTCAACTGCACAAATGGTTGAAAATTAGGAGGCAACATGAGAACTTACCAAAAACTCCTTGCTGAAGAAATGCTCCTTGACAAGCCATTCCCAGTCATCCTTTGGAATATCTTTAGATACATTTTTCATAGCCTCCTGCATAGTATTGTTGGGGTTTTACAAAATGTCGGTGCAAGTCTCCACGCCAGTTGATCTAAAGTTTCTTGACATGGTCTAATATCTCATCTTTGTACACATCTATTGCAATGTTGTCGTCAATATTTTCGAACTTGTCCTAAATAGGTGTTCATAAAATAGAGTATCATAAATACATCAGTATAGAAGTTCAGATTATAATGCTAGAACTTTTAACCAAACATACCTTAATTGCATCAAATATATGTTTCTGAGCTGCATCAGTAATATTGGACCATTCCTTTACCCTCATCGGGGTAATTCTAGGATTACGGACGATTATACCCAAGTGTCGTGCGAAACTTCTGGAAAGAGCACGGTTATTGTAAAACCGGACTTTAATTTTTTGGGACTCCATGAGATCAGCTACTTCCTTGCATTTATTTTTCCCACGGACCCTGCGCTTTTCCCCTGTTCGAGGTCCTGCACCATTAAAAAGAAATATGTTAATCAAGTACAAAAAAATAAAAACATTCAAGCTACAATTTATATTGTAGCGGTCCGAATGAAGTATCAACTAATCAAGTTGTGTTGTTGAGCTTACTAGTCTTGGACGTAGCTGTAAGGCCATGGTTACCCTGCACTTCTTCACTTTCCAGATTTTCATCAACTAATTCAGTTCATTGTTGTGCTTACTGGTCTTTAAGGTACCTGCAAGGCCATGGTTATCCTGGGATTCTTCACTTTCCAGATTTTCATTACCCATTAACTCATCTGCACCATTTGCACCATGTGAAAATATACAACCAATCGGTAAGCATGGTGGATGAAGGAAAATTGAAAAAAATGAATTTTTTGATACCATAAAAATCATGCATATCATTTCCCATGTCACCATCATTGATGGTATCAGCTTCATCATTCATAGCTGCAATATATTATGAGTTACTTGAAGACAATAAAGCGTAGAAACAAGTCTTGGTACAATATGTGATACTTGGAAACTCACTTCCGGAATCATCAGCATCCCAATTTGTAGTAAACAAGATTGGTGTATTTGTTGCCGCGTCATTTCCATCTGTGAAAACAAGCAACCACATTATATCATCCTTCAGCAGATAGCTTGAATAATATTTTTATGTTTCTGTACTACCTTTTGCAGCTAACTCGTACTTTTTCCACAGTTCCTCATCTTGCAAATGAGGCCTGTGAGTAACCTTTTTCTGCTGGAATATGCTATTGGACTTGATTTTTCTGGCAAGGTCCGCCTAGCAATACCCTGGTGTGCCAGTACAGACTTATTCAACTGTGAGGAGCATCTTTCCCGAGCTAATGCTGTCAAGTTTCCATACCTGTTCTGACTAATTGTGATACGCTACGCATATAGTGTTAGTTTGAAGTGTGCACAAAGGCTATACAAAGTAAAATTGAATTAAATACCTAGAGTACAATGTAATGGACTCTTCTGCAATGTATCCCTCTGCAATCGAAGCCTCAGGTCGTGCCAAATTTCACACTAGTGATTTCAGACACTTTATTTGTCTCTCAAAGAGATACCTCCATCGATATATTGTAGGTCCACCAAGAAGAGCCTCATTAGCCAAATAAACAGGCAGATGCATTATGACATCACAAAAGGACGGTGGGAATTCCTTTTCAAGCTTACATAGTGTCACAGGTATTTGGGCCTGCATTTCATTAAGTTCTTCTACTGAAAGTGATTTGGAGTTTAATCATATCGTGTATGATCTATAGATGAATGGATTGTACTGAACATGGCATATCAAAATTCTAAATCATAATAAGCGAACGAATTCTACCTACATATTTTGTAATCAGGATCAGCAACAGTGCATCAAGGTTCCACAAGAGAAAAAACAGAGCAAGGAGGAATACGAAAAAACAGAGCAAAGAAGAATACGAACCAAGCTGCAGCGGAGTTGCGTTGGCGACCGGTGATGTGCAGGTGGCAGCGTGGACGCACCGGGGTCGAGGCTAACCAGCGACGTGGAGGCGGCAGCCCGGGCGCGCCGGGGTCCAGGCGACCGGCGATGTGCTGGTGGTAGCGAGGGCGTACCGGGTCGAGGCTACCGGCGACGTGCAGGTACCATCGCGTACGCGCCGGAGTCGAGGCGAGTGGCGATGTGCGAGCTGCAGCGCGGAGAGGCATAGAACACAAGGGAGGAGATGTGATCTATGGACTATGGAGGTGTCGAATTGAGCAGGGCAGGGGAGGCGAGGAGAAAGAGGCGCAGGGAGATGAGATCCTAACAGATTAAATAGTTATACCCTGTTACGGAGGGTTATCTAGTCGAAATTGCCAGCAGTTTGCGCCAAATAAAACAGTCTTCCCGCTCTCTTTACTCAAGAACCAAAAATATTTATGCCTAGTTTTGTGATACAAAACCTGAGGATTAGGTCTAAAAATAACCTGAGGATTTCAACCTTTGTAAGGCACAGTAGGCCTCTTCCTCCCTGTACTTTTAGGTGTATTTTTTGAAACCAATTGAATCAGGAACAAACTCTATTCATAGGTTGAAAATAAAGAACACAGGCGTGGTGGTTTCAGTGTACTTTGACACACACGAAACAGGGGAAAACTGACAGGTTAAGTTTCAGAGACAAAAGCACACAGTTTTGACACAATGAATTCCTTTTCTCTTTTCTTTTTTCTTACATCGACTATGCCAAGCAATGAATGGAACAACTCCTACTTATAAGTTTCTCAGCACTTCAAGCAACCGACTTGCTTTTGCTGCAACAAAAGCAGGCAAAAGAATGAAATTAGCTTCGCCAACATGTACACACAGGGCACACCAGCACTTAACCTGCAAGTTGCAGCCGATCTTCCACAATCACTTCACATTGCGATAGGAATTGTTTGACTACAATCAGGTTTAAGATAACATGGTGATGCTTTGGCGTCCAAAATGCCTGGTGATTTGAAGGTACTGGTGCAGATCAAATTCATCAGTGAAACCCTGTCCATGACACCGCCAAAATACAGTGCCTATTTCTAAGCACATCCATATATCTGTACCGTATAATACGATGTCAGTGGATATGAAGATCCTTTTACGGATAGGAAAATATTTGAACACAAGGAGAGGGAGTTTGTTAGAGTTGGACCACGTACATGCAAACCCCATAACAGTAACGACCGCTCACCTAGCGACGGGCAGACCCGTGGTTGTTGAAAGTATTACGTAGATTGGTTTCCACCACGTGGGAACTCCACTCGGGTATTCAACGACAAAGAGTTTTTGGGCACCGTCGTTAATGCCAGTATTTGTAGTAGTGAAACCTGTTAGAGATCCTCAAAGACGATTAAATCCCAAAATGAAGGAAGTGGTGAGAAAGGAGATACTAAAACTCCTTGAGGCAGGTATTATTTATCCCGTTGCTGATAGTGAATGGGTAAGCCCTATCCATTGTGTCCCTAAAAAGGGAGGTATTACCGTTGTTCCTAATGATAAAAATGAATTGATCCCACAAATAATTATTACAGGCTATAGGATGGTAATTGATTTCCGTAAGTTAAACAAAGCCACTAAGAAAGATCATTACCCTTTACCTTTAATTGATCAAATGCTAGAAAGGCTATCCAAACATACACATTTTTGCTTTCTAGATGGTTATTCTGGCTTCTCTCAAATACCTGTGTCAGCGGGGGATCAAACTAAAACTACTTTTACTTGTCCTTTTGGTACTTTTGCTTATAGACGTATGCAGTTAGGTTTATGTAATGCACCTGCTACCTTTCAAAGATGCATGATGGCTATATTTTCTGATTTTTGTGAAAAGATTTGTGAGGTATTCATGGATGACTTCTCCGTCTATGGATCCTCTTTTGATGATTGTTTGAGCAACCTTGATCGAGTTTTGCAGAGATGCGAAGACACTACTCTCATCCTGAATTGGGAAAAGTGTCACTTTGTGGTTAATGAAGGCATTGTCTTGGGGCACAAGATCTCCGAGAGAGGTATTGAAGTTGATAAAGCCAAAGTTGATGATATTGAAAAGATGCCATGTCCTAAGGACATAAAAGGTATAAGAAGTTTCCTTTTTCATGCCGGTTTTTATAGGAGGTTCATTAAGGACTTTTCTAAAATCTCTAGGCCTCTGACTAATTTATTGCAAAAAGATATTCTTTTTGTCTTTGATGATGATTGTGTAGAAGCATTTGAAACACTTAAGAAAGCTTTGATCACAGCACCTATTGTTCAGCCACCTGATTGGAATTTGCCTTTTGAAATTATGTGCGATGCTAGTGATTATGCTGTAGGTGTTGTTTTAGGGCAAAGGGTCGATAAGAAATCGAATGTTATCCAAAGATGCTAGTAAGACTCTTGATACTGCCTGAGAAATTATGCTACCACTCAAAAGGAATTCTTAGCAGTTGTGTTTGCATGTGATAAGTTTAGACCTTATATTGTTGATTCCAAAGTTACTATTCACACTGATCATGCTGCTATTAAATATCTGATGGAAAAGAAAGATGCTAAGCCTAGACTCATTAGATGGGTTCTCTTGCTCCAAGAGTTTGACTTGCATATTATTGATAGAAAGGGAGCTAAGAACCCCGTTGCGCATAACTTGTCTAGGTTAGAGAATGTTCTTGACGACCCAACGCCTATTAATGATAGTTTTCCGATGAACAATTAGCGGTTGTCAATGCTTCTCGTCTTTGCTCCTTGGTATGCTGACTATGCTAATTACATTGTTGCTAAATATATACCGCCTAGTTTCACATACCAAAGAAAAGAAAAAGTTCTTTTATGATTTAAGACATTACTTCTGGGATGATCCACACCTTTATAAAGAAGGAGTAGATGGTATTATTAGACGTTGTGTGTCTGAGCATGAATAGGAACAAATCCTACGCAAATGTCACTCTGAATCCTATGGAGGACACCATGCCGGAGATAGAACTGCGCACAAGGTACTACAATCCGGTTTTTATTGGCCTACTCTTATCAAAGATGCTCGTAAGTTTGTCGTATCTTGTGATGAATGTCAAAGAATAGGAAACATTTGCAGACATCAAGAAATTCCTATGAATTATTCTCTTGTTATTGAACCGTTTGATGTTGGGGCTTTGATTATATGGGACCTTTTCCTGCCTCCAATGGTTATACACATATTTTAGTTGCTGTTGATTACGTTACTAAGTGGGTAGAATCTATTCCAACTAGTAGTGTTGATCAATAACACTTCTCTTAAAATGCTTAAAGAAGTTATTTTTCCTAGGTTTGGAGTCCCTAGATATCTTATGACTGATGGTGGTTCACACTTTATTCGTGGTGCTTTCCGTAAGATGCTTGCTAAGTATGATGTCAATCATATAATTGCATCTCCTTATCACCCGCAGTCTAGTGGTCAAGTAGAGTTGAGCAATAGAGAGCTCAAATTAATTTTGCAAAAGACTGTGAATAGAACTAGAAAGAATTGGTCCAAAAAACTTGATGATGCATTATGGGCCTATAGAACTGCATACAAAAATCCTATGGGTATGTCTCCATATAAGATGGTTTATGGAAAAGCATGTCATTTACCTCTTGAACTTGAACATAAAGCACAGTGGGCTATTAAAGAGCTCAATTATGACTTCAAACTTGCCGGTGAGAAGAGGTTGTTTGATATTAGCTCACTTGATGAATGGAGAACCCAGGCTTATGAGAATGCCAAGCTCTTCAAAGAAAAAGTCAAACACTGGCATGATAAGAGGATACAAAAGCGTGAGTTTAACGTAGGAGATTATGTGTTATTATTCAACTCTCGTTTAAGATTTTTTGCAGGAAAACTTCTCTCAAAATGGGAAGGTCCCTACGTTATCGAGGAGGTCTATCATTCCGGTGCTATAAAAATTAACAACTTCGAAGGCACAAATCCGTGTGTGGTTAATGGTCAAAGAATTAAGCATTATATTTCAGGTAATCCTATCAATGTTGAAACGAATATTATTGAAACCATAACCCCAGAGGGATACATAAGAGACACTTTCTAGAACGTTCCAGACTCCGAAAAGGCATAGGTATGTGGTACGGTAAGTATACCGACTCCAAAACAATTCTAATGGCAATTTTTATCAGTTCTGGATTATTTAAGAATTTTAGGAAGAAAGAAGTAGTCCGAAAGGGACACGAGGCTCCCACGAGAGAGGAGGGCGCCCTCCCCCTGTAGGGTGCGCCCCCTGTCTCGTGGGCACCTCATGTGCCTCCCGGACTCCGTTTTCTTGTATGTTACATATTTTGGTCGGTAAAAATTCATTATATATACCCCCGAAGGTTTTGACCACCGTATCATGCAAATATCCTCTGCTTCGTTTTGAGCTGTTCTCATGCAGATTTGGAACAAGATGTCGTCCCAAGATTCGGAGGGAGAGAGTTACGTGGCTGATTATATTGCAAATCCAAAAGTATATGCAGATGTGGAACATTATGGCTGGACCACAGAGGAAGAAGAAGACTATGATCCAAAGAGGAAGGAGGAGACAAGCTCTGATGAAGAGGACGATCCACTGCCTCAACCTGGTGATATGCATGTGGAGTTCAAGAAGTCAAGTCTCCCTAAGGTCCAATCTATCCCACCACGTTTTTTGCAGGACAGCAAGGCAACACTATGCAAAAAGATAATGAAACTTGAGCTCGAGAATGAGGATCTGAGGGAGGAATTTTTTTGCCTTAGACGCAAGCTAGAGAAGAAAAGTGCGACAACTCCTACTTCACCACCCCCGAAGAAATAATCACATGGGTATGGGCACTCCCCTTGGCAACTGCCAAACTTGGGGGAGGTGCCCCGGTATAGTATCACCATCACACTCCTATCTTTACCACTTTATAGTTTGATCCTTTTAGTAGTATCTTGATCTAGTAGATTGAAGTTTTGATATCAAGTAGTTTTGAGTTTTGCTTTGTGATCTCTTTATGTAAGCATGTCCGTGTGCTATCTATAATAAAGATTACTGTTGAGTCAAGGGCTTTGCTATGTTGCTATGATCTTGAGAAAGTAGAAAGAACAAAAGAGTTCATATTTATCTTATGGATAGTGATAACTTCACACATAGAAAGTATGAGGCATAAAAATTGTTGAGAGTTGATGAACGTAGCCTTGGTCATTGTTGCAATTAATAGGAAGTGATAAGGAAAGAGGGGCTCACATATAAATATATTATCTTGGACATCTTTTATGATTGTGAAGCACTCATTAAGTATGACATGACAAAATAGTTGACGTTGGACAAGGAAGACAACGTAATGGTTTATGTTTTCCGACATCTTAGTTAAAGTATATTGTCAGTGACCTTCTAAACATGTTGAGCATGCCTTTCGCCCTCATCCTAGCCAAAACTCCTTGCACCAAGTAGAGGTACTACTTGTGCTTCCAAATATCCTTAATCCCAGTTTTGCTATGAGAGTCCACCATACCTACCTATGGATTGAGTAAGATCCTTCAAGTAAGTTGTCATTGGTGCAAGCAATAAAAATTGCTCTCTAAATATGCATGACTTGTTGTGGAAGTAATAAAAGCGACGGAGTGCATAATAAAGGTCCACATACAAGGGGTAATATAAAGTGACGTTCTTTTGCATTAAGATTTTGTGTATCCAACCCTAAAAGCACATGACAACCTCTGCTTCCCTCTGCGAAGGGCCTATCTTTTACTTTATGATTTAGTTTATACTTGAGTCAAGGTGATCCTCACCTTTCCCTTTTAATTTTATCCTTAGGCAAACTCTTCGTGTTTGAAAGATCATGATATATATATCTGATTGGATGTAAGTTGGCATAGGCTATTATTGTTGACATCACCTAAAGGTGAATACGTTGGGAGGCAACACAATAAGCCCCTATCTTTCTCAGTGTCCGGCTGAAACTCTATAACCACAACTATTGCGTGAGTGTTAACAATTATAGGAGACTACGAGATAGTTGAGTATGTGGGCTTGCTGAAAAGCTCTATTATTGACTCTTTCTGATGTTACAATAAATTGCAATTTTTCAATGACTGAGACTATAGTTTGTTAGTTCCCAATGATGTTTATGAACCATACTTGACTTTGTGAATTGCTTATTACTTGAACATAGGAAATCATATGAAAAAATCCATATATGTTGTTGTTATTAGAATGATCATGATGCCCTCATGTCCGTATTTTATTTTTATCGACACCTCTATCTCTAAACATGTGGACATATTTTTCGATTTCGGTTTCCGCTTGAGGACAAGCGAGGTCTAAGCATGGGGGAGTTGATACGTCCATTTTGCATCATGCTTTTATATCAATATTTATTGCATTATGGGCTGTTATTACACATTATATCTCAATACCTATGCTATTTTCTCTTATTTTACAAGGTTTACCATGAAGAGGGGGAATGCCAGAGTAGGAATTCTGGCTGGAAAAGGAGCAAACATTGGAAACCTATTCTGCACAACTCCAAAAGACCTGAGACTCCACGAAACAACTTTTTGGATTTATGAAGGAATTATGAGCAAAAGAAATAGGCCAGGGGGGCCACACCCTGTCCAGGAGACAGGAGGGCACCCCCCCTAGGGCGCGCCCCCTATCTCTTGGGCCCCCTGGTGGGCCTCCGGTGTCCATCTTCTGCTATATGAAGGGTTTTGTCTTGGAAAAATTCGGGGGGCAAGCTTACAGGACGAAACTCCGCCGCCACGAGGCGGAACCTTTGCGGAATCAATCTAGGGCTCTGGCGCAGCTGTTCTGCCGGGGACACTTCCCTCCGGGGGGGGGGGGGAATCATCACCAACATCATCACCAACGATCCTCTCATCGGGAGGGGGTCAATATCCATCAACATCTTCATCAGCACCATCTCCTCTCAAACCCTAGTTCATCTCTTGTATCCAATCTTGTATCCAAAACCACAAATTGGTACCTGTGGGCTGCTAGTAGGTTTGATTACTCCTTGTAGTTGATACTTATTGGTTTACTTGGTGGAAGATCATATGTTCAGATCCTTAATGCATATTATTACACCTATGATTATGAACATGATTATGCTTTGTGAGTAGTTACTTTAGTTCCTGAGGACATGGGTGAAGTCTTGCTATTAGTAGTCATGTGAATTTGGTATTCGTTCGATATTTTGATGAGATGTATGTTGTCTCTCCTCTAGTGGTGTTATGTGAACGTCGACTACATGACACTTCACCATTACTTGGGCCTAGAGGAAGGTATAGGGAAGTAATAAGTAGATGATGGGTTGCTAGAGTGACAGAAGCTTAAACCCTAGTTTAAGCGTTGCTTCGTTAGGGGTTCATATGGGCCCATATGTTTAATGATGTGGTTAGGTTTACCTTAATACTCCTTTTTGTAGTTGCGGACGCTTGCAATAGGGGTTAATCATAAGTGGGATGCTTGTCCAAGTTAGGGCAGTACCCAAGTGTCGGTCCACCCACATAACAACTTATCAAAGTACCGAACGAGAATCTTATGAACGTGATGAAACTAGCTTGGCGATAATTCCCAATGTGTCCTTGGGAGCTTCTTCCTTATTATTAGAATTTGTCCAGGCTTATCCTTTGCTACATAAAGGATTGGGCCACCTTGATGCACTTTATTTACTTTATTTACTTTTGCTCGTTACTATTTATCCTATCACAAAACTATCTATCACCTACTATTTCAGTGCTTGCAGAGAAAACCTTACTACAAACCACTTATCATTTCCTTCTGCTCCTCGTTGGGTTCGACACTCTTACTTATCGAAAGGACTACGCTAGATCCCCTACACTTGTGGGTCATCAGGCTGCGCCAGGGAAGAGGTGCGGCTGCCCTCCCACCCCTCCACTATATATAGGGGCAAGGGGAGAGGGGGAGGTGCCCTAGGGTTTCCCTAGGGGCGGCGCTGCTGCAGATTGGATCTTCCTAGGGAAAATCCTAGGGAGACTTGCCCCCCAAGCCAAGCAGGTGGAGGATTGCCTCCCAAGCCAGGTGGAGGCGCCCCACCTCCACAAATAACATGGGAAGGGTGTGGGGGGCGCACCACCCCTTAGTGGGCTGGTTTTCCCCTTCCCCTTTGGCCCATGAGGCCCTCCAACACTTGTCGGGGCTCCCAAAACACCTTTCGGTCATGCTGGCCATAGCCTGGTACCCCTGGAACATTTCCGGACTCCAATACCCTTCGTCCAATATAGCGATCTTTACCGCCAGACTATTCTGGTACTCCTCGTGACGTTCGGTACTCCAAACTACCTTCGGTAACCACATACTATTTCCCATAACAACTCTAGCGTCACCGAACCTTAAGTGTGTAGACCCTACGGGTTCGGGAACCATGCAGACATGACCGAGACGTTCTTCAGCCAATAACCAACAGCGGGATCTGGATACCCATGTAGGCTCCCACATGTTCCACGATGATCTCATCGGATGAACCACGATGTCGGGGATTCAATCAATCCCGTATACAATTCACTTTGTCCATTGGTATGTTACTTGCCCGAGATTTGATCGGCGGTATCCCTATACCTTGTTCAATCTCGTTACCGGAAAGTCTCTTTACTCATTCCATAATGCATGATCCCGTGACTAACTACTTAGTCACATTGAGCTCATTATGATGATGCATTACCGAGTGGGCCCAGAGATACCTCTCCGTTATACGGAGTGACAAATTCCAGTCTCGATTCGTGCCAACCCAACAGGCACTTTTGGAGATACCTGTAGTGCACCTTTATAGCCACCCAGTTACGTTGTGACTTTGGTACACCCAAAGCATTCCTACGGTATCTGGGAGTTGCACAATCTCCTGGTCTAAGGAAATGATACTTGACATTAGAAAAGCTCTTAGCAAATGAACTAAACGATCTTGTGCTATGCTTAGGATTGGGTCTTGTCCATCACATCATTCTCCTAATGATGTGATCCCACTATCAATGACATCTAATGTCCATGGTCAGGAAACCATAACCATCTATTGATCAACGAGCTAGTCAACTAGAGGCTCACTAGGGACATGTTATGGTCTATGTATTCACACATATATTACGGTTTCCAGTTAATACAATTATAGCATGAACAATAGACAATTATCATGAACAAGGAAATACAATAATAAAAAATTTATTATTGCCTCTAGGGCATATTTCCAACATTCTCCCACTTGCACTAGAGTCAATAATCTAGTTCACATCACTATGTGATTGTAATGAATCCAACACCCATGGGGTTTGATCATATCTCGCTTGTGAGAGAGGTTATTAGTCAACATGTCTGAACCTTTCATATCCGTGTGTGCTTTACAAATCTCTATGTCATCTTGTAGATGCAGCTACCATGCGCTATTTGGAGCTATTCCAAACAACTGTTCTACTATATGAATCCGGTTTACTACTTATAGTCATCCAGATTAGTATCAAAGTTTGCATCGACGTAACCCTTTACGACGAACTCTTTTACCACCTCCATAATCGAGAAAATTCCTTAGTCCACTAGTTACTAAGGATAACTTTGACCGCTGTCTTGTGATCCATTCCTGGATCACTCTTGTACCCCTTGACTGACTCATGGCAAGGCACACTTCAGGTGCGGTACACAACGTAGCATACTATAGAGCCTACGTCTAAAGCATAGGGGACGACCTTCGTCCTTTTTCTCTCTTCTGCCGTGGTCAGGTCTTGAGTATTACTCAATACTCACACCTTATAACACAGCCAAGAACTCCTTCTTTGCTAATCTATTTTGAACTCCTTTAAAATCTTGTCATGGTATGTATTCATTTGAAAGTACTATTAAGCGTTTTTATCTATCCTTATAGATCTTGATGCTCAATGTTCAAGTAGCTTAATCCAGGTTTTTTATTGAAAAACACTTTTCAAATAACCCTTTATGCTTTCCAGAAATTCTACATCATTTCCGATCAACAATATGTCAACGACATATACTCATCAGAAATTCTATAGTGCTCCCACTCACTTCTTTGGAAATACAAGTTTCTCATAAACTTTGTATAAACCCAAAATCTTTGATCATCTCATCAAAGCGTATATTCCAACTCCAAGATGCTTACTCCAGTCCTTAGAAGGATTGCTGGAGCTTTGCACACTTGTTAGAATCTTTTAGGACTGACAAAACCTTCTGGTTGTATCGCATACAACCTTTCCTCAAGAAAAACATCGAGGAAAAAACATTTTGACATCCTATCTGCAAGATTTCATAAATAAGGCAATAACTGCTAATATAATTTCAACAGACTCTTAGCATCGCTACGAATGAGAAAGTCTCATTGCAGTCAACTCCTTGAACTTGTCAGAAAACATCTTAACGACATGTCGAGCTTTCTTAATGGTGATACTTACCATCATTGTCCGTCTTCCTTCTAAAATCCATCTGTACCCAACAGCCTTACGACCATCAAGTAGTTCTTCCAAAGTATATACTTTGTTTTCATACATGGATCCTCGCTTGGATTTTATGGCCTCGAGCCATTCATCGGAATCTGGGCCCACCATCGCTTCTCCATAGCTTGTAGGTTCATTGTTGTCTAGCAACATGACCTCCAAGACAGGATTACCATACCACTCTGAAGCAGTACACGTCCTTGTTGTCCTACGAGGTTCGGTAGTGACTTGATCCGAAGCTTCATGATCACTATCATCAGCTTCCACTTCAATTGGTGTAGGTGCCACAGGAACAACTTCATGTGCCCTGCTACACACTAGTTGTAGTGACGGTTCAATAACCATATCAAGTTTCCACCATCCTCCCGCTCAATTCTTTCGAGAGAAACCTTTCCTCGAGAAAGGACCCGTTTCTAGAAACAATCACTTTTGCTTCCGGATCTGAAATAGGAGGTATACCCAACTGTTTTGGGTGTCCTATGAAGATGTATTTATCCACTTTGGGTTCGAGCTTATCAGGATGAAACTTTTTCATATAAGCGTCGCGGCCCTAAACATTCAAGAAATGACAGCTTAGGTTTCTCTAAACCATAGTTCATACGGTGTCATACCAAACGGAATTACGTGGTGCCCTATTTAAAGTGAATGCGGTTGTCTCTAATGCCTAAACCCATAAACGATAGTGGTAATTCGATAAGAGACATCATGGTATGCCCCATATCCAATAGGGTGCATCTATGATGTTCGGACACACCATCACACTACGGTGTTCCAGGCGGTATTAGCTGTGAAACAATTTCCACAATGTCTTAATTGTGTACCAAACACGTAACTCAGATATTCATCTCTATGATCATATCATAGACATTTTATCCGCTTGTCACGACGATCTTCAACTTCACTCTGAAATTACTTGAACCATTCAATAATTCAGACTTCTGTTTCATCAAGTAAATATACTTAGCATCTACTCAAATCATCTGTGAAGTAAGAACATAACGATATCCATCAAGGCCTCAAAGCACTCAATCGGATCGCACACATCAAAATGTATTACTTCCAACAAGTTGCTTTCTTGTTCCATTTTACTGAAAACGAGTCTTCAGTCATCTTGCCCATGTGGTATGATTTGCATGTCTCAAGTGATTCAAAATCAAGTGAGTCCAAACGGTCCAACTGCATGGAGTTTCTTCATGCGTATATACCAATAGACATGGTTCGCATGTCTCAATCTTTTCAAAAACGAGTGAGTCCAAAGATCCATCAACATGAAGCTTCTTCATGCGTTTTATACCAATAAGACTCAAATGGCAGTGCCACAAGTAGGTGGCACTATATCATTACTATCTTATATCTTTTGGCATGAACATGTGTATCACTACGATCGAGATTCAATAAACCATTCATTTTAGGTGCAAGACCATTGAAGGTATTATTCAAATAAACAGAGTAACCATTATTCTCCTTAAATGAATAACCGTATTGCGATAGACATAATCCAATCATGTCTATGCTCAACGCAAACACTAAATAACAATTATTTAGGTTTAACACCAATCCCGATGGTAGAGGGAGCGTGCAAAGTTTGATCACATCAACCTTGGAAATACTTCCAACACATATCGTCACCTCGCCTTTAGCTAGTCTCCGTTTATTCCGTAGCCTTTTATTTCGAGTTACTAACACTTAGCAACTGAACCGATATCTATTACCATGGTGCTACTAAGAGTACTAGTAAAGTACACATTAATATAATGTATATCCAATATACTTCAATCGACCTTGCCAGCCTTCTCATCTACCAAGTATCTAGGGTAATTCTGCTCCAGTGACAGTTCCGCTTATTACAGAAGCACTTACTCTCGGGTTTGGGTTCAACCTTAGGTTTCTTCACTAGAGCAGCAACTGATTTGCCGTTTCATGAAGTATCCCTTCTTGCCCTTGCCCTTCTTGAAACTAGTGGTTTCACTAACCATCAACAATTGATGCTCCTTCTTGATATCTACTTCCGCGGTGTCAAACATCGCGAATATTTCAAGGATCATCATATCTATCCATGATATGTTATAGTTCATGGCGAAGCTCTAGTAGCTTGGTGGCAATGACTTTGGAGAAACATCACTATCTCATCTGGAAGATTAACTCCCACTCGATTCAAGTGATTGTTGTACCCAGACAATCTAAGTACAAGCTCAACGATTGAGCTTTTCTCCCTTAGTTTGTAGGTTAAGTAACTCATCCGAGGTCTCACACCTCTTGACGTAGGCACTAGCCTGAAATCCCAATTTCAGCCCTTGAAACATCTCATATGTTCCGCGATGTTTCAAAATCGCCTTCGGTGCCTCAATTCTAAACCGTTTAACATTACTGAACTATCACGTAGTCATCAAAACGTGTATGTCAGATGTTCGCAACATCCACAGACGACGTTCGAGGTTCAGCACACCGTGCGGTGCATTAATGTAACATCCCAAATTTTCAATTTGGAATGTTATACATTAGGTCATCATGCATATCATATTTTTCTCGCATTTTCCGATCCTAGAAAATTTCACGCAACTCAAGGACCCTCGGAGAGTTGGAAGTTTCATTATTTTCATATTTGGGATTTCTCAAATTTTGAAAATAGGATCATTGGATTTATTTAATTATCTTCATAAAGTTTTTCCTATAAAAATCTCAAGAGAGGGAATAATATGACTTTCCCAATATTTAGGAAAAATGAAGATATTATAAATAAATCAAATTTGGTTTTGGAAGATTTATTTTGCTTAGGCAAAAATGAGCATTTTAAAAATATTATGCATGTTTGCTATTTTTAAAGTTCATTTTGTTCGACTCATTTTTAGGAGTCGGGAAAATTTGTTTTATTTAAATCGGAGTTCATTTGGTATTTTTTAATTCGTTTTGTTTTAATTTAAAAAAATCTGGCCCTTCTGGGCCAAGGCCCGGCCCAACCAGCCAGGCCCGGCCCAGCGCTCCGCCTCCCTCTCCTCGCGCGCCCGAAGCGGAGCTCTCCGCCGCCACGCGCCACCGCCGCCCGTGTCCGGGTCGGACACCACCCGCCGTTGCCCCTTCCCAAGCCGAGCACCCTCCTCCTATTTAACCCCGCGGACCCCCTCTCTCCTCACCTCACCCCGCCGCCGCCCCCAAGCCGAGCCGCCGCCCGCGCCGAGGGCCTTGCCGCCGTCGCCGGAGCACCCCGCCGCCTCGCCGCCTCCCGACCTCGCCACCACACCTCGCCGACCTCGCCCGACCAGCGGAACTGCGCCGAGCCCCAGCGATCACCGAGGTAGCCACCGCCCGTTCGATCCGAACCGATCCGATCCGGTTTTCCTAGAAACCCGGTCCGTTTTTTTTTATGCGATGTTCGGTTTTTTTTTCAAAACCTAGATTGGTTTTTATTTTTTTTCGGTTTTCTTATTTAGTGAACGTTCACCGACCCGTTCGTTTCAATGAACGCATTCGTTGGATTAGTTCTGTTAACGAACGTCCGTTATTTAATCCGTTCGTTGTTTTCTTTTAAATCGGATTTAATCCGTTATTTTTCGATTCGATTTCGATCCGATTTTCAAATCTGTTTTATTTCTTGCTCGTTTATCGGAATTAGGTGATTCAAGCGCTGGAGTTTCAGAACGAAACCGCCGTTCGACTAACCTACTTACACAGAGTTTTGCTACTGTAAAATTTTGACTTAATTTCAGATTTGCTAAACCGAGTCGTTCTCTCTCGAGTTCCGACTTTCGATGCTTTATTTGATTCGATTCTTTTGCAACCAGGGTTCTTAAGTTGAACTATCTGGTTAGATCTTTTATTCGAGATTTCCTGTGCATTAGATGAGTACTTATTGTATGCTTGTTGTTTGTCTGCGTTAGATCACCCGAGTGCGCCGCTTGTTACTTGAATCTCTAGGACTCGCGGATCATCAGCAAGGCAAGTAACACTTTGATCATATTTTTTCTACTACCCAGTTTTATTGCATTAGATCAAACCCTCAAACACTTGCATGATTAGGATCTAATTAAATTGTGGGATGGGAAGTAGATTGAGGTAGTACCTATTACCTGTTTTACTTATGAAACCTTGGGAGTTACTTCTTCGTTTGCTTATTTGCCATGCTATGCTAGTAGACGTGGATTGGGTGAGTGAATATCCAAGACAGATGTGAGATAGTTAATTAATGGTTCATCTAAGGTGGCAACCTAAACACACATCTGGGTGGATTGAGGCACCTGGTTTCTATCGAGGACTTGCCTGTATTTCTTCTGGACCGCCACCCGTGCTCTAAGGGATCATAAGATTATTCAAACTAGAAACTTCCGTGTGCAGCCACAAGCCAATTATGGGCTCTGGCGTAGTTGACTAAGTTGTGCGAACTCTACGGGTAGGCTAGCTGATGTAGGGGATGTAGGTTGGTACGGTCTACCCACATGTAAGGTGCTAGCGCTTACGAAAGACTATGTCTCGGTCATCCGCCTCTCAAACACCATGTAGTCACGAGAACCAAGCGGAGGCGATCAAGTCTTGTGGGGAAAAGTGCAAACCTCTGCAGAGTGTATAAACTAATCATGATTAGCCGTGTCCCCGGTTATGGACAAATCTTGAGTATCTAGTACTTGAATATCATGTGAATCTCAACATGTTACTTCTAATAATAAAGTTATTGGGTTTTAATGAGTACTTTTAATTGGGATTGAGGATGTCATCAACCATTCTCAATGTTTAACAACCACCATGATAGTTAAATAAAATTATTCCTTTGATGTAGGGAAAAATCAGCTTTATGCAAAATGTAATCAGAGAGCCTTACCACCAGCCAAATATGCATGTAGTATAGGCTTGTTGCTTCATTGTTCTCTATGTGTTACATTGCCAAGATATTCCATGTCTTGACCCGTTTTTGGCTGCAACTTTTCATGTTGCAGACTTTTCGCATTTACAGTAAGGTGTTAGGTCGTGGTTCTATACTCGGTGATGCCGTTGGAGTTGATGGACTCACTCGTTTTCCAAGCCTTCATTGTTATTATTAGATGGCCTTAAGCCATATTATTGTATTAAGTTCCCTTGTGGACAACGATGTAATAAGTGTGTGATTGCTACTCTGCTATAAATCCTTTGAAGTACTGTGTGGTGTCAAACATTCTTGATCCAGGATGACATCGAGCACAGGCGCTAGATCCATTCGGGTCTGGTCGCTACAGAGAATGGTATCAGAGCACACGCTGACTGTAGGACACGACCACTAAGATAAAGCCATAGATCACTATTCTCTTCCCATTTTCTAACTCCTCATCTTTTCTACTCTCTTTAGGATGACGGACGCCAAGATCAAGTACACCCAACCGGATGAAGGCACACCTTTTGGATTTCACTTGAAGGAAGTTACCAAATACCAGATATTGGACTACCAAGCTTCACCGGACTTTCAACGCCACTCTTGCTCAAGAGGAGCGCTGGAAGATTCATGCTCACGTTCCAGAAGGACATTCGCCCCAATCACCAAGCCTATAGATAGTGTTTTCGATTGCACCGACTTGGAGTGCAGGAAAGAGCATGGCAGCTCACATCACCATGGGACGCATTGGAGAAGTTTATCAAGAAGACCTCGAGGACACAATCTACCAGATTTGCGACGCCGAGATGACAAATGGGACGTCACAAGACCAAGAAGGATAGATCCATTGCAGCATTTATCCAGAGTTAAACCAAAGCACATTCGACGCCAGAGAGAACCAGATGTGCAATGATATGTTGGAGTTGCGTAATGCAAAGGGAAGGATCATCGAGCTTGAAGAAGAACTAAAGACAACTCGCAAGGACTATATGGACGAGATCGTAGCTCTAGCAAGACACAATAACGATCTTAAATGCGAGATTGAAGAACTGAAGAAGAAGTTGGCGCCAGGAATGAAGACCAAGATGTCAATTGCCCAAGCGACTACATCAACATCGATTTACACCGATTCGGATCCAAGTGAACCCGACTTTGAAGACGAAGCTGGAGCAGACATTATGGAGTCTTCCACCGGTTCAAATTAGTAGAAGTCCCCCACATATTAGTAGTATTCCCTCCATGTAAATCCTTATAGTACACGCACTTTTGCGATAGTTAGATCGTTGTAAGCCTTTGTTTGATTGAATGAAGTGATTTTGTGTGTATTTGATCATGTGCACTTGGGTAGTGATTCCCCTTAGACCTCATTCTATTCTAAATTCTCATCTTTTCTAAACCCATCGATGCCTCCGAGACGCGACCCGGATTCGCTTTTCCCGCCAGAGATCACCCAACCGATCCAGCAGCGAATACCCCTGATTTAAACATTGGTGCGTAACTGTGGCAACAACAACAACAACAACAACAACCCACCGCCACCACCACTGCGGATCATCCGACTCGTTTCCTTAGATCAACCCGCCAGTACTCCAAAGAGCACCGAGCCAATTGTAGCAGATGACCCGGCTCCGCAAGATAGGAAGGAGTGACCATCGCAGGATGCACGGATGGAGAAAGAGTGAAGTTTGCAAGACATCAGCTTGAAGGACCCGCAGAAGAAGATGGTGGGAGAATTTCACAGCCACTTACCACCTGTGACACCGCCACATGGGAGCAATTTCAGCAAGCTTTTCAAGACCGCCCATGTTTCAGCAGGAGCTATGGCTATGAAGAAGCGTGAGTTTTGCAACTTACGCCAAGGAGGAAGGACTGTTGGCCGGATGCGTGGATGACTTTAGTAAACTAGCACGTTATGCCCCGGATGACGCTTGCTACGATGCAGCTAAACAGAGAAGTTTCTAGAAGGACTGAATGATGAGTTCAAGATGCCGTTGATGGTAGCCAGTTTCAATAACTACCAGGAGTTAGTAGACCGAGCCCTCATGATTGAAGGAAAGCAAAGCAAATTGAGAACCGTAAGCGGAAGTATGGGCAAGGGAAGTATAACTGGAGCTCAGCAGAAACCTCGTTATACCCCTAAGTCGAATTCAGTTTCAGCATACCCATGGAGGAGGTAATTCGCATAACCATAACAAAGCACCAAGAATGGGAGCAGGAATGGAGGAAGTAATGGACAGAATCGCACCAACCCGTCAACACCATCCAAAGTAGACCTGAGTCATATTACTTGCTTTAAGTGCCGCAAGATCGGGCATTATGCCAATGATATCCCAGAGGCCGAATGGAAATGGCAATGGAAGCTCGAAAGAAGCCCAACCCTTTCAATAGAGGACAGGTGAACCACATTGAAGTGGAGGAGGTTGAAGATCAGCCCGATGCGATGTCGGTAAGTTTTTGGTTAAGTCATTTACTGCAGCTTGTTCTTTTCGATCTTTGGTGCATCGCATTCATACATATCAAGGGATTTGTGGATAAGTACAAGTTACCAACCCAAGCCCTTAGGTCACCCATGCTAGTAACCTCACCCGGCAAGCAGTACATGGCTAGTAAATGGTGTGATCGACCGCCATTAAGGATTGGACACTATGTTTTCCCCTCGCACCTAATAGTTACGGAATCCCAATGAATGGAAGTGATATTAGGAATGGATTGGTTATCAAAGTATGGAGGAAACATTGATTGCTCCACTAGATCAATTTTGCTCACCACACCTGAAGGAAGAAGGATTAAGTATGTATCACGGCACGAGCCGAGGAGAGCACAAGTTAATTGCTTATCAGGAGTGGTGTAGGAAGAAGTACCAGTGGTGAAGGATTTTCCTAATGTATTTCCTAAGAGTTGCTGTGAATGCCACCGGATAGAGACATTGAGTTTTTGATCGAGCTGTTGCCGGGAACAGGCCCGATATCGAAGCGACCATATAGGATGCCAGCACAGGATTTGGTGGAAATCAAGAAGCAGATTAAGGAGCTTTTGGATAAAGGTTTTATACGCCCAAGTTCTTCACCTTGGGGATCACCCGTTTTGCTAGTGGAGAAGAAGGACGGATCGTTAAGAATGGTTGTTGATTATCGTGGATTGAATGAAGTAACAATCAAGAACAAGTACCCACTACCTATGATAAATGATCTGCTTGATCGCTTGCAAGGAGCCAAGGTGTTTTCCAAGATCGACTTGCAATCGTGGTACCATCGATTGAAGATTCGGGAGCAGGACATACCCAAGACAGCATTTACCACGAGATATGGGTATGCGAGTATACCGTTATGTCATTTGGGTGACTAACGCACCAGCCTATTTCATGAACCTGATGAACAAAGTGTTTATGGAGTTTTTGGATAAGTTCGTCGTGGTGTTCATTGATGACATTTTGATTTTCTCGAAGAATGAAGAGGAACACAAGGAACATTTGCGATTGGTTTTGGAGAAACCGAGGAACACCAGCTTGTATGCCAAGTTCGGCAAATGTGAGTTTTGGTTAAAGGACGTTGGATTTCTCGGACATGTTATATCCGGAGAAGGGATAGCAGTTGACCCCACAAAAGTTGAGACCGTAACCAAATGGGAAGCACCAACGACAGTTGGAGAGATTCGGAGTTTCCTTGGACTCGCAGGATACTACCGAAGGTTCATCGAGAATTTCTCAAGGATTGCCAAGCCTATGACGGAATTGTTGAAGAAGGATAACAAATTCATATGGACTGAGGACTGTGAGGCAAGTTTTCAGGAGTTGAAGAAAAGATTAGTTACCTCACCAGTTTTGATATTGCGGATCGGACTAAGGATTATGAGGTGTATTGCGGCGCTTCACGTCGAGGACTGGGAGCAGTGCTTATGCAGAAGGAAGAGTTGTTTCAGTATGCTTCCACGACAACTTAAGCCCCATGAGTTGAATTATGCCACTCATGATTTGGAGTTAGCAGCCAGTTGTGCATGCCCTCAAGACATGGAGACATTTTCTCATTGGAAATCATTGTGAAGTATATACGGATCACAAGAGTCTCAAGTACATCTTCACACGTATGAAATTGAATCTCGAGACAAAGGAGATGGTTAGAGCTTATCAAGGATTATGACATGAGATTGCATTATCACCCGGAAGGCTAATGTCGAAAGGCATTTATTGAGCCGTAAGAGCCACGTCAATACCCTAATGATGGGAGGAATACCCAATGAGTTAGCCGAGGACCTTCGAGAGCTATGTTTGGAAATAGTTCCGAGAGGCTATGTAGCAGCATTGGAGATTCAGTCAACGCTGATGGACAAAATCAAAGAAGCCCAAAAGGCAGATAAGGAAGTTGCCTCTATAAAGGAGAAAATGAGCAAAGGAAAAGCTAAAGGATTTCGTGAGGATGAGCACGATACCCTATGGTTTGAGGACCGTGTATATGTGCCCAATGACCCAGAGATCAGGAAGTTGATTTTACAAGAAGCTCATGATTCACCGTATTCGATTCACCCAGGAAATACCAAGATGTATTTGGATTTGAAGAACACTTTCTGGTGGACCGGAATGAAGAAGGATATTGCGGAGTATGTAGCAGTTTGCGATGTATGTCAGAAAGTAAAGGCAGAACATCAGAATCAAGCCGGATTGTTACAACCATTTCCGATACCCGAATGTAATTGTGATAAACTAGACATGGATTTTATCAAGGGATTTCCAAAGACTCGTTCAGTATATTACTACATTTGGGTTATAGTAGACCGTTTAACAAAGGTAGCTCATTTTATTCGATCAAGACCACCTATAGCAGTGCTAAGTTGGCAAAGATATACATGACCAGAATTGTGTGCTTACACGGAGTTCCGAGGAGCATCAGACGTATAGAGGAACCCAGTTTACCTCGAAATTTTGGAACCAGCTTGCACGAAACATTGGGAACACGATTGGAATTGATGACTTTCCACCCATGCACCGATGGATGTAACCGAGAGAGTCAATCAGATTTTGGAGGACATGCTTTGAGAGCTTGTGCCCCAGATTATGGATCTAGCTGGGATGAAAATTTGCCGTATGCAGAATTTTCCTACAACAACGATTACCAAACCAGCTTGAAGATGGCACCTTCGAGGCTTTGTATGGAAGAAGGTGCAGGACACCGTTGTTATGGGACGAAACTGAGATCGTCGGTTGTTTGGACCAGATTTGATTAAGGAGTCTCGAGCAGAAAGTTAAGTTGATTCGAGATGTGCTCAAGGTAGCCCAGTCCGGACAAAAGAGCTATGCCGATTCAAAGCGCAGCGATTGAGTATGAAGTTGGAGACAGTATATCTCGAGTATCCCGCTTGAGGAGTTAAGCGTTTTGGAGTTAAGGGAAAGTTAGCACCCGTTTCGTTGGACCGTGATAAGATTTTGCAACGCATGGGAGAAGTTGCTTATAAGTTGGAATTACCGGAAGGACTGTCAGGAGTTCATGATGTATTCCATGTTTCTCGATTGAAGAAATGTCACCCGAGATAGCAGAGGTACCGTTAAGAGACACAAGTACACCGAAGCAATTCAGTTGAAGGATGATTTGACATATGAGGAAAACCGGTTAAGATTCTCGATTATGCCAGCAGAGTTACCCGCAGCAAGGTTATCAAATTTTGCAAAGTTCAGTGGAGCCACCACACCGAGGATGAAGCCACACAGGAAAGAGAGGAAGTTTTGCTCAAGGACCACCCTCACCTATTTTCTAGCCAACCCGAATCTCGAGGGCTAGATTCATCTTAAGGGTAGGTTTGTAACATCCCAAATTTTCAATTTGGAATGTTATACATTAGGTCATCATGCATATCATATTTTTCTCGCATTTTCCGATCCTAGAAAATTTCACGCAACTCAAGGACCCTCGGAGAGAGTTGGAAGTTTCATTATTTTCATATTTGGGATTTCTCAAATTTTGAAAATAGGATCATTGATTTATTTAATTATCTTCATAAAGTTTTTCCTATATAAATCTCAAGATAGGGTTTATTATGACTTTACCAATACTTAGTTAAAATGAAGATATTATTAATAAATCAAATTTGGTTTTGGAAGATTTATTTTGCTTCTGCAAAATGAGCATTTTAAAAATATTATGCATGTTTGCTGTTTTTAAAGTTCATTTTGTTCGACTCATTTTTAGGAGTCAGGGAAAATTTGTTTTATTTAAATCGGAGTTCATTTGGTATTTTTTTTTAATTCGTTTTGTTTTAATTTTAAAAAAAAATCTGTGCCGCTTCTGGGCCAAGGCCCAGCCCAACAGCCAGGCCGGCCCAGCGCCCGCCTCCCTCTCCCTCGCGCGCCCGAATAGCTCTCCGCCGCCGCCCGCCACGCCGCCGCCCGTGTCCGGGTCGGACACCCGCCGCCGTTGCCCTTCCCCAAGCCGAGCACCCTCCTATTTAACCTCATTGGACCCCCCTCTCTCCTCACCTCGCCCCGCCCGCCCCAAGCCAAGCCGCCCGCCGCCGAGGACGCCGCCGTCGCCGAGCACCCGCCGCCCCTCGTCGCCCCTCCCGACCCCGCCGCCACCGACCTCGCCCGACCCTGGAGCCGCCCGGAGCCCCGCCGGCGATCACCGGAGGTAGCCACCGCCCCGTTCCGATCCGAACCGATCCGATCCGGTTTTCCCTAGAAAACCCGGTCCGGTTTTTTTTTGCGATGTTCGGTTTTTTTTTCAAAACCTAGATTGGTTTTTATTTTTTTTCGATTTTCTTATTTAGTGAACGTTCACCGACCCGTTCGTTTCAATGAACGCGTTCGTTGGATTAGTTCTGTTAACGAACGTCTGTTATTTAATCCGTTCGTCGTTTTATTTTAAATCGGATTTAATCCGTTATTTTTCGATTCGATTTACGATCCGATTTTCAAATCTGTTTTATTTCTTGCTCGTTTATCGGAATCAGTGATTCAAGCGCTGGAGTTTCAGAACGAAACCGCCGCTCTGACTAACCTACTTACACAGAGTTTTGCTACTGTAAAATTTTGACTTAATTTCAGATTTGCTAAACCGAGTCGTTCTCTCTCGAGTTCCGACTTTCGATGCTTTATTTGATTCGATTCTTTTGCAACTGTGGTTCTTAAGTTGAACTATCTGGTTAGATCTTTTATTCGAGATTTCCTGTGCATTAGATGAGTACTTATTGTATGCTTGTTGTTTGTCTGCGTTAGATCACCCGGTGCGCCGCTTGTTACTTCAATCTCTAGGACTCATGGATCATCGCAAGGCAAGTAACACTTTGATCATATTTTTCTACTACCCGGTTTTATTGCATTAGATCAAACCCTCAAACACTTGCATGATTAGGATCTAATTAAATTGTGGGATGGGAAGTAGATTGAGGTAGTACCTATTACTGCTTTTACTTATGAAACCTTGGGAGTTACTTCTACGTTTGCTTATTTGCCATGCTATGCTAGTAGACGTGGATTGGGTGAGTGAATATCCATGACAGATGTGAGATTGTTAATTAATGGTTTATCTAAGGTGGCAACCTAAACACACATCTGGGTGGATTGAGGCACCTGGTTTCTATCAGACTTGCTCAGATTTCTTCGGACCGCCACCCGTGCTCTAAGGGATCATAAGATTATTCAAACTAGAAACTTCCGTGTGCAGCCACAAGCCAATTATGGGCTCTGGCGTAGTTGACTAAGTTGTGCGAACTCTTACGGGTAGGCTAGCTGATGTAGGGGATGTAGGTTGGTACGGTCTACCCACATATAAGGTGCTAGCGCTTCTGAAAGACTATGTCTCGGTCATCCGTCTCTCAAACACCATGTAGTGCGAGAACCAAGCGGAGGCGATCGAGTCTTGTGGGGAAAAGTGCGCAAACCTCTGCAGAGTGTATAAACTAATCATGATTAGCCGTGTCCCCGGTTATGGACAAATCTTGAGTATCTAGTACTTGAATATCATGTGAATCTCAACATATTACTTCTAATAATAAAGTTATTGGGTTTTAATGAGTACTTTTAATTGGGATTGAGGATGCTGTCAACCATTCTCAATGTTTAACAACCACCATGATAGTTAAATAAAATTATTCCTTTGATGTAGGGAAAAATCAGCTTTATGCAAAAATGTAACCGTAGAGCCTTACCACCAGCCAAATATGCATGTAGTATAGGCTTGTTGCTTCATTGTTCTCTATGTGTTACATTGCGGCATATTCCATGTCTTGACCCGTTTTAGGGCTGCAACTTTTCATGTTGCAGACTTTTCGCATTTACGAGTAAGGTGTTAGGTCGTGGTTCTATACTCGATGATGCCGTTGGAGTTGATGGACTCACTCGTTTTCCAAGCCTTCCGCTGTTATTATTAGATGGCCTTAAGCCATATTATTGTATTAAGTTCCCTTGTGGACAATGATGTAATAAGTGTGTGATTGCTACTCTGCTATAAATCCTTCGAAGTACTGTGTGGTGTCAGCATTACTGATCCAGGGATGACACTGAGCACAGAGTGCTAGATCCATTCGGGTCTGGTCGCTACAATTAAGAACATAAGCCTTCTGCGCAGCAATGAGGACAATCCTCAGTTTACGGACCCAGTTCGCATAATTGCTACTATCAACTTTCAACTAAATTTTCTCTAGGAACATATCTAAAATAGTAGAACTAAAGCGTATGCAATGACATAATTTGTAAAGACCTTTTGACTATGTTCATGATAATTAAGTTCATCTAATGAACTCCCACTCAGATAGACATCCCTCTATTCATCTAAGTGATACATGATCTTAGTCAACTAGGCCGTGTCCGATCATCATGTGAGACGGACTAGTCATCATCGGTGAGCATCTTCATGTTGATCGTATCTACTATACGACTCATGTTCGACCTTTCGGTCTCTTGTGTTCCGAGGCCTTGTCTGTACTTGCTAGGCTCGTCAAGTCAACCTAAGTGTTTCGCGTGTGTAAATCTGGCTTACACCCGTTGTATGTGAACGTTAGAATCTATCACACCCGATCATCACATGGTGCTTCAAAACAATGAACTTTCACAACGGCGCACAGTTAGGGGGAACACTTTCTTGAAATTATTATGAGGGATCATCTTATTTACTACCGTCGTTCTAAGCAAATAAGATGCAAAAAGATGATAAACATCACATGCAATCAAATAGTGACATGATATGGCCAATATCATTTTGCTCCTTTTGATCTCCATCTTCGGGGCGCCATGATCATCATCGTCACCGGCATGACACCATGATCTCCATCATCGTGTCTCCACGAAGTTGTCTCGCCAATTATTACTTCTACTACTATGGCTAACGGTTTAGCAATGAAGTAAAGTAATTACATGGCGTTATCCAGTGACACACAGGTCATACAATAAATAAAGACAACTCCTATGGCTCCTGCTGGTTGTCATACTCATCGACATGCAAGTCGTGATTCCTATTACAAGAATATGATCAATCTCATACATCACATATATTTCATTCATCACATCATTCTTGGCCATATCACATCACACGGCATATGCTGCAAAAACAAGTTAGATGTCCTCTAATTGTTGTTGCAAGTTTTTACGTGGCTGCTATAGGTTTCTAGCAAGAACATTTCTTACCTACGCCAAAACCACAAAGTGATATGCCAATTGCTATTTACGCTTCATAAGGACCCTTTTCATAGAATCCGATCCGACTAAAGTGGGAGAGACTGGCACCCGCTAGCCACCTTATGCCACAAGTGCATGTTAGTCGGTGGAACCTGTCTCACGTAAGTGTACGTGTAAGGTCGGTCTGGGCCGCTTCATCCCACAATACCATCGAAATAATATAGGACTAGTAACGGTAAGCATATTGAACAAAATCAACGCCCACAACAACTTGTGTTCTACTCGAGCATAGAATCTACCCAAAAACCTAGCTCTGGTACCACTGTTGGGGAGCGTAGCAGAAATTCAAAATTTTCTACGCATCACCAAGATAAATCTATGGAGATTCTAGCGACAAGATAGAGGGGAGTGTATCTTCATACCCTTGAAGATCGCAATGCGGAAGCGTTGCAAGAACACGGTCGGTGGGGTCGTACACGAAGCGATTCAGATCGTGGCCGAATCCGATCTAAGGACCGAACAACGGTGTCTCCATGTTCAACACACATACAGCCCGGGACGTCTCCTCCTTCTTGATCCAGCAAGGGGAGAGGAGAAGTTGAGGGAGAACTCCGACAGCACGACGGCGTGGTGGTGATGGAGCTCGTGGTTCTCTGGCAGGGCCTCGCCAAGAACTACGGAGGAAGAGGAGGTGTTGGAGGAGGGAGGGCTGCGCCAGGGAAGAGGTGCGGCTGCCCTACCACCCCTCCACTATATATAGGGGAAAGGGGAGAGGGGGAGGCGCCCTAGGGTTTCCCCTAGGGGGCGGCGGCCAAGCAGATTGGATCTCCCTAGGGAAAATCCTAGGGAGACTTGCCCCCTCAGGGAGTCCTGGACTAGGGGGTGTCCAGATAGCCGAACTATCATCTTTGGCCGGACTCCTAGACCATGAAGATACAAGATTGAAGACTTCGTCCCGTGTCCGGATGGGACATTCCTTGGCGTGGAAGGAAAGCTTGGCGATACGTATATGTAGATCTCCTACCATTGTAACCGACTCTGTGTAACCCTAACCCTATTTGGTGGGTTTTAGTCCGTAGGACGAACAACAAATCATACCATAGGCTAGCTTCTAGGGTTTAGCCTCTCTGATCTCGTGGTAGATCTACTCTTGTACTACCCATATCATCAATATTAATCAAGCAGGAGTAGGGTATTACCTCCATCGAGAGGGCACTGAACACAGGTAAAACATCGTGTCCCTTGTCTCCTGTTACCATCCGCCTAGACGCACAGTTCAGGACCCCCTACCCGAGATCCGCTGGTTTTGACACCGACATTGGTGCTTTCATTTAGAGTTCCTCTGTGTCGTCACCTATAGGCCCGATGGCTCCTTCAGTCATCAACAACGACGCGGTCCAGGGTGAGACTTTTCTCCTCGGACAGATCTCGTGTTCGGCGGCTTTGCACTGCGGGCTAATTCACTTGGCCATCTGGAGCAGATCGAAAGCTACGCCCCTGGCCATCAGGTCAGATTTGGGAGTTTGAACTACACGGCCAACATCTGTGGAGACTTGATCTTCGACAGATTCGAGCCACAGCCAAGTGCGCCGCACTGTCTCGATGGGCATGATCTTGCTCTGCCGCCGAACAGTTCCTTGGAAGCCACACCAGAGTCCGCTCCGACTCTTAGGTCGGTGCCGACTCCCCCGATCGAGGACGGGCATGATCTTGCTCTGCCGCCGAACAGTGCCTTGGAAGCCACACCAGAGTCCGCTCCGACCCTTAGCTCGGAGCCGACTCCCCCGATCGAGGATGAATGGTTAGACACCGCCTCGGGGGCTACGATCTCTACGGCGATTGAGTCGAACTCCATCCCTGTCCTTCACGAAGACCATGACTCCTGGGTGCCGGACTCCTCTCCGGACTAAGAACCCTCCGCTCCCATGCCAATCGAATCCGATTGGGCGCCGGTCATGGAGTTCACTGCCGCGGACATCTTTCAGCACTCGCCCTTTGGCGGCATCCTGAATTCACTAAAGTCTCTCTCTTTATCGGGAGAGCCCTTGCCGGACTACGGTCAGGAAGGTTGGGATGCGGACGACGAAGAAATTCAACACCCACCCAGCGCCCACTTTGTAGCCACTGTTGAAAGCTTAAACGACGTGCTCGATTTCGACTCCGAAGACATCGACGGTATGGATGACGATGTAGGAGACAACCATGAACCAGCACCTATAGGTCTTTGGACAACCACCTCATCCCATGATGTATACATGGTGCATACACCTAAAGGAAGTGACGACGAGGAACAACGGGACACTACGAAGGATAAATCCCTCGAAAAACAGTCAAAACGGCAACGTAAACGCCGCACCAAGTCCCGCCTCGACAAAGACCCAGCCATAGAGCAGGGCGAACCGGTGGGCATTTAACATGCTATCGAGCAACCGTCTGAACAGGACAACTTGGATAAACAACCCGTCCCGACGAAGATAATAGTCTGGGCGATCTCACGCCGGACAAATTGTTGGAGCGGAAGAACCTCCACAAAAGGCTCGCCGCCATCGCTGCGTAGCCTGAAAAAGCAGAAACGGAAGCTCAAAACAGCGAAAGGTGCACTCAGAATCAGATGGAGCAAAGTACTCAACACCGCAGACAAATACGGCAATAGTCGCCGCACAAAGAGCTACCCAAAGAGAAAACTACTGCCCGAATTTGATGAGGAGGCCGTAGAGCCCCCACAATCAAAAAGCAAGAAGGCCACCCGGTCGGATGGACGACCCCACCAAGAGAGGCGGCAAGTGGCGCCAGACACAAGCCGGTACGCGATCCGCATAAGGATTCACATCAAAAGGATGGCCCGGTTAGGTCCATCTATGGGCCGAGAAAGCAAGCTCTTCAAAGCAATGCAACACGCCAAATATCCGAACATCACGGCACACCCAAATATAGGGGTGCCGCACACCCCCTATGTTTCACCGATGAGGTGCTTTGGATCACGAAGTCCCGGTGATTCAAACCCGTAAACATAGAGGCATCTGACGGAACAACAGACCACAGAGTCTGGATTGAGGATTACATCCTCCACATACACATGGCTAGAGGAGGCGATCTCCATGCCATAAAATACTTACCCTCAAGCTCAAAGGGCCAGCCCGGCATTGGCTCAAAAGCCTCCTGAAAATACCATTGGAAGTTGGGAAGAGCTCGAGGATGCTTTTCGGGCAAATTTTCAAGGGACTTATGTCCATCCTCCGGATGCAGACGATTTAAGTCATATAACTCAACAACCCGGAGAGTCAGCCTGCAAATTCTGGAACAGGTTCCTCACCAGTAAGAACCAAATAGTCGACTGTCCGGACGCCGAAGTCTTAGCAGCTTTCAAACACAACGTCCGAGACGAATGGCTCGCCAGACACCTCAGCCAGGAGAAGCCGAGAACCATGGCTTCACTAATAAGCCTCATGACCCGCTTTTGCGGGGGAGAGGATAGCTGGCTAGCAAGATGTAGTACCAGCGACCCAAGTACATCCGAAGTCAGGGATGGGAATGGGAAACCACGATGCACCAAGGACCAGCGCCGGATTAAGGGGAACGGTACAAAGAGCGCGGCAGTCAACGCCGGATTCAAAAGCTCACGGCAGAACAATAAAAAACTGCCCCTTAAGGACAATAGCGATGAGCTATCCAACTTAAACAAAATCTTGGACAAGATATGCCAAATCCACAGTACTCTCGGGAAGCCTGCAAACCATACCCACATAGATTGTTGGGTCTTCAAGCAGTCCGGCAGACTCAATGCCCAACACAAGGGGCTCGACACACCAAGCGAGGATGATGACGAGCACCACAAGCAGAGCCCCGGAAAACAAAAGAATTTCCCACAAAAAGTGAAAACAGCGAACTCGCTTCAAGTGACAACAGGGAAAAACAGAGCGGCGCCCGTAGAAACACGTGCCGCACGGTCTATTCCAGCAGAGTCCCAACGATGGTTGTCAAAACCAATCACCTTCGATCACCAGGACTATTCCGGAAGTATCCGGAACGCAGGATGGACTACCTTGATATTAGATCCTATAATCGATGGACTCCAATTTACACAAGTCCTAATGGACGGAGGTAGCGATCTAAACCTGCTATATCAGGACATAATTCGCAAAATGGGGATAGACCCAACCAAAATTCGCGATAGCAACACCTCCTTCAAAGGGGTAATGCCAGGCCCATATGCCCATTGTATGCGGGCTCCCTCATCGCTAGAAGTTGTGTTCAGCTCATCGCACAACTTCCGCCAAAAGTTAACCTTCCACATCGCCCCATTCGAAAGTAGCTATCAAGCACTCTTTGAGGCGTGAAGCTTTCGCCCGCTTTAATGCAATACCGCGTTATGCATCTCTTACACTTAAAATGCCCGGTCCACGCGGCATCATCTCATTAAAAGGGAGTATTAAGTGTTACTCGAGCATGGAAGAACGTGAGACTGCCTTGACAACCCCACACCAATCCGGCTCCGCTAATCAAAGCACCTGAATAGGTCATTCAAACCCCGGACACAGCTAGACGAGTCCGGCGCCTACTAGCGGCATACCCCCATACAAGGGGCTGCACGCACGTACAACAAGAGACAATAAATCTCAATTTTATTCACCTTCCGAACTGTACTCTGTTTATTTAATATAAAGTACATTTCTCGCACGATATTTTCTCTTTTCAACTAAGTTCTTCTCTTCTATAGATGAACACCGTGCTACACCCGTCCAGGATACGGCACAACGGAGACACAGGCGCAGACGTGCAGCAGGGACCCATCGCAAGGATTCTTTTCATATTAAGACCCTGCGTAAACCTTTTTTCTGTCTCTTGTTGATACACATCCCGGTTTCTTACTATAACCGAGGAGGAGGTTGGCGTTTTGGCATCGGGCCGCACCAGAATTTTTTTGCGTGCACGGACACGGGGCTTAGGGCATTATTCTGCCCGTTTTCATAAAGACCGAATACCTTAGGGAGTGTTCTGCGTCTCGAAAGTTAGGCCTTATATGCATCAGCTCCGAATCATGTCTTTGGTCAAATGTTGGGTTTGCCCGGCTCCCATGTTTTGGTACCTTACGTTCCGTTATATCGGCTAAGGTAGCACAGGAGAACCACCGTGATTGTGCCCCGGTTGAGCTGGGTTGAGCACCTCGATGGAGAAAGCTAAAACTGACCGTCATGATATAGCGTGAGACTGGTCAACCACTTTCGATGACCTAGCGGAATGTTTAGAATTCCCCGCATTGTGAAGGGCGTTCCCGGTCAGGCACATACGCGCCCCAAAGTCGGGAGAGCGCGGTGCCCCTAGGGGCTATATAGTAGCCCTACCATCGAGCTCCTATGGCTAAGTGAAAGTGATAAAGCATTATAGTCCGGTTGCCTAGTTTGCTATGCTATCACCTCCTTCACGGGATCAAGACGTTGGATTAAGTGTGAAAATGCGCCTTTTTTGCAAACACCCCCGCACTATGTGCGTGGGGGCTGAAGTCAAGACTGCCATCTTTCGGGTTATATACACATATACATCAACGGCCGCACAGGAGGCGTTTTAATACTTGAACACACAAGTATAAAAAGCCCTTCTATTATATTGAAACATTGTTTTCACAAATCATACATGTCATGTAAACATAATATCCTTCGAGCACTGCGTCTCTATTAAACGAGCGCCCTGCAGGACTTCCTCAAAATAGTGCTCGGCAGGTAATCGGCTTCTGTCCAAATCTTGGGATGCAACGTCGGTGGCCTTCATTTCTGCCCAGTATGTCTTGACACGGGCAAGAGCCATCCGCGCACCCTCAATGCACGCCGACCGCTTCATTGCGTCGATACGGTACCGCACTAAGGAACTGCTGCACTAAGCCAAAATAACTCTTCGCCGAGGTTTCCCGGCCACAAATGAGTCACGACATGCTTCATGGCAAGTCCGGACAATCGATTCAGCTCCGCCCATTCGGCCAACCGATCGGTTAATGCAAGAGGGCGCTCTGGACTATGGAACTGCGACCAAAACAGCTCTTCCCTTCTGTGCCCCTTCTGGCCTCGGAAGTGCTCGATCGCGTCCCTAGCACTCGCCGCTAAATCCAGATAAGCATCCTCCGAACTCCACAACCGGTCCAACTGAGCATACTTCGGATCCGTGGACTTCCTCCGCAGCAGAAAAGGCTTTCCTAGCAACATCCACAGCCTGATGCAGCTCCTCCTTTGCAGCTCTCATTGCGGAGCGGGCATCGTTGGCTTCGGCGGTGGCCTTTTTCAGGTCCTCTTGTTCCGCTTGACGTTCTTTTTCAAGAACCCCGCAGCGGTCGGTAGCATTCTTCAACTTTATGGCCATATCGGCCATTTCCTCTTTGCTTCGGCAGTGAGCAGCCCGTTCGGCTTTTAGCTCTTCAGCCACCCTTAAAGCGGCCGCATTACTATTTCTGGCTTGCTCTCTAGCTCGGGCGAGTTCCGCCCGCAGCTCCTCCACAGCAACGGCACCACCTGCATTAAGCATACAAGTAGTAAGGCACGGGCGTCAAGCTCCCTTACCAGGCGTCCACGAAGAAGTCGCATACCTTGTGACTCGTCAAACCGCTTAAGCGCGATGTTCGCATCTGCCTCGTCAAGTTGTCGCTTTAGTTCGGCAAATTCATCAGTCCGGCTGGCCACCGGACGCCCCGCCACCTATTTAGGACCGGCGATATGTTATAACTGAGATTATGATCCTCGGCACGCTGTCAATTTGGACAACATACCGAGTCTCAAGGGCTACTATCTATACAGGGCACATTCTATATGCATAATTGTCAGAAGGTACATCATTTTTGCGTACCTTGAACCCCGTCAGTAAGCTTCTGACGGCTTCATGCAATCTTCTTTCAGTGGATGCAATTCTTTCAATCACCGTACCCATTAGCGCACGATGATCTTCTGAGATAGCCGCTCGCCCGAGCAGATCCTTCAGCTCCTCCGACCGCACGCCAGTTGGCGCCGGACCTTCCGGCCCCGCCGGACTCGGGGAAACCCTCCGCGACGACACCTCGGGGTCGTCGCCTGCATGAAGGTCTGCGATAGGTGGAGGCGTTTCGCTCTCCATCATCTCCGGAAGAAGATCCCCGAAGACGAGCTCTGCTGAGAAGGGCTGAGATCCGAACTGCAAGGTATAATTTCGGTTATCTTGAAATAAATACAGAGGATGTCCCTTATTACAAGACCCTTCTTTTTACTTACGGCTCATTTGGAGGGCTGATACCCTTGTGGAAATAGTGCGGCTGGGGTACTTCCCAGCGCCGGACTCTCTGACGAAGATTTCTTTCCCCTCTTTGAGGCCTTGACCTTCGGATCTTCCGAAGTGGTCCTCTTCTCTCCTTGGAGGGTGGGACTTTTGATCCCTCTTTCCTCGAAAGCCTCCTTCGTGGAGGCAGTTGCTTCCCTGCTCCCCCCTTCGCCTTCTTTAAGAGGCGCGGCCTTCAACATCTTGGTCAGCATGGGATCCGGCGTGGTCTCTGGGAGGGGAGCCGGACACCTTATTAACTTTGCCTTGGCTATCCACTCCTGTTCAAGAAACGGCTCCCTTAAAGGGCATATATATGATAAATGAATGAACAGCCTGTCCGATTCTGAGGTTACTTACTTGAGTATCACGGGTGATTGCAGCTTAGACCTACGTCCTCGGTCAAGTCCGGACACTTCTCTTGTGATCCAAGAACAGTTTGTACATCTCCATGGGCGTCGCGCCCATAAAATGTTGGAGAGCTCGTGGTCCCTCCCGGATTAAACTCCCACAGACGGAGGGGGGCGGCGTTTGCAGGCGTATAGCCCGAATCAGCATAACCTGCGCCGCTATGACCAGATTGATCTCTCTTTCTTGGAGGTCTCGAATACGGCCCTACAATGAAGGAACGTCCTTGGGCGGCCCCAGTCGAGCCCCGGTTGACCCATGATGCCGGCCCGCTGTGGTGGACTGGCGTAAGGTGGGTGGCGCCATCCATTTGGTGCCCCTGGGACCGGTGATATAAAACCACTCCCGTTGCCACAAACCAAGCTCCTCTTGAAAAGAGCCCTCGGGCCACGGAGCATCAACACACTTGCTTATGACCGCCCCTCCACTTTTCTGCTTGTTGCCCCTCGATCATCTTGGCTCCACCTTGAAGGTCTTGAGCCACAATCCAAAGTGAGGGGTAATATGGAGGAAGGCTTCACATACGACAATGAATGACGAGATATGGAGGATGGATCATGGATTCAAGTCATGGAAATCCAGCCCATAATAAAACATGAGCCCCGCACAAAGGGATCCGTCGGGAAGCCTAAACCCGAAGGAAGTGAGACACGAACACCACGCTCTCGCCGGGCTCGGAGTGGGAATGACCTGCCCGAGCAGGCAGCCTATCTGAAATCTCGCCGGTTAGATACCTGGCATCTCGCAGCTTTAGCACATCTTCTTCTGTGACGGAAGAAGACATCCATCGGCCGAGCTGGTCGGAGCCGGACATCGTCGAAGGTCCGGAGCGCCTAAATCTGAAGCTTTGGGTGTTAGAACTCGAAGCGTGAGGCGAACTAGATGGAGGGTGGAAAAAAGAAGAGGGCCTTGGTCTCATTATAAAGAGGTTGAATACCAAGAGCCCTCCCCGTGGTCGATTGGGACTCGCCTTCGATAGAGGAGGCGTGCCAACGGGCACGGTTGGGTCACCCTCGTCTGTATTGATGGGAATCCCAGAATAACGGGGCACGATCTCCGCTTTGATAAGACGTGCCAAGGAAACCGCCTCACTAAACGCTCTGAGGTGGGACAGTAATGATTCGAATAAAGGCCTGGCCGTGGTGTGATGTCACGCCACGAAATACGTCAGGAGATCTGTGCAAAAATTATTCTCTCTACGGAGGTTTGTGGAACTTGTTTTGCAGAGCCGGACACTATCCTTGTGTTCAAAACCTTCTATGAAGTATTGGAGGAGGAACCCGCCTTGCAATGTCGAAGACAATATGCGCGTCGGACTCGTCGTCATTGAAGCCTGGTTCAGGGGCTACTGAGGGAGTCCTGGACTAGGAGGTGTCCGTATAGCTGAACTATCATCTTTGGCCGGACTCCTAGACCATGAAGATACAAGATTGAAGACTTCGTCCCGTGTCCGGATGGGACTTTCCTTGGCGTGGAAGGCAAGCTTGGCGATACGGATATGTAGATCTCCTACCATTGTAACCGACTCTGTGTAACACTAACCCTATTCGGTGGGTTTTAGTCCGTAGGACGAACAACAATCATACCATAGGCTAGCTTCTAGGGTTTAGCCTCTCTGATCTCGTGGTAGATCTACTCTTGTACTACCCATATCATCAATATTAATCAAGCAGGAGTAGGGTATTACCTCCATCGAGAGGGCCCGAAACTGGGTAAAAACATCGTGTCCCTTGTCTCCTGTTACCATCCGCCTAGACGCACAGTTCAGGACCCCCTACCCGAGATCCGCCGGTTTTAACACCGACACCGCCCAAGCCAAGCAGGTGGAGGATTGCCTCCCAAGCCAGGTGGAGGCGCCCCACCTCCACAAATAACGTGGGAAGGGTGTGGGGGGGTGCACCACCCCTTAGTGGGCTGGTTTTCCCCTTCCCCTTTGGCCCATGAGGCCCTCCAACACTTGTCGTGGCGCCCAAAACACCTTTCGGTCATGCTGGCCATAACCTGGTACCCCCGGAACACTTCCGGACTCCAATATCCTTCGTCCAATATATCGATCTTCACAGCCGGACTATTCTGGTACTCCTCGTGACGCCCGGGATCACATCCGGGACTCCGAACTACCTTCAGTAACCACATACTATTTGCCATAACAACTCTAGCGTCATCGAACCTTAAGTGTGTAGACCCTACGGATTCGGGAACCATGCAGACATGACCGGGACGTTCTCCGGCAAATAACCAACAGCGGGATCTAGATACCCATGTAGGCTCCCACATGTTCCACGATGATCTCATCGGATGAACCATGATGTCGGGGATTCAATCAATCCCGTATACAATTCCCTTTGTCCATTGGTATGTTACTTGCCCGAGATTTGATCGGCGGTATCCCTATACCTTGTTCAATCTCGTTACTGGCAAGTATCTTTACTCGTTCCATAATGCATGATCCCATGACTAACTACTTAGTCACATTGAGCTCATTATGATGATGCATTACCGAGTGGGCCCAGAGATACCTCTCCGTCATACGGAGTGACAAATCCCAGTCTCGATTAAACCAACCCAGGCACTTTTAGAGATACCTGTAGTGCACCTTTATAGCCACCTAATTACGTTGTGACGTTTGGTACACCCAAAGCATTCCTACGGTATCCGGGAGTTGCACAATCTCATGGTCTAAGGAAATGATACTTGACATTAGAAAAGCTCTTAGCAAATGAACTACACGATCTTGTGATATGCTTAGGATTGGGTCTTGTCCATCACATCATTCTCCTAATGATGTGATCCCGTTATCAATGACATCTAATGTCCATGGTCAGGAAACCATAACCATCTATTGATCAACAAGCTAGTCAACTAGAGGCTCACTAGGGACATGTTGTGGTCTATGTACTCACACATGTATTACGATTTCCAGTTAATACAATTATAGCATGAACAATAGACAATTATCATGAACAAGGAAATACAATAATAACAATTTTATTATTGCCTCTAGGTCATATTTCCAACAGAACCTATGCCTCGGAAGACGGACGACAAGCCTACATCATCAACAACTCCTACTTCACCACCCCTGAGGACATAATCACATGGGTATGGGCACTCCCCTTGGCAACTGCCAAGCTTGGGGGAGGTGCCCCGGTATCGTATCACCATCACACTCCTATCTTTATCGCTTTATTTAGTTCGATCCTTTTAGTAGTATCTTGATCTAGTAGATTCAAGTTTTGATATCAAGTAGTTTAAGTTTTGCTTTGTGATCTCTTTTTGTATTCGAGTCCGCGAGCTATCTATAATAAAGATTAGTGTTGAGTCAAGGGCTTTGCTATGTGCTATGATCTTGAGAAAGTAGAAATAATAAAAGAGTTAATATTGATCTTATGGATAGTGATAACTTCACACATAGAAAGTATGAGGCATAAAAATTGTTGGGAGTTGATGAACGTAGCCTTGGTCATCGTTGCAATTAATAGGAAGTAATAAGGGAAGAGAGGTTCGCATATAAATACACTATCTTGGACATCTTTTATGATTGTGAGCACTCATTAAGTATGACATTCTAAAAGAGTTGACGGTGGACAAGGAAGACAACATAATGGTTTATGTTTTGTCACATCTCAGTTAAAGTATGTTGTCATTGACCTTCCGAACATGTTGAGTTTGCCTTTCCCCCTCATGCTAGCCGAATTCCTAGCACCAAGTAGAAATACTACTTGTGCTTCCAAATACCCTTAAACCCAGTCTTGCCATGAGAGTCCACCATATCTACCTATGGATTGAGTAAGATCCTTCGAGTAAGTTGTCATCGGTGCAAGCAATAAAAATTGCTCTCTAATTATGTATGACTTATTAGTGCGAAGAAAATAAGCTTTGTACGAACTTGTTATGGAAGTAATAAAAGCGACGGACTGCATAATAAAGGTCCACACACAAGGGGTAATATAAAGTGACGTTCTTTTGCATTAAGATTTTATGCATCAACCCTAAAAGCGCATGACAACCTCTGCTTCCCTCTACGAAGGGCCTATCTTTTACTTCATGTTCTTACTTTATGCTTTTATTTTGCGCTTGAGTCAAGGTGATCTCCACCTTTCCCTTTTTCATTTTATCCTTTGGCAAGCTCTTCATGTTTGAAAGATTGTGGCATACATATCCAATTGGATGTTCGTTAGCATGGGCTATTATTGTTGACATCACCTAAAGGTGAATACGTTGGGAGGCAACACAATAAACCCCTATCTTTCTCAGTGTCCGGCTGAAAGTCCATAACCACAAAGTACTGCGTGAGTGTTAGCAATTGTAGAGTACTACGAGATAGTTGAGTATGTGGACTTGCTGGAAATATCTATTGTTGACTCTTTCTGATGTTACTATAAATTGCAATTGCTTCAATGACTTAGATTATAGGTTGTTAGTTCCCAATGAAGTTTTTGAACCATACTTGACATTGTGAATTGCTTGTTACTTGAGCATAGGAAATCATATGACAAAATCTATATATGTTGCTGTTATTAGAATGTTCATGATGCCCGCATCTCCGTATTTTATTTTTTATTACACCTCTATCTCTAAACATGTGGACATATTTTTCGATTTCGGCTTCCGCTTGAGGACAAGCGAGGTCTAAGCTTGGGGGAGTTGATACGTCCATTTTGCATCATGCTTTTCTATCAATATTTATTGCATTATGGGCTGTTATTACACATTATATCTCATTACTTATGGCTATTCTCTCTTATTTTACAAGGTTTACCATGAAGAGGGAATGCCTTGGCACCGAATTCTGGTTGGAAAAGGAGCAAACGTTGGAAACCTATTCTGCACAACTCCAAAAGTCCTGAAACTCCACGAAACAACTTTTTGGGATTTATAAGAATTTCTGAGCGAAAGAAATAGGTCAGGGGACTCACACCTTGTCCAGGAGACAGGGGCGCCCCCCCTATAGGGCGGGCCCCTATGTCCTGGGCCCCCTGGTGGGCCTCCGGCGTCCATCTTCCGCTATATCATCACTTTTACCCTGGAAAAAATCGTGGGCATGCTTACGGGACGAAACTCCGCCGCCACGAGGCGGAACCTTGGCGGAACCAATCTCGGGCTCTAGCAGAGCTGTTCTGCCGGGGACACTTCCCTCCGGGAGGGGGAAATCATCACCAACATCATCACCAACGATCCTCTCATGGGGAGGGGGTCAATCTCCATCAACATATTACCAGCACCATCGCGTCTCAAACCCTAGTTCATCTCTTGTATCCAATCTTGTATCCAAAACCACAAATTGGTACCTGTGGGTTGCTAGTAGTGTTGATTACTCCTTGTAGTTGATACTTATTGGTTTACTTGGTGGAAGATCATATGTTCAGATCCTTATTGCATATTATTAGACCTCTGATTATGAACATGAATATGCTTTGTGAGTAGTTACATTTGTTCCTAAGGACATGGGTGAAGTCTTGCTATTAGTAGTCATGTGAATTTGGTATTCGTTCGATATTTTGATGAGATGTATGTTGTCTTCTCCTCTAGTGGTGTCATGTGAACGTTGACTACATGACACTTCACCATTATTGGGCCTAGAGGAGGGCATAGGGAAGTAATAAGTAGATGATGGGTTGCTAGAGTGATAGAAGCTTAAACCCTAGTTTATGCGTTGCTTCGTTAGGGGCTGATTTGGATCCACATGTTTCATGCTATGGTTAAGTTTACCTTAATACTTTTGTTGTAGTTGCGGATGCTTGCAATAGGGGTTAATCATAAGTGGGATGCTTGTCCAAATAAGGGCAGTACCCAAGCACCGGTCCACCCACATATCAAATTATCAAAGTACCGAACGCAAATCATATGAACGTGATGAAAACTAGCTTGACGATAATTCCCAATGTGTCCTCGGGAGCTCCTTTCTCATTATTAGAAGTTGTCCAGGCTTATCCTTTGCTACATAAAGGATGAGGCCACCTTGCTGCACTTTATTCACTTTATTTAATTGTTGCTCGTTACTATTTATCTTATCATAAAACTATCTATCACCTACAATTTCAGTGCTTGCAGAAAACCTTACTGAAAACCGCTTATCATTTCCTTCTGCTCCTCGTTGGGTTCGACACTCTTAGTTATCGAAAGGACTACGATAGTTCCCCTACACTCGTGGGTCATCAATATGCAAAGTTGTTATGATGATAGAGTGGTTCCTATTTATGGTGATTATATTGATGAAAGTGGGTTTGGAAGAGTGTCAACTTTAGGTAGTATTGATCCCACTATTTTGGAGGATATTGAATCTTATTGTGATGAATATGGAAGTGGATTTGGAAGAGTGTCAACTTTATTTAGTGACTATTCCACTATTTCGGAAGAGGTTCCAATTGATTATGAGAACAAAGTTGCTATCTATGATGATTATTGTGATGACTTGTATGCTATTAAGAATAATGATAACCATGAAACTTGTCATCATGATTTTAGTTTTAAATTGGATTATGCCTCACATGATAATTATTTTGTTGAGTTTGCTCCCACTATTATTCATAAGAAGAAATTGGCTTATGTGGAGAGTAGAAAAAAGTATATGCTTGTAGATCATGAAAAGAATGCTTTAGGTGCTGGTTATGTTGTTGAATTCATTCATGGTGCTACTGAAAATATTATGAGAGAGGAACATATGCTGGTAGGAATTGCAATAATGCCAAGTTTCCTCTCTATGTGCTTAAAATCTTGAAGTTGTGCTTGTTTTACCTTCCTATGCTAGTTGATTATTGTTCCCATAAGTTGTTTTCTCACAAAATCCCTATGCATAGGAAGTGGGTTAGACTTAAATGTGCTAGTCATATTCTTCATGATGCTCCCGTTATGTTTCAGTTCTTATCTTTTATGTGAGCATCATTGAAATCATCATGCCTAGCTAGAAAGGCATTAAAGAAAAGCACTTGTTGGGAGACAACCCAATATTTACCCTTACTGTTTTTGTGTTTCCACATGATTATGCTACTGTAGTAATCATTTTTTATACCTTTTTTTCAATAAAGTGCCAAGTAGAACCTTTGGGAAGACTTGGGTGAAGTTTATGTGATCTTGCTGTGAAAAACAGAAACTTTAGTGCTCACGAGATTAGCTGCCATTTTTTACTGGAGAGAGATTTTAGGTTGATTATTTTTGAAGATGATTAATAGACAAATTCCTCAGGTCCACAAATTTATTTCATAATTTTTGGGGTTCCATAAGTATAGGTTTGATACTTATTACTACAGACTGTTCTGTTTTTGACAGATTCTGTTTTCTATGTGTTGTTTGCTTATTTTGATGAATCTATGAGTAGTATCGGAGGGTATGAACCATAGAGAAGTTAGAATACAGTAGATATTACACCAATATGAATTTAGAATGAGTTCATTACAGTACCTAAGTGGTGGTTTTATTTTCTTATACTAACGGAACTTACGAGTTTTGTTTGAGTTTTGTGTGGTTGAAGTTTTCAAGTTTTAGGTAGAGATTCGATGGACTATGGAATAAGGAGTGGAAAGAGCCTAATCTTGGGGATTCCCAACGCACCCCAAGGTAATATTCAAGGACAATCAAGAGCCTAAGCTTGGGGATGCCCCGGAAGGCATCCTCTCTTTCGTCTTCGTTCATCGGTAACTTTACTTGGAGCTATATTTTTATTCACCACATGATATGTGTTTTTCTTGGAGCGTCACTTTGTTTTGTTAGTTTTTTCTTGCTGTTAGTTAGAATAATGTTTTGCATTTATATTTTCAATAAAAAATTTAAGGATAGCCTTTACCATGATTGTTTTGCAAGTATACATGTTGCTGTTTGAAAACAGAAAGTTTACCGATGTTGCAAAAATTCCCTAGAAAAGTCAGAGAAGGATATAATGTTGAATATTTTTGCATAATGAGCTCTGATGAATATTTTACAGCATAGTATTTTTCTTATAATTTTTGCAGTTAGGGAAGTATGATGAATCTTGCATTCTTTACAGACTATACTGTTTTGGCAGATTGCTGTTATGTTTGCATTGTTTGCATATGCTTGCTTGTTTAATGATTATATTTTAGGATAGGAGTATTAAATATGCAGAGGCATTTAGTATGAAATGTTGAATAATAATGTTAGTAATTTGTTACAGTAGAAAATGATATGGTTTTGCATTGGTTTATACTAACCTATCTCACGAGTTCTTGTTGAGTTTGTTGTGGATGAAGCTTTTGATAAAAAGAAACCATGATATGAGAGGAATTAAGGAGACACAAAAGTTCAAGCTTGGGGATGCCCAAGGCACCCCAAGATAATATTTCAAGAAGTCTCAAGCATCTAAGCTTGGGGATGCCCCGGTAGGCATCCCACCTTTCTTCTTCAACAACTATCGGTTAGTATCGGTTGAGCCTAAGTTTTTGCTTCTTCACATGAGTCGTGCTATCCTTGCAATGCCATTTTGTTTTGCTTTGCTTTCTGCTTGAATACAATACCAAGATCTGAAATTCTTAAATGAGAGAGAGAGTCTTCACATAGTTGCATAATTATTTAGCTACTCATTGATCTTCACTTATATCTTTTTGGAGTAGTTTTTCATTTACTCGTGTGCTTCACTTATATCCTATGAGTAAATGGTAGAATGAGTTGAATGTCATAAATATGAAATTATATATGTTTCATTTGCTTATCCTATGGGGAGTAATGACTTCACGTCTAAGAAGTAGAGGTTGTAAATTTATTGACGGTTAGCAAGCATTGTATTGGTCATTTGAACAATTCATGAAAGAATATTGAAGGAAGAGAGATTTCACATATAAATATATTATCATAGACATATTTTATAATTGTGAGCACTCATTAAGTATGACATGCTAAAGAGTTGATGTTGGACAAGGAAGACAACGTAATGGGTCATGTTTTCTCGCATCTCAATTAAAGTATATTGTCATGGATCATTTAAACATGTTGAGCTTGCCTTTCCCCCTCATTGCTAGCCAAAAATTCTTAGCACCAAGTAGAGACACTACTTGTGCTTCCAAATATCCTTAAACCCAATTTTGCCATGATAGTCCACCATATCTACCTATGGATTGAGTAAGATCCTTCAAGTAAGTTGTCATCGGTACAAGCAATAAAAATTGCTCTATAAATATGCATGACTTATTAGTGTGGAGAAAATAAGCATTGTACGATCTTGTTATGGAAGCAATAAGAGCGACGGACTGCATAATAAAGGTCCATATATAAGGGGCAATATAAAGTGACGTTCTTACGCATTAAGATTTTGTGTATCCAACCCTAAAAGCACATGGCAACCTCTGCTTCCCTCTGCGAAGGGCCTATCTTTTACTTTATGTCTTTTACTTTATGCAATAGTCAGGGTGATCTTCACCTTTTCCTTTTTCATTTTATCCTTTGGCAAGCACTTTGTGGTGGGGTGATCCTGATATATATATCCAATTGGATGTACATTAGCATGAACTATTATTGTCGACATCACCCAAAGGTGAATACGTTTGGAGGCAACATTATAAGCCCCAATCTTTCTACGTAATACGATTAAAACTTCATAACCACAAGTATTGCGTGAGTGTTAGCAATTGTAGAAGACTATATGACAGTTGAGTATGTGAAGTTTGCTAAATCAAAGCTCTGACATAGACTCTTCCTAAAAATAGGATGAATTGCAATTGTTTGATGACTAAGAATGAAGTTTGATAGTTTTCAAGAAAGTTTATGGTCTATGCTTTAACATGTGAATAGCTTGCTACTTGATTATGAATAGTTTTATGAGATGAACTACTGTTATGACATATTATCATGCTAGAAAATGTGATTGAAATTATCATTGATCAAACTTGTGCACCTCTAGCATTCACACTTCATAAATTCTTTCTTTTATTATTTACCTACTCGAGGACGAGTAGGAATTAAGCTTGGGGATGCTGATACGTCTTGTGGGGTGGTAGGTGCGACATATGCCAAAGGATGGCTTATCATTGTGGGAGCCAGTAAGACATCGCCGGTGCCTAGAAACGGGATGAGGCGAAGACATGCACGCCGGCGGATCTTACCCAGGTTGGGGGCTCTCGTGGAGATAATACCCCTACTCCTGCTTTGCGGGGTCTCCGCATGATCACTAGATCGATAAGAAGCTACAAGAGGCTCCTTGAGCTGTTCGGTGGGAGGAGGAAGAAGGGCAAGGCTAGCTCTCTTCTCTCCCTATGGTAGTGTCTAAACTCTATGAGATCAACCCTTTGCATGGGTGTCCCGGGGGGTTTATATAGGCCTACCCCCCAAGGGTACAATGGTAATCCGGCTGGGCGTGGGCCCTAGTCGTCAGTGTCTATGGCCGCCGGCTTCTCCGTCGGCTGCTGGGGCCCGCCGACTGGCAGGTCCCGCCGGTGGCCGGCTCATTGGTCGACAGGTCGGCCCCACCGCTTGGGGGTCTTGTCGGGGACTGGTTACTGTTGCCTCACCTCTGATGACGAGGGCTTTGTCGAGGTAAGCATGGCTACAATGCCGCCGCCTTGCGGACTCTCAATGTAGCCTTACCTAGTCTTGTCTCCTTAATGGTGCACATGCTTCGAGGAGGGGAGCAAGCGGGCTATAGGAAGCCGGCCATGCCTCAGGCTGGCTGGGGGAGGCCAGGCCGCCTTCAGGCGTCTCTCTGACCGAAGGGGCCCGCCGCCTATGGGCCGTACTGGTAGCCCGTCGTGGAGGGCGTCATGATCAGCATGGCAACAGTGCCACGCCGGACGGGTGATGGCTGTCCCGTACGACGTACTGTAGCCGTGCGTGCTCCGGGATTCGGGGGTGGCAGGTTCCACTGTTGCCATGCCACGTCCCATCATTGTTATGGGGGGTGCAGACTTTTAGGGCACGACCCCTAGCCGCCTGCCAGGGGCCTGCCTCTTGCAGTCGGTCTTCTTGGGCCGGCTTCTTGGAGTCGGTCTTTCCGTGGCCGACTTCTTGGAGTCGGCCCTATCGTGGCGTCCTCCAAGAGAGTTTAGGGCCGGGCCGCCTTCCGGTAGCCGGCCTGCAAGATAGCCGGCCGGAGGAAGGCGGCCCCGCGTCTTGGGTGCTTCAAGGCTCGGTCGGCCCGTTGTTTTTTCTAAGGGCCAAGGGAGCCGGTTAGGCTACCCGTGGTCATTTACTCCGACTGTAGTCCCCGAAGCTGGTTGGGCTTCGTGGCTGAAGGGGGAATCGAGAAGCTCGGCCAGCTTCCTATCCCGAAGAGCCGGCAGCTAGGAGCCGCCTTCTCTTATGCGTGCCTTCTCGGTGAAGTCTCTTCGAAATCTGAACGCGGGAACCGGTGGCGCTAAGCCGCGGCGGCTGGCCGCCCGCCGCCCTGCGCCACGTGGCACCCGCCGGTGGAAGGGCCTGCCAGCCTGTAGCGTGACGGAGCGCCGCCACGGTGCGGGCCCGCCACTTCCACGCCTCGGCCCGTGCGCGGATCTTCTGCGGCCTGAACCGACCGCACGTCTTCCGATGGCGGTTCCCACTCGCCGTAAAGGCGCGATAATCGCGGGACGTGGGGGAGCGGGCGCAGTTAATCCGACGCCGCCCCCCCCCCCCCCCCGCGCCTCGCCTCCTCGGCTTCGCCGCACGAGGCTATAAGTAGGGGCGGGGAGGGGGAGCAGCAGTCGTTCGCTTGCTCGCCCTCGCTCCGCCACCACCCTCTTCTTCCTCTCCGTCGTCGCAGCGGCTCTCCACGACGCCACCGTTCCGCCATTCTTCTTAGCACGCCGCATTCTTGCTGCTGCGGCACAGCGCGCTCTCCGTCGCCGCGCTTTCCGTCGCCCTCGCGTCGCCATGGCTCCGACGTCGAGCTCCTGGGAGGGCTCTAATGTCCGCGACGACCACATCGACTCCCTCCGCATGACGCGGCGGTTGCCGGGCGAAGATCTCGTGCGGGTCTGCCTCGCGCTGGCGAGGGAGGTTTCCCCGGCGTCGGAGGAGGGCGAGCGAGTGATCTTCTACTCGCACTGCCTGCGCGGCGTCGGCCTTTCCGCGAGCGGCTTCTTCCGCTCGTTTCTTGATTTCTACCATCTTCAGCCGCACCACCTCACTCCCAACACGGTGGTGCTGCTGTCGGCCTTCGTTACTCTGTGTGAAGGCTTCCTCGGCGTCCTCCCCACCATCGAACTCTGGGGGGAGTTCTTCCAGTCCAAGCTCGGCACGGTCGTCGCAGGCGTGCCGGCTCCATGCGGCGCCTTCATCGCCATCCGGACATCCGCCGCCGACAATCCTTTCCCGCCTATCACGCTGATCCAGTCGGTGAAGCTCTGGCAGAAGTCCTATTTTTACGTGAAGAACGTCGCTCCGCACGGCGGCTACGTCAACTTGCCGGCTTACGTAGCCGGCCCGCCGCCTGGGAGGCAGCCCTCGTGGTCCTTCCGGGCCAGCTTATTGACGCCGGGCCGAGCTGGTGCCGCCGCCCGGCTTGGTGCGATCGATCGGGCGCTGGCCTGTCCGACTTGATAGCCGCCTTCGTCGAGCGCCGGGTACTCCCGCTCCAAGGCCGCCCTCATGTGATCTGCCAGATGAGCGGCCGCTTCGACCCAAGCCGGCTGAGCACCAGAGAGATGCCTCACGACGAGGTATCTTACATGGTGAACTACATCGCCAACTGCAAGCTCACCGAGGAGTGGCAGTACGGCAAGGAGCCGTATTCTCACGCCAACCCCCCGCCTATGGTAAGTTTTCTTTCTTTTATTCTTTTCTGTTGCCGAGTTCTTTCGGGCCGGCTTCTGACCAGTCGGCTTGTTTTTTAATCAGAACCCCCTCCTTCATCCTTCGGCCGGGACCGCGGGGGCGGAACACGAGTTCGCCCCTGACCGCGTGGTGGACGACCTTGACGACCGTGACTTGGGGGCGGCCGCCCTAGACAACGACGCCGTAGGGGGGGGCAGCGAGACAGGCGGCTTCAGGTTCATCGCCAGCTTTGATGACTGGCCTGACGATGACGATGCGGACCCTCTTCCGCGCCGCCAGCCGTCATCCGACCATCAAGGCGCCGGCCCTTCCGGCGGGCCGGCTGCATGGGGCGGCGCGCAAAAGCGCCGGGCGACACCGATTCTCTTCGGCGGGCGGCCGAAGAAGCCCAAGGGTTCCACGGCGGCGACCAAGCGGGACAAGGCGGCCGCGAAGGCGGCCCGCTTCCGCAAGGTTGTGAAGCAGCCGCAGGCGGTTTCGGCGTAAGTATTGATTCTCGCATGCCTTTCTTTCTTTCTTCAGTCGGTGCTCTTCTAAGTCTTTTCTTGTTTTATCAACCAGGGCTCCGCTCTCTCTTGAGCGGACTACCTCCGCCTCCATAGTCGGCGGGGCGGGAGGATCTGCGAGTTCCCGCCGCGTAGACCCTCGCGCCGAGCTCCAAGCGGCGACGGAGTGGAACGCGCGGGAGGCGTGGGAGGCGGAGGAGCGGAGGGCAGCCGCCACCGAGGCGGCTCAGGAGACGACCACGGAGTCGGCCGAGGCGCAAGCCGACGCGGCGGCCAAGGCCCAGGCGGAGGCCGAGGCCGCAAAGAAGGCAGTGGAGGCCCTGCATAGCCAGCCTCCACAACTCGTCATCCCCCTCCGCACTGTGGCCCCTGAAATCCCGGTGCCCCTGCCGGAGGAAACCGGCCGCGACCCGCCGGTGATGGAGAGGGAGGGGGGCGACATAGTCGTCCCGGAGGGAGAGGTGGTGCCGGCTCCTTCGGCCGGAATAGGACAAGGCGGCCAGCCCGAGGAGCCGCCTGAGCAGCCGACTGGAGGCGAGCCGACTGCAAGGCCGGATCTTGTGGTCTTGTCTCCGACTCGTCGGCGTGCGAGGAGGGAGGCTTCAGAGCCGGACCCGCAGAGGGCCGCCGGCTCCAGCTCGTTGTCGCACGACCTGGAGACGGCCAGCGTCAGCTCGCCAGGGTGGACGCCGGGCGGTGGGACAGCCGCGCTGAATCTGGTAGCGCAGGATGTCCGTAGCCAGCTTCAGGCTCAGGCCACCGCGCTGAAGGAGCGCCCCCAAGAATTTCTCACAACGCGGTCGGTCATTCGGGTGAGTTTTTATTACTCTTGATTTCTTCCGTGGGGGCGCGTCATTTTCCAGAGTGTAGTCCCGAGTTCCAAGTCGGTCACGAAAGCAGCGGCTTGGAACTTCTCAGAAGACTTTGGTTTAATGACTTGTACTTGTTCGCGGCTTCGTCCTGTTTGCAGGATTATCACAACCTCGACGCTGCTACCTTCAACTCCCAGGCCCGGGAGATGAATCAGAAGGCCGCCGATCTGACGGAGAGCCGGCGTGAGTGCTTTGTCTTTTTATCTCATGTGGGGGCGCATCAGCGCACCCACTGGGTGTAGTCCCCGAGATTCGGGCCAACTACTGAGCAGTCGGGTCGGATCTTTCCTGACGACTTCTTTCTTAATTTCTTCTTCTTCATATTGGCAGGAGCCAATGTCGACTTAAGGCAGCAGCTAGGCGTGGTTCAGACCGCACTTCGCACCAGGGAGGGCGAGTTCAATGCCTTGGTTCAGGAGCATGATCGTCTGGCCAAGAAGTTGGCCGACCAGGAGGAGAACCACAAGGCGGCCTTGAAGGCGGCGCAGGACAGCAAAGCCGCCCTCAAAGCCGAGTATGAGACTGAGGCGGCGAGATGGGCCGAGGCGAGGCAGGCTCTGAGCGAAGGCTACGGCTGGGTCGAGGATTTGATTGACGGTAGGCTGCCTTCTTCTTCACTTCTTTGCTTGCTGTTGTAATCCGGTTTATCTTCTGACTTGATCTGTTTCTTTCTTCTTTGTGAAGAATACTTCCCCGGCTACTCTGTCGCTGCCAACCAAGCCATCGAAGCTCACCGTGAGGCCCGGCGGCAAGCTGGGGTTGAGATTGCACCGGACGCCAACCGGTCGCTTGAGGAGCAGCTTCTAGCGATCCAAGCCCACCTCCAGCCGGCCTACCGCATGCTCCGCCGGCTTCAGCATGCTGGAGCGCAGGTGCTAGCCGCCCTCTGGCCCGGCGAGGTGATTCCGCGCACCCCCAGCTGTACTGCCAACTGGCTGGAGGTAGCAGTCGGCCACCTCGAGGCCTGGAAGGCTTCAGCAGCTCGGTCCGGCGCTCGAAGGGCGCTAGAGTTTGTCCAGGATTGGTATCCTGGGCTGAACTTGGACCAGCTGCGCACCTGGCGGCAGGAGGCTGACGAGGAGCTGGAGGCGGTGCGGCCGGATATCATCTAGCGCGCCGCGGCAATCGCCAACTTCACCGACACCAGTGTCTTTGCTCCTGAGGTAAATGAAGACAGCGTCGCGCAGCCAGATGAATGGTTCGGGCTGAACCCGGCCGATGGTGAAGACTCAGCGGAGGAGATCGACTCCAGCGACGAGGGCGAGGAGGAGGAGGAGGAAGACGGCGAAGACATTGTGCTGAATAGCGAAGCAGCCAGCCAGCCTGAGCCTGATCGTGCCTCCAGCAACGAGGCGCGTGCGAATGCACCGCCTGCCGCAGGTGATGATCAGGCCGAGACTCGCCAGCCCACTACTCCTCCAGCCGGCACCACCGTCTCCACCGATCTGCCCGACGCTCCAGTTGCTCCCTTGGCCTGACTCGTCGTCTTTGCTTTCCTGCTCGTTACTCCTTGAACAACTTTTTATTAACTTTGCGCAGTTCCACCCACTGGGGGTGTATTCAAACTTTGTCGAATGTCGGCCTCTCGGAGGCCTTTTGTGTAAATATTATTATGCATGTGCTTGGCTTCCATTCCTACTTGCTTTTTATCTTTTGGCTGTTTTCCTTTGCTGCCCTCCCTTGGTCGCCGCCTTCCCAGTAGGACAGCTGCTCTGCAGCCTGTGGCCGGGTAAGGAATTGGCCGTCTGGGAGGGCAAGTACTCAAGCTTTCTTAGATTGTAGCAGAGTAAGAAGGGAAGCCGGCCAGCCGGCTCCTTCGGCAGCCAGTTGGCCGTGGGGGCGGGAGCCGGCTTGCGTTATGTAAGTTCGTTAGTCCTTAGCCATTTTTCATGTGGGCCTCCTTTTCCGCCTTTGGCTCTTGCTAGTCGGACAGCCGATTCTTCGAGCTGCAACTTTCACAAGAGAGGGCTTGGGTGCCGGCACATTACTTGTCTGACTGCAGGTAGAACTTGGACATAACTCAAGGCAGCAAGTCCCCGGGCCGACTAGTCGAACCCGGTGCCGGACGAAAAAACGAATGTAGTGGCATAACCGTGGGTATGATACCCGGCATTCATAGATAAAAGAGGGTAGTCCCCGACAACTCCTCGGGGACGAAAAAACGAATGTAGTGGCATAATCGTGGGTATGATACCCGGCATTCATAGATAAAAGAGGGTAGTCCCCGACAACTCCTCGGGGAGCCCGTTGTCTCATACTTAATACAAAAGGTAGCATGGTACATACTGCATTTTAACTGTAAAATCTTCGGAGAAGATTGGCGTTCCATGGTCGCTCCGACTCCTTGCCGGAATCGTCTCTCTTGCATGCCTTCGGCTTCTGCGCGTCGATCAGGTAGTAGGAGTCATTGCGTAGAGCCCGGTTGATGACGAAGGGGCCTTCCCAAGGGGCCGAGAGCTTGTGCTGGCCAGCTGTTCGCTGGATCAGCCGGAGCACAAGATCACCCTCTTGGAAAGATCTTGACTTGACCCTCCGACTGTGGTAACGGCGTAGACCCTGCTGGTAGATGGCGGACCGGCTGAGGGCGAACAGTCGGCTTTCTTCCAGCAAGTCGACGCTATCTTCTCGTGCTTCCTTGGCCTCCGCCTCTGTGTACATGGTGACACGAGGTGAGTCAAACTCGATGTCAGTTGGGATGACAGCCTCGGCACCATATACCAGGAAGAAAGGGGTGAAGCCGGTTGACTTGTTCGGGGTAGTGTGCAGAATCCAGAGGACGGCCGGCAGCTCGTCGAGCCAGCAGCCGGCCAATCGCTCCAGCAGCACGACCAGTCAGGGTTTGATGCCGGAGAGGATTAGGCCGTCTGCTTGCTCGACTTGGCCGTTTGACTGCGGGTGGGCAACGGACGCTAAGTCCATTCGGATGCCCTGTGTCGCGCAGAAACGTGCCAGTACTCCCTTGGCAAAATTCGTGTCGTTGTCAGTGATGATGTTGTGTGGTACTCCATACCGGGTTGTAATATCTGCGATGAATGTCACGGCAGTCGGCCTATTCAGCTTCTTGATCGGCTTTGCTTCAATCCACATGGTAAATTTGTCCACGGCAACAAGCAGGTGTGTCATGCCGCCGCGCGCCATCTTGAATGGGCCCACCATGTCCAGTCCCCAGACGGCAAAGGGCAAGGTGAGGGGGATGGTCTTGAGTGCAGAAGCCGGTAGGTGCTACTTGGAGCCGAAGATTTGGCACCCTTTGCAGTGTTTGACTAACTCCTTAGCATCCTCCAAAGCAGTCGGCCAGAAGAATCCATGGCGGAAATCTTTGGCAACGAGTGCCCTTGAGGCGGCATGGTGGTTGTATTCGCCTTGGTGGATGTCTTCGAGGATTGCTATGCCTTTCTCTGGCTCGACGCAGCGCTGGGAGACTCTAGTAACACTGCGCCTAACAAGCTCTTGGTTCATTATTGTGTATGCTCCGGCTCGGCCTTGGACTTGTCTTGCCGAGATCTCGTCAGTCGGCAGCTCTCCGTTTATCAGGAAGTGGAGGATGGGCTGGGCCCATGATGGAGCTGTGACTTCTTCTATCGCCAAAACGGCTACTGCAACCAGGGTGGGCGGGCTGGGTTGTGAGGAGTTGGAGTCGGCCGCTGCCTGCTGTGTTGGTGCAGTCCCTGGGCCGGCTGCAGTAATCCCCTGGCCGGGTTCGACTATGGCAGTCCCCGAGCCGGCTGCCGAAGTCCTCGAGCTGGCTGCCGAAGTCCCCGAGCCGCCTGCTTGGCTCCCGAAGTCGGATCCGACTGCGTCGGGGTCAGGCGGCATGAAGATAGAACTGGATTCCGGAGACGGCTTGACAGACGGCTTGAGGAGGCGTTGGAGGGCGACGCCGGTTGGTATAGCTTGCCGGGTGGAGCCTATTCGTGCCAGGGCATCTGGTTGCTCGTTGTCGGCCCGTGGCATGTGGAGGAACTCGCATCCCTCAAAGTATCCTCTTATTTACTGAACGAGGAAGCGGTAGCTTGCCATGTTTGCGTCCTTGGCGTCCCAGTCGCCGGATGATTGCAGGACCACCAAATCCGAGTTGCCATAGCACAGGATCCGGCGGATGCCGAGTTCCTAGGCCAGCCGGAGCCCGTGTATGAGCGCCTCATACTCGGCCACATTGTTGGAGGCGGCAAAATGGATTTGCAATGTGTATCTAAGTTTGTCGCCTTTGGGAGAGGTGAGGATGATGCCGGCTCCCAAGCCGGTGTGCATCTTGGATCCGTCAAAGTGCATCCGCCAATGAGTGGAGTCAGGGGCCGGTGGCAGGTACTGGGTCTCGGCCCAGTCGACGAGGAAGTCGACCAAGTCTTGGGACTTGATGGCGGTGCGGGGCTGGTAGTAGATCGTGTACGGAGCCAGCGCAATGGCCTACTTCGCCACTCGGCCGGATGCATCCCGGCTGCCTATGATCTCGGCGAGCGGGGAAGTGCATACGACCATGATGGGATGCTCTTGAAAGTAGGGCTTGAGTTTCTTGGAGGCGAAGTACACACCATAGCACATCTTCTGATAATGCGGGTAGTTCTGCTTTGAGGTGGACAGTACTTCGCTCAAATAGTATAACGGCCTCTGGACTAGCTGAGCTCGGCCTTCTTCTGGACGCCGGACTATGACAACTATGCTGACCACCCGGCTAGTGGCGGCAGTGTAGAGGAATATGGGCTCTTTCTCAGTTGGGGCCGCCAAGACAGGCAGCATGGACATCATCTTCTTTAGCTCGTGGAAAGCTTGGTCCGCCTGGTCATTCCACTCGAAGTGAGTAGACTTCTTCATGAGTCGGTAGAGGGGGAGAGCCTTCTCTCCGAGCCGGCTGATGAAGCGGTTCAAAGATGCCAGGCATCCGGTGAACTTTTGGACGTCTCGCAACTTGGTAGGAATGTTCATTCTCTCTATGGCCTTGATCTTCACTGGGTTGCATTCGATGCCGCGTTCGGAGACCAGGAAGCCTAGAAGCTGACCGGCTGGTACCCTGAACACGCATTTCTCCGGGTTGAGCTTGATCTGAAACCGGCGCAAATTCTCAAAAGTCTCCTTGAGGTCCTCCAGCAGGGTGCCACGTTTCTTCGTCTTCACCACAACATCGTCTACATAGATGTGGGCATTTCTGCCGAGTTTCTTGAGGAGGCATTTCTGCATGCAACGCTGAAAAGTGGCACCGGCATTTCTTAAGCCGAATGTCATAGTCGCAGCGTAAAGTCTCGAATGGGGTGATGAAAGGCGGTCTTCAGGCGGTCAGCTGGGTCTAACTTTATCTGGTGGGAGCCCGAGTAAGCATCCAAAAAAACTCAACAGCTCGCATCCGGCTATGGAGTCTATCACTTGATCAATCCTTGGCAGAGCAAAACGATCTTTAGGGCAGGCTTTGTTGAGGCTGGTGTAGTAAATGCACATGCGCCACTGCTTGTTCTTCTTTAACATCAGGACCGGGTTGGCAAGCCATTCTGGAAAGAACACCTCCATAATGAAGCCGGCTGCTAGAAGCTGGGCTATTTCTTCTCCGACTACTCTTCTCTTCTCTTCTGACAGGCGGCGCAAGGGCTGCCTGACCGGCTTGGCGTCAGATCAGATGTGTAGCTTGTGCTCGGCGAAATCCGTCGGGACACCCAGCATGTCTTTGGGAGACCATGCAAAGATGTCCCGATTCTCGTGGAGGAAATCGACGAGCTCGCCTTCCTATTTGCTGTCGAGGCCGGAGCCTACAACAGCTTACCTCTCCGGGTGCTCCGGGTCCAGGGGTATCTTCTTTGTCTCCTTGGCCGGCTGGAAAGAACCTTGAGCATCACCTTCCTTGGGGTCAGGGGACAGGGCCGGCTGCTTGCCATCCATGGCCACAACTCAATTCAGCATCTTCTTCTCTTCAGCAATCACAAGGGACTCGGCCAGCCGGCTGCTAGTTGTTGCACACTTAGAAGACTTCTTGTAGTCTCCGGCTATGGTGATGATGCCCTTGGAACTCGGCATCTTCATCTTGAGGTAGGCATAGTGGGGCATAGCCATAAACTTGGCCAAAGCAGGTCGGCCAAGCAATGCGTGGTACGGGCTCTCCAGATCCACTACCTCAAACCATATTGCTTCTCGGCGGAAATGATCCTTGCCCCCAAAGAGGACATCCATCTTGATCTTGCCGATTGGTGAGCAGGATAGGCCGGGTACGATGCCATGGAACACAGTCAGTCTTGGCATGAGCTGCTTCGGCTTGATGTTGAGCTTCTCCATGGTGTCTCGATGCAGATATGTTGATGTTGCTCCGCCATCTATCGTGCAGCGGGGAGAAATGGGCAGCTCGCCTTTCTGTTGCGAGGGTGGCGTCCAAAACCAATGCATAGGAGCCAGGAGACGGCATCACCTCTGGGTGATCGGCCTGGCTCCAGCTGATGGGCTTCTCCGACCAGTGCATAAACTCGGGGTTATTGGAGGCGACCGCGTTGACTTCTTGCTGTTGTCGGCGCCGGCTGCGCCTGTCTTCCGTATGGCTTGTAAAGACGACGTAGGCGGCATGTTCATCGGGGAACTCGTCTTGGATAGGTCCGACTGCTGGCCGAGCGGCCGGCTGCTGTGGGGCAGGAGGCGGCTGGCCTGCAGGCGGAGGCGGCAACAGCCCCTCGCCCTTGGAGATTCGTGTGAGCCAATGGCACTTCCGAGTTGTGTGGTTGGACGGCTTCGCGCCGCTGTGAAACTTGCAGGGGGCATCGAGGGTTTGCTCGTAGGAGAAAGCCGACTGCCAAGTTGGCCTGCCGCCCTTCTGCTTCTTGGGTGCCGGCCACCCCTCAAGTTGCTCGTCTTCGACTGTGGCCACCTGCCGGCTAGTAGAAGACGGCATAGGGGCCTTGCGCGTGTGGTCACTTTGATACGGGCGTCGGCTTGATTCTCCAGCTGGCGTCTTGGGAGCTGGCGCCAGCACTTTTCCAGAGGCGTCTACCCGGAGCTCAGTCTTCATTGAGGAGTCGGCCGTGGTGTACTTGTCTGCTATGACCAACAGCTCGTCGAGGGTAGCCGGCTCGTCACAGAGGAGTCGGTGCTTGAGAAGGGTGCCCTCTCTGCACCCGGCGGTGAAGTACTATATGGCTTGAACCTCATGCACCCCCTCACAGGAGTTGCGGAGCTCGGCCCAGCGCATGAGGTAGTCGCGGGTTGATTCATTGGGCCCTTGTACGCACAAGGAGAGCTGTCGGGGCTTGGGAGCCCGTTTGTAGGTGCTAGTGAAGTTGCGTATGAAGGCTTCGGTGAAGTCCAGCCAGCTGTTGATGCTGTAAGGCTTGAGGCTACTGAGCCAGGTGCGCGTCGTGCCTTGGAGCATCAGGGGGACGTATTTCACGGCAACGCGGCTGTTGTCGTTTGCTATGCGAACTGCGGTGGAGTAGTTGATCAACCAATCTTCCGGCTTCACGGAGCCGTTATACTTGGGCTGGTCTCTGGGGAGCGAGAACCCTTTGGGGAAGGGCTCGTCGCGGATGCGGGGGCCGAAACAAGGCGGGCCGACATCATCTTCTTCTTCCAGGGCCAGGGATCGCACAAGGCGGTCGATCCGATGGCGGGCATCATTCTCGCCGACTCCTTCGCGGCGACCAAGTCGGCCGCTGAGAGTCGGATGCGCGACAGGCGGCGGGGTGGGATATCTCTCCCCACGAGGCAGAGGAGGACGCGGTTCGCCTCACCGTTCCACACCTCGTGGGCGGCCTTCTACGTCGCGCTCGATGGTGATTCGAGTCCGGCTGCGGCTGGCAGCCGACTCCTTCTCTTGTCTCGCACGGACGCTGCCCGCAGTCAGCGTACGCGACGTCGCGCCGTGCTCTCAGCGAGGGAGGCGTCCAGCTCGGACGCTGGCTTCGTGCCGCTTTGCGGCCGCGTCGATTAGCTGCTGGATGCGTCTGGTTATGTAGGGGAGCTCGTCGGCCCCCAGTCCATTTACCTCGTCTACGATCGACTGGGCGACGCGTAGATTCTCGAGGGGCGTGGCGTAGACTGGGCGGTCCGCTCCCAGCATGCTGGTGATGGCTGCGTCGCGTTTCTTGACGATGCCGACTCGGCTTGGCCCTTCTGGAGGCGGCATACCGAAGGCGGCGCGGTCGACTTCGCGCTGGTGGGCTTCAGTGAGGCGTCTCGTGGAGGCTATCCTCTGGCCCTCCGCAAGGAGAGCAAGGCGGCGTGCCTCCATCGTCTCGGCGTTAGCGTCCGCCGGGATGGGGGTGGACAGATCGTGCAACGTTGCCTGCAGGGCGTCGCGGGCGTTTTCGTCAGAGGTGACGCCGTGGCTGATGACTAGCACCTCGGTGACGGTGCTGCCGCCACTGTCGGCTTGAGGAAGAGGGTCGTCGAAGATGATCACGTTTGTGGGGAAGGCGTCGAGCGACGCCGTGTCGGAGTCGACAAGCATCAGGTCGGTGGAGCCAATCGACTCCAAGTCCGTGGTAGGCTCGCCGGAGACGTGGAGCTGGTCGAGGAGACTGACGAGGCGACTCTCGGGGCAGCCTGTGCCCGTGTTGGATGCGGGCTCGTCGAAGATGCGAGCCTCGCCAAGAAGATCGGCGAGGCAGCTCGCTGCGCAAGCATCGTCGACGTTTTGCAGCGTGTCGGGGCAAGCGCCATCGGGCGTGCCGGGCTGGCTACGCTCGCTGGGGAGGAAAAGGGTTCCCGTCCAGAGCAGGTCCCCGGACGACGGTGCACCTGGCCCCATGGTGGGCGCCAAGTGTTGGGTGGTAGGTGCGACATATGCCAAAGGATGGCTTATCATTGTGGGAGCCAGTAAGACATCGCCGGTGCCTGGAAACGGGATGAGGCGAAGACATGCACGCCAGCGGATCTTACCCAGGTTGGGGGCTCTCCGTGGAGATAATACCCCTACTCCTGCTTTGCGGGGTCTCCACATGATCACTAGATTGATAAGAAGCTACAAGAGGCTCCTTGAGCTATTCGGTGGGAGGAGGAAGAAGGGCAAGGCTAGCTCTCTTCTCTCCCTATGGTAGTCTCTAAAACTCTATGAGATCAACCCTTTGCATGGGTGTCCCGGGGGGTTTATATAGGCCTACCCCCCGAGGGTACAATGGTAATCCGGCTGGGCGTGGGTCCTAGCCGTCAGTGTCTATGGCCGCCGGCTGCTGGGGCCCGCCGACTAGTGGGTCCCACCGGCGGCCGGCTCATTGGTCGACAGGCCGGCCCCACCGCTTGGGGGTCTTGTCGGGGGCTGGTTACTGTTGCCTCGCCTCTGATGACGACGGCTTTGTCGAGGTAAGCATGGCTACAGTGCCGCCGCCTTGCGGACTCTCATTGTAGCCTTACCTCGTCTTGTCTCCTTAATGGTGCGCACGCCCCAAGGAGGGGAGCAAGCCGGCTATAGGAAGCCGGCCATGCCTCAGGCTGGCTGGGGGAGGTCAGGCCGCCTTCAGGCGTCTCTCTGACCGAAGGGGCCCGCCGCCTACGGGCCGTACTGGCAGCCCGTCGTGGAGGGCGTCATGATCAGCATGGCAACAGTGCCACGCCAGACGGGTGATGGCTGTCCTGTACGGCGTACTGTAGCCATGCATGCTCCGGGATTCAGGGGTGGCAGGGTCCACTGTTGCCACGCCCCGTCCCATCATCATTATGGGGGGTGCAGACTTTTAGGGCACGGCCCCTGGCCGCCTGCCAGGGGCCGGCCTCTTGGAGTCGGTCTTCTTGGGCCGGCTTCTTGGAGTCGGTCTTTCCGTGGCCGGCTTCTTGGAGTCGGCCTTATCGTGGCGTGCCTCAAGAGAGTTTAGGGCCGGGCTGCCTTCCGGTAGCCGGCCTGTGAGATAGCCGACCGGAGGAAGGCGGCCCCGCGTGTTGGGTGCTTCAAGGCTCGGTCGGCCCGTTGTTTTTTCTAAGGGCCAAAGGGAGCCGGTTAGGCTACCCGTGGTCATTTACTCCGACACGTCTCCAATGTATCTATAATTTATGAAGCATTCATGCTATTTTATTATCTGTTTTGCATGATTATGGGCTTTATTATACACTTTTATATTACTTTTAGGACTAACCTATTAACCGGAGGCCCAGCCCATATTGTCGCTTTTATTACTGTTTCAAAGATTTTGAAGAAAAGGAATATCAAACGGAGTCTAAACTGAATGAAACCTTCAGCAGCGTTATTTTTGGAAGAATATCACCCAGGAGATTTGGAGTTCACGTCAGAAGAGCCTCGAGGAGGCCACGAGATAGGAGGCCCCCCCTACTGGCGCGCCCCCCTGTCTCGTGGGCCCCTCGAGCACCTCCCGATCGACTTATTTCGCGTATATAAGCCTACGTACCCTAAAACCATTGATCGGGAGTTCCGCCGCCGCAAGCCTCTGTAGCCACCAGAAACCTCTCGGGAGCCCTTCCCGGCACCCTACCAGAGGGGGATCCTTCACCGGTGGCCATCTTCATCAACCCGGCGCTCTCCATGACAAGGAGGGAGTAGTTCACCCTCGAGGCTGGTGGTATGTACCAGTAGCTATGTGTTTGATCTCTCTCTCGTGTTCTCTCTCGTGTTCCCTCTATGTCACGATCTTGATGTATCCCGAGCTTTGCTATTATAGTTGGATCTTATGATGTTTCTCCCCCTCTACTCTCTTGTGATGAATTGAGTTTTCCCTTTGAAGTTATCTTATCGGATTGAGTCTTTTATGAGATCACTTGATGTATGTCTTGCCGTGCTTATCTGTGGTGACAATGGGATATCATGTGCCACTTGATGTATGTTTTGGTGACCAACTTGCGGGTTCCGCCCATGAACCTATGCATAGGGGTTGGCACACGTTCTTGACTCTCCGGTAGAAACTTTGGGGCTATCTTTGAAGTACTTTGTGTTGGTTGAATAGATGAATCTGAGATTGTGTGATGCATATAGTATAATCATGCCCACGGATACTTGAGGTGACAATGGAGTATCTAGGTGACATTAGGGTTTTGGTTGATTTGTGTCTTAAGGTGTTATTCTAGTACGAACTCTTGAATAGATTGATCCGAAAGAATAACTTTGAGGTATTTTCGTACCCTACCATAATCTCTTCGTTTGTTCTCCTCTATTAGTGGCTTTGGAGTGACTCTTTGTTGCATGTTGAAGGATTGTTATATGATCTATCTATGTTATTATTGTTGAGAGAACTTGCACTAGTGAAAGTATGAACCCTATGCCTTGTTTCCTACCATTGCAATACCGTTTACGCTCACTTTTACCGCTTGTTACCTTTCTGTTTTTATAATTTCAGATTACAAATACCTTTATCTACCATCCATATTGCACTTGTATCACCATCTCTTCACCGAACTAGTGCACCTATACAATCTACCATTGTATTGGGTGTGTTGGGGACACAAGAGACTCTTTGCTATTTGGTTGCAGGGTTGCATGAGAGAGACCATCTTCATCCTACGCCTCCTACGGATTGATAAACCTTAGGTCATCCACTTGAGGGAAATTTGCTACTGTCCTACAGACATGTGCACTTGCAGGCCCAACAACGTCTACAAGAATAAGGTTGTGTAGTAGACATCAAGCTCTTTTCTGGCGCCATTTCCGGGGAGGCTAGGTAAACGGTACTCACACCCCGTCAACTAAGCTCTTTTCTGGCGCCGTTGCCAGGGAGGTGAGTGCTTGAAGGTATATCTTCAGATCTTGCAATCGAGTCTTTTAGTTTCTTGTCTTATCACTAGTTTATTTTATAAAATAAAATTACCAAAAAATGGAATTGAGTTTGTCTCATACACTTCGTCTTTTTAATATCTTTCATGAGAATGATGGTAAGGAAAATTGTGCTCAAGTGCTAGAAGAAGAAATCTATAAAATGTTTTGCACTAAATCTTTGAATGATGAGCATGATTGTAATGTTGTTAGTATGAATTCCTTGAATATCCATGATGCTAATGATATGCAAAGCCACAAGCTTGGGGAAGCTATGTTTGATGCATATGATATTTTTTGTCCCCCAAGATTTGATATGTGATACGTCCATTTTGCATCATGCTTTTATATCAATATTTATTGCATTATGGGCTGTCATTACACGTTATATCTCATTACTTATGGCTATTATCTCTTATTTTACAAGGTTTACCATGAAGAGGGGAATGCCGCAATTTGGAATTTGCCGAAAAGGAGCAAACGTTGGAAACCTATTCTGCACAACTCCAAAAGTCCTGAAACTCCATGAAACAAATTTTTGGGATTTATAAGAATTTCTGAGCGAAAGAAATAGGCCAGCGGCCCACACCCTGTCCAGGAGACTGTGGGGCGCCCCCCCCCCCCCCTATAGGGCGTGCCTCCTATCTCCTGGGCCCCCTAGTGGGCCTCCGGCATCCATCTTCTGCTATATCATCACTTTTACCCTGGAAAAAATCATGGGCAAGTTTACGGGATGAAACTCCGCCGCCACGAGGCGGAACCTTGGCGGAACCAATCTAGGGCTCTGGCAGAGCTGTTCTGCCAGGGACACTTCCCTCCGGGAGGGGGAAATCATCACCAACATCATCACCAACGATCCCCTCATCGGGAGGGGGTCAATCTCCATCAACATCTTCACCAGCACCATCTCCTCTCAAACCCTAGTTCATCTCTTGCATCCAATCTTGTATCCAAAACCACAAATTGGTACCTGTGGGTTGCTAGTAGTGTTGATTACTCCTTGTAGTTGATACTTATTGGTTTACTTGGTGGAAGATCATATGTTCAGATCCTTAATGCATATTATTACACCTCTGATTATGAACATGAATATGCTTTATGAGTAGTTACGTTTGTTCCTGAGGACATGGGTGAAGTCTTGCTATTAGTAGTCATGTGAATTTGGTATTCGTTCGATATTTTGATGAGATGTATGTTGTCTTCTCCGGGAGGCAAGTTCGATAGTGTTGGGGACACAAGATGGGATAGTTGTTGGTGATGATGATGATGATGATTTCCCCCTCCGGGAGGGAAGTTCCCTTGGCGGAATCGCTCTGCCGGAGGGCAAAAGTGCTCCTGCCCAAGTTCCGCCTCGAGACGGCGGCGCTTCGTCCCGAATGTCCACCCCCATTTTTTCTAGGTCAAAATGACTTATATACCAGAAGATGGGCGCCGGAGGTGGGCTGAGGAGGGCACAACCCACCAGGGCGCGCCTAGGCGCCCTTGCGCGCCCATGTGGGTTGTGCCCACCTGGTGGGGCCCCTCTGGTAGTTATTTGCTCCAATTTTCCTTAAATATTCCATAAAAATTCTCCATGAAGGCTTAGATTGTTTGGAGTTGTGCAGAATAGGTATCTTGATGTAGCTTCTTTAGGTCGAGATTTCCAGCTGCCAGAATTCTCCCTCTTGGTGTGTACCTTGCAAATTATGAGAGAAAAGGCATTAGAATTACTCCAAAAAGCATTATTATGGATAAGACATTATAAATAACAGTAAGAAAACATGATGCAAAATGGACGTATCAACTCCACCAAGCTTAGACCTCGCTTGGCCTCAAGCGAAAACGGAAATTAGAAAAAACATGTCCACATGCTTTGAGAGAGAGGTGTCGATAAAAACAAAAATACGGACATAGAAGCATCATGTTGATTATTGTAATAGCAATAAAATTGAACATAGTACTTTTATCATTGAACTTGCATCATATACTTCCCATGAATAATTAACAGTTCATCACATAATCAAAGTATAAAGCAAAAACTCTATTAAAAACCAACAAACTATGTTCTCAGTCAACTTTGCAACTACAATACATCATCTTTTCAGGAAGAGTCACGTGGCGGAGCCTTCTAGGAAGTCCACATACTCAACACACATATAGTCTTCTATGATTGCTAACACTCACCTCGTACCCATGAGCAAAACGTTTCAACCGGATACCTAGAAAGATAGGGGCTCATAGTTTCAACTGGAAATATATCCCTAGCTCTTTCCTCACCGCATGATGCTTGCCAAAAGAGAAAATAAAAAGGAATAGAAGGAAAACTTTGACTCTTTGCATAAAAGTAAATACATAAAAGTAAAAGATAGGCCATTCACAGAGGGAAGCAGAGGTTGCCATGTGCTTATTTGTTTGCATGCTCAATCCCTTAGTGCAAGAGAACGTCACGTTGTATTGCCACTTAAGATGAAAACCTTAATTGCAGTCTGTCGCTTTTATTCTTTGTCATCCAAGTTTGTAAAATGCTCAATTTTCTCTTACACTAAATGATCTCACATATTTAGAAGTAATTTTTATTGCCTTTTTGCACCGATGACAACTTACTTGAGGGATCTTGCTCAATCCATAGGTAGGTATGGTGGACACTTGAAAAAGATTTGGGTTCAAGGGTTTTGGATGCACAAGTAGTATCTCTACTTGGTGCGGAATTATTTTCTAGCAAAGATAGGGGGCAAGCATCACATGTTAAAGGATCTATAACAATATGACTTCTATGTGAATATAAATATACATAAATCATTAAGTTGTCTTCCTTGTCCAACGTCAACAATTTGGCATATAATATTTTGATGAGGGCTCACAATCACAAAAGATTTCTAGGATAGTATATTTATATGTGAATCTTATCTTCCCTTATTAATTCTTTCATGAGGTGCATCATTGGCTAATGCTCTGTTTGTCAATCTCTAATAAAATTTCATACTTATACTTTTCCTTATGTGGTGCTATCACCTACCATAGGATTAGTATATGATCTTATTGATTTATTTCCTTTCTTTTTTTCTTCCTTTCTTATTTCTTTTCTATATTTGCAACATGAAAGTAAAGAAATCAAAACTCAGACTAAATTTATTTCATATAAAGCAAAAAGATCGAACTAAGATAAGTAAAAGCAAAAAGAGAGTGGGATGATACGATACCGGGGCACCTCCCCCAAACATGGCAGAAGCAAAGGGGAGTGCCCATGCCCGATACTCTGTTCTCCTTTGGTGGTGAAGAAGCTTCTTCCTCCTCCTCGGCCAACAGTGCTTGTGTTGTCACCGGGGATGGATTTAGGGTAGCTTCCTTGCTTGATAAATCTGACTAGAAACAACAAGAAAAGAGAACATAGGATTTCTTCGCGATGCGGTGGTTAACAGATTCGGGAAGTATATATAAAAAAATTATCTTGCAGGATAAGTAAACAGAATCCGGAAGGTGCCCCAGGTGGGCACAACCCACCTGGGCGCGCCAGGCATGCCTGGCAGGCCCTGGTGTCTTATGCCCACTAGGGGACGTTTCTTGGGAGTTTCTTTATTTCCAAAATTCTAAAATATTCCAAAACAAACAAAAAATATTTTTGCGGATTTTTTGAGACCATTTACTTGCAGTAACACGTACCTCCTTATTTTGAAGATTCTGGGGTGTTCCGGAAGGACTCTTTTATGTGTTCTCCGGTGTCAAAGTTTGGATAATATTAGTTTCAAAATTGATAGGCATACCTGAGATATAGTTCTTTATTCATTGTCCATTGACAACCTTCGGGTTAGTGCCTTTGAAATTATTTATTTTGATGGCTCCAGACCGGTAAACCTCCTCGATGACATATGGGCCTTCCCATCTCGAGAGGAGCTTTCCTGCAAAAAAATTCCAAAACGAGAGTTGTACAAAAGAACAGATTCTCCGACTTTGAACTCATGCTTTTGGATTTTTTTTCTCATGCCATCTTTTAACTTTCTATTTGAATAATTTTGCATTTTCATAAGCCTGGGTTCTCCATTCATCTAAAGAGCTAATATCAAATAACCTCTTTCCACCGGCAAGTTTGAAATCATAGTTGAGTTCTTTAATTGCCCAGTATGCTTTATGTTCTAACTCAAGAGGCAAATGACAAGTTTTTCCATAAATCATTTTATAAGGAGACATACCCATAGGACTTTTATATGTTGTTCTATAAGCCCAAAGTGTATCATCTAATTTATTAGACCAATTCTTCCTGGACCTATTGACAGTCTTTTGTAAAGTTAATTTTATTTCCCTATTACTATGTTAAACTTGACCACTAGACCGAGGATGAGCAGTTAGCTGCAATTATATGGTTAACATCATACTTGGCAAGCATTTTACGAAAAACACCATGAATAAAGTGTGAACCACCATCAATCATTAAATATCTAGGGATCCAAACCTTGGGAAAATAACTTCCTTAAGCATTTTAATAGAGGAGTTGTGATCAACACTACCAGTTGGAATAGCTTCTACCCATTTAGTAACATAATCAACAGCAACCAAAATATGTGTATACCCATTAGAGGAAGGAAAATGTCCCATAAAATAAAATCCCCAAACATCAAATGGTTCAACAACAAGTGAATAATTCATAGGCATTTCTTGATGGTTATCAATATTACCTATTCTTTGGCATTAATATCCTTGAAGAGAGTAGGCCAATAGAATCCAGATTGCAATACCTTGTGAGCAGTTCTATCTCCAGCGTGATGCCCTCCATAAGCTTCGGAGTGACATTTCCATAGGCTTTGTCTCTGTTCAGCCTCAGGTACACAACGTCTAATAATACCATCTACTCCTTTATGAAGATGTGGGTCATCCCAAAAGTAATGTCTTAAATCATAGAAGATTTTTTTCTTTTGTTGGTATGTAAAGCCAGGAGGTAAATATTTAGCAACAATATAATTAGCATAATCAGCATACCAAGGAGTACTATTAGCAACATTTATTGCAGCTAACTGCTCATCAGGAAAACTATCATCAATAGGTAGTGGGTCATCAAGCACATTTTCAAGCCTAGACAAGTTATCTGCTACGGGGTTCTCAGCTCCTTTTCTATCAATAATATGCCAATCAAATTCTTGTAACAAGAGAACCCAACGAATAAGACTAGGTTTAACATATTTCTTTTCCATAAGATATTTAATAGCAGCATGGTCCATGTGAATGGTTACTTTTGAATCAACAATATAAGGTCTAAATTTATCACAAGCAAACACCACTGCTAAAAATTCTTTTTCAGTAGTAGCATAATTTCTCTGAGCACTGTCTAGAGTTTTACTAGCGTAAAGAATAACATTCAATTTCTTATCAACTCTTTGTCCTAGAACAACACCAACAACATAATCACTAGCATCACACATAATTTCAAAAGGCAAGTTCCAATCAGGTGGTTGAACAATAGGTGCAGAAATTAAGGCTTTCTTGAGTGTTTCAAAGGCTTCTAAACAATCATCATCAAAAACAAAAGGAACATCCTTTCACAAAATACTAGTAAGAGGCCTAAAAATTTTATAGAAATCTTTAATAAATCTCCTATAGAAACCAGCATGACCTAGGAAACTACAAATACCTTTGATGTCCTTAGGACATGGCATTTTCTCAATTGCATCAACCTTAGCTTAGTCCACTTCAATACCTCTTTCAGAAATTTTATGACCCAGGACAATGTCCTCATTAACCATAAAGTGGCACTTCTCCCAATTCAAGACAAGATTTGTTTGTTCACATCTCTGCAAAACTCGCTCAAAATTGCTTTAAAAAATCATCAACGGACTTCCCATAAATAGAAAAGTCATCCATGAAAACCTCAACAATCTTTTCACAAAAGCCAGAGAATATAGAAGTCATACATCTTTGAAAGGTACCAGGTGCATTACATAAAACGAAAGGAATACGTCTATAAGCAAACGTTCAAAAAGGACAAGTAAAAGTGGTATTTTCTTGATTAGATTGTAAAACATGTATTTGTGAAAAGCCAGAGTATCCATCAAGGAAGCAAAAATGTGTGTGCTTAGATAGTCTTGCAAACATTTGATCAATAAAAGGCAGAGGGTAATGATATTTTCTAGTAGCTTTATTTAATTTTCAATAATCAATTACAATTCTATAGCCCGTGACAATTCTTTGTGGAATAAGCTCATTCTTATCATTAGGAACAACAGTAATACCTCCCTTCTTAGGGACACAATGAACAGGACTTACCCATTTACTATCATCTATAGGATAGATTATACCTGCTTCCAGAAGTTTTAATATTTCCGTTCTTACCACTTCTTTCATCTTTGGATTTAACCGACGTTGATAATCAACAACTAGTTTAGCATCAGGTTCCATATTAATTTTGTGCTGACATAGAGTGGGACTAATGCCCTTTAAATCATCAAGAGTATACCCAATAGCAGCTCGGTGCTTCCTTAGAACTCTCAATAATCTTTCTTCTTCATATTCTGAAAGGTTAGTACTGATAATAACAGGATATATCTTCTTTTCATCAAGATAAGCGTATTTCAAAGTGTCTGGCAACGGTTTTAATTCAAACACAGGGTCACCCTTTGGTGGAGGAGGACCTCCAAGAGTTTCAATAGGCAAATTGTGTTTAAGTAGAGGACGTTGTTCAAAGAAGATCTTATCTATTTCATTTGTTTCATGCATATGTAAATCATTCTCATGGTCTAGCCAGTATTGCTCTAAAGGATCAGTATGTGGCACGGTAATAGAAGCAAGACCAATTAATTCATACTTACTAGGCAATTCTTTTTCATGATGATTTCTACTAAACTTGGAAAAATTGAACTCGTGAGATTCATCACCAAAGCTAACACCGACAGTTTGTTTCTTACAATCTATTTTAGCATTGACAGTGTTCAAGAAAGGTCTACCAAATATAATGGGACAAAATTTATCTTGTGGGGTGGTAAGAACAAGAAGATCAGTAGGGTATTTTATCTTCCCACAAAAGACTTCAACATCTCTAAGAATCCCAATGGGTGATATAGTATCCCTATTAGCAAGTTTAATAGTAACACTATGTCTTCTATTTTAGCAGGTGCTATTTCATCTCTAATTTCTTCATATAAGGAGTGGGGAATAGCACTCACACTAGCACCCATGTCACATAAACCATGATAACAATGATCTCCTATTTTAACTGAAATAACAGGCATGCCAACAACATGTCTATGTTTATCTTGTCCATCAGGTTTAGCAATTCTAGCAGCTTCTTCATAGAAGTAAATAACATGCCCATCCATATCTTCTTCCAAGAGATCTTTAACCATAGCAATGCTAGGTTATACTTTAATTTGTTCATCAGGTTTAGGTGTTCTAACATAGCTTTTGGTAACCATAGGTGAAACTTTAGAATGTTCTTTTATCCTACCAGGGAAGGTGGTTTCTCAATATAAGCAGAAGGAACAACTGGATCAACATTATAAAGTATAGTTTCTTCTTTAACTAGTACTGGTTCTTTAATTTCATCTTTAATAGGTGGGTGATATTTAAACCACTTCTCTTTAGGAAGTTAAACATGAGTAGAAAATGATTCACAAAAGGAGCTACTATCTCAGAGTCAATTCCATATTTAGTGCTAAACTTTTGAAAAGCATCGGTAACCATAAAAGATTTAACACAATCATACTTAATCTTTATACCCGACACTTTAACTTCGTCAAGTTCCCAATCTTCAGAGTTTCGTTTAATTCTTTCCAAAAGATCCCACCAGAATTCAATAGTTTTCTTCATAAAAGAACTAGTACATGAAGCATCGAGCATGGTTTGATCATTACGAGAAAGCCGAGCATAAAAATTCTGAATAATAATTTCTCTTGAGAGCTCATGATTGGGGCATGAGTATAACATCGACTTAAGCCTCCCCCAAGCTAGAGTGATACTTTCTCCTTCACGAGGCCAAAAATTATATATATATTTTTCCGATCACGATGAACTAGATGCATAGTATAATTTTTTTGATAGAACTCCAATTTTAAACGATTCCAATTCCATGATCCAATATCATCGCATAGCCTATAGCATGCCAATGGTTTTCCCTTTAAAGATAAAGGGAAACCCTTTTTCATCACTTCATCCCTGGGCAAACCTGCAAGCTTAAACAATCCACAAATTTGTTCCACATGTATCAAGTGCAAATCAGGACGTTCAGTTCCATCTCCTCCATAAGGATTAGCTAGCAGTTGCTCTATCATACCCGAAGGGATTTCATATTCAATATTTTTAGTAGGTGCAGTAGGTTGAGGGGTAACTAATTGTGGTTCCGGACGAGGTGAAGATACCCCGAACAAACCCCTCAAAGGGCTGTTTTCCATAGTAACAAGTGACAATAAATTTTAGCACACTATATAAATGTTTCCTTACCGAATTCCAGTTACCAAAGGCGCTTCACTCCTCCACAATGGTGCCAAAAAATAGCCACACAAGTATAGGGGGTCAATTGTAGCTCTTTTCGATAAGCAAGAGTGTCAAACACAACGAGGAGCAGAAGGAAATGACAAGTAGTTTTCAGTAAGGTAATGTCTGCAAGTGCTGAAACTGTAAGTAGTGAGTAGTTTGATAGCAAGATAATTTGTAATGAGCAAGTAACGATAGTAACAATAAGTATGCAGCAAGGTAGCCCAATCCTTTTTAGACAAAGGACAGGCCAAAACGGTCTTTTATAACAAGCAAAGCGTTCTTGAGGGTACACGGGAATTTCATCTAGTTACTTTCGTCATTTTGGTTAGATTTGTGTTCGCTACTTTGATAATTTTTATATGCGGGTGGACCGGTACTTAGGTGTTGTTCTTACTTTAACAAACCTCCTACTTATTATTAACCCTCCCGCAAGTATCCGCAACTACAAGAAAAGTATTAAGAATAAATTCTAACCATAGCATTAAACTCTAGGATACAATCGGTCCCTTGCGGAATAGTGCATAAATTGGGGTTTAAGTTTCTGTCACTCTTGCAACCCACCATCTATTTACTACTCGACAATGCATTCCTTTATAGGCCCAAATATGGTGAAGTGTCATGTACTCGACGTTCACATGATACCACTAAGGGAATCACAACATACATACTATCAAAATAAACTACAAAAAAAAAGACACATCCGTGACATTTTGGGCTGAACGAAATGTTTTTCTATCATACATATGACACTTCTATGATGATAATTGTGACAAAACCCGGTATCATCATAGATGTGGTGGGATCCTAATTCTATGACAAAAAATCATGACAGAAAATGGGCATTTCGTCCTGGGCGGGCCGGAGACGTAGCTGCATGACATTCTTTGGGCCGTCCATGACGGAAAAAACCGTGGTAGAAGCGAGGGGGAGGAAAATTTCGGGGAGTTGCTGGTTACGGTGGGAGGTCGGGGGCGGAGCGATGCGCGTTTCTCTCATATGTACGCGCGTGTGTGCGAGGCGTTGGCTCTAACTGAAGCCGAGCGAGGCGTTGGGCTCTAACTGAACCCGAGCTATTGCACTGCAGGCTACGCATTACTGAACCCGAGCGATCGATCGATGGCTGTTAACTGAACCCGATGGAGCGATTCCTTCGCCACTGCTGCTAACTGAAGCCGATCGATGCTGCCTCTGGGATGAACAGTGAGCGTTGCGGGGGTTTGGATGAACAGTGAGTGGTGGCGTTGCCTCTGGATAAACAGGAACCCGTGGTGTGGAGGGCTGGATGAACAGTAGACGGTGGAGGGGTGGCCATGGAGGGGTGGTTGAACAGGACCCCGTGGTGTGGAGAGCTGGATGAACAGTAGACGGTGGAGGGGTGCCCGTGGAGGGGTGGTTGAACAGTAGCCGGTGGTGTAGCGCGCGGTGGAGGCTTGAGGAGGTCGACGCTAGCCCGTGGAGGCTGGAGGAGGTCGACGGTGGAGATAAACAGTATCCCGTGGAGTCCCGTTTTGCGGTACGCCACACCCTCCCCGCTTTGACCGTGGCGCTCCAACACAAGTCCGTTTCGTCCGCTTTTGCGGTACGCCACACCCTCCCGATGAACAGGACCCCGTTTCAACCGTAGCGCCCAACACAAGTCTGTTTCATCCATTTTATGCACGCCACACCCTCCCGATCAACAGGACCCCGTTTCGACCGTAGGAGGTCCGTTTCATCCGTTTTGCGGTACGCCACACCCCTCCCGATCAACAGGACCCCCGTTTCGACCGTAGGAGGTCTGTTTCCTCCGTTTTACGGTACGTCAGGCCCCTCCCTTTCAACAGGACCCCATTTCGAACGTGGCCGGTCGAACACAAGGCCATTTCCTCCATTGTGCGGTACGCGAGGCCTCGGTTCCATCGCCTGTTCCATCCAAGCCCTCCCGATGAACACGACCACGCATTCCGTTCCGACCCAGCCGGTTGGCTCCCCATGAACACGACGACGACGCTGTTTCTCTGTTCCGACCCAGCCATGTACGTATGCGCGAGTAGGCGTTCGAGACCCTGCCCGTATGTACGTGAGTGGCCGTATTTTCTTTCTTGCACCCTCGCCATTGTACGTACGTGTACATGCTACGTGCGCGCCTCTACTACGACACGTGCGCTCCTCTACATCTACGACATGTGCGCGCCTCTACATCGACCGGTATGTACGCATACCGTCACGACCCATGACAACGCTACGTACGCTTCGACCAGGTGGGTCCCGACTGTCAGGCACTTCCTTGCGTGCGAAGATGTAGCTGGTGGGTCCCAGCAGTTAGGGGGCGAATCGTTTTTTTTGCCCGGACGCACTTCCTTGCGTGCGAAGGTGTAGCTGGTGGGTCCCAGCAGTCAGGGGGGAAACATTTTTTTCGCGAAATACGGTGGCCTGTCCGGTGGGTCCCCGCCGCCGTGGAGGAATAATTATTTTGCGCGTAATAAGGAGGAACTTCCTTGCTGCGGCCGTGGACCCAGCTGTCAGCCTCTCCACATACAGTCCACGTCCGATGGAAGCCGTTCCTTGACCACATTGACCACGCCGCGCCGAGAGCAACATGGCGGTGGACGATGGCGAGGCCTAGGAAGGGGACGATGCGGAGCCGGGGAAGACGCGACAGTGGATGCCCACGCGTAGAGGAGTACGAGGGTTCACTGGTTCGCTGCGGTGTGAGTCTGCCGTCGCCGCAGAATAACAGGGGGTGTGGGTGAGTAGAGGGATGTCCTGGCCAGCGGTGGGAGTAGTAGGGGCGGTGAGGCCTCCGCCGCATCGCAGCCGGCCACGTGAGGCAGGAGCACGAGGCACGACCGGCGCTGGCTTGGGCGGCCGGAGCAAGAAGACCAAAGGTTGGAGAAGCACTACGGCCGTTGGATGGACATCGTCTGATCACCGAGCTAGAATCGTGCATATTGACTAAGTTGACAAAGCCCTCCGTCCCCGTAAACTTAGTAGGCCCACAAGTCATCCTGCCACTATACTAGGTCCCAGCTAACAGGGGGAGTATTCATTTTTTTGTGAGTAATAAGGAGGCACTTCCTTGCGTGCGAAGATATAGCTGGTGGGTCCGAGCTGTCAGCGGCGGTAACGTTTTTTCGTGAAATACTTAGGCCCTTTAGGTGGGTCCCCGATGTCGTGGAGGAATCATTATTTTGCTCGTAATAAGGAGGCATTTCCTTGCGTGCGCCGTGGACCCGGTATCGGCCTCTCCACGTACAGTCCACTTCAGATGCATGTCGGTCGTTGACCATGTTGACTAGGCCGCACCGAGAGCACCAGGGCGGTGGACGACGGCGAGGCCTAGGAAGGGAACGACATGGAGGCAGGGAAGACTCCGCAGTTGTTTCCCACGCGGAGGGGAGTACGACTGAACAAGGGTTTCTTGGTTAAATCTGCCGTCAGTCGGAGAATAACAATGGTGTGGGTGAGTAGATGTAACGACCGACCCAACATCGGTCAAGTCTCCGTGGTTCCATCATCCCAAGATCATGCCGGTACTCACAAGACATCGATAAAGTAATCAAAGTTCAATCACACCTGAATTTTATTACACGATTCTCATATAGAGTCTTTATTACAAGGGAATAAATTCGCTCAAGGCCAACTCATGAGAAATAAACTACTAATGCTGCGGAAGCGTCGAGGTAAAGCGAGTCCATCCGACTCCAAAGGGCAATCGCCAAGTGCGGAGCGTAGCCTCACTCCTGATCGGAATATACCTCTGCAACATAAGACGTTGCAGACATGTAGTTCATCATTTGGAATAAGCTGCCAATTCATGAAGAAAAACAATAATAAAGATACTACATCTATATGCATTATTTGCTGTGGAGCAATAAGTTTCATCAATTTTGCGTAAAGCAAATTTTATCCTACAACAGTGGACTTATTTTAAAATTACTACAAATTGTTGGTAGTTATTGAGATGGTTCCGCTAACCAATATCTCGTTCCCAATTATTAAGTCATAAACCCTCAAATTAATTCATTAGTTTTAGTGTTGAGATATCCGAATACTTCCAAGTTCCAGAGGCTCAAATGTCCGTAACCGGGGACACGGCTAATCGATTAGGTTATAACTCTCTGCAGAGGTTTGTGCACTTTCCCCGCAAGAATCATTCCCTCCTTTAGAGTCTTCGCACTTCATGGTGTTTGAAGACGGGACGAATGAAACAGGGTCTTCCAAAGAGTTCTTCTGGCCACTGCCGGTACCCATCCAATCCTACCGTTCGTCTACTTCTCGTAGTACCGCCCAGCCAGCGTCACTACTAGGGTCAACCCAGCCGAGCCCATAATGGCTTGCGGCTGCAGTAAGCTTCCGGTCATGGGGCATCCATCCTTCTCTTCGTGGCTGGGTGAAGCTTTCCGCAGGATGTCATGGCGCTTCTCCATGCATCCCGCCACCACTGGTGCTCCAGGTGCCCGTCGGCAAATCCTCCACCCGGTAGTGATTTTCCGAAGTCCATCTTGATCATTGTAGTTCATGGGGTTATCATCATCATTGACTCTCACATCTTGCTTATGAATATCACTCATACCAAATCCCGTCTCTGAGCATAGCAAAATAACTACTACGTCCGGGTCATGGTAACAAGGATTGGTTCATCCTACCACATGATACTACTCAAGTTTAATGACTTCAAGATTTCACTACTGCATGCATGGTGGGGTGGTGACAACTACTAATGCACAAAAACATAGGGTATAGAAATAACATGATCAAAACTTGCCTTCTTGATGATCCTCGTAAGCTAAAGAGTCGTAGTAGCAAGCTTCAAGACTCCGGAAACTCTACCGAGACAAACAATAACACAATAAGCACAAAGCAAGAGGATCACACAAGATAACAATAGTAACATAGCACAACAAAACAATCAAAACCAAATCCAAAAGAAAAACTCAAAGAAACCAATTCAAAGTTTTTTCCTACTCCAAACAATAGCTAAAATAGTTTTTATATAACAAAAATTCCTTAATATAACCTAATCATGGTTTTAAGTTAACTTAACAGAAAAGGATTCACTAAGCAACTAGGGGCAAAAAGAAATAAATAAAAAGCTATTATAAAACTCCTTCTAGGCCTAATCCAATTTCTATTAAGAAAAATAATTTAAAACTTTTATTAATTATAAATAAAAGTTCATCTACTAGAATGACAGAAACTAACCTAGAATAACTAATCACAAGTTAAAAATAAATTAATTTACTAATTAATTTAATAGGAAAACAGGAACTAGTTAATTAATTAGGATTAATAGGATTCTGCTTAGAACTAATTATTTATTAATCCTAAAATACCCAAATTAATTTCTAGGGTTTGGCAATGCCAAAATAAAGTTGGGGCAAAAAGAATCATGCAAAAAAATAATTTTTCTAACTCAAGTTATAGCAGATTTACTATTCTGGCTAAAACTAAAATAAAGCAATTTTAATTAATTTTAACATAGCGAAATATATATTCTACAGAAACTACATAAAATTTGCAATCCAACAAAAAAAGAATCATCTAAAAATAATAAACAGAATAAAAGATATGAATTTTTGAAAACAGAAACTATTCTGTTAAAACAGAAAATCAAAAAAAAAAGAAAAAAAAAGCCTAATGGGCCTATACTGTGCCCTGCGCGTTAAATAGTCTAAACGGGCCCTCGGGTTAACTAAAACGAACCGGGCCTAAAAATAAAAAACCTAACTAATACTAAGCCGAATGAACCGGCCGGTTTTCTAATAAAAACTTACCCCTTCGGGGGTTCTAATCCTAGCCACTCGTTTGAGATCGGACGGGGGAGGGTGATCCCGACGACGCATCGGAGTCCCGGCGGCGGGCGGCGGCGGCGAGAGTGCATCGGGGCTTCCGGGCGTCGGTGAGCTCGAGGGAGTCGCCGTGTGGATGCGGGGGAGGTCGGGGAGTGGTTCGGTGGGATCGTTGGGGGTCGGGGTGGACTAGGGTGGCGACGGCGGCGACTTTGGCGGCGGGGAGAGCTTCGGGCTCCGGCGTGCTTCGGGAGAGAGAGGGAGAGGGGCTCCGGCGAGGCTAGGGGGGGAATGGGGTGCGGAGGGCTCGGCTTTTATAGCCAGGGCCTCGGCGTCTTCGAAGTCGATCAGGCGATCGGGATCCCTGATCCTTCGGGATCCGGCGATCGCCGGTGCGCGGCGTGGGGTGGGCGCGGGGGGAAGAAGCTGGGGCGGGGCCCATGGGTCAGAGAGAGAGAGGGAGAGGTGAGGCGAAGGGTGGCCGAGGCCTAGGAGATTCGGGCGAGCCGGCGAGGGCTTGAGCTGGGCCGGGCTCGGCTCGGCTGGCCTGTGGGCTGGCTGGCCGGGCCAAAGGGGAGGTGCGGCGCTGGCCGGGCACTGGGTGGCTGGCCGGGCGCCCGGGGTTTTCTTTTAGAATTTTTTTAAAATAAAACAAAAACAGAAATAAAACTATGTCTATAAATATTTTATATAGGCTATATATATACCAAAATGATCAGGAATATTCCCTTTCATTTGAACATTTTTCCAAAGGCAAAATCCAAACTTTATAAAAATCCATTTTTTCAAATTCAAATAAAATTCAGATTTGAATCCAAATCTTTTGGCATTGTTTCCTCTGATATTTTTGGAGTGTCATGTTTGCTCCTCTCATACTTTTGATCAAGTATTTATCGTGCTTAGTTTTTGAAATGTTTCCCACTTGCCAAAGTTTGAAATTCAAATTCAAAACTCAAAATTCTCCGAAACTTCAAATGGCATTCAAATTCAAACAGGATGCATAGGATGCTTAGCTATAATTGTAAAACATTCCAAATAGGAATTTGGGATGTTACAAACCTACCCACCTTAAGATGAATCTCGCCCTCGAGATTCGGGTTGGCTAGCAAATAGGTGCGGATGGTCTCGAAGAAGATCTTCTTCGTGTTCCCAGGTGGCTTCTTCCTCGGTGTGGTGACTCCACAGCACCTTGCAAAACTTGATGACCTTGCTGCGGGTGACTCTACTTGCAGTCTCGAGAATTCGGACGGGTTTCTCCTTGTAAGTCAAATCACTGTCAAGCTGTATGGCCTCTAGGGGCACTGTGTCTCTCAACGGAACATCGGCCATGTCGGCATGACACTTCTTGGTGAGAAACATGGAAAACATCATGAACTCCGGACAATCCTTCCGCAATTCCAACTTGTATGCAACTTCTCCCACGACGTTCGAGGATTTTGTATGGGCCAATGAATCGGGTGCTAACTTTCCCTTGACACCAAACCTCTTGATTCCACGGTGAGACACACGAAGATATGCTCGGTCTCCCACTTCGTAAGTCACCTCCTTTAAACTTCATCGGCATAACTCTTACTGTCTTGGTGTGCTATCTTGAGCCGGTCTCGAATCAGCTTGACTTTCTCTTCGGAATCCTTGATAAGATCGGAACCGAAAAGTGATCGATCTCCAACACTATCCCACAAAGAATGGTGTTCGCACCTCCTTCCGTATAGAGCTTGAAAGGGCCATCTTCAAACTGGATTGATAACTGTTGTTGTATGAGAACTCTGCGTCTGGCAAATTATCATCCCAGCTAGACCCATAGTCTAGCACACAAGCTCTCAACATGTCCTCCGTAATCTGATTGACTCTCTCGGTCTGTCCATCATCTGCGGATGAAAAGTCATCTTGAATTCCAGCCTCGTACCCAAAGTTTCATGCAATTGCTTCCAAAACTTTGAGGTAAACTGCGTTCCTCTATCGACACGATTTTCCTCGGAACTCCATGCGCATACACGATCCTGGTCATGTATATCTTGGCTAACTTAGCACTGGTATAGGTAGTCTTCACGGGAATGAAGTGAGCTACCTTAGTCAAACGATCAACTACTACCCGGATAGAATCATAACCTGAACGGGTCCCGGTAATCCTGTGATGAAATCCATACCAAGTTTCTCCCATTTCCAATCGGAATCGGCAAAGGTTGAAGTAACCCTGCTGGCTTCGATGTTACGCCTTTACACGTTGACAAACATCGACACGGCTACGTGCATCGGCAATATCCTTCTTCATACCATCACCAGAAACTTTGCTTCAAATCCAGGTACATCTTGGTGTTGCCGGGGTGAATCGAGTACGGTGAATCATGAGCCTCCTGAAGAATTAGCTTCCTGAGCTCGGGATCATTGGGCACATAAATACGATCCTCAAACCATATAGTTCCATGTTCATCCTTACGGAACCCTTTAGCTTTTCCTTCATCCATCTTTTGCTTAATCTCATCAATTTCCTAGTCCGACTTATGGGCTTCACGAATCCTTTCGGTCAAGGTGGACTGTACTTCCAGAGTTGCCACAAATCCTCTCGGAACTATCTCCAGTCGGAGATCTCTGAGGTCATCGACTAACTCCTGGGGTAATCCTCCTGCGGTAAGAGTGTTCACATAACTCTTACGGCTCAAAGCATCTGCTACAACATTAGCCTTACCGGGGTGGTAATGCAATCTCATGTCATAGTCCTTTATCAATTCTAGCCATCTCCTCTCTGCACGAGGTTCAATTCCTTCTAGTGAAAATATACTTCAAGCTCTTGTGATCTGTAGACATCACAACGATTTCCAATGAGGAAATGTCTCCAGGTCTTGAGTGCATGCACTACAGCTGCTAACTCCAAATCATGCGTGGCATAATTCATCTCATGAGGCCGTAGCTGTCTGGAGGCATCTGGTGTTTTTGGAGTGGGTGAGAAAATTAGAATAGAACAATGGTCTATAAGGAATAACACTACCCACATGAATGCACAATCATAACACACCAATCATTTATTCATTCCACTCAAACATGGTTCAAACTCGATTACAAAAGCTCATGACTAATCGAAGGAAAAACATCGGCCTAACTGATCGATTTAAAAAGTAAAAGATAACATGGTGGTCGACTAAAAGTCTTCATCGATGGCGCCTCCTCTTGGGGTTTCCTTCGGTGGTACTCCTTCAAATCCTGATCATTGCTCATGAGGGTGCTTCGTCTCCACTCGGGTAAAGGTCCTCTCCCAAGTCCATCTTTTCCTCTATCGCTGCAAGCTTCATCTTCAGGTCGTCGACTATCTCCATGAAGTCCGTGATTTCTTCCTCATGTCCAAGGAAGTCTGCGCGTGCCTTCTCCTCCAGTTCCAGTTCATGAACAAAGCTTCCGGTGTGTCTTCGAAGTTACGGCGAAGTCTGAATCTCCCGTTTCCGAGAAGACACTCCAAGTCTTGGATGTACGAGAGGGTGGAATCGTCCTCAATGGTAACGGATGATATCTCCATTCCTTGCCTGCGAGAAACCATGGCGAGGTCTGAGTGATCGAGCTCGGCCTGTACTCCTCTCGGAGATGTCCAAGTGCTCGATAGATCGCCACGTCCTTCCGATGATCCAGTTGAACTCGGTGAACTCAAAGTTGATAGGCTCCGTGTGTCCTCCAAAGGTCCTCCACAGGATATGCACCTCAATCACCTGTGGCGGGTGTCCGTCGGAAGTGCATTAGTGGGTTTCGGTGATCGAGGGTAGAGCTATTTTCAGCTGCTTCACCATCTGGACCAGCTTTCTTCCAAAGGGCATCGTCTCATCGGGTGGCGTAACTCCGGTAGCAAAACTGGGTGAACTCGGCGGCCATCTAGAATGTTGCAAAGGGAGAAGAGTCGAATTGAACAGGAAGAATTATAGAATGAAAAGGGGTTCAAAGTAAATGGTCTCTCGCTATGGCTTTCCGATCCTAGGGGTTACGATCCTCACGGTCGGCGTGTGCTCTCGATACCATCTCAAGCGACCTGACCCAACATCGGTCAAGTCTGCGTATGCACCATCCCAAGATCATGCCGGTACTCACAAGACGTCGATAAAGTAATCAAAGTTCAATCACACCTGAATTTTATTACACGATTCTCATATATAGTCTTTATTACAAGGGAATAAATTCGTCTCAAGGCCAACTCATGAGAAATAAACTACTAATGCTGCGGAAGCGTCGAGGTAAAGCGAGTCCATCCGACTCCAAAGGGCAATCGCCAAGCGCGGAGCGTAGCCTCACTCCTGATCGGAATATACCTCTGCAACATAAGACGTTGCAGCCATGTAGGTCAGCTTTTGGAATAAGTCGGCAAGTCATGAAGAATAACAATAATAAAGATACGACACTATATGCATTTTGGCTGTGGAGCTCTAAGTTTCATCATTTTGCGTAAAGCAAATTTTATCCTACAACAGTGGACTTATTTGCAAATTACTACAAATTGTTGGTAGTTATTGAGATGGTTCCGCCAACCAATATCTCGTTCCCAATTATTAAGTCATAAACCCTCAAATTAATTCATTAGTTTTAGTGTTGAGATATCCGAATACTTCCAAGTTCCAGAGGCTCAAATGTCCGTGAATCGGGACACGGCTAATCGATTAGGTTATAACTCTCTGCAGAGGTTTATGCACTTTCCCCGCAAGAATCATTCCTCCTTTAGAGTCTTCGCACTTCATGGTGTTTGAAGACGGACGAATGAAACAGGGTCTTCCAAAGAGTTCTTCCGCCTTGCGGTACTCCATCCAATCCTACCGTTCGTCTACTTCTCGTAGTACCGCCCAGCCAGCGTCACTACTAGGGTCAACCCAGCCAGAGCCCATAATGGCTTGCGGCTGCCTGCGTAAGCTTCCGGTCATGGGGCATCCATCCTTCTCTTCGTGGCTGGGTGAAGCTTTCCATGAGGATGTCATGGCGCTTCTCCATGCATCCCTGCCACCACTGGGTGCTCCAGGTGCCCGTCAACCGTCCTCCACCCAGAGTGATTTTCCAAGTCCATCTTGATCATTGTAGTTCATGGGGTTATCATCATCATTGACTCTCACATCTTGCTTATGAATATCACTCATACCAAATCCCGCCTCTGAGCATAGCAAAATAACTACTACGTCCCGGGGTCATGGTAACAAGGATTGGTTCATCCTACCACATGATACTACTCAAGTTTAATGACTTCAAGATTTCACTACTGCATGCATGGTGGGGTGGTGACAACTACTAATGCACAAAAACATAGGTATAGAAATAACATGATCAAAACTTGCCTTGCTGATGATCCTCGTAAGCTAAAGAGTCGTAGTAGCAAGCTTAGCATCTCTAAACTCTACCGAGACAAACAATAACACAATAAGCACAAAGCAAGAGGATCACACAAGATAACAATAGTAACATAGCACAACAAAACAATCAAAACCAAATCCAAAAGAAAAACTCAAAGAAACCAATTCAAAGTTTTTTCCTACTCCAAACAATAGCTAAAATAGTTTTTATATAACAAAAATTCCTTAATATAACCTAATCATGGTTTTAAGTTAACTTAACAGAAAAGGATTCACTAAGCAACTAGGGGCAAAAGAAATAAATAAAAAGCTATTATAAAACTCCTTCTAGGCCTAATCCAATTTCTATTAAGAAAAATAATTTAAAACTTTTATTAATTATAAATAAAAGTTCGTCTACTAGAATGACAGAAACTAACCTAGAATAACTAATCACAAGTTAAAAATAAATTAATTTACTAATTAATTTAATAGGAAAACAGGAACTAGTTAATTAATTAGGATTAATAGGATTCTGCTTAGAACTAATTATTTATTAATCCTAAAATACCCAAATTAATTTCTAGGGTTTGGCAATGCCAAAATAAAGTTGGGGCAAAAAGAATCATGCAAAAAAATAATTTTTCTAACTCAAGTTATAGCAGATTTACTATTCTGGCTAAAACTAAAATAAAGCAATTTTAATTAATTTTAACATAGCGAAATATATATTCTACAGAAACTACATAAAATTTGCAATCCAACAAAAAAGAATCATCTAAAATAATAAACAGAATAAAAGATATGAATTTTTGAAAACAGAAACTATTCTGTTAAAACAGAAAATCAAAAAAAAAGAAAAAAGCCTAATGGGCCTATACATGCCCTGCTGCGTTAAATAGTCTAAACGGGCCCTAGGGTTAACTAAAACGAACCGGGCCTAAAAATAAAAAACCTAACTAATACTAAGCCGAATGAACCGGCCGGTTTTCTAATAAAAACTTACCCCTTCGGGGGTTCTAATCCTAGCCACACGTTTGAGATCGGACGGGGGAGGGTGATCCCGACGACGTACCGGAGTCCGGCGACGGCGGCGGCGGCGGCGAGAGTGCGTCGGGGCTTCCGGGCGTCGGTGAGCTCGAGGGAGTCGCCGTGCGGATGCGGGGGAGGTCGGGGAGTGGTTCGGTGGGGTCGTTGGGGGTCGGGGTGGACTAGGGTGGCGACGGCGGCGACTTTGGCGGCGGGGAGAGCTTCGGGCTCCGGCGTGCTTCGGGAGAGAGAGGGAGAGGGGTTCCGGCGAGGCTAGGGGGGGAATGGGGTGCGGAGGGCTCGGCTTTTATAGCTGTGGCCTCAGGCGTCTTCGAGGTCGATCGAGGCGATCAGGATCCCGGATCCTTCGATCCGCGATCTCCGGCAGCGGCGTGGCGTGGGCGAGGGGAAGAAGATGGGCGCGGGCCCATGGGTGAAGAGAGAGAGGAGAGGTGAGGCGGCGGGTGGCCGAGGCCTAGGAGATTCGGCGGCGAGGGGGTGGGCCGGGCTCGGCTCGGCTGGCCGGCCAGTGGGCTGGCTGGGCCAGTGAGGGGGAGGTCTTGTTGGCTGGGCACTGGGTGGCTTTGGCGCCTGGGGTTTTCTTTTTAGAATTTTTTTTTAAAATAAAACAAAAACAGAAATAAAACTATGTCTATAAATATTTTATATAGGCTATATATATACCAAAATGATCAGGGGAATATTCCCTTTCATTTGAACATTTTTCCAAAGGCAAAATCCAAACTTTATAAAAATCCATTTTTTTCAAATTCAAATAAAATTCAGATTTGAATCCAAATCTTTTGGCATTGTTTCCTCTGATATTTTTGGAGTGTCATGTTTGCTCCTCTCATACTTTTGATCAAGTATTTATCGTGCTTAGTTTTTGAAATGTTTCCCACTTGCCAAAGTTTGAAATTCAAATTCAAAACTCAAAATTCTCGAAACTTCAAATGGCATTCAAATTCAAACAGGATGCATAGGATGCTTAGCTATAATTGTAAAACATTCCAAATAGGAAATTTGGGATGTTACAGATGAAAGGATGGCTAGGCCAGTGATGGGAGTACTGGGGGCGGTGAGGCTGCTTGGCCTGACCCGGCCAGCGAGGAGGAGGAGCAGGCAGTCACTTGGCGCTTGTTTGAGCGGCTAGAGCAGGAAGAGCAGAGATTGAAGAAGCACGACGGCCATTGGATAGCCATCCAACGATCCTTTGCTTGTCGTCAACCTTTTTTAGGAAAGCCTCAAATCTGCGGAAAACAACATACGACCCATCTGCCATTATTTCTAATAATTTACAGCCCATTTGCTAATTCTTAAGGTTTTGTTTGGAGCCCATATTCTTTTTGTTAGCATTACAGCCCATATTGTGGCCACGGTTAAAAAATTATCTGAAATTTTGCATATTTCGGTCTTTGTCCGAACTGTTTTTATTCGAAAATTTGACGCCCATTCAAACTGATTTTAAAAATAAATGTATATCAATATAAAATCCAACAAATTCTCCAAGCATAAAAATTAATGTAATTTAAAATCTTGAAATGAAAAAAAGATATTTGAAACTAATTGCCGGTTTGATGTGTTTTAAAAATGTACAACCCATTTCTCATTACTGATAGGCCATTTTCTCGGCCAGCCGAATGAATCTCTCCTTGTCTTGAAAGATTTGCAGCCTAACAGGCCTGACAAAGTGACTTACTTGGCAAATCACAAAAAAACTGGGTTGTGGCCTTAGACCCAGTTGTCAGCATCTCCACGTACAGTACTCTTTTGATGGAAGTCGATCGTTGACCACATTGACCACGCCGCGCCGAGAGCACCAAGGCGGTGGACGACGGCGAGGCCTAGGAAGGGGACGATGAGGAGCCGGGGAAGACGCGGCAGTGGATGCCCCACGCCGGAGAGGAGTACGAGGTTCACCGGTTCACCATGGTGTGAGGCTCTTTGTCGCCCGCAGAATAACAGGGGTGTGGGTGAGTAGAGGGATACCTGGGCCAGCGGTGGGAGTAGTAGGGGCGGTGAGGCCTCCAGCGGCATCACAACCCGGCCATGAGAGGCAGGAGCACGCGGCACGACCGGCCTTTGCTTTGGGCCGGAGCAAGAAGACCAGAGATTGAAGAAGCAATATGGCCGTTGGATGGACATCGTACGGTCACTGGAGCTAGAATCGTTCATATTGACTAAGTTGAAAAAGCCCTCCGTCCTCGTGAACTTAGTAGGCCCACAAGTCAGCCACCCACTATGGTGGGTCCCAGCTAGCAGGGGGTATTCATTTTTTGGTTCGTAATAAGGAGGCACTTCCTTGCATGCGAAGATATAGCTGGTGGGTCCGACCTGTCAGCGGGGGGACGTTTTTTTCGCGAAATACAGAAGCCCTTCCCACGTAACAGTGCACGTACAGTGCGTAATAAGGAGGAACTTTCCTTGCATGCAACCATGGACCTCGTGGGTCCCAGCCGTCAGGCTCTCCACGTACAGTCCTCTTCCGATGACTCTCGTATGTTGACCACGCCGCGCCGAGCGCACCAAGGCGGTGGACGACGGCAAGGCCCCAGACTGGAACGACCCGGAGATGGGGAAGACGCGGCAGTGGAGTCGCAGACGGAGAGGAGTGGGAAACTTGACTGGTTCGGGTGTGGGGTGGGCCTACACTCGGCAGAGAATAACAGGAGGTGCGGAGTGGAGGGATGGCCTGGCCGTCGGCGGGGTAGCGTTTCGCTGAGGAGCGCAAAACAACGCCGCTGGGCCAAGGCTGGAAGCGGCGGTTCCGGCGATCTTTGGGGAAGAAGACGAGAGATTGAAGAAGAATGCCGGCCGTTGGATGTAAATCCAATGCCTTCTTAGGCTTCGACCTACTGGCCCACATGTTAGCCAGTCCATTTGTTTTTTAGTCCATTTGGTGGGCTGGGTGAAACAATGATGTAGTATCTATGCATCCCGTTTAACCCATTTGCATTTTTCTCGAAATCCGCGGACGTGCTGGGCTGGGTGAAAATATCATGTTGGGCTAGACGGAGAAATGTTATAAAAACATAAACACATGATTGCACGTCAGTAAAATCTTTGCAAGCTTATGTACGCAATCACTAGGAGTTAACTTGGCAAGTTATATATAAACAATTATTATGTACGCAATCACTAGAATTTTCAACTTACGAAATAAAATATCATTTTAATTTGATGAGTTAATAGTACGTGGGATATTATTATTTTTTAGGCTAGATGTGGGACAGTTGAGTTTGTTCTAGGGGAAAGTACTGGGAGAAAACTCAGTTTACATCGAAAAAAAAGTGGGAGAAAATTCAGAGACCTGCCGGGTCCACCTGAGGAGAGGAATATGTTGGGAGGAAGGATATTTAAAGCACGGCAGATGAGTGAACTAGTTTTTTTATGGACAGGTGAACTAGTTTACATACATTAGCAAATAGCCACTAAAAAAAGCAATCAGGTTAATGGGTGCTTAAAAGAAATATTTCGGACAAAACAGATAATTACGACACATAGGCTAATGCATGAAACACTCAGATGATAAAGATGCTTATAAACAGATAAAGTACAACATCTAGACCTTCCTGGCATGCTTGATCATGACGCTGCGGCTATCCGTGTACTCGTCGGTTACGGGAAGCAGACACACCCTCATGTCCAAGATCTGCGTGTACATGTCGTAGCATGCGTATGCGTCCTTGGCCGCGTAGGTTATGTAGGCTAGATTCAGAGGTACCTCCCACGTGTTCAGGTCGTCTTCTTTCATGTTGGCGTATCGTCGGTCGATGATGGTCTCGTGAGGTCAACCACGGAGTCCTTCTCCGCCCATTGCTGATGATCTTGTATTGCTTCGGATGTCGACAAGCTTGTTGCACCGGATGGCTGAATTGTCGCGTTCTTCCTTCTCTCCACCGTAGCGAAGGTGCGATCGGTATTTGCCGATGAAACGGGCGAATGCTCCGAACCTGGTGCAGCCATAGGATCGAGGCGAGGCGTAGCTTCACCGAGTCCGTATCGTTGGTGTACATCACATTCAACTTGGTGCAACCATAGGACTGAACGGGCGAACTAACTCCTTGCTGAAGTCCATATCCAGCGAGCTCACCCTCGGATCGCCATTGAGTCTCTTCGAGTGAACGAGTGTGTAGGCGGCGGCAGCGATTCGTTTTTCAGCTCTTGGGGAACTGGATTCAACGATGGCTGAGTGTGTATAGGCAACAACGATTTACTACCCCTCCCTCGTCCGCTGCATGCCCGGCAGAAGATGCACCCTCGGCGCATTCAAACGCCTCCATTAAGAAACCTACTCCGGCCACACGTCGGTTCACGAGCGGGTCTGTATTGGTACTGTAATAACATGAGTTAGTGGTCACTTTACTTAAATTTAATTAGCTTTAATAGAAATTTATACTTAAAACAAGCAATGCATTGGCTCGTTCTATCAGTGCCACGGGATCAACATGCACAACAATTAGAATTATTATTCTCGGGGCCTTTTACGATCGAGCACATTTGTCGACTTTCACAAAGATAATACTACCAAGTTTGAATTGTTTGTTATGGTTGCTGTCCTCTACATCATCATGCCGTGTTTCCTAGCTTGCAAGATTCAGAACCAACAAATAAGATCCAAATAATAAGTACAACAAAGATGCCTACACATCTCATTGATTCCCAACTTGCAAGATTCAGAACCAACAAATAAGATCCAAATAATAAGTACAACAAAGATGCCTACACGTCTCATTGATTCCCAGATTGCAAGATTCAAAACCAACAAATAAGATTCATATAATAAGTACAACAAAGATGCCTACACATCTCACTGATTCCCAGCTTGCAAGATTCAGAACCAACCCATTAGAGCCTTTTGATAAAGTGAATATCGGGATTAAATCCATCTTGGCTAGCCATGTCATACAATCGAAGAACTTGGCGAATGCTCTTGACTGTCACAACATCTGTAGTAGAGTATTCCTGTTTGCACAGCATGTTTGCATAGCACAAACAAGGAGACATGAGAGCATGATTTCGCTTTAGTTGAACCATTTTGTGCAGTTCCACCAAAATCGAGAGATGTTGCTCTTGACCGTCACAACATCTGTAGTAGAGTATTCCTGTTTGCACAGCATGTTTGCATAGCACAAACAAGGAGACAGGAGAGCATAATTTCACTTTAGTTTAACCATTTTGTGCAGTTCCACCAAAATTGAGAGATGTTGCCCACGTGACATTTTAGTTGAACTGCATAAGACACTCATTCCAAAAAAAGTGTTTTGTGCAGTTCACCAAAAGGTCACAATAGCAACAAGGTGAAATGGATATCCCTATCTACACAAAATGATAGAAAGTAAACAGTTGCTGGTCAATAAGAATATACGAAACATATACAAAATGAAAAGAAGCATCTTAATTATGTTCATTGCAATCACGCAAGGACAGTAGAAATTTTAAAACGTCGGCAATGCTTCATGTTACCAGAAGCATTACGATCAACAATGAGATTCCTCAGATATGGGATTACATTAATGGTGCATTGCGTGTTTACCAGACATAGTAAATCAACAGCAGCTAAAGAGTTGGTTTAAGGGCATGGGACCGTGGGGACACCAGGACACTCAGCAGCGTAAAGGAGCAACTTACTTATCATACTGGGGAAAACAGCAGGAGTGCCATTTGTAACACAGTTTAATTGCATCTTATCAGTGGAAGCATTAGATTAACAATAACACCGGGTTAGACATGTCCCTAAGGTAACAGTGTGATCGCTTCATTTTACATGCGCCTTACGGAAAAGGTTGGTTTACCCGCAAAAAAACAACAAAAGGTTGGTATAAGGACATGCGGCGATGGGACGATCAAGACAATGTACCTACAAGGAGGCATAAAGTGGTGATGCCGAGCTTGTTCATGCTATGTGAGGCAGCAAACCTAATCACGGAGACCTTTTACTATGTGAGGGCAGCAAATCTAATCCTGGAGGCCTTTTACTATGTGAGGGCAGCAAATATAATCCTGAGACCTTTTACTATGTGAGGGCAGCAAATCTAATCCTGAGACCTTTTACTATGTGAGGGCAGAATATCTAATCCTGAGACCTTTTACTATGTGAGGGCAGCAAATCTAATCCTGGAGACCTTTCACTATGTGATGGCAGCAAATCTAATCCTGGACATACTCTGTTGACTTGTCCACCAGCCGCCACTTTCTATCCTTTTTTCAACCAATAATAGATCTGTTCCTTATCCAGTTTGTACTGTGTTTTCCCATTATTTCCCTTTTCAACCAAGAGACTGGTTAGGTATCTGGTCTCTACTACTTTCACCATATTATTTCCTCTTTGAATCAAGTCCTAGATTCATGCTACAACTTTCCCCCCTTTCTTCGTTGTTTGAACAAAGCCCTAGATTCGAATGCATGAAGTAGCTTTACCTCTAATAATACTAAAAATTTAGGTGGCTTTGGAAGAGCTGATGGGAGTAGAAAAAGATGCACATGCAGACACGTGGGGAGCTGGGGTAGTAGAGCAAGGCCGCTTTCGAAGAACTTATACCTGAGGGTCGCCGGGATGTCGGCGGCGGCAGTTTGGATCTGCGGACAATACGGCAGGGAGGAAGAAGGGTCGGAGGACCTCCCGAGCCGGCGCTATGTCGGAGAGAACGGCACGGGCAGAGTATCGGGCCCCTCTGGCAGCTGTGGGTTTCCTCCCTCGGCAGCGATGACCGCGTGAACGATGCACCTTTTAGTCCTCTACACACACCGGCCGAAGGGATCCGGCCGGATCTGTGACCAGCGGTGAGCGGAGAGAAAATGTCGCTACCGCTGTCTTGTTTATATCTGGAGAGGATGAGAGAATGAAGAGAGCAACCCTAGTAAATCGAGCGCTCAGGCCCCTGCGTCCATATATAGTGTAGTGATTGTCTTTTTTCTCTCCACAACAAGCGTTTCAATTTGTGTACGTGGCATTAAAGAAAAGAAACTCTATATTTAAGGTGACTACTCTACAACTCCTACTTACTACTACTACAGTACTACCTCCGTCCTGGTTTATAGGTCCCTTTTATAGTTTGTGCCAAATTTTGACTAAAGATTTAACTAACAAAATGTTAATGCATGTCAAGAAAAATTATCTCATTGGATTCGTATTTGAACATAGTTTTGAAAAATATAATGTTTTGGTGACATGCGTGAACATTTTCTAAGTTTAATATGTGGTCAAAATTTGGCACGAAATACAATGGGGACCAATAAACCCGGACAGAGGTAGTATTGTTCACTTGTGCTCCCCGCCCCTCCATTCATTGAACAACCCCGCGGGTGAATAAACATACAGTAAGTACTGTATTTACATAGAACGAACAAGCTCGAACTATTCTCGCGTAGTTAAAAGTTGAGGGCGCTTTTCCCGGGCAGTAAGCGTGGCAGTTTTGGGGTAGGCGGTTTGACAGAGAGGCGAGGAGGGTGAGCGAGTGGGGCTGTGCGATTTGGCAAGCATCACTGGAAAGACTTGTGATATAACCACTCAATATAGTCATGAATTCTTGGCGCTCGACCGGGTGATGCCCCTTCCGCTCGAGCTCTAATCTGGTGCATGACACGTCAACCCGGATCTTTGGCTCTCCCACATGTCGGAGTAGTAAGAAGGAGCAAAGAATGATGCGGTATATACTAGTACTATACTACTCCCTCCGTTCCTAAATATAAGTCTTTGGAGAGATTTCACTATGGACCACATACGGAGAAAAATGAGTGAATCTACACATAAGATGCATCTATATACATCCGTATGTGGTCCACAGTGAAATATCTACGAAGACTTATATTTAGGACGGAGGGAGTACCACTCAGGTCAGAGGAGTGCGAACCACGGCAACCCAGTGAACCAGCCGTGCGAACCACAGTAGACCAGAGAACCAGCAGTAGAAAACAATAATGTGGTGATATGGCCATAAAAAACAATGTGCTACGGTCCACACTGTAGCATGTACAGTAACACTCCTCTTTGTTTGGATCCCTGAGTTAGAGCTAGTTTGGGTTGAAATAGCCTCAAATTATCGAAACAAGAGGGGTTAGTTTGAGCTAGTTTGCTCTAACCCAGCTAGAAAAACTAGCTCAGTGGGGAGGTTCTAATTGGGTTAGTTATCCTGGGGCCACTAAATGAGAACTAAAAAAATCTCACCTGCTCGCGCCAGATCGCTCCCCTAAAAAAATCTCACTTGCCCGCACCATATCGCTCCCCCCTCTCGCACAACTCCTCTCTGTTCCCCATAGGGCCGCCCGCCCAAGCGCCGCTCGCCCTCTCTCTACTTCGGCCGCCCTCTCCTTCCGGCCTCTGCCGCCCTACTCCGGCCGCCCTCTCCCTCCGACCTTCGAAGGTTGCCCCGCTCCCCCTTCACAAGTCGTTTTTCTCCCTCTGTCGTGCGCGGCGGCGGTACAACTACCAGGGAGGTCGCGAGAGGGGTGAGTTTGTTCGTTCCTTCTCTGTCTCACGGCCAAATCATTGATCTTGCTTGCGCTAGCGCTAATTCTGATTTGGAAAAGTAGATCATGATCAAACTTGCTATAGATTTGTGGTGCACGCATGGAATTGTTTGATGCTGCTTGAGGAGGTAATAAATCTCTCTAGAGGCCCAAAGATTCAGGTCACCTTTCTAGGTATTTCAATTTTAGGCTTGCATTATTTGTAGAGGCCCAAAAATTCAGTTCACCTTTCTTGGTATTTCAATTTCAGGCTTGCATTGTTTCTAGAGGCCCAAAGATTCAGTTCACCTTTCTAGGTATTTGAGTTTCAGGCTTGCATTATTTCTAGAGGCCCAAAGATTCAGTTCACCTTTCTAGGTACACTACTGGAAACAGGGAATTTGCCATCAGCCAGCTCTTTGCCATCTGCCAGCTGATGGCAAAGAACGTCTTTGCCATCTGCTTATAAAAAACAGATGGCAAAGAACTGACATACGGCAAAGAACATGGTTGCCATCAGCCAATTCTTTGACATTTGCTAGTGGATGGCAAATAATCTTTGCCATCTGCCAGCTGATGGCAAAGAGGTTGGCAAATCTTGTGCCCGTCAAAAATGTAACGGCGTACCGGCCCCACCTCTTTGCCATCTGCCAGCAGATGGCAAAGAATCTTTGCCATCTGCTGGCAGATGGCAAAGAGATGGGACTATCTCTCTCCTTCCTAAAAAAAGCAAAGAGTGAAAAATTAAAGAAAAGAAAACCCCCAGCCTCCCTAAAAAAACCCCAGCCACCCCGAATCAGTCCCACTCCCGTGCGTGCTGGATAGCTAGGGTTCCCCGCCACCCTCACCGGTCGCCGCCGCCCTCACCGGTCGCCGCCGCCGCCCTCACCGGTCGTCGCCGCCGTCGGTTTGCCCTACATGGCCGGAGGATAGGCCATCCCGCCGGTCCATTCCCGCCCCACCGCGAGGGAGGAGACCGACCAGTTGCGCCTCCCCGCCGGTTGCCGCCCGCCACCCCAAGGATCAAGGCCGGCCGCGCCGGTCCCCGTCGGTCGCTGCTCCGGATCCAGGCCGCCCACCGCCCCGCCCCCGTCAGCTATGGTGAGCCCCTGCGCCACCGCCCTCTCTCCTCTCCTCCCCTACTCCCTCACCCATCTCTCTCCCCCGCAGACGTACCCCGCCGCCAGAAGGCCAGGAGGCCGCCATGGAGGCCCGTCCCGAGCTCGCCTTGCTTCTCCTCCGGTGACCCTCGTTGCGCCTGGATCCATATTTACTTTGGAATTGATTTTTTACTTTGGATGTCTGTTCTATTTTCACTATTAGAGAATGGGGATGCCATATGTACACTTGTTTGGTCTTCATGACTGCACCTCTCTAATTTAATTCTGCTTGCCATAGTTTAGGAACAACAACAACAAATCATTCAGATGGTTTAGGAAGTAAGTAGATGGCAACAATGTTCAGTTTGAATATCAACAAAGTATAGTTAAACCTGAATAAGGCAATCATTCATTTTTTTTCATGTTGACCAAGTTATTTTTAGATTCTCTGTTTTGACATGTGTTGAAAATAAGGTGAGATCCACCTTTTAATTTATTGAAAGGAAAGTGAATGGCCTCTGATTGATTAGTTCCCCTTGTAGATAACAAAGGAGTATAAGTCAAAACATCCTTGAAGGAGCTAGCGAGGTGAGTAGTGGCCATAACATGGCAAAAATGTGTCCTAGTTAGACTCAAGACAAACAATCAATGGCCTATAAGACCCTATGATCTCTCAGCTCACCATGTATGCAAAAGGAAAATTAATCCATTAGGTTCATGACATTTCAGCTCATATTTTTTCTTATAAGAGGGATTATACTGTTTAATACCCTATGATCTCCCAGCTCAGCATGTATGCAAAAATAAAATTAATCCATAAGTTTCATGCCATTTCTGCTCATATAGTTTTTCATATAAGAGAGATTCTGGAGTTTAGTAGAACATGGCGTGCATAATTATGAGTTTCCTGTTTTTTTGTACTATTTATTTTGATTTTACTGTACATGAGAGTATTTTAGCAACAGACGAGGGTCGGCAGAACGGAGCCGGCCGTGAAGAACGGGCTGGCGGTCTTTATCAAGGCCGGCAGATACTCTCTCCGGAAGGAGTTTAGATAGCTACCGATTATATATGGATTATACTTTTCATTTCATTGTCCAATGATTCATTGGACTAGATTGGTTGGTTAGTTAGTTGGGTTTTTTTCAGTTCCTTATTATTCCTGGTGATAGAAAGTGAGCCGCTGAAAGAAAAGAAAGAGAAACCTCAAATAGAATTCGTATATCGATTAAAGGTGTAGCATACTGAATTGGAATCTGGAACTTTGCAGTAACCTATTTTCAGAAATTATTCTCTTTGGAGCTGAGATCTGCTTCTCCAGTTCTCCGTGGCATGTGGCACTCAATTGTAGGACAGCTTTCAAGCCACTCCCTTTGCGGGCATATAGCATCTGTGCCATTGCTAGGCGATCTCCTGATTGATCGTCAATCCAGACGGGCATGGAAAGATGTTGAAACTGCTATGCGGTACAACAAGTACCGTGGCTGCGATAGAGGGAGCAGGAGGGTATGATTTGCATGGCATTCAAAGACATTATACCAAAGACAGCTTCATTGTAGTCTCAATGATTTCAGGTGTACTTGAGTCTAGCAAAAATTTCTTGTGCTGTTTGGGTAGCATGTTTATTCACCAACTCAAACGGTTTTATTTTTGCTTGACGACTTAAAGGGCATTAGGAAGATTTCAAAGTTGAAGGGATACATCGACTATCCTGTAATTGCAGCATTGAGATAGCTTTGTTCTGTTTAACAGGATCTGCTTTGTTTCTGAAACAGTGCTATAAACTAAGAAAACGTGTTTTAATAGGATCCAGTCTTGACTATGCTCCTTAACAGGCATATAGTGTTTTTGCTCTTCAGTGAGGAACACGAAAAGAATAGATCTGATGCTGATTGTGTGAGGCTTCAGGAGGAAGGAAAGACATAACAGGCTGGGAAAGACTTTGGTTAGGGTGTACGACTGTTTTTTTCTACTGTTCTCTGGACTCCCTTTCTGTAGTTTGTTCTATACTTGTACTTTGCAATCATGATGATATTTTCCATCATATTTTTGTCAATACACCATGTCAATATCATAACTAGCTAGAAGAAACGGCCTAACATGCTCCCATTTGATTCTTGTGTGCAAGCCCATAATATGAAATGATACAATCATGTTAGATTCAAGGAAGTTGCTGGTCCGATTCATATTACAGATTTCATATTATACTATCTGCCATTCCTCAAGTACTAAAAATAGAAAATGGTGCATTTTCCTCTAATTCATCATTCTATTTTTATTGTACCTCAAAGATTTATGAGGTTATCATATACTCCTCCGTAAAAAATATAAGAGTGTTTAGATCACTAAAGTAGTGATCCAAACGCTCTTATATTTCTTCTGAGGGAGTATTTCATAGAATGGTTTTCACCATGGTTGCTGTTTTGTATCCTTGTTTAATATTGGACCATAGTTGCACGATTAATCGTAGATCGCCTTACTTTGATCCAAAGCAACAAAGTAAGGAAGTTGCAGAGAAGCATGAAGCAAGACCGTGGCTGTTCGGTGAAGCGGTGCAGTGAAGTTGATCCGCCGGAGGTAATCAGTCATCAGTTCCTAAAATCCTTCATGGGAGCTTATGTGCGCAACTCACCGGCAGCGATTAATTAAGTAAGATATTGTTTTCCCAGATTCATCAGTTTCTCGCCTGTATTTATGTGAGCTTCGTGGGGTGACGCTCTCCCACCCCCACAGATCCTTCTGCAACTATGGTTTTCGGCTAGGTTTTCACTCTGTCTTCATTTTTCTTTTCCCTGTGATTCCCTATTTTACCCGATTTCATTGTGTCTGCCTTTCCAGACACATATTTGTACATGTGGTGTTCATCCAAGACTCCTGGTTCTCTGGGAAAATAATCTTGGGGTCTGGTTCTCATATTAAGTTTTGTGGAAATCTTCACTTGAAACTCTGCAATGTCTGCAAGGAGGTAAATTAGTTCAATGGGCTGCCATACCTCATCTCTTCATGTTTTCAGATTGTTGTGAGTCCCTCATCAGCGGCATGAAGCAATCATGCTCCTCACTCCATCTAAAATACCAGGGATAGCCATGGATACACCAGCCTAAGATTCATATTTGGATCTGACATACGGAACACGAGACCTCTGCCATTAGTGTCGGATGGTTCTTCATGGTACTTCATCCACTCCTTGGGGTAGCTCTAGAATTTCGGCCTTTTCGATATTACAGTTAATTTGACAAGTATCGATTCGACAAGTTTGGGTGGTGATTCTCTCTTGTGTAGTTTTTACCTTACGTGTAGTAAATTTTTTTTTGCTTTTACACAACATGAAAATATGATTTACGCAAGCTGAAATCATAGAGAAATGGCCTGTTGTTAATTTGGTCCCGCTAATACAACATCTCAGATTTAGTGCCCTGTTGTTGTTCAGTATCCATCTTCGGATTTGGAGGCTCACTGATACTATGCTGCGTACATATCTCCTGGCCTTAAGAGTCTTAGATGAGACATCTTGTTGCATGAGAACTACGTGTGTGTTCCTTGTATATGTTACTTCCTAACAATCCTTGTACTAATTACAACACATATACTTATTTTAAAGAAGAAATTGTTCAACTAAGGTGTTTGCCACTTAATAATGCCGCATCCTATCTATTCGGTGCCTATATGGATATACCTACACAATATCTTTAACAATCCCAATTCTTGAATATTTTCATTTCTTATGAAATAGCATATGTTGACCGGATAATCAAGACTTAACCATGCCTAAGTTACTCCATCAAGATTGAACAATATCTTTAACCATGATCTAGTGTTGTTTATTTGGCGGCATAGGGAAGTTCTTTCTCTGACAGAAATTTGTGGTGCATAATAATCTTCTTCTTCTAGTCTTCTTCTTCTAACTTTCTTCTTTCCCATTTTGTAGATTTGCTTCAGATCACGGAAGCTTGGGTTGATGGAGTGCTTGTATTTAGTTTTTGTTTTGACTTCGTGAAACTTGCTACCCATGATGAAACTGTGTAATATTGATGAAACTATGTATATGTATGGATGAAACTTGCTACTATTGGTAACATGTGTTGGATATGTGTTCGATATATATGTGTTCATGACTATTGGTAATATGTATTGAATATGCTATATTGGTCATATAAATATATTTGTGTTTGATTTTCTGTGAAAATGAATTGATATAAGAAAAAACAAAATTAAATGGGGCAATATAGGCACTTTGCCATCCGCTGGCAGATGGCAAAGAGCTTTGCCATCAGCTGGCAGATGGCAAAGAGGCCACTGTCATCTACATGCAAAATTTGGGATGGCCTATTTGGGCCCTTTGCCATTTGCCAGTCGATGGCAAAGCATGCAACCTTGCCATCTCTTGGCGGGGCAAAGAGCTCAAGCCTTTGCCATCTGTGGCGGGCGGCAAAGTATGCCGTTAACCTTCTAACGGGGCTAACCCGTTAAGAGGCTTTGCCATCTGCCAAATAGATGGCAAAGTTGTGCTCTTGCCATCAGCCAGCAGATGGCAAAGAAGCCTTTACCGGCAGGGTTTCAGACAAATTGTTTGCCATCTGCTGGCAGATGGCAAAGCCTTTGCCATCCGCCGACAAGGCCTTTGCCATCTGCCATGGCAGATGGCAAAGTGCCAGATTCCAGTAGTGGTATTTCATTTTCAGGCTTGCATTATTTCTAGAGGCCCAAAGATTCAGTTCACCCTTCTAGGTATTTCAGTTTCAGGCTTGCATTATTTCTAGAGGCCCAAAGATTCAGTACACCTTTCTAGGTATTTAAGTTTCAGGCTTGCATTATTTCTAGAGGCCCAAAGATTCAGTTCACCTTTCTAGGTATTTCAGTTTCAGGCTTGCATTATTTCTAGAGGCCCAAAGATTCAGTTCACCTTTCTAGGTATTTTAGTTACAGGCCTGCATTATTTATAGAGGCCCAAAGATTAAGTTCCCAGTCGGCGGCAAGCGGCCCTGCTACCCATGCCGGTGTCGACCTCAACTCGCAATCCAGAGCGACGATGGCGAGCTCCTCCCTCGGTGCGTGAGGGGCTCCGGGCTCCCTCCCTATCGTGAACAACTTCCGTGATGAGTTAGCTCATTCTTTGTTTCAGGAAGTGTTCTTTTATTTTTTGAAGCTTGATTGACGACTTGTATGTTTAAGTGGGATATCTCATTTGTATGGACAAAGTAAAAATTATCATGTTTTGCATGCTTGATTGTATAGATGGTTCGTTTATGTCATTTGTGAGCGGGATGAGGCCACAGAAGAGCCGGCCACACCAAGAGGGTGCTTGGATCCAAGGGACTTATTTTAGTCTGACTAAAAATAGGGTCCAAAGTAGTCAAATGATTGAGATAAAGCATTTATTGCCAATCTAACCCTGCCATCCATACACCTCTTTGGTTTAGAGTTAGTTCAGGGTTAGAATATAACTCTAACCTCTAACTGAGTTAGAGTTCTCCTCGTCTCGGTTCATCGCCATCATACTTTCCCCATTCTAGTGTTTTCAGTATCCTGCGAATCAAAGAGGCCCTTTTTTTCGGGAAAAATCAAAGAGGCCCTTAGACTGGTTTAGGTCCGGCAATTTTTTATAAACGTGTTATGTCCAAAATTTAATGAATGTGCTCCCGTTTCCACGAAAATAATCCGGTTTCATGTAGTAATTCATTGATTTATTTATTCTTCTGCGGGGGGTTTGCATGTAATTCGTGAGGTCTGAAATGTAAAGTACCCCGGCATATGCTCCGAGTCGTGCATGCACTACGACCCAGATGCTCTATGTCCCACATGTCGGCAAATGGGAGCACGTGGAAATAGCCTAGGAGTACATATAGGAGGATAAATGTGTGAAAAATATGTACTGTGAAGCGTAGCCGCGGTTCAAAAAGTAGACCTAAAGTGATGACAGCTATAGGTCGCACGCACCCAACTAGTGGTACTAGACATTCGACTAATTTTTCCGTCAAAAAAAAAGAGGCACGAGTGCTCAGTACTCCTATTCTATAAACACGAGTCCCATCTGACAACAGCGTCCGTGCTATAGCTAGCCATCCCCCCTCGTTTCTCTATTCTACTCTCTAAGAGCATGGTTAATAATATAGCCAGTTGTTGGCTATATGATGTTGCCATGTCACATATAGTCAAGTTTATAGCCAACAAGTACAATAGCTAGATATAAATATGCACATATAGCCGTAATTGGCCGACCTGCATTTATTTACTTGCTGAATCTTTAGAAAGGCTTATATTTGGGAACGGAGGGAGTACTATACTAATAAAACATTAAGGCCATGAGGCGATGCAAAGGTTGGTTATCGAGGCAAGAAGAAGAGATGCATCCATCGACGACGCCCACCTCCTCGACTCGAGGCGCCGCCCGCGAGCAGCGCCTAAGTAGCAGCGGCTTTCGTGGCCAGGTCGACGTGCTTCAACAATGGCGTCCAAAGATTCCAGCCCCGGAAGAAGGCCAATGTCTTTCGTCCTCGCTTGCCTTGTAGTGGCCTATGTAGACGATTTCCTTGTAGACGTGGATGTGCGGTCGACAGGTTTCTCGCATGGCGGTATTGTAGCGCCAGCGACCTCGAGGTGCACATTCTTCGTCGCGACCTCCGGCACCTGTAGGGCCACCAGGGCTTGAAAGAGTTCGTCACCATCTAGGCCAATGAGGGTGGCAGGCAATGAGGAGCCTGGGCGCGTGGGCTGGAGCAGTACGGCAAGGTCGTCCGCGAACTTCTTGACGGCGGTGAACTTGCGGATGGAGTTGACCACCATGTCGTCCATGCGAGAGGCGAAGCCAGCGTCGGTGAGGGCTACGATGCATGCGGTCGCCAGCACCGTCTGGAAACATTGCGCGGTGCGGGGCCGCAGGCCGGCGCCTTGGATGATTTGGCACAGCCGACTGCCGCTCGCGTCCATCGCATCCATAGGTGCTTGTGGCTTCTGGTCACTTGGTCTTGGATTGGAGTGAGCAGTGTTGCGCAGAGACTTGGGAGTAGATGGATTGGAGTGGTGGGGCGCCTTTATTATATGAGAGTCCAAACTCTGTTGCATTCACATCATGCTGGCTCTAGTCTCGCTTTCTCCAATTAATTCCCTCTGCATATAATTGAGGATGCATCATTGACCGTTCAACGTCTCGGGAACCGCTACCCTCTTCCTCCTTGGCATTCTAGCACCTATGGACCCGTCGACGACTAGGTGCCTATGGTGACTTCGTAAATTTCAAGATGATACTTAGTGCCCTGCGTGTGTGCGTTCATCGGGGTGAGTGTATGCGCGTGTATATGAGCGCTTGCATCTGTACTGTGTCAAAAAAACGTAAATGCGTGTCAAAAAGAGACTAGTCAGTATACTCAATATTGTGCACCTCGGAGAGGAAAACGATAGAACTAGTACGTATTTATTTACGGTGCAGATTCACTCATTTTGCTCCATATGTACTCCGTCTCGGTGTAGTCTAGTCACTTGTTGAAATCTCTAGAAGGGCAAATACTCCTTTCTGGTTTACAGGGCTATACTAGCAAGTAGTTGTATGTACTAATACAATAGTGGGCTCACATAGCAATTTTGTCTCATGCAAGAGCACAGCTATCTGCGTGCTCCAATGTTCGCAATCGCAACGCTCGGTTTGCGCTTGGCTCTTCGCCTCTTGAGAAGACGAACAATGATGTTAGTACTACTGCTTCTACAGCCTCGAATCCATCACAGCATGTCCATCCACCGCGAAACGGATAGCTTGTTGTAGAAGTACTACTAAGCAAAAGCCTGTCCTCATTTGCGAGCAACCGCGCGCATGGGCGAGGGAGAAGGCGTGTAGTAAAATCAAGCTTCTCCTCGTTCTACGAGTTGACGTGACACATCATAGCACTGGCCCCACATGCTTGCCTCTAAACTTGGCTGAAAGACCCGCAGTGTACAATATATTTGCTGCAACCTCTAACATTTACCCACCACAAATTAAAATATATAGGTCAGATGCATCATTCTGATGCAGAGGCCGAGGAGTCCCCCCTTTTCGAAAAAAACAAATTAAAAAATATATATTCCTATCTTGACCAGATGAGCGTGCAAACTACAATCACCAGGGTGACAGGTAGGGCCAGAAGACTATTTTAATTTAAAAAAACTTCGAGACGACCACATAGCATGGAGCCGACCCCAATGATTTTAAGCTTACAGGCACGGTACACGCTATCTAGACTACTCTACACATGAAACTACCACGCGAGCGTCCGGGCTGCGCTTGGCTCTTCGCCTCTTCGGGAAGTCGAACAATGATGGTGTACTACTGCCTTTGGAGGAGTACTACGGTATGCTTCCGCCATCTTACACCGATTGAACTGCTGCATGTCCACGCGTAGGGAGAGGAGAGCGTAGCAGCTTCTCCTAGTCTTGCCAGCCACCACGCTCATGGGCGAGGGAGGACGCTCCTGTCTTTGCGTGTATGATGTGGGCCCCAGTGTGTGGCCAACCTGTCATACAACCAAAGGCAGGTGCAGTTAAGTACGCGAGGGAGAGGATAATCAAACTTCTCATTGATGTACGAGTTGACGCGACACATCAAAGCACTGCACTCGATATATTTCAATGGCCCTGTTTGGATCATGGGATTACAGCTAGTTTAGGTTAGTTGGGGGCTCAAATAACCCAAAAGTATCCAAACAGGGAGGGTTAGAGTGGGTTAGTTCCATCTAACCCAACTATCCCGATGAAGAGGAGCTTATTTGGGTTAGAGTGGGTTAGAAAATAACTCTAACTCTAACTGTGTTAGAGTATCCAAACAGGGCCAATAATTTAGGGTTACCGATGCATTAATTACAACGCATGCATGCATGCCGTGACTCTCCTTTTGATACTTGCATATGTTGATTTAATGCACCTTGAAATAGTACTCCCTCCGATTCCTTTTAGTTTGCGTATAACTTTTTCTTATTTTTCTCAGATTAGTCTACGCGTCCGCGTTGGTTTCCATCTGTGCCCCCGCTCGATTAGTTCTGCCCCCATTAATCGCGCCAGTTTCCAAAGCAGAAAATGGCTACAGGAAAACGCGTGCAGCACTGGATGCGGCTTGACCGCTTGGGGAAGCCAACTCAAGCGAAAAGGAAGGAGGACCAGCCAACCATTGCATGCGCATTTACTGTCGATATTTATGCAGCTTACTCATGCGCGAGGGCAAATTTGTGCAGAAACTTAAACTCTGCCTTCCTTGGTATCCAGGAGGACAGTTATGCGCATGATATAAAATATGTGACAAGAAGCTTTGTAATGCCCCGGCCCAAGCGAGAGATGGTTGTGCACGAGGAGGGCGAGATCATGCAGACGGAACAGGAACCGACGAGGGAGCTCACTAAGGTCTCGATGGACCTCACCATGCTCCACTGCCCATTGTGCCTCCGCCCCTTGACGCCTCTAGTTTATGAGGTTCGAATACACCTCGTCCATTCGACTGATTGAGCAAGGTGCAGGTTTCTTGATTGATGTGCTGTTCGATTGATTTTACTGCGGTGCAAGGGAGGGCACTGGCCTGCGCGGATCGCTGCCGAGCGCCCGAGAACCAGCGGCGATGCTGGCGCGAAAGCGGCGGTGGCTTCGGCGTGCGGAACACGGTGGTGGACGCCGTCGTTTGCCGCCGAGGTGGAGTGCCCGCACGAAGGCTGTGGGCTCTCGTCACTTACCACAAGCTCGCCGATCACCGTAGCGTGTGTCCGCCGCTACCGCAAATGCCCCGCGTCTGCCTCAAGGGTTACGAGCGCGCTCGCCACCGCGATCTACCACCACATCAGCAACGCGCATCCCATGCCCGTGCACAGGATACAGTACGACAAGGTGCTCCAGCTACAAGTGCCACTGTCGGAGCCACGACTCTTGCTGTTCGCGGAGGAGGACCGCCGCGCGTTTTTCTTGGTTGGCGGCGTGCTCGACATCGGCGCGCCCTATCGCCCGTGTCGGTCGTGCGCATCGAGCGGGGCATCCCCACCGCCGCACTCTTGGGCCAAGCTGTGGGTGAACGGCCACGGGGAGCCCAAAGGCACGACCGGCGCCCTTCAAGGTGGAAATGGAGGTGACAAGCAGCAAGGATCTTGGTGACATCGACGTGCGGGAGCTGACCTTCTTGACAGTTCTGCCCAAGCTGCTGGCCGGGCTAAGCTTGTGTCCCTCCACATTCAGATTGACAAGCTCACGTCCTACATGTTTTGATAGTGCCTTCTGTTTATCTTAGTAATATGCTAATATAGGGATTACCTTGGTCTACTTTAGCTTAAGAAATGGTGGGTTTTGGTGGCGATGCAGCAATTACTTCGACATCAGATCAGTAATTTCCAACAGTCGAACGGATATTTTGTGTCTGTTGGATATAAAGTTCCTTTGGGTAAGAAGTACTACTTGTCATCAAAATGGATAAAAGGAGATGTATGTAGACGTATTTTAGTTCTAGATACGTCCCTTTATCCATTTTGATGACAAGCACTCCTCCGCTCCACAATACATGCCTTCCATTTGTCAAAATATAGATGTATCTAGACATGTTTTAGTATTTAGGTACATCCATGATAGAGCCAATCGGATGGTTCGTAACACTACAATTAAGTAGCTACAGATGCGTGTGTGACTCCTGCATGCAGAGGCCGGGGTCATGATCCTCCTTTTCGAGAAAAACAGGCGGCGTGTGTGAGAGGACGAGTGCGTGCGTGCACCTCTTCTCTTCCTGTATAACGTACTACTAAACTCAGAGTACAAGTTTTTGTGGGTGGCACGATGGTGCGTGCGAGAAGTCTCGAGAGATAGGTTTAATGTGTCTGAAAAAAGGACTAGCCTAGAGCTCGCCACGCGGGTATTTATAAATTTTGAGCTTGCGTCTCATCACATTCCAAATTACTCCATGCTATATTGCAGACCTGTTCACACCGATCACAACCTAAACGGTTTCCCACTTAGGAGCGTATTAGTACCACGCTATATTGAATTCCAAACCTGTTCACACCGATCACAACCTAAACGGTTTCCCACTTAGGAGCGTATTAGTACTCGGTTATAAATACTAGTATGCCAAGATGACTGCACATTCCTCCTCAACTCCTCATCCACAAAAACAAACAAGTCATTCAACATCCTTCCCTTGCGTCTGCCATGGCCAGCGTGAGTTCTGGGTCGAGAGATTGCCAGCAGGGAGACGAGAGCATGGAAGCGGAAGCAAGAGAGATGTCCCGCCTTACTGCGAGAGCAGCCGACATGTCCCGCCGCGTGGAAGTAGCAGCACAGAGGTCCCGTCGAGCCGTTGAAGCAGCACGGAGGTCCCGCCGCGCCGTCGATGCAGCAGACTGGTCCGGCCGCGTCGCGGAAGCAGCAGAGATGTCCCGCCGCGCCACGAATGCAGCAAAGATGTCCTGCCGCCCGCGCGGCCTGGGAAAATTTCTCGCAGGCGGCGGCAGCTATTACGGCGCATGCATGCGATCGTCCATAGCCAGATGGATCAGATCTCCGGCTTGGCCAGGTTGCAGGACGACGTGAAAGCCTCGTTTGAACAGGCTACCAGCGTCATCCAGCAACTAAGAGAGGGCAATGAGAGGCTCCGGGCCGAGCGCGACCTGCTGAGGGAGAAGATCGTCCGGAGTGCAGACCAGCAGGAGGTGACTAGTGCCTTGTTGAAGAGGACCGGCGTCATCGTCAAGAAACTTATGGACGAGAATGACATGCTCCGCAACGAGCGCCAAAGGCTGGTGGAGGAATCTGTGGATGTTCTCAAGCAGCGTCTTGAGGACACGAAAGAGCTCATCGCCGCTCGCCGCGGAGACTAGTTCCCATGACTGCAAAGAACGCATCAAGAAAGTAGATATCAGCGAGCCAGATCCTTGTCTTCCTTCTTCTTTTGCCCTTGTGTATTTCGGGCGTAGCCGCATGTGGATTTTTTAATTATCTTTCTAATTATGTAAGACAATTAAAAGTCCTTATCTTTCTGTGGAAGATCAATGTTGCAAGGCTGGAATAAAGAAAACTCTTGCTGTGGCGACCACAGCGTTCTTTGTTCTTCTAGTTCTTTGTTGGGCTTCCTTCAGTTTCCTGGTTTATTTTGATGTAATAACCGGTTTAGGATGTGGATTGTGTCGTCGGTTGTGAAATGTTGGGTTCTAGCGCGGATGTTTGGCCTTTGTTGGCCTCTTGGGATGTTGCGATTTCAATCTGGTACTCCCTCCGTCTCATAATGTAAGACGTTTTTTGACACTATACTAGTGTCAAAAACCGTCTTATATTATGGGACGGAGGGAGTAGCTTTTAGTCCTTCGTGTTAGGCTGGAGTTGTGCTGAACTTCTTGTGAATTGTGGTGGTTTTCAGTAATGAAAATCGGAAGGAGCAAGCCATTCTTTGATAAAAAAAATCGTCCTTATATATTCATCAGTCTTGCTATAAGTCGCAGTAGATGCTATATAGGTCCGTCGGATCTTACATCAAGATCCGTGCTATCAGATTTTCTTTTTTCTCTCTTAGATCCCAGTCGAGTGAGACATAGCCACGACATTAAACAGAGGCTCGGGCGCCATTAATGGAGACCTTGGGAGAGAGGTGGACGGCAGATGGAGGTCAAAGGGCTCTCCTCCCGATAAGCACGCGCACGGGTCTGATCGCACACCTCTCGTACTCAAATAGCTACCTGCACGGCGCCTCCTAGCTAATAAAAAAATGGGGGCGGCGTGGCGCTGCGTATATGGTACTAGTAAGTAGAACGCCCACGGTTTCAATAATACTTGTGTTTTCGATTGTAATGTGACCGCACTTGTTCCAAAATGACTTTGTTGATTGTTAATGTGCGCCGCAAATCGGACTGCAAATTTACCACAGCATGTTGGTGCCATGTCATGGCACCAAGCCAAGTTTCATTATTTTCATGCGTGTTTTGGATTTACAGGAATTAAAAAACTAAGTTTCTCAATGTTTCCAACCCAGCCACGACGCCCAGAATTTTGAATTTCATTCCGATTTCTTGCATGGAACCTAGAAATTTACGCGAGGACACACATGTGATTTTTCAACCAACTTTGGTGCACTGGAACATGTGCTTGTATTTCAAATTTGAATTATGCACACAAAGGTGACACGTTCCCTCCCGTAACCACGAGCCTTCTTGAGAGAAGCTCCGATTTGCAAGAAGCTTATACCAAAATTTGTTCCTATTCGGCCAATTTTTTTACCACGGCATGGTACTACCATGACATGACACCATGCCAAGTTTCATGATTTTAAAAACCAAGTTTCTCAATGTTCTTGACCGAGCCACGATGCCCAGATGTTTGAATCTTATTCTCATTTTTTGCATGGGAGTAGAAATTCACCCGAGGACACAAATGTGATTTTCAACCAACTTTGGTGCACGGAGCACGTGCTTGTAGTTCAAATTTGAATTATGCACATTAAATGACCAAAAACTCAATTAATGTGTAAATAAGGCCAAACGAAGCCGGAATAATTCCAAAATTTAACAGGGCACTCATGTAGTTCTATGTTTCCTTTGTAAATAAACTCAAGGTGGACAACGTATATCGTGTCGCACTCAAAGGTGACACGTTCCCTCTCAGAACCACGAGCCTTCTTGAGAGAAGCTTCGGTTTGCAAGAAGCTTATACCAAAATCTGTTCCTATTCGGCCATTTTTTTACCACAACATGGTAGTACCATGACATGACATCCATGCCAAGTTTCATGATTTTCAGACGTGTTTTGGATTTACAAGAATTTTAAAACCAAGTTTCTCAATGTTCTCATCCGAGCCATGATGCCCAGATGTTTTAATTTTATTCTCATTTCTTGCATGGGACCTAGAAATTCACCCGAGGACACAAATGTGATTTTTCAACCAACTTTGGTGCACGAGCATGTGCTTGTAGTTCAAATTTGACTTATGCACATTAAATGACCAGAAACTCAATTAATGTATAAAAACAACAAACGAACCTGGAATAATTACAAAATTTAACATGGCACTAATGTAGTTCTATGTTGCCTTTGTTAAGAAACTCAAGGGCAGGGGGGTGGCACGTTCCCTCTTAGAACCATGAGCTTCCAAATCGGCCCAATTTTTTACCACAACATGTTAGTGCCATGACATGACACCATGCCAAGTTTCATTACATGAATTTAAAATCTAAGTTTCTCGATGTTCTTGACAGAGTCATGACGCTCAGATGTTTGAATTTCATTCTCATTTCTTCCATGGGACCTAGAAATTCAACCAAGTACACACATGTGATTTTTCAACCCACTTTGGTGCACCGGAGCATGTGCATGCAATTCATATTTAGATTATGCACATGAAAAGTCCAGAAACTCAATTAATGTATAAAAAGGCCAAATGAACCCGAAATAATTCCAAAATTTAACAGGGCACTCATATAGTTCTATGTTGCCTCTGTAAATAAAATCAGGGGGAGGCAGCGTATATCGTTTCGCACACAAAGGTGACACGTTCCCTCTCGGAACCACGAGGCTTGTTGAGAGAATCTCCGGTTTTGCAAGAGGCTTATACCAAAACTTGTCCCAATTCAGCGAAAATTTATACGTATGAAAACAGGGTTTAGATTATCCCGAACATCTCGCTACCTAGACCAATATTGTACTATGATTTGAATTCAACATAAAATGGATACAGATATTTGAATTGGAGAGCGTATGGTACATGTAGTTCATAGTGAAATATGATTACTACTATATGCATGTATTTTTGTTATCAAGATAATATTTAAATTATTGTATAACTTGACAACAATCGTATTCAAATAAGGAAAATTGATTCAAATTTAGTCCATATGGTAGACGACAATATATATGTTCACATGGTGGAGCAAAATGTTCATATATGATGGAAGATCAAAATGTATGACTACATCAATTATAAACCACAAGGTCACCTAATGATATATTCCAATTCAACATAACGTGGATTCAAAAATTGAAATTCGAGATCATGGCATCTGTAATCATATAAAAAGGGACATTACTCTTTCTTTGGTGGGAATTGATTTGTTTTTTGTTGTTGTTGAGGGAAGTGCGAATCGATTTGGTATTGTGCAGGGTAATCATGATCTCCCGATTTTTTTTACATTTTTCTTGTAGTTTTTTCAATGGCATCTATAGCACTATAGACATGACTCTCTTGTGTCTTGTATGATTTTTTTACACGTTAAGTTTGTTCTGCCGAACAAGGAATCCGCACCTTGTTATCCCGAAATTTTCAAGCTCGAGTATCTTTTGTGTCACCTGCTTTGAAACTCCCGCTTCTTCAACCCGAGCAGCCTTGTTATCCCGAAATTTGACGCGAGAACTCCCTCCTCATCCGAAATCGCTCCGCAGCCCGCAGACACGAAATCCCCTTCTACCCTCGGCCGGAAATGAAGCTCCACGTCATGTGTCAAACCGGTGGGGGTACGCTGGTAACTTACCCTACATTTTGGACAAGCACGTCCCTAAGCTTGGCTCCCCCGCCCCCATCGCCCCCCCTTCGGACACCGAGGCCGCCAAAACCCGCGAAACCCCACGCTCCTCCGTCGGCCTCCCGACCGCCGCCCAGCCGGAGACTCCTCCCCGACTACGTCGTCCACCACAACAGCTCGACGTCCCTCATCCACCGCACCGGATGAGGATCCGTTGTCGATCTCATCGTCCCGCCGGATCAGCCACCCCATCCTCCACCTCCAAGGAGCTGCCCCGACGTTTGCCTCGTCTATCGCGCCACCTCAATCCCCACAGCACCGTCTTGACCTGCCCCACTGGAACCGCAGCACCCTCACCAATTCCTCCGATGAAGCCGAGGCTAACTCGGCGCCACCAAGGAGGTTCTGCACTCACCGCTGCATTTTATCTTTTATTCGATCTCACGGGCTGCCGGTGCTCGATACCGAGCAGACATGGCATCTCCATCGACGGCGCCGTCGCCGGCCGCATCATCCACGGCGTCTCTCCCCCATGTCGTTGCTTCCTCGGTGACGACTTCCATAACGGCACTAGCTGCAGCTGCTCCGGCTCTCGCTTCGCGCTCGTTTCTGTTCTTCTTTCGATCGCCTTCTTTGCCTTTGCTCATGCTTTCGTTCGTCTTGCTGCTGCTCTTGCTCTCGCTTGCGCCATGCTGCTGCTGCCACGACCTCCGGAAGCTTCTGAGGAGTTGCTGCTTTAGCACTCGCTTCGCGGTGCTCTTGCCGCGACTTGCTCTCTGCTAGTCGTTCCACCTTTCGGCGTCTGTTGATTTAGATCATCGCTTCTCTGCTACTAGTGCTCGAACGCCCTAAACATCTATTGCAATGCTCTGTTACTAGTTCAATCAGTTTGACAAGAAAATTCAGTTTCGATTGTGAAGTTCATTTTCTTGATTAAGTTCGAGTGAAGCAGTACTTACAAAGATTCTGTCGGAGCGGCCGTGGCGCGGCTGATGCGTTTTACATATAGCACTTTTTGGTGATGTATTTTACATCATGTATTGCATATGATATTAGGGTCCCACTTAAGATTAAAGTTGTCTGTCTTGTCATGCTTCAGCCTCGTCGCCGTACACCTTAGCGGAGCTGCTCCAACGACGGAACTGTCCATCACAGTGAGCGATACCCTCGGCGCCGTTTCCAGAGGCCTCGGATCTTCTTCCCCGCCTCCGACAGTCACGCCAGCATCATCACCATCCTCCACGTCCAACCCAATGATGTTGAGGTCCACAAGGATATGCCAAAGAGGTTGTACACTCGTCGCATCACTTTGTTTCTCCATTCCTCTGTTCTTCCAATTCATGTGAGCCAAACACCCATGTTGACTGAAATCCTATGTTTCCAAATGCTCTGTTTTGCACGTGCATTCCTATCCTATTCCTGTGTTTTTCATGTCCCTGCGTTTATAGAATCCTCCAATTCTAAGGAGCCCTTACAGATTTACTTCATTTTCAGATTGGCGTCAAAGAAAACTCTGTGTGTTATGTCCTGCTCTGCCGCACCGTCATCCACCCCACCGAGGTGCACCATCGATGAAGCGTTCATCGCAGCAGAGATCCCCCTGCAGACTTTCTTTCGCTACCTCGGATCATCTTCCACATTGCGGCAGCCATGCCAACTGCATTACCATCATCGACCGAAAGCAGATGAACACGAGGACTAGACAGTTCCGGAAGAGAGGTCGCGATCTTTCATGTTTGCTTACGTTATACATCGGTTATTATTACCTGCTACTTTATCGTTCAATCTTGAGTTTTGAATTGCCCATGGGTCTCATATCAAGCCAGCAACGAATAGTATCTGTCTACTATCTGGTTCATTTGGGGTCTTCTATGTGGTTCATGTTGGGTGGGTAACAAACAATAGATGATCCATCCACTCGTTTGCTACCATCAGTCTTGATTTTTGCATGCACCCCTTAGGCCTTACAAAATCTAACTATTTTTTTATTATGCATGTCAGATATTGTACACAATCGTACTGAACATGTAGAGAAAAAGAGAAGACCGTTGCGTCTTGAATATAATGTCATGCAGACGCCTGCTCCATGGTGGTAAGTGCCCCCCCCCCTCTCCTGCATTTCCAGATTGTATTCCAGAGGAAGATAACTGTTCAGATGGAGATTCAGAAGGAGCCGACCATGCTTGTTTACCACCTGAGGTGTTTGCTCTAACCTAGCATGCTGATGTTGGTCATATCATGCATATCGCGCCTTGAATTGCTTACATTATACATCTTATATGTCATCAGCTTAGTTTAGATTTGCTTTGTGTGAATGCCACCTGTTTGGTTTCTATATCATACTCCCACCATTCCTAAATATTTATCTTTTTAGAGATTTCAACAAGTGACTACATACGGAACAAAATGAGTGAATCTACATTCTAAAATATGTCTATATACATCCGTGTGTGGTAGTCCATTTGAAATCTCTAAAAAGACAAATATTTAGGAACGGAGGGAGTATATGGGAATTATGCAATGCCATCTTCTTTAGCCGGCATCATATACGTGAATCATGCAATGCCATCCTGTTTAGCCACCATCGTATATGTGAATTGTATCGTGCCATATTTTTTTCCATAATGTGTTCCATTTGTCAATAATGTTTATACATTCATCTACTCTTCACATGCATCAGCCATTTGAGTCGGTCATGGGAAAATCTGGAGTGAAAACAAGGTCTTACGAGTAGTCGGTGTTACTGTCGATGCAGATTTCTTGCTGATTCTGAGATAGCTCCTCGGAGGAGGATTAGAGAGATGACCAACGTATCCACCCCGAGGTGCATGCTCTAACTTGGCTGGGTTATATTGCTCATATCATGAATATGGTGTCTTGCATTGCCATGCCATCTGCTTAGATTAGACATGCTTTGTGTGAATGCCTCCTGTTTGCTTTCTATATCGATATGTGAATTATGCAATGCCATGTTTTTCACCGGTTATCATATATGTGAATTATGCACCGCCATGGAGCCAGGCATCATATATGTGAATTATCTCATGCCATCTTTTTTTACATTACCTATTCCATTTGTTGACAATCTGTGTATATTGAACTACTCTTCATGTGTATCAGCCATTTGAGCCGGTTATGGAAAAATCAGGAGTGAAAACAAGGTCTTCAGAGCAAGCAATGGTACCTGTTGAAGCATATATCTCGATGGTTCTGAGGAGCTCCTCGAGAGGAGGATTCGTAGACAGATGACCAGTCCTATATCCCACCAGAGGTGTATGCTCTAAGTTGTAATGTTTATATTTCTCATATGATGCATATGGTGTCTTGCATTGCTTAGTTTAGACATCATATGCACAATATTGAATTCAATCTACTTAGTTTAGAGATCATACATGCGAATGCCAGCTGCTTAGTATATGAATCAATTATGTCAATTATATCATGCCATCATGTATACTTAGACAACATGTATGTGAATTATTTCATCCCAACCTATTTTAGAAAGACATCATATAGTTTTGTCATGTCATCCTGTTTAGGTACTCATCATATGTTGAATTATGCCATTATATCATGTTAAGTTATCCATCATATATCTGAAACTGTGTCATGATATCCTGTTTAGTTAGGCATCATATATGTGAAATTGTGTCATGTTGTCCTGTTTGGTTAGACAACATATATGTGAATTACCACATCATCTATCATACAATGTCTCATGCGTTCAATTTCTTTTCTTGTTTATCAGCCATTTGAATTGGAGGGGTGATGGCGTTATCTAAGGGAGCAAAACCCGTTCTTCACAAAAGACAAGCTACCCATCGATGCAGATAGAACCATGGTTGTACTGCCCACAAACTAGCCCCACCACACATAATCGAGACTCTTCCAGTTGCACACTTACACGTTGGGCGTAGAACCAGCTACAACCCATCTAACCGCAACCCCAACGGATAGTAACCCACTTATAGTTGACAAAGCACCATGTCCACCACAGTACCCCACACGAAGCGGTTTGTAAAGCTACTGCAGTGCCCAAAGCACGAAGACCACCACAGCTAACCCAAACTTCATGTTTAAAGCAGAAGAGCATTTGTTCTTAGGTCAGATTCCGTAGCTATGGTCCATACTCCTTTGCTGTTGCATCACTGTATTTACTCATACAAACTACTTTCGAATTTGAAGGATCCAATTGAAAATCCAATGGCGCAACAAGTATGTTTTAAACCTATTTCTTTAACTGGATTGCTGTTATAACTTCTTGCTCTATGTTGATTTCAGTTTAAGTTGTATAAACAATTATGTTCTCATGTGATGCACATTACAAGTGCTGCCAATGTTGTGTAGTTTCTCACACTTATATTCTGTCTATCTTTCTTGTGTCTTAAAAATATATGAGTTGAACTGTGTCTCTATCTTGATTAGGGAACATAAACTAGAATGATATGGACAATACAGGACCATAGTACATAGATATATGTTTGTTTCATGCTGTTATCCTGTCCACCTTACTACTGAACCGGTTTACCAAAATGAGGTTGGTATACTACAAGCTAAACCTGTGATGTGTCTGCTTGTTTCTCTTGTAGTATGCAAACAGAATATTGGAGAAGAGCACCCCACTATGCAATGGTAGAGAAAGTAATGCAGATGAGGTTCAAGATAGTGAGACAACCATGTTGGTCTCCAAGAAAGGTGATAAAAACGATCTTGTAGACAGTGAGAAAACCCCACAAATCTGCGTTGATGTAGTGTTCGAGTTATCTTGGCGATCAGCTGGCACAAGCTCTTCGAACTCGCTGTCTGAATCACTTCGGCTTCTTCAGTCTCAGCTACAAGCTGAAAGGCATCGGTCAGTTGTGCTGCGGCAAGAAGCCGAAGGACCGAGGAAGTCCCTGCAGAATTCAGATGCATAATTTCTGGTGCAATGCTACCGGAGGATTTAAGCGCCAAACAAGAGAAAGTTAATAAGCTTGCTAAGCATCTTGCCAGCATTATGGGTACCCATGATATTGTTTCTTGAACTCTTCTGAAGTGGTTTCAGTTCTGGACTTGTTTTGCTGCGGCGTTTATATGCTGCTGTGTTCCCTATATTTGCACTGGTGGTGAACTTTGATGCCCAGTGGATGTAATATGTGTAATAGCCGTGATAGCCTAGCATAAGTTGCTTGCTTATTTATTTCCTTGTTGTCTTGCTTATTTTTTTCTTGTAGTCAGTGCAGTTCTTTTTCTGCGGTTTGCTAGTGGCTGCAATAACCTATTTTTTAAAACTAGGCCACAATAACCATGGGCTAATATTTACTGTAGTGACACTGGGCCTTATACTGGCCGTAGAAACAGTGGGCCTTCTACGGGCCGTAGAAACATTGGGCCTTCTACGGGCCGTAGAAACAATGGGCCTTCTATGGGCCCTATCATCAATGGGCCTTATACGGGCCGTATGATCGATTGGCCAAACATGGGCCAATAACAGGCCGCATTATGGCCGTAAACGGGCTAGAGTTGGAATCGTCCGTTCATGGGCCGACCATAATGGGCCATCGTTAATAGGCTGTATTTGATGACGCTATGAAAACGGCCCAATGTATTAACGGACCACAAACGGGCCGACTGTAACCACGGGCTGAATTTGGCCCACAAGCGTAAAAATTACGAATGGGTCGTAAGTAAACGAATGCTCGAAATGAGCCCAAGAATAAATGGGCTCTGAGAAGGCTGAAAGATAACATGGGCTGGAAATGGCCCAACTGAATAATGGGCCATTAATGGGTATAAAGTGATACACTGTTCATTACGGGCCAGTTTCACCACGGGCCGTTTGTCAGGACCCCGATCCTAAGTCACACCGATCTAGCATATAACACCCCATATCACTTTGCGGCCTCACGCACGGTATTCCCACGGGTGTCGCCTTACCATGGCCCGGGACCGTTTGCGTCTTTTGGCTCACGTATATGATAATGTCGCTAGCATCCATATGACAAAGAACCCGGGCCGACATGGCTAGTCGTGAACCCAAAGCGGCGCTAACCTATGGGGACATGCATACATGAATCACATCGAGCATGTCGGTCATCAACGTATGTATTCGGGCTGTAGCCGGCTAACAGGACTCCGGTATCCCGGCTGTAGCGAGCTAAGCGGGACTCCGAATAACACCGCGTGACATTTCCCGAAGAACGGACATAAGGAACGGTGAAACACATGCCGGCAGTCAAGTGTCCAAGCAGTAGTGCTTTGGGCTAGCGGGACTCCGGTGGACCGGGTGTAGCGGACTACTATCGCTCGTAAGCACGAGACTACATTTCCCCATATGAGAGGCTGCCAAGGATAAACAACTAGTTTGTCGGATCCCACACATACCAAGCATTTCAAACATACACACATTATGCTCAATATGTGTAGATACAACATGGCATCACAACATAACTCTCGACTCAAATATTATTCATTAGGCTCCGAAGAGCGAGATATTACAAACATGGGTCTCATGACCCAACACTCGAAACATACAAGTCATAGCACAAGCGGAAGCTAATCATGTCCGAAAGGCTGCATAACTATAAATGAAAAAGGCCGAGAAGCCGACTATCTACCAGATCTGCCGAAGGCACAAGATCGTAGCTGAGGTAACAAGCTAAACGTCAAGTCCAAGCGGAACTACTAGCGAGACCGACGTCTCTCGCAAAACATAAAATAAGCAAGCGTGAGTACAATTGTACTCAGCAAGACTTACATCGTAACTAACTACATATGCATCATTATCAAAAGGGGTGGTGGAGTTTGACTGCAGCAAGCCAGCTTTGACTCGGTGGCTATCCTGAACTACGATTTGCAAGTAACTCTTTTGAGGTGGCGCACACGAGTCCACATATTCACCACATCAATACACCACTATGGACCCGCTCCGTCTCCCTCACGAGAACGCCATCCATAGCACTCACGCTTATCTTGCGCATTTTAGAGTATCCACTTTCACTTGTCTATGAACCGATATAGGCAACCCAGAAGTCCTTTTCCGTGGACACGGCTATTCGAATAGATCAAATTAAACCCCTGCAGGGTGTACTTCTTCACACACGCTCTCACCACTTACCGCCGTTTACACGACATGTACTCGGCAACCTTCAAGCGGAAGCCCAACGTGGGTGTCGGCCACGACCTACCTAAACACTCAAGTCCCTAGTCCAGGTTTATCGCCTATTCAGGTTCCATCCGCAGAGAGTCCGGCCGAGGTTTCCCATACAGCCTCGAACGATGTGTGCAGGGTTCCCGAGACACCAAACGGGCGAATCGGTACACCGGGCCACGGTGCCTACCGCAACACAACCCACCCCTATGGTCAGCGCTATGCGGCGGCCCCCAAAGATACTACAAACACCAGAAACTACTTGCAACTCCCGGACCAGGAACAAGGGTGGTTAAGAAGCCGAGAGGGTCCATTGGTTTCGGGCCCAATGCGTGGTAGTAACTGTTTCATGGATCACAAACACAGAACTCAGTTCCTGAGGACGGCTGCAATGAGACAACCCACCATGTACTCCTACATGGCCTCTCACCGCTACCTTTACCAAATCGTGTTTACACACTTAGCTCACACACAATAGGACATGTTCACACAACCATTCCAATTCATTCCCGATGAATCAGACCCGACTCAACTCTAAGCAGTAGCAGGCATGACATCAAGCATAAATGAGTAGGCACAACATGGCTCAAACAACTCCTACTCATGCTAGTGGGTTTCATCTAATTACTGTGGAATGACAGGTCATGCAAAGGATCAAGGGGTTCAGCTACCGCAGCAAGTAATACATGAGTCGTTGTTGTCCTAATGCAGTAAAATAGAGCAGGAGCGAGAGAGTGGGATTGTATCGGAATGAACAAGGGGGTTTTGCTTGCACAGCACTTCGAAGATAATAGTTCTTCATCGGTGTCATCGAATAATCATCGCCGGTTCATCGCTCACCGGAGGGACAATTACCGGCAAACAAGAGAGAACACAATCAATGCAATGCACATATATGATGCATGATCATGTTAAGGTACTGAATTCACCTAATGCAATAATAATCCAAGTTAGTTGGAGTGGAATTCAAACAAGGTTGAATTCCAACTCAAAATGCTATTTCCTAGATTACCCTAATCATGATTCATCCTATTCAGTGATGTTAACTTGTTCAAACATGCATGATCATGGCATAAACAGATTCTTCATATTTTTCTGATCATTTTTCATATATAAATCTTTGCATTTGGAGTTATAGATAAAAAGTTATAAGCATTTGAAATTTGAAATATATTCTGAATTTACTATATAGAAATAATTCCAGAATTTGAATTAATGTCGGCATGAAGATGAGGTCAAGATGACGTCAGAGGTCAACGGGTCGTCCAGGTCAAACTGACCAGTGGGACCCGCATGTCGTGGTTAATTTAAACTAATTTATTTAATTAGAACTAATCCTAATTAGTTTAACCGGAGGGGTCCACTGTCATTGACCAGGCGGTCAATGTGGCCCACGGACGGGGTCAACTCACCGGTGTCTAGCCAGCGAGGCCAGACGCGTGAGCAAGTGCTTTTGCACTTTCCGGGCTCCAAATGGAGCTGAGGAGCACCCCACGTAGCTGGAGGTGAGCCATGTTAGTGGTGGAGTTAGTTGGGTTAGGGGTGGCCGGAGTGGGCGCCCGGCGGACAGTCGAGGCGGCGGCAGGCTCGGCCATCGGCGGGTTTGGGGCTAGAGGCTTGGCGGAGGCGGGAAGTGCAGTTAGGCCCGTGGGGGCGTGGTGAGTGTGATGGACGTGGTGGCAGGGCCGTTAGGTGGCCGAGCATCGTCGGCGACGAGCTCCGCGGGCGGTGGTTCGGGTGAGCGACGTGCGCTTCGTGGTGGTGTAAGAAAGAGAGCGGAGAGGGCGGGAGGTAGCCGGGCTCACGGTGATCTCGTAGAGAGCCTCGGCGGGGTCGGGATGCTCGACGGGCGGCGGCGGGCGATGGGGATCTCCGGCGGCTCGAGCTCGGTCGGGGTCGGTGTAGAGGCCTCGGGGTGTTTTAGAGCGAGGGGAACCAGCTAGCTAGAGGTAACGGGGTGCGGCGGAGCTGCTAGACATGGCGGGGAGGAGCGTGGACGGCGGGGAGCACGGCGTCGGCCGCCGGTGGGGTGTCGGCGCGGGCGTCGGCCCGGTCGGGGGCGAGCGAGAGAGAGAGGGCAGGGGGAAAGTGAGGTGTCCAGGGGGTTCGGGTGGCGACGTGGAGGTCGTCCACGGAGCGAAGCGGCGAGGGGGACGAAGCAGGGCGGCGGCCAGCTGCGTGGCGCGCCCTGCGCTCGCCGGCCGGCACCAGGCTGCCTGCCTGGCCGAGCCAAGCAGCTCGCTGGCGCGGCTGCTGGGCTGGGCAGCGAGGTGGGCGATCATGAGCTGACAGGTAAGCCTTTCTTTTTTAAAGTTTTTTCTATTTTCAGTAACTCTGTTGGGGTTTTTAAAATACCAAAACACTTTTTAAAAATCACCAAAATGCTCCTGGTCACTTGTTGGAATATTCCCAACATGAAACATTTTGGTTTGGAAATTTTGAACATTTAAAATATTTTTCATAGTTTAAAATGCTCATTTCAAAAACTTGTGAATTGATTTTAGAACCCCTAGATGACCTAGAAAATGGTACACCTCCTTTGATATGGGTTCTGAACCAAAACAAAGAGGATGAGCATTTTGAAGGGCATTTCAGGTTCATTGAAATAATTTTTAGTAACCCTAGTTGTTTTAAGGGGGGGTGTTCTGGGGTTTCCTGCCTTCCCCATTTCAATTTTCATGGAAATTAAACATGATGCAGGGATGCAATGCCACTAGTTACAAGCAAGCCCTAGGGTTGATCTGGGGCTGTGACAACTCACCCCCACTAAACAAGAATCTCGCCCCGAGATTCAAGACGTGAGGCAAGAGGAAAAGGGAGTCGCAAACTATCACAATCTTCATGATCTGTTTGCCCTTCTCGAAGATGTTGATTTACTCCATCATCTTGGTCTCGGCGTCCTTGCTTTCGAGGTCTTCACTCGACACGATAATAGAAGGAAAGGGAAACCCTACATGATTCGATCTTCACGAAGATCAAGTAAACATAATCGACTCACGGACTGAGACGGTGACACATCTCGAGTTGAGACACAAAACACATCGAGAGGGATGGAAGAACAAAGGACGGGGTTTGATTGGTGGCAACAGTTCCACACTTAGAGAGATGGTGGATGGTGTCAAGGTGGTGAGAAAATATTTGCCATGATTCAATAGCGGGGCACCTCAGGGGAGGTGACGCGAGGAACTATTCCCTTAAGTGGCAAAAAGAATTACTTTTGATACGTAGATCATTGAAACTCTTCATACTAGCCTAAGGCAATCCACAATGATCGTTTGGCGGAGTGCAAAGGAATGGTACACCCGGACTGAAATGGATGATGTAGACTACCTTGTTGAAGACAACGCAATGGATGATTTTTGCTTATCATCGGAGGTGGAGGGGACCCATGGTAAGTCCACTTTTGAGGACGATCCTGGACAGAAATTACTAAGAAGGCAGCCCATAGTGAAATGGCATAAGGACGGTGCAAGCTGGGAACGAAATGCAACTGTTCGAATATTCCAACCATCATATCTGCCTGAGATTCAGATCTGGTTGGTGTTAGGATATGTCAGACTCATCATGTCTGAAAAGAAAAGGTTGCAACACAATTTGACGCGATGGCGTTGCGAGATTCTCGGGATATGAACTACGATAGCAAGCTCCAAAACATGAGCTGGTTCTGCTACAAACCTGTGAACACATTGTCCTAGACAAACATGACCACATGGTAGTCTTATAATAAAACACTACCGAGTTCGGGTGGGGAGCCATCATCGAGGGTATCGAAGTCTTTACACAAGTCCATGGATTAGATCTCAAGCATAGACTTCTTTTCCTTGTTCAAGTCAATCAGTGGCTTGGTGTGCTATGGAATCCATATGGAATGAAGATGATCAGTCTATCAGACCATAGAATCCTTCATGCGTGCATGACTGACTTGGGATGATTCCAAAGGAAGCAAAACAAACCTTTCTCAAATTCATGGCGGCAACTTACATCGATGCACATGAACTAGAGGAAGTCACTACTTTCATCCAAACATATGCTTCATGAACGAAACACGAAGAATTGCTTACACAAGTTTCCAATACTAGGTTGATGCTCAACATGACTCATGGGGAGACAAAATGCTCTTGATGGGCTCAACAAAGAACTCATCGGAATTTCCATATCATCGACTTCCACCATCATGTGAACACGGTGTTAGCATTGGTCGGACCAAAATATAATGGTGTATGCTCGAGGGATCAACCACGAGTAAGACAACATTACGAGCACCGTTAGTACTGATTTGATTTGACGATAGCCCATACTCAAATCAAAGGATTGGCGGAGACGATAGATCCAACAACCGATCCACAGGAACCAATTGATGAAGATATCATCTTTCTTCAACACACACTACACAAGAATATCCCCTTGGAATGAACTAAATTAGGCAAGCTTTTATCTTCCAACTCTCCAAGTTATTGTCTAGCTTAACCAACTAGCTCAGGGATATTCAACACAGATTCTTGGAGAAGGGGTGGTTCACAGGAAAACCAACTTGATCACGAGCCCAACACATCGGGCCGGAAAACAACCGGTAACACTTCCAAGAAGATATTTGGAAAGTCACGAACCACCGGTATGTTACTAAGCTCGAGAAAAATCTTGCTTTTAAGGGCAAGGCGATATGATCGAATGAGTGAGGACTTGACACAATCCTAACTCATCAATCGAAGGGTGCACCGTAAATAAGGACTAGGTAGCACGATCAATCTTAGGATGATGATTTAATAACCAACACGCTAAAAATGAGGATATTGTCCATTAACTACCAAGCAACGAGTGGCTCGGAGTATTGATTTCGCACATCACAATTCACTTGCCGCATTCCGGTTACAACAACACGGGACCGAGGAATGAATGATGATGGTGAGAAGTATCACTACGTCAAAACTTCATGAGAGTTAGTGCAATCCTTATGACACTCTTGACATAAGATGGCAATACTTGTGGTAGAACAGATTCAAAAGCTGAATTGGCATTTTGATCTGCGGAATACAACTGCTTTGACCCAATCATTGAAATGGATGAGGTACTGGAGTTTGTTTCTCCTAGTCATTCCAGAACAGAATGGCTTGACGGACCATAAGGATAATAGACATCGATAAACACGATCGCACACATAACCTTGACTATCAATTGATAGACGAAGGTCGGAATGCAACTGAGGAGAGCAACTCAGAGGAACATATAACTTCCTGAGTTGTGGATGCATGGATTAGTATGTCGAGGAAGCTCAACATTTCTTCCGGATAACCCATGCGTAAAAGTAGAATTGGCGATTCACAATTATGAATGGAGAACTCCTCAAGAGCACTCTAGTTGTGATCTTTTGGTTTAACAAACTTCTGCCATAAGTGGTTCATGGTATTTGGAAGAAGGATATACCACGGACCTCGAGGACTATCGCAAAGGTTACTAATATCCTGAAGGCACTAGCAAACACTATCAACATGAAGTAAGACGAATCTCGGGTTCAGCAACCCAGGAATAGAATACCTACTACTAAATGGCATCACGGGATGCTTTCAAGAATGACGGCCAGGATCATCACACCGAGGATACAAAAGCATTGCTAAATTGCTAGGTGACTTCCTAAACACTTAGGGTCATAATAATAGTCCCAACATATGTGTCGAGGCAACAGAGTACCTCAACTTACTGATTGGTGTGTTTATTCTGACCAAAAGATCATCGGGAACGGAAGGAAAGAATTTGCAAATGCATCAGACTATTTAGAGACCTGTAATGACTCGGACAGCATAACGGCTGTAAATGCTCAAAATGATTTGAGACATCCTGCAAAAATTGGTGGCATAACCACTCAACAACATTATAACAAGATTCTGAAATCAACAGTTATCATACAGGAGTAGTAAGAACTGAACTGGGATTAAAACCAACAATCTTAAAGGTCTATGGATTAGTAACACGTCATCCTCGATAGATAGATGAGAAGCCTAGTTCTTAAACCCCGTAGAAGAGAAGAGGATGACTCAGATCGTAAGGCCATGAGGTATAAGGAGTAAAAAGAGCCTTACGTTCCTTCCACAAACAATTCCCTTATATAACTAAAGCATTTCTAGACACAACTTGACCAGTTTGGCTTGGTAATCCCTCTGACAGCAACAGGCTCGATACCAACGCTGTCAGACCCGATCCTAAGTCACACCGATCTAGCATATAACACCCCATATCACTTTGCGGCCTCACGCACGGTATTCCCACGGGTGTCGCCTTACCATGGCCCGGACCGTTTATGTCTTTTGGCTCACGATATGATAATGTCGCTAGCATCCATATGACAAAGAACCCGGGCCGACATGGCTAGTCGTGAACCCAAAGCGGCGCTAGCCTATGGGGACAGGCATACATGAATCACATCGAGCATGTCGGTCATCAACGTATGTATTCGGGCTGTAACCTTTGGGCTAACAGGACTCCGGTATCCCGGGCTGTAGCAGGCTAGGCGGGACTCGAATAACACCGCGTGACATTTCCCGAAGGGAACAGACATAAGGAACGAAGTGAAACACATGCCGCCAGTCAAGTGTCCAAGCGGTAGTCTTTGGGCTAGCGGGACTCCGGTGGACCGGGTCAGAAGCGGACTACTATCGCTCATAAGCACGAGACAACATTTCCCCATATGAGAGGCTGCCAAGGATAAACAACTATTTTGTCGGATCCCACACATACCAAGCATTTCAAACAAACACACATTATGCTCAATATGTGTAGATACAACATGGCATCACAACATAACTCTCGACTCAAATATTATTCATTAGGCTCAAGAGCGAGATATTACAAACATGGGTCTCATGACCCAACACTCGAAACATACAAGTCATAGCACAAGCGGAAGCTAATCATGTCCGAGTACGCATAACTATAAATGAAAAAGGCTGAGAAGCCCGACTATCTACCGAGATCCTGCCAAGGCACAAGATCGTAGCCGAGGTAACAAGCTAAACGTCAAGTCCAAGCGGAACTACTAGCGAGACCGACGTCTCTCTGCAAAACATAAAATAAGCAAACGTGAGTACAATTGTACTCAGCAAGACTTACATCGTAACTAACTACATATGCATCATTATCAAAAGGGGTGGTGGAGTTTGACCGCAGCAAGCCAGCTTTGACTCGGTGGCTATCCTGAACTACGATTTGCAAGTAACTCTTTTGAGGTGGCGCACACGAGTCCACATATTCACCACATCAATACACCACTATGGACCCGCCTCCCGTCTCCCTACGAGAACGCCATCCATAGCACTCACGCTTATCTTGCGCATTTTAGAGTATCCACTTTCACTTGTCTATGAACCGATATAGGCAACCCAGAAGTCCTTTTCCGTGGACACGGCTATTCGAATAGATCAAATTAAACCCTGCAGGGTGTACTTCTTCACACACTCTCACCACTTACCGCCGTTTACACGACATGTACTCGGCAACCTTCAAGCGGAAGCCCAACGTGGGTGTCGGCCACGACCTACCTAAACACTCAAGTCCCTAGTCCAGGTTTATCGCCTATTCAGGTTCCATCCGCAGGGAGTCCGGCCGAGGTTTCCCATACGGCCCCGAACGATGTGTACTGAGGTTCCCGAGACACCAAAGCAGGCGAATCGGTACAGACCCACGGTGCCTACCGCAACACAACCCACCCCTAAGGTCAGCGTTATGCGTGCCCCAAAGATACTACAAACACCGAAACTACTTGCAACTCCGGACCGGGAACAAGGGTGGTTAAGAAGCCGAGAGGGTCCATTGGTTTCGGGCCCAATGCGTGGTAGTAACTGTTTCATGGATCACAAACACGGAACTCAGTTCCTGAGGACGGCTGCAATGAGACAACCCACCATGTACTCCTACATGGCCTCTCACCGCTACCTTTACCAAATCGTGTTTACACACTTAGCTCACACACAATAGGACATGTTCACACAACCATTCCAATTCATTCCCGATGAATCAGACCCGACTCAACTCTAAGCAAGAGCGTGCATGACATCAAGCATAAATGAGTAGGCACAACATGGCTCAAACAACTCCTACTCATGCTAGTGGGTTTCATCTAATTCTTTGTGGAATGACAGGTCATGCAAAGGATCAAGGGGTTCAGCTACCGCAGACAAGTAATACATGAGTCGTTGTTGTCCTAATGCAGTAAAATAGAGCAGGAGCGAGAGTGGGATTGTATCGGAATGAACAAGGGGTTTTGCTTGCACAGCACTTCTGAAGATAATAGTTCTTCATCGGTGTCATCGAATAATCATCGCTCGGTTCATCGTCTCACCGGAGGGGACAATTACCGGCAAACAAGAGAGAACACAATCAATGCAATGCACATATATGATGCATGATCATGTTAAGGTACTGAATTCACCTAATGCAATAATAATCCAAGTTAGTTGGAGTGGAATTCAAACAAGGTTGAATTCCAACTCAAAATGCTATTTCCTAGATTACCCTAATCATGATTCATCCTATTCAGTGATGTTAACTTGTTCAAACATGCATGATCATGGCATAAACAGATTCTTCATATTTTTCTGATCATTTTCATATATAAATATTTGCAATTTGAGTTATAGAAAAAAAGTTCTAAGCATTTGAAATATGAAATATATTCTCGAATATACTATATAGAAATAATTCAAGAATTAGAATTAATGTCGGCCAAGATGAGGTCAAGATGACGTCAGAGGTCAACGGGTCGTCCAGGTCAAACTGACCAGTGGGACCCGCATGTCGTGGTTAATTTAAACTAATTTAGTTAATTAGAACTAATCCTAATTAGTTTAAGCTGGAGGGGTCCACTGTCATTGACCTGTATGGCGGTCAGCGGGCCCACGGACGGGGTCAACTCACCGGTGTCTAGCCACGCGAGGCCAGACGCTGGCGGAGCAAGTGCTTTTGCACTTTCCGGGCTCCAAATGGGCGCTGGGAGCACCTCTCGTGTAGCTGGAGGTGAGCCGCGGTTAGTGGTGGAGTTAGTTGGGTTAGGGGTGGCGGAGTGGGCGCCCGACGAAGTCGAGGCGGCAAGGCTCGACCATCGGCGGGTTTGGGGCTAGAGGCTTGGCGGGCGCGGGAAGTGCAGTTAGGGCCCGTGGGGGCGTGGTGAGTGTGATGGACGTGGTGGCAGGGCGTTAGGTGGCGAACATCGTCGGCGACGAGCTCCATGGCGGTGGGTTCGGGTGAGCGGCGTGCGCTCGTGGTGGTGTAAGAAATAGAGCGCGGAGAGGACGGGGAGGTCGCCGGGCTCACGGTGATCTCGTAGAGAGCCTCGGCGGGGTCGGGGATGCTCTGACGCGGCGGCGACGGCGATGGGGATCTCCGGCGGCTCGAGCTTCGGTCGGGTCGGTGTAGAGGCCTCGGGGTGTTTTAGAGCGAGGAACCAGCTAGCTAGAGGTAACAGGGTGCGGCGGAGCTGCTAGACATGGCGGGAGGAGCGTGGACGGCGGGGAGCACGACGTCGACGGTGGCGTGTCGGCGATGGCGTCGGCTGTGTCGGGGCGGCGAGAGAGAGGCGGGGAAGTGAGGTGTCCAGGGGTTCGGGTGGCGGCGTGGAGGTCGTCCCACGGAGCGAAGCGGCGAGGGGAAGCGGGCGGCGTGGCGCGCGCTACGCACGGCCGACAGTACTGCTGGCGAGCCAAGCAGCTTCATTGGCGCGCTTTGGCTGGTGGGCTTGGGCCATGGGCGACAGGTAAGCCTTTCATTTTATTTAAAGATTTTTTCTATATTCTGTAACTCAGTTTGGGTTTATAAAAATACCAAAACACTTTTAAAAATCACCAAAATGCTCCTGGTCACTTGTTGGAATATTCCCAACATGAAACATTTTGGTTTGGAAATTTTTGAACATTTAAAATATTTTTCATAGTTTAAAATGCTCATTTCAAAAACTTGTGAATTGATTTTAGAACCCCTAGATGACCTAGAAAATGGTACACCTCCTTTGATATGGGTTCTGAACCAAAACAAAGAGGATGAGCATTTTGAAGGGCATTTCAGGTTCATTGAAATAATTTTTAGTAACCCTAGTTGTTTTAAGGGGGGGTGTTCTGGGGTTTCCTGCCTTCCCCATTTCAATTTTCATGGAAATTAAACATGATGCAGGGATGCAATGCCACTAGTTACAAGCAAGCCCTAGGGTTGATCTGGGGCTGTGACACCGTTAATGGGTCTAAAGTGATACACTGTTCATTGCGGGCCAGTTTCACCATGGGCCGTTAATAGGCCAAGAGTTACATAGGGCCTCATATGGGCCGAAAGACGTCATGGGCCATACATGGGCCAGAAGTGAAAACGGGTGGAATCATATTGGATGGCCCAGATGACACCATCTGGGCCTAATTCGGTAGGGCGTAATGGGCCTTGGGTTAGCGGGTCAAATGGGCTATATGTGAACAAAGCCGTTAACAAAGTTTCCATGGGCGGCCCGTCACCTGACCAAGTCAAACGGGCCGGCCTTGTCACAGGAATGGGCCTCTGTTGGGCCGGGTCACGTGTCGATGTATCATAGGCGCCTTCTGTCCAATGAGTGCATGACATATGTCCCAACAATGAGCCGCCACGTGTTTCCTCCAGCCAATGACGATTTTACACGTGGAAAATCCCCATTGGTCGGGGCTGTTAACGGGTTATCGGATCCAAAACCCGACCCGATAGCTTAACGGCGTTCCGTTATGGTGGATGCCACGTGTTGGTCACCCTTGACGAAAGCACTTCTGTGACGCACGATTTATCGTCATGGAAGTGGACACTTCCGTGATGATAATTTTGGTAATGTCATGGAACACTTCTACGACAGCACAGGTATGACTATCTTGATTATGTCATAAATTTGTCATGGATATACATGCATGACAAAAAACGCGACCTACTGTGACAAACACGTATCATCACGGAAGTGTATTTTTTTGTAGTGATATCGAACACATATAAAATTCACATGATTACTTGCAACATGATTTCTCTCGTGACCTCAAGAACAAAAGTAACTACTCACAAATAATCAACAAGATCATGATTAGAGGGGTATTAAATAGCATAATGCATCTGAAGATATAATCTTCCACCAAATAAACCATATAGTAATCAACTATAAGATGTACTCAACACTACTAGTCACCCCCTAGCACCAATCTCTAGTTTCGGTAACAAGATTGAATACAAGAGATGAACTAGGGTTTGAGATGAGATGGTGCTGGTGAAGATGTTGATGGAGATTGCCCTCCCCAAGATGGGAGAGTTGTTGGTGATGATGATGACGATGATTTCCCCCTCCGGGAGGGAAGTTCCCCTGGCATAATCGCTCCGCCGGTGGCAAAAGTGCTCCTGCCCAAGTTCCGCCTCGAGACGGCGGCGCTTCATCTCAAATGTCCTCCCCCCATTTTTTTCTACGTCAAAATGACTTATATACCAGAAAATGGGCACCGGAGGTGGGCACAACCCACCAGGGCGCGCCTGGGCTCCCTTGCACGCCCAGGTGGGTTGTGCCCACCCGATGGGCCCCCTCTGGTAGTTATTTGCTGCAATATTCCTTAAATATTCCATAAAAATTCTCCGTGAAGGCTCAGCTTCTTTGGAGTTGTGCAGAATAGGTAGCCTGACGAAGCTTCTTCAGGTCGAGATTTCCAGCTGCCAGAATTCTCCCTCTTGGTGTGTGCCTTGCAAATTATGAGAGAAAAGGCATTAGAATTACTCCAAAAGGCATTATTATGGATAAAACATTATAAATAATAGTAAGAATACATGATGAAAAATGGACGTATCAACTCCCCCAAGCTTAGACCTCACTTGTCCTCAAGCGAAAATCGAAATCAAAAAAACATGTCCACATGCTTTGAGAGAGAGGTGTCGATAAAAACAAAAATACGGACATAGAAGCATCATGTTCATTATTATAACAGCAACAAAATTGAACATAGGACTTTTATCATCGAACTTACATCATATAATTCCCATCAATAAGTAACAGTTCATCACATAATCGAAGTATAAAGGAAAAACTCTATTAAAAACCAACAAACTATGTTCTCAGTCAACTTTGCAACTACAATTCATCATGTTTTCAGGAAGAGTCACGTGTCGGAGCCTTCTAGCAAGTCCACATACTCAACCATCATATAGTCTTCTATGATTGCTAACACTCACCTCGTACCGATGAGAAAAACGTCTCAACTGGACACCTAAAAAGATATGGGCTCATAGTTTCGCCTCCCAACATACTCACCTCAAGGGTGATGTCAACAATAATAACTCATGCTATCTATATTCAACTGGACATATGTGCCTAGATCTTTCTTCATCACATGATGCTTGCCAAAAGAGAAAATAAAAAGGAATAGAAGGAAAACTTTGACTCTTTGCATAAAAGTAAATACATAAAAGTAAAAGATAGGCCCTTCGTAGAGGGAAGCAAAGGTTGCCATGTGCTTATTTGTTTGCATGCTCAATCCCTTAGTGCAAGAGAACGTCATGTTGTATTGCCCCTTAAGATGACAACCTTTATTATGAAGTCTGTCGCTTTTATTCTTTGTCATCCAAGTTCGTACAACGCTCAATTTTCTCTTACACTAAATGATCTCACATATTTAGAAGCAATTTTTATTGCCTTTTTGCACCGATGACAACTTACTTGAGGGATCTTGCTCAATCCATAGGTAGGTGTGGTGGACACTTGAAAAAGATTTGGGTTTAAGGGTTTTGGATGCACAAGTAGTATCTCTACTTGGTGCAGAATTTTTGGCTAGCAAAGATAGGGGGCAAGCATCACATGTTAAAGGATCTATGACATATGACTTCTATGTGAATATAAATATACATAAATCATTAAGTTGTCTTCCTTGTCCAACGTCAACAATTTGGCATATAATATTTTGATGATGGCTCACAATCACAAAAGATTTCTAGGATAGTATATTTATATGTGAATCTTATCTTCCCTTATTAATTCTTTCATGAGTTGCATCATTGACTAATGCTCTGTTTGTCAATCTCTAATAAAATTTCCTACTTATACTCTTCCTTATGTGGTGCTATCACTTACCATAGGATTAGTATATGATCATATTGATTTATTTCCTTTCTTTTTTTTCTTCCTTTCTTATTTCTTTTCTTTATTTGCAACATGAAAGTAAAGAAATCAAAACTCAGACTAACTTTATTTCATACAAAGCAAAAAGATTGAACTAAGATAAGTAAAAGCAAAAAGAGAGTGGGATGATACGATACCGGGGCACCTCCCCCAAGCTTGACAGAAGCCAAGGGGAGTGCCCATACCCGATACTCAGTTCTCCTTTGGTGGTGAAGAAGCTTCTTCCTCCTCCTCGGCCAACAGTGCTTGTGTTGTCACCGGGGATGGATTTAGGGTAGCTTCCTTGCTTGATAAATCTGACCAGAAACATCAAGAAAAGAGAACCGAGGATATCTTCGTGATACGGTGGTTAACCGGTTCGGGAAGTATATATAAAAAATTTATCTTGCAGGACAAGTAAACAGAAGAAAAACAGAATCCGGAAGGTGCCGCAGGTGGGCACAACCCACCTGGGTGCGCCAGCCATGCCTGGCACGCCTTGGTGTCTTATGCCCACCAGGGGACGTTTCCTGGGAGTTTCTTTATTTCCAAAATTCTAAAATATTCCAAAACTAACAAAAAATATTTTTGCGGATTTTTTGGAGACGGTTTAGTTGCAGTAACACGTACCTCCTTATTTTGAAGATTCTAGGGTGTTTCGGAAGGACTCTTTTATGTGTTGTTCTGGTGTCAAAGTTTGGATAATATTAGTTTCAACATTGATAGGTGTACCAGAGATATAATACTTTATTCATTTTCCGTTGACAACCTTCGGGTTAGTGCCTTCGAAATTATTTATTTTGATGGCTCCAGACCGGTAAACCTCCTCGATGACATATGGGCCTTCCCATTTCGAGAGGAGCTTTCTTGCAAAAAAATCTAAAACAAGAGTTGTACAAAAGAACATATTCTCCGACTTTGAACTCGCGCTTTTGGATTCTTTTGTCATGCCATCTTTTTAACTTTCTCTTTGAATAATTTTGCATTTTCATAAGCCTGGGTTCTCCATTCATCTAAAGAGCTAATATCAAATAACCTCTTTTCACCAGCAAGTTTGAAATGATAGTTGAGTACTTTAATTGCCCAGTATGCTTTATATTCTAACTCAAGAGGCAAATGAAAAGCTTTTCCATAAACCATTTTATAAGGAGACATACCCATAGGATTTTTATATGCTGTTCTATAAGCCCAAAGTGCATCATCTAATTTCTTAGACCAATTTTTCCTGGACCTATTGACAGTCTTTTGCAAAATTAATTTTATTTCCCTATTACTAAGTTCAACTTGACCACTGGACTGAGGATGATAAGGTGATGCAATTCTATGGTTAACATCATACTTGGCAAACATTTTATGAAAAGCACCATGAATAAAGTGTGAACCACCACCAGTCATTAAATATCTAGGGACTCCAAACCTTGGGAAAATAACTTCCTTAAGCATTTTAATAGAGGTGTTCTGATCGGCACTACTAGTTGGAATAGCTTCTACCCATTTAGTAACATAATCAACAGCAACCAAAATATGTGTATACCCATTAGAGGAAGGAAAATGTCCCATGTAATCAAATCCCCAAACATCAAATGGTTCAACAGCAAGTGAATAATTCATAGGAATTTCTTGACGCTTACCAATATTACCTATTCTTTGGCATTAATCACAAGATGAGACAAACTTACGGGCATCCTTGAAGAGAGTATGCCAATAGAATCCAGATTGCAATACCTTGTGAGCAGTTCTATCTCCAGCGTGATGCCCTCCATAAGCTTCGAAGTGACATTTTCGTAGGATTTGTCCATGTTCATGCTCAGGTACACAACGTCTAATAATACCATCTACTCCTTCTTTACAAAGATGTGGGTCATCCCAAAAGTAATGTCTTAAATCATAGAAGATTTTTTTCTTTGTTGGTATGTAAAGCTAGGAGGTAAATATTTATCAAACAATGTAATTAGCATAATCAGCATACCAAGGAGTCTTATTAGAAACATTTATTGTAGCTAACTGCTCATCAGGAAAACTATCATCAATAGGTAGTGGGTCATCAAGCACATTTTCAATCCTAGACAAGTTATCTGCTACGGGGTTCTCAGCTCCTTTTCTATTAATAATATGTAAATCAAATTCTTGTAACAAGATAACCCAACGAATAAGTCTTGGTTTAGCATCTTTCTTTTCCATAAGATATTTAATAGCAGCATGGTCTGTGTGAACAGTTACTTTGGAATCAACAATATAAGGTCTAAATTTATTACAAACAAACACCACTACTAAAAAATCTTTTTCAGTAGTAGCATAATTTCTTTGAGCATTATCTAGAGTTTTACTAGCATAATGAATAACATTCAATTTCTTATCAACTCTTTGTCCTAGCACATCACCAACAGCATAATCACTAGCATCACACATAATTTCAAAAGGCAAGTTCCAATCAGGTGGTTGAACAATAGGTGCAGAAATTAAGGCTTTCTTGAGTGTTTCAAAGGCTTCTAAACAATCATCATCAAAAACAAAAGGAACATCCTTTCACAAAAGACTAGTAAGAGGCCTAGAAATTTTAGAGAACTCTTTAATAAATCTCCTATAGAAACCAGCATGACCTAGGAAACTACAAATACCTTTGATGTCCTTAGGACATGGCATTTTCTCAACTGCATCAACCTTAGCTTGGTCCACATCAATACCTCTTTCAGAAATTTTATGACCCAAGACAATGCCCTCATTAACCATAAAGTGGCACTTCTCCCAATTCAATACAAGATTTGTTTGTTCACATCTCTGCAAAACTCGCTCAAGATTGCTTATACAATCATCAAAGGACTTCCGATAAACAGAAAAGTCATCCATGAAAACCTCAATAATTTTTTCACAAAAGTAAGAGAATATAGTAGTCATACATATTTGAAAGGTAGCAGGTGCATTACATAAACCGAAAGGCATACGTCTATAAGCAAACATTCCAAAAGGACACGTAAAAGTGGTCTTTTCTTGATCAGATTGTAAAACATGTATTTGTGAAAAGCCAGAGGATCCATCAAGGAAGCAAAAATGTGTGTGCTTAGATAGTCTTGCTAACATTTGATCAATAAAAGGCAGAGGGTAATGATCTTTTCTAGTAGCTTTATTTAATTTTCTATAATCAATTACCATTCTATAGCCTCTGACAATTCTTTGTGGAATAAGCTCATTCTTATCATTGGGAACAACAGTAATACCTTCCTTCTTAGGGACACAATGAATAGGACTTACCCATTTACTATCAGCTATAGGATAGGTTATACCTACTTCCAGAAGTTTTAATATTTCTGTTCTTGCCACTTCTTTCATCTTTGGATTTAACCGGCGTTGATGATCAACAACTGGTTTAGCATCAGGTTCCATATTTAATTTGTGCTGACATAGAATGGGACTAATGTCCTTTAAATCGTCGAGAGTATACCCAATAACAGCTCGGTTGTAACACCCCGGATGTAACTTTCCATAATTATAACTCCAACTCTTGCCATTTCCATCTATGTGTTGTGATATTTCCTTCATGGTTGGGTTTTTGTCTTTTATTTTGCATTTTGTTCTTGTCATGCATCTCATCTCATAGCATCATGCGCATTGCATCCGCATGTTTTCATAAAGCTTGCATCCGTTCGTAGTTGTCGTATTCCCCCCTTGCCTTCTTTGACCGATCAGAGTCCAACCTGGTTTTCGGTTCCCTATTGTCAAACCAACTAACCTCTCTCAGACCCCCTCGCGTGCGCGTCCGAAACCTTTCCCGAAGCCGACCCACTCTGTCATCACCCTTGGATTCAGATCATCCCCAAACATCCCAAAAATATCTTCAATTTTTTATTTGGACTTCCTAAGCCTATTTTATATCGGCCGTCTGATTTAAATCGGATGATCTAAACTCCCCTATTCCTTATATATATAGACCCCCTAGTTCATTTTGGACCTAACCCTATTTCGTAGGGATCCTCCCCAGCCGCCGCCACTATTCTCCATCCCATCACCCAGATCAGTCGCCACCCACCTCCTCTGTTTCTGTGCCTGACCAACCCCCGTGCCTCCTCCCGATTGCCATGGATGTTGCTTCCCCTGCCCGAGCACCTCACCGCGCAGCCAGCCGGCGCTTGATCCAGGTTGGATGGAGTCTCCTCCGTCCAAGCACCCACACGAGAGATGACCGACGCTCCACCCCAAGAAGCAACAGCACCCGAGCGCTCCTCCTCCTCCCGACCCGCCGCCCCGGCGAACCTCGCCGCCGGTGACCACCTCCCGCAGGCCCGTTCCGCCTCCTTCCTCCCTGCACCCCTTCTCTTCCTTCCCTTTTTCTCTAAGCGCCATCTCTTCCTCGCGTTTTCTTTGCACATGAGCTCCAACCCCTGACCATGAACACCCGTGCTTCCCCGGCGCCTTGCACGTCCACGCCGCCGGTGACAACAGCAGCAGCAGGTCATGTCGCCAGACCTCCCCAACCTCGATGGAGCCCCGCAGTTCACCAACCCTTCCTCTCCTTCGGTTCTCCTCTATTGTTCTCTCACTCACGTCTCTCTCGACAGCTCTCTCTGTACCGCTGCAACAGGGAGCCGCCATGGCCAAGGATGCCGTCCGCCGCCTCCAGCGCGCCCAAGCCTCGGAGGCGACCGGATCCGGTCCGGGTCGACCTCCCCAAGCCTTCATCGCCGGCATCCCCTGCTTCTGCGTGCAGGGACGACGACGACCAGCGACAAGTCCCCTCGCCCGTGCATTGACCTCCAGCCCGCTCGATCCCCTGCTTCACGAGACGCGTCGGCCTCGATCTGTTTCTTGGCGTTGACCGGTCCAACCGGCCCAGCCCGCGTCCAGCCTCCCCTACGAGCCGGCCCATAAGGCCTGGTGAGCATGAGATCCAGCGCCCTCTCCTGTGCACTATTGGGCCAGCCAGATTCGGCCCAGTGTGTTTTTTTCCTTGCCTGCCAATTTGTCCAATAATCCAGAGTAACAAGGTTTGCAGAAAAAACTTTGCATTTCATGCATATAATATCTCACAAACCGTGCATCGGATTAAAATGTTTTAAACATGTAAAATGCTTAGAATTTCATCTAGTTTCACATTATGCCACTTTCATCCATGTTAAAAATGTTTAACTTTCTGTTTGCTAGTATTTTGCATAAATGCCATGTTAAAAGGATTTATTTCCTAACTAATTAACCATAGCTCCGAATTATATAAACTATATATGTAAATTGTCTAGAAAAATGCATAGTTTAACATGGTGCACTTTGTTTTACTGTTTAACAATATTAAAATATGGTTTAGGGCAGAACAGTATCAAATTCGAAATATGGACATGAGGATTTTCCGGAATTGTTGTTTGTTGTTTCCGGCCTCATTTAAACTTGCCTAAATAGTTAGTTTACTTATGTTTCACCTCTTGCCATGTTTAACAACATTTAATATTGTTGTGTACCTAAACGAGAGCGAACTAAATAACTCAAATGTGGTGTTTTGTCAATATGCAACTCGTTGCATATTGAGCTTCACTTAATTTATAGTATTGTTTGTTGCACTTTGTCATGCCATGCCTAATTAAATCGGACATGCATCATACTTGATTGTGCATCATGGTTGTTTACCATATTGTTTGCTTCTTTCTGGTTGTGCTTCTTCTCGATAGTTCCCGTTTCGTTGGGATCGTGAGGATTCGTTCAACTACGTTGGTTCGACCACTTCATGGACTTGTTCTTCTTCATTGCGGGATTTCAGGCAAGATGACCATTACCCTCGATATCACTTCTATCTTTGCTTGCTAGTTGCTTCGTTCTATCGCTATGGTACGCTACCTATCACTTGTTTACCATGCCTCCCATATTGCCATGTCAAGTCTCTAACCCACCTTACTAGCAAACTGTTGTCTGGCTAAGTTACCGCTTTTGCTCAGCCCCTCTTATAGCGTTGTTAATTGCAGGTGAAGTTGAAGATTGCTCCATGTTGGAACATGATTATGTTGGGATTTCACAATATCTCTTATTTTGATTAATGCATCTATATACTTGGTAAAGGATGGAAGGCTCGGCCTTATGCCCGATGTTTTGTTCCACTCTTGTCGCCCTAGTTTTCGTCTTACCGGTGTTATGTTCCTTGATTTTGTATACCTTAAGCGGTTGGGTTTATGGGAACCCCTTGACAGTTCCCTTTGAATAAAACTCCTCCAGCAAGGCCCAACTTTGGTTTTACATTTTCCTATCAACCTATCCGTTGGGTTTTCGCGAGCCCGAGGGTCATATTTATTTAACCCCCCGGGCCAGTGCTTCTCTAAGTGTTGGTCCGAACCGAGTAGACTGTGGGGCCACCTCAGGGAAACTTGAGGGTTGGTTTTACTTGTAGGAAGTCTTATCCGCTGTGCCCTGAGAACGAGATATGTGCAGCTCCTATCGGGATTTGTTGGCACAGTCGGGTGGTCTTGCTGGTCTTGTTTTACCATTGCCGAAATGTCTTGTAGCCGGGATTCCAAGACTGATAGGGTCTTCCCGGGAGAAGGAATATCCTTCGCTGATCGTGAGAGCTTGTGATGGGTTAAGTTGGGACACCCCTGCAGGGTATAAACTTTCGAGAGCCGTACCCGCGGTTATGTGGCATATGTGAATTTGTTAATATCCGGTTGTAGAGAACTTGACACTTGACTTAATTAAAATGCATCAACTGCGTGTGTTGCCGTGATGGTCTCTTCTCGGCGGAGTCCAGGAAGTGAACACGGTTTGGGTTATGATTGCACGCAATTAGTTTCAGGATCACTTCTTGATCACTTCTTGCTTCACGACCGTTGCGTAGTTTCTCATCTTACTCTTGTATTCGTATGTTAGCCACCATATTTGCTTAGTGCATGCTTCAACTCCACCTCATTATCACATCCTACCCATAAGCTAACAATAGTCTTGATCTCACGGGTTTGAGATTTCTGAGTCCTCGTGACTCATAGATACTTCCAAAATAGTTGCAGGTGCCGATGACACCAGTGCAGGAGATGCTAACGAACTCAAGTGGGAGTTTGACGAGGTTCTTGGCTGTTACTACGTGTCTTTTCCCGATGATCAGTAGTGGAGCCCAGTTGGAACGATCGGGGATCTAGCAGTTGCGGTTATCTTCTTTTCATTTGGATTTGTCCGTAGTCGGACTATGTGTGTACTCTGAATGATGTATGAATTATATGATCCTTGTGTGAAGTGGCGATTGTAAGCCAACTGTCTTTATCCCTTTCTTGTTCATTACATGGGATTGTGTGAAGATGACCCTTCTTGCGATAAAACCACAATGCGGTTATGCCTCTAAGTCATGCCTCGACACGTGGGAGATATAGCCGCATCGTGGGCGTTACATCGGTGCTTCTTTAGAACTCTCAATAATCTTTCTTCTTCATGTTCTAAAAGGTTAGCACTGATAATAACATGATATATCTTCTTTTCATCAAGATAAGCATATTTCAAAGTGTCTGGCAAAGGTTTTAATTCAAACACAGGGTCACCCTTAAGTGGAGGAGGACCTCCAAGAGTTTCAATAGGCAAATTGTGTTTAAGCAGAGGATGTTGTTCAAAGAAGATCTTATCTATTTCATTTCTTTCATGCATATGTAATTCATTCTCATGGTCCATCAAGTATTGCTCTAAAGGATGAGTAGATGGCACGTCAATAGAAGCAAGACCAACTAATTCATCCTTACTAGGCAATTCTTTTTCATGATGATTTCTACTAAACTTGGAAAAATTAAACTCGTGAGATTCATCACCAAAGCTAACACCGACAATTTGTTTCTTTCAATCTATTTTAGCATTGACGGTGTTCAAGAAAGGCCTACCATATATAATGGGACAAATTTTATCTTGTGGGGTGGTAAGAACAAGAAAATCAGCAGGGTATTTTATATTCCCACACAAGACTTCAACATCTCTAAGAATCCCAATGGGTGATATAGTATCCCTATTAGCAAGTTTAATAGTAACATATATGTCTTCTATTTCAGCAGGTGCTATTTCATCTCTAATTTCTTCGTATAAGGAGTGGGGAATATCACTCACACTAGCACCCATGTCACATGAACCATGATAATAGTGATCTCCTATTTTAACTGAAATAACAGGCATGCCAACAACAGGTCTATGTTTATCTTTTCCATCAGGTTTAGCAATTCTAGCAGCTTCTTCACAGAAGTAAATAACATGCCCATCCATGTCTTCTTCCAAGAGATCTTTAACCATAGCAATGCTAGGTTCTACTTTAATTTGTTTATCAGGTTTAGGTGTTCTAACATAGGTTTTGTTAACCATAGTTGAAACTTTCGCATGTTCTTTTATCCTAATAGGGAAAGGTGGTTTCTCAATATAAGCAGAAGGAACAACTGGATCAACATCATAAAGTATAGTTTCTTCTTTAACTAGTAATGGTACTTTAATTTCATCTTTAATAGGTGGTGATATTTAAACCACTTCTCTTTAGGAAGTTCAACATGAGTAGCAAATGATTCATAAAAGGAGGCTACTATGTCAAAGTCAAGTCCATATTTAGTGTTAAACTTTTGAAAAGCATGGGTATCCATAAAAGATCACACTCATACTTAAGCTTTATACCCGACTCTTCACCTTCGTCAAGTTCCCAATCTTCAGAGTTGCATTTAATTCTTTCCAAAAGATCCCACCGGAATTCAAAATTTTTCTTCATAAAGAACCAGTACATGAAGTATCGAGCATGGTTTGATCATTACGAGAAAGCCGAGCATAAAAATTCTGAATAATAATTTCTCTTGAGAGCTCATGATTGGGGCATGAGTATAACATGACTTAAGCCTCCCCCAATCTAGAGAGACACTTTCTCCTTCACGAGGCCAAAAATTATATATATAATTTTGATCACGATGAACTAGATACATAGGATAATTTTTTTGATGGAACTCCAGTTTCAAACAATTCCAATTTCATGATCCAGTATCATCGCATAGCCTATACCATGCCAATGCTTTTCCCTTCAAAGATAAAGGGAAAACCTTTTACATCACTTCATCCCTGGGCAAACCTGCAAGCTTAAACAATCCACAAATTTGTTCCACATGTATCAAGTGCATATCACGATGTTCAGTTCCATCTCCTGCATAAGGATTAGCCAGCAGTTGTGCTATCATACCCGAAGGGATTTCATATTCAATATTTTCAGTAGGTGCAGTAGGTTGAGGGGTAACTAATTGTGGTTCTGGACGAGGTGAAGATACCCCGAACAAACCCCTCAAAGGATTGTTTTCCATAGTAAAAAGTGACAATAAATTTCAGCACACTATATAAATGTTTCCTTACCGAATTCCAATTACTAAAGGCGCTTCACTCCTCGGCAACTGTGCCAGAAAATAGCCTTGATGACCCACAAATATAGGGGGTCAATTGTAGCTCTTTTTGATAAGTAAGGGTGTCTAACCCAACAAGGAGAAGGAAATGACAAGTAGTTTTCAGTAAGGTAATGTCTGCAAGTGCTGAAACTATAAGTAGCGAGTAGTTTGATAGCAAGATAATTTGTAACGAGCAAGTAACAATACTAACAATAAGTATGCAGCAAGATAGCCCAATCCTTTTTATACAAAGGACAGGCCAAAACGGTCTCTTATAACAAGCAAAGCGTTCTTGAGGGTACACGTGAATTTCATTTAGTTACTTTCGTCATGTTTGTTTGATTTGTGTTCGCTACTTTGATAATTTGATATGTGGTTGGACTGGTGGTTAGGTGCTGATCTTACTTGAACAAACCTCCTACTTAATATTAACCCTCCCGCAAGCATCCGCAACTAGGAGAAAAGTATTCAGAATAAATTCTAACCATAGCATTAAACTCTAGGATCCAATCGGTTCCTTACGGGATAGTGCATAAATTGGGGTTTAAGTTTCTGTCACTCTCGCAACTCACCATCTATTTACTACTCCAAAATGCATTCTCTTAGGCCCAAATATGGTGAAGTGTCATGTAGTCGACGTTCACATGACACCACTAAGAGAATCACAACATACATACTATCAAAATATCGAACGCATATCAAATTCACATGATTACTTGCAACATGATTTCTCGCATGATCTCAAGAACAAAAGTAACTACTCACAAATAATCAACATGCTCATGATCAGAGGGGCATTAAATAGCATAATGGATCTGAACATATAATCTTCCACCAAATAAACCATATAGTAATCAACTACGATGTAATCAACACTACTAGTCACCCCATAGCACCAATCTATAGTTTCGGTAACAAGATTGAATACAAGAGATGAACTAGGGTTTGAGATGAGATGGTGCTGCTGAAGATGTTGATGGAGATTTCCCTCCCCAATATGGGAGAGTTGTTGGTGATGATGATTTTCCCCTCCGGGAGGGAAGTTCCCCCGGCGGAATCGCTCCGTCGGAGGGCAAAAGTGCTCCTGCCCAAGTTCCGCCTCGAGACGGCGGCGCTTCGTCCCAATGTCCTCCTCCCATTTTTTCTAGTTCAAAATGACTTATTTAAACCTATTAGGATACTAGCCAACTTGCATCCAGAAGGCTCCACCGATTTGGGCTTCCTTGGCCGTCGGATCTATCTTCTGGTGTGTTTGGGCCGTTGGATCTTCACAGCAGTAAAACCCAATTTTCTACTCACAGTCATTTTCGCTGGCCAATGACGGGTGGTCTTGCGTCGTGTGCTTGTTGGCTGGGTTCATCGTCCCCGCGTGTAGGAAGTTTTGGCCAATGTGCTCCGCGTGTTCCGCGTCCAATCCCACCCTTGCCTCGTCCCACTCCCACTCCAGCCGCAAGACAAACCCTAGCCCACTTTCCTTGATCCCCACAGCCTCTCACTCCCCACGTCACCACGGCCGCCGCCGTGGAGCCTCGCGGACGCCTGCTATTACCTCTCCCTCGTCTCTGTCCGGACGCCCTCTCGTGCTCCACCATGCAGCCACCTCTTCCTCCTCTATTCCCTCCTACCGTGGTTCCGGATCGGTTGCAGGCCATCATAGTCGAGAGCATGATCGTCAAGGTCTTAATGGTGGGGTGGAGCTGCAGGGGAGGTAAGGATGTCGGATGGATCTGGCGCCTGCTGGCTAAAGCAGCAGGAGTTGGCAAACCGATGAATGCGTACACGGTCATCAACAGGGGCTCCAAGAGAAGGAGCTCAAGTTGGTTCACGGTTTGCCTTTGCATCCTCTCTACCCACTTCACTCACTCACGCCTCCCCCTTTTCTCATGGATGAGGGCTTCGGCTGCAGGTGTGCAGGAGGAGTGGAAGGCCGAAGTTGTTTGACGGCCGTACCAGCAAGAACAAGGAGCCGACGGTGGTCAATTTCTTGCATCCCATCTTGGACTCTAAAAGATTTCAGTTTGCTATAGGCTATAGTTCGACTTTTTGCTTCTTGAAGTGAATGGTAAAGCAGCATGTTGGTTACATTAGATTTGTTTGTCAGGCTTGTCTAAAGTCAATAATTTCTTGATCCATTTTCAATTCAGGTAAACCATCCAGATAATCATGATTTGTTTACCCTATTCAGTGTTTTTGTTGTGCTTTGTTTTTGTTTGAAGGTTTGGGCTGGAATTGTTGGATATCCAAATGTTTGTGAATTATCCTTGATTAATTGCTTTCTAAAACAAAGAATGTGTCCAGCAGCACCTCGACCAGGTGTCACAAGAGAACTGAAGTAAATTTCTCAGCTGCACATGTAGTCTTAACATTGCTCGTTGTTGTGCCTAGAAAACATTTATTAGCTGTTGTATAAGGATGTTGTAGTTTTTCTTAGTAGGGAATAGTGTGATGTTTTCTCTATTTAAATTCTAACATTTTAAACCTCAAATAGGTGGGTTTGTTTGGGAAGGATCTTGAGCTATTAGACTCAGCTGGAATTTTGCCAATGAGAATTAGAGACCAGACAGCTCCACTTAAGCTTGCTAACCTACCCATTTATTCCTTCTATTCATTGATTATAGGAACAACACATGCATTCATCATACAAACCTGCAGCTTATGTGCGATAAGATGGACTCGACATCCCTGTTAAAGAATTCATCCGATTAACCAGTTAACTTGCCGATTAATCCCTACTCGTAGGGTCATCGAGTAGCCCATAAACCAATAAATCGTCCGATTAATTTATTAAATGCCCGATTAACTTGCCGATTAGCCGATTAATCCCCTACTCACCAGCCAACGGAGCAGCTACCAGTTAATGATTTCCTCAACAATGCTCGACATAAAAAAGTTTCTCTTAGTCTACTCTGATTTTGAGCCAAGACCCTTGGGAGTTTGTCTAGCCTCATTGTAGTGTGCATCAGTTAGTTATGACCTCATCTCTTCAGTGAGATGTTTTCCTCCATGAAAGTTCCTCCTTACATTGGGTTCATTATCCTATTACGCGTGCTTGATTTCTACTAGATATTTTTGCCGATGATGGATTTCCGTATTGTTCTGCAGGATATCCCTGACGATCACAGGGAACACTCCAAACAAAAGAAAATAATTGTATCAGGTAAGTGAAATAATTTGTTGATCTCTGCAAGTAAAGGGGAAGGAATCATGTTTCTTACTTTGGTGTGTGTGACTTGAAACATCAGTTCCTAAGTAAATAAATTATTTGCTTGCCATTGAAAACAAAAATTTGAGCAAATATATATTTTATTGTTCATGATCTTTCTTTTTTGTCTGTATCGAAGTTCATGCTCACTCAATATATATGATGTTGTGATCGTGTCTGATTTGTGCATACTAAATTTTTTTCTTCAGTTCTCCCTTATTGATAAAGAATGCATCATCATAGTAGTTTTCATTTAAAATCTGTATGGGGTTGGTGCATCTGCATTAATAGAATGGTCTTTTCTTTAGATTGTGTGTGAAGTTTTTAGATAATGCAGCATGTCTGACTTCATAAAAAAGCTATCAATGGCAAGATCAAGTCACACTGAAGTTAAGTTAAAAGGTTACAGAAGAAAGCGGTTTGATATGGAATACACACTACTTTCATTTTTCATTAACATGAAGTCTGCCATTAATGTACTTTGTTCTTAACATTTTTTTACCAAATGCAAGCGAATGTCACCAATATATTTTTCTGAAGTGCTATCACCACTAATAATTATCTTTATCATTTATCCTTCGAATTGCAGCCTGCGAAGCGTAAATGCTGGACTATTGTTTCTCCCCTGATGCACATGTTTCGCCGCAGACAATATAGTGTGTGTGTGTGTGTGTGTGTGTGTGTTTAATGTTTTTCTTGTAGTTTTTGATATTTAGTTTCAGTCACGTTGCATTTGTCGCAGACCTACACCTATTAGGAAAAGCATACTTTCATTTTGATCATGTTTCTTTTGCTTGTTCAATGTTTGTTCATTAATGTAGCAGAGTAAGCAGTACATTTTGTCCATTAGTTAAATTACTCATGTCACATTCAGTTGATTAGGTTCAGTTTTTGTTCCTTTCTTCTTCGTTCCTTCAGTTTTTTGTTCCTTTATTTAGTCATTGTGCTTGCACCATTTGCCGGTATTTAAGCCAATATAACTATTTAGTCCATCTCAATGGACCCTTATGATTCTTGATAGTTTCTCTCTTTCATAGATCAGACTTTTCCGCTTTTTTAGTTAGGCTAATTTATGCTTTCTATTTTAGTTTTTAGTCTTGACTTGATTTAGTTGGATAGTGTGTTCAGTATTTCAATAGTTCAGTTGTTTCATTGATTGATATGTGCATTTTCGTACCTAGTGAAGCATCTTAATGCATTTTCGTACTTTGTGAAGCATCTTAATTTGATTGATATGTGCATTCAGTTGAGAACTCAAGAAGCAGAACAACTATGTTTCACTTCTTCAGATGGTAATTGTTATCGATTATAGACTTATAGTTACAATTACTAGAAGTAGCAAAGGTCTGGGTTTGTTTAGACCTTGAGTTGGTAGCTATGCTTTTTTGTTTCACATCATATATTGGTACTTCATTTTACTCAGATCATATGAAGGTGAGTGTAATTATGTGATCTGGATTAGGTCGCAATGAAATTCAGAAGTAGTAGGAGTACACTGTTTTTTACTTTCTTTCAGAATGATTACTACAGAAGTACACTGTTGCATGGTAAATTATTGCCATGGCCTCAATGGCAGGTTGTACCTGATAGTGATATATCCTACGAGTACCGGATGGTCAACATCCTTACCTGACAAGTATAGATTCCACATAGTAGCCTACAGTGCATGAAAAAACTAGGTTCGGTCTGAAGTCTGAACCCCTGAAGAAGCAAAAGCCAAAAAACAAAGATCGGACGACTAAATACGAGAGTGCTTCTTCTCCTTTTTTGTCTTTTTGTTGAGTGTGCATCTTCCAACCTGGCTGTAGGCTATAATCAACTCAATTTGTTTTCTCCATGTGATAGCCAGGACGACCACTTTTACGTTCATCTTTTTTGTTTGTGAATCAGAGCTTCTATTATTACAACTGCACGCTCTAGTCATGCTGAATACATGGGAGTAGTACATTCAGTAGAAGGAGATACAGATTTAAGCTATGCTCCTCATTCAACTTTTGCCACACCGTTCAGTAATCAGTACAACTCATTCTGCTTCAGGATGGAAGCTTCGAATGGCTAGCAGAACCGAGGCCGCCAGGACACTGTCGCATTGAGGTAGTGCCATGGCTGTAGGTGCCGATGTCGCATGGGCAGCACCGCGGCCGCGGGATCGTTGTTGTGTAGTGCCACAACCTCTGACTCAGTGTTGCGTGATGGAAGAGCAGTGGTCAAGTTCGACGGCATTGAAGCCATATGTGAGATCCCAACGCTCCAAATGACGGGTCCTGGCTGTCGGAGGGCCAACACAGGACGAGGGAGAACAACCGGTGGTCGAGGGCGAGTCTGAGAAATCATGAGCTTTTTCTTTCTATGGAAAGTGATAAAGTTACAACATACTCCTCCCGTTCCAAAATAGATGACTCAATTTTATACTAATTTTAATACAAAGTTAGTATAAAGTTGGGTCATCTATTTTGGAACGGAGGGAGTAATTTGCTCAAAGGTGTGCATCAGTTCAGATTGAGAAAGGCAAAATCTGAGAAGACAAACACAAAATTAGAAACAATGTGCATCATGTGTATGTTGGCTAAGCGACGCTGTTGGGGGGCCGGTTGTGGCGCAGCCGTTTGGCGTGGTGCCGTCTTGCATTCCCACTATGGTGGAGGAGATAAGTCAATCCCCAATTAAGATGCACAATTAAGATCCCCAAATAAACTGACAACATCATTATGGAAGGGAAATGATTGGATAACAAACTTTATAGATTTACTATCATATCATTCATTTGTGACAGCATGATCTTAATTGCGCATCTCTGAATATTTTAGGCCCTTGGTCTTGGAAGATTAGACTGATGTGTTGTTGCTTTATAAATAAATGACATGCTAACATACCGGTTTGATTAGGTGTGTAGGCAGAGGCAAAAAAGAATCACAATCTCAGGTTTAGGCATGCACATGGCCACTGATCACAAAATAAGTAGGCACAGATGCAGTATTGTGATTTTCAGCAAGAGAAAGAGAAGTAAAGTTAATTGCTTAGATTTGAAGCTACACTTAAACCTTGTCCTAATAACTACAACTTGTTCAAATTTTAAGCTACACTTGAACCTTGTCCTAATAACTTCAATTGTTGTGATGTTGCTCTTATATAAGTGCCTTGCTTAAATGCTTGGTTAGGTCGAATGTATAACAAAGAGAAGGCTAGCTGAACCATGCTAGAAATATCATTAACATGTTAAGCTTCAGATAAGCTGAATATCTTGCAATAAGCTTCTATGGGAATTACCTGAGTCTGAAAAGAAAGCACAAATGTAGCTACCATATGTTCTGCATGCAGGCAATGCTTGCGTGATAAACATATTGTCAATATAGCATGATTTAACACATGGGCTTTCTAATACCAATATCGAAAATGTCCTTACAAATTGAAAATATTTTCATCGACAACATGGCTTTAGCGCGTCTCTGCGCCATTTGGCGCAACGGGTCAACTAGTATACCAGAAGATGGGCACCGGAGGTGGGCCGAGGAGGGCATAACCCACCAGGGCGCGCCTGGGCTCCCTCGCGCACCCAGGTGGGTTGTGCCCACCTAGTAGGCCCCCTATGATAGTTATTTGCTCCAACATTCCTTAAATATTCCATAAAAATTCTCTGTGAAGGCTCAGCTTGTTTGGAGTTGTGCAGAATAGGTAGCCAGACGTAGCTTTTTAGGTCCAGATTTCCAGCTGCCAGAATTCTCCCTCTTGGTGTGTACCTTGCAAATTATGGGATAAAAGGTATTAGAATTACTCCCAAAAGCATTATTATGGATAAAAACATTATAAATAACAGTAAGAAAACATGACGCAAAATGGGCGTATCACTATGCTCAATAAGCAGGAAGCCCCCAAGTGACCTTATGAAGTAACAATAAAGACTCAGATTCTCATAAATGAAACAACAGAGGCCCTGAATCATCAGGGATGCCGGCTTTATTATCCTAATCATAATATATACATTGGTAAAGGTATGTGAGGGATTCCTGGATTAAGGGGTCCTCGGACAGCCGGACTATATACATTAGCCAGACTGTTGGGCTATGAAGATACTAGATAGAAGACTTCGTCTCGTGTCCGGGTGGGACTCTCCTTTTCGTGGAAGGCAAGCTTGGCGATTCGGATATGTAGATTCCCTTCTCTGTAACCGACTCTGTGTAACCCTAGCCCCCTCCGTTGTCTATATAAACCGGAGGGTTTAGTCCGTAGGACAACAACAATCATAATCATAGGCTAGCTTCTAGGGTTAGCCTCTACGATCTCGTGGTAGATCAACTCTTGTAATACTCATATCATCCAGATCAATCAAGTAGGAAGTAGGGTATTACCTCCATAGAGAGGGCCCGAACCTGGGTAAACATCGTGTCCCCTGCCTCCTGTTACTGACATTAAGCTCAATCTGGAAAAATGTGTTTTCGGCGTTCCCGCCGGAAAACTACTGGGCTTCATCGTTTCCAATAGAGGAATTGAAGCAAACCCAGCTAAAATCCGAGCTTTGTCACAGTTGGCTACCCCAATAGATCTCAAACAAATCCAGAAATTAACTGGATGCATGGCAGCTTTAAGACGCTTTATCTCTAGATTGGGAGAAAAAGTATTGCCACTTTATTGTCTTCTTCGACGAACCAAACACTTCGAGTGGACGGACGTGGCGACGGCCGGACTGGAAGAAATAAAAGCTCTTTTAGCAAGTAACCTAATCCTGGCCGCGCCGAACATTGGCGAACCTATGTTATTATACATAGCTGCAACGCACCAAGTTGTGAGTGCGGTGCTCGTCGTCGAACGAGAGGAGGATGGACACAAGTTCCCGCTTCAAAAGCCGGTATACTACGTATCCACCGTCCTCACACCATGCAAATCTCGGTACCCTCATTATCAAAAAATAGCATACGCGGTATTCATGGCATCCCGGAAACTACGACACTACTTTCAAGAGTGTTAAATCATGGTGGCCTTCGAAGTACCACTCAATGACATAATAAACAACCGTGATGCAACAGGCCAGATTGCTAAGTGGGCCATTGAGATCCTTCCATTCGAGATTACATATAAACCACGACGAGCTATTAAATCGCAAGTGCTGGCGGACTTCGTCGCCGAATGGACAAAAGCCAAACTCCCTAAAGAGTACAACGCATACTCCAATTGGGTAATGCACTTTGACGGCTCTAAAATGCTGGCAGTTCTGGGAGCAGGTGTTGTCCTAACATCCCCCACTAGAGATACAGTCCAATACGTACTCCAAATATTGTACACAGACTCCAACAATGCAGCCGAATACGAGGCTCTGTTGCATGGTCTTCGGATGGCTGTCTCCATGGGCATCCAGCGCTTGGAAGTGCGCTGGGATTCAAACCTCGCAATATCTCAAATAAATGGAGACTTCGATGCCAATGATCGAAAAATGGTGGCTTATCGTAATGCCGCCCTTAAAATGTCAGCTCGATTCGAGGGGCTTGAATTTCATCATGTGGTTCGAGAAAAAAAATCAAGCAACGGATGTCCTTGCCCGCATTGGCGCTAAGCGCGACCCCGTCCCACCTAACATCTTTCTGGAAAGGCTTTTCAAGCCATCCATGGTGTGGCAAGGGGAGACCGGCAACACTAGTCCAGATCCGACCACAACCCCAAATTCTGAACACACTGACATAATCGGGGGCTCTACAACCGAAATAACACCGTCGGCCCATCTCATCATGGCTGTCATCGCCCCATGGACCGAACCCTTCTTGGCCTACCTTAATAAACAAGAACTCCTCGAGAACCAAAATGAGGCACGCTGCATTGTGCAGCGCTCTAAAGCCTACAAAGTCCACGAAGGAGAGCTTTATAAGAAAAGCGCTATCGGAGTACTTCAAAGATGTATCTCCGAAGAGGAAGGGCGGCGGCTCTTGGCTAAAATTCATGCCGGACTCGGCGGCCACCACGCCGCAGCTCGAGCCCTTGTAAGCAAGGCCTTCCGTACAGGCTTTTACTGGCTGACGGCCCGAGCAGACGCACAGGACCTCGTCCAACATTGCGTCGGATGCCAGCTTTTCGCCAACCAAAGACATATGCCACCCACCGCTCTACAAACAATCCCCATCACGTGGCCTTTTGCGGTCTGGGGGCTTGATAGGGTCGGACCCCTTAAAGGAGGAAGCCATAAGAAAACATACTTGCTGGTCATGGTGGATAAATTCACCAAATGGATTGAGGCCAAACCAGTTAAAATGGCCGAATCCAGACCAGTTATAGATTTCATATCTGGCGTTGTGCACCGTTATGGTGTTCCCCATAGCATCGTCACCGATAACGGCTCTAACTTCACAGCCGATGAGGTGAAAACTTAGTGCGGCAACATGGACATTAAGCTCGATTACACCTTTGTCTATCACCCTCAAACAAATGGTCAATTCGAACGAGCCTATGGTCTTATTATGAGCGGCATTAAACCCAGACTAGTGCGATCCTTAAACGAATCAAACACACACTGGGTGGAGGAGCTTGACTCCGTACTCTAGGGGCTGAAGACCACGCCAAATCGCACTACCGGATATGCACCCTTCTTCATGGTGTACGGCGCAGAGGTCGTATTTCCCTGCGATATTATTCATGATTCACCTCGAGTGCGCATGTACGAAGAGAGAGTAGTCGAGCTTGATCGGCAGGATAGTTTAGATGCCCTGAAAGAGGAGCGCGACGTTGCAAAAGCCCGTTCCGCATTTTATCAACAACAGGCTCGCAAGTATCAAAGCAGAGAAGTACGACCAAGACTTACAGTATTGTCGAACTCGTTCTACGCCTACAGGAGAAGAAAAAGGACAAACTCAAGCCCAAATGGGAGGGTCCCTTCATTATCGACAAAGTTCTCACCGGAGGAGCATACCGCCTGCGTGATGCATCAGATAATCACCTCGAGCTGAACCCATGGAACGCGGCCAGACTCCAAAGATTCTACGCCTAGCGTCGAACTCTTGGTTCGTCTCCTTCCTTTAGTTCCTTTCTATTTATTATTTAGCTCTCTTCTTGCTTTTTATTTTTGTAGCTTTAAAGCTTTAGTGTGGCTAGACCACACATTCTTGACGTACTAATCTTCAAGTATGTGCGACCATTATACTTGGGGGCTTCTTACACAGAAGCTTATTGCAATCACTTTTCGAGCATAAAACTCATCGCATATGTGTCCTTTTTTCATATGTACCTTTTCTCTGCCATTATATGCATCGATATGACTTAAGTTTTGGCCAAGCTGGGTTGCCTGGCTCCTGTGCTTATGCCTTACATTCCCGTTAGTTCGGCTAGGACATAAAGGGAGCACCTCTGCGATTGTAACTGTCGGCTACTCAGGATGTGTACCTCAGACTGGGTGAAGCCGAAAGCTAGCGTTCTTAAGGGAATATTCGGTCGTCAGAATAAAGATGTCTTTTACTTACTTGTTACACTATGAACCCCCAGATGTTCAATATACTGCGATTTTTTAATCATAGTTCTGACATGCATGTTAATGCATGCACACCCAGCGAAAGGAACCCTTAACGGAACTATTCTCTCTGGAAGACGTTTCTTACTATAAATGTAATATAACATAGCTAGTTGGGTACTTGTCTGTTCCAGCAACTATGACTCCTACGCCTGGTTTCCACGCGTACCCCGTTTTATATTACCGAGCGGGTATTCGGAAACACTCTGAACTGTCCGGTGCGGAGGCTGAAGCGAAAAGGTCCGCCATGACAAATGATTTACAATCCGGCTAGGGACAAACTTGTCCTTTGAAGTACATAATCGTTTTGACTTAAAAACTTCCTCTTCTATGCCATCCAACAGGTTGTCTAGTTTACAATCCTGTTGGGAATACTTGGCCACTAATTCTACAGTCGTATACCGGACTAATCGAATTTCTTTCCCATCTCGACCCTCTGGTCCGACCCGGGCCATTTGATTCGGATCGAGCTTGGTGTACCGTGTTTTCACCATGGCCCAAGCCTCCCTCGCACCTTCTCGACAGGCTGATATCTTCCATAGTCGGAACCGACGCCGTGCTCCCTTGAATAGCTGTACAAGCTCCTCCATACTTCCTGCTAGGGAGGCGGATGGGCACAAGGCCTTGGCCACACTCCGCATCGCCTGCCGAAATTGCTTGTGCAGTTGTGAAAGCTCTTGTAGCAGATCGCCTGAGGATCCGGGCATCTCCTATTCGGGACGGCCAGTCAGCATACCTGCAGACATAACTCTGTTAGTCCGTTTCTTCGCCGAACTATATAAAGGTTCATTTGAGCACATACTAAAAATGCCGGGTTGAAGCATTTTATTTTCCTTCAAGGAGTCAGCCAGCTGGGCCTGAACATCTTTCAATTCTACGCCCAGCCGGATATTGGCATCTTGGAGATCTTTTTTCTCCTGCCTGACCCGTGTAAGTATACGCTCGCCAACGTCTAGTTGTATTTGAGCTCTGTGTTCATCCTCTTGTAGGATCTCCGGATTCACTCCGGGATTATCTGCGGAATCTATTATCAGATCTGCAACGTGTCAACACCGCTGGAACACGTTGAGGCCTTCTTGGATTCCTCTAGTTCGGCAGTTGCGGCACTTAGCTGGGTTTGACACTTTTGCAGCTCTTGAGGCAACAAGTTATTCTTTTCTGTGAGAACCTATTCATACAATGATCCTTAAATCAGTTGTTCCAACTGTTTCAAGTCTCAGGGGCTACTGAGATACATAACTATCAGATTTTACTTACCCGTATATCTTTCAAATACTGGTATGTGGCTCTAGCAAGCCCATCTCGAGCAGCTCGGATGTACGCATCACCCGAGTTGAAGGCATTGAATGCCTCTTCAGAAAAACCAGGGTCGCGGAGTGCGGCCCGCCGGCACCGATGATTCACGGCGCTCTCCACTTCGGAATTTGTAGCGGATATTCTATCCGAACCCTCTGTATGAGGACCGTCCAGTGTCACCTCCGTGTTAGCTTCCATCCTCAAAATCGGTTCCAGAATCCGGCTTGTAGAGGCATAACCGGTAGGATCCCCGGACATAGTCCGGCGGATATTCTTTCTGCCAAGACACAACGGATAGTGTCATACTTTTAGATGACAACCACAGAGCATGATTAAAACCATAACTCTTTGATGACGGCTCAACTGTGTTTCTGTTCGCCTTCCTTTTTGGAAGCCTACCCGGCTTGGGTGCCCCTTGTCGGTGAGTCGCTTCGAGTTCGGCATGGCGCGCCGATCGCCTTCCCTTTAAAGCATAAGAATTGTGTGATGGGTAAGGCAGAAAGAGTAAATCCTTTTAGAAAGATAAGTCTCATGTTTACTTACATGTGATACAGGGAGGAGGCCGGGATAGTCAACAATGATGGCCACTTCGGTGCCGTCACAGCTCACCTGGTGAAACACCCCTTCCCCAAACTCCACGAATATGTCCGGATCCTCTTTGAATCTGGGGTCAAGGGCCCGGTTGTGGTCCTCTGGCTGTCGAGCCGGGCTGTGGATATCCCTGGTAATTTTCCGCCATTCCTGTTATAGATGGACGGATTAAGTATTTATGAAAAAGAACCTGGGGAATGAATAGAGTTGAGTAATGGATTGCGACTCACCCAGCTGGGAGGGTCGTACATGGAAAATCCGTCCCGTGGCTTAATGCGGATGAACTCCTCTTTTTCTCCTTCGTATAAACAGGACAACATTTTCACCAGAGCGGTGGTGGAGTCTGGACCTTTCCGACAGCAGCGGGTGGCATCATCTTGTCCGTTGAAATGCCACATGGGACGCTGAGGAAGTCCTGGATAAGGGGGTATCCAGACAGCCGGACTATATGCTTTGGCCACACTGTTGGACTATGAAGATACAAGATTGAAGACTTCATCCCGTGTCCGGATGGGACTCTCCTTTGCGTGGAAGGCAAGCTTGGCGATTCGGATGATAGATCTCCTTCTCTGTAACCGACTCTGTGTAACCCTAGCCCCCTCCGGTGTCTATATAAACTGGAGTGTTTAGTCCGTAGGATAACAACAATCATAATCATAGGCTAGCTTCTAGGGTTTAGCCTCTATGATCTCGTGGTTGATCAACTCTTGTAATACTCATATCATCAAGATCAATCAAGCAGGAAGTAGGGTATTACCTCCATCGAGAGGGCCCGAACCTAGGTAAGCATTGTGTCCCTAGTCTCCTGTTACCATTAGCCTTAGAGGCACAGTTCGGGTCCCCCTACCCGAGATCCACCGGTTTTGACACCGACATTGGTGCTTTCATTGAGAGTTCCTCTGTGTCGTCGCTGTAAGGCTTGATGGCTTCCTCAACCTTCAACAACACAATCCAGGGAGAAACTTTTCTCCTCGGACAAATCTTCATGTTCGGCGGCTTCGCACTGCGGGCCATCTCGCTTGGCCATCTGGAGCAGATCGACAGCTATGCCCGTGGCCATCAGGTCAGGGTTGGAAACTTGAATTACACGACCGATATCCGCGGAGACTTGATCTTCGACGGATTCGGGCCTGCATCAGGAGTGCCGAACAGTCACGACGAGCATGACTTAAATCTGTAGTCGGACAATATTCGGAATATCGCCCCTGCAGCCGCTCTGGACCTAAATCCGGGGCAGATAACGTCGACCGAGGACGGGTGGATGGACCCTGCCACGAAGGCCACATACTCTTCGGCGGAAGAGCCAAACACAGACTCCGCCGTTAAGGGGATCTGCGTCACCGGACCCCCGAACCTGTGTCCGGACGTGGGTTCCGAACCGCGCGGGCCTGGGCCCATAGAGTCCGATTGGGCTCCAGTAATGGAGTTCACCGCTGCGGATATCTTTCAGCACTCCCACTTTGGCAATGTGCTAAATTCATTAAGGTCTCTCTCTTTCTCAAAGGAATCTTGGACGAACTATGTCCGGCCCGAGTGGGATACGGACGATGAAGAAAATCGCCTCCCACCCACCACCCACTTCATAGCCACTGTCGATCTCTTAACAGACATGCTTGATTTCGACTCTGACGACATCGATGGTATGGACGTCGATGTAGGGGATGATTTGGAACCACCACCCACGGGGCGCTGGACCGCCACTTCATCATATGACATCTACATGGTGGACACGCCTAAGGAGGACAACGGTGACCGAAAGGACACAACGGAGGATAAACCCCCCGGACAAAAGCCAAAACAACAGCGCAGGCGCTGCTCTAAGTCCAGTCACAGTAAAAATAGCGATAACAACGCAAAGGAAAAATGACACTCCGGTTGACTCCAAAGGCAACAATACGAACCCAGCGATGGAGCAAGAAGAGCCAGGCCACGCTGAAAAGACGCCCAATCACAATGATCCCGAGGGCTAAACTCATCAAACTGCCTCCGAAGAGGAGGACAGTCCGGTTGACGATGCATTCATCATCCCGGAAAAACATTTGGAACAAGATAACCTCCACAGAAGGCTTATGGCCACGACGAGGAGCCTAAAGAAGCAGAAGCAAAGGCTTAAAGCCGCGCAGGATACGCTCAACCGCAGGTGGAATAAGGTGCTAGACACTGAGGGAAAATATGGCGACGATCGCCACACAAAGAGCTACCCAAAACGCAAGCTGCTGCTCGAATTTGACGATGAGGCTGCAGAGCCCATTCCGCCAAAGAACAATACGGCCAAAAGGCCAGACCAACCACTTCATGGACGCGATAGAGCAGCCACTGATGCTGCACACGATTTACGTGAGCTCTTAGACAAAAAGGCCGGTGCGACCAGGTCCATCTACGGATCCAGAGAACATGCTTCGACGCAGGATTACGGTCACCAAAATGATCATACTGATCGAATTCCAGTTCGGAATCAACACTAGACACAACAACAGCCGACAACATGCTGCGACATGTCCAGATACAGAGGGGCTGCGCACCCTCTGTGCTTCACCGATGAGGTGCTGGATCACTAATTTCCATAGGGATTCAAGCCCATGAACATAGAGGCATATGACGGAACGACAGACCCTGGGGTCTGGATTGAAGATTTTATCCTCCACATCCACATGGCTCGTGGGGTTGACCTCCACGCCATCAAGTACCTTCCCCTCAAGTTGAAAGGGCCAGCTCGGCACTGGTTGAAAAGCCTCCCCGAAAATTCAATCAGAAGCTGGGAGGAACTTGAGGACGCTTTCAGGGCCAATTTTCAAGGGACCTATGTCCGACCTCCGGATGCAGACGATTTAAGTCACATAATACAACAACCCGGAGAGTCAGCCCGCAAGCTTTGGAACAGATTTCTCACTAAGAAGAATCAAATTGTCGACTGTCCGGATGCCGAAGCCCTAGCAGCCTTTAAACATAGTATCCGGGACGAGTGACTGGCCAGACACCTCGGCCAAGAGCCAAGGACGATAGCGGCCTTAACAAGCCTTATGACCCGCTTTTGTGTGGGCGAGGACAACTGGTTGGCCCGTAGAGGCACCAGCGACCCAGGCACATCCGAAATCCGAGATGGCAATGGGAAGCCACGACGCAATAAGAACAAGCATCGGAACAATGAAGATAGTCCGGACAACATGGCGGTCAACACCGGATTCAGAGGCTCGCGACCCGGTCAAAGAAAGAAGCCATTTAAAGGCAGCAAAGAGGGACCGTCCGGCCTGAATAAAGTCCTGGACAGATTGTGCCAAATCCATGGCACCCGAAAAACCTGCAAATCATACTCACGAGAGAATGTTGGGTCTTCAAGCAGGCGGCAAGTTAAACGCCGAACACAAGGGAAGGAACGCATGGCGAAGAGCGAGGATGAGCCTCGCCAGAACACCGGGGACAAAAAATTCCCACCAGAAGTCAAAACAGTAAACATGGTCCACGCAACTCACATCGAGTTCATTGCCCCCAAGTTCAACCCCTGGGCGGCCTGCCCGATCACTTTTGATCACAGGGACCACACGACCAGTATCCGGCACGGAGGAACGGCTGCCTTGGTGCTTGACCCAATAATTGACGGATACCATCTTACTCGAGTCCTAATGGACGGCGGCAGTAGTCTTAATCTGATATATCAGGCGTCAGCAAGATGGGGATAGACCCATCCAGAATAAGCCAAAGCAACACCACCTTTAAAGGAGTGATACCAGGCATTAAGGCCCGCTGCTGGGGCTCGCTCGTATTAGAGGTGACATTCGGTTCTCCTGATAACTTCAGAAGCGAGGAACTACTCTTCGACATTGCTCCCTTCAGCAGCGGTTATCATGCATTACTCGGAAGAATGGCCTTCGCTTGCTTTAACGCAGTATCGAACTACACCTGCCTTAAACTTAAGATGCCCGGTCCACGTGGCATCATAACCGTTAACGGAAACACAGAGCAGTATGCGGTGGCTCTTGCAGCCGGACACTAAGCGGCCTCTCCCATCAGAACGCATGATCGGTCATGAAGACCACGAACATGGTTAGACGAGTCCAGTGCACCACCGTCAACAACAACGCGGATAAACCTGAGCTGGTTGCCATACATATATCCCCATAAATGGTACCAGGGGCTGCAGACATGTAATAAAGCCCACAATCCGCCTTGCCTTATTAATAGGCCCATATATCATATTTCTAACATCCATTGAGAATAATCAATTTCCCGCACGCTTACTCTTTTACATGAGTTTTCATTTTTACAGACACTATTCGTGCGACACCCTTCCAGAATACGACACAACTGAGACAAAGGCGCAGACGTGCAGCAAGGCCCCGCTCAAAAGTTTCTCTTTAGATTAAGTCCCTGTGTAAAGCTTCTTTACTGTCTTTTGTTGCTTGACATCCCGTGGGTATTCAATACACCCACAGGGGATACTGGCATTATAGGCATTTCTCCACGACAGATCAATGCACGTACCTGGAAATACAGGGTTCATAACCAAGGGCGTTGTTCAGCCCAGTATATGTTATAAAGTCCGAATGCCTTCGGGAGTGTTCGGCGTCACGAGTTTGGCCTTATATGCATCAGCTCCGAATCATGTCTTTGGTCAAATGTTGGGTTTGCCCGGCTCCTGGGTTTGCTACCTTACGTTCCGTTCTATCGGCTAAGGCGGCCAAAGGAGAACTACTGCGATTGTGCCCTGGTTATTCCGGATGATCACCTCAGTAGAGAAAGCCAAAAACTAACTTTCATGATACAACGAGAGACTGGTCAACCACTCAAGGACTCATCGGAATCTATAGGATTCCTCCGCATTAACGAAGGACCATTTCCCGGTCACGTACATACGCGCCCTTATCCAGATGCACGCGAAAGTACTAGGGTCTACATAGTAGCCCCGCCGTCAAACTCCTATGGCTAAGTGAAAGTGTTACAGCTATATAGTATGGTTGCCTGGTTCGACGTGCGATCACCTCCTTAATGGACCAAGATGTTGGATCAAGTGTGATTACGCATATTTTTTCGAACACCCCCGCATTATATGTGTGGGGGCTAAAGCCAACGACTGCTAGTTTGAAGTTATATGCATACATAAACGGCCGCGCAGGAGGCATTATAACACTTTCAGGCAAAAGTATAAACACAGCCTCTATATTTAACACATAATTGTTTACAATTAATCGATTTGTCACTCGAACATGACATTCTTCGAGCATTGAGCCTCTATTATACGAGCACCTTCTATGACCTGCTCAAAATAGTGCTCGGCTGGGTCCTGGCTCCTTGCCGGACTCTGGGTTGCAATGCTCGTGGCCTCCATATCTGCCCAATATGTCTTAAGGCGGGCAAGAGCCATCCGCAGACCCTCTATGCACGCCGACCTCTTCACCGCATCGATTCACGATCTGGCGCCAAATAGTTGTTGCACTAAACCAAAGTAACTATCCGGCCTCGGTCCCTTCGGCCATAGATGGTCTATTAGAGACCTCATTGCAAGACCGGACAACCTATGGAGCTCGGCTATAGCGGCCATCCTCTCACTCAATGGCAATGAGCGCGTTGGAGCGCTAAATTGCGACCAGAACAACCTTTCTATTTCATTATCTTTATGATCCTTGAATAACTTGGCCATATCAGCCGTACTTTTCGCCAAGTCCGCATACTCATCTGCAGCGCTCCAAAGCTGATCCAAAGGAGCATACTTTGGATCAAAGAACTTCATCCGCAACAAATAGGGGCTTCCAGCCGTGATTTCTCCGGCTTGTCAAAGTTCCTCCCGCGCGTTGATACGTCTCCAACGTATCTATAATTTTTGATTGTTCCATGCTATTATATTACCCCTTTTGGATGTTTATGGGCTTTATTTTACACATTTATATCATTTTTGGGACTAACCTACTAACCGGAGGCCCAGCCAATATTGCTGTTTTTTGCCTATTTGATTATTTGAAGAAAAGGAATATCAAACAGAGTCCAAACGGAATGAAACCTTCGGGAGCGTGATTTTTGGAACGAACGTGATCCGGAGAGCTTGTAGTGCAAGTCAAGAAGCTCCTGAGGGCCCCACGAGATAGGAGGCTGCGCCCCCCCTGTAGGGCGCGCCCCCCTATCTCGTGGGCCCCTCGGGCGGCCACCGACGTACTTCTTCCTCCTATATATACCTACGTACCCCGAAAACATCCAGGAGCACCACGAAACACAATTTCCACCGCCGTAGCCTTCAGTATCCACGAGATCCCATCTTGGAGCTTTCACCGGCACTCTGCCGGAGGGGGAATCGACCATGGAGGGCTTCTACATCAACATCCTTGCCCCTCCGATGAGTTGTGAGTAGTTTACCACAGACCTACGGGTCCATACTTATTAGCTAGATGGCTTCTTCTCTCTTTTTGGATCTCAATACAATGTTCTCCCCCTCTCTTGTGGAGATCTATTCGATGTAATCTTTTTTTGCGGTGTGTTTGTCGAGATCCGATGAATTGTGGGTTTATGATCAGTTTATCTATGAATAATATTTGAATCTTCTCTGAATTCTTTTATGTATGATTAAGTTATCTTTGCAAGTCTCTTCGAATTATCAGTTTGGTTTGGCCTACTAGATTGATCTTTCTTGCCATGGGAGAAGTGCTTAGCTTTGGGTTCAATCTTGCGGTGTTCTTACCCAGTGACAGAAAGGGTTGCAAGACACGTATTGTATTGTTGCCATCGAGGATAACAAGATGGGGTTTATATCATATTGCATGAGTTTATCCCTCTACATCATGTCATCTTGCTTAATGCGTTACTCTGTTCTTATGAACTCTAGATGCAGGCAGGAGTCGGTCGATGTGTGGAGTAATAGTAGTAGATGTAGGCAGGAGTCGGTCTACTTGTTATGGACGTGATGCCTATATACATGCTCATGCCTAGATAATCTCATAACTATGCACTTTTCTATCAATTGCTCGACAGTAATTTGTTCACCCACCGTAATATTTATGCTATCTTGAGAGAAGCCTCTAGTGAAACCTATGGCCCTCGGGTCTATCTCTTATCATATTTGCTTTCAATCTACTTTTATTAGCATATTTACTTTTTGCATCTATATTATAAAATACCAAAAATATATTTATCTTATCATACTATCTCTATCAGATCTCACTTTACTTGAAGTGGCCGTGAAGGGATTGACAACCCCTTTATTGCGTTGGTTGCGAGTTCTCAGTTTGTTTGTGTAGGTGCGTGAGACTTTTGAGGAGCCTCCTACTGGATTGATACCTTGGTTCTCAAAACTGAGGGAAGTACTTACACTACACTTGCTGCATGACCAGCCCCTCTTTGAGGAAAACCAACGCAAGCTCAAGACGTAGCAAGAAGGATTTCTGGCGCTGTTTCCGGGGAGGTCTTCGCTCAAGTCAAGACATACCAAGTAACCATCACAAACCCATCTCCGTCGCATTTACATTATTTGCCATTTGCCTCTCGTTTTCCTCTCCCTCACTTCACCTTTGCCGTTTTATTCGCCCTCTCTTTCCCACTCTCCTCTCTCTTTCGCTTGCCTTTTTGTTTGCTTGTGTCTCCATGTACCTTCTATATGCTTGCATCTTCGCTTGCTGAAAATCTATTGATATGGATCCACTTAAAGTGTTCTACTTGGATCATTGTCGGGGAGGCTGATTGTACCCACGGACACCTATGGGGCCGGCGGAGCAGGCCCCTTGTGGTTCGGAGGGGGGCGGAGGTCGCACGAAGAGCGGATCGAGGCGATGCACGCGGGCGGTTTACCCAGCTTTGGAGCTCTCCGGAGAGATAAAACTCCTACTGCTGCTTGTTTGATCTATTGTGTTCTTGCTAGGGAGCAATGCGGGCTACAAAACCTAGCGTGAGTGTGGCTAGCCTACGGTGGGTCGAATGAATCGAACCTTGCGAAAGACGCGAACCGAACCCCTCCTACGTTGCACTCGGGCCTCCTTTTATATGCTCAAGGGGTCTCCGACAGGTGGCAACATAGGCGGGGGTACGAATGTAAAAGCAGGAGTTGGTACACCTTGAATAGTGTACAGTGCAAAAATACCTAACTCTGACGGTAAGGGACAAAAGCAATAAATGCCTGTCGTTGTCGCCCAAACAGTGTAACGGAGACCGTCAGGTGCGCCTCCGCTCGCCACAATGGCGAGCCTGTCAGCGCCGCTCATCGCTGCTCTCCGCTGGCTGCACAGCTGCTCGACACGCGCCCATGGAACGGTCCCATGGCGACACGTCGCTGGGTGAGCTAGAGCGGAGACGGAGAGGAGTTGCATGCCACGACAAGCGCCTTGCCGCGGCCGAATCCTTGTCGCGCCCGGAGACTTGTCGCGCTCCGAGCCTTCCCGGCAAGCTCCTCTTGCCGGGGCCTTGTCTTCTGCGTGCCTGGAGTGGCCTTCCCGACAAGCTCCTCTTGTCGGGGCCTTGTCTGCCTAGAGAGGCCTTCCCGACAAGCTCCTCTTGTCGAGTTCTTGCCTTCTAAATGGCCGCGGAGGGTCTTGGCGGACGCCCGGCGAGGCTTGCCGCGGGGACGCTGCGATCGCCGTGCAGACAAGTTCGGGGTACTAAGGTACCCCTACTTTAGTACACCGGCAGAGCCCCGGTGCAGGCCATACATGCGGTCGAAGCGCTGTTGGGCCAGGCCCAAAACAGGGCACGGGCACGCGCGGCCTGGGTCCAAACCAAACCCACTCCGTATCCGCCGCATCCCCCCGTAATGGCACGCGTCGATTGCGGCGTCGTGGGGGAAGTGGGCGGCGTGCGGGGTCGCTCCACCCGTCGCCCCCGTTCTGCATCCCCGCCACGTGGTTCCCATGCTCTTGGGGTCACGGACGGTGGAAGTGGGAAGCTGGGCGTCATGAGCAGAGGCAGCAGGTCGGCCCGATTCCCTGCTCTTCCTATGCCCCTGATTTGCCGAGCGGGCGGTTGAGCCCCACTTTGCTTCCTTAAAAAGCGGAAGGGGAGCCTTGAAGGCCGCACTCTCCCACCTCCTCCTTTCCTCAGTTTCTGCTCCCCTTTCTCTCATTCGCCATGGAGAAAAGGAGTCTTGGTTCTTCATCGGTGGCGGCGAGGGTCGCCGCTAGGCAGCGCTCCCCTCCCAACCCCATGCCCGGGATGTTCTCTTGGTGTCTTCTGGCACCCGTAGCTCGTCTAGGCGTTTCTTTTACCCTTCCCGTCTCCTTGACCTACCTCCTGGAAAGAGGGACAGGAAAAGGATTACGGGCATCTTATCTTTTTAATTTGTAAGCCTTTGGGCCTTATCCGCATTTAAAGCTTGTAATCCTCTCTTTCATGTTTTTCATCCCCCACGGATTGTATCTGAGTAGAATGTTTTTAATGAAAAAGGGATGCTTGAAAAAGGACGAAGGGCTTATCTGATATCTCAGCCCCCGGCAATTCTGGTTTGCCGCACCTCCCGGCAACTCTGGCATGCCGCAGCCCCCGGCAACTCTGGCTTGCCGCAGCCCCCGGCAACTCTGGCTTGCCGGGGCTTGGGTACCAGCGCACCCTTCTTCTCCTCTTCGCTGTTATTTCAGTTCTGAGAACGATTTAGCCAGCGCCGCGATAAGTTATTTTGTAGCATAACTTTATTCTGGGCAACATCTGCTACGTTACTTCCTTTACTCGACCCTTGGCTTTGTATGTTATTACCCTACGCTTTTCAGGGAAACTTGCCGGTGCAGGCACCCTTGCCGCGAGCGCCGAGTGCGGAACTTCAGCAGCCTGTTTGGCGTCGCTACCGACAAGCAACCTTGTCGCGGACTAACCGCAGCTCACTTAAGTTGTTGAGCGGACTCGAAACAAAGTAAAGCGGCCGATCCACGATTTGGTTCCTCCGCGCGCGGGTTTTTCATACAAAGCGGTCGTTCAAGGAAGATAACTTTACAAATTTATTACTGATCTGAATTGATCGATGCAACGTTATTTCCTCTATTTGATTCCTTCCTTTATGCGTTATTGCCCCTCGCTTTTCAGGAAACTTGCGGTGCGAGCACCCTTGCATGGCGCCGAGTGCGGAACTTCAGCAGCTCTTTGGCGGGTCGCTACCGACAAGCAACCTTGTCGCGGACTAGCCGCAGCTCACTTAAGTTGTTGAGCGGACTCGAAACAAAGTAAGGGCGCGACCGATCACGATTCGGTTCCTCTGCGCATGTGTTTTCCATACAAAGTACTATCGTTCGAGGAAGATAACGAAAATTTAAAAATTGATTGCTCAAACTTTGGCAACTTAGCTTTTCTGTTTCTTGCTTCCCGATGAGGTGAAACTTCCTCGAGTGGTGCCTGGTCCATAGTATTATCTCCTCCTCCCCCCTGGTTAACTTGTGCGCGAGGGAGCCTTCCTTTCTTTGCGACAAGACAAAGAAGAGGAAATAACGTTATGGAGCCCAGTGGCTCGATTCTGCTTACCGGGTGTGGTTGCTGCACAAAGTGTTAGCCAAAACATGCAATAAATTGATGAAAGCATGAACTTGACGGGTTGTGCGCAACACATGGGCTTTACTGCTGCACGGGGTCTGCGCCCGGCTTTGTACAAAGGATCACATGCAACAACGGCAAGACTTGTACAAAACGTGGTTGCCGGGACGGGTCCCGACAACCGCGCCTTATGGGTAAAACTTATGAAGATGCTCAATGTTCCAGGAGTTGCTCACCGGAATGCCATCTTCGGTCTCAAGGCGGACAGCGCCAGGCCTAGTGACTCGTTTCACCCGATAAGGGCCTTCCCACTTCGGCGTCAACTTGTTTGAATTCTTGGCGGACTGAACGCGCCGAAGAACAAGGTCGCCTTCCTCGAGACTTCTGCCATGGTAGCGACGCAGAGCTTGCTGGTAGCGAGCGGCTCGCACAGCAGCCTGAAGACGATCCTCCTCAAGGAGCAGCGCGTCGTCTTGTCGCAGCTGCTCTTGCTCAAACTCATCATAAGCGAGCACTCGAGGCGATCCGTATACGAGTTCCGTGGGGAGAACTGCCTCTGCTCCATAGACTAGAGCAAAGGGTGCACGGCGCTGGCTCGATTTGGCGTCGTTACGATCGACCAAAGAACCATCGGCAGCTCCTCGATCCGGTTTCTTCCGCACTTGTGCAGCACTGTCGAAAGTTACGGTCTTGAGCCCGCGCAGCACTTCAGCGTTTGCCCTCTCTACTTGACCGTTGCTTCTCGGGTGAGCAACAGAAGCAAAGCAGACCTTGGCGCCAAGGTCTTGGACGTACTGCATGAAGGTGCGACTCGTAAATTGCGTGTCGTTGTCGGTGATGATCCGATTAGGGATTCCGAAACGGCAAACAATCGACTGAAGAACTTGACTTGTTGTCTTTGTCACCTTCCTCACTGCTTCCACTTCCGGCCACTTTGTGAACTTGTCGATGGCGACGTACAAGTACTCAAAGCCCCCGACAGCTCGGGGGAAGGGGCCGAGGATGTCGAGCCCCCAAACCGAAAATGGCCAGGATAAAGGGTTTGTCTGGAGAGCTTGAGCTGGCTGGTGTATCTGTTTAGAATGGAACTGGCACGCTTCACACTTGGTTACTTGTGCAGTTGCATCCTGGAGGGCTGTCGGCCAGAAGAAACCTTGCCGGAAAGCTTTGCCGGCAAGTGCTCTTCTTGCCAATGTGGTGACCACATATGCCTCCATGTATCTCTGCCAACAGCTTCATCCATCTTCCACAGGAATACACTTCAATTTCACACCGTTGAGTCTTCTTACATGCGAGTATCGTCGACAAACCGGTACATACTTGACCGCCGGGCTACTCTTTCCGCTTCTTCCTGCTCTTGGGAAGTTCTCTGTCTGGAGGAAATGGACAATCTGCTGCGCCCATCTTTGGAGCTTGCGGCTCGGCAACAAGGACCAAAGGCACATCTGCTGCTGCAGGAACATCAGCTTCTCTGGCAAGAACCTGCGTCCTGCGGAGCTTGATGCTCCCGACAAACTTGCCGGAGCAAGACTTGTCGGGGCGTTTCTTCAACGAAACAAACCACAGGGTGCAGCCGGAGCAGACTGCTCCTCAGCACTGTTGGTGTTGATCTTGGGAACCTTTGCAACGACGGCTTCGGGAAGCTCTGTCGGAAAGTAGTCACCAGAGGCCAACTTCCTCTTCTTGCTTGCTCCTTCCCGGATTGATTCCTTGGAAGGTTCCGGTCTCTTCGAGCTCGCTGTCAGAGATTTGAAGCTTCTGGAGCACCCAGGAGGAGATCAGATTCAAGCCGGCCCCGCCGTCAACTAACATTTTGTGACTTTGAGGTTGCGGATGGTTGGAGAGACCAACATCGGCAAGCACCGACGCGATTATGCGATCGGGGTGGTCCTCAATATCAAAAATGATAGGCATGCTGGACCACTTAAGAGGCTTGCGCGACTCTCTGGATGGTTCCGCTGCATTGACCTCCCGCATCCATTGCTTGAGTTGGCGGTGGGAGGTATGCGAGAAGCACCTCCGTCAACGAAGAACCTCTGTGGCTTTACGAAACTCACCTTTCGTCGGTGTCGTCGTCCTCCATATCTTCATCGTCGTCATCATCTTCATCCTTGTCGCGGCCGCGGGGAGGTCGATCTCCTTGTCGCTGCTTGACTTTGCCGCGGCGTCCTCCCCGGCCGGGTCGTTTCTTGCTGGCTCCCCCAGCACCTTCCTGGGCCTTCTCCTTGTCGCGCCGTTCGTACTCAGCTCTCTGCTGTTCGACAAGCTGCTCGACTTTCTTGCAGCTCTGGAGATCGTGGCCCTTGGTGCGGTGGATCTTGCAATACTGCTTGCCGGAGCTGTCCTGCTTGTCGGCGGCCGCCACCGACTGATGGTTGGCGCCAGCGGCAACCTCCTTGCCGGAGCCACCAGCCTTGGCGTTCTTGTCGCTACCTCCGTTGCCGGACTGCTCGACAGCTAGCACTTCTCTGGATTTCTTCTTCCTGTTGCCTCGCCGGCCCTTCTTTCTTGCCGGGCGGTGTCATCCTTGTCGAGATCACCTTCAGATTCTCTCACTGAGTCTCCTCCCTTCTTGGCCTTGCACACTTGTCGGCCTAGGCGTACAGCTCGGGCGTCCTTGACTTTGCACATCGCCATCTCCTCCCTCATCCTGCGGTTCCGCACATTCTGATGAAATGCGCTGATCACCGCGGGAGGGTGGACGTCTGGGATGTTGTAGTGCACACGGCTGAATCTCTGAATGAACTTGCGCAGGGACTCTCCTTCCTTCTGGGCGAGCAAGTGAAGGTCACTCTCTTGGCCATGAGGTTTGTGGCCACTTGTGAAGGCGCCAACAAACTGATGGCAGATCCGCCTAAGAGGATATGGAGCTATCCGGCAAGTGCATGAGCCAAGATCTGACATTGGGCTTGAGCACGAGCGGGAAGTAGTTGGCGAGGATCTTGTCATCCCGTCCCCCAGCAGCCTGCACCGCGATGGTGTAGATGCTGAGGAACTCCGACGGGTGCGTCCGGCCATCATACTTCTCCGGCATGTCTGGTTTGAAGTTTTTCTGGCTGGGCCACTAGACTCGCCGCAGCTCATGAGTGAACGCAGGGCAACCTACCGCGTACAGCAAGTTGCCTGGCCCCTCCGGTGCGTGCATGTCAACAGAAGGCTCAGCGCGCTTGTCGGATTGACGTCGCGCTTCTCTTCGGCGCTCGATGCGAGTTCGAGCGTCCTCTTGTTGTCGCTCATGGAGAACTTGGCGCTGATCGCGGCGAGCTCGTGGGTCCAACGACGCAGTGGAGTCGCTGTCGAGGTGGATCCGGTGAGTCGGCGATCTTGGCCTTCTTGGCGGAGAGTGCACGGTGGTTGCACCTCCGGCAGTCTCGTCGCCACCGGCTCGTGCCTTGTCGTCTCGCCGCGGCAACGATGGGGTTGGTTGCCGCGGGGCGTCGCCGTTGGCAAAGCCGATGAGGCTCTGGATAGTGGCCCTCCACTCGTCGACCTTGTCGGCCGTTGGAGGGTAGTCGAGAAGCGATTGAGCTCGCCAGAAGCTTCTGCTGGAGTAGTAAGCGGCATTGGAGAAGCGGTGCGAGGCGGGACACGCCGGACTTCTAACGGCGTTAGAAGGAGCAGCGCCCGTCCGGCGACCGTATCTCACTAAGCGCCCAGCATGTTGGCGCGCGCATGCTGGTCTTGAGGGTCTCGATCCAGCGAGCGTATGGCGTTGTGAACGCCGGGGCGTTGTTGGTCTCGCGTCTCCTGAGATGGACGCGGGGGATGTGCGGACGCCGAGGACTGCGGTGCCTTGTCCTTGGACTTGGCAACTTCGCGAGCACCTTCGTCGGTGCCCGTTCCTCCGCCGGCGTCTGCACCACCACCCGCTTGCTGCGGTGAGGGTGGGTACGACGCGGACGGCTCTGCTGCCGCCGAAGCCTTCTTCTTCGGTGGCATGTTGGGGAAGATGTTGATGACGCCGCCCGCGTGAACGCCGGATCGGATTCACACGGCCTCGACGCCCCTACAGCGCGCGCCGGAGATGTCGAGGAGGCTGATCGTACCCACGGACACCTATGGGGCGGCGGGCGAGCCTTGTGGTTCGGAGGGAGGCGGAGGTCGCACGAAGAGCGGATCGAGGTGATGCACGCGGGCGGTTTACCCAGCTTCGGAGCTCTCCGGAGAGATAAAACTCCTACTGCAGCTTGTTTGATCTATTGTGTTCTTGCTAGGGAGCAATGCGGGCTACAAAACCTAGCGTGAGTGTGGCTAGCCTACGGTGGGTCGAATGAATCGAACCTTGCGAAAGACGCGAACCGAACCCCTCCTACGTTGCACTCGGGCCTCCTTTTATATGCTCAAGGGGTCTCCGACAGGTGGCAACATAGGCGGGGGTACGAATGTAAAAACAGGAGTTGGTACACCTACTTGAACAGTGTCACGGTGCAAAAATACCTAACTCGGCGGTAAGGGACAAAAGCAATAAATGCCTGTCGTTGTCGCCCAAAGCGATTATAACAGAGACCGTCAGTGCGCCTCCGCTTCGCCACGATGGCGAGCTTGTCGGCGCTGCTCATCGCTACTCTCCGGCTGCTGGCTGCCGACACGCGCCCATGGAACGGTCCCATGGTGACACGTCGCTGGGTGAGCTGGAGCGGAGACGGAGAGGAGTTGCATGCAGCGGCAAGCGCCTTGCCGCGGCGAATCCTGTCGCGCCCGGAGACTTGTCGCGCTCCGAGCCTTCCCGGCAAGCTCCTCTTGCCGGGGCCTTGTCTTCTGCGTGCCTGGAGTGGCCTTCCCGACAAGCTCCTCTTGTCGGGGCCTTGTCTGCCTAAAGAGGCCTTCCCGACAAGCTCCTCTTGTCGGGGTCTTGCCTTCTGAATGGCCGCGGAGGGTCTTGGCGGACGCCCGGCGAGGCTTGCCGCGGGGACGCTGCGACTGCCCGTGCACAAGTTCGGGGTACTAAAGTACCCCTACTTTAGTACACCGACAATCATCTTCGATCCTTATGCGCTCGTGCTGAAACCCCAACTAGCCTAGTTGATGGGAAATCTTTAGATGAGCATGCTCATTTTGTGCGTCATCGTTTGTCTGAAACGGGGAAGGTCTTATCGTATCATATAAATAGTTTGCTATGCTATGCTTGGAATCTTTGTGAAATTTGTGATTTTACTTGTTGCTCTAAGAACCCTAAAAAACACCTTCCCTACCTATGTGAGTTCAATGATAATGAAATCTTATCTTCTTATGCAAAGGGTGTTTATAGTTACTATGATATCGAACAAATTGAAGAATTTGTCGTTTTTAAGGGTGCTCATGAAGTTGCTTCTTTGATCGAAAAGTATGATTTTACTCTCAACAAGTCTGAAAATTCCGTCATACTTAAATATTGCAATGAAAACTTTGCTCATAATGTCTATGTCCAAGAATTTATTGAAAGAATGACCGTTGCTTTGGAAGAAAATAATGAGATGCATGAATCTATAGATAATGATTCCGATGATTTGGTTGAAATATCCCTTTATGAACTTGATGCTTGCTATTCTTGTGGCCATGATGCCAATATTTATGAAGACGAATTTGCTATAGTTCCTTATGTTAAACATGAGATCGTTGGTATTGCACCCATACTTGGTAGTTCCTTCGATAAAAAGTATGATTGCAATGATTTTACAATAAATTCTCTTGATGTCAATTGTGCTAATAATATGCAAAACCCTAAGCTTGGGGATGCTTGTTTTGCTATGTCTACTACTTGTTGCAATGATCATGATTGGGGTGATTCATCTTATGATCTTGAAAATTTATTTAAGCCCCATGATGAATATGAGATTGATAATAGTGTTTGCAATAATATTGAAAGTGGGTTTGGAAGAGTGTCAACTTTAGATCCCACATATTTGGAGAATGTTCAATCTTATGATATTTTTGATAAAAGTGGGTTTGGAGAGGTCATGACTTTAGTTAATGTTAATGTCACTATTTTGGAAGAGTGTCAACTTTGCATGCATGTGGATCGTGTTAAAAATATTTTATGTCATAGCTATTTTGTTGATTTTTCTCATGATCCCACATGTAATTATTATGAGAGAGGAAAATATGGTTGTAGAAAATTTCATGCTACTAAATTACCTCTCGTCATGTTGAAATTGCTATCGTCTCTTTCTTCTTCCTTGCATATGCTAGTGTTTGCTTGCCTTGCAAATTTATTTGCTTATAATATGCCTATGCATAGGAAGTATGTTAGACTTAGATGTGTTTGTCACATGTTTTATGATGCTCTCTTTTTCTTCAACTCTTGTGTTTCATGTGAGCATCATTGAAATCTCAATGCCTAGCTGGGGGCGTTAAACGACAGCACTAGTTGGGAGGCAACCCAATTTTCTTTATGTTCTTTGTTTTTGTTCCTATTTAGTGTTAAATTTTGTTTCTACTCTCTGTTTATATGTGTTTTTTATCTTTTATTTAGTGTTTGTGCCAAGTAGAACCTATAGGATAAACTATGATGATAGTTGATTTGATTCTGCTGAAAAACAGAAACTTTGCGCTCACGAGAAAAAAATCAATAAAAAACAGAAACGTGATTTTGCATTGATTCTTTTTGCTGCTGATCAAGAAACAAATTTTCCAGTACTTCCTATTTTGGTAGGATTTTTAGAGTTCCAGAAGTTTGCGTTAGTTACATATTTCTACAGACTGTTCTGTTTTTGTCAGATTCTGTTTTTCGTGTGTTGTTTGCTTATTTCAATGCATCTATGGCTAGTAAATTAGTTTATAAACCATAAGGAAGTTGGAATACAGTAGGTTTAACACCAAAATAAATACAGAATGAGTTCATTGCAGTACCTTATGTGGTGGTTTTGTTTTCTTTCACTAACGGAGCTTATAAGATTTCCTGTTGAGTTTTGTGTTGTGAAGTTTTCAAGTTTTGGGTAAAGCTTTTCTGAACTATGGAATAAAGGGTGGCAAGAGCCTAAGCTTGGGGATGACCAAGGCACCCCAAGATATTCAAGAATAGCCAAAACCCTAAGCTTGGGGATGCCTCGGGAAGGCATCCCCTCTTTCGTCTTCGTTCATTGGTAACTTTACTTGGAGCTATATTGTTATTCGCCACATGATATGTGTTTTGCTTGGAGCGTGGTGTATTATATTAGTCTTTGATTTTTAGTTTACCACAATCATCCTTGCTGTACACACCTTTTGGTAAAAGCCTATTTGATTAGAATTTGCTAGAATACTCTATGTACTTCACTTATATTTTTTGAGCTTAATAGTTTTTGCTCGAGTGCTTCACTTATAGCTTTTAGAGCACGGTGGTGTCTTAATTTTATAGAATTTTCTAGTCTCTCATGCTTCACTTATATTATTTTGAGATTCTCTTAGAACAGCATGGTATTTTCTATGGTTACAAAGTTGTTCCTAGAATGATGAGCATCCAAGTTGGGTATAATAAAAACTATCATAGAAAAAGAATTGGATGCTATGATCAACTTAATGCTTGATAATTGTTTTGAGATATAAAGGTAGTAATGTTACGGTCATGCTAGTGGGTAATTATGAAATTGAGAAATACTTTTGTTGAAGTTGGCAAGTCCCGTAGCATGCACGTATGGTAAAAGTTGTGTGAAAAATTTGTTGCATGAGGTGCTCTTTTGAGTGTCTTCCTTATGAGTGGCAATCGGGGACGAGCGATGGAATTTTTTCCTACCAATCTATCCCTCTTGGGGAATGCATAGTAGTACTTTGCTTCGAGGGCTAAGTAGACTTTTGCAATAAGTATATGAGTTCTTTTTTGACTAATGCGAGTCCATGGACATATGCACACTTATCCTTCCACTTTGCTAGTTTTTCTTATTACCACACAACTTTCGCCGGTAGCATGAACCCTTTATTTACCTTCCTCAAAACAGCCACCATACCTACCTATTATGGCATTTCCATAGCCATTCCGAGATATATTGCCATGCAACTTTCATTGTTCCGTTTATTATGACACGTTTCATCATTGTCATATTGCTCTTTTGCATGATCATGTAGTTGACATCGTATTTGTGGCAAAGCCACCTTCATAATTTTCATACATGTCACTCTTGATTCATTCCCGGTACACCGCCGGAGGCATTCATATAGAGTCATATCTTGTTCTAGCTTTGAGTTGTAACTCTTGAGTTGTAAATCCATATAAGTGTGATGATCTTCATTATTAGAGCATTGTCCTAGTGAGGAAAGGATGATGAAGACTATGATTCCCCCACAAGTCGGGATGAGACTTCAGACTTTATAAAAATAAAAGAGGCCAAAGAAGCCCATCAAAAAAGAAAAAAAAGAAAAAAAGAAAAAAAGAGAAATAAAAGAGAAACAAAATAAAATGAGAGAAAAAGAGAGAAGGGACAATTGCTACTATCTCTTTTCCCCACTTGTGCTTCAAAATAGCACCATGATCTTCATGATAGAGAGTCTCATATGTTGTCACTTTCATATACTAGTGGGAATTTTTCAATATAGAACTTGGCTTGTATATTCCAATGATGGGCTTCCTCAAAGTGCCCTAGGTCTTCGTGAGCAAGCAAGTTGGATGCACACCCACTTAGTTTCTTTTGTTGAGCTCTCATATATTTATAGCTCTAGTGCATCCGTTGCATGGCAATCCCTACTCACTCACATTGATATCTATTGATGGGCATCTCCATAGCCCGTTGATTCGCCTAGTTGATGTGAGACTATCTTCTCCCACTTTTTGTCCTCACAACCACCACCATTTACCACCATAGTGCTATGTCCATGGCTTGCGCTCATGTATTGCGTAAGAGTTGAAAAAGCTGAAGCGCGTTAAAAAGTATGAAACAATTGCTCGGCTCGTCATCGGGGTTGTGCATGATGGGAGTATTTTGTGTAATAAAAATGAAGCATGGCCTAACTATATGATTTTGTAGGGATAAGCTTTCTTTGGCTATGTTATTTTGATAGGACATGATTATTTGCTAGTATGCTTTGAAGCATTATTATTTTATGTTTTATAAGCTTTTATTTTAAATCATTTGGATCTGAACATTCATGCCACAATAAAGAAAATTACATTGAGAATTATGCTAGGTAGCATTCCACATCAAAAAATTCTTTTTTATCATTTACCTACTCGAGGACGAGCAGGAATTAAGCTTGGGGATGCTTGATACGTCTCCAACGTATCTATAATTTTTGATTGTTCCATGCTATTATATTACCCCTTTTGGATATTTATGGGCTTTATTTTACACATTTATATCATTTTTGGGACTAACCTACTAACCGGAGGCCCAGCCCATATTGTTGTTCTTTTGCCTATTTCAGTATTTCGAAGAAAAGGAATATTAAACGGAGTCCAAACGGAATGAAACCTTCGGGAGCGTGATTTTTGGAACGAACGTGATCCGGAGAGCTTGGAGTGCAAGTCAAGAAGCTCCTGAGGGCCCCACGAGATAGGAAGCCGCCCCCTCTGTAGGGCGCGCCCCCTGTCTCGTGGGCCCCTCGGGCGGCCACCGACGTACTTCTTCCTCCTATATATACCTACGTACCCCGAAAACATCCAGGAGCACCACGAAACACAATTTCCACCGCCGTAACCTTCTGTATCCGCGAGATCCCATCTTGGAGCCTTCGCCGTCACTCTGCCGGAGGGGGAATCGACCATGGAGGGCTTCTACATCAACATCCTTGCTCCTCCGATGAGTTGTGAGTAGTTTACCGCAGACCTATGGGTCCATAGTTATTAGCTAGATGGCTTATTCTCTCTTTTTGGATCTCAATATACAATGTTCTCCCCCTCTCTTGTGGAGATCTATTCGATGTAATCTCTTTTTGCGGTGTGTTTGTCGAGATCCGATGAATTGTGGGTTTATGATCAGTTTATCTATGAATAATATTTGAATCTTCTCTAAATTATTTTATGTATGATTGAGTTATCTTTGCAAGTCTCTTCGAATTATCAGTTTGGTTTGGCCTACTAGATTGATCTTTCTTGCCATGGGAGAAGTGCTTAGCTTTGGGTTCAATCTTGCGGTGTTCTTACCCGGTGACAGAAAGGGTTGCAAGACATGTATTGTATTGTTGCCATCGAGGATAACAAGATGGGGTTTATATCATATTGCATGAGTTTATCCCTCTACATCATGTAATCTTGCTTAATGCGTTACTTGTTCTTATGAACTTAATACTCTAGATGCAGGCAGGAGTCGGTCGATGTGTGGAGTAATAGTAGTAGATGCAGGCAGGAGTCGGTCTACTTGTTATGGACGTGATGCCTATATACATGATCATGCCTAGATAATCTCATAACTATGCACTTCTCTATCAATTGCTCGACAGTAATTTGTTCACCCACCATAATATTTATGCTATCTTGAGAGAAGCCTCTAGTGAAACCTATGCCCCCGGGTCTATCTCTTATCATATTTGCTTTCAATCTACTTTTATTTGCATCTTTACTTTTTGCATCTATATTATAAAATACCAAAAATATATTTATCTTATCATACTATCTCTATCAGATCTCACTTTACATGAAGTGGCCGTGAAGGGATTGACAACCCCTTTATTGCGTTGGTTGCGAGTTCTCAATTTGTTTGTGTAGGTGTGTGGGACTTTTGAGGAGCCTCCTCTTTGGATTGATACCTTGGTTCTCAAAACTGAGGGAAATACTTACGCTACACTTGCTACATCACCCTCTCCTCTTCGAGGAAAACCAACGCAAGCTCAAGACGTAGCACGCGTCTCTAATTTCAGAGCGCGTCTCCTTAGCCGAATCCAGGGCCTTCTTCAGGTCAGCCGCCTTTGCCTGATTCTCCTTCTCGAGAAGCTCATACCAGCTGGTGGCATCCCTCAGCTCCACAGCCATCTCGGCTATTTTTTCTTCGCTTCGGTGATGAGCAGCCTGTTTGGCTCTCAAGTATTCGGCCGCCTTTAGGGTAGCCGCATTGCTAGCCCGGGCTTGTTCCTTGGCTAGGGCAAGTTCCGCCCTCTGGACCTCAATGGAAGCAGCTCTGCCTGCAGTCACATCATACCATATTTATATTACAATCTTCTTAATATTTCCCAAATAAATAAAGATAAAACGAGCACATACTCTATGACTCGTCAATACGCTTGTTTACAAGCGTGATGTCGGCATCCACCACATAAATCTGCCGCCTCAGTTCGGCGAATTCAGAGGTCCGGTCTTCCGCCGGACCCTTAGCCACCTGCACATGAATGCAGTGTGTTCATTACCTGAGAGTGTGATCCTCCGTTTGCTGCCTAGGACTGGAACCAGAGTCTCAGGGGCTACTATCTATACGGAGCACACCTAGCATGTGCGATACAACCAAAAATTACATATTTTATTGCGTACCTCGAAGCCTTTGAGCAAACTTCCAAAAGCTTCATTTAACCCACTTGTGGCGGATGATATCTTCTCCAAAACCGTACCCATTAGCATACGGTGATCCTTTGAGAGAGCAGCTTGCTCCAAGAGGCTCGTCCGCATGTTAGGCCGGGCACCGGACTATTCCGGACCCTTCTCATTGCCCTCCAAGGGAGCTGAACGCGCCGGGCTCGGGGCGGCCGAAGTGTTAGCTTCCGGCCTCAGCGGATCTGGACTCATCCGTGACGACACCTCAGGGTCGCCTACCCCATGGGGCGGAGAGGCAGCTGGGGTTTCGCTCTCCATCATCTCCGGAAGAAGATCCTCTGAAGACGAACCCTGTTGAGACGAGCTACTAGCCGTACTACAAAAAATAGATCCTGGTTATTGTTCTCAGAGGAAAAAGCAATAGCTTCTTGTTTATTAACTAACAGCTCGGTGGAGGGCTGGCCCGTTTGCAGGCACGATGCGGCGAGGATGCCCTTCGGGGCAGGGCCCCCTGGTGAAGCATTCTTCCCTTGCTTGGGCACCTCCGTCTCCAAGTCTTCGGAGGCAGCCCTTTTCTTCCCCCGGGGGGAGGAAGCCTTGGAAAAACCTCCTCGATTATCCTCCTTCATGGAGACGGTAATTCCCCCGATTTGGATGTATAGTGTGTGGAGTTTGGCTTCTCTATTATTCTCTTCCTCTTTCCCAGAGGGCACTTGGATTAGTGCGCGTCTAAGCATCCTAGCTATTACAGGATTAGGCAAGCCTTCGGGAAGTGGGGCCGGACACCTGATCCTCTCCGCCTTGCCAATCCTGGCCACGGACAAAGTTTCAGAATGATGTTGTGTTAAACATGAGCGAAGTGTTCGGTTACAGGGTTACTTACTTGGGTATCTGGGCGGTTGCAGCTCAGGCCTGCATCCTCGGTGGTGTCCGGACACCTTACTTGCGGTCTGAAGAATAACTTATACATCCCTTCAAGTGTCATGCCGAAGAAGTGCTGAATGGTTCGCGGACCTTCCGGATTGAACTCCCACATCCAAAGAGGCTGACGTTTACATGGCAGGATCCGCCGAACTAGCATTACCTGAATGATTTTGACAAGATCGATATCCCTCTCAAGAAGCTCCTGAATACGGCTCTGCAATGTCGGTACGTCATTAGCAGGCCCCCAGTCTAGTCCCACATTGGCCCACGACGCCAGTTGAGGTGGAGGGCCCAGACGGAAGGCAGGGGCAGCCACCCACGTTGTGCCTCGGGGAGCTGTGACGTAAAACCACCTCTGTTGCCACAGATCAGGCACCTCCAAGAAGGAACCTTCTGGTCATGGAACATCGGTGTTTCTGCTTATTGCGGCGCCTCCGCACTCCGCGTGTCGCCCCTCGATCACCTTCGGCTTCACATTGAAGGTCTTGAGCCATAGGCCGAACTGTGGGGTGATGTGGAGGAAGGCTTCACACACGACGATAAACGACGAGATGTGGAGGATGGAATCCGGAGCTAGATCATGAAAATCTAGCCCGTAATAGAACATGAGCCCTCTCACAAAAGGATCAAGAGTCAAGCCCAAGCCTCGGAGTAAGTGAGAAACAAATACGACACTCTCGTCGGGTTCGGGAGTAGGGATGACCTGCCCAGGGGCGGGAAGCCCGTGATTAATGTCGGCGGTCAAATATCTGGCCTCCCTTAGCTTCGCAATGTCCTCCTCTGGCCATCCACCGACCTTGAAGGTTGGATCCGGACATGATTGAAGATCCGAAGTGCCTAAGCTTGAGCTTCGGATGTTGGAACTCGAGAGGCAGAAAGGCGCAAGCGTGGGAAGAAAGGGATAGGCCTTGACCCCTCTATAAAGGGGGAGGATATCAAGCGTCCCCAGCGTAACCGTTTGGGACTTGCCTAAAAACATGGAGTCATGCCAACAGGCATGGTGGGGTTACCCATACCTGTATTGATGAGGATCCCGCAATAAGAGGGACACGATCTGTGCTTTGACAAGACGTGCCAAGGAAACCGCCTCGCAATGTGTGCGGTAGCTGTTTGTAAAAAAACGGTTCGAATAATGGCCGGGCCATGGTGTGATGTCACGCTACAAAGAGTTGTCAGCAGATCTGATTTGTGGATTATTGTTCTCTCTACGATGGTGTGTGAAATTTGTCTTGTAGAGCCGGACACAACTTAAGTGTTCGAAATTTACCTTGGAGTATTTGGAGATGGAACCCGCCTTGCAATGCCGAAGACAATCTGCGTGCCCGACTCATCGTCATTGAAGCCTGATTCAGGGGCTACTGAGGGAGTCCTGGATAAGGGGGTATCCGGACAGCCGGACTATATGCTTTGGCCGGACTATTGGACTATGAAGCTACAAGATTGAAGACTTCGTCCCGTGTCCGGATGGGACTCTCCTTTGCATGGAAGGCAAGCTTGGCGATTCGGATGATAGATCTCCTTCTTTGTAACCGACAATGTGTAACCCTATCCCCCTTCGGTGTCTATATAAACCAGAGGGTTTAGTTCGTAGGTAACAACAATCATAATCATAGGCTACCTTGTAGGGTTTAGCCTCTACGATCTCGTGGTAGATCAACTCTTGTAATACTCATATCATCAAGATCAATCAAGCATGAAGTAGGGTATTACCTCCATCGAGAGGGCCTGAACCTGGGTAAACATCGTGTCCCCAGTCTCCTGTTACCATTAGCCTTAGACGCACAGTTTGGGATCCCCTACCCGAGATCCGCCGGTTTTGACACCGACAGATGCCCTTGTACTGGAGTGGTTGTAACCCCTGCATTATGCATATTTCCATAACCTCGATTATTGTTAATTCGGACTAAGCAAGCATTCTTATCTTACTCATCAATTGAAGGACCTCCCTGTTATCTTCCTCCTTGAGGCTCCGGGGATGCCAGCTGAGGCGTTTCTTCAACAGAGCGCTTGTAAAATCAGGAAGACCCATTCTGATTGGGTCGGGAAGCGAGACATCCTCAATATAAAACCACTCGGAAGACCATTCTTTGGATGCCTTCTTCGATGTGCCGGATAGGTATCCGGTCCCGGCGATGCGCCATATCTCGGCTCCACCCACTTGGAATATTGATCCCTCTTGATTGCGAGGGACGAGGCAGGACAACTTCTTCCATAGCTCAAAATGGGCCTCACAACCCAGAAATAGCTCACAAAGAGCGACGTAACATGCGATGTGCAGGATGGAGGCACGGGTAAAGTTGTGCAGCTAGAGGCCATAGTACTCCAGGAGCCCGCGGAGGAAGGATGGATTAGAAATCCGACATCCCTCAGCAAGTAAGGGACAAGGCATACTCGCTCTCCCTGGATGGATTGGGAAAATTCTCCGCTTGCTCCCCGCCGTCGTAAGAAGCCAATTTGGCTCGAACAGGGACTAGATATGCGGGAGGGAGAAACCCCTGGGTCTGCAACTTCACCAATTGACCGTGGGATATGGTGCATTATCCCAATCGCCCGGCTTGACGCTGTGAGGGCAGGAGGAGGAACTGCGAGCGCTGGCCATGTTGGAATGGTTTTTACGGGCACACTCCCATGGTTCCTCGCTTGGGCTGGAAGGTGTGGATTGGATCTAAAGATCCCCGTCTGTTTAAATAAACAATGTACTTACATGGTTAGGGTGGCAAGTGTAAAAATGCCCCGACTTCTCGCATTCACTCGACACGTGGAAGCTGGGACTGTTGAAGTACAGAAGCCGAGGAACGCAACATTAAATGGGAAGTTGGACACTGCTCTTTACTACAGGTACATTGAGGAATTCAGAGGAGGAACCCGCCTTGCAATGCCGAAGACAATCTGCGCGCCGGACTCATCATCATTGAAGCCTGGTTCGGGGGCTACTGAGGGAGTCCTGGATTAAGGGGTCCTCGGACAACTGGACTATATACATTAGCCAGACTATTGGGCTATGAAGATACAAGATAGAAGACTTCGTCCCGTGTCCGGGTGGGACTCTCCTTTGCATGGAAGGCAAGCTTGGCGATTCGGATATGTAGATTCCCTTCTTCATAACCGACTCTGTGTAACCCTAGCCCCCTCCGGTGTCTATATAAACCGGATTGTTTAGTCCGTAGGACAACAACAATCATAATCATAGGCTAGCTTCTAGGGTTAGCCTCTACGATCTCATGGTAGATCAACTATTGTAATACTCATATCATCAAGATGAATCAAGCAGGAAGTAGGGTATTACCTCCATAGAGAGGGCCCAAACCTGGGTAAACATTGTGTCCCCCTCCTCCTATTACCATTAGCCTTAGACACACAGTTTGGGACACCCTACCCGAGATCCGCCGATTTTGACACCGATAGTATGTACATCACACGAGCCAGTGGCTTAGGTGTAATAAGGCCGAAGATGAGCAATATTACACGACCACTGGGTCTATGGTCTCGAACATTGCTTAGGTAGTATGACCCGTTGTTCAGATTTTTGCTGACCACAAAAGGCCCTTCCTAAGGTGGGGATAACTTGTGCATGTCAGTTTGATCCTGGATGAGCCGGAGCACCAAATCTCCTTGTTGAAAGGTCCTAGTATTAACCCGGTGGCTGTGATAACGATGCAGATCTTGCTGGTAAATCACCAAACGAGCCGCCGCAAGGTCACGCTCTTCATCCAACAGGTAAATAGCATCCTTACATGCTTTCTCATTATCAGCTTCAACATAACGCGCCACACGAGGCGAGTCGTGACGTATTTCACTAGGGAGAACTGCCTTTGCTCCATAAACCATGAAGAAAAGCGTGTAACCCGTACATCTGTTGGTGGTGATATTGATACTCCAAAGCACTGAGGGTAATTCTTCCACCCAACAACCCTGTCATGGAATAGTCATGGCAGATGTCCTAGTGTACGGACTTAGTCGTGGAGTGATAACCCACAAGTATAGGGGATTGCAACAGTTTTTGAGGGTAGAGTATTCAACCCAAATTTATTGATTCGACACAAGGGGAGCCAAAGAATATTCTCAAGTATTAGCAGTTGAGTTGTCAATTCAACCACACTAGGAAAACTTAATATCTGCAGCAAAGTATTTAGTAGCAAAGGCAAAGTATTTAGTAGCAAAGTAATATGGAAGTAACGGTAATAAAGGGCAAAAATAACGATGAGCGGTTACGTAGTAATTCTAACGATGTAGCGGTAAAGTAACTAAGCAAAGATCAATATGTGAAAAGCTCGTAGGTATTGGATCAGTGATGGATAATTATGTCGGATGCGATTCCTCATGCAATAGTTATAACATAGGGTGACATAGAACTAGATCCAGTTCATCAATGTAATGTAGGCATGTATTCCGAATTTAGTCATACATGCTTATGGAAAAGAACTTGCATGACATCTTTTGTCCTACCCTCCTGTGGCAGCGTGGTCCTATTGGAAACTAAGGGATATTAAGGCCTCCTTTTAATAGAGTATCGGACCAAAGCATTAACACTTAGTGAATACATGAACTCCTCAAACTACGGTCATCACCGGGAGTGGTCCCGATTATTCTCACTTCGGGGTTGCCGGATCATAACACATAGTAGGTGACTATTGACTTGCAAGATAGGATCAAGAATTCACATATATTCATGAAAACATAATAGTTTCAGATCTGAAATCATGGCACTCGGGCGCTAGTGACAAGCATTAATCATAGCAAAGTCATAGCAACATCAATCTTAGAACATAATGGATGCTAGGGATCAAACCCTAACAAAACTAACTTGATTACTTGGTAAATCTCATCCAACCCATCACCGTCCAGCAAGCCTATGATGGAATTACTCATGCACGGCGGTGAGCATCATGAAATTGGTGATGGAGGATGGTTGATTATGACGACGGCGACGTATTCCCCTCAACGGAGCCCCGAACGGACTCCAGATCAGCCCTCCCGAGAGAGACTAGGGCATGGCGGCGGCTCCGTATCGTAAAACGCGATGAATCCTTCGCTATGTTTTTTTTTCTCCTCGAACGTGAATATATAGAGTTGGACTTGAGGTCGGTGGAGCCTCAGGGGGCCCACGAGACAGGGGGCGGCCAGGGGGGCAGGCACGCCCCCACCCTCATGGACAGGGTGTGGGCCCCCTGGTCTTGATTCTTTCGCCAGTATTTTTTATTAATTCCAAAAATATTCTCCGGGAGGTTTCAGGTCATTCCGATAACTTTTATTTCTGCACAAAAATAACACCATGGCAATTCTGCTGAAAACAACGTTAGTCCAGGTTAGTTCCATTCAAATCATGCAAGTTAGAGTCCAAAACAAGGGCAAAAGTGTTTGGAAAAGTAGATACGATGGAGACGTATCAACTCTCCCACGCTTAAACCTTTGCTTGCCCTCAAGCAATTCAGGTGACAAACTGAAACTGATAAAGAAAAACTTTTACAACCTATGTTTGCTCTTATTGATGCAAATATGTAAAGCCAGCATTCAAGTTTTCAGCAAAGATTATGAACTAACCATATTCACAATAACACTTAGGTCTCATGTTTACTCATATCAATGGCATAATCAATTAGCGAGCAATAATTATAAATATCGGATGACAACACTTTCTCAAAACAATAATAATATGATATAACAAGATGATATCTATCTAGACCTTTCTGAGACCGCAAAACATAAATGCAGAGCACCTCTGAAGATCAAGGACTGACTAGACATTGTAATTCATGGTAAAAGAGATCCAGTCATAGTCATACTCAATATAAATTAATAGTAATGGATCCAAATGACAGCGGTGCTCTCAAAATGGTGCTTTTTAATAAGAGGATGATGACTCAACATAAAAGTAAATAGATAGGCCCTTCGCAGAGGGAAGTAGGGATTTGTAGAGGTGCCAGAGCTCGAGTTTTGAAACAGAGAGTATTTTGGTTGGCATACTTTCATTGTCAACATAACAATTAAGAGATCTCGATATCTTCCATTCTAGACACATTATAGGCGGTTCCCAAACAGAATGGTAAAGTTTATACTCCCCCACCACCAACAAGCATCAATCCATGGCTTGCCCGAAACAACAAGTGCCTCCAACTAACAACAATCATGGGGGAGTTTTGTTTGCAATTATTTTGATTTGAGCATGGGACTGGGCATCCCGGTTACCGGCCATTTTCTCGTGAATGAGGAGCGGAGTCCACTCCTCGTGAGAATAACCCACCTAGCATGGAAGATATAGACAACCCTAGTTGATACATGAGCTGTTCGAGCATACAAAGCAGAATTTCATTTGAAGGTTTAGAGTTTGGCACATACAAATTTAACTAGAACATCAGGTAAATTCCGCATATAGGAAGGTATGGTGGACTCATATGGAATAACTTTGGGGTTTATAGAAGTGTATGCACAAGCAGTATTCCCGCTTAGTACAAGTGAAGGCTAGAAAAAGACTAGGAAGCGACCAACTAGAGAGCGACAACAGTCATGAACATGCATTAAAATTAATAGACATCGAGTGCAAGCATGAGTAGGATATAATCCACCATGAACATAAATATCGTGGAGGCTATGTTGATTTTGTTTCAAATACATGTGTGAACATGTGCCAAGTCAAGTCACTCGAATCATTCAAAGGAGAATACCACCCTATCATACCACTTCACAATCATTTTAATAGCATGTTGGCACGCAAGGTAAACCATTATAAACTCCTAGCTAATTAAGCATGGAATAAGCAACTATAATCTCTAATTTTCATTGCAAACATGTTTATTCATAATAGGTTGAATCAGGAACGATGAACTAATCATATTTACAAAAACAAGATACATCGAGTTCGTACCAGCTTCTCTCATCTCAATCAGTCCATCATATATCATCATTATTGCCTTTCACTTGCATGACCGAACGGTGTGGATAATAATAATAGTGCACTTGCATTGGACTAAGCCAGAATATGTAAGCATTCAATTCAAGGGAGAAGACAAGGTAATATGGGCTCTTGGTTAAGTCAATAATAATGCATATGAAAGCCACTCAACATTTTCATCATGGTCTTCTCCTCTTGACCCCCAAAGAAAATAATAGAAATGAAACTATTTACACGGGAAAGCTCCCAACAAGCACAAGAAGAACGAGAGATCTTTTTGGGTTTTCTTTTAGTTACTACTACTACAAGCATGGAAAGTAAACTAGCTAATTTTTTTTGTTTTTCTTAAGGTTTTTCAAACACACATGAAGAAGGCTTAGAAAATAAAATAAACTAGCAAGGATAGTACAATGAAAAAGTATGAGCACCGACAACTAGAATGAGTGTGTGAACATGAATGTAGTATCGATGAGACATACGTACTCCCCCAAGCTTAGGCTTTTGGCCTAAGTTGGTCTATGCCCACGGATGGCCTGGCGGATATTCAAAGTTGTAACTGGGATCGTACTGAGATGCAGCCACTACTGCCTGACGAGTTGCAGCTTGAAGGCGAGCTTCCTCCGTCCTCCTTTTATACTCGTTCTCCTCCTCCCTGGTTATAACATATCTCCCTTTTGCCTGAAAGTCAAAAAAATAGGAGCAGCAAGAGCAATATGGATAGTGCGCTGTCTGTCAAAGATTAGTCGGTACTGAAGGGTCTGTTCATTCTTCTCAATAAACTGATGGCGAACCATAGCATTATAATCTAAATAAACAGGAGGCAACACTATATCATTTGCATGTATGGGTACATCAAGATAGTTAGCTAAACGAGTTGCATAAATCCCACCAAACAAATCTCCACTTATACTGTTATGATGCAACCTTCTGCAACAATCGCCCCCAAGTTATATTGTTTATCTCCTAATACCACACTTTTGAGAACACAAAGATCTGGAACGCACATGTGACAAGCTTCATCTTTACCATTAATGCATCTACCTATAAAGAGAGCAAAATAATGTATGGGAGGAAAATGAATGCTCCCTATGGTAGCTTGTGTGATTTCTCTAGATTCCCCCATAGTGATATTAGCAAGAAAGTCTTTATATTCAGATTTGCGAGGTTCCCTAAAATTACCCCACTGCGGGAGTTTACAAGCAGTATTAAAATCTTCTAGGTCCATGGTATATGATTTATCATAGAGATCAAACAAAACAGTGTGAGAATTGTGTGAGGATGTGAATTTGAACCTTCTCACAAAGGAACCAGTTAGGTAGTAGTATTGGGGGCACTTATCTAACACAAAACCCTCAAGTTCAGCATTACGCACATACGCGTCAAATTCCTCCTTAATGCCTACTTGAACCATAAAATCTTCTGATGGCCATTCACAAGGCCGCCCTTGAGCTTCCCTCGGTGGTTCATCATCTCGCTCACGTATCGCGAGCCTTGGTCGTTGCTTCCTTGAGGAACCACCTTGGTATATTTTCCTATGCATTTTTCCTTCTCTGAAAAATTCTGAAAATTTAAGTGACTCAAAATAACAGTGAACCGAACTCAACAAAATTGATAACAACTACTCCCACAAGTGCCTAGAGACTATATCATGCATTAGAACTACTTGGGACCAAATAAATTTGTCATGCAAGCTCAAGAACAGGGTCCCTAAGCAGCAAAATTTTCAATGAATAAAACACTAGAACAAAAACTAATTGGACCATCTGAGGAGTCACATGCCAAAGAACAATCCCCCAAAACAGTTTCGTGAATGAAGCTTTGAGCAAGGAGATCGAAAATCGCAGCAAAACGAGCAAGAACACGAGTTTGAGTTGTGTGGTGATTTTTTTGGAGGAAGAAGAAGTGTGTGGGTGCAGGAATATGTGGAGGGGGGCACGTGGGGCCCACGAGGGCAGGGACGCCCAGGGGGGTGGGCGCGCCCTGGACCCTCGTGGCTAGGTGCTGGCTCCCTCTGGTGTGTTCTCAGTGCCAATAATTCATAAATATTCTAGAAAAAAACATATTTCATTTTCGGGACATTTGGAGAACATTTATTTTCAGGGTATTTTTTTATTGCAAGGATAATTTAGAAAACAGACAGAAAATACCATTTTTTGCTTTATTTAATCTAAATAACAGAAAGTAAAAGGAGGGTACAGAGGGTTGTGCATTCTAACTTCATCCATCTCATGCTCATCAAAAGGAATCCACTAACAAGGTTGATCAAGTCTTCTTAACAAACTCTTTTCAAATAACATGGAACTGGAGAAATTTCGAATAACACCAGGTTACCTCAATGGGGATATGCATGTCCCCCACAATAAGAATATCATATTTCTTCTTGACATTAGGAAGAGGGAATTCAAAATCTCCAATTGTAATCGTTGAAAATTTTCCAATACAATTGATACTGTGGACTTGAGGTTGTTTCCTCGGAAAGTGTACGTATGCTCATTACCATTAACTTGAAAATGATATTGCCTTTGTTTCAATCAATAACAGCCCCTGCGGTATTCAAAAAGGGCCTACCAAGGATAATCGACATACTATCGTCCTCGGGAATATCAAGAATAACAAAGTCCGTTAAAATAGTAACATATGCAACCACAACAAGCACATCCTCGCAAATACCGACAGGTATAGCAGTTGATTTATCGGCCATTTGCAAAGAAATTTCCATAGGTGTCAACTTATTCAAATCAAGTCTACGATATAAAGAGAGAGGCATAACACTAACACCGGCTCCAAGATCACATAAAGCAGTTTTAACATAGTTTCTTTTAATGGAGCATGGTATAGTTGGTACTCCTGGATCTCCTAGTTTCTTTGGTATTCCACCCTTAAAAGTATAATTAGCAAGCATGGTGGAAATTTCAGCTTCCAGTATCTTTATTTTGTTTGTAACAATATCATTCCTATACTTTGCATAAGGATTCATTTTAAGCATATCAGTCAAACGCATGCAAAAAGATAGGTCTAATCATTTTAGCAAAGCGCTCAAAATCCTCATCATCCTTTTTCTTGGATGGTATAGGAGGAAAAGGCATGGGTTTCTGAACCCATGATTCTCTTTCTTACCGTGCTTCCTAGCAATGAAGTCTCTTTTATCATAATGTTGATTCTTTGAATGTGGGTTATCAAGATCAACAGCATGTTCAATCTCTACATCATTGTTATTGCTAGGTTGATCATCAACATGAACATCATCATTAACATTATCACCAGGTTCATGTTCATTACCAGATTGTGTTTCAGCATTAGAAATAGAAATATCATTGGGATTCTCAGGTCATTTTTCTTCTTCTTTTTTTAGAAGGACCAGGTGCATCAACATTATTTCTCTGAGAATCTTGCTCAATTCTCTTAGGGTGGACCTCAGGATACAAAGGTTCCTGAGTCGTTCTAACACCTCTAGTCACAACTTTAACAACATCATCATTTTTCTAATTATTTAATTCATTGAGAAAATCATTTTGTGCTTTAAGCACTTGTTCTGCTTGAGTGGTAACCATGGAACCGTGTTTACTAATAAGTTTAAGTTGACCTTTAACTCTAGACATATAATCACTCAAGTGTTCAATCATATAAGCATTGTGTTTCAATTTTCTACCAACATAAGCATTGAAGTTTTCTTGTTTAGCAATAAAATTATCAAACTCATCCAAGCATTGGCTAGCAGACATATAACGAGGAATATCACCTTCATCAAATCTATAGAGAGAATTTACCTTTACTACCTGTGTCGGGTTATCAAGACCATGTATTTCTTCAATAGGCAGTAAATTCTTAACATCTTCAACTTTAATACCCTTTTCTTTCATAGATTTCTTTGCCTCATGCATATCTTCAGGACTAAGAAATAGAATACCCCTTTTCTTTGGAGTTGGCTTAGCAGTTGGTTCAGGAAGTGTCCAATTGTTTTCATTAGTTAACATATTATTCCATAACAATTCAGCTTGATCAAATGTTCTTTCCCTGAAAACACAACCAGCAGAACTACCCAGGTGGTCTCTGGAAGCATCGGTTAGTCCATTATAAAAGATACCAAGTATTTAATTTTTCTTGAGAGGATTTATCAGGCAAAGCATTTAGTAACTGGAGAAGCCTCCTTAAGCTTGTGGGAGACTCTCTTCTTCAGTTTGCACAAAATTATATATTTCCCTTAAAGCAGGTTGTTTCTTATGAGCGGGGAAATATTTAGCAGAGAAGTAACAAATCATATCCTGGGGACTACGCACACAACCAGGATCAAGATAATTAAACCAAGTTTTAACATCACCCTTTAATGAGAACGAAAATAATTTAAGGATATAGTAGTAACGAGTTCTCTCATCATTAGTGAATAGGGTGGCTATATCATTTAACTTAGTAAGATGTGCCACATCAATTTCAGATCCATAGCCATAAAAAGGATCAGATTCAACCAAAGTAATTATCTCAGGATCGACACAGAAATCATAATCCTTATCAGTAATACATATAGGTGAAGTAGCAAAAGCAGGGTCATTTTTCATTCTAGCATTCAAAGACTTCTCTTTCAGCTTAGCTAATAATTTCTTAAGATCGTATCTATCATTGCAAGCAAGAAAATCTCTAGCAGTTTCTTCATCCATAACATAACCCTCAGACAGAACATGCAATTCATATCTAAGGGGAGAATCTTCATCATCACTTTCATCAATATTAGAAGTTTCAATAATTTCATTCTCTCTAGCCCTAGCAAGTTGTTCATCAAGAAATTCACCTAATGACACAATATTATCAAGCATAGAAGTAGTTTCATCATAAGCATCACGCATAGCAGAACTTGCATCATCAATAACATGCGACATATCAGAATTAACAACAGGAGTAGGTGTCCCAACTTTACTCAAAACAGAAGGTGAATAAAGTGCAGAGCTAGATGGCAGTTCCTTACCTCCCCTCATAGTTGAGGGACAAATCTTGGTTTTCTCATCTTTTAAGTTCCTCATAGTGAGCAGCAGATATAAATCCCAAGTGACTCAAAGAATAGAGCTATGCTCCCCGGCAACTGCGCCAGAAAATAGTCTTGACAACCCACAAGTATAGGGGATCGTAATAGTTTTCGAGGGTAGAGTATTCAACCCAAATTTATTGATTCGACACAAGGGGAGCCAAAGAATATTCTCAAGTATTAGCAGTTGAATTGCCAATTCAACCACACCTGGAAAATTTAATATCTGCAACAAAGTATTTAGTAGGAAAGTAATATGGAAGTAACGGTAATAGTGGCAAAAGTAACAGTAGCAGTTTTGCAGTAATTGTAATAGAGGCAACGGTAAAGTAACTAAGCAAAGATCAATATGTGAAAAGCTCGTAGGCATTGGAACAGTGATGGATAATTATGTCATATGCGATTCCTCATGCAATAGTTATAACATAGGGTGACATAGAACTAGCTCCAGTTCATGAATGTAATGTAGGCATGTATTCCGAATATAGTCATACGTGCTTATGGAAAAGAATTTGCATGACATCTTTAGTCCTACCCTCCCATGGCAGTAGGGTCCTATTGGAAACTAAGGGATATTAAGGCCTCCTTTTAATAGAGTACCGGACCAAAGCAATAACACTTAGTGAATACATGAACTCCTGAAACTACGGTCATCACTGGGAGTGGTCCCGATTATTGTCACTTCGTGCCCGATCATAACAAATAGTAGGTGACTATTGACTTGCAAGATAGGATCAAGAACTCACATATATTCATGAAAACATAATAGGTTCAGATCTGAAATCATGGCACTCGGGCCCTAGTGAAAAGCATTAAGCATAGCAAAGTCATAGCAACATCAATCTTAGAACATAACGGATACTAGGATCAAACCCTAACAAAACTAACTCAATTTCATGGTGAATCTCATCCAACCCATCACCGTCCAGCAAGCCTACGATGGAATTACTCACGCACGGTGGTGAGCATCATGAAATTGGTGATGGAGGATGGCTGATGATGACGACAATGACAGATTCCCCTCTCCAGAGCCCCGAACAGACTCTAGATCAGCCCTCCCGAGAGAGATTAGGGCTTAGCGGCGGCTTCGTATCGTAAAACGCGATGCATCCTTCTCTCTGGTTTTTTTCTCCCCGAACGTGAATATATAGAGTTAGAGTTGAGGTCGGTGGAGCCTCAGGGGCCCACGAGACAGGAGGGCACACCCAGGGGGGCAGGCGCGCCCCCACCCTCGTGGACAGGGTTTGGTCCCCCTGGTCTTGATTCTTTCGCCAGTATTTTTTATTAATTCCAAAAATATTCTCTGTGAGGTTTTTGGTCAATCCGAGAACTTTTATTTCTGCACAAAAATAACACCATGTCAATTCTGCTGAAAACAACGTTAGTCCGGGTTAGTTCCATTCAAATCATGAAAGTTAGAGTCCAAAACAAGGGCAAAAGTGTTTGGAAAAGTCGATACGATGGAGACGTATCATGGAGCCATCGCAACCAGGTTAGCTTAAAGGGGTTAAATGGGACAAAGGACACATGAGTTTTATTGGGTCGGCACCTTGCAGTGAAGGTAAAGGCCTAATCCAGTCTTGAGGTGGTATTGCTTATGTCTCGATTACCAGGGAGCGATTCCGCTTGACCTAGCTTTCGATCTCTTGTTTCTTGCCCTGAACCGCCACTGAGTCGTCCCTTTATATACACAGGTTGACGCCCAGCGGCTCACGGAGTCCCGACCAGCTCATAGACAACGTGTCCAGCTCGGTGACTAAATATACTTGCCTTACAATATAAGTCATGCACATATGGCGGTTTACCCCTATGGGCCTTAAGTAGCCTTTGGGCTTTGGGCCCTTGCTTCATGAACCGCCATCTTCAACATCCTCTTGGGCTTTGTATTGATGAACCACCATAGGTATAACCCAACCCGTCCTGGGAGGGTCATACCCAATAGTCATATCGCCAACATTAGGCCCCAGATTGATTTGAACTCATTCATGTCAATCTTCAACACTTAGAAAAATCCTTCCTTCTTTATTCTTCTGAGATCTCATAACCCGCCATGACGTCATCTCCTGCGATTTTGGTAACCCACCGTGATGTCACATGTTATTAATATTACACAAATACTAAATCTTAATAAATCTTTTATTTTAATGAAGCTCCGAAAATCGAGGCTTATGCTCCGTCACATATCCATTGTTGGTCTACTCGATTCCCGCGCATGTCACTTATCCCTCTAGAATTATAAATAGGGCCAAGGGCTCCTTTTCATTCTCCCCCCTCTGCCTTCTCATCTTCAACCTCGCGACGCATCTACGCATCGTTACACCGCTGCCGCCAACGTCCCCAACTTCCTCGACTCCAGCCGCTGCATCGACCTGAACGAGACCAGAGAAGCGCGGCGCCTCTCCGCTGCTCAGCGGACCTAGTAAGCATCTTAACCTCCCCGCCATGGATCTCCATTAGGGTTTCTGAAGTTCTTCAGAGTTCTTCATCATTCTTCATTATACCTCTACTTAGTCCTTACTTGGATCCAAAGATGCCCTTTATAATACGTGGAATCTATTTCTATACCTTGTTAATCACTGAATGTGCTTCCCAGATGCAGAAAAACTTGCCAACGTACTAGCTCTTCCACTGCTACAATACTAGGCTTTGATTTTATTTTTGTTTTCCGAACCGCGTCAGATCCAAACCTGACTGTATCAATCTGTAAAACCAGTTTATCCAACACTTAGCAGAATTTGTCTTCTTGATAGATCTTAACTATCAGTATTGTCATGGCGTCTTACATCACCAGTTATAGCTAGTCATACGTCATTAGGCCCCATTTAAGCCACCAATATATACTGTTGACTTTTATCTCCAGCTTAGCAAATCAACTTAGACTGGCCATATTTTCTTTTAGGATTTTCTCTTACAATGCCGAAACAGTCACCTCATGCAATTGGGTTCCATCCATTGTCACCAAAAATGTGCTCGAAGATTTTGTCAAAATCGGCTATTTTCCCACAAAAGATGTCCTGTCTTGGTGTGCTCCCAAGCAAGTGAGAAAAAACCGCAGCCGCGGACTGGTGAGGTCATTTTTTTACTGATCAGATGAACCGGGGATTCTCACCGCCAGGATCCAAGTTTTTCCGAGATGTTCTGCACTTCTTTCAACTGCATCCTCAAGATATCAGACCCAACTCCGTGTCAAACATCTGTAACTTTCAAGTATTCTGTGAAGTATACCTTCAAGAGGAGCCCAGTGTTGAACTCTTCAGGGAGTATTTTTATTTGAACCGGCAGAATGAATTTACCAAAGGCCCTAGCTTAGAACTTGGCGGGGTCTCTATTCAACGGAGAAGAGATGCTATCTTCCCCTATGCCCACTTGCCAAGCCACCCAAAAGATTGGAACCAGGTATGGTTTTATTATAAAGACACCTCTCTGGCTGACGAGAATCCACTATCTGGTTATCGTGTCCAGCGACTCGATCCAAAACATCATCTTCCTGAAAAGCTTACCGCTACTGACGTGCCAAACTTGCACCTACTATCGCAAAGGTCCAAGCCCTGCTGGGGATCGGTTTAACCGGAGTTGACTTGGTTCAGTGCTGGGTTTCCTGGCAAATCATACCCTTGAGCCGCCGATCCGGCTTAATGTGCACTTATACGGGTGGTGCAAAGGATCCACTGCGCCACCGCCCCGATTCTATAACTGATAATGCAGTCAATGAAATGACAAAGACCCTTCTGAACGAGAGCCTGGAAGACTGCAGCAAAGTGGGATTGAACCCTTTCTATGAATCTAACCCGGCACCAGATGTGAGTCTCTAAATCACTTATTTTTCCTTATCATTCTAATGTTCTATTAACTCAACCTTTGATGATTTTCTCAGGCTGAGTCTGATTTCTAGAATAAAGAATATGACCATGAAGCTGCCAAGAAAGCCTGGACCAAAATGAAAGCCGTCAAGAGAACCGCCAAGAAGAAGAAGAAGAAATTAAGCACCTCCGATCTGTTTGAAATGGACGACAGCTCTGAGTCGGAGGTAGCTCTTGATTCCCTTGGCTCCTTTTTCAACCATCTTATTGACATTGATTATCATCAGGATGACACGGGGGCCAGTCAAGTGGTCGAGGAAGAGGTAACTATCATTTCCTCCGACTCAGAGCCTTTGCCAAGACAGAAAATTTGATGGGTAACCCGGAAAGTAAGATTTTCACACCCCTTAGCTCATCTGGATCCTCACTTTCTTTTGAAGCAACAGCAGCACGAGAGCCGTTGACAAACTCGGACCAACGGAGGTGAAGAATTATCTTCCGGCTTACCAAATACTCCAGCTCCAAGGAAAATTCAAAACGAGGTCATCCCAAATTTAAACTCTTTTTATCCTCTGGCGGGTCTCATTCGCCAGCCACTTAATTCTTCCGCTTCAAACTATCAGGAGAGTTCTCACTCCTCTGCTGGTGACTCATCACAGAACCAGCTGCCGGCATTCGAAACTGCCCCTGGGTAACAACAATTATTTATTATTTTCTTCCTCCTTGGGATCTAATCTTTGTACTGACCTCTCATAACTCGTGCAGTGGAAAAGCAAAAAGTAGCAAGAAGGCAAAGGTGATCAAGATGGCTGAAGACCCCAAAGTCCCTGAACTGGAACAACAAATTCCAGCGTCTGACACCTCAGTACCACAACCAGAAAAACCTATTCATGATGTTCCACCAGAAATACCTGACCCTTTCGTTGACCAGACAAATAACAATCCTTTGAATACTGAATCATCAAGCCCAATTAAACCGGTTGGAACACATGCCGATGACGTGATGATCACTAGCACCGGCTTTAGAGAGCCGGGAAAACCTATTGTCTTGGCCAAACACTCCACCAAAGAAGAATATACTAAGAAGCAAAAAGTGAGATTTGGCATTGCTAACTACTCTCAACTGAGCATTAGTGAAGTATTCTCTGGTTATCTCAACCAAGTGCACACTAGCCGCGACCTTGAAGTTGACATGGTGAAGCAGATGCATCAAAAATATGAGGAATGAACTCCTTCTTTAACGAGTTTGCATATCTTGTCAGCCCCCAAGTCTACTGTGTATGATAGGATTGAATATGCTGTAGACTTAGAATATACATGAGTATAAATAGCACCCTTAATAGAATCCGTCAAAATCCGGCTTGCACCAACCGAGTTAAACCAGATCTTTAAAAATTGTATCTGTAGCCCCCAAGGGCCGGTTTTATCAGCATGAATGATCCGGTACTGTTCACCATTGTTTATAGATGAAAGCTTACTTGTGTAGCCCCCATGAGCTGGCTGTGGTTGTTTACAACACAACCGGGTCATCATAAAACAATAAAGAAACGCGAGCAATATGCATTAGGCCCCCAAGTGCCAAGTGCGCTTGCTTGCAAAGTGCTTGGGACTTGTTTATATGTACCTTTATGTGAAGAGTTTTTCTGTACTTATTAGCCCCCAAGTGTCAAGCGTTGTTGCTTGCAAAAGGCTTGGGACTTCATTTCTGTAACCCAAATATGAACATGATTTTAAACCGGTGTATATATAGGACACCACTTCTCAACTTCAATCGCAATTGAATGATGTGAAAACCCGGCTGGAGCACCAAGAATCTGAGACCCAGAAAGCCGATTCAAAATTAAAATTTATTCTGGATGAAACGGAAAAATTGAAGGCTAGTTTTGATGCCGAAAGAACCGCCTGGGCTGAAGAGAAAGTTGCTCTGACACAGAGGGCTGAAAAAGCGGAAGCTGCTCTCCAAGAGGTGACCACTGAGCTTACCGGTTTAAAACGTTGTATATCCCAGATGGTTTCTGCGATCTTCGGTAAGCATTATAACTGAGTCTTATCTTTCATGTCCAAAATCTACCTCTGATCAATCGGCCATAGTTACACAGGTCCTAGAAGCAGCAACCTTAGTCGAGAGATGCTTGTGAAGCTCAAAGCCGTATATACGCTCATTGAACAGCTATACACTAGAACGCAGCGCACGCTGGCCACGATCTCTCCAACTAACCAAGCACCCACTCTGTTGAGTGACGTCTTGAAATTTTTTTCTGTTCTGCCTGCTAGGATTGAAGATATAAAACGGTCATCTACAAGAGCCGATGCCTTGACGGCTTTAATCCGGGCTAAAGCATGGCAATCGGAGCTAGACCCAGCCGATACAGCTATTGGGTATCCAAATTTAAAAGAAGATGGCACGCCCTGTGACAAAAAAAGACTTCACTGCTTGTGTGAAGGAGATGCGTCCCTTGGCTAGTCTGATTGCTGATGAGACGGATATTTCAGAATATCAACCGGCCTATGATATTGAGAATCAGAAGATGCCCATGCCGGCTTACAAAGTGATGGATCTGATCCGTCCAGCCCGTAAGCATACTTTCGCCCCTGAAGTTGATTCGTCCGAACTTATAGATGATGAAGCTGAATTCCAAGCCTTGTGTGGCATCGATTGGTCATCACCAAACTTCCAGGTAGCAGAGGAGGACGAAGAACCGGAGAAGGATGATCCAGAAGCTTCAAGCCATCAAGGCCAAGAAAATTGATCCGCTGGGTGGTTCATATATGTGATCTTCTGAAAACAGTTGATCATTTTGGCTCATGGAGTCATGTAATAGGCTAGTAAAACTTTGAGCTCCCATGCCATAGTGTACGTTTTATTCTGTGCAACACTTTTGATCCGCCAGTTGGAAAACGATCACTTTATGCTTATGATAGCATCAAGCAGATTATCATTATCGTGCGCACAAACAGATCACATGTACCCTGGTGGTTTACCGCAGGGCGGGTCATAATACCCCATATAAAAACACTGGTGACTAAAATAGTTCATGACCAGGTCCGATTTAAATATAACAACATATATTCGTAACAAAATATCATACCTGTGATATGTAATCACACTGCTGGGTTATCATACCAGTGCAGTACGGGTAACAACCCAGAATATTGAGCATATAATGCCATGTTTAATCGTTATATACTGCCGGCTTACAACACCATTTACAGCAAGGCATAATCCAAAGCTTAGAGCATGATGCTTACAAGTTTTTAATATCATCATATACTGGCGACTTAAAGTCCAAAGCTAGGCCGGGTTATCAAAAACCATGGATATACTCAAGGATGAGTGATAGAAATGAAGGCTACATGGCCTGAATCGGTTTTTAAACCATATGTCAATATGGCACCAAGATGAACCCAGAAAGTTCGAATAAAAAACAATAAAACAGAAAAACAAGGCTTTCATAGGCCGCCAAGCCGAAATCTCAAGTGCATTCAAAGGGCTGCACAGCCACTAGGTTAAACCTTCATGCAAACCTTATAAGCCAGGCCTCACATGACCAATCGTCGTTTTAACTTTGCCAATTTCAGGGTCTTATATAAGATTGACTGTCAAAAGTACAGCGGGTCATTCCAGTCAATCTGGGTGGAGTGGCAGACTTAAAAAAGGAAGGATAACCCGGGTTTTTAGGTGAATACACCTGGCTTCCAAGCCTGGCTTTTAAGCCTATTACAAGGGTCATAAAAACTCTTTGTCCGTTGAACAAAGAGCCCCCAAGTAACATTTAATGAAGTTGGATCAAGAGAGTAATCAAGGCTCTGCTCATTAAGCAGGCCGCCCCCAAATGATCTCAAAATAAGGTACCTATGTTTGAGTTGTGCTTTGCAACAGACTCTCTTTGGCCCCTTTATCTTGGGTAGCAAGCCCCCAAGTGTTTCGTAAGTATGGCGTATAAGCCGGATTAAGGGGTAACCATAGCTTCATTCAATGAACAAAAGCCCCCATGTGACCGTATAAAGCGCCAATAAAGACTCATTATTATAAGAAATGAAACGACAGAGGCCCTGCTTTATCAGGGATGCCGACTTTGTTATATTCATCATACTATATACATTATCAAAATATGTACAACACAAGAGTCGGTGGCTCAGGTGTAATAAGGCCGAAGATGAGCAATATTCCATGGCCAGTGGGTCTCCTCCTCCGATGTGTTTGAGTCTGAGGGAGTCCTAGATTAGGGGGTGTGTCCGGATAGCCGAACTATCACCGTTGGCCGGACTCCTAGACTATGAAGGTACAAGATTGAAGACTTCGTCCCGTGTCCGTATGGGACTTTCCTTGGCGTGGAAGGCAAGCTTGGCGATACGGATATGTAGATCTCCTACCATTGTAACCGACTCTGTGTAACCCTAACCCTATCCGGTGTCTATATAAACCGGAGGGTTTTAGTCCATAGGACGAACAACAATCATACCATAGGCTAGCTTCTAGGGTTTAGCCTCTCTGATCTCGTCATAGATCCACTCTTGTACTACCCATATCATCAATATTAATCAAGCAGGAGTAGGGTATTACCTCCATCGAGAGGGCCCGGACCTGGGTAAAAATATCGTGTCCCTTGTCTCCTGTTACCATCGGCCTAGACGCACAGTTCGGGACCCCTTACCCGAGATCCGCCGGTTTTGACACCGAGATTGGTGCTTTCATTGAGAGTTCCTCTGTGCCGTCGCTGTCAGGAAGGATGCCTCATCCCGTCTTTAAAGACGGCACCGTTGCTAAAGGAGCTTTGGCCACCGGCCAAAATCTCCGGCTAGGCGGTTTTCTTATGACGGCATGTTCGGCCGCCGCACCGACGATGACTTCTCGGGTCATCGAAAGCAATCTTCACGTTAACTCGGAACTCGCCGAGAAGTTAGATCCAATGGAGCTCTCTTCCTTGAACGAGCTCTTGGATCGCATCGCCGCCCTGGGAGTCGCTACAGACTACGATCAGATCGGGCCTAAAACCGATCTGAGAGAGATCAACTCTCCCCAGGCTACCCACCACGTGGCTGTGGTAGAGGAACAATACGGCGACTCTTCTCCTACCTTACGGACTAGCTATGGCCGGATTCCTGACCCCTCCATGCCGGATTCCCGCGGAGGGGAGGACACCACTCAAGCCCTAAACTTAAAGTCAGGCAACGGGCTAGATTCATTGGACAACCTCCAAGAACCCAAGCTTCCAAGTTCGGAAAATTCTTGGCCCCTGAATCTTAGATCGGACGGGGTTCGGAATTTAACTCCACCCGCCCACCGAAACATAAGCGATCTATCCCAAATCCGGCAAGAGCCTGGTTAAACAGTACATCATTACCGGGCCAGATTCCTCCTGGTTATGGAGAGGATAAAGGACTGCCGCGAGGAGGACGCAATCTCATTCTTCTGCAATTATTGCATGGAGAAGGGAATCCTAAACGCTATAAGTCGTCGTGAAATTACACGCTTCGCTGACTTGGCGTCCATAGTACGAAAGTACTGCACGATGGAGAGCGCCTGGAAAACCGAAATCAAATTTTGGGATAATCCGGCCCCGAATACGACCCTAGTCCGAAATAAAAGGGTGCATCATCACCAGGCTCCTGGGTTACATACCAAAAAGCAAAAGCCCCCCAAAGGGCATGGAACCGTACTGGAGGGATGGCTCAATGGACCCTGCAAAATTCATAGCACAGAGGACGCCACTCCAACTCATAGCCTTAGAGCATGTTGGATACTACGGCAGGTGGCCAAAAGTGGCGAAGAGCTCTTAGCTCCTGAGCACCAGCCCAACAATACCAGTACGGTACAGTCTTCGAGACTTTCGCATCAAATAATATGCGGAAGCAAACACTCCGCAGCCTTGCCGAAGTTTACCAAATAGCAACAATAAATCCATGGAGTGACACGGCTATTACCTTTAACGCTAGTGAAGAACCTAAGTTCGAACAGCCCGAGCACCAGCAGCATTGGTCCTCAGTCCAATAGTGGACGGCTTTCGCCTTACCAAGGTACTCATGGACAGCGGCAGCGGATTAAACCTCATCTACGAGGAAACCCTTCAAAAAATGGAAATAGACTGGAGCCGCATTGAGCGAAGCAGCACAACCTTTAGAGGAATAATCCCCAGTTGGGAAGCATGCTGTACAGGAAAGATCACACTAGATGTGGGGTTCGACACGCCGGACAATTATAGGTCCGAGGAGGTCACATTCCAAGTGGCCCCGTTCAGCAGCGGATACCACGCTCTATTAGGGCGAGAGGCATTCACAATTTTTCAAGCTATACCCCATTACGGGTACATGAAGCTCAAAATGCCCGGACCCAGCGGAATTATCACTCTTGCTAGTGACCCGGACATAGCGCTCCACGCCGAAAATAAAACAGCCGCACTGGCCCTTGAGGCACTATCCGAAGCCCTAGCGGCAGAGGAACTCATTGCGCTGCGCTCCACGGTGGACAGGGACGATGTGATACTCGATAAGAGATCCAAGTCCACCTCTTTTAAACCGCGCATTTAAATAGTCAAATTCCAAGTCCATCCAACGGACCCTAAAAAAACTGCCTCCATCGGGGCACAATTAAACCCTGATGTGGACGCCGCATTACGAGAATTCCTACGCAAAAATTGGGACATTTTTACCTGGCACCCTTCAGACATGCCAGGAATCCCACGCCGGCTGGCAGAGCACAGCCTAAATATCCTAAAAGGATTCAAGCCAGTCAAACAAGCTCTTCGGCATTTCTCCGAACCCAAGAGACAAGCCATGGGAGAGGAGCTAGCCAAACTATTGGAGGTCGGATTCATCAGAGACATTAAACATCCGGACTGGCTAGCAAACTTGGTAATGGTACCAAAGAAGGACAAACCCTGGCGCCTATGTGTCGATTTTAAGGACCTTAACAAGGCTTGCCCAAAGGATCCCTTCCCCTCCCCGCATCGATCAAATTATCGACGCTACCGCAGGACACGAGTCATTGTGTTTCCTCGACGCATACTCCGGCTACCACCAAATTAAGATGGCAGAGGCAGACCAAGCTGCAACAGCATTCATTACTCCATACGGCCCATTCTGCTTCAACACAATGCCCTTTGGGCTCAAAAACGCCGGCGCAACATATCAGCGCATGATTCAGACATTTCTGGCAAACTAGATCGGCAAAATAGTGGAGGCATACGTAGACGATGTGGTCGTCAAATCCAAGCATGTTGAAACCCTAGTCGACGAATTGAGGCTCACATTCCATAATCTCCGAACATATGACATCAAGCTCAACCCGGAAAAATGTGTTTTTCGGTACCCGGCGGAAAGCTCTTGGGCTTCGTTGTATCCGTAGAGGAATTGAAGCAAACCCAGCCAAGATCCGAGCTCTGTCACAATTGGATATCCCCAAAGACCTCAAACAAATACAAAATTGATCGATGCGTGGCGGCTCTAAGCCGCTTTATCTCCCGCTTAGGAGAAAAGGCATTACCCCTTTATCGCCTCCTCCGGCGCACCGAACACTTCGAGTGGACGGATGCTGCCACGGCCGGACTCGAAGAAACCAAAGTCATATTGGCAACAAATCTGGTCCTGGCCGCGCCCAACATGGGCGAACCAATGCTATTATACATCGCAGCAACCCATCAAGTTGTAAGTGCGGTGCTCGTTGTCGAACGAGAAACGGACGGACACAAGTTCCCTCTCCAAAAACCAGTTTACTACGTGTCCACTGTCCTAACTCCATGCAAGTCACAGTACCCGCATTATCAAAAGATAGCATACGCGGTGTTCATGGCATCCCGGAAGCTGCGACACTACTTCCAAGAGTGTTCGATAACAAGAGCCTCGAAGTACCTCTTAATGACATTATAAACAACCGCGACGCAACAGGCCGGATTGCTAAATGGGCCATTGAGATCCTCCCGTTCGACATAACCTACAAGCCATGGCGAGCTATTAAGTCGCAAGTTTTGGCTGACTTCATCGCCGAATGTACTAAAGCCGAACTCCCTAAAGAGTACGACGCATATTCCAACTGGATCATGCACTCGACGGCTCCAAAATGTTGGCCGGCCTGGGGGCTGGCGTCGTTCTGATGTCCCCAACCGGAGATACAGTCCAATACGTACTTCAAATAATGTACACGGACTCCAACAACTCATCCGAATTTGAGGCCCTTCTACATGGTCTTCGGATGGCAGTCTCCATGGGCATTCAACGCCTAGAGGTGCGCTGGGATTCGAACCTCGCGATATCCCAAATAAATGGGGACTTTGATGCCAAGGATCCGAAAATGGCAGCTTATCGCAATGCCGTCTTAAAAATATTAGCTCGGTTTGAGGGGCTTGAATTTCACCATATAGCCCGGGATAACAACCAGGCAGCAGACGTGTTGGCACGCATTGGCGCAAAGCGCGATGCCCCCGCCCCCCAACATCTTCCTAGAGAGGCTTTTCAAGCCATCCGTACTTTGGGATGGAGAGTCCGGAAATAACAACCAGGACCCAACTACACTGCCCCACACCGAACATTCCGACATAGTTGGTGGTCCCGCCAACGAAATAACACCGTCAGCCCATGCAATAATGGCAGTCATTGCCCCGTGGACAGAACCATTCCTAGCCTACCTAACTAGGCAGGAACTTCCCGAGGACCAAAACGAGGCCCGCTGCATAGTGCGGCGGTCTAAAGCCTATAAGGTCCATGAGGGAGAGCTTTACAAGAAAAGCACAACTGGAGTCCTTCAAAGGTGTATCTCCGAAGAGGAAGGGCGTAATCTCCTGGCTGAAATTCATGCCGGACTTTGTGGGCACCATGCTGCAGCCCGGGCCCTTGTAGGAAAGGCCTTCCGTACAGGATTTATTGGCCGACGGCCCGGGCAGATGCTTAGGACTTAGTCCAACAATGCGTCGGTTGCCAGCTCTTTGCTAATCAAAGCCACATGCCACCCACCGCCCTCAAAACAATACCCATCACCTGGCCCTTCGCGTTCTGGGGGCTTGACATGGTTGGACCCCTTAAAGGAGGAACCCACAAGCAAAAATACCTATTGTTCATGGTGGATAAATTCACCAAATGGATAGAGGCCAAGCTCAAAGACGGCGAATCCGGACCAAGTGATAGACTTCATATCGTGGGTAGTACACCGTTCTGGCGTCCCCATAGCATCATCACTGATAACGGCACGAACTTAACGGCCGATGAGGTCAAACTCTGGTGCAAAAACATGGGCATCAAGCTCGACTACGCTTCAGTCTATCACCCCTAAACTAACGGGCAAGTCGAGCAAGCAAACGGTCTAATCATGAGCGGCATTAAACCCAGGCTAGTGCGGTCCCTCAAGGAATCTAACACGCACTAGGTAGAGGAGCTCGACTCCGTACTCTGGGGGCTGCGGACCACGCCGAATCGCACTACCGGATTCACACCATTTTTATGGTATACGGCGCAGAGGCAGTTTTGCCCTGCGACATAATTCATGACTCACCTCGCGTGCGCATGTACGAAGAAAGAGAAGCCGAGATCGATCGGCAGGATAGCTTGGACGCCTTGGAGGAGGAGCGTGATGTGGCAAAAGCTCGTTCCGCATTCTATCAACAGCAAGCTCGAAGATATCAAAGCAGGGAAGTACGGGCCAAAGTTTACAACGTTGGTGAACTAGTTCTACGCCTGCCGGACAAGAAAAAGGACAAACTCAAGCCCAAATGGGAGGGTCCCTTCATCATCGACCAAGTCCTGACCGGCGGAGCGTACCATCTGCGAAACGCATCGGATAACCGACTCGAGCCAAACCCATGGAACGCAGCCCGTCTCCAAAAATTCTACGCCTAGCGCCAGATTCTGAGTTCGTCTCCTTCCTCCATCTATATTTTACACTTTAAGCTGTCTTTTATTTCTCTCCTTCTCCCTCCTTTTTTCCGAAGCCATTAAAGGCTCGTTTGCGCATTGTTCGCACACACTTGACACGCTATCCGCGCTCATTATACCTGGGGGCTTCTTTAACAGAAGATTATTTATACGGGCTTTATGCCCAACACATGTGTCACACTTCCGCATGTACCGTTTATTCACCACTATATGCATCGATATGACTTAAGTTTTGGCCAAGCTGGGTTGCTCGGCTCACATGCTTACCCCTCGTTCCCGATTGTTCGGCTAGGTGGTAAAGGGAGCACCTCTGCGATTATTACCGCCCGGGTCAGCGGACGTGTACCTCGGGACCGGGTGAAGCCGAAAGCTAGCGTTCTTAAGGGAATATTCGGTCGGTGAACTAAAAGATGATTTTTTATTTTTCATTTATCTGCCCCCAGATGCTTCTCTACTTTTTTCGCAGTCCGGACATGCACTTTAGGGCATGCCTCCCAGGGAAAGGAACCCCTAACGGAACTGTTCGCCCTAGAAGATGTTTCTTACTAACCATGTAATATAACATAACTAGCTGAGAACTTGTCTGATAAAGCACTCATGACCCCTACGCCTGGTCTCCACGCATGCCCCGGTTTTTACATAACCGCGAGGGTATTCGGACACACTCGCACTATTGGGTCCCGAGGTTGAAGCGAAAAGGTCCGCTACGACAAACGATCTACAATCCTGCTATAAAGCATTTTACATGTCATTTTAAATTACATAGTCAAATTGACTGATTGTATTCCTCTTCAATGCTGTCTAATAGGCTGTCTAGTTTATAGTCCTGCTGGGAATACTTTGCGGCCAACTCTACTTGGCCGTACACTAAGCTCACAGGGATCTCCTTCCCGTCGGGCCCCACAGTCCGACCTCGGCCATGTGGTTTGGGTCCGCCGTGTACCGCGTCTTCACCATGGCCCGAGCTTCCTGGCGCCTTGATGACAGCCGATATCTTCCATAGTCGGAACTGCCGCCGTGCTCCTCAAGCTTCTCTCGCAAGCTCTCCAAGGCCTTCGGGCAGGGAGATAGATGGCCACAAGGCCTGGGCGACGCCTTTCATAACCTACCGAACTCGTTCGTGCAGTTGCAATAGCTCGGGAAGAAGGTCACCCGTAGAACCGGGCATTTCCTCTTCAGGACGACCCGTGAGCATACCTACAGACGTAACTCGGATAATTGACTTCCTCGCCAAACTCCTTTTCAAAGTTCGCTCAAGCACTTACTATAAATGCCGCGTCGAAGTCGCCGATTCTCCTTCACGGAGTCAGATAGCTGGGCACGAACATCCTTTAGTTCCTCACCCAGCTGGGTGTTGGCATCTTGGAGATTATTTTTCTCTTGCCTCACCCTTGTAAGCACATTCTCGCCGGCCTTCAACCGGCGAAAGAGCTGTTGCTTGTCCGGATCTAGTCCGGCGCCGTCTGCAATATTATTGTCAGATTTACACACACGCCACACTTCACAAACTATTTATCTTTTGAAGCATATATTACCAGAGGGGGTCTCTGTGGCTCCCCCTGTAGCGGCTAGTGTGGCCTCAAGTTGGGCCTTGCATTCTTCAAGCTCCTGAGACAGTCGGGTATACTTTTTTGTAAGATCATAACAAATGATCCTTAAATCAGTTATTCTAACTATTTGAAGTCTCGGGGGCTACTGGCATATATAACTGTCAAATTTCCTCACCCGTATGTCCTTTACATACTGCTCCATGGCTCTGGCTAGACCATCTTGAGCGGCATGGAGGTGCGCATCTCCCGAATTGAAGGCATTCAAGGCCTCTTGGGAGAAACATGCGTCACGAAGAACTGTCCGGTGGCGCCTGTGATTCATGGCACTCTCCACCTCGAAGTTGGTGGCGGACAATCTGTCGGCATCCTCTGTCGGAGGAGCATCCGACACACGCCTCATGCTCGCCTCCTCTTCTGGACACGGCTTTGGAGCCTGGCTGGCGGAGGTTCGATTGGCAACCTCTCCGGACTCAGTCCGACGAGCGCTCTTTTTCCTGAAAAGAGCACCAACGTTAGTACGCCTTCCAGGAATCAATCCTGGGAATATGGTGACGCACCATACCGTTGCGGCGGAGTTTTGATCCGGACCGCACTTCTTTTTAGCCTGCGTGACCGTACTGCCCCTTGTTGGCTAGCCGCGGGCTCGGCCTCCTGCCTCAAGGCACCCCCTGCGAAACACCATTGGTATCGATGATCAAAAATAAGCACGGATGGGTCATTATCGTGAGTATTGGGACCTCGGTCTCGATTACTGTGAAATTTGGAAGTATTCCGGGGTAATCGGCCGTAATGGCAACCAAGGCATTATCGATGCTCAGTTGGTGATATACCCCATCAATCAGCTCCACCAATAAGTCCGGATCCTCTTGGGAGGCCGGATCGAGGAGCCGTTCCGGATCCTCAGGTTGTGGAGGCGGTCTGTTTATGTCTTTCACGGCCTGGCGCAGTTCCTGCGTCAAAATCACAAAATGAGATACCTAACCATGGGAATACGGATAGGGTGTACAAAAAGAAATGTCCGCTTACCCAGCTTCGAGGATTGTTCATAGAAAATCCGCTCAATGGACTGACGCGGAGAAAATCCTCCTCTTCTCCCTTGTACATCACGGACAAAATCTTCACCAGATCGGTGACCGATCCCGGCCCCTTACGGCCATGACGGGTGGCATCGTCCTCCCCATTGAAATTCCACATGAGGTGGTCCCTATACTGGAGCGGCTGCTGTCGTGGTACTAAGTCTGACAGTAGAATGGGGGGGGTAGGAATGGAGAGGCAAGATCCTAGCTATGGAGTAGTTGTATACGCAAGGGATTTACGAGTTCAGGCCCTTCTCGAGGAAGTAACAGCCCTACGTCTCGGAGCCCGGAGGCGGTCGACTGGATTATATGCGTATGTGTTACAGGAGTGTGAACCCTTCTACCTGTGGAGGGGGGTGGCTTATATAGAGTGCGCCAGGACCCCAGCCAGCCCACTTAGCGGAGGGTTTAAGGTACATTAAGGCTAGGCATTACTGGTAACGCCTTACATAAAGTGTCATCATGACCATAAAGACTATTTAACCACAAACCATTTGGACACCGAGTAGCTCTTGGACTCTTGGTGGTCGAGTGGGTCTTCATGGTCGAGTGTCTTTGAATCTGTCGAGTGGAAACCTACCAGGTCGACTGGTAGGCAGCTTCTTTCGCGAGTGTCCTTGGGGAGGGTACCTTTGGGCAGGTCTATGACCCTACCCTAGGTACATGACTTCATCATTAGCCCCCGAATGGATCTTGGTTTGAGTGAGGAAGGAGTTGATAATCTTTCCGACCTGTTCTTCGTGTTGTGAGTGTGTCTTACTCTGGATCAATGACCTTTTCAGTGATGGTGTCAACTTCTCTTTCAGTCGTCTTGATCCATTCTTCACATTTGTCGAGTGAACTTTGTGAACTTGAGGATTTCCGAGCGACGGAACGGAGGAAATCTGATGTCTGACAGGTTACTCTGCGGTTAGCGGATTTCGCGGGATCTGTATTTTGGGAAGCGCGCGAAGCGGAGAAAACTGCGGCACTCGGATGGGATAAGACGATGACGCCTCGATCTTTGCGCCTCCTTTTTCGCCATGTATCGCGTATGCGCTTTGTTCTATGGATTTGACGGATTGTCTGGCCTACCAACAGCCACTCGGAAGCGGCCTCATATAAAGCATCGGACGGGGTATTTTGAACAGTGCGACCTCAATCTTCCCCTCCCTCCGCCTCCAAACCTTCCTGCTGCGCCCTTAGCCTGCTCAGCGCCGCAGCTCAGTACTTGCTTCGCCGACGACCATGGTGAAGGAGAAGACTGCAGCCTTGGAGCGGGTGAAGAAGGCGGCGGCGAAGGCGAAGGGGAGAGCGCCAGTCAAGCGGATCTTCTTCGCGGTCCAAACTGCCGCAAGGTTGGGTCCAGGGAGATTGGATCCGCTCGACCATCACCGAGAAGGACCTCACCAATCTGGCCAACGAGGGACTGATCCCCCATGGGTCGGCGAGGCTTCCGGGAACGGAGTGGCAACCACAGCCTGAAGAGGGTGAGTGCGTTCTCCTAGCCGAATCCTTTCTTCCGGGGGTTTCTGAACTTTTTTGGAGCGCAACTCCATCATTTCACTCCCAACTCCATTGTCTATCTTGCTGCTTTCATTTTGTTATGCGAAAACTTCTTGGGCTGTCGGCCAGACCGGGGCCTCTTCAAGCATATATTCACTTGTCGCTCTCGGATGGTGAAGAAAACCAACCCCAATGACGCAGTAACCCAAGTAATCCAGATGTGTGGGGACTCGGGGTCCAGATGAGGGGAAGAGCGCCTTTCCGGCTATGACTCTCCCCGACTCGGTTAGAGGGTGGCAGTCGACCTGGTTCTACTGCCAAGACCAGCCGACGCCGGGGCAGTCGACTGGACTCCCTCCTTTCTCCATGAGTCAAGTGAACAAGCCGTCTTCCCTGAAGGTGCTACTAGAGGAGAAGGCCCAAGTAAAATTGTTGACGGAACGCGTAGTCCAGCTCATTCGTGATGGGGTGACCGGCATGGATCTCCTGGAGGTTTTCCTCCGATGGCGTATTCAGCCACTCAAATACCGAGGCCATCCGATGTGGATGTACTCCGGTACGGATGATACCACCGGGTCCATCCAGAGGAGGTCGATGACACCACGCTGGAGAAGTGGATGACTGCCATCACAGGAAACAAAGATAACCCTCAAGGAGCTAGGAGGATTCCACCACTCGACCGGACTTATGAAGTGGACAAGGTATAACCACTTATCTCCGATCGTGATTCGGCTGCATTCATTCTGTTTAGATGCCAATTCGTCGACTGACTTTTGCCTTGTTTTGTTGTCTTCTAGGTCACCACTGAGATGTACTCGATGCCCAACGGGGCGCAAGAACCAGTCAAAGAAGAAGAAGGAAGCGGAGGTGAAAGCCAGAAAGAATGGGAGTCCAACGGTAGGAGGATGAGGGGGACGACAACTCTGATGAAGAGGAGGAGGAGGAGGAAGAGGAGGAAGACGTCGATCCTCCTCGCTCGGAAGGAAGGTCCAAGTTGACGCATGACCCGGCGGCCGGGAGCGGTAAAGCTGTTGCCCTTTGGGCGGTCGGCAAGCGACCTCGGACAACTTCCCTCAGGCCGACTGAGAAACCGCCGAAGCAACCTTGAGCAACATCGTCAAAGCCGACGAAGGCCCTGCCCAAAATGCGGATGGTCATTCCCACCATCTCCGGGTAACCAGCAGAACTTGTATTTCCCTATTCAACATGAGTGTACTTTTGGTCGACTTGATGACTGATCAGCCGATTCTTGAACTCTGCGGTCTTTGCTACCTCCGAGACCTCAGCCAAGCACGAAGATCAAGAATGGAAGATGCCGCCACCTCCAACCTTGGTATGATCTCTGTAGTTTCGCTTTTAGTCGATTGGATTTCCATGTTTACTTTTGAATCTTTCTTGTAGTTCCGCCTCATGTCATTGATCTCCCCGATGATGACGAGGAAGCACCGTTGAGGAAGAGGAAAAAACAAGAGGGTGCCTGCTGGCAAGGCTGCTCTAGTTGTGACGATACCTGAGATGCTGGTTTCCGAGGGAGGCAACCCCACTCGGGCTTCCGTGTCTTTTGTTGTACCGCTGACAAGTGCCCGACCCACTTCGTCGACTTCTGATCCACCATCCCTTTTTGCTATACGCCACGTCCCGGAAGACCAAATGAGTGCTGCTAAGGAGGCTATACGCCAGGCAGGGATCATGATGGAGCAAGTGAAGGCGGTCCGAGAGGCTAGACAGACGGCCTATGATGCTAGTTCAGCTCTCCAGAGCAATGTCCAAGTAAGTCGATCGTTGCTTGCTCTGTTAGGATATGTTACCTAAAACTGCTTGCTCTGTTAGGATATGCTACCTGAAACTGCTTCTTTCTGAAGATTTCCATATCTGTACACCCACTAGGTGGGTGTGTTGATTGATTTTTTGTGGGGGCACGCTGAGTGCACCCACTGGGTGTAGTCCCCGAGACTATGGTGGACCGCGTGCAGTCGACTATAGTCTTTATACTTTAAACTTCTTCACTCGGCCTGGTCGGACCAAGTCGAATGGAACCGTAAAACCGGTGGGGGCACGCTGAGTGCACCCACTGGGTGTAGTCCCCGAGACTATGGTGGACTGCGTGCAGTCGACTATAGTCTAAAGAACTGTTTTTTTACCGCGGCTGACCGCTGACAATTAGCCATGGTTTTAGAATCATAACCTTTTTGCCTCTTTTGGTCGACTGGTCGAACCAAATTGGTAAAACCAGTGGGGGCACGCTGAGTGCACCCGCTGGGTGTAGTCCCCGAGACTACTGTCGAATGTTTTGATTCGACTGTAGTCTTAGAAATGCTACAATTTTTCCTTAGTCACTCGGAAGTGACCTGTCTTTGATGTCTTTTGTTGATTGAGTCTTTGTAGAAATATTTTTTTTGAAGGTTAGGACAGTAGGAAAGGCTCCTACTGCTTTTGTATTACCACCAAATTAAAAGTTTGTTACATATGCACAAAGTGGGGGGGGGGGAAGAACTTAGAGAAACAACTACATAGCTAAGTTACAAGATGGAGGCAATATCCTTAGCAAGGATTCCTCCATAGCTCCCCCTATGTATAGTATCATTGTATAGTAGCCAAAGTGTCGTGCACAAGGTGTTTTTTGTGGTCAGGTAGTCTCTGTAGCAGATCTTGAAAGTCATTGATGAACCTCCCTTTCCATGAGTCAATGCATGGCCATACTTTTCTGAAATGGTTGTTATTGCGCTCTTTCCATAAGCTCCAAGCTGCCAGTAGGAATGTCTCCATAATCATCTTATGATGGTGTTTTTCTTTCAATCTTTCCAAAGAGTCGGAGGCGATGTCGGTGGTTGCTCCATGTGATGTTCAAGATCCTCCAAAGAGGATCAAGCTAAAGAGCGATGGAAGAAAAGGTGTTCCACTATTTCTTCAATGTGTTGGCCACAAAGCAAACAATCCAGATTGGTCCCTATGTTATAGTGCCTCCGTTTTAGCATGTTCCTTGTATTGAGACGGTCAGATAGGAGCAGCCACCCAAAAACTTTTATTTTTGCCGTGCACTTAGTTTTCCATATCCATGTGAAAGCCACATGTGCCTTTACGTTTCTGAAGTACTAGTTGTAATACGAAGTTGTGTTGAAGCTGTGTGCTCCCCAACAGCAGGTCCATGCATCATTCTCGCTTGTTAGTTCCACATTTGCAACTTCCCTTTGAATTTGCCGCAACTCCTCGTGGGCTTGTACAGAAAGCGGGAGATGAAAGGTTATTGCCAGGTCATTTATGTTGAGGAAGGCTTGAACCGGAATGTCACCATTCTTGCAGTAAGAAAAAGCTCTTTGGTATTTTTCCTCATAGATAGAATGATTCCAGTCATCTTTCCAGAAGAGGGCTGAGCTGCCATTGTGCACATTGACTTGGGTTACACCTCTATAAATTGGCATTAATCGGATGAGGTCTCGCCACCAAAAGGATCTGCAGGGTTCTGTTGCATGGGGTACAGAGTCTGTGTAATATGTATTCCAGATGAGTCTAACCCAAGGAGTGTCTTGCTGATTGTAGAACTTGTGCAGGAGTTTGAGTAGCAGAGCGTCATTTTGAACATGAAGGTCCATAACCGCTAGTCCACCGCACTTTTTTGGGCGGCAAACCATAGACCAGGCAGCCAAAGAGTTGCATTTCTCTCCATTTTCCGTTTTCTTATTCCAGAGGCTGTACCTTCTGATTTTGTCCAATTGTTCAATGATTTTCGGAGGGAGTCTTAATGTGCCCATGGGGTAGATAGCCAGCGATGTTATGAGGGAGTTTAGGAGTGCCAATCTACCTGCATAGGACATGAGCGACATAGCCGCAGAACTTTCCTCTCTCGCCTTTGCATAAACAAAGTGTCAGGTCCAAAACCGAAAGTCGAGTGGTACCTAAGGGCAGCCCAAGGTAAGTGAAAGGCATGGTTGCTGGAACACAGCCAAAGATCGCTGCCAGCTCATCACATTTGTCCTGAGGGGTGTTGATGGGCACCAAAGTGGATTTATGAAAATTGATTTTGAGACCCACAGAAGTGGCATAGTCCTCAAGAATCTGTTTGATCTTGGTGGCCTGATTGATGCAGGCAGGGAGGACAATTATCGTGTCGTCAGCGTACTAAATCACCGGGTACTGATCATTTCCTTTTGGCGGGATTGGATGTTGGATGATCTGGTTTTGAAGTGCCTCATTTAGAGCGGTTTGGAGCAGGTCCGCGGCTAACACAAATAGCAGTGGTGATAGTGGATCACCCTGTCGTACTCCACACTTACAAAGAAATTGTCGACCTGGCACCCCGTTAAGAAGCACCGAGGATTTGCCCGATGAGAAGATATGCTCCATCCAGTTTAGCCATTGAGTTGGAAAGCCCATGTGTTCCATAATTTGCAGCATCACAGGGTGTTGGATCGTATCAAAGGCCTTCGTGAAGTCTAGTTTCAGTAGTACAATCTCCCATTTAGACGTTTGGCACTGATGAATATACTCGAAGGCCCAGGCAAGGCAGTCGTGAATGGATCGACCATGGAGGAATCCGTATTGGTTGCGATGAACGATGTTTAAAATAATTTTCTGAAGTCGATTGGCAAGGATCTTGGTTATAAGCTTGAGGCAACAGTTCAGGAGTGTGATCGGGCGAAAATCATTGACTGTCACAGGAGCATTATCCTTAGGTATTAGAGTGATATGTCCATAGTTGATACTCTCCAGATTTAAATTTCCCTCATGGAACTCTTCACACAGTTGATAAATGTCATTTTTGATAATAGGCCAGCAGGCTTTAATGAAGGCCCCGTTAAATCCATCCGGTCCTGGGGCCCTATCAGGTGGCATTTCTTTGAGTACCGCGTCGATTTCTGCATGTGTAAACGGGGTAGTCAGGCTGTGAAAATCAACCTCTTGTCGGAGCATTTGTGAGAGGTTGAACTTCATCGGTTGTGGGTTGTAAGATCCTAGTCTGTCTTTGTAAGTGTCAAACAGGATCGCGTCTTTCGCTGTGTGTTCCTCCATTTCAACTCCATTATGGTCTTGCAAGGTTTTTATGAAGTTTTTTCTGTATCTTTCAGTTGCCACAGCTTGAAAAAATTTTGAATTCTCGTCACCAAATTGAATCCATCGGATGTTGCAACGTTTTTTCCAATGTTCTTTTTGGTATTGCAGCAGGCAAAGCAAATGTTTTTTGAGTATATCTCTAAAGTTACCTTCAGGCAAAGTGAGAGATCGCCGATCAGCAATATTGTCGAGTTCAACAAGAGCTTTGTTGGTATTCTCAATCGCAATCTTCAGTCGGGAGATATGGCGGCTCCAATGTTTGAGAGCATGTCGGACTGCCTTCAGTTTTTGACATAGACGAGAGGCAGCATTAGACTTCTTGTTATATTTAATCGGTTTATTCCAGGCTAGGGACACCACATCCATAAACCCTGTATGCGATCCAAAGAAGTTTCAAACCTGAAAATCTTACTTCGTGGTATGGAGGTCTGAATGGCCACAGAGCAGGGGACATGATCGGATACTGGCTTACCAAGGGGGGTCACCGTGGTGTTTGGGAACGTGGCGGTCCAGTTTAAGGATGTGAAAACCAAATGAGCTGTTCCAATAGAGGGTTTTGCTGCATGTTAGACCACTTATATTTTCTGCCCTTTATAGGTAGCTCAGTGAGATTTTGTTCGCGTATAAAGTCGTTGAAAGTGAACATATCGTGGATGTCTCCTCCAGGTTTATTACGGTTTTCCGGAGAGCGTATGTAATTAAAATCACCCAGAATGAGCCAATCTTCTGTCGAGGGTATGTGCAGGTCAAAGAGCCATTGTGTGTAAGTGAATCTTTGTTCACCTTGACAAGGACCGTATACATTCACCAGTTTCCAGCAATGGCCCGATTGGGTTGACGTAAGTTCTATCCCCAGAGCAAATGGTTCAGATAAGAAAACCCGTCCCGTGAAAAGGTGGCTATTCCATATCGTAACAATACCACTAGAAGCGCCTCGCGAAGGAATATAAGCGAACCGATCAAATCGTTTGGGGCATAAAGCTTTAAGGGAGGAATCATCAAAGCACGGCATTTTTGATTCCTGTAAACAAATAACCGCACAGCCACTAACGTTGATCGCATTAGATAGAGCTAGCTGCTTCGGATTTAATTAAGACCACAGATGTTCCAACATAACACGCTCCAGCTTTTGCAAAAGAGGCATAAATGAAAAGAAACGGAAGATAACTAGATCGAGGAGGTCGATCCATCCGCTGCTTGGAGAGCACAACAACCGTCGCTTCTTCATTGGAATAGCACACAACTGTGTGCCAATAGCTTGCATTGACTCAATTGTCGTTGGCGGTGGGATTTCTGAGTCTTGCACTTGAGGCATGTTGTCATCTACAGTAACTTGAGCAGCAGGGTTGATGCGGGGCTTCACCTTGGATTTTGGCAGACGCGTGTCAGAAGGCTGTGGGACTTGGAATCCGTCGTACTTGGTCGATCTGTTACTGCAACGAATAGATGTTGTGTCTACTGGAACAGGAAGCTTCCCTTTGCGCTGCTTGTTAGCTCTGTTGCTAGCTTCACCCATAGTGCTGTCAGCTCCAGATTGAATTTCCTCCAGAGAGGTGTTGCTGTCAGAAGATAGGGCCGAGGAACCAGATTCAGAAAGAGCAAGTGTAGAGCTGGAGTGATGTTGAGGAGTGTCAGAGGATCTGGTCTCAGAGGCGTCCAGACTATCAACAACAATGATACCAAGGTGAGTGTCCATTGGAGTCGGTAAAGCCAGCAGGTTGTTGTTGTTGTTAATAACCGGTACATGCAGTTCAGATATGTGCACTGAATTTGCTGGAGCTAAGGTACATGGAGTTGGCAGCTGTGTAAACTGAATTCCTGTGCTTCCCAGGTCAACTTGTATTTCCACACGCAGATTGTCATTCCTGAATCCATATCCACCGTTCCATGGCCCAACTGACACCAAGAGTGGGCGCAACGCCGCAAAGATCATGGTATTCAGTTGCTGACGGGGAACGGGGTCAGTCAGCAGGAGTGCCATGAGTTGCTCTCCTTGAGTGGAGAGACCAAAACGAATCCCTTGCGCATGTATTTCCACAGAGACATTTATGCGCTCCACCACAGCAGGTGGTTCCATTTCGCTAGGCTGTACAATCATAGCCAGTGAATGATCAGAGCTAAAATCATCCGAGACAGTGATGGAGTCGTTCCAGGCCTGGGCAGCACTGTCCACTGTATTATCATCAGGAACAACTCCATCATGCACAGAGAGACCTTGTTCAGTCAGCCAAGCTTGGAAGTTCATCAGAAAAGGTGGCATAGGAGGAGCAGGAGGTTCAGGCCAGGCACCCCATCCTTGATTTCCCATATCAGGTGCATCCTGATCTGCAGGTGGTGCATTGTCAGGGGCAGCATTCTGCACGAGCCAAGCATGAACTTGTTCTTGATACAGTTGTTCGGCAGTCAGATGAGGACCATGGAGGGGGTGGGGATTGCCATCAGGTGGTGGTTTTTCTTCTCCAGCCGGTGGCACTTCCGGAAGCAGTGCATTCCAATCATTGCTACGAAGTATGGTGATTTGCACTGTCCAGCAGTGGCGAGCTCCCCCAAGTTGCCAAACTACAAAGCTCTTCGGAATAAGTCTGGGACTGATCACCCGCACTTTGATAAGCATGAAGCGACGATCCTGCCGGGGATTGTACCAGGAGACCAGAGACCCAAATCCACCCAGAGATTTGTTGATGTAGTAGTCTGTCTGGTAGTCATAGGGGAAGCCGAAGTACATAAGCCAGACCTCAGGTCCAAAGGTGGTGGTACGGCCATTCAGAGATTCATGGTGAGGGACAAAGGATACAAGCAGATCTTCATCCTCTAATTCAAAGGGAGTGGCCACAGCAGTATCTCTGATGAACGAGTCTACAAATCCAAAGATCGCTATACCAAAAGGATGATCGCTGACCTCGGTGGTGAAAAGCTGAGCTTCATGGAGCAGACCCCTGATGGTGTTGCGGATGATGGCCCGGCGGTGCAGAGGGACGTAGTGGCTCGTCTCCGCTATTACCAGAAAGTCGTGGTTGAGGGGGGGGGGGTGATCGGGCCAACCACCATGCCGCTGCGGACGATGCGGTTCGCCGGACCAGGCTCGACGGCGAAGCCCGGCGGTAGGAACGGGACGGGGTTGAGGGGATAGTTGGCCATTGCAGTGGAGCAGAGCAAAGGTGGCAGGGGGGCGAATGGATGAGCGTGGGCGGTGTCGCTTGGGAAATCGCGACAGAAGTTGGAACGTGAGGGGTAGGATGGGAAGGCCTCGGCAATCTCGGGACCCATTTCCATTTTTGTTTAAATTGCCTTTTGAGACAGGCACGTTCCAGATGCCCATAATGACCGCATGATGAACATCGAACAGTAGTTCTCGGTCTGAGCTGTCTATTCAAAATAGGGAACATCTTTGCAGGAAATCCGACATTGGGGATTGCTTTCTCTTGGTTATTTATTAAGGAATTGTGATGCTTTGGTAAAGACCGGGAGGGGCAGTCAAATACCTTATGACCAGGAGAGGAACAATAAATGCAAATAAGCCGAGCGTGGCAATGTATTTTCTGGTGTCCCCATTGTAAGCATCTAGAGCATAGAGAGGCCCAGTTGATAGCCAAAGATTCTATCTCCTCCTGGGAATAGCAGGCTTGGGCCAGGTCCGCCTTATGACGGGCCACAAGGATAGGAGGCCAACTAGAATGGGCCGGGGCATATTTGAAAGCGGAGGCCAGGAAAGTTTGCGGCAGACGTGGATAAGGCATCGTGATTGGGCATTTAAAAGCTCCCAGACACAGAAAATCCGGGCTATTACTATCTTCCAAATACGCTTGTCGGTGATAGATGTCCATTAAGGATTTGTGATTATTGGCCACCTTAACTGCCTGATTGTCATTAATGCGCGCGACAAATTCGCCAAATTTGATTTGTTCATGATCAGGAGACGAAGAATGAACCGGCGAGATCATAGAAGAAGACGCCTCAGCAGCATTGGAATTAGAGAAATTCATATGTGTCAACGGGGTCAATGCAAACTTACGGAGTTCTCTGCGTGATGAATCCTGGTCAATAGGTGCTTGGGTGAAGAAATCCAATTTGGAGGAGACGGCCAGAGAACGGCGATTATCAAGCTCGGTCAATGTCATGTCCGCATGCCAACAGTCAGAAGAACTTGGTGCTCGAGAATAATGGCCGTTGAATAGATGAAAATGACATATAAAATCTGGCCACACCCTGTCCTTGAGACCATAGATAAAATGCCCCGCTTTATTATTGGCGACCGAGAATTTGAAAGCACGCGGATTGATTTGCTTCACCTTGAAACCAGAACTAATACCGCCAATGCAGCATTGTAAAGCAATACCCACAGAATCCACATTGAGCGGGAATGAGGCTGAAGAGAAAGTGACCACAAGAAAGAACTCTTGATGGTCACGAGAAGGAGAGAAGTGCACCGTGGATCCAAATTTTCTCCTCACCTGATCCACAAGAGCAAGCCCTGGGGCAAAATCCAGTGAAGAAGGCTGTCCATCCTGAACTAATCTAGAGATCGCCATGATTTTCGTTGGGGTAGGTGGAGGGGAGGAGAGGAGAGGAGAGGGAGAGGGAGAGAGCCATTCTCTCTGACTATCCTCTTTGTAGAAATCTTGCGAGCTTGTGGCTTGCTATACTGAGTTAGAGAACAAACAGATCCAGCTCAACCTCGACTTGAAGGTTGCTCAGGAGAATTTGCAGAAGGCGAAGGATGAAGCAAAAAAAAGGTATGGCTGGTGAGAACTTTGACGACTGTCTTTGTTTTTCTGTTCATTTTCAACTATGTTCTCATTGTTGCTTTGCAGATAAACTGGAAGAGACTCTGAAGAAGAAGGACCTTGACCTTGCAGAGGCACAGAATGCGGCTTTGGAGAAAACAAAGCTCGCTGAAGAGAAACTTGCCTCAGTCGACAAACTTGAAGATGAAAATGCCAAGCTGAAAGCCGCTCTTGACGCGGCCAACAAGGAAGTTAGTCGACTGAAGAACGACAAGATTGCTCTGTCTGACAAGGCTGGCCAACTGGCGGGGAAGCAAAATGACCTGGAAATTTATCTTGGAGGGCTCGCCAAGAAGCTGTTTCTCATGCTTGAAGGTAATCTCTTTTACCCGACTGTCTTGCTATCACCTGCTCATCGCATGATTGTTATTTTGAGTCTGAGCTGTGTTTTCAGAATTCTGTCGAAACTTCAAAGAAGAAACCAGTCGAGTGGAAACCAGCCTGGACCCCATCAACTCTCCTGTGAAGGACAAAGCTGCTATGAATGTGCTCTGACTGGAGTCTCGCGTTGCTAGCGTGGTGGATTATCGTGCTCGACTAAAAGTTGCGGTGTCGCGGATCGACTCAACTCTCTGGCCAGATCAGACGCTTCAGAACGACCTTGAATCCTTAATGACTCGACTGAATGAGATTCCAAGTCGATTGCAAGAATGGAAAAAGTCTTCTGCCAGGTGTGGTGCTAATGTTGCTCTGTCTCTGGTTCGTGTCCACTGCAAGGAAGAGCAAGAGGACAAGCTGGCGTCCCTCAAGGTTGCGAACACCAGGAAGTACGACTTCAGATCTTTCATGCAGACCTTCATAGCTGCTGCTACCCGTATTGCCGACGGAATCGACCTCGACCAGTTTGTTGCACCTTCCAGTCCTCCACCGGAGGAGTAAAAACTTCAAGTCCCACCTTAAATTTGCCTCGGAATGCCGAGTGGTTTTTGTAACCGACAAACTTTAATGAGCTTAACGCTCGAGCACTTTTGGATCCGTAGGACGTTTATCCGAACTTGATTTATCCTTGAACATGCTTTATTTGCCTTCGAGATAACTTTGCTCCTCATTCGGAATATATTTCATTGTTGTAAGTAGTATCCTTGAGGTGAAACTCCAGTCGACTTGTACTTCATCTATCTTGCAGGTAGAGATGGAGCACAAACTGCGACTGGCCTCGTCGTTCTTGCGGGTTGGGATGAACCGCATGTTGTACTTGTGGCGAAGCTCCGAAGGAGAAGGTAGCAATCGACCTGCACCTCGTCGTCCTTGTGGATTGGGATGGACCGCATGTTGTACTTATGGCGAAGCTCCGAAGGAGAAGGTAGCAGTCGACCTGCACCTCGTCTTCCTTGCGGATTGGGATGGACGGCACGTTGTACTTGTGGCGAAGCTCCGAAGGAGAAGGTAGCAGTCGACCTGCACCTCGTCGTCCTTGCGGATTGGGATGGATCGCACGTTGTACTTGTGGCGAAGCTCCGAAGGAGAAGGTCGCAGTCGACCTGCACCTCATAGTCCTTGCGGAATGGGATGGACCACACGTTGTACTTGTGGCGAAGCTCCGAAGGAGAAGGTAGCAGTCGACCTGCACCTCGTCGTCCTTGCGGATTGGGATGGACCGCACGTTGTACTTGTGGCGAAGCTCCGAAGGAGAAGGTAGCAGTCGACCTGCACCTCGTCGTCCTTGCGGATTTGGATGAATTCCTTACTTAGGCGAGCACCGGGCTGCGGCTAAGCCCCCGAGTGGGAGGTTTGCTCTCCACTCGGTAGGATTTTTATTACTTAGGCGAGCGCTGGGCTGCAGCTAAGCCCCCGAGTGGGAGGTTTGCTCTCCACTCAATAGGATTTCTATTACTTAGGCGAGCACTGGGCTGCAGCTAAGCCCCCGAGTGGGAGGTTTGCTCTCCACTCGGTAGGATTTTTATGGTGTAGCTTTGAAGGAGAAGGTAGCGATGACCTGCACCTCGTCAGATCCTTCTTGAGCGTTCATTATTTTGGATGTTAAGGCGAATCCTTGGGCTGTTGCTAAGCCCCCGAGTGAGAGGCTGACTCTCCACCCGGTAGGACTTAAATACTTAGGCGAGTACTTGGACTGCAGCTAAGCCCCCGAGTGGGAGGCTGGCTCACCACTCGGTAGGATTTTGAATACTTAGGCGAGTACATGGACTGCAGTTAAGCCCCCGAGTGGGAGGCTGGCTCACCACTCGGTAGGATTTTGAATACTTAGGCGAGTACTTGGACTGCAGCTAAGCCCCCGAGTGGGAGGCTGGCTCACCACTCGGTAGGATTTTGAATACTTAGGCGAGTACTTGGACTGCAGCTAAGCCCCGAGTGGGAGGCTGGCTCACCACTCGGTAGGATTTTGAATACTTAGGCGAAGCAGATTCAGCCTAAGCCCCCGAGTGAGAGACCTGCCTCGCCACTCGGAAAGGATGTTTTTTTACAAACTTAGGCGAACCGGATTCGCAGCTAAGCCACCCACTGGGGGAAATTTCAACAAAAAGTAATAACAATCAGTGGGAAAATTATAACATTCTTGTCTTAGATAAACAAACTACAAAAGTACTTTTATTACATCTCAACCGAGTGAGTATTTAAGTATAAAAGGGGCGGAGCAGCTCCGCATTCCAAGATCGAGGCTCGTTGATCTAGCGATCAACGTTGTAGAGATGATACGCTCCGTTGTGCAGAACTCTTGCGACGATGAAGGGACCTTCCGAAGTGGGAGCGAGCTTGTGTGGTTTCTGTTGATCCACTCGGAGGACCAAATCTCCCTCTTGGAAGGCTCGACTCTTCACATTTCTGGCATGGAATCGATGCAAGTCTTGCTGATAGATAGTCGAGCGGATCAGGGCCATCTCTCTCTCTTCTTCCAAGAGGTCGACTGCATCTTGCCGGGGTTGTTCCGCTTCTTCTTCAGAGTATAGTTCGACTCGAGGCACATTGCGAAGCAGGTCACTCGGCAGAACTGCTTCAGCTCCATAGACCAGGAAAAATGGAGTTCTCCCAGTCGACCGATTAGGAGTGGTCCTCGATCCCCAGAGAACTGATGGAAGATCATCGACCCAAGCTCCTGTTGCGTGCTTGAGATCACGCATCAGCCGTGGTTTCAGCCCTTTGAGAATGAGGCCGTTTGCACGCTCTGCTTGTCCATTCGACTGAGGATGAGCAACTGAAGCATAGTCGACCCGCGTGCCCTGAGAGGCGCGGAAGGCTTTGAACTTGTCATTATCGAAGCTTAACCCATTGTCGGTGATGATGCCATGCGGAACTCCATATCTGAATATCAATTCTCTGATGAAACTGATAGCAGTGCATGCATCGAGGTTCTTGATGGGCTTGGCTTCGATCCACTTGGTGAACTTGTCGACTGCTACTAGCAAATGAGTGAAGCCGCTTCTGCCAGTTCTCAGCCGTCAAATCATGTCTAATCCCCAAACAACGAAGGGCCAGATGAGTGGAATGGTCTTCAAGGCTTGTGTGACATGTTGGAATAGAACTGACACCCTTCACACTTGTCAACTATTTCTTTTGCCATTTCATTTGCTTTCGGCCAGTAAAATCCCGCTCGGTATGTTTTAGTCACGATGGTCTGAGAGGACGCATGATGGCCACAGGTCCCCGAGTGGATATCCTCAAGAATTATCTGACCTTCTTCTGGCATGATACACTTCTGGCCGACTCCAGTCACGCTTTCTCTGAACAACTGTCCCTTGATCACTGTAAAGGCCTTGGATCGACGGACGATCTGTCGAGCCTCTTCTTCATTCTCTGGGAGCTCTTTCCTTAGGATATATGTGATGTACGGCACTGTCCAGTCGGGAGTGATGACCACAACTTCCATAATCAGGTCGACCACGGCTGGGACCTCAACTTCAGTTGGATCATTGCACTCTTTTGCTGTAGGGCTTCTTCTATGAAAGGATCCTCCTGCACTGATGGTGCATGAAGGTGCTCCAAAAATACATTACTGGGAATGGCTTCCCTCTTGGACCCTATCTTCGCTAAATCATCCGCACCTTGATTTTTCAGTCGGGGTATATGATGAAGCTCTAACCCCTCGAATTTCTTCTCCAGCTTTCTCACTGCATTACAGTAACCTGTCATAGCTGGGCTTCTGACATCACACTCCTTCATCACTTGATTAACAACCAGATCCAAGTCGCCGTAGACCATAAAGGCGGCAGACGCCGAAAGTGAAATGGCCATGCGCAACCCATACAGGAGTGCTTCATATTCTGCTTCGTTGTTGGAAGAATCAAAGTGAATCTGGAGAACATATTTGAGCTTATCTCCTCGGGGAAACCAATACAACCCCGCACTGTAACTGCTCAAAGCATCTTGGAACCGTCGAAAATCATAGTCCAAAGGTTCCGAGTGAACTTGAGTCGGAAGCTGCTGTTCAGTCCACTCGGCGAGGAAGTCTGCTATTGCTTGGGACTTGATGGCTTTCTTTGCCTCAAATTTGATATCAAGGGGAAGGAGTTCAATCGCCCATTTTGCCACTCGACCAGTTGCATCTCTGTTATGAAGAATTTCCGACAATGGGGCGTCGCTGACGACTGTAATGGAATATCAGAGAAATAATGAGAAACCTTCTTTGTGGTCATATAGATCCCATAAACAAGCTTCTGATAATGAGGGTATCTTTGCTTTGATGGGGTCAGCACTTCAGAAAGATAATAAATTGGGCGTTGAACTTTGAAGGCATTTCCTTCTTCTTCCCCGGCCGTAGTAAATGCATCGACGACTTGTCCAAAGGGCTGCAATGTAAAGCAACAAAGGCTCTTTGCTGACAGGAGCAGCAAGCACCGACTGGGTGGAGAGCAGAGCTTTTAGCTCTACAAACGCTGCATCAGCTTCTAGAGTCCACTCGAACTTGTCTGACTTCTTCATCAATCGGTAAAGAGGCAATGCCTTTTCACCGAGGCGAGAGATGAATCGACTTAAAGTGGCCAAGCATCCAGTAAGCTTATGGACATCGTGCACACGCATAGGGCGCTTCATTCGGAGTATAGTGCCAACCTTTTCGGGGTTAGCATCGATTCCTCGCTCAGAAACGAGAAAACCGAGTAACTTTCCACCAGGAACTCCAAATGTGCACTTTGATGGGTTAAGCTTGATATCATACCTCCGAGATTGGCAAATGTTTCAGCAAGGTCACCAACAGGTCGGAACCCTTTCGTGACTTGACCACTATATCATCCATGTACGCTTCCACATTCCGACTGATTTGAGTGAGCAAACACTTCGAATCATCCTCATGAATGTGGCTCCGCATTCTTGAGACCGAATGGCATGGTGACATAACGAAGCACCGAATGGAGTGATGAGCGCTGTTTTGATCTCATCGGGTCCATACAGACGGATCTGATGGTACCCGGAATAGGCGTCCAAAAAAGACAACCTCTCACACCCCGCAGTTGAGTCGACTATTTGGTCAATGCGAGGAAGAGCAACCTCCCACTCGGGGGCTAATGATCTTTCGGGCAGGCCTGATTGATATGCTTGAAATCGATGCACATGCGCAACGACTTGTCCTTCTTGGGGACCATGACGACATTGGCAAGCCACTCGGAGTGGTAGATCTCTCGATGAACTCGCCACTAAGAGCCGAGCCACCTCTTCGCCAATGGCCTTTCTCTTCTGGACGGCGGACCGCCGAAGATATTCTTTAACCGGTTTGACTTTTGGGTCGACTCATAGGCGGTGCTCAGCCAGCTCCACAGGAACACCGGCATGTCGGCCAGCTTCCATGCAAAGATGTCCCAGTTCTCACGAAGGAACTGGATGAGCGCTTCTTCCTATTTTGAGTCGAGTGTTGTTGAGATGTTGGTCGGAGCAGCATTGGGATCAGTCGGGTGAATGTGAACCTGTTTCGTCTCACCGGTCGACTAGAATACCGACTCCGTAGCGGGCTTCTTAGCTCACAACAAATCACTCGAATCTGCAGTTTTCTGATAATCTTGTAGCTCTACCACTGCCAACTGAGCATCGGCGATCTTAGAGCCTTTCTGGAAGCACTCTTCCGCCTTCTTCCGATTGCCCATAACAGTGATCACGCCCTTGAGACCAGGCATCTTCAGTTTAAGATACACGTAACATGGTCGGGCCATGAAACGTGCATATGCTGGCCTTCTCAGAATAGCGAGATAAGCGCTCTGGAAATCCACGACCTCAAATGTCAACTTTTCTTTCCGGAAATGCTTCGAATCACCAAAAACTACATCAAGAGCAAATTCGCCGATTGACACAGCCTTCTTTCCAGGAATGACTCCGTGGAAACTCATGTTACTGGTACTGAGTCTGGACATCGGAATGCCCATCCATTTCAACATCTCTGCGTACAATATGTTCAAGCCACTACCACCATCCATCAGAACTTTGGTCAGTCGAGTGCCCTCGACGACTGGGTGCCTTCCAGGGGTGGCAATGTGCGTCGGGTGATCAGACTGGTCGAATGTGATGGCGGTCTGGGACCATTTCAGATAATTGGGAGTCGCCGGAGCGACCAAGTTCACTTCCCGATTGATAACCTTCAATCGACTTTTGCTTTCGACGTCAGCAAAAATCATCAGGGTGGAATTGACCTGGGGATATCCACCATCACTGTCATCTCTGTCCTCAACTTTGTCTGTCTCCTTATCCTTATCCTTGGGCTGTTTCCTTTGAACTGCTGAATCAAGAGCCGACATCGCCGAGTGGTATGTTTCGGGTAAATGAGTTTACCCTCTTCATCTTTCTTCGTGTGAATATGACATGGCAAATCCAACACGTCATTTCCATCCTGGTCCTTCACCTTCTTGGAGTTACAAGGACCCTTGGGTTTCCCCTTGAACTTTCCTGGGGTCACAGCCAAGGCCTCTCCGGGAGCAGGAGGCTCAGCTTTGCGCTTCTGCTTCCGACTGGTATTTCCTCCGCCGGCCTCCTTAGCGGCTGATTTGTATTTACCACTCCGGAGCCGATCCTCTTCTTCACCATTTGCATACTTGGTGGCAATCTCCATCATCCGACTCAGGGTCATATCTCCGGTTCGACCGAATTTCAAACTCAACTCTCTGTTCTTGACACCTTCTTTGACGGCACAGGCTGCCTGGTGATCAGATACATTCTCAACTGTGTGGTGCAAAGTGATCCACCTCTGGATATAATCTCTCAAAATTTCCTCGACTTACGCACACGATCGCAACTCCGTCAACCCCGCTGGTCGCTTGCAAGTCCCTTCAAATGTCCCGACAAACACTGGGCAAGATCTTCCCAAGTGTAAATACTGTTGGGTGCTAACTGATTCAACCACGCTCTGGCTAAACCCTCCAACATAAGAGGCAAATCCTTCATGGCTACCTCATCGTTGTCAACGCCGATCTGAACAGCCACTCGGTAATCTTCAAGCCAAGTGTCAGGCTTGGATTCACCAGTGAACTTACTGACTCCAGTCGCCAACCTGAAGTTGGGAGGAATCACCGCGGCTCTGATGGCTCTGCTAAAACACTCTGGCCCTGAAACATGAACTCTGCTGCTGGAGGGAACATCTGTGTCATGGCCGTCTCGGTGAGCCCTGTTCCTGTCTACCAAACCTTGAAAGATAATAGATCTCACATCAAAGCCTGGTTCCCTGGGGTCGACTGGAACTCTTCGCCCAACACTGTGCTGGCGTCTATCGTCCTGCTGCCGAGGAGCGTATGATTCGCCCCTTGGGGGAGGAGTGGGCACTCGATGTTGATCATTGCGATCGAATCGGTCCTCATATTGCTCGCGGCTCTTGTACTGATCATCACGCCGGCCCCCACGTTCCTCACGCCTCGGGGGCGATCTCGGACTATGGGCCGACTGGACTGAATTCGCAGCGACAGATCGGCTGTGAATCCTGTTCCGCGACTGTGATACGACTGAGTTTTGGTCTCCTACCGCCCGGAGCAGATCTTCGATTTGTAGCAAACCTCTACCCGCCTCCGATGGGAAGGCTGAATCGACTCGCTATACGGGCGACAATGCTAAATTCTGAATCGGAGTTCGATATACCTGAGTTGGTGGTCGGAAGAGCCGACGTCGACCGATTCGAACCTTTGGTCGCTGCATTGCCGAGTACTCGCTGAAGGTTCTCTTCGAGTGCGCCAGCCAGGTTGGCTGTTGCGCATCCTCCAAGGCACGAGCCTCGGGGTTTCTCCAACGATAGGAGTGTGAAGCGCATCCATGTTCCGACGGGCGAAGCTCCTCCCTCCAAGCCGGGCGAGGGGCTCGGGCAGGTACTCTTTGTGGGCTTGCTCCGGATCGCTTCCACCGTCACCTCCGCTGGTGCGGGTGAATCCGGGGACTGCGTGGTCCATCGACCATCAGAACCTCTGCCGCCGGGTTACTGCTATCGCATTCGGACGCAGTCTCTGCGGAGCCAGTCGACAGGTCGAACAGACCGTAGAGAGATTCGTCGGGCTCGATCGCCGCGACTTGGAGGGTGGCCGACTGGCGGGCCACCGCATGCCTTACCCACCGCTGAAGCCTCGACCGGCTGGAACGCTTGCGCCGGCGGGAGACTAGGAGCGAGGACGGCACAGGAGCCGACCCATACTGGGTCGACGGTTGCCGCAGGAGGACACCGCGGACACACGCGCGAAAGTGTGTCGCCCGGACGGGAGCGCCCACGCCGAGTGGAGCCTCCCGAAGCCAAGCGGAGTCGTCGGCGATGAACGTGAGCACACCGAGACGGATCTCGTGGCCATCGACCGTAACTCCACCAAACCATGATGTAGGAGATCGAAGAATCCCAACTTCTCCAACAAATCGCTAGAACACCTGCCCCACGGTGGGCGCCAACCGCCGTGGTTCTAAGTCCCGACAAGAGAATGGGGGTAGGAATGTAGAGGCAAGATCCTAGCTATGGAGTAGTTGTATACGCAAGGGATTTACGAAGTTCAGGCCCTTCTTGGAGGAAGTAACAGCCCCACGCCTTGGAGCCCGGAGGCAATGATCGATTATATGCGTATGTGTTACAGAGTGCGAACCCTTCTACCGTGGAGGGGGTGGCTTATATAGAGTGCGCCAGACTCCAGCCAGCCCACGAAGCGGGGGTTTAAGGTACATTAAGGCTAGGCGTTCATCGGGTAACGCCTTACATAAAGTGTCGTCATGATCATAAAGACTATTTAACCACGCACCGCTTGGACACCGAGTAGCTCTTGGACTCCCTGGTGGTCGAGTGGGTCTTCATGGTCGAGTGTCTTTGAATCTGTCGAGTGGAAACCTACCAGGTCGACTGGTAGGCAGCTTCTTTCGCGAGTGTCCTTGGGGAGGGTACCTTTGGGCAGGTCTATGACCCTATCCTAGGTACATGACTTCATCAGCTGCACCCCCCGCATAATACATGTGGCCATGACACTGATCATGGTCAGTCCGGAATGAACTAACAATCTTATTCGGCTCATCAGGTAAAGGATGTCCTCGCTGCCTTCCCTCCGGGAGCTCCATGGGCGCCCAACTCAAGCGTTTCTTCAAAGGAGCATTATCGAGCTCCGGAGACCGATCCGAACAGGATCCAAAGGTGGGACGTCTTCTATATAAAACCATTCAAGGCCGGTCTTGGGACGCCTTCTTCGGGTTCCGGATAGATATCCGGTCCCGGCGATGCGCCATAGTTCGGCTCCGCCCACTTGATATATCAATTCTCATGAGAACGGGGTACAAGGCAGAATAATCTCTTCCACAGTGCAAAATGAGCCTCAACGCCCAAGAACAGTTTGCAAAGGGCCACGAAGCCCGCGATGTGCAAAATGGAGGCAGGCGTAAGGTGGTGCAACTGGAGGCCAAAGAACTCCAAGAGCCCTCGGAGAAACGGATAAATTGGAAATCCGAGTCCTCTTACTAGATAAGAGATAAAGCATACCCACTCTCCTTTAGAGGGATCGGGGACACTCTCCGCTTGCTTTCCACCCTTGTAGGTGGCAAGTCCGGCTCGAACCGGAACCATGAAGGCCGGGGGAAGAAATCCTTGGTTTGGAGTGTCACTAGCTCGCTATGCGGGACTGAGCATCTCTCCCAATTTCGTGCTGAGGGCTGGGAGCGAGAGGAGGAGCCAGCCGATCGTCCATGATGGAATGGATTTTTGTCAAGGCGCCCGATGAAAGCTCATGAGGGGATGGTGTGACTCAGATCTAGATCCTCGTCCCTTTTATAGGCGGCTCATTTGCGCAGCTAGGCGGATAAGTGTAAAAATACCCTGGCTTTTCGCATTCATTCAAACACGTGGAAGATGGCCATTATTGGGCGTGGAAGCCAAGGAGCGCAGCATTTATCAGAAGCCGGACACTATTCCACAAGTATATGGAATTTGGAGAAGAACTCGCCTCGCAATGCCGAAGACAATCTACGCGCCGGACTCATCGCCATTGAAGCCTGGTTCGGGGGCTACTGAGGGAGTCCTGGATTAGGGGGTGTCCGGATGGCTGAAGTATCACCGTTTGCTAGACTCCTAGACTATGAAGATACAAGATTGAAGACTTCGTCCCGTGTCCGGATGGGACTTTCCTTGGCGTGGAATGCAAGCTTGGCGATATGGATATGTAGATCTCCTACCATTGTAACCGACTACAGGTAACCCTAACCCTATCCGGTGTCTATATAAACCGAGGGTTTTAGTCCGTAGGACGAACAACAATCATACCATAGGCTAGCTTCTAGGGTTTAGCCTTTCTGATCTCGTGGTAGATCCACTCTTGTACTACCCATATCATCAATATTAATCAAGCAGGAGTAGGGTATTACCTCCATCGAGAGGGCCTGAACCTGGGTAAAAACATCGTGTCCCTTGTCTCCTGTTACCATCCGCCTAGACGCACAGTTTGGGACCCCCTACCCGAGATCTGCCGGTTTTGATACCGACAGAGTCCTTGTGGTCTCGAACATCGATAAGGTAGTATGACCCATTGTTCAGATTTTTTCCTGACCATAAAGGGCCCTTCCCAAGATGGGGATAACTTGTGCATATCATATTGATCCTGGATAAGCCGGAGCACCAAGTCGCCTTCTTGAAAGGTTCTGGTTTTTACCCAGAGGCTGTGATAATGACGTAAATCTTGCTAGTAAATCACCGAACGAGCCACTGTGAGGTCACGCTCCTCATCGAACAGGTCAAGTGCATCCTGGCGTGCTTTCTCATTGTCAGCTTCAGCATAAGCCACCACACGGGGCGAGTCATGACGGATGTCACTAGGGAGAACCGCCTCTGCTCCGTAAACCATGAAGAAAGGTGTGTAACCCGTAGATCTATTGCGGGTAGTATTGATGCTCCATAACACAGAAGTTAATTCCTCCACCCAACAACCAGGCGTCCTCTCCAAAGGAACCATAAGTCGGGGCTTGATGCCTCTCAAAATTTCTTGATTGGCTCTCTCAGCTTGACCATTGGACTGGGGGTGAGCCACTGATGATACATCAAGTCGAATATGCTCACGTTGACAAAATTCTTTCATACCTCCCTTGGCCAGATTAGTGCCATTATCAGTTATAATGTTGTGGGGAAAACCAAAGCGGAAAATCATCTTTTTAATGAACTGAACTGTTTTTGCCGCGTCACACTTACTGACTGGCTCTGCTTCGACCCACTTTGTGAATTTTTCAACTGCCACCAAAACATGGGTCTTTTTATCCTTGGACCTTTTGAAAGGCCCAACCATATCAAGCCCTCAGACTGCAAACGGCCAAGTAATTGGAATCATCCTCAACTCTTGAGCTGGCACATGAGCTCGTCGTGAAAATTTCTGACAACCATCACATTTACTAACCAAATCCTATTCATCATCATGAGCCGCCAGCCAATAAAATCCATGATGAAAAGCTTTAGCCACAAGAGACTTAGAACCGGCATGATGACCACAATCTCCTTCATGAATCTCGTGAAGAATTTCACGGCCCTCTTTAGGAGAAACGCAACGTTGAGACGCCCCAGTAACACTGCAATGGTGCAGCTCTCCGTTGAAAATTTTCATTGACTTAGACCGCCGGGTTATCTGCGTGGCCATGGATTCATCCTCAGGTAAGTTGCCCCGGGTCATATAAGCCAAATATGGAACTGTCCAATCAGGAATAGCATGAAGAGCCGCCACCAATTGCGCCTCCGGGTCAGGAACAACAAGATCTTCCTCTGTAAGCAACTTGACCAAAGGGTTATGCAGAATATCCAGGAAAGTGTTAGGTGGCACCGGCCTATGCTGGGACCCTAACCGGCTCAAAGCATCCGCCGCCTCATTCTTCCTATGATCAATATGTTCAACTTGATAACCTTTGAAATGATCGGCAATAACATCAACCTCACGATGATAAGCCGCCATGAGTGGGTCTTCAGAATCCCATTTGCCTCAAACTTGCCGTGCCACCAAATCTGAGTCGCCAAAACACCTCACCCAGCTTAAATTCATCTCCTTAGCCATGTGAACACCATGGAACAAGGCATCATACTCAGCTGCATTGTTAGTACAAGGGAATATCAACCTTAATACATAACAAAATTTATCACCTCGTGGGGAAGCTAAGACAACTCCAGCCCCCGAGCCTTCCAATTGCCCAGACCCATCAAAATGAATAGTCCAATACATTTTATCTGGCTTGTCCTCGGTCATCTGTAGCTCTGTCCAGTTCATGAAATCCATGAGTGCTTGGCATTTGATGGCCGTGTGAGGCATATTATTCAAACCATGAGGTCCAAGCTAAGTAGCCCACTTGGCTACTCTACTTGTAGCTTCTCTGTTTTGAATAATATCCCCTAAAGGAGCAGAACTCACCACAGTGATAGGATGACGAAAGAAATACTGCTTAAGATTTCGACTAGCCATGAACACCCCATAGACAAGCTTCTGCCAGTGCGGATATCTCTGCTTGGACTCAATAAGCACTTCACTGATGTAATAAACCGGCCTTTGAACCGGAAATTCCTTTCGTGCTTCCTTTCGTTCCACCACAATAGCTACACTAACAGCCCGAGCATTAGCAGCCACATGTAACAACAACGGCTCTTTATCAATAGGAGTGGCAAGAACCGGCGGCTCAACCATCTGTTTTTCAAGGCTTTGAACGCTTCATTAGCATGATCACTCCAGACAAAATTATTTGTCTTCTTCATCATCTGATACAAAGGGATAGCCTTCTCTCCCAACCGGCTTATTAACCGTCTTAAAGCCGCATTACGACTCGCCAAACACTGAACATCATTGACACACACCGGCTTAGCCAGGAAAGTAATAGCCTTAATTTTTCCGGGTTAGCTTCAATACCTCTTTGAGAAACCAAAAAGCCCAAAGCTTGCCTGCCGAGACACCAAAAACACACTTGGTCAGGTTGAGCATCATCTTATAGACCCGGAGATTGTCAAAGGTCTCCTTCAAATCATCTATCAAAGTTTCCTTATTTCTGGATTTCACCACAATATCATCCACATAAGCATGGACACTGCGCCCAATCTGATCATGAAAACAATTCTGTACACAGTGCTGGTAAGTCGTCTGGGCACTCTTGAGCCTGAAAGGCATAGACGCATAGCAGAAGGCTCCAAAAGGAGTGATGAAAGCCGTCTTCTCCTGGTCCTTAACTGCCATCTTGATCTGATGATAACCAGAATAAGCATAAAAAAAAATCAAATGGCTCACAACCCGCCGTAGCATCAATGATTTGATCAATACGAGGGAGAGCAAAAGGATCAGACGAACAGGCCTTATTTAAGTCCGCGTAGTCCACACACATACACCATGTGATGTTCTTCTTAAGTACCAGCACCGGGTTAACCAACCACTCCGAATGAAAGACTTCAACAATGAACTCAGCCGCCAAGAGCCGGGCCACTTCTTCACCAATGGCCTTACGCCTCTCCTCATTAAAGCGATGAAGGAATTGCTTGACCGGCTTAAACTTTGGATCGATATTAAGAGTGTGATCAGCGAGTTCCCTCGGTACACCTGGCATGTCAGAAGGTTTCCATGCAAAGATGTCCCGGTTCTCACGGATGAACTCAATGAGCGCGCTTTCCTATTTTGGATCCAGGTTAGCACTGATACTGACCTGCTTGAATGAATCGCCAGGAACGAAGTCAACTAGGTTAGTGTCATCGGCCGACTTAAACTTGAATACTGGATCATGCTCTATAGTTGGCTTCTTCAAAGATGTCATGTCCGCCGGGTCAACATTGTCTTTGTAGAACTTCAATTCCTCTGTTGCACAGACAGACGTGGCATAAGCAGCGTCACCTTCTTCACATTCCAAAGCTATTTTTCAGTTTCCATGCACTATGATGGTCCCTTTATAACACGGTATCTTGAGCTGTAGATAAACATAAAAATGCCGTGCCATGAACTTGGCATAAGCCGGCCGCCCAAACAGAGCGTGATACGGGCTTTTAATCTTGACCACTTCAAAAGTTAGCCTCTTGGCCCGGGAATCATGTTCATCCCCAAAGGCCACTTCCAAATCAATCTGGCCTACAGGATACGCTGACTTACCAGGTTCCACTCCATGAAAAACAGTACTGGATGGCTAAAGATTTTTATCAGTTAACCCCATACGACGGAAAGTATCCACTACAAAAAACAGACACATCCGTGACATTTTGGGTCGAACGAATTTTTTCTGTCATACTTATGACACTTCTATGACGATAATTGTGACAAAACCCGGTATCATCATAGATGTGGTGGGCTCCTACTTTTATGACGAAATATCATGACAGTAAATGGGCTTTTTGTCCGTATGGGCCGAGACGCAGCTGCATGACATTCTTTGGGCCGTCCGTGATGGAAAAAACCGTGGTAGAAGTGAGGGCGAGGAAAATATCGGGGTGTTCCCAGTTACGGTGGGTGGTCGGGGCCGAGCGATGCACGGAGGTTTGCCTGTTTCTCTCGAACATGCACACGCGTGGGTGCGAGGCGTTGGGATCTAACTGAACCCGAGCGAGGCGTTCGCCTACTGAACCCGAGCGATTGCACTACAGGCTACGCGTTACTGAACCCGAGCGATCGATCGATGGCTGTTACATGAACCTGATCGAGAGATTCCTTCGCTACTGTTGCTAACTGAAGCCGATCGATGCTGCCTCTGGATGAATAGTGAGCATTGCCGGGGGTTTGGATGAATAGTGAGCGATGGGGTGGATGAACAGGACCCCGTGGTGTTGCCTCTGGATGAACAGGACCCCAAAAGGTCGAGCCGGTTGGGGCTGGATGAACAGGACCCCGTGGAGGGCTGGATGAATAGGACGACCCCGTGGAGGGTTGGATGAACAGTAGCAGGTGGAGGGGTGGATGAACAGTAGCCCGTGGAGGCGTGGTTGAACAGGAGCCCGTGGAGAGGGCTGGTTGAACAGTGGCCGGTGGAGTAGCATGCGGTGGAGGCTAGATGAACAGGAGCCCCTGGATGAACAGTCGCAGGTGGAGGCTGGAGGAGTTCGACGGTGGATCAAAAGTAGCCCGTGGAGGCTGGAGGAGGTCGACGGTGGAGATGAACAGTATCCCGTGGAGTCCCGTTTTGCGGTACGCCACACCCTCCCAATGAACAGGACCCCCATTTCGACCGTAGAGCTCCAACACAAGTCCGTTTCCTCTGTTTTGCGGTACGCCACACCCCTCCCGATCAATAGGACCCAGTTTCGACCGTAGGAGGTCCAAAACAAGTCCATTTCCTCTGTTTTGCGGTACGCTAGACCCCTCTCGATGAACAAGATCCCGTTTCGAACATGGCCGGTCGAACACGAGGCCGTTTCCTCCGTTCGGTACGCCAGGCCTCGTTTCCATCGCCTGTTCCGTCCAAGCCCTCCCGATGAACACGACGACGCATTCCATTCCGACCCAGCCGGTTGGCTCCCCATGAACACGACGACGATGCTTTTTCTTCGTTCCGACCCAGCCATGTACACGAGCCCTGGCCGTACGTATGCGCGAGTAGGCGTTCGAGACCCCGCCCGTATGTACGTATGTGGCCGTATTTTCTTTCTTGCACACTGGCCGGTGTACGTACGTGTACATGCTACGTGTGCTCCTCTACAATGACACGTGCGCGCCTCTACATCGACCAGTATGTATGTACACGTTCGCGACCAAAATGACAACGCTACGTACGCTTTGACCAGGTGGGTCCCGACTGTCTGGCACTTCCTTGCGTGCGAAGATGTAGCTGGTGGGTCCTAGTAGTCAGGGGGCGAATCGTTTTTTTTGCCTGGACGCACTTCCTTGCGTGCGAAGATGTATCTGGTGGGTCCCAGCACTCAGGGGGGAAACATTTTTTTCACGAAATACAGTGGCCCGTCTGGTGGGTCCCTGCTGTCAGGTGGAGGAATCATTATTTTTCGCGTAATAAGGAGGCACTTCCTTGTTGCGGCCGTGGACCCAGCTATCATCCTCTCCACGTACAGTCCACGTACGATGGAAGTCGTTCCTTGACCACGTTGACCACGCCGCGCCGAGAGCACCACGACAGTGGACGACGGCGAGGCCTAGGATGGGGACGACGTGGAGCCGGGGAAGGCGCGACAGTGGATGCCCACGTGGAGAGGAGTACGAGGGTTCACTGGTTCAGTTGCGGTGTGAGGCTGTCGTCGCTGCAGAATAACATGGGGTGTGGGTGAGTGGAGGGATGGCCTGGCCAGCGGTGGGAGTAGTAGGGGTGGCGAGGCCTCCGCGGCAGCACAGCCGGCCACGGGAGGCAGGAGCATGCGACACGATCGGCGCTGCTTTGGGCGGCGGGAGCACGAAGACCAGAGGTTGAAGAAGCACTACGGCCGTTGGATGGACATCGTACGGTCACTGGAGCTAGAATCGTTCATATTGACTAAGTTCACAAAGCCTTCCGTCCCTGTCAACTTAGTAGGCCCACAAGTCAGCCTCCCACCAAGGTGGGTCCCTGCTTTTTTTTACCTTGAAAACAGCAGGAGAGGCTCCTACTGTGATATATAAGAACAAAGTGGAGTTACATAGTATGTACATGCTCTTGAGGGAGAGCCCTCAAGGGGGAAATGATAAGTGTCACCTAGGGGAAACTTATACAAGTGGTGGGTGACTGAAAGTTCAGTGGAGAGGGTAAGATTACAAAGCCAAGGCAAATGAAGTTATGTAGTCCCAATGAGCTTTGTCCACTCTATAATTTAGCCAAAGGAGATCTTCCTTGGATCTCTCTCTCCAAGCTGCCAAAGATGGTGGTATGTTCCTGAAAATAAAGTTGTTTCTTTCCTTCCAGATATTCCAGGCCACAATCCCCACAATTTCAAAGAAAAGTTCCCCGTTAAAAGAACGTCTGGCAGTTTGGATGGCATCAATTCTGGATCGGTTCATGTTCCAAGCGATCCCCACTTTCATCCAGCGGGAAGAGCTAAAAGGACACGTGAAGATTAAATGCTCAATAGTTTCTTCGACCCCCGAGTTACAAAGGACGCAGTTGAATCCATCATTGATGTTAAAGTGACGTCTTCTGAGCATATTCCTAGAATTCAATCAGTCTGCCAGTAAAAACCACATAAATACTTTAAGTTTCATTTGCAGTTTTTACTTCCATATCCGAGCAAAAGGAGGTGGCGCCACAAAGTTCTTATGACAGTGCTCATAGAATTTTTTGGGAAAATACACTTGTCCCCAAACATAGGTCCAAGAGTCCACCACTGCATCCGAGTGGTTATGTCTTTCTGGCCTCAAAGCAAGCACAGATTGAAGTTCCTCGAATGCTTCTGGCGAGAGGGGAATGTGGAACATGTCTAACCAATCATTAGCATTAAAGAACTCTGGCACCGAGCATTCCTCATTAATGAGAAAAGAAAAGAGGCATGCAAAACAATCTGCCAGAAGAACCACGTGCCATTTATCATGCCACATGGCAATATTCTTACCATCCCCAACCAGCGGAGAAGTTATGCCTCTGAAGATTGGAATAAGCTTGCAGATTTGTTTCCACCAGAAAGAACCACAAATCGGAGACGCGTGAGGAACAGAGTTCAAGTAGTAAGAATCCCATATGAGTCTAAACCAAGGCAGATCAGCCCTGTTATAGAATTTATCAAGGAATTTGAGCAGGAGACCCTGATTTTGGACTTTGATATTGACAACACCAAGCCCCCCATGCACCTTGGGGCAGCAAACTCTTTGCCAAGCAACCAAAGAGTTACAAGATTCACCTTGCTCATTCTTCTTAGTCCAAACAAATCTTTGTCTCACTTTATCAAAGTATTGCAAAAAACTAGCATTTAGTTGCAACGTGCACATAGCAAAGTTGATCATGGAAGTAGAAACATAGTTGACCAAAGTTATCCTAGAAGCATGACAAAGGAGAGAGCAAGTGCTGGACAATCTTCTCTCAACACGATCCACAAGAGGCAAAAGATCAGTCATAGTAGGCTTTGTGGTGCCGAGCGGGAGGCCAAGGTAAGTAAAAGGCATTTTACTATCTTGCATCCAAAATCAGAAGCTAGATCGGAAACAACAGGTCAACATTAATTGGCACCAAAATAGACTTTTGGAAATTAATTTGCATACCCGAGGAGAGAGCAAAATCTTGAAGTATTTGCTAAGATGAAGTAATTGTTACTTACAAGCCGGGAGAATAATGATTGTGTCATCAGCGTATTGAATGACGGGGAATTTTCCCTGTCGCGGGATTGGCAGGCTCATGTTTCCGTTGGCAAACTCATCATTAATCACATATTGCAATAACTCCACCGCTCAGACAAACAATAAAGGCGACACCGGATCACCCTGACGGACACCTCTTTTGCACTGAAAAGAATTACCTGGAACAGAGTTCAGCAACACCAAGGAGTGACCTGAGGCCAATAAAGATCTGACCCAATGAATCCATCTGCTATCAAACCCCAACTTTTCCATCATAGAAAAAATCAGATCATGCTCCACCAAATCAAAGGCTTTTTCGAAATCTAGTTTTAGGAGAACAATTTCTCTTCCAAAATGCTCACATTGATGAATATACTCGAACGCCCAAGCTAAACAATCCTGGATGGATTTACCTTTAATAAAACCGCACTGATTCTCATGAATGATTTTGAGGATGACTTTTTGGAGGCGATCGGCTAGCAGCTTTGTCAACAATTTAAGACAACAGTTAAGCAGCAAAATGGGACGAAAATCATTTACCGTGGAAGGGTTTAGCTTTTTAGGGATTAGGGTGAGCAGGGACGAGTTGAGACAGTCCAAAGAAATTCTGCCTTCCCAAAAGCTCTGACAAAGATCATAAAAATCCAACTTGATTATCTCCCAGCATGATTTTAAAAAACACCCATTAAAACCGTCTGGTCCCGGTGCTTTCTCAACAGGAAGATGCCTAACTGCCTTATCGATTTCATCATGAGAGAAAGGTCAGAGAGGTCAGTTAGATAAACATCGGCCGAAACAAGAGCATCCAGGTTGAACTTCATTTCAATTGGAACAGAAACTCCCAACTTATCTCTGAAGGCATGAAAAGTGCAGCAGCTTTGCTGTCATGATCCTCCAACACCACCCCATTATCAAGAGTCAGAGCGGCAATGGAATTAAATCTATGCCTTTCCGTGGCCATTCTTTGGAAGAACTTAGTGTTTTCAGCCCCATATTTGATGTAGCGGATAGTACACCTTTTACGCCAGTATTTCTGCTTGTAATAATGAAGACGGATAATGTGGGCTTTGAGAATTTGCCTAAAATTCCAGTCAAGGAGAACTAGCTGACGCTTCTCCTCAATGTCGTCCAAGAGTTTCAGGGCTTTTTCAGAGTTCTCAAGCAGTAAAGAGAGACGCGAGAGGGCCTTACTCCACTGACGCAGGGCATGAGCAAGCGCTTTAAGCTTACCATTAATTCGTTTAGCAGGATCAGCAATCTGAACTGAAGACGCCCATGAGTTCATGACCACATCTTTGAAACCCGGTGAGATATCCAAAAGTTTTCAAAGCGAAAAAGTTTGGATCTAGAAAAATTGGATTGAACCGAAAAAAGGCATGGAACATGATCTGAAACTGGTCTCGCAAGCGATCTTACCGACGTGTTTCAAAAGGAGGAGGTCCAATGATTCGACGTGAGAAACCAATCCAATTGCTCTAAAAGGGGCTCCTGCTGCATGTTACTCCATGTAAATGTAGCACCGCGAAGAGGAATTTCAACCAAACTTTGGGATCTAATGATATCATTGAATGTAATCATATCATCCAAGTCACCTCCGGGACGATTTCTATTTGCAGGCGAACGAATGAAGTTAAAGTCACCCATGAGAATCCAATCCTCTGAAGCTCCAATTTGCACATCATATAGCCATGAGACAAAATTTGAACGTTCTTCTCCCATACATGGGCCATAAATGTTTGCAAGGGTCCAAGCGTGAGACGAGTGCATGGATTTAAACGAGATAACTAACGCCCATTGCCCCGAGAAAGTAACTGGATCAGAAAACCTTGCACTATTCCAAATAACCAGAAGCCCACCCGAGGCACCAATGGAGGGAACGAAAGCAAACTTATCAAAATGTTTCAGGCAAAACTTACACAGATAAGAATGATCAAAATGATCACGTTTTGTTACCTGAAGACAAATTATCGAGCACCTCGAATTATCAATATGTGAACACAGTGCCAAATGCTTTTCATCAGAGCCAATACCACGCACATTCCAACAGACAATATTCCATGAACTAGCAGCATGATTCATACCAAAATAAGGTTCAGCAGCACACACTTGGGATAAAACCTATAAAGAAATAAAATGTGCCTTGCACCATAGAACCAGAAAATAAAGAGAGGTCCTGAATGCTCAAACGCAAACAAGAACAGATAGAAGCCTATGATGAAGAGAGGCAAAAGGCGCATAAAGGTGAAGAACCGAGACATCAGACTTCGGGCTGAGAATTCTCCCTCGAAGCAAGCAACCTATCTTCAGGGAGCTTTGCCAGAGGAATGCCACACTCCACAGACCCCATATGCTGAATAGTGGCAATCGAGAGAGGAGCAGGAGCAGAGCTGGGCACCGAACAAGGAGCAAGGTCAGGGACATCCAAGACCAATGCAGGTAAAATTGCAGATTTGCGTTTACGAGAATCAGATGGCATGTCCACCTTAAACCCAGGATACATGTTATTGTGGCTGCTCCTATGAACTTCAGAGGTGGGTCCCTGCTAGCAGGGGAGTATTCATTTTTTCTGCGTAATAAGGAGGCACTTCCAGTGGGTCCGAGCTGACAGCAGGGGGAACATTTTTTTTTGTGAAATACAGAGGGCCTTCTGATGGGTCCCAGCTATCAGGTGGAGGAATCATTATTTTGCGCGTAATAAGGAGGCGTTTCCCTATGTGGGCCCCTACTGTCAGCCTGTTCCGATGGCTGTAGTTTGTTCACCATGTTGACCTTGCCACGCCGAGAGCACAAACACGGTGGACGAGGGTGAGGCCCAGGAAAGGAACCACCCAGAGCTGGCGAAGCCACCGCAGCGGATGCCCATGCTGAGGGGAGTACGAGCGCTGACTGGTCGGCTGCGGGGTGAGGCTGACGTCGCCGGAAAATAACAGGACGTGTTGGTAGTTAGAGGGATGGCCTGGCGACTGCACAGCCAGCCACGGGAGGAGGGAGCAAGCAGTCTCGCCGGCGCTGGTTTGGGCGGCTGAAGCAAGAAGATCAGAGATTGAAGAAGCACGGCTGCCATTGGATGGACATCCAACAGTCACTGCTGTGTGTTGACTAAGTTGACAAAGCCTTGCGTACGCGTCAAAAAAAATTAGGACAGTGTCATCGTCAACCTAGTAGGCCCAGAAGTCAACCTCCAAATCTGTGGAAAACATCATACAGCCCATTATCCATTATTTTCAATAATGTACAGCCCATTTGCTAATACTTAAGGATATTTTAAGCCCATATTCTTTTTATTAGCATTACAAACCATATATTCTGGGCACTTCTAAAAAATTCAACGAAATTTTGCATATTTCGGTGGGGTCTGAACTCTTTTAATCACGAAATTTTGAGTCACGTTAAAAATATTTTTCAAAAAATTATATCAAAATAAAATTCAAGAAAACAATTCTCCGCAAAAAATGAATGAAATTAGAATCTTAACTAGCAAGATGCCCGTTCGTTGCATGGAACATGAAGATGCATTTGTATGAGTAGTTTATCTTGTGGGAGAAAAGATGATATTTTAATGTAATTGCCAGTTGGCTTTGGTTTTTATAAGAGTAGAGAGTAGAGAAATCCTGAAAAAAATGATATTCTAATGCAATTGTTGGTCGGCTTTTGTTTAAAATTTTACAGCCCATTTCTTACAACTTATAGCCCATTTTCTAGGGAAGCCCATTTCTTACTACTTACATCCCTCCTCGTCTTGAAAGATTTGCAGCGCAGCAGGGCTAATAAAAGCAAGTAGGCCTCGGTTTCTGTATTCTCCAAAAAAACTGGGCTAGCCATTTTCAGAAAAAAAAAATCAACTAGGCTCGTCATGTGCTTAATAAAAGCGTAGGCATGGGCTAGAAGGGCCACAGCCCCCGCACAACGCGTAGTTGAGCTCCGCATCTGAAACTAAAAAACAACTGGGCGAGCTGCTGGGTCCCGTGTTATCCGCTTGTTGTGTAATTTTCTTGTTTATTGATGGCGTGGGACCTAGTTGTCGAACAATTAGGAGGAAGTGCTTTTTTGGCTTGTAATAACGAGGCACCTACTTGCGAAATGCAATGACCCTGGTGGGTCCCTACCGTCAGCCTCTCCACGTATAGTCATCTCCTGATTCCTCTTGGTTGTTGACCATGTTGACAACGACAGATGGCGGCGGGCACAGCGAGTGAACTAAGGCAGAGAACGACGGCGAGGCCTCGGACGGGAATGAACAGCAGCCATGGAAGATGCGGTAGTGTAGTGGCAGGTTGAGGGGAGTACGAGGGCAACAACATGCAACTAAAGCATACAAATGGTACAAAAATCCCAAGGATTAACTGTTCATCAAATTTTTAGACAAAACCAAGATTGAACATGGCAGTAACATCTAACCCAACCACTCTTTTTTGCAGTCACAAACAAATGGATCGGTCTGATCCATAAAATCAATATCCCGTGCAAAAAAATTTATTTCAGGATGACTACAACTTGTTGTAAATAGAAGCCGAGCACGTTTAGAAGCCCATTTGTCCACCTGAAACTTCTTTTTTGCTGTTCAACATGTCCGTCCGTGAGAAATCTCTTGCGGTAAAAATTAAGCCTCATGGACAATAGTAACCTCGCATTCAACAGGAAGAATGTGACAAAGGTTCTGTTTGCCTGGTTGGATGCATATCCTTCCATCGTTATTGTCCTCAAACGAATGTCATGAGAATTGAGAAAATCCTGGTGCTTATTACGCCACCGATTAGTTATATGTTTTGCTCCATGTGGTTCTGCCCAAGTAGACATGAAGATTGAAAACAGTTAAGGTCTGATAAAAGAGTATGTTGAAAGAACGACAACTGAACAATTAATTCTAGTACAATATATACGGGCTTTCAATGTGCATGAAATCATCACCTCTATATATAAATTCTCAAGAGATCCAAAGCATCACAGCAAGCCAATAATTATGTTCAGATCAAAACTAAACATTCTGATATATATGATCTTGACAGAATCTAGCAGCATTGAAAGGCTATCAATGGACGAACTCTTCATGGGGCATATAACATAATATTAGTACCCAAAATGTACTCCAAGATGATATAAAACTTAAGCGCACAAATGAAAAATGCAGCTTATGATTACAACTGTGTAGATGATAATATACGATACCTGAAAAAGTGAGGAGCCAAACACCAACTCCTTGTGATCATTAAGCGGGTCATGAATTACACCCAAGGTCTCCAGTTTGGGCGCAGAGACGACAATTATTTGTGAAGGTCTATAACAATTATCAAGGAGCAACTTTTGAAGTGAAGGGGCATCTCCGATGATGAGCTGTTGTCCTTCAAAACAAATTCCAAATGCTTTTAAGGTGAGGCGACTTTATTTGGAGACAACTAATACGGATTTCTATTCCCAAAACAATCGGCAAGCGCTCCAGGGCAGGGCAACTGGAGTGGATGATGTTGTGCAGTGAGGCCTCCGAGAGATAAACCACCTCAAGTGAAAGTTTTTTTAGTAGTGGGAGTCGAAGCATTTGTACCATATTGTCTGGTAGATTGCACCGGGCGAAGGTAGCGGTGTGGAGAGAGGAGGAAAACCGCGAGATGGACAACAGTGGTGTGGGCACGAATTCTTGGTGTGTTCGTGGTATGGAACTTTTGTGGTAATGGTACAACTCAAACTGCTGGAGTTTTCCGAATTTAGGGGATGTCAGCCAAGCGTCCACCGTGTCGGGTATGGATAGCAGGTAGCGTGTCGGGATGCAGAGGCATTGAACATGGCCCTGCTGGTGAGAAGAGACGATGGCTCTGAGGAGAAAAAATTCAGGAAGGACAGATATCTGACGATAGCCGAGATTGAGGGGTGCGGTGCGCCATAGAGGGCGCCACCGAGTTGAGAGGACTTGTGTGCGGCAGCAATCCTTGGTGGGGAGAAGTGAGATGATCTCCTCAAGGATGACATCCGGGAGATCGCTGATGCGGTCCACCGGAGATTCTACCAGTTCCTCAGATCCGGGTGGGGGGCTCGCCGCTTCTCCCCCTGCTATCGGGTGCGGGATCTACAACCGGCGTAGCCGCTGGCGTTAGCCTCATCTTCTTGGCGCTGGGGCCAGCCGGCTCAATTTTCCTTGTGGGCGTCACGCCGAGCTCATGGGTTTGAGCAGAGTAGCCAGAGACGAGCCTAGTGGCAGTGCGAGTGGGCAAGAAGGAGGGCTGGGGATTTCTGTAGGAGTGGAAGGAGAGGAGCAGGCATTTTCTGTACGAGTGAGGAAGAAGGTGAGTGGGGGTTTTCTAGACGAGTGAGGAAGATTGGGGAGCGGGGGGGGGGGATTGGGGGGAGACGGGAGCGGGAGAGCGAGTTGTTTGTGTTTATAAGGACCGCTGCACAAACTACTCGCTTTTTCCCAAAAACCGCTCTCTTCTTTTGTGTTGCTGCATTGGAGCTGGTGCATGGACTTGGCTGACTGGCCATGCATGCAGGATGCATGTGCCCGCCAGCCACTGCATGCGCCTGGTTTGTTGCTAGGCCTATTTAATAGGGTGGTTATGGAGTAGATTAAGGAGATTTATTTTCTCAGTGTGCATCCACCAAATTAGAGAATGCGATACTGGATGCAGACACTCACATTAAACTAAGATTCAGAAGATACGGTATGCATACAACATTCAGAAGAACAAAAGTTCAGCATGTTTATGCCTCTCAATGATTCACCATACTATAACCAATACAAAGCTGTGAGAAGGTGTGGAAATAAAGAAAATCTGTCGATGCTTCTCTCAAATAAAGGCCTCCTCACATACGCATTAATTTCCTAGGCATGCTTGTTTCTTCTCAATGTTGCGAGCACTTTGAGCATGTTGGCAACTCCACAGCTAGCTAGCTGCCTCATCTTGCAATTGATGTTGACACATTTGCAGCAAACACATGAGGGATGAGGCAATATAGATGACTCAACATGAGTCCATATTGTGCAGTTCCCCTGAAATCATCTTCATTGTCCTGAATCTGAAAAGATAGGAAAATAGTAGCTATACTTAAACGGTGTTGCAAAACAGTAGCACATATCAATAGCTCGGCATGACAAAACACGATCATCTGGACGAATGGGGTACTGACCTGCCTGAGGAAGATTATATATAATTTCATAAGTCCTTGGTTGATTTCCACCTTCGGTTGCACTTCTTGCTTGCTCCTCCACACATGACAGGATCGTTCCGCACAGCATTCAGCAAGTCAACGTGCGAATAAGCTAATTTCATCTTGTGGTGGTTATTGTACCTAGTTACGACTGTAGGAATACCTGGAGCACCATGAGGTTAGCTGACAGCAGGTAGATGCAGCCATATAAATTTTGTGCGGTGCTACCAAAATTTAGGTTTGTATCCCTTCCCGTTATGAGAATTTTTCTTGAAGTTGGTAGAATGTGACCGCTTGTTCTTTGCATCAAACTTGCCTTTCCACTGAGATTTGTTCTTGTTGTTTTGGGGCTGGTTGGACTGGAAGTTCTTCTCGTGTACCATATGGGCACTAGAAGCTCCCTCAGCGACCCGAGCATGTGTGTCTTTTGCTCTCGCCTTCTCCTCAAAATCAAGAGTTCTAATGAGATCCAAAACAGAAAACTCATTTCTCTTGTTTTTCAGAGAAGTAGCAAAATCATTCCACGAAGGTGGAAGCTTGGTAATGATGGTCCCAGCAACAAACTTGTCCGGCAACTTAAAGTACTCAAGTTCCTTAGAGAGTGGCTGTATCTCATGAGTCTGCTGAACAACAAAGCACTCATCAGTCATCTTGTAGTCACAGAATTACTCCATGACGTACAACTCGTTGCCAGCGCCCGAGGGCCCAAACGTGAACTCGAGCGCAGACCACATGTCTTTGCCACTGTCAAACGACATGTATGAATCCATAATGGAATCATCAAGAACACTCAGCAGGGCGGCTTTGAAGAGGGTATCCATGTTCCCAAAAGCTTCCTGCTGTGTAGGATTAAGATCGCCCTCAGGCTTACCCTTAGTGGCGTCGTAGCATTACATGATCTGAAACCAATATACTGCTCTTGTGCGCCACCTTTTATATTGCACCCCCTTAAAAGTAGGTGGCTTCAAAAGCGCAGCAAAACCACTCGGAGTAAATTGCCTATAATCAGGTTTTTTGATTGGATTGTTGAATATATGAGGAATTTACTATGAGATTTAATCCGAATCAGTAGTAAATAGATCATGACGACAATTGCAAACATCAAAGTAATGATGCAGACTAAACCAAGAGGACAGAATCACATGCTATACAGCGGGAGCAGAACCGCTATGGTTCATGTTGTCACTCATGTCGTTGATGAAGAGGTTACCGAGGTCGGAGAAGAAGGTTGTCGTTGAGGAAGTCGTCACTGGCAGTAGTCACGAGTGTGCTCCCCAAAAACTTGATCGCCCCTCTCCCGTACAGGATCACGAAAGGCGGGGTTCGGTGGACTGCTCTCCCTTCTCGCAGTGCACGCCGGAAGGAGTGCTGGAGAAGAATTGTGTGGCGGCGCTAAGATCTAGAATGGTGTGAAACCATATGATATATAGAGCGGCAGCTAGGGTAGAGCATGTCAGGTCAGTCGTGCGATTAAAACCAAGTATAATAGTAGGCCTTTGGCCCCCAAACCCCACGTCCTAGTCAATAATAGCCCCACCAAGGTTTGTCTAAAAAAAGAGTAATTAAGGCATCCGTTAGTCCCTTTAGTATAAATATTATATCATTAATAATGGCCCCACCTTTTGACTCACAATGTATGTTGGGGCTCCTGCTACAACCGGCTATAAGTTTACAATCCACTTCTCTTCTCTCTCCTCTTCTCTCTCCTTCAACTAAGCACAAATACTATATTTAAATCCTTATAGCCTGCTTATGTCATCTAATTGTAGTAACTTGCTCTCCACTATTTAGTCTGAAATGTCGGGCGTGTAGCGGATGGTGCCCTCGGTCGGCGTGCCGCTTCAACGAAGGAAGTAGTGAGAGGTCGCGTCGCCCTGACTTGCCATCAATGTGGAGCGGTGGGCTCAGCTGGCGATGGGCGAGAAGCGCGCGCGGGAGGTGGGTTTGTTGGGCCAAGAAGGTGAGAAGCCAACTTGCGATCGGTCCGGACGGGGAAATATCATGTGCTCCCATACTCTGCATATGACACTAGTCTATGTTACTACTCCCTCCTTTCCGGTTTATAGAGATGTTTAGAGTAACATAGTAATATGTTACAGTATAAGTTACTCCCCACTATGACCAGCCTTGGCCTCTGCCAGTGATCCACCATGTATAGCTGCTAAGCCTGCCACGTAGGCATAAAATATGATGTGGCAAGTTAATTAAGAAGAGAGAGACTAGTTTGGTGACCGCAGGAAGAAACAGTGTAAAGACAGTTTTGAGTCTATAGCTAATTAAATGAAGCAAGCTTAGCAACAATAAACTAAGCACCTATGAATTCAAGACTTGAGTTACTAAGCCATTTAATGCACTTAGCACCTCATCTAAGCACATCTAAGGCCTCTTCCAATGCATGGGTGCTTAGATGAGGTGCTAAGTGTATTTAAAATCTTAGCAACTAGTCTTCACAACGCATAGGTGCTTAGCTTTGGTAGCTAAGCTTCTCTCATGGAATTGTTTAATAATTGAACTCCCTCATGTATTGGTTGGTAGTATTTTTACATAGATCGCATGCTTAGCACCGTTTCTTCCTGGGGTCACCATAATGGTCTCTCTCCTATTTAATTGCTTTGCCACATCACTTTTTTGCCTATGTGGCGTCCTTAGCACATGTACACCTTGGAGCATTGGGAAGGGCACTTAGCACATAGCACCCCCTTGACCGTGGACCTTGACGGTGTACGTCACCTTGTGTCTCATAATTATCCTCGTAATCATCTGAGTCCTAGAAGATCTCACCCACATCATCATTAGGCATGCAGCCACCTTGATAGACAACATGCGCAGAAGGAGTAGAGGCGACTGGGGACGCACCACGTCGTGGGCACTCCGTACGTGCTCTTGTGCGTGCAGCATGCGTGTTTTTCCATCGGTGCTAGCTCTAAGGCCGAGGATGCGGTCGTCTTCATCTCCGACTAGTCATTGAGCAACGACGGCAAATAGGTGCTGCAAGAGATGCGTAGGCGTCGTTGTGTGCAAGCTTCACCGTAGCACGACGAACCGGACATCGCCGTAGATGGCGCATGCCTCCATGCAGCCGAGTGTGTGTGCATGCATGTGTTATTCACGTGCATTCTGCGGCCGACTGTGTGTGCATGCACGTGTTGTGTACTACTACGTGCGTTGTGTGCTCCATGATGTGCGCGTATGTGCATGAGTTGGATCAGATGGAGTTAGTGCATTGGCGTGTGTACATGTGTGGCTTCATGCGTCCTGTACATGCGTAGCTTGTTGCGTGGTTATCAATATAAACTATAAAACATCTTCAACTTAGCATCCTGATGTATCATTTCTAGTGGATAGCAAAGAGTTCATGTTCTTTTATTTGTTTATAGGTTGGCAGGCGGCAATAAAACAGGGGGAAATGCGCAAGGTTCCTTGCAGACGCTCCACCGCGAGGTTCCTTCGCCTTCTCGGTCGTCGGGAATCTATGTTCTTCAACTCTTTTCTTTTAATTGAGCTTTGTTCATCCTTTTCCCAACACGCGAGACATCTAGCATCAAGGTGCACGTGTCATGCAAGAAAATGGAGATAATAAGAAAAGCAGTGCGTAAGTGAGTCATGCACTTCGATGGCACCTACTACGCAATATTTTTTCTCCTCGATGGCACATGAATAGTGCACGTACTCAACGACGGAGCACGGGTTGGTAGCCATGACATAGTCAGCCCTTTTTTGGAGTACTAAATAAATTTGATGTGTCCCGTCAACTCACAGAACGACGAGAAGCTTTATTACGCCTTCTCCCTCGCCAACGCGTGCGCGGAGGCTCGCAGCACGAGGAGAAACTTTTGCTTACAAGTGATGGACGTGCAGCAGTTCATTTGGTGTCAGATTGCCAGAAGTACTAGTGAGTCGTGCTGAGTACTGTAGAACCATCGACTTCCAGAAGATGCGAAGAGCCAAGCGCAAGGTCACCTACTAAACTTAGGCTAGGCGTAGTGGGAGTCACATAAGTAGGGGTACCTCCTTTTTTTATTCTAGAAACAACCACACGCGAATATCGGGGTGCTGGTTAAATAGAAAAAATTTCCTAGAGTCCATGCTGAACCCTACTCTATCTCTCTTCTCAGCCAGCCCGCGGACGCGCGGAGCCCATCGTCTGTTTGCTCATATGCGGTCCCACATGTTAGTGAAAACACAAGAGGACCCACTGAACCTGCACATCTTTCACCTCGACGTGCTGGTGATGAAAAACAAATCCAATAAAGATCTTCGGTGGCCGCTTTGGGAGTTACTCAAGAGTAGTAAGATTCTATTTACATTTTAACCCAAGATGCACATCACGTGGCTTCAACTACCACTCTATTTTCTTGCATGCCACAACTTGGATGCTGGATGTCCCACGTGACGGGAAAAGGAGGAAGAACCCGAACAAATCCTCGGTTGTGCTCTCGGATAAGACTAGTTGTGCTAACTTAAAATTTTATTGTGTAGAATGGATGCAAGTTTTGGTATTGGGAAGAAGAGCACGGCCACCGCATCCAAGAAATGGCCCGGACATGACCCCATTGCCCTACCCAAACGGATAGAATCCGGGCAAAACGGAGGTCCGTTTGGGGTCGTGCGTTGGAGTTGGCCTTACAAGTGGGACCGCAGTTGAGGAAACCGACTATCGGCAAACCCCCACCTCGCTAGGCGCGCGATGGCTGAGTTAGTAGAGAAACGACGAGGTTGAAGACATTGTTGTAGCACGGACTCCAAGAAATATGGTGTCTGATGGAAGTCGTGCTGGTGGCGTGTGTCGTACTCCTGGAAGTGAAAGCTTGTTCTGGCCCATGCCACCCTACTACTCCTACTACGTATATAGTAGTAGTATCGAGGATTCGAGGTGCTGGTTACATACAGCAAACACATTAACATATGGCTACAGTAAAAACACCCGCCCGATGCGCGAAGCATGTGAAGCTAGTACAAATCGTGTACTACTATTGTTGATTGGCCTCATCCTATAACCTGTTGCAATGCACGCACAATTATGTATTTGTAAAATATATTTTTGCCTCGTCGCAACACTCACTCAGAGAAGCGACACGAAAGCCATTCATAAATTTAGTAAGTTTATCACAGGCATATCATTTTATTACATACAACAGGTCATCAACCCACATCGACAATGAGGATACATTCTAAATACTAAAGTTTTCATCACACAACAAATAACAAGCAATGAAATGAACTTCAACTCAACCTATCCTCGGCGTTGGAAATGCTTTCTTTGAACCACAAGTGATTCTCTGGGAAGGGCCATCTATTGTTAATCTCGAGACCAACACAGGACTGATCATCTAGGCTGAAGCGGCCTACTATATCAGTACCAGGGTAGGGAACCACCGAAACGTCCGAGGTATAGATAAAAGTTGCTTCTCATAAATGGTAGTAACGTTGTGTCAATAGCAGTTGGATCGCCTTTCACCATCACTGGATAGTTTTGTCCAAGGAAGAGCGAGTTTTCTCCAAGACTATCAATTTTATACCAGGGAGAAGGTGTGTTGGCGCTAGCACACTAGAATCCATCCCGAATACCATGCAACGGGTGTTGGAATAGGTCCGGAGAGTGCGACCATGGGAGACAACACCTGCTTCCTTAGTAGTAACATCAGCAGTGGGCTGTATCTGCACAAGAAGGGGTGATCCATCAGAATAAGTTGCCAGGCGCCACTGAGTATATGGGCCCTGCTCATCCTCATGCTCGTGATCATCACCATCGTCATCTCCCCCTTGGTTATAAAAAATTTCAAGTATAGGTGGTGGAATGTTCACTTGACCTTGGAAACACAAGGAGAAGGTTAATTAGTAAAGGGAAACTTGCTAACCCGCATGCATGTGGATGAAACAATTATAATTATGGTGGAAGACAAACGTCTCAAACTACGAGGATCCCATGCAAAAACAGTGCCATGAGTGGTGGAAGCAAACACAAGACCCTCGTATTGAATTGCATCACAGTACACATCCGTGTACAGAAACTGATTTTTGAGCAATATCCATCTTGTCGAACCACGAAGGACGGCAACAAGCTTGTCGAAGATAGCAACAACTACATAGTTCCTGTAATTCCAAGAGCGGTTGGGAACTCGACAAATTGCTATCTTCCATAGAAGACAGTGACCATGATCGTATTTGAACGTGCGTAGAATACCGGTGTGCTCAACCTCTGGGTAGTCCGCTGAGATTTTTGGAAGTGGAACCCGGTGACGGGTGTACACATTCACAAGTTCCCACTCGTAGTTGAACCCAATATAAAGAACCCAGTCTCCATTTGTGCCTGCCCAAGCCTTGCCCTCAAGCGATGGCATCTTAACATCATACGTATCATTATCAAGTGGCATCAACTTGCACAAGGCGTGGCCTCCGTCGTCCCCGTGGCAGTCATCAGGGTCACGGTGAAGAAGATAGGGGAGATCAAACCACTCCTGGACCCTTGGGTTCCTTGTAATGATGTTATTAGTTGAGTCGAGAATGGTCTTGAACGAACCTGCCATGCTAGGCGAAGTGATGACGTCGCACCAATCAATGAGTTCATCCACCACGTCATCTTTTAGATCAGGGCAAGAATAACGGGGTCGTTTATGGCCTGTTCCCTCCATGGATAAGACGATCGAACAATGGCAAAAGGAATGGTGAAGGAAAATGGAGGAGGGAGTAAGAGTGTGTGACAGCAGTTCCAAATCAAGAGGGAAAGGCGAAGAGTCGGTGGACGGTTGCCAGTTTGACACGATACACGAAGAGCCGCCCCGGCCTACACGTTTGTTCGGAAATACTAGTATAAAAGGACTCACCATTGTCTCACTGATATGTTGGAATGGGACCACATGTCAACGAAACATGGTGTGTAATTTCTCGTGCAAAATGCGATCTGGCCGCGTTCTCATACTGTAGAATTTTCCAACTAGTACTTACTGTGGGAAAGGTGAAGTGTTGGTTGATTCGCCCGAGCAACTTATTACTGTGGGAATATGGGAGTACCAGCGGATTCAAGGAATAGAGAAATGATGGTTGCTTCGTCCGAGCAACTTACTATGGCGAAGGTGGGGCTCTGTGATTTGACTGCTCACTAGTCATTACTACTGCCGCGCAACGACCGGGGTGATCTTCCCTGCAGTTGTGTTGTGCACTCAATATTGCTGCATGGCAGGTGGAGCCGGATGAAGGATGTCCAACATGTCAGTGAAACGAAGTTGAATTGTTTCTGGCATTGCTATCAATCCTTCAGGATTTGTTTTTATGTACGCATAATTTTCATGAAATTGTACTGTGATGCTATGAAGGTTTCAACTTTGGTTCCCACAAGAAGAAAAAGGTTTCAACTTAGGATTCATGTGTCTTGCCTCAAGATTATCTCGTTACAACATTCCATCAAATACAAATTAAACTACCATGGCTACCATGGCTAATGCATCTCAACGGTTCGCAGATCAGCGCCAATATTCACATCACAACTGAAGACAAAGTTGTGAGAAGGTGTACAAATAAAGAAAAATATATAAGTGATCGATGATGTTCGTAGGAATGGCTCCATTTCCTTGGCATAGTGTTCATTGCTTGGCAGCTGCTAGTTTCACCCAGCTCTGTAGCCAAAAAGAGGTGTATGGAGGACACCACAATCCGATCATTTTGTGCAGCTCCACTAAAATCGAGCAGACCATTCCTGTTTGCAAAGATATCTAGTCAGTGTGATTACAATAATAGTGGAACTAGATGATGAAACATAACACACACAAATAGAAGCTGACCACCTCTACGATCTCTCTTTAGGACTAACTTCTTGTTGGAGAAGATTAGGCACGGAGTTGGATGAGGAGGATAGCAAAACCCATCTCCCTTTCTGCAGTCCCACAGAAATGTAAAAATGTTGCCCGTGTGACATTTTGGTGGAACTTCATAAAACACTCTTAAGAAAAAAGTGATTTGTGCAATTCACCAAAAGGTCGCAATAGCAACGAGGTGAAACTGGATAGCCCTATTTGCAAAAGGAGGTAAAAAGGAAACAATTACTGCCCAATAACACGACTTGAAGACACATACGCCGACAAAAAGGAAGCATATTCCATGTAATAAGGGAAAGATATCACATGGTGGTTTATCAAAAATGGTTTGAGGATGAGATTTCAAGATGGAAAGTAAGCGGGTCGAGATACGATTTAAGCAAACAACTAAAGAAGATCCACATGCAGCAACACGGGAAGATGGGCAGTGGAGCAAGGCCGGAGGAAGCTGTACCTGAGGGTTGTCGGGATGTTACTAGGAGGGCGTCGGCGGCCGGGATCTTCCCATACTTCGGCAGCGAGCAAGTGGCAAAGGCCCTACCGCGCCGGAGCTTGGTCAGAGAGAACGACGAGTACCACAGATTGGGACGTGTTGCCTCAATGTCGTCGAACAGAGAGACGATGCACATCCCCTTTCCGCCGGCGGACAGGATGCGGCCGGATCACTGACCAACGCTAAGAGAGAGAGGCCACTGCCACCTTGTGTGAGATGGTGTGACGAGAGACAAACCCATTTTTCCATTTTCCCCACGGCAATCGTTTTATATTCTGTACGTGCCATTGAGGAATATATAACTTTATTTAATACTAACGCGTCAAGTCGAACTTTGTTCCGTCTAGGCGTGGTACCTGACCCTCCTTCGAGTAAACAACTGCTACACGCGTCAAATTATCACGTGGGCTGCCTTTTCATACAGAAACGAACTCCACCGTGTACCCTCGCGGGTGTGGCCGGGAATGAGACGTGAGTACGTGCGTACTGTGTGCACCTCTTCTTTAGGTGCAGGTACGTACGTGGGTGGGTGTGAGAGAGATGGTTTGTGCGAAACAGAGGCAATGTGTTGATGATATATCAAGCAAAAAAACATAATATATGCAATGTGTGTGAAACGGAGTCATGGACGTGAGATATCAATAGAAATGAAAACATCACTAGTAGAAAACAGGGCTTTCGTCCAGGCCAGTTCAGCCCATTAGTCCCGGTTCAATCCAGAACCGGGACCAATGGAGCTATTTGCCCCGGTTCGTGAGCCCAGGGGGCCGTCCGGGCCACGTGGGCCATTGGTCCCGGTTAGTCCGGACCTTTTGGTCCAGGTTGGTGGGACGAACTGGGACCAATGGTCTGGCTCTGGCCCACCACTATTGGTCCCGGTTGGTGGCATGAACCGGGACCAAAGGCTTCCCTTTAGTCCCGGTTCATGCCACCAACCGGGCTAATGGTGCTACCTATATATAGCCCCTCGGCAAGAAGCGAGCACCTTTGCTCTGCTTTTTTCCGCCAAGGGGAGAGGGCTTGGTGGTGCTCTAGCTCACCTCCTATGCACACAAGGTGTTCGATGGAATGCCCAAGCCACACTACTTAAGGTTTCTCCTCTCCAAGCTCGACCGCCAAGCTCCATTTTCCTCAATATTTATCTAGGTTTAGCGGTCCGTCACGCCCCGTCCCCGTCTTCACCGCCGTCGATCACCCGCCGATCTCATCGCCGGCACCACCGTGGTGAGCCTCTTGTTCTTATCTTCTTTACGAAAGGAAAAATATTATTACTTGTTTCTTTAGATAGATACTTGTATTATTTTCTTACTTTTATTATTGCATCTTATATAGTGCGATTGTTTTGGTATCCGCCCGTCGGCCCTCGTCTGTCTATGATTCGGATGTGGTATATATTATCTTTTCATAACTATTGGTTCATTTATTGTTTATGAAAATTATGCCGACCAACGTGACATAGATTTTATTTATCTAGGAGGTTGTTGAACCGAAATTCCAACCGACCCTATTGTCGAGAGGTTTAATTTAGTTGAAGAAGAAAACAATTTATTGAAGGAAAAAATAAAAAACTTGAGGAGGAGAAGATGATATTGGAGTTGCATGTTGCGGATGTCGCCGATGATCACAAGATCAAGATGGATGCAATGCGCTTGAAGATGAGAAAGATTAGAAAATATGCCATTCATACCGAGGCTTGGTATCATTATGCCGTTGGATCGGTTGTTACCTTGGTTGCGATTATGATCGCATTTGTTTTCGCATTGAAATGTTTTACATAGTTTCAATGTATGGTTTAATTAATTTAGATGCTCTGCAGAGCTTTATGTTGTTAGATGAGAACTATGTATGTACTTTGGTTTTTATGTGATGATGAACTTCTATTAATTTGGTCACTTAATTATCTATTCATGATGTTACGTAATGATTTTTGACACACTTAATTATATATAATGCACGCAGATGAACCGGCAATGGATGTACGGTGATGCAGACACACCTCCGAGTATATTAAGGGCGTGCATGATTTTCTCGAAGTGGCTGAGGCAAACAAAGCGAGAATGGTTTTATGTGTTGTCCATGCCCTATATGTGGGAATCTGAAGTCTTACTCTAACGGAAAATCCTTCACACCCACACCTTTACAAGGGTTTCATGCCACACTATAATGTTTGGATGAGGCACGGAGAAATAGGGGTTATGATGGAAGACGGCGAGGAAGAAGAGTACGATGAGAACTATGTGCCCCCTGAATACGGTGATGCTACTGAACATCAAGATGCACCAAATGATGTGCACGATGGTGCTGGAGCAGTGAAAGCTTTGAAGATCAAGAGGAACCAGACGATGTGCCCGATGATGATGATCTATGCCGGGTCATTGTCGATGCAAGGACACAATGCGAAAGTCAAAAGGAGAAGCTGAAGTTCGATCGCATGTTAGAGGATCACAAAAAGGGTTGTACCCCAATTGCGAAGATGGCAACACAAAGCTCGGTACCGTACTCGAATTGCTGCGATTGGAAGGCGGAGAATGCTTGTGCCTGATAAAGGATTTGAGAAGCTACTGAAAATAATGAAGAAGAAGCTTCCAAAGGATAACGAATTGCCCGACTGTACATACGCAGCAAAGAAGGTCGTATGCCCTCTAGGATTGGAGGTGGAGAAGATACATGCATGCCCTAATGACTGCGTCCTCTACCGTGGTGCCTACAAGGATCTGAACGCATGCCCGGTATGCGGTGCATTGCTTGATATAAGATCAGACGAGATGACCACAGTGATGTTGACGGCGAGCCTCCTAGGAAGAGGGTTCCTGCGAAGGTGATGTTGTATGCTCCTATAATACCACGGTTGAAGCGTCTGCTCAAAAGCGGAGAGCATGCCAAGTTGATGCGATGGCACAGTGAGGACCATAAGAAAGGCGGGAAGTTGAGAGCACCCGGCCGACGGGTCGCATGGAGAAAAATCGAGAGAAATCTTTGGGATGAGTTTGCAAAGGACCCAAGGAACGTATGGTTTGCTTTAAGCGCGGATGGCATTAATCCTTTCGGGGAGCGAGCAGCAATCTCAGCACTGGCCCGTGACTCTATGTATGTATAACCTTCCTCCTTGGATGTGCATGAAGCGGAAGTTCATTATGATGCCGGTTCTCATCCAAGGCCCTAAGCAACCCGGCAACGACATTGATGTGTACCTAAGGCCATTAGTTGAAGAACTTTTACAGCTGTGGAATGGAAAGCGGTGTCGTCGTGGGATGAGCACAAAAGGAGGAATTTGACCTAAAGGCGTTGTTGTTCGTGACCATCAACGATTGGCCCGCTCTCGATAACCTTCGGGACAGACAAACAAGGGATACCACGCATGCACGCCTTTGTTTACTTGACACCGATAGTATGTACCAGGAAGCTGCAGGAAGAATGTGTACCGGGCCATCTTGATTTCTTCCGACCAACCATCAATGTCGAAAGGAAGGCAAGCATTTCAAAAGCGAGGCGGATCACCGGAAGAAACCCGCCATGCGTACCGGTGATCACGTACTTGCTATATGGTCAATGATTTACACGTAATCTTTGGAAAGGGTCGGCGGACCAACTGTTCGAATAATGGCGAGAATCACGCACCCATCTGGAAGAAGAAATCTATATTTTGGGACCTACCCTACTGGAAAGACCTAGAGGTCCGCTCTTAGATCGACGTGATGCACGTGACGAAGAGCCTTTGCGTGAACCTACTAGGCTTCTTGGGCGTGTATGGGAAGACAAAAGATACACCTGAGGCACGAGAGGACCTGCAACGCTTACCTGCGAAAAAGAGGGCATGCCTCCGAAGCGGTATGAAGATCACGCCAGCTACGCTCTTATGAAAGAAGAGAAAGAAATATTCTTTCAATGCCTGCTCGGTATGAAGGTCCCGGCGGCTTCTCGTCGAATATAAAGGGAATAATAAATATGCCGGAGAAAAAGTTCCAGAACCTAAAGTCTCATGACTACCACGTGATTATGGCGCAATCGCTTCCGGTTGCATTGAGGGGGCTTCTGCGGAAAAGCGTCCGATTAGCCATTGTGAAGCTATGTGCATTCCTCAATGCAATATCTCAAGGTGATCGATCCAGAAATCGTACCAACGCTAAGGAGTGATGTGGCGCAATGTCTTGTCGGGTTTCGAGCTGGTGTTCCCACCATCCTTCTTCAATTTCATGACGCACGTCCTAGTTCATCTAGTCGGACGAGATTGTCATTACGGGGCCCGTATTTCTACACAATATGTACCCCTTTGAGAGGTTCATGGGAGTCCTAAAGAAATATGTTAAGTAACGCGCTTAGGCCGAGCAGAAGCATCTCCATGGGCCATCAAGCGAGAGGATGTCATCGGGTTTTGTGTTGACTTCATTCCTGGCCTTAAGAAGATAGGTCTCCCTAAATCGCGGTGTGAGGGAGGCCCGGAAAAACACGCTTGGAAGGGACTCAATAATATGCGAGACGGATATTCTTGGTCTCAAGCATACTACATAGTTCTCTGAGAACTCCACCTTGGTGACCCGTATGTCGATGAACACAAGAACGATCTGGCGCTTGAAACACCCGGGAGGCGGTCACGGCTGGATTACATGTGAACACATCGGGACTTTCGCAGTTGGTTGGAAACACGTCTCGTGAGGTGACATCACTGTTTGTGATGAGCTGTACTTGTTGTCCAGGGACCATCTTCGACTGTAATGATTTGGAAAGGATCTGAGATAAATGGGAATACATTTTACGATTGACCAAGATGAAAAGAGCACCAACGAACAGCGGTGTCCGCATTGATGCAGCAACCGACAAGGGAAATGACACATATTATGGTTACATAGTAGACATATGGGAACTTGACTATGGAGTAGATTTTAAGGTCCCTCTGTTTAAGTGCAAGTGGGTCAATCTGTCAGGAGGCGGGGTATAGGTAGACCCACAGTATGGAATGACAACAGTGGATCTGAAAAATCTTGGGTACACTGACGAACCGTTCGTCCTAGCCAATGATGTGGCACATGTTATCTATGTGAAGGACATGTCTACGGACCGAGGAAAAGAAAAGATAAGGAAGCGAATACATCATACAATGAGCCAAAGCGCCACATAGTTCTTTTCGGGAAAAGGGACATCCACAGGAGTGGAGGGCAAGACAGACATGTCTCGAAGAGTATGAAAAGTTTCATGAAATTCCCCTTCAAAGTCAAGCCTGACCCAAGCATCATGATAAACGATGAAGATTATCCATGGTTACGGCGCAATAAGCAAACGACACAAGCGAAGAAAAGTGAAGACTTTCTCCCGCAACTATTATGATGATACCATGCCAATTTTGTAACAGACGAGTATGATACCATTGTCCGTTTTGTACATGCACATGCTATGCCAACTTTTTCAGAGTTCATTTGAAAACTATGAATTTGAAAACCTCGCCAACCGAAGGGCGCTCACACCGGTTTATAAGCCCGTCCCTCTACACACCGTTTCGTTGTAAGTAGAAACAAAATAAAATAAATAAAGCAACAAAGAAAACAAAAAAATGTTTTAAAATTTGAAAACTAATGGCACTAACAGAAAGTTTATAATTTTTCTAAAACTAAAACCAAAAAGAATTAAAAAATAAAGCAAAAAACAAAAAACTAAATAATGCGAGAAAAGCAGAACAAAAAAAGCTGAAAAATAAAAATAGCAACAATAAGTATTTTGTTGTAAGTAGAAACAAAATAAAATAATAAAGCAACAAAGAAAACAAAAAAGAGTGTTCAAATTTGAAAACTAATGGCACTAACGAGAAAGTTTATAATTTTCTAAAACTAAAAGCAAAAAGAATTAAAAAATAAAGCAAAAAAACAACAAAAACAAAACAATGCATAAAACAGAACAAAAACTGGAAAAAAATATAAATAGAAACAATAAGTATTTTGTTTTAAGTAGAAACAAAATAAATTTAATAAAGCAACAAAGAAAACAAAAAAAGAGTTTTAAAATTTGTATACTAATGTCTATTGCAGAAAGTTTATAATTTTTCTACATCTAATAGCAAAAAGAATTAAAAATAAAGCAAAAACAACAAAAACTAAATAATGCGGAAAAGCAGAACAAAAAAGCGAAAAAAAGCAACAATAAGTATTTTTGTTGTAAGTAGAAAAAATAAAATAAATAAAGCAACAAAGAAAACAAAAGAGTGTTTTCAAATTTGAAAACTAATGGCACTAACGAGAAAGTTTATAATTTTTCTAAAACTAAAAGCAAAAAGAATTAAAAAATAAAGAAAAAACAACAAAAAATAAATAATGCGAAAAGCAGAACAAAAAGCTGTAAAAACAAAAATAGCAACAATAAGTATTTTGTTGTAAGTAAAAGCAAAATAAAATAAAAAAAATAAAGCAAAAAACAGAACAGAAAGTTTATAATTTTTCTAAAACGAAAAGCAAAAAGAATTAAAAAATAAAGAAAAAAAACAAAAAAAATAAAGAATAATGCAGAAAACAAAACAAAAAACTGGAAAAAATAGTGCCGCCTCCTGGGCCCCCACGGCCTGAATACGACTAGAAACCCTACATGGGCGAGATTCGGGCCCGAGGAGGCCAAGTAGGCCCACAGGCACATAGCTAGTGATGATTAGGCCGAAGCCTGCAGTTGAGAGGAGCTCGAGAGGGTGGGCGCAGCAGGCGCTTATAAACCACTCTCGAGGCTCTCTCAACTAGCGAGTGGGACTAAACTTTTGGGCAGGGCAGCACAAGGCCTTTGGTCCCGGTTGGTGGCACCAGCGGGACTAAAAGTGCATTAGTCGGTTCGTGGCACCAACCGGGACTAATGCCCCCCTTTAGTCCCGGTTGGTCCACCAACCGGGACTCGAACCGGGACTAATGCCCTTGCTATATAAGAAAACACTTGGGAAATTTCAGATTTCCCTCGCCGATTCCCAAGCGGCCCGAGCACATTGGCGCGCCGGGCTGCCACAGCGCCCGCCCGTCGCCCCGTCGCCATTGCCTCGCCCGTGCCGTCGTCGCCCGTCGCCCAGCGCCCTCGCCGTCGCCAGCGCCCTTACGATCTTGCTGCCCTGCCCGCCCTTGCCCGCAGCGCTCCGGCCCACCACCGTCGCCGTCGCCCAGCGCCCACCCGGCAGCGCCGCCCGGCTCCCTACGCCGTCATCCAGCGCCTCTGCCCGACCCGCCATCCTCGCCGCTTGGTCCGGCCTCCGGCGCCCTCCTTTTTCATATATTTTTTTCATATATATATGCTTGTTTTATGTATTTTTTGTATGAATGTATGTATTTTTTCAATTGTAATATGCATGGTGTTTTCAATTGTTCTCTGATTTAGTACATTAATTTTAGGTTAGTTTCATTTTTATAAAAGTTTTATATATTTAGGAAGAAGGAAGAGAAGGAAGAAGGAAGAAGAAGAAAAAGTTTTATATACATAAAAGTTACATTTTAGAAAAGTTTTATATATCTAGCTAGAAATAAGGAAGAAGAAGAAAAAGAAGGAGAGGAAAAGGAAAATAAGAAGAGGAAGAAAGGAGAAGAAGAGGAGAGGAAGAAGAGGAGAAATAAATAAGAAGAGGAAAAAAGAAGAAAAAGAAGAGGAGAAGAAGAAAGAAATAGAGGAGAAGAAGAAAAAATAGAAAATATTCTATTTTTGCTTCTTCTCCTCTAATCCTTTCTTCTTCTCCTCTTTTTTTTCTTCGATCTTCTCCTCTCGCCATCGATTACCCCTCCCGATAACTTCAACACGAGGGGGGTCCATATACCCTCCCGATAACTTCAATACGTAATTGATACCCCTCCCGATAACAATAATTTCTCCCGTGTATGTATCTAAATGCGTTGTCGATATTACCCCTTGAAGCGTTGTCGATATTATCCCGGGTCGAGGGTTCTAGGGTCGAGGATCGAGGGTTCGAGGGTCGTCTGAGGGTCGAGGGTTCGGGGTGCGTCGAGGTTCAAGGGGTCGAGGATCGCCGAGGGTCGAGAGGGTTCCTAGTGTCAAAGTATTGAAGAAATCCATGACTTCATCATTAGCGGAAGTAACCATGGCATGATGGTGCGAAGTCCTCAAAGTTATTTCGAATGGAGTCCGGATAGGATAATTTGCCTTTTTATGCAATTTCAGCAAAGGCCTTCCAAATAACGATATTGGAAGGTTCTTGCTGAACTTTGTACCAAAAGCAAATTATCCTATCTCGAACTCGCTCAAATAACTTTGCGAAACTTCGTGCCATCATGCACCTGATATTTCGCCTAATGATGAAGACATGGTTTTGTTGAATCGCTTTGACACTAGGCAACCTCCCGACCCCTGGCGATCCTCGACCTTGACCCTCGACCGCTCGGCGATCCACGACCCTCTACCCTACCGCGGGAGTCGATGCCCACGTCACTTGTGGGACATAGATGTAGTGTTCAACGCCGACCCCCTCCCGATAGCTTCAACAGGTGGGGGGGCGATATTACCCCCTCCTAGCTTGAAGTGTTCTCGAGGCCACCCCTAACCCTTGAAGCGTTGTCCAGGCCACCCCAAACCCTAGAGAAGCAGCGTCGAGGCCACTAATATGATTCCTTATTGTGATTAGCTAGCTAGTTCTACGTTTGCCACTAATATATCCATATCTGTCATATTTGAATAATAATTGCCATGTTGTAAATATTTGTAGAAACTATGGACACTCCCCGAGATGAAGCACAAGAAGCGTTGTTGAGGGACATAATCGCACAAGGAAGTGATGCCGTCGCTCATTGATGTTTCTCAACGACAACGATGGTCTGGAAGGAGAGGGTGAAGAAGCAGCTGGCTATGATTTACATGGCTCCGATGACCCAATGCCGGTGCAAGAAGGAGAGGTTGAAGAAGTAGACCGTGAGGACGGCTCCGGTGATCACCAAACCGAGTCCGGCCAGGTATATATATTAGTTAAGCTTTGTCTTGACTAGCTCTCGTCTTTGTTTTGGTATGTACACATATTAATTAACTCTCGTCTTTGTTCTGTTTTCTAGCCCTCCGGATCGAGCACAACCCGGTAAAGAGGCGAGGCCCGAAGAAAAAGTTGAGCTCGGATGAAAAGTTTGAGATCATACATATCGCGGGACGGCCAACCGATTGAACCCTACCCGGACAAAGAAGGCATTTGTTGCTCGGTCACGGGGTTACGGTTAGGGACAAGATCCCGATCAGCATCCACCAATGGTATAAGCCTAAGAACGAAGACCACGAGGTGTCTTGTGTCAATGATATGCAAAAAATGATCTTTGGACTGAGCTGAAGTCAAATTTTACCCTACCGCTAGAGGATGATCCGGAGAAGCCGATAATAGAGCCATTAATCAAGTCTTTTGCTCTTAAGAAGATGGCAGAACTATTCAGGAATTGGAAGAAAGAACTCAATACGTGCGTCGAAAAAATGAGACACCAGAATTCAAGGGCAAATATGAGAAGATCGAGAGATGGTGGCCCGCATTTGTGGCCTACAAGACATCGGAAAAGAGTAAAAAGATGTCGGCGACAAACAACGAGAAATGCTGCGAAGAAGAAGCTTCACCATCGCCGCGAATTCGGTGGCTACCTCGTAGCCCGGCCTAAGTGGGCCAAGGCTGAGAATGATCTGCTTGATAAAGGGATCGAACCGAGACAATGAACTGTCTAGACCGTTGCGGACTTGGTTCTTGAGGCGGCGGATCCTTGGACCCTATAACGAGGAAGTGCATTTGGGCCAGACGAACAATTGGACATACCGGTCAAGAGGCTTCAGCAATATATCGAAGCGGCAGCAAGGGAAGTTCGTTCGAACGAGGAGAAGGGCGAGCTCACAATGGCCCTCGGGAATCCTAAGCACCACAGACGGACACGAGGCACGCCGAGCTCCGTTTCATGGAAGGCTGGATTTCCGGGCCTTGAGGGGTTGCAAAACCCATGAGAGGAGGAAGAAGCTGGGCGAGCCTAATGCAGGCGCTGCACGAAAGGGTAATGGGGCTAGAGGAACGAGAAGAGGAGCGAAGCGGCAGATCACAACAAAGCGACACGCGAAGCTTCCCGAAGCTACCCGCCATCTCGGCGGAGAAGCGGCGTGGCTTCCACCGAGCTGCTTCAGCCCGAGCAACATGCCTTGGCGGCTCCTGCCCGGCTATCCGTGGATGCTATCACGGATGCTGAAAATTGCCACCTTATGGCGCAATGGAGCAATTTGAAGGTAGGCGGCTGTTGGCTCTGTTTATCCTACTAAACCCGACTCAACTTTTCACTGCCGGCCGATTCCAGAAGGATATGCTAAGGTGATGGTCGATGAAATAACGGAGGGATTTGAAGACCTCCGGCTTGACCACCCTACGGTGAAGGGGAGTATCGGCTGGGTTACGCTCTAAAGACTCCATGCCTATGGCGGAAGGATCTCATCAACCTTCGAACTGGGCGCCTCCGCCTCCTCCTCCTCCTCCGTGAGTCGGGGCACTCCGCCTCCTCCACCGCCTCCTCCTCCTGCGAGTGGCGATCAGGGCACTCGGCGGCTCCTTCTCCGTGGCGTGGCGGCACTCCGCCTCCTTCTCCTTTGCTGCCGGCGCCCGAGCAGCCAGCCTCCTCCTTCTCCGCCTCATCGGCAAGGGCGGAAGAGACCCTACCGCTCCGGCTGCTCCGTGGCGTCGTAGTCCTTCTCCTCCGCCTCGTAAGCAAGGAAAGAAGACATCCGCTCCGTCTGCTTTCTGCGGCGTCTAGCAGTACAGCCAAAGGCGGGAGGAGATCTGATTCGGTCCTTCTAAGACTCCGGAGAAGTTACCGTCTGAGAGGAAGCGAGGAGGAAAACGCGAAGATCGCGTAGACCGAAGTGGATGAATGGTTTCAAGGGTTAAAAGCAAAGAGACATCCACCTCGGGAGGAGAAGGTAGATCCGGTCAAAGCGAAGCGCACTCTGGCTGCCCTGACAAAACCACCGAAGTCTCCGCCGAAAGGCAACTATGAGCGCATTATTGGAAAGGCATTTGCCGAAGCGGAGAGGCCGGGAAGTACTGTCAGTGATCAAAGGATGAAAGAACGACGAGCTGGGAAACAAATTGCCCAGCTCGGCGAACAAGCCAGCAATCGTGCCCACCGCTCAAGGTGCCTGCTAGCGACATCGTCGATCCGAGGATGGTGCCCGGTTATGGCAATCCTGCAGATTACCTGCCCGACGATGTACATTATGATTTCTTGGAGGTGCGAGATACAAAGATACGATGCAGGAAGCCTCTCATCAAAGATTAAAGTTTTCTATCAACGATGATCACGAAGATTGCATGATTGGTACATGAAAACCTGCAAAGAGTCGAGGGAGGAGTAATTTGTATTTGAGAGTTAAAAAGGAGCATGACCTCCTTGGATTTGAACTGTTGCCTATTCCATTTGAGGAGTTCTATCAGTTTTTCAATCAATTGGCCCTCGATAAAAGCAACGGTCACCTGCTCTTTATGCGTAAGTAGTACTACTTACATCATTAAGTCTCTCTATATAACTCAGCCCTTTCATTGCATGTATTTATAATTATCCTCACTATATTATGCAGATTGAAGATCGCGAATTGAAGAAAAGACAAGTGGGTGATATTGGGTTCATTAACACATATCTCATAGATGCAACTGAGGTTAAATTTACGTGCCGAAGATACCGAGGCCAACTTGCTACAATCGTTGGTAATAAATGAACACAAAGATATAATACTCTTTCCTTACAACTTCAAGTGAGTGTTCTTGTCTTGTGGCATATTCGGTTTCCTTATTAGTCCAGGTTATAGTAATGTAATATTGATGAGTTATGCATGTGTGCGTAGCTACCACTATATTCTCCTAGAGATTAAGCTTGAGAAGGGAGTAATGGCATCTTAGACTCCAAGCGAAAAGATCCCAAGGAGTATGCGGACATGGTGAAATGCTCGAGAAGTAAGTTAAATCGATCATTATCCACCATATCAGCAACTTTGTTCATTTCTGATATCAAGTAATTGTTTTCTTTGTATGGCAGGGCTTGGAGAAAATTCACCAAAAAGCTCGGGACTATCGAAGAAGTTGCAATTTAGACACCCTAAAGTAAGTACTATATAGTAGCATATTCCACGCATCTCCTAGTGATTCAAGCGCTAGTTTCATCAATACCATTTAGCATGCTTGCTAATTATCAGTTTGATTGACCTCTATTTCTTGTAAAGTGGGTGTGGCAGGAACAAGGGAATGATTTCTGTGGATACTACGTTTGCGAGTCCATACGCCACACAACCTGTGAGAGGGGCTACTCCGACAAACAATATGAAGTGCGTAAATAAAAATATTCACAATTTTATTTTATTACCATCATTTATGTTCAGTTTAATTCATTCATATATATATATATATATGTATTGACCCCTTTATTAAAATTAGATGTTTCGGAAGCGGGATGAACTCCTAGCACCAGATCGCATGCGAGCAATTCAAGAGGAATTGGCGGCATTCTTTCTTGACCACGTGATCACTGAAGACAGAGAATACTATGTGGACCACGCGTCCGTATGTTAGGAGATTATATATTTGTAAAAGATAATTATTGTATATATGTAGCCGGTAGTGTCGGATAGATATACGAGAACTTGTTGTTCGACCAATCTCTCGAAGAAGGAGAGGTGGTCGATATCACTTCTCTCTGTATGCATATATATGTTCATGACGATCTTACATTTTGTAATTACTAGCTAGCTAGCATGTCTAGTTAGTCCTCTCTATACGTATGTATAGTACGTAGCGTCGACCAAGCACGGACAAAAGAAAAGACACTTTTCTCTATTAATTAGCTAGCTATAGCACAATATATGAAACACCTAAATTAACCCCCCAAAGCCCCCCAAACCCCCCCCCCCTTTAAAAAAAACAAAAACCTCAGCCACAGAAATGCTGACGCGTGGATGCCTATTGGTCCCGGTAGGTGCCACCAACCGAGACCAAAGGCCCTCCTACTGAGCTCGGCCACGAGCCACGTGGAGGCCCATCAGTCCCAGTTACAGATTGAGCAGGGACTAAAGAACGAGGTATTAGTACCAACCCTTTAGTCCCGGTTCATGAACCGGGACTAAAGGCCCTCACCAACCGGGTCAATAGGCCCCTTTTCTACTAGTGCATGAATGAAGTGTGTGGCTGCGCGATCGATAAAGAGTGCCATCGAATTTGTGTTTGCCCACGTCAAAGATACAGGGCGGCTGGCCTACTGGAATTTGAGAGGGCAGAGGTGCAGTTTTTCTCCATGGCATTGATACCTGTTGGGGAACGTAGCAGAAATTCAAAATTTTCCTACGTGTCACCAAGATCTATCTATGAAGAAACTAGCAACAAGGGAGGAGAGTGCATCTACATACCCTTGTAGATCGCTAAGCGGAAGCGTTCAAGTGAACGGGGTTGATGGAGTCGTACTTTCGTCGTGATTCAAATCACCGATGATCCTAGTGCCGAGCAGACGGCACCTCCGCGTTCAACACACGTACAGCCCGGTGGCGTCTCCCACGCCTTGATCCAGCAAGGAGAGAGGAGAGGTTGAGAAGACTCCATCCAGCAACAGCACAACGGCATGGTGGTGATGGAGGCGTGGCAATCCCGCGAGGGCTTCGCCCAAGCACCAAGGGAGAGGAGGAGGAGAAGAACTTGGGAGAGAGGGAGGGCTGCACCAAAGGCAAAAGGTGTGTTTGAGAGGCCCTCCTACCCCACTATATATAGGGATCCCAAGGGGGTGCGCCAGCCCCTAGGAGATCCAATCTCCAAGGGGGCGGCCGGGGAGAGTCCTTCCCCAAGGCACCTAGGAGGTGCCTTCCCTTATGGGAATCTTCCTTTAGGGTTTCCCCTTCACCCTAGGCGCATGGGCCCTAGGGAAGTGGCGCCCAGCCCACTTTGGGCTGGATCCCTTCTCACCTCAGCCCATGGGACCCTCCGGGATAGGTGGCCCCACCGGTGGACCCCGGGACCCTTTCGGTGGTCCCGGTACAATACCGATGACCCCGAAACTTGTCCCGATGGCCGAAACAGGACTTCCTATATATAAATCTTTACCTCCGGACCATTCCGGAACTCCTCGCGACGTCCGGGATCTCATCCGGGACTCCGAACAACATTCGGTAACCACATACAAACTTCCTTTATAACCCTAAGCGTCGCCAGACCTTAAGTGTGTAGACCCTACGGGTTCGGAGACATGTAGACATGACCGAGGCGTTCTCCGGTCAATAACCAACAGCGGGATCTGGATACCCATGTTGGCTCCCACATGTTCCACGATGATCTCATCGGATGAACCACGATGTCAAGGACTCAATCGATCCGTATACAATTCCCTTTGTCTAGCGGTATTGTACTTGCCCGAGATTCGATCGTCGGTATCCCGATACCTTGTTCAATCTCGTTACCGACAAGTCTCTTTACTCGTTCCGTAACACATCATCCCGTAATCAACCCCTTGGTCACATTGTGCACATTATGATGATGTCCTACCCAGTGGGCGGAGATACCTCTCCGTTTACGGAGTGACAAATCCGATCTCGATTCGTGCCAACCCGCAGATACTTTCGGAGATACACTGTAATGCACCTTTATAGCCACCCGATTCGTTGTGACGTTTGGTACACCCAAAGCATTCCTACGGTATCCGGGAGTTGCACAATCTCATGGTCTAAGGAAATGATACTTGACATTAGAAAAGCTTTAGCATACGAACTACGATCTTTGTGCTAGGCTTAGGATTTGGTCTTGTCCATCACATCATTCTCCTAATGATGTGATCCCGTTATCAACGACATCCAATGTCCATGGTCGAAAGCTGTAACCATCTATTGATCAACGAGCTAGTCAACTAGAGGCTTACTAGGGACATGGTGTTGTCTATGTATCCACACATGTATCTGAGTTTCCTATCAATACAATTATAGCATGGATAATAGGCGATTATCATGAACAAGGAAATATAATAATAACTAATTTATTATTGCCTCTAGAGCATATTTCCAACAGTCTCCCACTTGCACTAGAGTCAATAATCTAGTTCACATCGTCATGTGATTAACACTGATAGGTCACATCGCCATGTGACCAACACCCAAAGAGTTTACTAGTGTCTGTAAACTAGTTCACATCATTATGTGATTTAGACTCAATGATTTCTGAGGTTTGATCATGTTTTGCTTGTGAGAGAGGTTTTAGTCAGCGGGTTTTTAGTCAGCGGGTCTGAACCTTTCAGATCCATGTGTGCTTTGCAAATTTCCAGGTCATATTATAAATGCTGCTTCCACGCTCCACTTGAAGCTATTCCAAATGGTTGCTCCACTATACGTATCCGGTTTGCTACTCGAGTCACTCCGGATAGGTGTTAAAGCTTGCATCGGCGTAACCCTTTCGCGAACTCTTTATCACCTCCATAATCGAGAAACATGTCCTTATTTACTCCAAGGACAATTTTGACCCTGTCCAATGATCCATTCTGGATCATTCTTGTACCCTATAGTGACTCATGGCATGGCACACTTAGGTGCGGTACACAACATAGCATCTTTGTAGAGCCTATGTCTAAGGCATAGGGGACGATCTTAAATCCTTTCTCTACGTTACTGCCGTGGTCGAGCTTTAAGTCTTAACTTCATACCTTACAATTCAGCTAAGAACTCCTTCTTTGGTGATCCATCTTGAACACCTTCAAGATCATGTCAAGGTACATGCTCATTTGAAAGTATTATTAAACATTTTGATCTATCTTATAGATCTTGATTCTTATTGTTCAAGTAGCCTAATCCAGGTTTTATATTGAAAATCATCTTTCAAATAACCCTATATGCTTTCCAGAAATTCTACATCATTTCTGATCATCAATATGTCAACAACATATACTCATCAGAAATTCTATAGTGCTCCCACTCACTTCTTTGGAAATACAAGTTTCTCATAAACTTTGTATAAACCCAAAATCTTTGATCATCTCATCAAAGCGCACATTCCAACTCCGAGATGCTTACTCCGGTCCTTAGAAGGATCATTTGGAGCCAGCATACCTTTAGCATCCTTAGGATCGACAAAAACTTTCTGATTGTATCACATACAACCTTTCCTTACAGTGGTAAGGAAACTCGTTTTGACATCCATCGCCAGATTTCATAAATGCAGCTAATGCTAACATGATTCCGACGGACTTAAGCATTGCTACGGATGAGAAAATCTCATCGTAGTCAACTCCTTGAACTTGTGAAAACTCTTAGCCACAAGTCGAGCTTCATAGATGGTGACATTACCGTCCACGTCCGTCTTCTTCTTAAAGATCCATTTATTTCAATGGCTTGCCGATCATCGGGCAAGTCCACCAAAGTCCATGCTTTGTTATGATACATGGATCCTATCTCGGTTCATGGCTTCTAACCATTTATCGAATTTGGGCCCACCATTGCTTCTCCATAGCTCGTGGGTTCATTGTTGTCTAGCAACATGACCTTCAAGACAGGATTGCGTACCACTCTGGTAATGCATCCTTGTCACCCTACGAGGTACGTCGGTGACTTGATCCGAAACTTCATGATCACTATCATAAGCTTCTACTTCAATTGGTGTAGGTGCCACGGGAACAACTTCACGTGCCTGCTACACACTAGTTGAAGTGATGGTTCAATAACCTCATCAAGTCTCCACCATCCTCCCACTCAACTTTTCGAGACAAACTTTTCCTCGGCTTGACTCGATTCAAGAAACAATCCCTATTGCTTTCAGATCTGAATTTGGAGGTATACCCAACTGTTTTGGGTGTCCTATGAAGATGCATTTTATCCGCTTTGGGTTCGAGCTTATGAACCTGAAACTTTTTCACATAAGCGTCATAGCCCCAAACTTTTAAGAAACGACAACTTAGGTTTCTCCAAACGGTGTCGTCTCAACGGAATTACGTGGTGCCCCATTAAAGTGAGTGCGGTTGTCTCTAATGCCTAACCCATGAACGATAGTGGAAATTTGATAAGAGATATCATGGTGCGCACCATATCCAATAGGGTGCAACTATGATGTTCGGACACACCATCACACTATGGTGTTCCAGGCGGTATTAATTGTGAAACAATTTGCACAATGTCTTAATTGTGTGCCAAAACTTCGTAACTCAGATATTCATCTCTATGATCATATCATAGACATTCTATCCTTTTGTCACGAAGATCTTAAACTTCACTCTGAAATTACTTGAACCATTCAATAATTCAGACTTGTGTTTCATCAAGTAAATATACTCAACATCTACCCGAATCATATGTGAAGTCAGAACATAACGATATTCACTGCATGCCTCAGCACTCATTGGACTGCACATATCAAAATGTGTTGCTTCCAACAAGTTGCTATCTTGTTCCATCTTCTTGAAACCGATGCTTTTAGGTCATCTTGCCCATGTGGTATGTTTTGCATATCTCAAGTGATTCAAAATCAAGTGAGTCCAAGCGATCCATCTGCATGGAGTTTCATCATGCGTATTCACCAGCAGACATGGTTTGCATGTCTCAAACTTTTCAAAAGCGAGGTGAGTCCAAAGATCCATCAACATGGAGCTTCTTCATGCGTTTACACCAATATGACTTGCATGGCGATTGCCACACGTAAGTGGTACTATCATTACTCTCTTATACTTCTGGCATGACAATGTGTATCACTACGATCGAGATTCAATAAACCATTTATTTAGGTGCAAGACCATCGAAGGTATTATTCAAATAAATAGAGTAACCATTATTCTCCTTAAATGAATAACCCGTATTGCGATAGACATAATCCAATCATGTCTATGCTCAGCATAAACACCAAATGATAATTATTCTGGTTTAATACTAATCTTGATGGTAGAGGGGCGTGCGATGTTTGATCACATCAAAATTGGAAACACTTCCAACACATATCGTCGACTCTCCTTTAGCTAGTCTCCGTTTATGCCGTAGCTTTTATTTCGAGTTACTAACACTTAGCAACCGAACGGTATCTAATACCACTGGTGCTACTAGGAGTACTAGTAAAATACACAATAACTTAATGTATATCAAATATACTTCTATCGACCTTGCCGACCTTCTCATCTACCAAGTATCTAGGGTGGTTCCGCTCCGATGGCTGTTCCCCTTATTACAGAAGCACTTAGTCTCGGGTTTGGGTTCAACCTTGGGTTTCTTCCTTTGGGCGACAACTGATTTGCCGTTTCATGAAGTGTCCCTTCTTGTCCTTGCCCTTCTTGAAACTAGTGGTTTCACCAACCATCAACTATTGATGCACCTTCTTGATTTCTACTTTCGCGGTGTCAAACATCGTGAATACCTCAAGGATCATCATATCTATCCCTGATATGTTATAGTTCATCACGAAGCTCTAGTAGCTTGGTGGCAATGTCTTGGGAGAAACATCACTATCTCAGGAAGATCAACTCCCACTCGATTCAAGTGATTGTTACACTCAGACAATCTGAGCACAACCTCAACGATTGAGTTTTTCTCCCTTAGTTTGCGAGCTAAGAAAATGGTCGGAGGTCTTATACCTCTTGACATGGGCACGAGCACGAAATCCCAATTTCAGCCCTCGAAACATCTCATATGTTCGCGACATTTCGAAAAGCGTCTTTCGTGCCTCAACTCTAAACCGTTTAATTGAACTATCACGTAGTTATCAAAAGCGTGTATGTCCGATGTTACGCAACATCCACAAGCGGCGTTTAGGGTTCAGCACACCGGCGGTGCATTAAGGACATAAGCTTTCTTTTGTCTGCATAATCGCTACTGTCAACTTTCAACTATATTTTCTCTAGGAACATATCTAAATAGTGGAACTAAAGCGCGAGCTTACGACATAATTTGCAAAAGGTCTTTTGACTATGTTCAGGATAATTAAGTTCATCTTATGAACTCCCACTCGAATAGACATCCCTACGGTCATCTAAGTGATTACATGATCCGAGTCAACTAGGCTGTGTCCGATCATCACGTGAGACGGACTAGTCATCATCGGTGAACATCTTCATGTTGATCGTATCTACTATACGACTCATGCTCGACCTTTCGGTCTCCGTGTTCGAGGCCATGTATGCGCACATGCTAGGCTCGTCAAGTTAACCCCAAGTGTTTTTCTTTGTGTAAATCTGTCTTACACCCGTTGTATGTGAGCGTAGAATCCATCACACCCGATCATCACGTGGTGCTTAGAAGCGTGAACTGTAGCAGCGGTGCCTGATCGAGGGAGAACACTTCTTGAAATTTGTGTAAGGGATCATCTTATTTACTACCGTCGTTCTAAGTAAACAAGATGCATAAACATAATAAACATCACATGCAATTATATAGTGACATGATATGGCCAATATCATTTTGCTCCTTTTGATCTCCATCTTGAGGCTCCATGATCATCATCATCATCGGCATGACACCATGATCTCCATCATCATGATCTTCATCATCGTGTCCTCATGAAGTTGTCTAGCCAACTATTACTTCTACTACTATGGCTCTTTGGTTAGCAATAAAGTAAAAGTAATTACATGGCGTTGTTTAATGACACCTTGAGTCATACAATAAATAAAGACAACTCCTATGGCTCCTGCCGGTTGTCATACTCATCGACATGCAAATCGTGAATCCTATTACAAGAACATGATCAATCTCATACATCACATATCATTCATCACATTCTTCTTGGCCATATCACATCACATAGCATACCTGCAAAAACAAGTTAGGCGTCCTCTAATTGTTGTTTGCATGTTTCTGATAGCTGCTTTGGGTTTCTAGCAAACGTTTCTTACCTCATAAAACCACAACGTGATATGCCAATTGCTATTTACCCTTCATAAGGACCCTTTTCGCCGAATCCGTTTACGACTAAAGTGGGAGGCGGCACCCGCTAGCCACCTTATGCACCAAGTGCATGTCGATCGGTGGAACACATCTCCGCGTGAAATGCGATGTAAGGTCGGTCCGGGCACTTCATCCCACAATACCGTTGAAACAAGATTGGACTAGTAACGGTAAGCATATTGAACAAAATCAACGCCCACAACTACTTTGTGTTCTACTCGTGCAAAGAATCTACATAATAGACCTAGCTCATGATGCCCTTTGTTGGGGAGCGTGGCGAAATTCAAAATTTTCTCGTGTCACCAAGATCTATCTATGAAGAAACTAGCAGCGAGGGAGGAGAGTGCATCTACATACCCTTGTAGATCGCTAAGCGGAAGCGTTCAAGTGAGCAGGGTTGATGGAGTCGTGCTACTCGTCGTGATTCAAATCACCGATGATCCTAGTGCGAGCAGACGGCACCTCCGCGTTCAACACCACGTACAGCCGGTGGCGTCTCCACGCCTTGATCCAGCAAGGAGAGAGGAGAGGTTGAGGAAGACTCCATCCAGCAGCAGCACAGCGGCATGGTGGTGATGGAGGGCGTGGCAATCCTGCAGGGGCTTCGCCAAGCACCAAGGGAGGAGGAGGAGAAGAACTTGGGAGAGAGGAGGGCTGCACCAAAGGCAAGGTGTGTTTGAGGCCCTCCTACCCCACTATATAGGGATCCCAAGAAGGGTCGCCAGCCCTAGGAGATCCAATCTCCAAGGCGGCGGCCGGGGAGAGTCCTTCCCCCAAGGCACCTAGGAGGTGCCTTCCCTTATGGGAATCTTCCTTTAGGGTTTCCCCTTCACCCTAGGCGCATGGGCCCTAGGGAAGTGGCGCCCAGCCCACTTTGGGCTGGATTCCTTCTCACCTCAGCCCATGGGACCCTCCGGGATAGGTGGCCCCACCGGTGGACCCGGGACCCTTCCAGTGGTCGGTACAATACCGATGACCGAAACTTGTCCCGATGGCGAAACAGGACTTCCTATATATAAATCTTTACCTCCGGACCATTCCGGAACTCCTCATGACGTCAAGGGATCTCATCGGGACTCGAACAACATTCGGTAACCACATACAAACTTCCTTTATAACCCTAAGCGTCGCCAGACCTTAAGTGTGTAGACCCTACGGGTTCGGAGACATGTAGACATGGCCGAGGCGTTCTCCGGTCAATAACCAACAGCGGGATATGGATACCCATGTTGGCTCCCACATGTTCCACGATGATCTCATCGGATGAACCCACGATGTCAAGGACTCAATCGATCCCGTATACAATTCCCTTTGTCTAGCGGTATTGTACTTGCCGAGAGATTCGATCGTCGGTATCCCGATACCTTGTTCAATCTCGTTACCGGCAAGTCTCTTTACTCGTTCCGTAACACATCATCCGTGATCAACCCCTTGGTCACATTGTGCACGTATGATGATGTCCTACCGAGTGGGCGGAGATACCTCTCCGTTTACATGGGTGACAAATCCGATCTCGATTCATTGCCAACCCAGATACTTTCGGAGATACCTTAATGCACCTTTATAGCCACCCGATTCGTTGTGGCGTTTGGTACACCCAAAGCATTCCCTACGGTATCCGGGAGTTGCACAATCTCATGGTCTAAGGAAATGATACTTGACATTAGAAAAGCTTTAGCATCTGAACTACGATCTTTGTGCTAGGCTTAGGATTGGGTCTTGTCCATCACATCATTCTCCTAATGATGTGATCCCGTTATCAACGACATCCAATGTCCATGGTCGAAGCTGTAACCATCTATTGATCAACGAGCTAGTCAACTAGAGGCTTACTAGGGACATGGTGTTGTCTATGTATCCACACATGTATCTGAGTTTCCTATCAATACAATTATAGCATGGATAATAGACGATTATCATGAACAAGGAAATATAATAATAACTAATTTATTATTGCCTCTAGGGCATATTTCCAACAATACCTACCTACAACGTTCGACTATCGGTGTGTGTGTGTGTGTGTGGTGGGGGGAGGGGGCAGAGACAGATCGACTAGTATATGTGTGGGGAAGGAGAGAGACCTAGCTATGTATTGAGGGAGATTGATCGACATCCATGGATATGTGTATTAGAGGAATAAGGTTGGGAGAAATACAAAGGTAGAGCGTCGGAGGGTTGGTGGTGAAGTGGCGTCTCACAAAATGGTGGGAGAGGCCTGCTAGACAAATGGAGGGT